>OX451739.1:850959063-852366921 GCA_948472305.1 Vicia faba
AAACGATTCAGATGGATTAGGTAAAACCAACACAAGAGCAGTAGTCAACCTTCTCTTAAGCTCTTGAAAGTTATCCTCACACTGAGTAGTCCACACAAACGCTTGCCCCTTTCTCATCAATTATGTCAATGGTAAAGCCAGCTTCAAAAAACCCTCAATGAACTTACGATAGTATCCGGCTAAACCAAGGAAACTTCGTATCTCAAAAACAGACTTAGGAGATCCCCATTCTGACACAGCTTCAATCTTAGATGGATCCACAATAATACCTCCACGAGATATCACATGTCCAAGAAAACTCACTTGCTCCAACCAGAACTCACACTTAGAAAGTTTAGCAAACAACTGATTCTCTTTCAGAATCGATAACACAATTCCTAAGTGCTCGACATGCTCCGCTTCATTATTCGAATAGATAAGAATGTCATCAATAAATACTACCATAAACTTATCAAGGTATTCATGAAATATTCTGTTCATGTATTCCATAAACACACCGGGTGCATTCGTAACACCGAAAGGAATCACGGAGTACTCGTAGTGCGCATATCTGGTTCTGAACGCTGTCTTCTGAATATCACTAGCCTTCACACGGATTTGGTGATAACCAGACCTCAAGTCAATCTTGCTGAACACACAAGCTCCTACTAATTGATCCATCAAGTCATCAATCCTAGGAAAAGGATACTTGTTCTTGATAGTAACTTTGTTCAACTGCCGATAATCCACACAAAGCCTCATCGTTCCTTCTTTCTTCTTTACTAACAACACCGGTGCACCCCACAGAGATACACTTGGTCGAATGAACTTCTTAACAAGTAACTCTTCAAGTTGGCTCTTTAGTTCAACCAATTCCGATGGTGACATCCGATACGGAGCCATCGAAACATGACTAGTACCAGGAACCAAATCAATAGAAAACTCCACTTCACGTTCTGGAGGTAAATCCATAATCTCCTCCGGAAACACCTCTGGAAAATCACAAACAACAGGAACATCCTTTCTCACTCCACTATCACCAAGATTTATGCTCGCCATCAACACAAACAATTCAGCTCCATCTTTGACACACCTCTTCACTTGCTGAGTAGACAAAAACGAAACACCTACTTTCTTGGACTCGAGAAAAAGAATTGCTTTAGAAAAACAATTGATATAGACATGGTTAGCTCTCAACCAGTCCATACCCAAAATGACATCAAGCTGACTCAAAGGAAGACATACAAGATCCACTTTGAAATCTCTACCATACATACGCAAAGGGCACTTCAAACAAATGACTGAAGTAGAAACCGAACCCATCGCAGGCATATCTATCTCCATACTTTTACCCAAATTAGATAACACAAGACCTAAACTAGTAGCATAATCCAACGAAATGAATGAATGTGTAGCACCCGTATCAACAATAGCAATCAAAGGTACATTAAGGATAAAGCAAGTACCTCTGATCAACCTCTCATCCACCGAAGTCTCGGTACCAGACAAAGCAAACACTTTTCCTCGCTTCTTCTTTGGCTTCGTGCACTTTGTACTAATGTTCCCTTGCTCGCCACAGTTGTAGCAAGTCACACTAGCACCCAACCTGCACTCGTTAGATCGGTGACCAATCTTCCCACACTTGAAACATGTCGGCTCAGCTTGGCGACACTCCATAGCATGGTGTCCCTCTTTCCCACATCTATAGAACTACACCGGAGTAGTAACTCCCCCACTTGGAATCTTTCCCACATTCATCGGTTGCTTCCCTTTTCCATCATAAGGCTTAGGATGCATTTTCCCCTTTCCTTTCTTGTCACTTAAACTCTTGTAGTAAGCACTACTATCACGACTATCCTCGTCATAGATACGACTTTTGTTCACCAATTCAGAAAAGCGAGTAATTTGTTGGTACCTGATTACTCTCTTCACATCCGGCCTTAAGTCGTTCACAAACTTCAAGCATTTAGATCTCTCGGCATTCACTGTATTATAGTGGGGACAATACTTGATCAATTATTGGAATTTGGTGGCATACTCCGCAACGCTATCACTCCCTTGTTTCAACTTCAAGAACTCCACCTCTTTCTTACCACAGACATCCTCGGGGAAGTAATTCTCCAAGAAAGTATCTCAGAACATTGCCCACGTAACCACAGTGTTCTCTTCATCGAACATATGACTTGTGTTAATCCACCAATATTCCGCTTCCTTCACAAGCATGTGGGTTCCGAATTTCACTTTCTGAGCATCGGTGTAATTCATCACTCGGAAAATCTTTTCAATGCCTTCAAACACTCTTGAGCTTCTTTGGGCGCATTCTCTCCTTTGAAAGTAGGCGGGTTGTTTTTCTGAAACTTTCCAAGAGCACGGAAAGCGTCATCAGTTCCATCATATGGCACCGGATTAGCTTGCGGCCTCTGATTCAAGGATCCAGCAAGCAATCGTAATGCCTCAGCAAGTGCATTATCATTCCTCCCAGCTACCATCTTCTTCTGAACAACACAAAAGTATTGATCGCGTCAGATACACAATCAAATACAATGGGATTAGTAACATTAAACCTGACAACTGACCGACAATACTCTGATACCACTATTGTAACACCCCTTCTAATAAACCTTGAATTAAACGATATAATTAAAATTAGAGAAAATAAAATTTGCACGGAAGGAGTGTCACAACATCAATTCACATATTCAAGAAAAATGGACATGACATATTCGTCACTTTAATAATTTAATCATATAATACATTCATGGCATATACTTTCTTTTTCATGCAAACGCAACAGAATCATAATAACTTCATCTCCAAAGGAGGAATCAAAATATAAAATTCAAGGCATTAAGCTATACGATTCATACACCAAACATGTTATCAAGTCATAATATACATACATCAACATATAATCAAAACAATGGATTATATACAAGTATAATCCATATACAAAATATACGAGTTCGAATGCGGACACCTAATCCCCAAATGTTACAACCAGAGCATCGACTCGATAAACCAAAATAAAATGGATTACAATCCAAATGCATTCGCTAAGCTAGTGTCTCGCACTACCGTCTTCGGTACCTGAACAATATCGTAGCAAGCATTTTCCAACAGAAGGGTAAGAATTCCAACAAACATAAGGTATGTAATTTAAATCAAATGAAAGGCATTAAATAAAGGAATCTTACTCTTTTTCCAACTCTTGCATAAACCACATAATATATTCATTTAATCCAATTCCCATATTCAACAACTCAAATAAATCAATCACAATCAATTTCATTTACCAATTAGCACATATTGCATAATATTCAACAAAACATCAGCTTAACAAAGTATGTATGTGCGACTCGACACAACGACATGACTCATGCATGTGGTACCAATCATCTATTATCCTTCGGATTTACCGATTGTCTATCCCTCAGACGGATAATCACAAAGCCCATTCCCTAAGCTTTCAAACCCCCACTCTGAGTTTGGGACGAGCCACTAGCCTCCACGAGACTAACGGACATCGCCTCTTGACACGACTTATGATGCGGTGTGCAATTCAACAACAACAATTATGCAAATCAAGACATCCCTCTATCTCAATTACAAGCATACATCACCACAATTCAATCTTATGAATTAATCTCACAACATTGCACAACAAACATCATTTATTTCATTTCAACAATTATCACATAACACCAAAATATTTATAAACCAAACACATCATTTCCGGAATCGGAAATTAACCAAATATCTCAAAAATACAACACACCTACAATTTAATTAATCTCCAGTCGAACTCAAAATATTAAGTTTTACCCATTAATCGCAACCGGTTATATTAATTAATCACACTGTTAATTATAATATATATTAATATATTAATTAAACTATTTTACTTATATATATAATATAAAACTAACAGTAGGTTAGTTAGAAAATTATATATATATATATATATATATATATATATATATATATATATATATATATATATATATATATATATATATATATATATATATATATATATATACTGTTATATAATGAAAATTAATATTTTATTAAACTAATTTAATATAATTAAATAAATACTATAATAACATTCTCCATTTCTCCTTTATCATTTTCTGGTCTAAAAAAAATAACTCCACCATAATTACCTACGCGCTTAACTTAGTTACCCCGTCAAATTTCATTAATTTCCGGATAATTAATTTTACCCTCTAAACCGGCTAATTCGAAACAACACAATCCTGATCGGTCTCCGAAAACGTCGCAATCTCAAAAAAATAACTCAACCATAATTACCTACGCGTTTAACATAGTTACCCCGTCAAATTTCATTAATTTCCGGATAACTAATTTTACCGTCTAAACCGAAAAAAAACCGAAATCAAATGCAATAAAAATATACTAGATGTTTAGAGGAAGTCTAACCCTTACCGATTAATCTCCGAAACAAACTCTTCGGTTTGATTCTAGAAATTTCTCCTCTTCTCTTCAACCCTAGCTTTTTCCCCTTTTTCTCTTCTTCTTCTCCTCTCTATTTCACTTCT
Source organism: Vicia faba (assembly GCA_948472305.1). Taxonomy (NCBI): domain Eukaryota; kingdom Viridiplantae; phylum Streptophyta; class Magnoliopsida; order Fabales; family Fabaceae; genus Vicia; species Vicia faba. The sequence goes on from OX451739.1 coordinate 850,963,605, forward strand.
CTCTATTTTCTCAACTTTCTGATTTTTTTTTCCTCTCTTTCTAACTAACCCACACTACTAATATACTACTTACTTATTATATATATTATAAAACTAAAATATATTATTATATTATAAAACTAACATATAATATAAAACTAACATATATATATATATATATATATATATATATATATATATATATATATATATATATATATATATATATATATATATATATATATATATATATATATATATATATATATATATATATATATATATATATATATATATATATATATATATATTGTACTGCTAACCTATATACTTATATTATTTATATAATAAAACTAATTCATATTATTTAATTAAACTAATCTTAATAAAATTAAATAAATATTTTAATAATTCAATTATCACCAATTAATTAATTAATACACACTGAAATACAATATTATCATATAAAATAATTATTTTTCGGTAAATCAAACAAACCAAATTAATCAATTACCAGACCGAATAACCGACTAAATTGCCAAAATAAATATCAACCGGTCATTTTAGAAAATAATAATATAAATAATATTAATTAAAACGGGGTGTTACAATGGCCACCTGGGACGATTCAGAATCCTCTGAAGATGAATCTAATTCTGAAGATGAGAACGCCAACCTAGCTCTGATGGCTACCACAGCAGATGACTCAGACTGTGAGTCAGAACCAAAAGAGGTATTCTCTGAATTTACTAGAGCTGAACTTGCTGAAAGTTTATCAGAACTTCTGAAAAACTATAGTCAACTCAAAATCAAATACAAGAAACTCAAAAAGAGTCTTACATCTGATCTTAAGAAACATGAAACAGAAAAATATGAACTCAAAGAAAATAATTTTAAACTTAAAGAGAAAATTCAAAAAGTTCAAAAAAATTATAGTTCAGATTCTGTATCAAGTTCAAAAGATATTCTTAAAGAATATGACTGTAGCTTTCAAACTTTTCTTGCTAAAAGCATAGATAGAAGCAAAATAACTTCAATGATCTATGGAGTTAGTGGGAACAATAGAAGAGGAATTGGATATGAAACTCCCAAAGGGAAGGAAACATATATACCAAAACCTGTTGCTAAGATGACTTTCACATATAAACCTCTGAACAAACAATTCAAATTTGGGCACACACATGATATTAAATATACATCTCACTCTGGAAACTCTTATGCTAATCCAAAGTTCAAACAAAACTTTAAATACTCTAACCCAAGAGGACCCAAAAAGATATGGGTACCTAAGGAGAAAATAATATTTGTTGCAGATGTCCTTAACAACTCAATTGAGACACTAGTCATGGTACCTGGACTCTGGGTGCTCACGGCACGTGACGGGAAGAAAGTCTATGTTCCAAAACCTGGAATTTAAATCTGGAGGAGACGTCAAGTTTGGAGGTAATCAGAAAGGGAAGATTATTGGTTCTGGAACCATTGGAAACAATAACCTTCCTTCTATCTCTAATATTTTATTAGTAGAAGGATTAACGCATAACCTGTTGTCCATAAGTCAATTAAGTGACAAAGGTTATGACATTATCTTTAATCAAAATTCCTGTAGAGTTGTTAGTCAAAAATATGGAACAATCCTCTTTTATGGCAAGAGAAAGAACAACATCTACAAAATTGATTTGTCAGATCTTAAAACTCATAATGTTAAATGCCTTTTGTCTGTTAGCGATGAGCAATGGGTATGGCACAGAAGATTGGGACATGTCAGCTTAAGAAAAATCTCTCAATTAAATAAACTAAATTTAGTCAGAGGACTTCCCAATCTGAAGTATAACTCAGAAGCTCTGTGCGAAGCATGTCAAAAAGGAAAATTTTCAAAACCTTCTTTTAAATCAAAAAATGTTGTTTATTCCTCTAGGCCATTAGAACTACTTCATATTGATCTGTTTGGGCCAGTTAAAACTACATCCATCAGAGGCAAGAAGTATGGATTGGTCATTGTTGATGACTACAGTAGATGGACATGGGTTAAGTTTTTAAAACACAAGGATGAGTCACATTATGTGTTCGCTGACTTCTGTAACCAAGTGCAAAACGAAAAAGATTTTAGAATTATAAAAGTCAGAAGTGATCATGGAGGAGAATTTGAAAACCATTATTTTGAAAAATATTTTAAAGAAAATGGTATTGTTCATAATTTCTCTTGTCCTATAACTCCCCAACAAAATGGAGTTATAGAACGAAAGAATAGAACGTTACAAGAAATGGCCAGAACCATGATCAATGAAACAAATATGGCTAAGCACTTTTGGGCAGAAGATGTGAACACATCATGTTATATTCAGAATCTCTGTAAGACCTATTCTTGAAAAGACTCCCTATGAATTATGGAAAAACAGAAAACCCAACATTTCTTATTTCCATCCTTTTGGATGTACTTGTTTTATTTTGAATACTAAAGATAATCTAAACAAGTTTGATTCTAAAGCATAAAAGTGTTTTCTGCTTGGATATTCTGAATGCTCAAAAGGCTATAGAGTATAAAACATATAAACTCTGATTGTTGAAGAATCAATCAAAGTCAGGTTTGATGATAAGCTTGGCCAACAACAGCCAAAGAAATTTGATATTTCTGTAGGTACAGAAGATCATCTCTCAAACTCTGAAAAGTCAGAAGCAAAGGAAGACTCAGAAGCAAAGGAAGACTCAGAAGATCCTACTCTTGACAATGCTCTGGATAATCTCAGAATCTCTGAACAACCCACTCAGAAAAGGTTTCCCAAAATATATTCAGCTCATAAAGAAGACGTGATTATTGGAAGAAAAGAAGATCCCATTAGAACAAGATCCTCTCTCAGAATCAATGAAGAATCATTGTTTGGATTAGTATCTCTGATTGAACCAACCTCTATTGATGAAGCTCTAGAAGACAATGATTGGATCTTAGCAATGCAAGATGAACTCAATCAATTTTCCAGAAATGATGTATGGGATCTAGTTCCAAGACCTAAAGGATTTAACATTATAGGAACTAAATGGGTTTTCAGAAACAAACTAAATGAGAAAGGAGAGGTGGTCAGAAACAAAACACGATTGGTTGCACAGGGTTATAGTCAACAAGAAGGAATTAATTATAATGAAACATTTGCCTCAGTCGCCAGGTTAGAATCTATTAGATTATTAATTTCTTTTGTTGTTCAAAATAACATTTCATTATATCAAATGGATGTTAAAAGTGCATTTTTAAATGGCTATATGTCATACCCCAATTTTTTACCTAAGATTCCTGCTTCATATGCATTTTTTTTACACACATCAAGGTCACAGAATACGGTAGGTTTCAAATGTTTCGCTTTCGAGTTTTGACTGTGTAGAGATTACCGAGTGTTGTGAGCATTTTATCTTATGAATGACTAACCACTAATCAAGCACGAAGTGTATGTTTTGTTGTTTTGTTTTCATGTGCAGAAAATAGGTCTGAAAGAAGAGCATCAGACGTTGTACGTCGATCAGGATTTCGAGTCTCTGAACAGAAATGTTGTCGTTCGTTAATTTCCAAAAGACTGGTTCATCAAAGAATTTCAGAGAATTGTGCGTTTATTTCCACACTCGGTCCAGCAAATGGTCTCCGTTTTTCTCCGAATATTTTTCAGTAAGAACAGTTGAAATTCTACCGGCTTTGGTTCATGTGTGTTTCACATTGTTCTAAAATGCAAGAAAAAATAGGTTATACCGTCATTTTTGATTTCTTGGACCAAAAGTCATCTGCAAATTTTCTCACGACGCGGGTTGAATTTCGCCGAAATGGGATAATTAAATTCAAAACCGTTCTTGAAGAATTTATTCAGAATATTTGGAATTTTCTTTATTTGAATCCAAGTGATAATTAAAGATGAGCTATTCAAGAGATCTCATCCAAGAATATTCATTTATCACATAGAATATTTATTCAAGATTATTTTTGTGATTATTTTGGAATATCTACATATGGTTATTTAAATACATGAAGCATTATTTCAAGAAGTTAGTGGGGAATTCTATTTAATTACATGAGGAATTTTATTTGGTTACAAAATTAATCCATGTGATTTATTTGGATTTCTATTACAAAAGTGCAAGATTAAAGTCCAAGACTTGCATTATTATTTATTCATCATTCAACAATTCATTCAAGTATTATTCAAATATTTCCCAAATTTAAATGGAAGATCTTGAATTTTTATCAAGATATATCAAGATTCATGTTTATGTGAAGATTCAAGATTATTCATAACTATCAAAGGAAGTGGAAATATATTGAAGAATACATGTTTATACATGTCATAATTTATTTGAGTTTATTACAAGGTTGCAAAGAAGCTACAAGTTTATACAAGATATATTTTCAACATAAAAAAAACAGCAAAGTTGCTAATGCAGTCCATTTTTGCAACCTTTCTTCAAGCCCACTTTTGCTGCATTTTTATTGGTCAACAATGCTCCAAACAACCTGGAAAAAAACATCAAAGAGAGATGTTGTAAAATGCTACAAAACAGTAATAAAAAAAACAGCAACATACAGCAGCTCCAAGTGCTGCCAAAAACCTGCTCCAACATGCATCAAAGTAACAGCAATTTGTATCAAAATGACTAAAATGAATGGTAGGAACAAAGCATGGAAACAGCTTACCAAAACAGTTCAAATTTCTACTGTTTTTTCCCCCTCAAATCCCACATACTCCACTATAAATAAGAGCCTTTGTCAACACAAAAAGGGAAGAAAAGTGAAAAAATTCAGCAAGTAAGAAAAACCAGAAAAATAGAGTGTTGTTCTAAAGTTTCAGCAAGAGTGAAAACAGAAAATTGGTGTTGTTCTAAAAAATCCAGCAAGGAGAAAAGATAGCAAACTCAAGGAAGCTTACCATTTTGTTAGAAGCCCCATCGGAGAGGCTCCGATAGGTATTATTCTTTTTCTCCTCTCTATCTACTGCTGCATATATTCATGCTTGAATCACTTGCTGTGCCATTTTCTTTGCCATGTAATATTTGCCTTATCATTCTTTTCCTTGTGGTATTGTATTTGAGTTGAGTTGCTGCATGATCATTAGTATTTAAACATGTTAATATTCATAATATCGGTAATAATAACAAGTGTAACAAAAAGCTTACTCCTTCCGTCGCGTAAAACTTGTTTAGAACTTGCTGTCCCAAAAACTTGTTTAGATCTTGTTGTCCCAATAAAAGAAAACACCCTTGTTGTCCAAAAAAAAACATGTTATCCATTTTTTTGCTGTTACAAAAATCCAAAAAAAAAAAACATGTTATCCATTTTTTTTGCTGTTGCAAAATCCAAACACCATTCTGCTGTTACAAAATTTTCAAAACACTTGCTGTTACACAATAAAAGAAAACACCTTTGCTGTACCAAAACCCAAAACGACATTATAATATCCAAAACCAAGAAAAAACTTATTTTGCTGTTACAAAACCTCAACTTGCAAAAAGCTTAAAACCTGCAAAAATCCAAAACGGCATATAATCTTCAAAACACAACAACCTGTTAAAACCATTAGAGTTTGTAAACCAGATTAGGATCCTGTTAAAAGCATTAGAAGCTGATGAGAACTTTAGAACCTTGTCAAAATACTAACCGGTTTCTACTGTCAAAAACGTACAATTTGCATAATATAAAAACCAGCTTATCTTGTGAAAACCGAAACTCGTTAAGAATCAGTGCAAAACCTGTACAAACAAAAACCTTACCTTGCCATAACCTTAACCCGTCAAAATCAAACATTAGTGAAGATGTGAAAAACACAAGAAGGGGGGGGGGGGGGGGGGGGTTGAATTGAAAAACTTGGATCAAATAATAAACAGCTTTAAGACACAGTATTTTTATCCTGGTTCGTTTGATCTCAAACTACTCCAGTCCACCCGTCAAGGTGATTTCGCCTCTCTCCAACGAGGTCTTAATCCACTATTCTCAAAGAATTACAACAACTACTTTAACAACTGTTAAAGTCTTCTTGAGTATAACCACAAACCGGTTTATCTCAAGGAAATCTTTTACAAGAAATGAATAAGAGTGTGTTGTTGTTTTCTAACAAAACAATATATCACAACTGTGATAGTTACACAAATTAAGCTTGGAATAAAATGAATTTGCTAAAGCTTTTGAATATGCGTGGTTTGGAAGGCTTGGCAAATTGTGTGAGTACATGCGTGCTTCTTTTCTCAAGCAGACTTGTTTATATAGGCAAGGCAAAGATATGTTGTCTATAAAGCAAGTTTAATGATAATAACGCACTTTCCTTTTGAAGAAGATCTTGTATGAAGAAAGTCGTTAGCATTTAATTCTATATTGAATAATTAATAACGCTTCAGAGTCTTCTTTGCTTTAACTGCTGATAACGCTTTAGAGTGTTGATGACTTGGTAAAGATGTCTTTGATCAGAGTCAGAGTGTATTTGTTTATGCACAGATTCTGGTCATCAAGCTTCATCGTATAATCTGGTAGCTTCAGCGTGTAGCACATATTACTGATCTTCTGATGCTGATTCCATCAGAACTTCAGTATATACAAAACATAATTTTAAGAGGCATATTTGTTTTATATATATCTTTGAATTTATTTATTCTTTGTATTTTGTTATCATCAAAACTCTAATCAAGGGTTGTAGAATCAAACTATGTTCTAACAATCTCGCCCTTTTTGATGATGACAAAAACCAGATTTTTCAATTAAAAAATAAAGAATAAAAAGTATAGAATTAAGAAGAGAAACTCCCCCTGAGTTGATTACATCCCTTTAATTCCATGAGTCTTTGAGCATCAGAACCTTACTGTATCTTTTATCAGAGTTTTGTACCTGTTCAAGCTTTTCTGAAGAGAGAAATTTAAATAGATCAGAATGTCTGAGACTTATGTCTCAATAATCCGTTATTGAAAAATATCTTATTCTTTCTCCCCCTTTTTGTCAGCTATCAAAAAGAACATATAATCAGAGCCAAAATGTGTTTATATTAAAAACAGAATCAACGATAAGTTCAGAACAGCAGCAATGTAAGAATATTACAGATAAACATGTTTTTTATTTTTAAAAAAGAGGAAATTCTAAGAGGGAGGAGGAAGACGCGTGAACAAAGCTTCCAACAAGCCCTTGATCTGGATGTTGGTTTCCTCTTGCTTGGTTAACATGCTCTTGATTTCCGAAATCTTGTCGTCCTGTTTATCCATTCTTTCTTGCATCAAAATATCAGATCTTTTCAGGTCTTCTAGAGTCTGCCTTTCATAGGAGGAAGCTTGAGAATCTTCAGTAACTGGATACTTCTCAGCATTCTGCAATATCCTCCTTTTGACCCAGTTCTTCAGAAGGAATCATCTGCTCTGGAGTATCAGTCAGATTGAGATCTTCTGACTCTGGTTGAACTTTGTATGCTGGACGATGTTCAGACCGGGGAGCATTGTCCAGAGGGAGAACTTCTTCCTTGAGCAGCTGGCTCAGAACTTGATCTTCAATTACTTTTAGCAGATTACTAAAGTTCTGTTGAACTTGTCCATAGCTCTGTTCTTGCATCTTACGAGTTTCAGAACATGCCCATCTTCTGAACCTTGTCCAAAGGTAGTCTGATGCAGCAGGATCAATCAACTCAAGACTAGCTTGCTTCAGAGAAGTGATCCACTTCTGTACTTCTGTTTCAAATATCAATAAGCTGCTACCAACATCTAGAGAGGGTTCAGATGGTTTTGGAATAGCTGTTTTGTGGGTTATGGCAGCAAGACGTTCAAAAACCGTTAAATCAATGACAGTTTTGGCGTTGTCATATGGATTTTTCTTTGGTGAGGGAGTGGGAGAGTCTGGAATAATTATTGGACTAGTTGGGGAGTTTGGTGGAGTTGATTCTAGTGAAGAGGGAATTTGGGGAATATCCAGAATGGTTAGGGGCATACGGATGGCCAGAGGTTCAGTGATTCCAGGAATGGGAATGGTATCAGAATCAATAGTTTGGTTGGATTGATCGTTATGAGGTTCTAGTTCACAGGATTCAGAAGGTTGAGCCTCAGAAGTTTGAACTTCTGGTTGAAATAGTTCAGGTTGTGGAGTAGGTGGATGAATTTCTGGTTGATGAGATGGAGGTAGTGGTATTTCTGGTTGTTGAGAGAGGGGAATTTCTGGTTGTGGTGCTTCTGTGGTGGTTTCAGAGTTTGGATTTTCTGGCATGGGAGCAGAAGTGTGTTGGTCAAAGGTTTCTATATCTGATAGAACTTTTGCAAGTTCTTGTTGGGTTGCTTCAATATTTGGATTTGGAGGTAGGGAGTGAGATCCTCTAAGAGTTAAGGTTTCTGAGGGTTCAAATTCAATGTCAAAGTCATCAAGTGTTTGTGGTGTGGGGTTTTCTGATTGAGTGGGAATTGGTATAGATGTTGATACAGAAATTGAGTTTAAAACAGTTACAGAAGAAGGATTACCTTTCCTTTTAGGAGTCTGCTGGAATGATCCTTCTGCTACAACCTTCCTTTTCTTGTTTTTCTTCAGCACAACTTCTGGAGCCTTCTGCTGCAGATCCTGAATGTTCAAATCTGGTGTTGTACCATCCGCCTTGCATGCATCCAGATATCTGACTATTATCTCAGGTTTAGAATCAATCTCTGAGAACATGGGAAAGTTATCCAGAGGGATTCTTCTGCTGGAGATTGCTGCAAAAGAAGTGACACTGGGTTCCTTCTTGATGTTCTCAATTAACTTCATCTTCTTCAGATTCTTTGCATTCAACTGTTTGCCAACAGTAGCTTCCAAAGAGCTGATTTCCTGAGCTTCTGTTAGATGATCAATCAGCTTATTCTCTGTTAGAATATCTGATATAAGCCTTCCTAGGGGTATCCAGACCCTTTTTGTGCGCTCCTCTTCTCTGGTTTCCTTAACACTAGTCCTTAGATGGTTAAACAACAGATGAGCCAGATTCACCTTAATCTTCTGGGAGATGAAGTAGATCAGAAATTACTGATCAATATTGATGTAGTCAGGAGAGCTGGTAGGCTTCCTATGGTTTATGCATCCCAGAATAATCTTGGCCCATATTCTGTGATGGTCTTTTATATCCCTTATCTTGCTGGAGGGAAGACCCAGAGTGAAGATTTCTCTAGCAATTAGGGCGACATCAGCGCATCTTTCAGCCATGTCAATGCATCGTACACCACCACCATTGTAGCCTATTAATCTTGCAATGAGGTCCTCAGTTATGACTATCTTCTTCCCCATTATGTATGAAGTAACTTGATGGTTGGAAGATGAAGCATGAATCCAAAATTCCTTCACAAGGATTGGGAATGTTGGACCCACCAGTCGGTCAAAATATTTGTCCCAGCCTTAAGCCTTTACTTCTTCAGAGAGATTAAACCCGTTCTCTTGAAGACTGTTAAAGTCCACAATCAATTCTGAGAGTACTTCTAGATTTTTGATGGGTGTGAGAAGAGTTCTGAAGGGTTCTTCATATTGTTCGGAGGAATCTGTTTTTTGAGTACTGGAATTAGGGTTGCTTGAGGAAGCCATGTTCACACTGAAGGTTTTGAGAAGAAATTGAGAGGGTTTTGAAAAAGGATGTAAGCTGAAATCAATTAGATTGTAGAGAAAATGAAATTGAAAGTGAAAAAGTGTAGAGAGTGAGAAATGTGTTTAAATAGATTTTAAAAAAGATTTTGAAAACATAAACGACAAGAGAGAGAAATAAATTATAATGATTATGAGTATTTAATGACAGCTGATTTTGGGGGATTCAGAAAGATATTGGAACGATTACCCATGACATGTGTCCCAATGCATCCAATCAGCGCTTTTGACCTTTCAAAAACGTGAACGCGTGTTCAGCCTCAGAAAGTAGCTGATGACTGAATGACACCTGTTTGCTTGAGTGAACAGCACATTTCTATCCTTGAAATGAAGCGCGCAGATCTTCATGGATAGATTCTGATACAATCTGTACTTCTAAAGATCTAAAGAAAGATTAATCAGTAGTTCACAGAAAAATAAACAAAGTTCTAAAGGTTAAGATATGGAATCAAAATAGTTTTATTCTGGGCAGAGCTTCATGCTGAGATGTTTCAGAATGAAGTTGAACCTATCTTCAGAAAGAGGTTTTGTAAAGATATCAGCCCATTGATAGTCTGTGTTAATAAATTTTAAATTTAGAATCCCTTTCTGAATATAGTCCCTAATAAAATGATGTTTTATTTCTGTATGCTTAGCCCTAGAACGAAAAATAGGATTTTTACTGAGACAAATAACAGAAGTATTGTCACAGAGGATAGGGATGTTACTCTCAAATATCTTGAAGTCCTCAAGTTGACTTTTCATCCAGAGCATTTGTGTGTTGCATCCAGCTGTTGCTATGTATTCAGCTTCTGCTATTGATGGAGCTATTGTGGATTGTCTTTTGCTGGACCATGAGATCAGATTTTCTCCCAGAAACTGGCAGCTTCCAGAAGTGCTTTTACGTTCTACTCTGTCTCCAGCGAAATCAGCATCACAATATCCTATCAAGTTGTAATCACTTGATTTTTTATAAAACAAACCCAGATTAGTAGTACCTTTCAGATACTTGAAAATTCGCTTAACTGCTGTTAAGTGAGATTCTCTAGGATCTGATTGGAATCTAACACAAATGCAAACGCTGAATAGAATGTCAGGCCTTGAAGCCGTCAGATAGAGAAGAGAACCAATCATACCTCTGTAGACCTTCTGTTCTACCTTTTTACTTACCTCTTCTCTTTCCAGAATGCACGTGGGATGCATTGGAATCTTTGATGGCTTACATTCTGAGAGATCAAATTTCTTCAGAAGTTCTCTGACATATTTGCTCTGATGAATGTAAGTTCCTTCTGGGGTTTGATTAATCTGAATGCCCAGAAAGAATTTTAGTTCCCCCATTAGGCTCATCTCAAATTCTGCCTGCATACATTTAGCAAACTTTCTTCCCAGAGAGGGTTTAGTGGATCCAAATATGATATCATCAACATAAATTTGACATACTAAAATGTCATTCTTAACTGTCTTACAGAACAAGGTTGTTTCCACTTTCCCTTTGGTGAATTCCTTTTCTAGCAGGAAGTTACTTAGTCTTTCATACCAAGCTCTGGGAGCTTGTTTCAGACCATAAAGTGACTTCTTTAGTTTGAAAACATATTCTGGATTTTTGGAACTTTCAAACCAGGGGGTTGGTGCACATATACCTCTTCTTCTATATAGCCATTTAAGAATGCACTCTTAACATCCATCTGATACAGAGTGATGCCTTTATTAACAGAAAATGAAATTAAGAGTCTGATAGATTCTAACCTGGCGACTGGAGCAAAGGTTTCTGTATAGTCTATCCCCTCTTGCTGACTATAACCTTGTGCTACCAGTCGTGCTTTGTTTCTGATGACTTCACCTTGTTCGTTCAGTTTGTTTCTGAACACCCATTTTGTACCAATGACATTGAAACCTTTTGGTTTGGGAACTAGATCCCATACGTCATTTCTTGTGAATTAATTTAGCTCCTCTTGCATTTCTAGAATCCATTCATTGTCCAGAAGTACTTCATCAATTGTTGTTAGTTCAATTAGAGAAACCAGTCCCATGAGGGATTCTTCAGAGTTTCTGAAGGTAGATCTTGTTCTGATTGGATCTTCCTTCCTTCCTAAGATTGTTTCTTCTGGGTGATCCATGCTGCTTCTGGATGGTCTTTTCTGGAGTTGATCAACAGAAGGTGTTGGATTGCTTGCAGTGACTCTTTCTGATGTTGAGGGAGTGTCTCTGTTGAGAGCTTCTGATGATTTGTCTTCAGTACCTATGAGTTCAACTTCCATACCTGCAAGGAATTCATTCTGCTTTGACTTTTGAGAGTCAAGCTTATCATCAAAACGAACACTGATTGACTCCTCCACAATCTGTGTTTCTGTATTCTATACTCTGTACCCTCTTGAGTGTTAAGAATATCCTAACATAATACACTTTTGTGCTTTAGAGTCAAACTTGTTCAAATAATTTTTTGTATTCAAAATAAAACATGTACATCCAAATGGGTGAAAATAGGAAATGTTGGGCTTTCTGTTCTTCCACAATTCATATGGAGTCTTTTCCAGAATAGGTCTTATGGAGATTCTATTCTGAATGTAACACGCTGTGTTTATTGCCCCTGCCCAGAAGATCTTAGCAACGTTAGTCTCATTGATCACGTTTCTGGCCATTTCTTGCAATGTTCTGTTCTTTCGTTCTACAACTCCATTTTGCTGGGAGTTCTAGGACAAGAGAAATCATGCAGAATGCCTTTATCATTAAAGAATAACTCAAAATCTTTGTTTTTAAATTCTCCACCATGATCACTTCTGACTTTGACGATTCTAAGATCCTTTTCATTCTGAACTTGGTTGCAGAAGGTAACAAACACAGAGTGTGACTCGTCCTTGTGCCTTAAGAACTTTACCCATGTCCATCTGCTATAGTCATCTACGATTACTAACCCATACTTCTTGCCACTGACTGAAGCAGTTTTAACTGGTCCAAATAAGTCAATGTACAGAAGTTCTAATAGCTTGGAGGTGGAAACAACGTTTTTGGATTTGAAAGCTGGTTTTGGAAACTTGCCTTTCTGACATGCTTCACACAGAGCATCTGAATTGAACTTCAGGTTAGGAAGTCCTCTGACCAGATTGAGTTTGTTAATCTGAGATATTCTTCTCATACTAACATGTCCCAATCTTCTGTGCCAGATCCATTGCTCGTTGTTAACAGACAGAAGACACTTTACATTCTGACTTTTCAGTTCAGAAAGTTTGATTTTATAGATGTTGTTTTTCCTCTTTCCATTAAATAGGATAGTCCTATCTTTCTGACTAACAGCTTTGCATAAATTTTGATTGAAGATTATATCAAAACCGTTATCACTTAATTGACTTATGGATAACAGGTTATGCATTAATCCATCAACTAATAAAACATTACTTATAGAGGGAAGATTTCCATTACCTACTGTTCCAGAGCCAATGATCTTTCCTCTCTGATTGCCTCCAAAGCCTACGTGGCCTCCAGGCTTAAGTTCCAGGCTTTGGAACATATGCCTTCTTCCCGTCATGTGTCGTGAGCAGCCAGAGTCCAGGTACCATGATTGGTGTCTTTGCTTTGCTGCTAAAGATATCTGCCACATGTATTATTTTATCCTTAGGTACCCACATTTTCTTGGGTCCTAATTTGTTAGTTTTACCAAAACTCTGGTTGAATTTTGGTTTGACAGAGTAATCACTACTTGTATATTTTATGTCATGTGTGTGCCCATATATAAAGTGTGAATCAAGTCGAGTACGTTTTATAACTAAATCCATGGAATTTTTTGGTGTAGGTACCTTACCTTGATATCCTATCCCTTTTCTGCCATTTCTGCTAACACCATAGATCATTGAAGCCATTTTGCTTCTGTCTATGTTTTTAGCTAGAAACTTCTGAAAGCTGTGATCATACTCCTTGATGATCTCATCAGCATTACTGGGAGTTTCAGGGATTGTTTCCTTCTGAGAGTTTTGCAATTGGTTTTCTAATTTTGAAATTTTATCTTTTAACTCAGAATTCTCCAATTTGAGACTCTCAATCTTATCAGAGTCAGAAGCAAGATTCCTTTTCAGGTTTCTGAATTTGACTCTGATCTGCTGATATCTTTCCAGAATTTCATTAAGGCTTTCAGCTAGTTCAGCCTTAGTAAAGTTTATAGTAAAGTCAGGGAATACCTCTTCTGTATTTGATTCAGAGTCTGACTCAGAAGCTTCACTGTCTTTAGTTATGTTTTCCATGAGAGCTATGTTTTCTCTTTCATCATCTGATTCTGAGTCAACTTCAGATGTGTCAGAATCATCCCATGTAGCCATGAGACTTTTCTTCTTTTCCTTGCCAAACTTCTTTTTGGGTTTCTCCTTCTGAAGCTTTGGGCAATCACTTTTGTAGTGCCCTTGCTCATTACATTCATAGCAGATGATGTCTTTGTTGTTTGGCTTTCTGTTTCCTGAAGAACCTTCAGATCTTCTGTGTCCAGAGGAGGATTCTGACCTTCTGTATTTGGAGGAAGATTCATTTTGATTTTCTGGAATTCCTGAACTTCCTTTGCCTCTGCTTCCACAATTGGTTCACCCTTCTGGAGAGGAGAGACAATTCATCTTCTTCTGATGAGGACCCATCATAGGTTTCTTCCACAGCCTGCAAAACTTTGGAGTCAGATTTTCTGTTAGATTTTAAAGCTAATGGCTTACCTTGCTTTTGAGGTTCATCTGCTTCTAGCTCTATCTCGTGACTTCTAAGGGAGCTGACAAGTTCCTCCAGAGAGATTTTGTTGAGATCCTTGGCTAGCTTAAGCGCTGTGACCATTGGCCTCCACTGTTTTGGCAAGCTTCTGATGATCTTCTTAACGTGATCAGCAGTGGAATACCCTTTGTCAAGAACTTTTAGACCAGCAACAAGAATTTGAAATCTTGAAAACATAGTTTCTATTGATTCACTCTCTTCCATCTTGAATGCCTCATACTTCTGAATGAGCGCGAGGGCTTTGGTTTCTTTGACTTGAATGTTGCCTTCATGCGTCATTCTCAGAGAGTCAAACATATTCTTGGCAGTTTCTCTGTTTGATATCTTCTCATATTCTGAATAAGAGATGGCGCTGAGAAGAATTGTTCTGGCCTTGTGATGATTTATGAACTCACGCTTTTGCTGATCAGACATCATTTTCCTATCAATCTTCTGACCACGTCCATCCACTGGGTGCATGTATCCATCAGTCACCATGTCCCACAGATCAGCATCATGGGCCATAGAGAAACTCTCAATTCTGTCTTTCCAATAGTCAAAGTTCTCTCCATCAAAGACTGGAGGTTTGCCACTGAATCTGTCCCTTTCTTCATTGTTGTCATTGCTGATGTTTTGACTTGGTCCTGCCATTGTGTTTTTCTGACGCTGGATCTTGTACTGACACGGTTAAGTGTTATAAGCTCAGAACCAGGCGCTCTGATGCCAATTGAAGATGTGAAAAACACAAGAAGGGGGGGGGGGGTAAATTGAAAAACTTGGATCAAATAATAAACAGCTTTAAGACACAGTATTTTTATCCTGGTTCGTTTGATCTCAAACTACTCTAGTCCACCCGTCAAGGTGATTTCGCCTCTCTCCAACGAGGTCTTAATCCACTATTCTCAAAGAATTACAACAGCTACTTTAACAACTGTTAAAGTCTTCTTGAGTATAACCACAAACTGGTTTATCTCAAGGAAATCTTTTACAAGAAATGAACAAGAGTGTGTTGTTGTTTTCTAACAAAACAGTATATCACAACTGTGATAGTTACACAAATTAAGCTTGGAATAAAATGAATTTGCTAAAGCTTTTGAATATGCGTGGTTTGGAAGGCTTGGCAAATTGTGTGAGTACATGCGTGCTTCTTTTCTCAAGCAGACTTGTTTATATAGGCAAGGCAAAGATACATTGTCCATAAAGCAAGTTTAATGATAATAACGCACTTTCCTTTTGAAGAAGATCTTGTCTGAAGAAAGCCGTTATCATTTAATTCTATCTTGAATCATTAATAACGCTTCAAAGTCTTCTTTGCTTTAACTACTGATAACGCTTCAGAGTGTTGATGACTTGATAAAGATGTCTTTGATCAGAGTCAGAGTGTATTTGTTTATGCGCAAATTCTGGTCATCAAGCTTCAGCGTATAATCTGGTAGCTTCAGCGTGTAGCACATATTACTGATCTTCTGATGCTGATTCCATCAGAACTTCTGTATATACAAAACATAATTTTAAGAGGCATATTTGTTTTATATATATCTTTGAATTTATTTATTCTTTGTATTTTGTTATCATCAAAACTCTAATCAAGGGTTGTAGAATCAAACTATGTTCTAACAATTAGAACCTGTTAAAGCTTGATGTTCTCACTGCTATGGTAGTTCCGGTCGCACTCACTGACCATGATTCTTTAATTAAATCCGCTAGCACTTCGTTGAACAACAAGGTTTTAAGTCAGTACTCGTCTCTCCTTGCTCCGAGTCGGTAACTCGTTTTTGCTTGGTTTTCTTCGATCGTTATGCCGAAAGTCAGATCCAATTCCGAAGCCGCTGATAGCCGGTTGAAACGCAAAGGCACTAGAACTGGAAGGAAGCAGACGAAGAAAGCTGCTAAAGTTTTTGTTGTTTTGTGTTGGCGTGGAAAGGAGATAAGATGCAAAGAGAGAGAAGAAGATTGAATTTGTTTGGTGAGGAAGAAGATAGGTCTGCGTGAGAGAGGAGAGGACAACATTGTTTTTGTTTTTTACTAACTCACTTCACTGTTTTTGTTTCATTGAAATATTATTAATAATATTAATCCATCTAACTATATAATAATAATATTATTTTGTTCCATGCCAGCATATGCTAGTACAATAGCCAACGAAACTTTTTAATAATAAGCATATAATATAATATTTGTTTTTCCTTCCCCATGCTTACCTACAGTAGTGTCGCGCCTCTTTGCTCAATTAGGTTTACATCATTTTTTATTCCTTCCGTTTTTTTGACCCGGTGGCCCATTGGGCCTATTTTGATTCAATTTATTTTTTTTGTTTTAATTTTTTCCTTTATGTTTCATATAAATCATGCTAATTAATGAATAACAGCATGGCTCAATTGGCAAAATATATTATAGCAATCTAAAGGTCCTAAGTTCAATTCCTTGTTGGGTAATTTTTCCGTCTTTTATTCTTTTAGCCACATTTCCATTTTATTTAAACATACTTAATTTATCATTAATTTACTTTGTTGTATAATTATTAATTATTATAAAAAAACACATAAAAACATGCTTAGTTAAAATTCATCTTTTATTTAATTTTTGTCAACTTACTATTAATTCTATTTTATTTTTATGTTGTTGTTTATTTAATTATTCTAAAATACATGCTTCATGATTTAATTTTTGTTATGTGTTTAATTATTAAAAATCTATGATTTCGTAATTTAATCTTCATGTAATTTTGATTATTTATTTATTCGTTAAAATGCATGCTAGTATGATTTAAATTTCATTAGTCAATTGTTCAATTATAATTTTAATTAATCGGTCGTTAATCCGCATATCTTTCGTCCGTCTCAATCCAAGGGAATTGTTTAATTTTTGTTGAATTCATGTTATAAAAAAAAACATCGTGTGAAGACCCTCATTCATCTTCCGTGTATTATTTTGTTAAAAACTTAAGATAATTGTCCCAAAATATTCAACCTTTCAAAACTCCTACCTTTTAAGTAAAAACTTCGACGTTAGGTCGTCGTATCTTCGAAAACTCGTCCATACCCATTTTTGGCCAAACAATTTATTTTTAATCGAACAAACATTTTTAATAAACAAATATTTCAAAAGGTTCCTATAGAATACTATAGATACATTGGGTGCTAATACCTTCCCATTGTATAACCAACCCCCGAACTCTAGACCTCTTTTCAAAACGCCTTGTATTTTCATTACTTTTAAAGTATTATTTTACATTGCATATTTTAGGGTTTTATTTCTCTCTTTTCCCCTTTTCCCTTTGAAATAATAAAGCGCGGTGGTGACTCTTGCTTTTGTGAGACGAGTTAATTAATGGCTCGATCTCCGATTTACCCCGCTACATTTTTCATCGCTACACTATATAGAAGAAGAAGTCTATGTCCATCAACCTCCTGGCTTTAATGACTCAAAGTATCCAAAACATGTCTTTAAATTAAAAAAGTCTTTATACGGTTTAAAAAAAGCTCCTAGAGCTTGGTATGAACGTTTGAGTAATTTTCTTTTAGAAAAAGATTTTACCAGAGGGAAAATGGACACAACTTTATTCAGAAAGACATTTAAAAATGACATTTTAATTTGTCAAATTTATGTTGATGATATTATTTTTGGAACCTCTAATATCTCTCTTGGAAAAGAATTTGCTGAGACCATGCAGACAGAACTTGAGATGAGCATAATGGTAGAATTGAAGTTATTTCTGGGAATACAAATTAACCAGACTCCAGAAGGTACTTACATACATCAAAAGAAGTATGTTAAAGAACTTCTGAAGAAATTTCAGATGTCAGAAAGCAAAGATGCTAAGACACCAATGCATCCAACATGCATTCTGGGAAAAGATGAGGTAAGTATGAAGATAGATCAGAAGCTCTATAGAGGTATGATTGGATCCCTTCTCTATCTAACTGCATCTAGACCTAATATATTATTCAGCATATGTTTATGTGCTAGATTCCAATAAGATCCTAGAGAATCTCACTTAACTGCTGTTAAGAGAATTCTGAGGTATCTGAAAGGTACTACTAATCTGGGTGTGTGTTACAGAAGATCAAAAGATTTTAGACTAGTAGGTTACTGTGATGCTGACTTTGCTGGAGATAGAATTGAAAGAAAGAGAACCTCTAGAAGCTGTCAGTTTCTGGGTGACAATCTTATCTCGTGGTACAGCAAGAAGCAAGCAACAATTGCACTTTTAACAACAGAAGTTGAGTATATATCTGCTGCTGGATGTAGTTCTCAGATGATCTGGATGAAAAGTCAGCTAAAAGATTTTAATCTTTATGAAAGTAAGATTCCCATCTTCTGTGACAATATCTCTGCAATTTGTCTTTCTAAAAATCCCTTTTTGCATTCTAAAGCAAAACACATAGAAATTAAATATCATTTTATAAGGGACTACATTCAGAAAGGAATTTTAAATTTAAACTTTGTAAAAACATACCATCAATGGGCTGATATTTTTACCAAACCCATTTCAGAAGATAGATTTAAATTCATTTTGAAAAATATTTGTATGGATTTATGTCATAAATAAAATTCTATTTATCTTCTGTGTTTGCCTTCAGAATGTTCTGAAATGAATGTTTTAATTAACAACTCTTCAGAAGTTAGAAGAGAAGTTACATCAGAAGCTATATATAAAGTTCTGAAATGTTCTAATGTTTCATTACAAGTATACTTCAGCAGTTCATTATATCAAACAACTGTCCCATGCAACCTTCAGGAGATGAACACGTGGTGTGTTTCTGAAAGGTCACGCGTGCTAAGATATTGACGCCGTTCCCAGGTAACTGTTATGATTTGCTCAAATCTCACGCTTTCCCCTCAATTTTCATTATCATTAAATGCTAGTAATGATTAGATTCTTTTTAATTAATTTTTTAAAAAAACTCTTTTTACAGTTTTATTTCAAAACCCTTTTCTCAAAAGTTTACCTTTAAATAATTTTGTAAAACCCCTTTCTCACTTTTTACCTTCTCTTTCAAATTACCGTCTCGGTGTATTTTTCTATGCAACCATTTTCTTCTCTCAACCTAAGTGCTCAAATGGCTTCCTCCTCTACTCATTCTGGAAACACCCAATCTGAACAATACATCATTCCAGAGAGAACCACTCTAATTCCAGTGGATAGTCTAGAAGTTATAAGTGAATTGATGGTGGATTTTGATAACCTAAAAGCAAATGGGTTTGACCTTCTTCCTACTGTGGAGTTTCAAGGATGGGGAAACTTCTGTGGGAAACGTTCATAAGAACCTTAGATGTTGATTCACTGAAGTTGCAAGACTTATGTCTTTCTCAGGTACTTGAGAACTTTTCCAAACATATACATGCCTTCCAGTTAGAAGCTGCTGATATTTGGGATAAGAAGTTTACTCTGATGATTGTTAATGCTCCAGCTGATCAAATGGACATTTTAGAAGATGAGTCTGAAGATGCCTCTGAAGATTCAAATCCTCTGGCAATAGTTCTGTTTAATCAACCTTCTGCTAAAGCTGCACCTAAACCTGTGCCAACTCTTATGGTTGATCTGGACACGCCTCTTTCAACTTTTGTTCGTTATGGCTCAACGGTTTCTACTACAAAGGCTATATCTGCTGAAGCTTCTTCATCCTCTGCTCTTACTTCACTAGTTATGGATACTCTGAATGAGCTTAAGAAGGAAAATGAAGCTATTCATGAGCACTTGGACAAGCAAGATGAGACTAACAAAGAAATCAAAAACTGGATGATGAAACAAGAGGAATCTACATCTGAGATCAAGAATCTTCTTATGGCTCTTGTTTCTAAGAAATCTTAGTGTCGTTTTGTTTCTTGTTTTTTTTGGTTTTGTTTTATACCTCTAAATTTTTTTATTAAATCCTTTACGCTCTTCAATTATTTTTATATACTTTTTGATTATGCCAAAAAGGGGGAGAAAATGAGTATTTTGATCTAATCTCTGATTAACAGTTATGAGACTAAGTTTCAAACATTCTAACAAAATACAAAGATTTCTTTCTATGTTTAAAAGAATTTTGCAGGTATCACTAAACTCTGGAAGTTTAATTCAATTGAACATTATCTTCAAAAGACTTATTGAAGAAATCCTAGAAGAAAATTTCAAAGCTCTGATGAAAATTCTCAGGAAGTTTTTCTTATAGAAATATTTATTTCAGGGGGGGATTCTTATCTCTTGTTCAATTTTATTTCTAAATCTAAATATTTTTGTCATCATCAAAAAGGGGGAGATTGTTAGAACAAGATTGGTTCTGATCATATCTCAGAGTTTTGATGATAACAATAAAATATATTTTATATAATTGATACTCTGATGAGCATATTTATTTGTTTCAGATAATATTCTGACTGAAGTATTTTCCTAGATGAAAATCATTTTGACGTGCTGAGCTGAAAATAAATGAAGAAGTTCTTTGATGAAAGAACTATTTGTTTTAGCGCAAGTTCTGATGATGACTCTGATAAGAAACTAATTTATGCATCTTCTAAAGCTTAGCAAGTTTCCATGTAAACTATGTTCAAAATTTTTCTACAAAGCAAGCACTGATAAGAAGATTTGCAAGCAAGCGCTGATAAGAAGATTTACAAGCATATTCTGAAGCAAGATGTGAAGCTAGTTCTGATAAAATAAAGAAGCTAACAAGTCTTGTCAAGTTTTAGGAAACATGCTCTGACAAGTGCCGTTTATTCATTTAATGCAAAGATGGCTACATGCACTCAAGTGTCTATGTGTTGGCTGAAGATTTTGATAGTGTTATTTGGAATTCAAAAAAAGAGCTAGAAGTTATGATCGAAATGGAATTAAAACACCACGTTCGAAATTGCAGAACCAGTGTTTCGAATGAGTGTGTCAAAGTTTGAAGCTTCGAACGGTAATCTTGGGAGCGTATTCAAAGGGGTCTCGAAACAGCAGTGAAGCTAAATCTGAGAAGAGCGTTCGAAGCAGAAGAACACCAAAGCATTTGAAATTCAAATGAAAGCGGGACTTTCAAAGTTTGAAAGTTATGTGTTGGAGTATTTGAGGACACGTGGAAAGAGGAAAGGAACATTGTCTTGCATGTTCGAAACGTGGCATGATCTTGTAGCGAGACCGTTAGGGTCGAATTAGTATAAATAGAAGTCTTAGTGGTAGGATTTCAGTGTGTCATATCTGTTATACAAAATACTCAATAACATTCAAACTACCACATGGCAAGGGAAACGAATGCAAGAGAGATGTATGTATGATAGCACCATGTATTTTTAATTTAATGAAAGCCTTTTTACTATTTCCAGCACTTTCCTTCTTTTTCTTTTTGTCAAGCAACATTTACAAGTTTCTTTATCTATTGTCTTTTCATTCCAAAGTCCTTTCTTCAAAGTCTTACATTTTACTGCTTTCTTTACATTTCGAAGCACTTTATGTTTCAGAGAACTTTTACGCTTTCAATATCTTTACTTTCATAGCATTATTCTTCAAACCTGTACTTTCACTTAAACTCCTTTCTAGATTTCTTGCATTAAACGCTTTCTTCATATTTTAAACTTCTACATTCCAGAAACCTTTTGTGTTAAATGTTTTATGGATCGAAATCAGTTACTTCATTTTTCATACAGTTTTCTATGTCTTTTCAATTAGCATTACAATTAGCAATCATTCGTGTAACTTAGTTTTCACATACATTTTGACCACATTCTTAAACTCTTAGAGAGAGGGATCGAAACAAACCAAACATATATACAATAGCACCCATGAATAATTGTTCGATTGTGAGAGTAACCTTGATATCCAAGGAGTCCTAGGATCAATCTAGTCGATCCTGTGAGTTACCAAAGAGATTGAGTAGCGTTAATAAAGACTATTCGATAGTTTGGAAGACTAGCGGTTGTTTTCCAGAAATCACTGGAAACAAATTGGCACACCTGATGGGTCAAGTGATTTCTGATTTCATTGTGGATCATTCGTTGGTTGAGCAGACAAGCATGAGTTACGTCGAAATGCAACCATGGAAATTGTACTTTGATGGTTCAACCCACAAGAATGGAAGTGGTGTTGGAGTCCTTCTAATTTCTCCTGAAGGAATTCCAACAAAATTCAAGTATAAATTAGATGGTCCTCGTTGTTCGAACAACGAAGCTGAGTATGAAGCGCTCATTGTTGGACTTGAAGCTTTGTTGGAATTGGGGGCAACCAGAGTCGAAATTAAAGGAGATTCTGAGTTGGTGGTCAAACAGATCACAAAAGAATATAAGTGCATAAAGGAAAATCTAATGATATACTTCGTCATAGTCAATAGGCTATTGAGAAAGTTTGAATACATGGATATTCAACACATACCAAGACTAGAAAACCAAGAAGCAAATGACTTAGCGCAGTTGGCTTCAGGTTATAGAGTATCCACCAAGAATTTTAAGGATTTGGTCGAAATAAGGGGGAGAGTTATGGCTACCAAATTCACACCATCGGATCTGGAAAATATGAGATTGGGATACGCCGAGAAACAGGGATTCGAAATTCTAGCCATAAATACTTTGTCAGATACAGATTGGCGAAGTCCATTAAAGAATTATTTAGCAGACCCAACGCTAAAAGTAGATAGAAAAACAAAATATAGAGCATTGTCATATCTCCTCATGGGGAATGAATTGTTCAAAAAGACCCAAGAAGGTGTTTTATTGAAATGCCTAGGAGAAAGTGAGGCATATTTAGCATTGTCTGAAGTCCATAATGGGGCATGTGGGGCACACCAAGCAGGCCATAAAATGAAATGGTTGCTATTTCGATACGGTTTGTATTGGCCTAGCATGCTCAAAGATTGCATAGACTTTGCGAAAGGATGTGAGGAATGTCAGAAACACGCAGGAATTCAACACGCCCCTGCAAGTGAGCTGCATTCGATCATCAAACCATGGCCATTCAGAGGATGGGCATTAGATCTGATAGGCGAAATAAATCCTGCTTCGTCCAAAGGTCAGAAATATATCTTGGTAGGAGTAGATTATTTTACCAAATGGATCGAAGCTATACCTTTGGTAGTTGCTGATCAAGAGGCAATTATCGAATTTATACAAAAGCACATTATCTATAGATTTGGATTACCAGAAAGTATAACTACAGACCAAGGTTCTGTATTCACTGGTAGAAAGATGCAAGGGTTTGCCCAAGAAATGGGGTTTAGATTGCTAACATCAACCCCATATTATGCTCAAGCAAACGGACAGGTCGAAGCGGCAAACAAAGTAATAATAGGATTAATCAAGAAGCATATTGGCAAGAAGCCAAGAAATTGGCACAAAACTCTGGACCAAGTGTTATGGGCTTGTAGAACATCTCCAAAGGAAGCCACTAACACTACTCCTTTCCAACTTACATTCGGCCATGATGCAGTGTTACCAGTAGAAATTCACCTGCAATCAGTTCGAATACAGAAACAAAACGAAATTCCAGCCGCGTTATATTGGGAAATGATGATGAATGAATTAGTTGAATTGGATGAAATTAGATTACATGCGTTGGATATTTTGATGAGGCAAAAAGAAAGAGTGGCCAGAACATACAATAAGAGGGTGAAGAAAAAAGCATTCGTTATTAATGACTTGGTTTGGAGAGTCATATTGCCTATGGATAAGAAGAACAAAGCATTAGGTAAATGGTCACCTCATTGGGAAGGACCTTTTCGAGTACTAAAAGTTTTCTCTAACAATGCCTACGAAGTCGAAGAACTCTTAGATGATAAACGTGTCCTAAAGGTTAATGGGAAATATTTAAAGAAATATAAACCAAGCCTGCGGGAAATTCGAATAATAACAACGTAAACAAAGTATTATAAAAAGCCAAGATGGCAAGATAAGAATGCCAAAATGGCGTTGTTCGAATATTACATTAAAAGAACCAAAGTTATGGTCAGATAGACAAAAATCTAGAAATAAACATTATTTTTCAATCGAGTAAAGGTACTTCGAAATGTTTCAAGTCTTTGCTGAGCAAACCGCCTGGCACCTTCCAAGGTTGCCACTTCTCCTTTAAGCTGTTCTGCAGTCTCCATTTCTGCAAGCCCCCGGTTGAGAAGCTCTTCGAATTGGTTACCTGCAGGATTAGTTTCGAAGGCTAGTTGTTGTTCCTTAGCCTCCTTGACTTTCTGTTGAAGTTCCAGAATCTGCCTTTCCCAAGCAAGAATGGACTCAGCTCGAGCTTCATATTCAGTTTTTGCTCGCTTCAGATGCATAGCCTGATCTTCAGCTTCTTGAGAAAGCTTCGAAGCTTGTTCATAGGCGGCATCCATAGCAATACGTTTCTCGTGAACCTTCTTGGCAGCAGATTCATCTTGGAGAAGATAGCCAGTTACGTTGTCCAGCAAATTTTGAAGATCAAACAAGAGAGTACTAACTGGCAAAGAGCAGCTGGAAAGATTGACCTTTGTAAGCAGCTCCTTCATAGTGTAGCAAGCAGTACTATCTTGCTTAAGCACTTCGAAGATATCCACATTGAGAATAGTTCTCCTAATTTTGTTGAGAAGAACAACTCTTTCATCTGTGGGAAGAGGATAGCTGGTTGAACTTGTGCCAGCCCTAGCGAGTGGAATGTCCCTCTGGGCCAACTTTGCCTTCATGTACCCAATAGGGTCATTTCGCCTCAGAAGTGCCAGTTCCTCATCAGTCATTCGAGACGGAGAGGATTGGGGGAATTCCACGCGTAGGGGAACCTCGTTTGTTTCAACCTTTGGGTTTTCGTTGATCGTATCACCATCCCCTTCATTTGCTTCGTACTCTTGATCTTCTTCATCCTCGACCAAATCTACCACTTCGATACCATCCTTTTCACCGCTATGTGCATTAGACTCCGTCCCAGCAGTCGAACCATCATTGTCATTTTCCCCATCATTGGCGTTTTCCTCCTCAGATTCTTCGTCTGCAGATTCTTCGAATCCTTGCCCAGAATCAGCTTTTTCTTCTTCAGTCTGAGCATCCTTTGGATCCTCTTGAAGAGTTTCAAGGGGGGACTTTTGAAGAACCCTTTGTGAATCCTCTGCAGACGTTTGAGGTATGGTTTCGCTCACCTCTTTCAGAGGAATGGAGGTACCTTGGTCATCTGGCTGCTCAGAAGTTCCAGCCAAAACCGCCACGTTTGAAGAACCTTTGTTTTGGACCAAATTGCTGGAATCCCCTTGAGGAGAGGAGTTAAGCGGAACAGCAGCCCTGGACGGTGAGATCGAAATAGTAGAAATGGGATTCAGGATGTTCTGCAAGGGGCAGCAAAGTGATTAAAGAATGACACTCACCAAGGTAATAAGAAGTTAAATGTTTTTTAGAAGAAGTTCGATTTACCTGTGGCCCCTCAGAAGAGAGGTTACTAGCTATGCGTTCCAACTGTGGGTTGGAGGTCGAAGGTGGATTTTTGGATTGTGGTAAGGGAGCAGCATCCCTGGAGTCGAGTCCAGAGACACTAGTAGGAGCAGTACTTTTGGGCGTAGTTTTCTTCAGCTTCTTCTTCGAAGCAATGTTTGAGTTTCCTCCAGCAGTCAGTTCTTCCCCAGTGGTGTTTGGTTTCCGCTTCTTGGGAGTAGTGGGGGGAAGCTTGTTGGTCTGCACGAAGTTTAACGAAGTTAGAGATAAAAGGATCGAGTGAATTCGAAGCATGAAAAGAAAAAACTAAGTGATTACCGTTGGAATTGGGGCACTTGTTGTTGTTGGCGTTGTTGTTGTTGGTGTAGTTGCAGCAGCAGTAGTCGTTTCGGGTGGATTAGTCTTTTCGGTAGTTTCGATGGAGGCTTGAGAGGCACTCCCTTCCTTCGATTTCGAGGCAGTGGTCTTTATCCTGATAGCTGAAAATCAAAACATTTAAAGCAAAGGTTAAAGATTTGGAAAATAAAAGATATTTGGGAGTTTTTCCCAAGCATTCGCACCTGTGCCTTGATCAGATTTAATTGACATGGCAGAAAGGTCATATCGAAGATGTCCTGGGAAATCATGAAGCCAGTGTCGAGCCCATGTCACAGTCTCAGATGGCTTTGGTTTCCTTTGAAGATATTTGAACATCTCTTTGCAAGTAAACCACCATGGATATGGGGGAAACCAAGCCAGAGCCAATTCTGAGGTAGGTAATCTGGGAAATTTAGGTGGATGCATTTCGAATGCCAACCTATACCTATCCTCAGGTGACAGCCCTGAAGGAAGTTTTAACTTGGTAACTTTTTGTTTAAATTTTTCCTTCAAGGTCTCAGCCGCTTGATGCACAGTGGAGTCCAAGCGTGTGGGATCGTAAGTAGTTTCGAAGTAATTTTGAAAAGCTTTTATTTCTTTGGCATGAGTAAACATACCTTTCTTTGCTGGTACCTGCACATCGAAGGCATCAATTAGTTTCTGTCGAATAGTAAGCGTATCGAACATACAAGTTTGATAAAACTTAATCCACCACTCCAGAAATCCTTTGGCCGCGAGAAGAGTAGGTTCGAAGGCTATCAGTTCAAATTGGGCAAAGCCTTGGTATTGTTCTTGTTGGATCTTAGCTTCCCTTGCTTTGAAAGTTCGACCAGAGGTGATGGCGCTCTCGGTCTGGAACAAAGGTTCAGGAATCAGTTGGCATAGGCCAAACTGCCTTGAAACGAAGTTTGGCTGGTAGGCAAAGAGAAGAATTTGGTTTTTAGCTGGGGTTATCCTTGAAGAGATAAGTCTAGGAAGCAAGAAAGCTCTCCACACATCTTGGATTTCCTTACTCTTGATAGCTTCTGAGAGAGCCATGGTGAACCAAGAAGGTCCATGAGCCCTCGAAGCAAAGGGCGCCATGCTCTCTTCGAATTTATGTCTTTTTGAGAGTATCAAGATGTACTTTGAAAATTGAACCTTGAAGTCGTCCTTGTCATCATTAGGGGTTAGTCTTCGAAGCCTAGTGCCTTCGACTATCCTATCACTTATTTCTGCATCTTGTTCGTCTATGGTGTTGGCGGTTGCTAAAGAAGGTTCGAACATGGCATTGAGCCATAATTGAAGTAACCAAAATGGGCCAGCTAAAAGAATGTTTTTGGAATTGTGGGATTTAAGGCTCGAAACAGCCGACCTCAGGCTCTCATAGAGGTCAACTAAGAGTAATTCGCTTAGGCACACTTTGCGGTTTTCATGTAAATCCCTAGCTAAAGGAATGAACCTACTAGCTACCTGCAGGGATCTACTGCAGAAAACGTACCTAGACAGCCACAGAGTTAAGAAAGCAATGTGCTCTGTGTCAGACACATTATCCCCTTCAGCATGATAATGGCCGATAAATTTGGAGAAGCTGGCTAACTTGACTTCGAAGTCAATTATGCTTGAATGCTCTTCATTATCAGGAACATAAGTTTCCCCCATTGGCGACAGCCCAGTAATGGCTGCTATATCGAAGAAAGTTGGGGTAATCATTCCACCTGGAAGATGGAAAGTGTTGTAGGTACTATCCCAGAAGTAGAGGGACGCAAATAGCAGAGGATGACTATAGGTGAATCCAGGTTTCGACAGCTTAATAAGGTTATAAATGCCTAGTTCTTCCCATTGCTGGGATTTTTTGGCTTCTACTTTCGTAAACCAGTTTTGATAAGCAACATCAGCAGTAGGGCAAGATCGGAATGGTTTAAAATTGCTTTTTACATAATCCAAGATGAATGGGTCCTTAGGATGAACAGTTGAGGTTTCTGTGGTTTTTGGGTTAAGAAACTCTGTTGCCCTAGGGGCATCCATTTTGTTGAATAAAGGTTTAAAGTTGTAACACACGGGAAAAATGGTCCTGGTGTCCTTTAGTATTTCAAAAACTGTAAGAGGGCCATTTAGGGCTAACCTCTTACCAGCAACATGGGTAGGGATGAGTACCTGTGATGCGTACAGCATTTCCTTCTCTTTGGAGATCATTTGAGGAGCAAGAGCAGATTGGCCTTGAATGGTGACGATTTTACTCTCCATAGTTGCTCCTGTAGTTTTTCCCTTCTTCTTGGAAGTTTTCTTGAGTTGAGATGATGTGGAGGAAGACATTTTTGTTGTTTGAGAACTTAGAGTGTTTAGGAGAGAAGAAGGGTAAAATTCTAGAGTTTGAAAGGTTTAGAGTGTAAAGAAGAAAAAAGGAAGGTTAAATTGACGTTTTATAATAAGAAGATGAAACATCCACCGAGTGAAAGTATGATACGTGGAGATCATGGATTGGTGTGATGAAGAGGTGGCGAGAAGTTGATATAGGTAATAGGCGTGATTTTAAAAACAATCATTACTTATAACTGCACCATGCTGTGAAGTGACTTTGGGGGGTTAAGGTACCCAAAGGGTGCTATGATTGATGTGACTAGGGTCAAACGCATTAAATGCTATGATGATTCGAAGATCCTATCAAAATCTTGTATAAATGTTTAAAATAGGTATTTCTCAGAGAGATCGAAATACATATTTTAAAGGGGCAATTTGTTGGCTGAAGATTTTGATAGTGTTATTTGGAATTCAAAAAAAGAGCTAGAAGTTATGATCGAAATGGAATTAAAACACCACGTTCGAAATTGCAGAACCAGTGTTTCGAATGAGTGTGTCAAAGTTTGAAGCTTCGAACGGTAATCTTGGGAGCGTATTCAAAGGGGTCTCGAAACAGCAGTGAAGCTAAATCTGAGAAGAGCGTTCGAAGCAGAAGAACACCAAAGCATTTGAAATTCAAATGAAAGCGGGACTTTCAAAGTTTGAAAGTTATGTGTTGGAGTATTTGAGGACACGTGGAAAGAGGAAAGGAACATTGTCTTGCATGTTCGAAACGTGGCATGATCTTGTAGCGAGACCGTTAGGGTCGAATTAGTATAAATAGAAGTCTTAGTGGTAGGATTTCAGTGTGTCATATCTGTTATACAAAATACTCAATAACATTCAAACTACCACATGGCAAGGGAAACGAATGCAAGAGAGATGTATGTATGATAGCACCATGTATTTTTAATTTAATGAAAGCCTTTTTACTATTTCCAGCACTTTCCTTCTTTTTCTTTTTGTCAAGCAACATTTACAAGTTTCTTTATCTATTGTCTTTTCATTCCAAAGTCCTTTCTTCAAAGTCTTACATTTTACTGCTTTCTTTACATTTCGAAGCACTTTATGTTTCAGAGAACTTTTACGCTTTCAATATCTTTACTTTCATAGCATTATTCTTCAAACCTGTACTTTCACTTAAACTCCTTTCTAGATTTCTTGCATTAAACGCTTTCTTCATATTTTAAACTTCTACATTCCAGAAACCTTTTGTGTTAAATGTTTTATGGATCGAAATCAGTTACTTCATTTTTCATACAGTTTTCTATGTCTTTTCAATTAGCATTACAATTAGCAATCATTCGTGTAACTTAGTTTTCACATACATTTTGACCACATTCTTAAACTCTTAGAGAGAGGGATCGAAACAAACCAAACATATATACAATAGCACCCATGAATAATTGTTCGATTGTGAGAGTAACCTTGATATCCAAGGAGTCCTAGGATCAATCTAGTCGATCCTGTGAGTTACCAAAGAGATTGAGTAGCGTTAATAAAGACTATTCGATAGTTTGGAAGACTAGCGGTTGTTTTCCAGAAATCACTGGAAACACTATGCTAGTTCATTGGAAAATGCAATACTGCAAGCAAACACGCAAACATTAATTGCTCTCCACTTTTGAAGGCAGCAACAATCGTTTTCTTCATGCTATAAATAGGAGATCATCTATTGCAAGCTATAAAAACAAACTATGTGAAAATATTCTGCTGCTCACAAATCATTTTACAAACACTTTGTGCAAAACTAATCTTAGTGAAAAATCACAGTTTGTGATATAGCTTTTTAAGAAGCAATTTGTTTCACTATCTGTAAAGATTTAATTTTTGTAATTGTTCCTTGAGAGACCAAGTTTGGTCAGATTTCTCAAGAAGGCTAGGACTAGTTTGAGTCTTAGTGGTGTTAGTCACTTGTAAGTTTACTTGTGCTTTGAATTGTTAGTCACAACAGTTTGGTTGTGTGATTGTAATCAGTTTGATTATAGTGAATTAAATCCTTGTTGAGAAAGGCAAAATCACCTTGGCGGGTGGACTGGAGTAGTTTGAGTTCAAACGAAACCAGGATAAAAATAACTATGTATTTCCATTATTGTTGATCCTTTAAGAAAAAGAAAAAGAGAAACTTATTCAACCCCCCCTTATAAGTGTTTTCTCACCCTTCAGTATCTTCCTGAACCTCCCTTTCTAGAGGAAAAACACTGCATTTATCAATCTCAGGTAATAATCCCTTATCTTATTTCTGGAGAAACTCACCCGCTTATGTGTCTTTTTCCCGGCCCTAAAGCAAATGTTGATAAAGTAAATGACTTTTTCTTACTTATCATTAAACTAAGCCACTTGCTACAAAGAAACCCATGGCTAAAAGTGATGACTCTAAAATTGAAACTGAGGTTCAAAAATCCTCTAAGGTTGTATCCATCGATGAGACGAAGAATCCTCAAAACAAAACCTCAATTGATGCTTCAACATCAAAATAAAACACCATGGTCTAAATCGACAATCACATTAACCTAAACTACACGAGCAACAATCTGCAAGTGTTTCGCTCTTGTCCATTATTTGAGGACCCTGAAACTACATGGCATGGCTGGAGAAAGTAGAAAAGAAGAAATCTTAAACCTGGAAGGAAATGGGAATTGTTGTACCCCAAAATTTTCCCTCTCATTTATCAAATATTTTCTCACAAGATCTCATTTGGTTCAAGACTGCACAAGGTTTGATCAGCTCAAGACACCTCCTTAAGCACTGATGACTGAAATTAGGGTTTGAGATTGCACAAGGATATTTGAACTTACAATGCCTAATATTACTTTCATGGATCATTATGGACCCCCAAGATTTCTCATGTCAAGTTTCAAGCTTTGAATCACATTTTTGCTCAGTCAATTGAGCAGTTGACCTAAAAATCAACTATATTAGGGAAAAAGTCAACTGTGGCCAATTTACAGTCAAACCTCATAATTTTTTATCCACATCAACATTATAAACTCATATGTATCATTTGATCAATTTTGGACCATAATTCCTCAAGAAATTTGATCAAATCATCAAAAGGGCAAAATGGTCAAAATTAGGGTTTTGACTGAGAAAGGGCAATTTCTGATTTTTGACCTAGAAAATGGTTAATTGGTTTGAGGAATAATCTCAAGAGTTTAATTGAATCATTTTGACCTAATTTTATGACTCAAAACATTGCTCAAAATCAATTGGATTGATAGTGAATTTTCAGTCAACTGATCAAAAGTCAACTGTACACTAAAAAGTCAAACTTTGACTTTTTGGTCAAAATCAAGTGTCAAAGATCACTATTCATTAAAACATGCCAAAATATGAAACTTATTCATCAATAAATCAAAAAGTCAAGATTTCATTTTGAAAAGTCAATGCTTTCAAACTTAGAAATATTTCTAAGTGTTGAAAACTTCATGTTTTTTCACAACTTTGAGCAAAATTTTCACCATGATGCAAGATTATTCAAAAGAAACTTTCAACATAAAAGTTGTAGATCTCCATGATATCTACAACATTTATTTCCAGAACTTATTCTAAAAGTGCTTGGATCTCAAGTTATTAATTCATGAAGTCGTGGTCTTGAAATTAAACACTTAATGAAATTTTCCCCTAGTTTAGGCAGGATTTTGACCTAACTTCATGGCACTTTTTCATATAGTTCCAAGGGGAATTTTCAAAAGTGATTCAAAGAGGGGGTGTAGATAACATTACAAGCTTTCTAAAATTTCCAAGAACTCCTTGAGATCATTCTTGAGCAGGGAGAATCGAAGAGAGGAAGTTAGGGTTTCAAACTAAAATTATAGGTCATTTTGTGACGAACAAAGATTCAAATCTCAAACCTATACTTCTTAATCTCTACTTTACAGGCCTCAAACTTATTAGGCACTCCATAATTAATTGCTTGCGCAGCTGTTAGAGGTCTCAACTCAAGCATTCAATGCAATGTCATGCTTTATATCCATTTTAGGAAGAAAGTGCATAATGCCATTTTGAAAAAGTAGCTTTATACACAAAACTTGTTCTTGAGCCTTGAAATGGTTTTCTTCCGATCACACATGTCCTATAACTCAAGAGAAGTTTGTCTCAAGCCTTAAAATTACCCAGCCCATGCTTGTACTTCATCTTGGAACCATGCTCCCACTTTTCTTCAAAATCAAGTAACATAGCAATAAGTCTAGAACTGGTACTTCTGACCCTCCCAAGCACAAAAACCTTCTCATTAATTATGTACAAGTCCTTGGCAACAAAACACACGCATGCTCAAGCCCTAAAAACACCAAGAACTCAAAACTGCATCACATACCTCCATTCTTGCATAACCTGATCAAAAGTTTGAAACTCACATCTCCCTCGTGCGTTTTCAAGACTTTTTGTTCCTAAAGCTTATAAACATCATTTAGAACTCATCCCTAGCCATGTTACAAGACTGTAACACCATTAACACCATCCTCCATTTTCAAAAATAGAGCTTTGCACTTGGACTTCTCCAGAACTCCTCAGGCACTTTTAGCTCAAGCTAAGCATCACATTAGCTTCCTGGGAACTTGAGGAACTAATCCAATCATTGGAACTCACTAAAAACTGCTCAAACTCAAAACACGATACCCTCTTGCAAGTCCTTGGGCCTCCATTGCTTTGGGCCTTATTTTTTTGCTACATTCTAACCCCCTGTCTTGCAGTTCATACATCCTGGCCCATTTTATTTTATTTTCATTTTTATTATTATTATTATTATTATTATTATTATTATTAGGCTTAAATGCAGTTTTGACCCCCCTAGTTTAAGGTTTTTGGAGTTTCGATCCCCCTAGTTTAAAAGCCAGGTTTCTAGTCCCCAAAGTTTTCAAATTTGGGATTTTTGAAGCCCCCCTCCATCTGGCTGCCCAGAAAGTGACATGGCAATGCCACGTATTATTATTATTTTTTTTTAAAATTTTTTTTTTTAATTTTTTTTTTTAATTTTTTTTTTAAAATTTTTTTTTTCCTTTCGAACCTTAATTTTGCCCATGAGGAGAAGAAAAAAAAAAATACGTGGCATTGCCATGTCACTTTCTGAGCAGCCAGATGGAGGGGGGCTTCAAAAATCCCAAATTTGAAAACTTTGGGGACTAGAAACCTGGCTTTTAAACTAGGGGGATCGAAACTCCAAAAACCTTAAACTAGGGGGGTCAAAAATGCATTTAAGCCTTATTATTATTATTATTATTATTATTATTATTATTATTATTATTATTATTATTATTATTAATATTAATTTTTATTATTAGTGATAAAAACCCAAAAAATATTTTTATTTATTATATTCACATTTTTATGTTTTATTTTTCTTCACAAAAACAAAAGAATAAAAACATTTCTTTTACAATTAAATTTACTTTTTTTAAATACTTAGATAATTTATTTTTAAATATTATTATATTATATTATTTATTTTTCTTGTAAATTAAAATCAATTTAGAATTTAGGATTTTTATTTAATTTATTTACTAACTTAATTAAATTCACTAAAAAAACCCTCAAAAAACCTGTTTTCTTTAAATTAACTTAGTTTACTAATTTAATCTTAATTTTCTTATTTTTAGTTAATTATTTTTAATTAGGTTAAAAAACCCCTTTCATAAAAAAAACAAACAAAAATCATATTTCTTTTTACATCTACATCCTTGTATTTTATTTGTTCATTTTGTACATTTATTCAAATTTCAATATGGTTGTAATATTTATTTAGGTTTAAATTCTTGCAATATTCCCCATTTGTAATTTGTACACCCCCTCCACTAAGTATTGTAATAGCATAGTAATTTTAATTTCCACAATTTATCGCTTTATATACAAAATGCTAGTAATTAGGATTTTGTATGGAAAGACTAAAACCAATCAATAGAAAACCCTAATCAAAGACAAATCAAGCATGTAAATCAATCCACTTGCACACAAACACCCCTAGGGTAAATCCACTTGGTTGCCTTACAAAAATGGCCATATTATGCATGTGAGGTATCTTAGCAAAAACAAGCAAAATAAAAGATCATAGTCCCTCGATGACGCTATCTATGTTGCCTTTAAAAATGATCTTAGTCCCTAAAGAAAAATGCTAAGATATCTTTCAACATTTCTAATCATGTTTATACGATGACCCACACTCGTCCCCTTTACATCCAAAGATAGGGTTACTTACTAAATCAATGGTAAGATAACAATGTCAAAGGAAAAAGGAAGTGAACATGAAAGACTTTTGAGTAGGTAGAATGTTCCGAGTTACTTGCTCCATTTAAACACAAAACATCCTTGCTATTTTCAAAATAAACACCAACACTTACAAAACATATTTCAAAACTTGAAAACATTTTCAAAAGATCAACACCTTTGTATACATTCTTACGAACGAGAATCATTACAAAGTTTTCCTAGACAAAGGCCTCTTTACAAAATACTTTCAAAAACCACACAAAGCACATTTTCAAACAAAAGCAAGTGATCTAGCAAGTAACTAAGAGCCCATGGAAAACCATGGATGAAAAGGGTATTAATACCTTCCTTTTTCATAATATACCCCCCGAACTCAAGAAACAATCTCAAAGGTCTTTCTTGTGCTTTTTCACCTTTCCTTTTGGATAAAAGAAAAGCCGGTGGCGGCTCTTGCTAACCGCAACATTTGCGATCAAACGCAAAACACCCAAGTCAATTCTCCCACCGTATCACAGAACTGGTGACTCTGCTGGGGAAAATTCTTAAAGTGGGGTTACCTTAGGGTTAGATCATATTTACTTGCTTTCATTGCTTGACTTGTATGCTTTATATTATGGTTCTTTATTTGGGTTTGAATCCTCTACCCGGATTTTGGATACCTTATAGGTAAGTAGCAATACGTTGTGGAAAC
Source organism: Vicia faba (assembly GCA_948472305.1). Lineage (NCBI taxonomy): Eukaryota > Viridiplantae > Streptophyta > Magnoliopsida > Fabales > Fabaceae > Vicia > Vicia faba. Next base: position 850,998,770 of record OX451739.1, read on the forward strand.
TGTGCAGGGTATACCGACATGGTCTAAGCAATAGCTACGTTAGTGTGACATATTTGTGGGTACCGGTAGCCCTTGAGTAGTAAAGGAGAATACGGGGTCGCTGAGTGATATCATGAAGCACTAATGAACTTTTAGAACCTTTACTTGACCAACTTGGCCATTAGGATGTAGTGAGATGACCGGTTTTGGTGCAGTCCGAAGTTGGTAGATACTCGATACTACACTCATTGAGGTTTGTCTTTTTGGGATATTTCGGTCGCCATTAAAGAGGCTTGCGCTGAAACAATACCCAAAGAAATAAACCGGTGATATTGAGCTCCTTAGAACCTGGTTACTATTACTAGGACAGGTTTGAGCCAACTAAACTTCAAGAGGGTACTTACCTATGAGACTCCATGTAAGCCTAAACCTAAGGACTTGTTTGCTTTGTTTGTATATATACTTGTACATAACATCATAAACATCATAACATCATACTCATATTCACTAACCATTTTAAGGATCTTGGGATTTATCTTTGTTCTATTTTGTAGGACATGGATTCTATTCGCAGGAAAACCATTCAAGTCAATCTTGTAAGGATCCCTCCTCAACTTAGAGAGATAGCATCAAGGATTCCTAAAAATTCTCCATTTACCGAAAGACATGGTCGCCTACTAAACTTGGTTACCTCTAACACTGATGAGGACATGATGAAGGTGCTCTTCCAGTTATTTGATCCTCTACATCATTGCTTCACATTTCCCAATTATCAAGTTGTGCCAACTTTGGAAGAATTCTCCCAACTCTTAAGGATTCCCATTCTCAATCAACTACCTTTCAACGGTACGGAAAGATATCCAAATCCATAAGAGATTGCTCAAGCTCTACACTTGCAACCATCTGATATCACAACTAATTGGGAAACAAGGAGTGGTGTCAAAGGTTTCCTAGCAAAGTTCTTGTTTGAGAAAGCCTAAAACTGTTGGAACTCTTTGGATCTGCAAGCTTTTGAGGAAATTGTGGCTCTCCTCATCTATGGGATGGTTTTTTTCCCAAATCCTGACCAACTCATAGATGTGAACACCGTCAAAAATCTTCATGTCTCGTAACCCGGTGCCTACTTTGCTAGGGGACATCTTACATTCCTTTCACACTCGCACTATAAGGAAAAGAGGTATCCTTATGTGTTGTACTCCTCTTTTGGCAAGATAGTTTATTTTGCATCTTCCCCAATCTGTATTGAAGAACGAACAAGGTTCAAGGTGGTCACATAGGTTGATGACACTCAAACATTCAGACATTCATTGGTGTTCCTAATCCATAGAGAATATTACTGTTGTCGATCGTTGTGGATAATTCCCTAATGTCGCTTTACTTGGCATTAGAGGAGGTATCACCTACAACCCTTGTTTAGCCTTAAGACAGTTTGGTTACGCCCAAAAGGATGTCCCACATGAGATGCTCATTCAAGGTTTGGTATTTGACTACGAGAACGACGATCAAGGTCATCGCCAGAGATTTATCCGAGCTTGGAGGATGTTGAACAAGGTAGATAGCAAGATATTGGGGCATAATAATTCCATCCCTCTTGAGGCTTACCTCAAATGGGTACGAGCTCGTGCTCAAAGTCTTATAATGCGTTTCCCCTCCATTCTCCCGGTTATCATAGAGCCTATTATGGAAGGAGATGTTCCATACACTATCCTACATCCTGACATGTCCACCTCTCTTGAAGACTTATAAAGGGATTGGATACAGCTTAAGGGGTAGCGAGAGACTTTCGAGGCCCAATTCTACGCCAGCGAGAAGAAGGTTTTGGAACTCACTAAGCAACTTCATGAGGAGCAGAGCCTGAACGCCTACATCGCACCAAAGAGGATGCGTACAACTTTTTTATCTTAGAGTTTTTTGTATTTCTTTGTAAAGCCTAAAAAGAGGCATGATGTACTCAAGCTTTGATTTATTAATATAACGTGTGTTTCTCTTTGGTCTAAAGCAAATTTAAATCTCTAATTTCCTTGAAATCACTGCATATGCATTTACCATTCATCATAACATAAGCATGTTTCTTACAACAATTCTCCTCATATTTCTACTGTTTATTTCAGTAAGATGGATCTCGAGCAAACAGTAAAAGACCTCCAGGCACAAAATGCTCAGTTTCAACAGATGTTCTTGACTCTAGCCAAAGGACAAGAGGATTTGAAAACCTTGCTGGTTGAAGAAAAGAAGAAGAAAGCAAAGAAGATAACCGGAGTTCTGAATATGGGAAGAAGGTTCCAAGGACAAGCCAGACGGACCCTAGACTTTGCAACTTCATCTGGTGAAAAGGATAATCCAGAAGTAAAAGGCAAGGAAGCGGTTGCCCAACCGGAATTTGAAGAGGAAGAAGAAGAAGAATATTACTCTGAAGAGCAATATCCCCCCGCCGACGACAAATACAAACATCTTGAAGGACGTCTAAGTGCAATGGAAATTCACAAAGTGCCTGGGCTAGACTTTGAAGAGCTGGATTTGGTATCTGGGATTGTTATTCCACTAAAATTCAAGGCACCAGTGTTTACTAAGTACGATGGGGTTTCGTTTCCCAAGATGCATCTCCGATCTTATGTGAGGAAGATACAGCCTCACACTGCTGATAGAGATTTGTGGGTCCACTTCTTTTAAGACAGTCTATCCGGGACTCAGCTAGATTGGTTCTATCAACTGGAAAGGGCCAATATCTATAATTGGGAAGACCTTGTCATTGCTTTTTATAAATAATATCAATACAACGCAGACCTTGATCCCACCCGTACTCAACTCCAGAGTATGGCTATGGTTTCAAGTGAAGGTTTCAAATACTACGCACAAAAATGGAGGGACTTAGCAGGAAGAGTCCAACCTCCCCTTTCTGAAAGAGAGCTAGTAGACATGTTTTTGGGTACCCTGTCCGGTCCTTTCTTTAATCATTTAATTGGAAGTTACTTAGCAGGCTTTACTGAATTAATATTGACTGGAGAAAGAGTATAAGCTGGGATTAAGAGTGGGAAGATTTAAAAAGACGCATCCTCCAGTGCTGTGAGAAAACCATTTATTGAGAAGAAAGAAGTTAGTGTTGTGTATCCTCAAAGGAATCAAGAAAGAACCGAACACTGTCCAATGGTGGGGGCTGTCATGATCCCTAAGCCTGCACCTACTCAACAAAGAAGCAATCAACCTAGAACAGAAAGACCAGTAAGACAATTTACCCAGATTAATATGACACTATCTCAAGTCCTGCCTCATTTGTTGAGATCTAATCTGGTAACTTTGAAAGAAGCTCTGAAGAATCCTAACACAACCTCTCCTCATTACCATCCTAATGCTCGTTGTGCATACCATTCAGAAAGTCCAGGCCATGATACTAACAACTGTTGGGCTTTGAAAAACAAGGTGCAAGACCTTCTTGAAGCCAAAGAAATTGAATTCGATGCTCCTGAGATCCCAAATGTTATCACCGCTCCTATGCCCAAGCATGGTCGTGATGTTAACGATGTTGAAGATGATATGTTTGTTACTTTTGTTAATGAACTTGTTACTCCTCTCCTGACTATCAAGAGGAACCTGTTGAATGCCAGTTTATTTCCGGGCTGCGACGAAAGTTGCCACCTCTGTTTATCCCTACCAACTGGCTGTCATTTATTGAAAGCACGTGTTCGATGCCTAATGGACGACAAAGAGATTTTGTTTGAGAAGAATTTCGTTCCAACCATTTCTTACAATGATGTTTCAATAGTAACCATTTCCATAAATCCTTCCAGGGTCTCAACCAAAAGACCTGTTAGGATTACATCAGTTCCTAAAGTAGCTCCACTGATAATTACTATGCCTGGACCAATCCCGTACTCATCAGATAAAACTATCCCATGGAATTATGGGGGCGATGTCTACTATCACAACCTCAAGCAGGATTGGCCGGTTGTTGAAAACTCGATTTCTGAGAAGGCTGACCCCGACATCAGTAACATTGTGAGAACTAGCAAGATAATTCGAAGTGGCATAGTATTCTCCCCATAGATTGCTCCTCCAAAGACTGTTATCAGTCCTGTGATCATCCTTGTTTCTGTTCCTGTTGAAACTACTACTACTACAATCCATATGGTTACCCCTACTAACACTCCTACCACCGAGTCGACCGATACTCGGGGCAAAGGCATTCTGGTTGAGCCTGTCCGGATGAAGGCGCAATCAGTATCTATTCTTGAGGCCTCCCGAAAGGAGATGGAAGAAATCCTGAAAATTATAAAGAGAAACGACTACAACATAGTCGAACAGCTAGGGCAGACTCCCTCAAAGATCTCCATGCTGGATTTAATGTTATGCTCTGAGGCTCATGTGAAGGCCTTGGTGAAATTTCTTAAAACTGCCCATGTACCACAAGAAACCTCTGCTGATCTGTTCTAAGACTGTGTGGCCAACTTGACCGCGGATAATGGTTTAGGCTTTTCTGATGCTGACCTGACACCTAGGGGAGGAAGCATAATGAGGCATTACATATCTATGTCGAATGCAGGGGCACAACTTTGGCCCATGTCTTGATTGATACTGGTACATCTTTGAATGTGCTTCCTAAGAAGGCTCTTGATAGACTCGACTGTGATGGTTTGACCTTAAAACCCAGCAACATAGTGGTAAGGGCCTTTGACAGTTCAAAGAGAATTGTGCATGGGGAGGTAGACATCCCCATAAAAGTTGGAACTCAAACCCTTGATTCAACTTTTTACGTGATGGACATTCGCCCTTCTTATTCCTGCTTATTGGACCGACCATGGATTTACAACGCTGGTTCCGTTACCTCTACATTACATCAAATGCTAAAATATCCAACCGAGGGGAAAATCATTACTGTCCATGGAGAAGAGGAATATATGGTCAGTCACTTAAACTCTTTCAGATACGTGGATTTGGATGGTGAATTCATTGAAATTCCGTTTCAGCATTTCGAGGAAGTCCCACAAACCGTGGCAGTAACCAATGCTGTTTCCCAAATCCCGAAGATTACAAGGCCTCCGCTAAAGATGTCGTCTTTAAAAGATGCCAAGGCAGTGATCGAAGAAGGTGGGTGTATTATTTAGGGTCAGCTCACGGATATCCCATACAAATCTGACAAATTTGGTTTAGGTTTCACATCAGGAGCCCAGAAAGTTGTACGCCGTGCTCGTGCCGGGGGACCGCCCTTGAAGATCAGCAACCACAGAGTCAACATAATAGAGGATGATAAGGACAACTACGACCTTGAGGATTGGATTTTCCCAACTGTCAATGGAGGACTCAGCAACTGGGAAGCTAAATATTTTGTCCCAATTACTTTTATCCAACAGTAATTGTCTTTAAATTTTTGTCGGACCTGTAATAATTTAACAATTCAGACTTTTAAAACCCTGTGTCTTACCCGAGGCACAACGGTCCATTTGTAAGGGTTGTTACCTCATTTTCATATGTCATCAATGAATCATGGACGTTTTTGCATACAAACTTTGTGCTCTTCGTATTTCTTTTTACATTTTTATTTCTTTCAAAGATAGTTATACTCTTACACACACTCACATTCAAAATGCAGATCTACATCCATTCGGGATCCCATGGGTAACGATTCTGCTATGGCCTTCTATGACTCTGGAAATCTAATCTACCAAGCCGAAGATGAAGGTGAGGAAGATTGTGAAGTTCCAGGGGAACTTGCCAGGTTACTACAACAAGAAGAGAGGACCATACAGCCCCACGAATAACCAGTGGACACAGTTAACCTAGGTACCGAAGAGGACAAGAAAGAAGTCAAGGTGGGTGCCAATCTGGAACCCAGTGTCAAGGAGCGTCTAACTCAGTTGCTACATGATTATGTTGAGGTCTTTTCCTGGTTGTACAAAGACATGCCAGGAATTTATGCTGATATCACGGTACATCGTCTACTAACAAAAGAAGACTGCCCTCCGGTAAAACAGAAAGTCCTTCACATGCGACCAGACATGTCAGAGAAGATTAAGGCTGAAGTCATGAAACAATTCAACACCGGATTCTTGGCCGTCACCTCCTATCCACAATGGGTCGCCAATGTTGTTCCTATGCCTAAAAAGGACGGCAAGGTACGAACGTGCGTGGACTACAGAGATTTGAATAGGGCAAGCCCTAAGAATGATTTCCCACTTCCCCATATTGATATTTTGGTTGAAAATACTGCACATCATAAAGTATTCTCATTTATGGATGGTTTCTCAGGCTACAATCAAATCAAAATGTCCCCTAAGGACATGGAGAAAACAACCTTCATCACACAGTGGGGAACATTCTGTTACAAGGTTATGTCGTTCGGGTTGAAGAATGCTAGGGAAACCTATCAGCATGCCATGGTAGCTCTATTTCACGACATGATACATCACAAAATAGAGGTCTATGTGGACGACATGATAGACAAATCTCAAATGGAAGAGGAACATCTTGACCATTTACAGAAACTGTTTGAGAGGTTAAAGAAATACAAGTTGAGGTTGAACCCGAATAAATGCACATTTGGGGTAAGGTCCAGTAAACTCCTAGGCTTTGTCGTCAGCGGTAAAGGTATCAAAGTGGATCCTGCCAAGGTGAAAGCAATACAAGAAATGTCTGCTCCTCGTACTGAGAAGGAAGTCAAAGGAATCTTAGGACGGCTAAACTACATTGCGCTATTTATTTCTCACTTGACCGCTACTTGTGAACCAATCTCAAATTATTAAATAAAGATCAAGTAGTCAAATGGAATGATGAATGCCAAACTGCCTTCGACAAGATCAAAGAGTACCTGCAAGATCCTCCTGTTTTAATTCCACCAGTCGAGGGAAGACCCATGATCATGTATATAACTGTTTTGGAAAATTCAATGGGGTGTGTACTGGGGCAGCATGACGAGTCTGGCCGAAAAGAGCATGCTATTTATTACCTGAGCAAAAAGTTTACCGACTGTGAAACAAGATATTCACTACTCGAGAAAACTTGTTGCACTCTAGCATGGGCTGCTCGCCGGATAAGACAGTATATGCTTACCCATACTACCTTATTGATATCCAAGATGGATCCTATAAAATACATATTCGAGAAGCCTGTCCTCTCTGGGAGAATAACAAGATGGCAGATGATCCTGACGGAATATGACATTCAGTATACTACCCAAAAAACAATAATAGGCAGTGTACTAGCCGATCACCTTGCTCATCAAGCTGTGGATGACTACCAGTCCATGAAGTTTGAATTACCAGATGAAGACATCATGATGATAAATAACTGTGAAGAATTCAGACCATATGACGGACCTAAACAAGGATCCCGATGGACCATGGTTTTTGATGGGGCATCCAACGCACTCAACAATGGTATAAGTGATGTACTCATATACCCTGAAGGATGTCACACTCCCTTCACTGCAAGACTCTGCTTCAACTGTACAAATAACATGGCAGAATACGAAGCGTGTATTTTTGGTCTCAAAGCTGCCATAGATTTGGGGATCAATTCCTTAAGTGTATTCAGAGATTCAGCCTTAGTTATCAGCCAGATCAAAGGAGAATGGGACACTAAACACCCTAACCTTATCCCCTACAAAGAACATGTGTTGACATTAATCCCACATTTTGAGAAGATTACCTTCGAGCATTTCCCGCGAGAAGAAAATCAACTAGCGGATGCGCTAGCCATAATGTCATGCATGTTTAAACTCAAATGGGATAACGAGGCTCCCCATATCACCATTGAACGAATGGATGAACCAACTCACTGTCACAAGATCAATGTTGAAGAAGTAGTGGACCAACCTTGGTTCCATGAAGTTAAGAGGTATCTCGAGGCTCAAGAATATCCGAAATGAGCTTAAGTCAATGATAATAAGTTCTTAAGGAGATTCTATGCTAAGTTCTTCCTTAGTAATGACATTCTCTACAAACGCAACACGGACTCTGTATTACTTAGTCGCGTAGACAAGGTTGAGGCAGAAAAGGTCATGACTGATCTACATGAAGGCACTTTTGGCACCCATTCCAGTGGGCATACGATGGCAAAGAAGATCCTACGGGTAGGTTATTACTGGTCTACCATGGAAGCAGATTGCTATCAACATTCACGAATCTGTCATAAGTGTCAGATCTATGCTGACAAGGTGCACGTGCCTTCGGTTCCTTTGAATGTCTTGACGACTCCTTGGCCCTTTGCTATGTGAGGCATCGACATAATTAGGGAAATCAATCCAACAACCTCTAATGGACACCGCTTCATCTTGGTGGCCATTTACTATTTTATAAAGTGGGTTGAGGCGGCTTCTTTCACTTCGGTTACCAAGAATGTTGTCGCCCGGTTCATTAAACAGAATCTCATTTGTCGGTACGGTATCCCGGAGAGGATCATCACAGACAATGGTACGAATCTCAACAATACTATGATCACCACACTTTGCATGCAATTCAAGATCCATCACCATAATTCTTCTCCTTACTGGCCAAAGATGAATGGTGCCGTCGAAGTCGCAAATAATAATATTAAGAAGATCATATAGAAAATGATAGTCACATACAAAGACTGGCATGAGATGCTACCATTCGCTCTCCACGGTTACCGTACCACGGCGTGCACATCAACCGGGGCAACACCTTACTCTTTGGTATACGGCATGGAAGTTGTCTTGTCTATTGAGGTCCAGATCCCCTCTCTAAGAATTATGAAGGATATAGGGATGAACGAAGAAGATTGGATCCAAACTCGTCTTGATCAACTGAACTTGATTGATGAGAAAAGGCTTACTGTTGTGTGTCATGGTAAAATGTATCAAAAACGGATGATCAAGGTTTTCAACAAAAAGGTCAGACGCCTAGTGTATCAAGTCGGGGATCTTGTAATTAAGTGCGTCATACTGCCGCAGGGTGATCCCAGGGGCAAATGGACTCCTACATATGAAGGACTGTTTGTGATCAAAAGCATATTCTATGGTGGAGCAATGATCTTAACCACTATGGATGGCGACGACCTATCGCACCCTGTGAACGCGGACATAGTCAAAAGATACTACGCATAAGAGACCCGCTAGGTTGACACACCTAGGCAAAACAAGGGCATCCCGGTGAACCAAATAGGTTCGGGAAAAAATTAGGGATAAAACAAAAAAATCTGTACACTCGGAAAGTTGAAAACCCGAAAGGGCGACTTGGGAAAAAAAGGGTATCCCGGTGGACTGCAAACCCGAAAGGGCGGTCCAGAGTTTATTTCTCTACCAAATAGAAGCTCATCAACTCATAATCACTTCAAAGCATGAAGACTTACACTCCACATCCCCAGCAACAGTCAGGGATTTATTTTCCCTAATCCAACCGTATTACAGCATCATAGCTCATATGCCCATACATCACATCCATACGTCATAAACATCTATGACACGAATACATACAACATATTTACATTCATTTGTTAGAACATCACTATACAATGTATTTCATACATCATGACATTACATACAACTAATCTTTCATCTCTTTAGGAAAGATCAGTCAGCAAATAGATATCATCAACAATTTACTAAAGGGTCAGAGATTAATACCTGAAATAAGCCAGGACAATTATCTACACGACCAGCTGAAGCAATCCTACATGGGCTTCTTCTCATACACTCTTTCAGATACAGTTCAGATACACTCCAAATACGGATGCCATCCTGATACTCATTCAGATTCAACTTTCAGATACAGTTCAGATACGCTCTAAATACAGATGCCATCTTGATACTCATTCAGATTCAGCTTTTAGATACAGTTCAGATATGCTCCAGATACGGATGTCATCCTGATACTCATTCAAATTCGGCTTTCAGATACAGTTAAGATACGCTCCAGATACGGATGCCATCCGGATACTCATTCAGATTCAGCTTTCAGATACAGTTCAGATACGCTCTAGATACGAACGCCATCTTGATACTCATTCAGATTCGGCTTTCAGATACAGTTCAGATACGCTCCAGATATGGATGTCATCCTGATACTCATTCAGATTCGATTTACAGATACAGTTCAGATATGATCCAGATTCGGATGTCATTTTGTCACTCACTCAAATGCAGTCTAGGTATGAGTCATATAAATTCCATTTATGGATATTATTCTGATACTCAACCCAACACATCCGCTATTCCAGTGTAAATCAACCAGAGATTTATTCTGACACTTCTTATATTCCTACCGGCAATCATTTTGGATGGAATCTACAAGCCCATCTCTAACAACTTTCCATAACCTCTCAAAATGGCATCTTTAAGCCCATTCCCTACACCATCAACCATCACATTATCAGGTGCAAATTTCTGGGCACTCTAGTGTCCAATCATCTTTCACCTTCAAGTCATGATTGGAGGATCCGCCAATCTAACTCTTCAGGTTTAAGAAGATTGAACAGGGGCAGCTGTTGTACCCCAAAATTTGCCCTCTCATTTATCAAATATTTTCTTATAAGATCTCATTTGGTTCAAGACTGCACAAGGTTTGATCAGCTCAAGACACCTCCTTAAGCACTGATGAATGAAATTAGGGTTTGAGATTGCACAAGGATATTTGAACTTCCAATTCCTTATATGACTTTAATGGATCATTATGGACCCCCAAGATTTCTCATGTCAAGTTTCAAGCTTTGAATCACATTTTTGCTCAGTCAATTGAGCAGTTGACCTAAAAATCAACTATATTGGGGAAAAAGTCAATTGTGGCCAATTTACAGTCAAAATTCATAATTTTTGATCCACATCAAAATTGTAAACTCATATGTATCATTTGATCAAGTTTGTACCACAATTCCTCAAGAAATTTGATCAAATCATCAAAAGGGCAAAATGGCCAAAATTAGGGTTTTGACTGAGAAAGGGCAATTTCTGATTTTTGACTTAGCAAATGGTTAATTGGTGTGATGTGGTGGGAAAAACTGACTATTTTTTGGAATGCTGGTTTGCGTTTTGCGTTTGTTTTTGCAAAATGCCGCGGTAAGCAAGAGTCGCCACTGACTTTTATTTTATCCAACAAGGAAAGGAAAAAAGCACAGAAAAATTCCTTTTTTGAGATATTTCTCGGGTTCGGGGGGTAGATTATAGAAAGGGAAGGTGTTAGCACCCTTTCTATCTGTGGTTATCCACGGGTTCTTAGATACTTGCTCATATTGTTTTCAAAATATTGCTTTCTTTGTGCTTGTGGGTTTGAAAAAGTTTTTGTTTGAAAACTTCGATTTAACTCTTGCTTCTGTCCTCAAGAGCGTATGAAGTGTTTTTGAAAACTTTGTTCGAAAAGTGTAAGTGTGAAAAGTTTTTGTTTCTTTGAAAGAGAGAAAGTATCTAAGAACCATCTACCTACTCGAAAAAAGAATCGTTCTATGCTAATTTCCTTTAGACAATGCTATCCTACTATTGATGAGTAGGTAGAATCATCGTTGGAGTTTAAGGGTCAATTCGAATGAGGGACGTGCGGTCACTAAAGCAATGTTAGGACGCCTTAGCGGTAACCCTAATTTCTTAGATCATTTGTTTTAAGGCAACAATATCCGAGGCAACCGTTTCGAGGCGACTATGATCTTTAGACAAGAGGACAACCTCTAAAGTGACCTATACTCAATGACCGTGTACGAAGGCAACCAAGTAGGGTGTACCCTAAGAGTGCGCATGTGCGAGTGTGTCGTTTTCAGTTATTTTTTGTCTTTGTACATGTTAATGGTGATCTATGTTGATTTTAGATTAAAACATTCAGTCTTGTCATGCCATCCTATTATCAAACATTTAGCAGTTATATTTTGCGGGAAATAAAAATGCGGAATTTAAATTACAAGGCGTCGGGTATTTACATCGCCAAAGACAAACCCTTAAAAATAAATAAAGCGGTAAAAAATAAATAAAGGTCCTATTAATTATTACAATCCAGGAGCAAGTACAATATTGGATGAAAATAAATAAATCGCATGCGGAAAATTAAATCGAGTGCGAGCCAGGGTTTTGACCCTTTTTGTTAAAGAAAAGATTTTTTGTTATTTTTTTTATTTTATGAAAGAAATTAATCTAAATTAATTACTAAATTAAATTAATTAATAAAAATAAATTATTTTTGGTCTTTTTGTTATTTTAAGAAAGAAATAAAAAATTAATTGAATTAGTAAAAACCTAATTAAATCTAATTTAATTTTAATTGTTAAAAAAGGAATTAAAGTTATTCTAATTAAAACCTAAGTTAATTTATTAGTATTTATTAATAAAAATAAAAATTAAAAGTTGATTTGATAAAAAATGTTTTTTTGTGATTTTATTTTAAAGAAAAGAATTTTTTTAATTGGTTAGTTAATTAAATAAAATATAATAAAACAATTAAATAAAACAAGAAAAGTAAATATAAGAGAAAAGAGGTATGGGCCTGTTTTTGGAGGTCAGAATAGCAATCCTGAGGCCCATTTGAATCTGGCCTTGTTTGACTTTCCTTGATCCAGCGTGCATGTGCTGACTTGGTCTTTGTTGGTCCATCAATTCTTGGCCATCAGATTTGGCCTTGGGCCATCTGGCAACTGGATGCTTGAGGATGTATGATGGGCTTCGCGCTTGGATCTGCACACAATCATCTGAAGAAGAAAAATAAATGGAAATTGCGGGGACCTGGGATTCGAACCCAGGTCCTGATGGTATTTGGAGCGCTTGCTTCGCCACTAGGCCACTTGGTTTTGTTTGTTAATATACTACAAAGAAAATATAATAAAATAAAACAAAGATTTATTGGTCAGAACAAAATATGCGCGCGTGATTTTAAATTGGCCATTGATAGTGTGACACGTCTCCGTCTTCTACCTCACGTCTGTAGCTAAAACCCTGTAAAACCTATAGCCACAGACACAGCCTGTCACTAAAAGTCATGCATACATCAAAATCTGCTGTGAGCCATGAAAATGAAATCTAAGGGCATGGTTGTGCTCATCTCATCATCCCGGTCACAACCATACCCTTCTTGATGGCCAATTTTTCCTGAAAGAGAAACACCAAAAAAAAACCACGAAACCCTAGCTATGGTATTTGGCTTTACAGGTCAGATAAACAAAATTAACTAATGCCAAAAGCTTGGAAATATTATGAAGATCAGAAATATATCAATCATTTGTTCAAATGATGCAAGAACAGTGAGTTATGATTTCAAATACAGAGCGAGATAACATGATACTTACAGCGTGCTAGGTGGTCTGAGAATGCTTATTCTTGATCCAGGTATATTGTGTGATCACCCAAGAATCGATTGGGACCGGTCTAAGCTTCTGAAATTGCTTATAAGTATGAATTCGAATTCAAGCTTTTTGTCACTTTTTTCAAGTTTTGTTATGTATATGCTTGTAGCCTCCAACCCTTATTTTCGTGCCTTTTCCTTCCTTATGTAATGTATATTGCATTAGGGTAAGAAACTTGGTACAAATCTCTCCATATCAATGCTCATGAATTGGATTTGATTCCACCATTACAACCTTCCAAATTTGGACTAAATCATATCTTCTTGTAACCAATGCACTTGATACGAATTTGATTCACATAATAGCTGTATTCAAAGCCTAAAACAACTAAAAAATCATGAGTTATAAATACTTTTGATTTTATATGATTTTATTTGATTTAAAATGAATAAATTCAATTAAAAATCAAATTAAATAATAAAAACAAGATATGGGCTCATGTCTGAAGCTAGGACACGTGGACAATGATGCAAGCTCAAATCAAGTGGAAAAGAATGGGCCCATTTGACAAAATTTGGAGTTTGGGGGATAGTTGACTTTTGGCAATTTTGCAAAAATGCCCAACTTCAACAATGCATAACTTCTTCAATTTTGAACTTTTGGAGGTTTTCTTGGACTTTTTAGAAAGCTTGAGATGTCCTCTAACCAACCCTTTTGGTCTCATCTCATTTTGATATTCCATGCTCAAGTTATATGTTTTGGAAAAAATGTGTTTTTGTTGACTTTCAAAAATGACCTATAATGTCCAAATTTGTAACTTCTTGTGAATGCATTTTATGATCTTGGGGTATGAAGATGGATTGTAGGAAATTGCATCCTATTAAAAATTATCTTTTTATGGGTCATTTATGATAAAGTATGAGAACGTTATGCTTAGTCAAAGTTGAGTTGACTTTTCCTACAAAACCCTAATTTAGCAACTTTTGAGTCTTGATGAATTTTGAGCAATCCTTGATGAATCATGATCAACCCTTGATCAAATGATGAAATATACTTCAAAATGAGAATGTTGACAAAAAATCTTGAAGTTTGACTGTTTGTAGGCCACAGTTGACTTTTGCCCTAGCACTGTCAATTTTTGGACCCTTTGAGCAATTGACTGAGCAAACTTCCTCTGCAAGGCTTGAAACTTGACATGGATGATCTTGAGAACATATTAGGACATTGGGGAGCACTTGAGGTCATTTGTATCCAAGGATCTTGATGCAACACAAAACCCTAATTTGGGGTTGACTGCCTTAGGAGATAGCTTGACTGTCCAACTCTTGAGCAAACTTGAGCCACTTGGAGATTTTTCTTGCAATGTTTTGAGAAATATGAGAGGGAAAATTTTGGGGTACAACAATTGGTTTGAGGCATAATCTCAAGATTTCAATTGCATCATTTTTACCTAATGGCATGACTCAAAACATTGCTCAAAATCAATTGGATTGATAGTGAATTTTCAGTCAACTGATCAAAAGTCAACTGTACACTAAAAAGTCAAACTTTGACTTTTTGGTCAAAATCAAGTGCCAAAGATCACAATTCATCAAAACATTTAAAAATATGAAACTTATTCATCAAGAAATCAAAAAGTCAAGATTTCATTTTGAAAAGTCAAAGTTTTCAAACTTAGAAATTTTTCTAAGTGTTGAAAACTTCATGTTTTTTCACAACTTTGAGCAAATTTTTCACCATGATGCAAGATGATTCAAAAGAAACTTTCAACATGAAAGTTGTAGATTTCATTAAAATCTTGATGCACCATCCTAATTTGAGGGAAATTACTTGAGTCTATGTCAACTCAATAAAAAAAAGGGAAAGGGCCATAAAAATGAGCAAATTCCATCGGCTTTTGGGGATAAAGGGACTTGAACCCTCACGATTTTTAAAGTCGACGAATTTTCCGATTACTAAAACTTTCATTGATGTCGGTATTGACATGTAGAATGGGACTCTATCTTTATTCTCGTCTGATTAATCAGTTATTCAAAAGATCCATCAGATTTTGGTGGAGTGACTGATTTGATCAATGAATATTCACCATTTTTTCTTCCAGTTGGAATTGATTTGATTCTAATGTTTCGTTTCAATTGTGATCAAATAAAAACTAAAAAAAATAGTTACAATTTACAAATAGAAGTTATAAATCTTCATTAATCAATTGAATGTTGTCAACTCCATTTGTTAGAATAGCTTCCATTGAGTCTCTGCACCTATCCTTTTTTTTCTGAACTTTTAGTTTTTTGTTTTCGGAAAGAAGGATTTGGCTCAGGATTGCCCATTTTAAATTCCAGGGTTTCTCTGAATTTGAAAGTTTTCACTTAATATGTTTCCATACCAAGGCTCAATACAATTAAGTCCGTAGCGTCTACCAATTTCGCCATATCCCCCGTTTGACTTGCTTTTCGTTCATCTAGAAGCTATATTTATTTAATCGAGAAAGAATTCTCTTCTCGCTGTATTATATAGTACATGTTGTATTATATAGTAGATGATGTATTATATTATGTTATGTTTTCACTTAACATTACTATGTTTCCATACCAAAGCTCAATACAATTAAGTCCGTAACGTCTACCAATTTTGAATCAAGATTTATTAAGACCATCATACTTGCTGACCATCGATGAACTAATCGGATTAACCAACCAAAGTAAGCCTCAGTCATTATATATTGAACAGAAGCAAAAGCCTCCGTAACGGTTGGACGATAATAAAAAGTCATAGCGAAACCCGTCGCTACTTGGACTAAAAAACAAGTAAGTGTAATTCCTCCTAAACAATAAAATATGTTGACATGAGGAGGTACATATTTACTAGTTATATCATCGGAAATCGCCTGAATCTCAAGACGTTCTTCGAACCAATCATAGACTTTATTGAGATAGGTAAACCAAGGGACCCCCCTAAGAACCGTATATGAGAATTTCATCTCGTACGGCTCAAACAAAAATACTCAAATACTGGTTATTTGGAAAACGGATACGTGTAATAGAAAGTCTTAAACTTTTTCACTTAATCCTATTATTCCAGTCTTTTTTGAAGATAAAAAAAATAGAAATCCAAAAGCTATTCTTAGTGTTTCTAATGTCAAAATTTCAAGTCGGCTCACTCGTCTTTTCTCTTGATCCTTACCGGCCTCTTGAATATTCTATTATTTACTTCATTTTTTTTAGTATTGTGTATGTAATAAGATTTTACTGCTGTTTTTTTTTATGATTAATAAGAATTTTCTTGTTAAGACCCTATAGAATCAATTTAAAAACCTGAGATTCATACCAGAACCACGATGATTTCCCCAAAAAACCTTTAATCGAAGTCCATAAATTCCCTGAGTAAGAACTGCTGGATCATCATTTATTCAATTAATAGATAAAATGAAAAAAAAGACAAAGAAATGATAAGCGGTGGCAGTTTTAAAGAATAAAATTCCATTTCTTTTTCTAAATGAATTCTTATAATTCTTTCATTTTTTTTCGTCCGATTGCGAGGTCTAAATATCAATATAAATATGAAGTATGAATCATAGTTCTAACACTTTAGAATCTATTTAATTTTTATATTCTGTGCTCCAGATACTAGAATAAATATCTGACGGGGGAAAGCCATCTATCAAGATAAGATGACGTATCCATTTTCTGTTCTGTACTATCAATAGGATCCATTATAACAAGTCACACACTCATATTCCGGAAATACAGAAACAAAGAAGTTTCGTGGTCGAACTACCAAATCAAAATGGAATGGGCTAAAAATTAACGATTTAAATGCTAAACTTGACTTTTCGATTGAAAAGCTAGTTAGTTGGTTCTTGTGAATCTAATTCTCTAATTCATAGAAATTTGGTCCAGTAAAAGGGACGAATTATAAATCTCTAAAATAATAGAGAGAAATACCGCAAATAGGGCCATTGCAATCCCCATCAAAGGGGTAGTTCCCCACCCCGGAGCTACTTTACCATATTCTGAATTCAATGGTTTCAATAAATCTCCTACAACAGTTCGTCTTGGACCAGATCTAGAACTACCCTCAACGGTTTGTGTAGCCATAAATCCTATATATCTTTTTTTATTGAGATCTGTTGACTTTGTATACCATTCCGCTGTAGATAAAGGATCATACCCTATAGATCCATTGTAGTCTTGATATTCTATAATCATGGAAACAGCAACCCTAATTGCCATCTCTATATCCGGTTTAATTGTAAGTTTTACTGGGTATGCCTTATATACTGCTTTTGGGCAACCCTCTCAACAACTAAGAGATCCATTCGAAGAACATGGGGACTAGTTGAAGTAATGAGCCCCCAATATCGTAATATTGGAGGCTCGTTACTTCAATTGAGATAATTAAAAATCATTTTGTGTTTTTAGTTGGAACTTGAGGGGGTTATCTAAAAAAAATAGCGAAAAAATGATTCCTAAAGTCGAGACTAAGAGGAATGTATAAACCAATGCTTCCATAGATTTGATCGTGGTTTACAATTATAGCTTTCATACCTGTTTTGGGGGAATTATCTCCTGGATAAAGAAAAAGAAAGAACCAGAGTAAAACAAAATGGAATGATTGAAATCAAGATTTCTCTAGTTCCCTATATCAAATTCAAATAACAACAAAAAAAGTCGAATCAAATAGGAACAAACCTATTTCTATCAGACTCCCTGTTTTTTTGTAGTTGGATCTCCAAGTTTTTAGAATGCTCCAAATTCTACTTGCGCATCCAAATCTGGATCAATACCAGCAAAAACATCTCTGAACAAGGTTCTAGCACCATGCCAAATGTGCCCGAAAAAGAAGAGCAGAGCAAACGAAGCATGTCCAAAAGTAAACCAACCCCTTGGACTGCTACAAAAAACACCATCTGATTTTAAAGTAGCACGATCTAATTCAAAAATTTCACCCAATTGAGCACGTCAAGCATAAAAATCTACAACTTTCATGTTGAATGTTTATTTTGAATCACAATTTCAAGACCATGAGATCTACAACATTTATTTACACAAATTCTTCTTAAAGTATTTGGATCTCAAGTTATTAATTCATGAAGTCATGGTCTTGAAATTAAACACAGTGAAATTTTACCCTAGTTTAGGCAGGATTTTGACCTAACTTCATGGCACTTTTTCATATAGTTCCAAGGGTAATTTTCAAAAGTGGTTCAAAGATGGGTTGTAGAGCACATTACAAGATTTCTAAAATGTCCAAGAAATCCTTGAGATCATTCTTGAGCAGGGAGAATCGAAGAGAGGAAGTTAGGGTTTCAAACTAAAATTATAGGTCATTTTGTGATGAACAGAGATTCAAATCTCAAACCTATGCTGCTTAATCTCTACTTTACAGGCCTCAAAATTTTTAGGCACTCCATAATTAATTGCTTGCACAGCTGTTAGAGGTCTCAACTCAAGCATTCAATGTAATGTCATGCTTTATATCCATTTTGGGAAGAAAGTGCATAATGCCATTTTGAAAAAGTAGCTTTATACACAAAACTTGTTCTTGAGCCTTGAAATGGTTTTCTTCTGATCATACACGTCCTATAACTCAAGAGAAGTTTGTCTCAAGCCTTAAAATCACCCAGCCCATGCTTGTACTTTATCTTAGAACCATGCTCCCACTTTTCTTCAAAATCAAGTAACATAGAAATCAGTCTAGAACTGGTACTTCTGACCCTCCCAAGCACAAAAACCATCTCATTAATTATGTACAAGTCCTTGGCAACAAAACACACGCATGCTCAAGCCCTAAAAACACCAAGAACTCAGAACTGCATCACATACCTCCATTCTTGCATAACCTGACCAAAAGTTTGAAACTCACATCTCCCTCGTGCGTTTTCAAGCCTTTTTATTCCTAAAGCTTCTAAACATCATTTAGAACTAATCCCTCACCATGTTACAATACTGTAACACCATTAACACAATCCTCCATTTTCAAAAATAGAGCTTTGCACTTGGACTTCTCTAGAACTCCTCAGGCACTTTTAGCTCAAGCTAAGCATCACATTAGCTTCCTGGGAACTTGAGGAAGCTAATCCAATCATTGGAACTCACTAAAAGCTGCTCAAACTCAAAACACGATACCCTCTTGCAAGCGCCTGGGCCTCCATTGCTTTGCGCCTTATTTTTTTGCTACATTCTAACCCCATGTCTTGCTGTTCATACATCCTGGCCTATTTTATTTTATTTTCATTTTTATTTTTATTATTATTATTATTAGTATTATTATTATTAATATTAATTTTTATTATTAGTGATAAAAACCCAAAAAATATTTTTATTTATTATTTTCATATTTTTATGTTTTATTTTTCTTCACAAAAACAAAAGAATAAAAACATTTCTTTTACAATTAAATTTACTTTTTTAAAATACTTAGATAATTTTTTTTAAATATTATTATATTATATTATTTATTTTTCTTGTAAATTAAAATCAATTTAAAATTTAGGATTTTTATTTAATTTATTTACTAACTTATTTAAATTCACCAAAAACCCCTAAAAACTTGTTTTCTTTAAATTAACTTAGTTTACTAATTTAATCTTAATTTTCTTATTTTTAGTTAATTATTTTTAATTAGGTTAAAAAAACCCTTTTCATAAAAAAAACCAAACAAAAATCATATTTCTTTTTACATCTACATCCTTGTATTTTATTTATTCATTTTGTACATTTATTCAAATTTCAATATGGTTGTAATATTTATTTAGGTTTAAATTCTTGCAATATTCCCCATTTGTAATTTGTACACCCCCTCCCCTAAGTATTGTAATAGCGTAGTAATTTTAATTTCCGCAATTTATCGCTTTATATACAAAATGTTAGTAATTAGGGTTTTGTATGGAAAGACTAAAACCAATCAATAGAAAACCCTAATCAAAGACAAATCAAGCATGTAAATCAATCCACTTGCACACAAACACCCCTAGGGTAAATCACTTGGTTGCCTTACAAAAATGGCCATATTATGCATGTGAGGTATCTTAGCAAAAACAAGCAAAATACAAGATCATAGTCCCTCGATGACGCTATCTATGTTGCCTTTAAAAATGATCTTAGTCCCTAAAGAAAAATGCTAAGATATCTTGCAACATTGCTAATCATGGTTATACGATGACCCACGCCTGTCCCCTTTACATCCAAAGATAGGGTTACTTACCAAATCAATGGTAAGATAACAATGTCAAAGGAAAAAGGAAATGAACATGAAAGACTTTTGAGTAGGTAGAATGTTCCTAGTTACTTGCTCCATTTCAAAACAAAACATCCTTGCTATTTTCAAAACAAACACCAAAACTTCCAAAACATCTTTCAAAACTTGAAAACATTTTCAAAAGATCAAAACCTTTGTATACATTCTTACGAATGAGAATCATTACAAAGTTTTCCTAGACAAAGGCCTCTTTACAAAATACTTTCAAAAACCATACAAAGCATATTTTCAAACAAAAGTAAGTGATCTAGCAAGTAACTAAGATCCCATGGAAAACCATGGATGAAAAGGGTGTTAATACCTTCCCTTTTCATAATCTACCCCCCAAACTCAAGAAATAATCTCAAAGATCTTTCTTGTGCTTTTTCACTTGTCCTTTTGGATAAAAGAAAAGTCAGTGGCGACTCTTTCTAACCGTAACATTTGCGATCAAACGAAAAACATCCAAGTCAGTTCTCCCACCGTATCACAGGAATCTTCCACTTAATTCAACTGTCAAAAGTGGGTCAACATATTACCAAAATATGTTGGTTGCAACATTGTTCTTCTGGGAAAGTACTACGAACACCTTTCAGCTTCCCTATAGCATGATCACCCACGCCTTCTTCGACATTGCATCTATCTCATGTCTTCTCTTCATCGATATTACAGCTATCATAGGTCTTTGACCAACTGGAGAGGACTTCGACCCCAATGAAAGAAATATAGATATCATTAACTTTAGCATCGACCGATCCAGCTTTAGGCACTACATGGTCGATCATCATGATAAATAAAGTGAAGATGTTTCTAACGCATAACACATAGATTTTCTAGACCTATGGTTTTTTGTTGCAAATCGTTGAAAATTGCAAAAAGGTTTTTAACTTTAGAAAATAAGCTTTACGAAGTACAAAATATCTGCCTTAGTTGTCTAATATTATGTTCCCTTTATGAGACTCTAGGGGAAGCTTTCGAATTACTGAAAGCTTATCAACCAGGAACCAATTTTCTATTAGTCGGTCCCTATTGGTTAATCCAATTGTGGATAAATTCCACTTTTGAGCCTTCATTTCAAATAGAGAAGCCTAATGAAAATGATGAAGCCATCAAACATAGAAGGGTCGAAGGTTCCCGACTAGCTCTACTTACTCTGACATATGTTGGATATAGCTTGCCAAAAACCTTCATTGGTTATATCATGATGTTCTCCAAATATCACAACTTCAAACCATCAATGGCCCCCTTCACCCATCGAACGCATGGCCCAGAGTGGTTTACCCGAGAATTTCCTGCCCCAAATTCTAAAAAAGAAGCAGAACAAATGAAATTTGGGAAGATTTTCTTATACCAAAAATAAATTCTACTAGGCTTGGTGTTGTACCCCAAAATTTTCCCTCTCATTTATCAATTAATCTCCCACAAGATCTCCTTTGGTTCAAGACTGCACTAGGGTTGATCAGCTCAAGACACCTCTTCAAGCACTAATGACTGAAAATTAGGGTTTGAGATTGCACAAGGACAAATGGACTTTTAATGCTCCATATGACTTTAATGGATCATTTTGGACTCTCAAGATTGATCATGTCAAGTTTCAAGTCTTGTATCACATTTTTGCTCAGTCAGTTGATCAATTGACCTAAAATCAGTTTTATTGAGGAAAAAGTCAACTGTGGTCAATTTGCAGTCAAACTTCATAATTTTTTATCCATATCAGCATCATAAACCTATATATATCATTTGATTAACTTTGGATCACAATTCCTCAAGAAATTTGATCAGATCATCAAAAGGGCAAAATGGTCAAAATTAGGGTTTTGATTGAGAAGGTGCAATTTCTGATTTTTGACCTAGCAAATGTTTGATTGGTTTAAGTTATGATCTAAAGGATTCAATTGCATAATTTTGACCTAATGGCATGGCTCAAAACATTGCTCAAGATCAATTGATTGACATACGAATTTTCAGTCAACTGATCAAAAGTCAACTGTACACTGAAAAGTCAAACTTTGACTTTTTGGTCTAAATCAAGTATCAAAGATCACAATTCATCAAAACATGTCAAAATATGAAACTTGTTCATCAAGAAATAAAAAATTCAAGATTTCATTTTGAGAAAACTCAAAATTTCTAAAGAAAATTTTCTAAGTGTTGAAAACTTCATATTTTTTCACAACTTTGACCAATTTTTTACCATTATACAAGATGATTCAAAGGAAACTTCCAACATGAAATTTGTAGATCTCAATGAGATATAAAATGTTGTATAACACAACGTCTCCTATAAATGCATGGTGTTAGAACAAGATTGGTTCTGATCATATCTCAGAGTTTTGATGATAACAATAAATTATATTTTATATAATTGATACTCTGATGAACGTATTTAATTGTTTCAGATAATGTTCTGACATAAGCATTTTGATGTGCTGAGCTGAAAATAAATGAAGAAGTTCTTTTATGAAAGAACTATTTGTTTTAGCGCAAGTGCTGATGCTGATGCTGACTCTGGTAATACAATTATTTAAATGCATCTTCTAACGCTTAGCAGGATTCCTTGTTCAGAAGTACCTTGAAAGCAAGTGCTGTTCAGAAGTTATTTGAAAGCAAGCACTGATCAGAAGTTCTTAGCAAGCAAGTGTTGTTTAGAATATATGCAAGCATGTTCTGAATTAAGACGTGAAGCTAAGTTCTGAAAGAATGCAAAAGCTAACAAGTCTTGTTAAAGCTTTAGGAAACATGTTTTTACAAGTGTTGTTTGCTCATTTAATGCAAAGACGGCTACATGCACTCAAGTGTCTACGCTAGTGCATTGGAAAATGGAATAATACAAGGAAACACACAAACATTTAATGCTCTCCATTTGAAGGCAGCAACGGTCATGTTTCTTCATGCTATATATAGAAGAACATTAATTGCAAGCCAACTAATGAAAGACTGAACTACTGAAGTTCTGAATAACTGAAGAACTGAAGAACTTAGAGAATTCAACAATTTCAAAAGAAGCAAGAACTATGTGAAAAATATTCTGGGCTCACAAATAATTTTCATACACTTTGTGTTATACTATTCTTAGTGAAAAATCACAGTTGTGATATAGCTTTCTTAGAAGCAAACTTTGTTTCACTATCTGTAAAGATTTATCTCTTGTAATTGTTCCTTGAGAGACCAAGTTTGGTCAAATTTCTCAAGTAGACTAGGACTAGTTTAAGTCTTAGTGGTGTGAGTCACTTGTAAGATTACTTGTGCATTGTTAGTCACAACAGTTGTTGTGTGTTTGTAATCAGTTGGTTATAGTGGATTAAGTGCTTGTTGAGAAAGGCGAAATCACCTTGGCGGGTGGACTGGAGTAGTTTGAGTTCAAACGAACCAGGATAAAAATAACCTTGTCTTTCCATTATTGTTGAGCCTTTAAGAAAAAGAAAAAGAGAAACTTATTCAACCCCCCCTTCTAAGTTGTTTTCTCAACCTTCAATTGGTATCAGAGCTTGACTCTGAGTTCAACACTTAACCGTGTCAGGAAAAGATCCAGAAGAAAACACAAATGGCTACTGAACAAAACAACAATAACTACACCAGACCTCCAGTGTTTAATGAAGAAGATTTTGATTATTGGAAAGATAGACTAGAAAGTTTCTTTCTAGGTCATGATAGTGATTTATGGGATATAGTCTTGGATGGTTACACACATCCTACAGACTCAGAAGGAAACAATATTGATAGGAAAAATATGGATAGACAACAAAAAGCTGATTTCAAAAATCATCATAGAGCTAGAAATATTTTTCTAAATGCTATCTCTAAAATGGAATATGAAAAAATCACAAATAGAGATACATAACATGATATGTTTGAGTCTCTTAAAATGACTCATGAAGGAAACGCTCAAGTGAAGGAGTCTAAAGCTCTGGCTCTCGTCCAGAAGTATGAAGCCTTCAAGATGAAAGAAAGTGAATCTATAGAAGATATGTTCTCAAGGTTCTAAACTATGATTGCTGGCTTGAGAGTTCTGAATAAGGGATATTCTAAGGCAGATCACGTTAAGAAGATCATCAGAATTTTACCCAAAAGATGGGCACCTATGGTCACTGCTTTCAAAGTTTCAAAAGATCTGAACAATGTGTCTCTTGAAGAACTCATCAGTGCTCTCAGAAGTCATGAGATAGAACTTGATGAGCACGAGCCTCAAGAGAAAGGTAAGTCTGTTGCCCTTAAATCAATTATAAAATATGAAACTAAAGCTTTTCAGGGTGAAGAAGAAAAATCTTAAGAATCTGCTTCAGAAGAAGATGAACTATCCTTGCTCTCCAGAAGGATCAATCAGCTGTGGAAGCACAAGCAGAAGAATTTCAGAGACTCCAGAAGAACAGGAAATGACTCTGAACAATCCTCTGGACACAGAATATCAAGTAACAGAATCATTACCTACTATGAATGCAATAAACAAGGTCACTACAAAAGTGAGTGTCCAAGGCTTCAGAAGGAGAAACATAAAGGGAAGTTAGTTAAGGAAAAGAAGAAAAGTCTTACTTACAACATGGGATGATTATGAATCTTCTGAAGACGGAACAGACTCAGAAGATGAACAAGCCAATATAGCTCAAACCGATAACTTATCAGATGTCTCCGAATCTTCTGAATCAGAATCTGAATCAGACACTGATGAGGTATTCCCTGACCACTATTAATTTCACTAAATTTGAACTAGGAGAAAGTCTGAGTGAAATTCTGGAAAGATATCAGCAGCTTCGAGTCAAATTCAGGAACTTGGAAAAGGATCTTGCTTCTGACTCTGAAGTAACTGAGAGCCTGAGATCAGAAAACTCTGAGTTAAAAGAAAAAATTTCAAAACTAGAAAATGATCTACAAAACTCTTAGAAGGAAATAATCTCAGAAGATCCTAGTAATGCTGATAAGATCATAAAGAAATATGATCAAAGCTTTCAGAAGTTTCTAGCTAAAAACATAGATAGAAGCAAAATGGCTTCAATGATCTATGGAGTTAGCAAGAAAGACAGAATAGGTATAGGATACAAAGGCAAAGTAACTCAGCCTAAGAAAGTTAAGGATCTGGTTATCAAACGTACTCCTCTCTATTCTCACTTCACCACTGGGCACACACATCATATTAAATATACATTTCACTCTGGAAACTCTTATGTTAATCCAAAGTTCAAACAGAACTTTAAATACTCTAAACCAAGAGGACCCAAAAAGATATGGGTACCAAAAGACAAAATCATCTATGTTGCAGATATTTTTAACAGCAAGGTTGATACTCCAGTACTAACACTTGGACTCTGGATGCTCTCTACTCATGGAGGAAAGAAATCATATGTTCCAAGGCTTGGAATCTAAAAGATTCTAAGGTTTCAGAGGCAATCAGAAACAGAAGATCACTGGCTCTGAAACTATTGGAAACAGGAATGGAAATACAACATCAAAAGCTCTGAACGAAGCATGTCTAAAAGGAAAGTTTTCAGAACTTTCTTTTAAATCATAAAATGTTAATTCTTCCTCTAGGCCACTAGAAACATATTATATTTCAATCTTTTTAATGTACTTGTTTTTATTCTGAACAAGTTTGATTCTAAAGCACAAAGGTGTTTTCTGCTTGGATATTCTGAACGCTCAAAAGGCTATAGAATATACAACACAAACTCTGACTGTTGAAGAATCAATCAAAGTCAAGTTTAATGATAAGCTTGGCCAGCAACAGCCAAAGCAAATTGATATTTCTGTAGGTACAGAAGATCATCCCTCAAACTCTGAAAAGTCAGAAGCAAAAGAAGACTCAGAAGATCATCCTCTTGATAATGCTCTGGATAATCTCAGAATCTCTGAACAACCCACTCAGAAAAGATGAGTTCTTAGATGATTTAAATGAAAAGTCAGCTAGAAGATTTTAATCTTTATGAAACTCAGCAGTTCATTAGATCAAACAACTTTCCCATGCAACCTTCAGGAGATAAACACTTGGTGTGTTTCTGAAAGGTCACGCCTGCTAAGCTATTGACGCCATTCTAGGTAACTATTTTGATTTGATTAAAATTTCACGCTTTCCCCTTACTTTTCAATTTCATTAAATGCTAAGTCATGATTAGATTCTTTTTATTTAAATATTTATTAAATACTCTTTTTACAGTTTTATTTTTTAAACCTATTTCTGAAAAGTCTTCATATAAATACCTTTGTAAAAACCCTTCTCACTTTTTACCGTATCTTTTAAAACTCAAATGTCTCTGTGTATTTTTCTCTGAAACCCATTTTTCTTCTCTCAAACCAAAGTGCTCTTATGGCTTCCTCCTCTACTCATTCTGAGAACATTCAATCTGAGCAATACATCGTTCCTGAGAGAACCACTCTCATACAAGTGGATAGCTTAGAGGTCATAAGTGAAATAATGGTGGACTTTGAGAATCTTAAAGCTAATGGTTTTGAACTTCTTCCTACTGTTGAGTTTCAAGTTTGGGGAAACTTCTTTGACCGTCTAGTTGGTCCAATTTTTCCACATCTTGTTAAAGAATTATGGGTACGTGCAATTGCTTCTCCAAAGGTCATCCTCTCTTTCGTGATGGGTAAGGAAATCTCCATTACTAAAAATCTAATCAGAAAACTTCTAGATTTTGAAGGAACTGGAGTAACTGGAACTGCTAATGGAAGAATGGAAATGTCAAAGGTTTATGCAGAAATTTTCATAAATGGGAAAGGGTCTTCAAAGGTCAGAGACTTGAAAAATAAGTACAAGATATGGGCAAATATAATCCATGGTTGCATTCATCATAGGAAGGAAACTAGCTCTCCAAACTATATAAATGTTGACCAACAATACTTGTTGTTCTGTCTTGGAACAAATGTCAAAATTGATTTACCCTATCTCTTGTTTGATCATCTCTGGACTCATGTGAAAGAAATGAGAGAAGCAGAAAGAATGAAGAACCCTAAATCCAAAAGGAATTGGATTCCAATGGGGAGACTGATTTCAGACATTCTGACTGGGAATGGTCTGATTGCTCACCTAGATGAAGCGAATCTGCTGGGGGAGTTAGAGCCTACTTGTGGAAAGGCTCTGACTGGAAAGAACTTGGTAAAGAGGAAGATTATTGACAAGCTGCTGATAGAACCAACACCTTTTATTTCAGCAACTGTTAAGAGAAGGAGGATACCAATTGCTGATTTTCCACTGTTCAACTCAGGTGATCACCCTCGCATCATCCTGCATTACATTCAAATCTGTAAAGAAAGGGGAACACCCATTGATCCTGCTTAGCTTCAAGGAAGACATGAAGCTGCTCCAGATGTTGTTTTTCAGCAACCATTGAAGAGGAAAGCAGTTGAAGGACCTTCTGCCAAACCTCAAAAGAAGAAGAAGAAATCAGTTACACCAGCTAAAACTATTTCTGTTTATGATTATGAAAATATATCTACATCTGCTGAACCCCAAACCTTAGGAGACATAGATGTTGATATAGACCTGACCATACCCTTTGATCCTTTTGCTGAAAATCCTCAAAGGAATCAAGTTTTATCATACTTGAGTGATTTTGACTCTGATGATTACTCCTCTGAAACCCAAACAGAACCCCCTCACTCAGAACCCTCTCAAACACCTGCTGAAAACCTTTCTAGACCTCCTCCGAGACCTTTATCACCCAGACCTACTGGATGGTATGATGCTGGCTCTTGGAGAATACCAGGAATCAATGAACCTCTGGCCACTCTAAATCCACCTTTCAACCTACCTTCTGAAAATATCTTTGCCTTAAACAGGACACAAACACAAAATCCTACCCCAACTGTTGACAACACCATAATCATTTCACCTGACATCACACCACCCACATCTCCACAACTTCCAACTCCTGACTCACCAGTGATTTCACCTCCTCACATTCCAGAACACTGTTGTACCCCAAAATTTGCCCTCCCATATTCTTCAAAATTTGCCAAGTCAAAGCTTCAAAATCTCCCCAAGGGTTGCACAGTTCAAGGGCCTCCTAATAGTCAAAAATTAGGGTTTTGGTTCTGACAAAGAAAATGAAGTTTCCAAGGGTCCAATAAAGTCCCACATGCCTATAAACATGGTCAAGCATCCTCATACCAAGTTTCAAGACTTACAGCACAAAATTGCACAGTCAAAAACCCTAATTGCACTGCAGTCAACTGCAGGGGCAAAATGGTCATTTGACAGTCAAAAGTTCAAATTTTTGGTCAACATCTCATTTTGAAGCCACAAACATCATTTTATCAATGCTTGATCATGATTCTCAAAGCTTGGCTCAAAAAACATCAAGATGCAAAAGTTTCCATATTTGGACAGTTGAAAAAGTCAACTGTAAATTGACCAGGGCATAACTTTCACATGGATTATCAGAAAAATTCCATCCAAATCTCATTTTGAAGAGAAAGACATTTCCTACAACTCCTCTTCACACTTCAAGTCCAAGAAATGCTCTCACAAAAAGTTATCAATTTCAACATTATAGGTCATTTTCAAAAGTCAACAAAAAGGGATTTAAAGTCAAAGGCCATAACTTTAGATTGGTAAATCAAAATGACATGGGACCAAAGGAATTGGTTAGAGGATTCAAAGACCTTTCCAAAATGTCCAAGAACATGATCAAAGCTTAAAAATTGAGCAAGTTATGCCTTGTGGAAGTTGGGAAATTTTTGGATATTTTGAAAAGTCAACATTGCTTCAAAAGTCTTAGAAATGCTAATGGGCCTCTTTTTCTTCCAAAATCCATCATCCAAGGCATGTGCACGACCATTTGGCCCAAAGGGAAGTTTTTCATCATTTTTATTTATTTATTTGGATTTTTAATGACTAATAATTCATTTAATTAAAATAAATATGTAGAAAATACTAAACCTAACTTTTTAAATCTTTTTATGCATGGAATAAGCTCAAGATTTCGTGCATGATCAGATATGGAAGGAATTAAAGTGATTGGCCATGGTTTGCATCAAATATGCATGAAGAAATATTGGAAAAGATTCTTGAAAATCAAATCTTGAAAATCATTAAAAGCAAGGCTATGGGCTTGGATTATTGATCAAATTCATTCTCTATACATGTGCAAACCTAACCCTAGTGATCAGAACCTCCCAGCTGCGCCAGAAATCCATAACCAAACTTGAGTTTTGACAAAAATTCCAAATACTGAAAACTGTCTTCTAGTGCGATTCAAGCCAAAATAATTATCTCATCACCTTTCTGAGACATCAAGAAACGTGTTTGAATAGTTTTCCACGTCCCTAACGCCCAGAATTGGTGAATAGAACTCAAGCTTTTTCACTTTTTTGCATAAATCGTATTTTATCATTCATGGCATGATTTTAAATTCTAATACTTGTTTTGTGTTGCTCTCATGATTCTGAAGCTAACCCTATAATTTGATTGAGTTTTTATGAACTGTACGCGATTTCACCATTGATACAGGCTAGGGTTCTTTGAGTTCTAATTTGGGCGTTTATGAATGCTGTAAAATTAGAACACCATAATACCATGAATGAACTCAGCATGCTTGGACGAAAACAACACACCCCTCGCGCCTAATTTATATAGCCCCATGGCCTAGTCGCTATTCTTGGATAAAACATATTTTGGGGGGGTTCAAAACCCCCGCTAACCTTTTCATGTTTCAGGGAAAAATAAAACGAGGAGGAAGATGATGAAATGTCAAGGCATGATTGGTTGATTTGAAAATTCGCGCTAAAAAGTCCACTAACTCTTATTTTCTCTTATGTTAATTGTTAGTTATATTATAAACAAAAAGAGCAAGTGGAGCAGTTGGCAAGGCATAGCGTTGGTAATCTCTAGGACCTGGGTTCGAACCCCAGGTCCCCATCCCTTTCCAATATTATTTTTCTACTCACGCTTCTGTGCAGTTTCATTACAAGGGAACACCATACATCCACAATCTCAAGCTTGCCACGCGTATAGAAAGATCAATCCAAAGGCGCTGATTGGAAGAACACCCTGGGTCTCAGTCAACACACATGCATGCCAGCGCAGAAGTCAACCAGTCCAAAGACAAATGGGCCTGAATTACTGGACTTTACCTCCCAATTTAGGGACAAAACCCCCTAGAGTTTGCTTCTTTTATTCATTTTTTTTATATTTTTCTTTTCTTTGTTTTTATTAATTTCCTTTAATTCTTTGATTTAATATTTTCATAAAAAATATAAAAATAATACAAAAATCAGAAAAGTCACAAAAATCAAAATATATTTATTTAAGTATTATTTTTGTAAATAAACCTCACTAATTAATTAGATTTAAACTTAGGGTTAATTTTAATATCTTTTCTTAATAAATTTAAAATTGGTAGAATTAGGGTTTTTAAGTATTTTTATCCTTTTTTCTTTTCTTTCGCAATAATTAATTATTAAATATTATTTTTATAATTAAATTACCATGTAAATAATTAGATTAATTTTAGGTTTAAATTTTAACATGTTTTTCTTAATAAATAAAAAAATTAGAATTAGGGTTAATTTCTTAATTTCATTTAATTCTCATTAAAAAATCATAAATACAAAAAACCTCAAAAACAATTTCTTTTCATTTTAATTTAATTAATTTGTCAATATAATTTAATTCCATTAAAAAAGGGTCCAACGCCCTCGCTTGCAATTTTAATTCTCTTTGCGCATTTTATTTATTTCCTTCTTTTAAATATTAATGTAATTCTCCCAAAGCCGTGTAAATTAAATTTCTCGCACTTTACTTTATTTCTTTATTTTCTGTCAAATCGGGTCCTGGATTTTAATTTGGCGATGTGGATCCGCGCCTTTGTAATAGCTTAGGAACTTTACCTTTCTCGCACTTTTTAACTGTTAAATAAATGCATGCAAGAATGAATGTCTAAATAAAAATAACGCGTAGATCGCCCATGACATGACAAAAGACAAAAATAAATGAATCTGACACGCAAATCACACACTACCCCTAGGGTACGCCTCACTGTTGCCTTGCCTCGAAAGGTGATCGTCGAGTAGAGGATGTCTTAGTAAGTCCTCATGATCCGGGAACCTGGCATGAGGGTAGCTTCTAAGGTGTCTTCCTATTGCTCTGGTGATCACCATGTTCTGAACCTCGAATTGACCCGAACACCTCCAACGGTGGTGCTACCTACCTCTCAATGGTGGGATGGCACTACTTTAAAGGACATCTACACAGACGAATTCCTTAGGGTAGGTAGACGACTCTAAATACTTGCTCTAATTTCAAAAAAAAAACAAATCAAAAATACTTTTCACACCGACACCTTTTCAAAAGCTTTCGAAAGCAAATTTTCAAACACTCTTGAGGACCGATACAAGAGTCGAACTGGAATTTTCAAAGAAACTTTTTTAAAAACCCACAGTTGAAAAGCAAACAAACCATTTTTGAAAACACAAACGAGCAAGTATCTAAGAGCCCATGGATAACCATGGATAGAAAGGGTGCTAACACCTTCCCTTTCTATAACCTACCTCCCGAACCGAGAGCAATCTCTTTAAGGAATTTTTCTGTGCTTTTGTCCTTTCCATTTGGAGAAAATAAAAGACGGTGGCGACTCTTGCTTCCGCGACATTTCGCGAACCAGCGTTAAACAGTCAGTTCCAGATCCACCGATCACAAACACCAAACTCATGAACCATCAAAAACACATGAACCTTCTGAAACTCATGAACCATCTGAACCATCACCAACACATGAACCCTCTGAAACTCTCAATCCATCAGAAACACCTGAACCCTCTGAACAACCTGACCAACCTGACCAATCAGCAACTCATCAACAATCAGAAAATCCTGAACCAGCTGACTTTTTGAAAACTGTAGTTGATTTTGAATCTCTACAATTTCTGAAAAATAAAACCTTCAAAAAGGTTGTTCCAAAACCTGTTCAGCCAAATGTAAATATATTCTTTCAGAATTTTTTAACAGAAGTTCAAGCTTGGTTGGACCTGCTGAAGGCAGATTGCACCAGGAATGTGAACCCAGCATCAACAGATCTTTTATGGGAAACGTTCAGAAGAACTTTAGATGCTGAGTCACTGAAGCTGCAAGATTTATGTCACTCTCAGGTGATTGAGAACTTCTCCAAGCATTTGCATGCCTTTCAGTCAGAAGCTGCTGATATTTGGGACAAGAAGTCTTCTCTGATGATTGCTGATGCTCCAGATGATAAAATGGACATTTTAGAAGATGAATCTGAAGAAACCTCTGAAGATTAAAATCCTCTGGCAATAGTTCTATTGAATCAACCTTCTGTAAAAGCTGCACCTGAACCAGTGCCAACTCTCATGGTGGATCTGGGCACTCTTCTGTCAACTTTTCTTCGTTCTGACTCAATGGTTGCTACTCCAAAGGCTGTATCTGCTGAAGCTTCTACATCCTCTGATCCTACTTCACTTGTAATGAATACTCTGGATGAGCTTAAGAGGGATAACGAAGCTATTCATGAGCGCTTGGACAAGCAAGATCAGACAAACCAAGAAATCAGAACATGGATGATGAAATAAGAGGAATCTGCATCTGAGATCAAGAATCTTCTTATGGCCCTTGTTTCTAAGAAATCTTAGTGTCATTTTGTTTCTTGCTTTTTATTTGTTGTTTTGTTGAACCTCTGAATCTTTTATTATAAATTTTTTTTTATGCTCTTCAACTATTTTTATTTACTTTTTGATTATGCCAAAAAGGGGGAGACAATGAGTATTTTGATCTAATCTCTGATTAACAGTTATGGAACTAAGTGTCAAACATTCTAACAAAGTACAAGATTTCTTTCTATGCTTTAAAGAACTTTGCAGGTATCATTTAAACTCTGGAAGTTTAATTTCAAATGAACATTATATTCAAAAGACTTGCTGAAGAAATCCCAGAAGAAAATTTCAAAGCTCTGATGAAAATTCTCAGGAAGTTTTTCTTATAAGAAATATTTATTTAAGGGGGAGATTCCTATCTCTTATTAAATTTTATTTCTTCTGAATATTTTTTTGTCATCATCAAAAAGGGGGAGATTGTTAGAACAAGATTGGTTCTGATCATATCTAAGAGTTTTGATGATAACAATAAATTATATTTTATATAATTGATACTCTGATGAACATATTTAATTGTTTCAGATAATGTTCTGACATAAGCATTTTGATGTGCTGAGCTGAAAATAAATGAAGAAGTTCTTTTATGAAAGAACTATTTGTTTTAGCGCAAGTGCTGATGCTGGTGCTAACTCTGGTAATACAATTATTTAAATGCATCTTCTAACGCTTAGCAGGATTCCTTGTTCAGAAGTACCTTGAAAGCAAGTGTTGTTCAGAAGTTATTTGAAAGCAAGCGTTGATCAGAAGTTCTTAGCAAGCAAGCGTTGTTTAGAAGATATGCAAGCATGTTCTGAATCAAGACATGAAGCTAAGTTCTGAAAGAATGAAAAAGCTAACAAGTCTTGTCAAAGCTTCAGGAAACATGTTCTTACAAGTGTCGTTTGCTCATTTAATGCAAAGACGGCTACATGCACTCAAGTGTCTACACTAGTGCATTGGAAAATGGAATAGTGCAAGGAAACACGCAAACATTTAATGCTCTCCATTTGAAGGCAGCAACTGCCATGTTTCTTCATGCTATATATAGAAGAACATTAATTGCAAGCCAACTACTGAAAGACTGAACTACTGAAGTTCTGAATAACTGAAGAACTTAGAGAATTCAAAAATTTCAAAAGAAGCAAGAACTACGTGAAAAATATTTTGGGCTCACAAATAATTTTCATACACTTTGTGCTATACTATTCTTAGTGAAAAATCACAGTTGTGATATAGCTTTCTTAGAAGAAAATTTTGTTTCACTATCTGTAAAGATTTATCTCTTGTAATTGTTCCTTGAGAGACCAGGTTTGGTCAGATTTATCAAGTAGACTAGGACTAGTTTAAGTATTAGTGGTGTGAGTCACTTGTAAGATTACTTGTGCATTGTTAGTCACAACAGTTGTTATGTGTTTGTAATCAGTTGATTATAGGGGATTAATTTCTTGTTGAGAAAGGCGAAATAACCTTGGCGGGTGGACTGGAGTAGTTTGAGTTCAAACGAACCAGGATAAAAATAACCTTATCTTTCCATTATTGTTGAGCCTTTAAGAAAAAGAAAAAGAGAAACTTATTCACCCCCCCCCCCCCCCCACCTTCTAAGTGTTTTCTCAACCTTCACATGGATTTCAAGTTATGATTTTGTGAATACATAACTTGGAAACTTAGTGAAATTTTGCCCTAGTTTAGGCAGGATTTTGACCTAACTTCATGGAAATTTTTCACATAGTTCCAAGATGAATTTTCAAAAATGTCCAACATAGAGGTTATAGAGGATGTTACAAGCTTTACAAAATGTTCCATAACTCATTGAGATCATGCTTGTGCTAAGATAATCAAAGGCAAGAAGCTAGGGTTTCAAACTTATTTTTCAAGTCATTTTCATGATGAACATTTGATCCAATCCACACCTATGCTGCATAAATCTTACTTTGAAGGATTCTAACCTCTAAATCTATCTATAATCAGAATATTACACAACTATTTGAGCTATGATCCAAGTGTTAGAGTCATTGTCCAAGTGATTATTCCATTAATGGAACAAAGTTCACACTTCCATTTTGGAAAAGTGACTTTAATCACAAAGTCAATGCATAGAGCTCCTAAATTGTTTCATTTGAACACAAGCAATATCAAAGGCAAAAGAAACATGTCTAGAGCCTCCCATAAACTCAGTCCATACTTGTACTATGCCTTGAAACCATGTTTTCCACTTTTCTTCAAAATCAAGTAACATAGCCATAACTCTATATCTTGTACTTCTGACCACTTCAAGTGCTCAAACCCTTTTCATATAACTATACAAGTTATTTGCAAGCTAACACATGATTAAAAACACTCTTAAACTCTCTGAAAACTCAGATTGCATAAAAAACTCCATTATTGTGCAGAACCTGACCAAAAACTCCCATCTCTCAAATCACTCATGTGTTTCCTCTCCAAATCATCTCAAAAGCTTCCTTACTTCAAATACAACTCATACCAATCCATGTTCCTAAACTGTAACTCCATTTCCACCATTGTCCAAGCTCAAAAACAGAGCATTGTAGTTGGACTTCTCCAGGCCATTTCAGCCACTCTCAACTCAAGCTAAGCATTGCATTAGCTTCCTAGAGACTCAAGAAATCTAACCTGATCAATGCGGCACCTTGAATCAAGCTCAAACTCATTTCAAGATTTCCAATTTTGAGGTATTTTTCTTGAACTTCTATCTTCATATTTAGGCATTGTTAGGCTTGCATTTGTGAAGATAAAATGTAGACATCATTGCCCTGAAACTATACATGTCCATAGATTTCATTTATGTTGCTTGAGTAGGGATAATTTTGAGTTTGAACCTCTGAAAATATTTAGGTCAGAATTTGGTACTGTTAGAAATTCATGCTCATCTTTGAGAATTAGCTTAAGTTATTTACATATTCAAAATCGTGAGGAAATTTCTAATAAGTTTGATGTTGGAATTTTTGTGAATGAATGAGAAATGAATGAGTTACAGATTCTTTGGTTGGAGGTTGAAGATAAAGTTCATCCAGGGAAAAACTTATGTTACATATTTATTGTTTTGTTTAAGTTAATGGACGTATCACCACCCCAGTGGTTAAAACGCGCGCCTGTCACCTTTGGGACCTGGGTTTGAGCCCCAGTGGTACCCTTTTGGTTCTTTTTCATATTTTTTCCTTTTTTTTTTGTTTGAAAACAGGTGTTGGGCCTCCAACAGTTGGGCCTTCCATTTTTTCTCTTTTTGCTAGCTCCTGACTGTGTTTATACCCTTAGCTCTTATTTTATTATTTCTTTTTCTTTTTCTTTATTTTATTTTTATTTTCATATTACTTTTATTATTATTATTATTATTATTATTATTATTATTATTATTTATTAATAAAAATCCAAAAAATATTTTATTTATTATTTATAATCATTTATTTTATTTTCTTCATAAAACAAAAAGACCAAAAACATTTTTCTTAAAAACAAATTAATTTCTTTTCTTAAATAATTAATATTTTATATAGTTATGATTAATTATTATATTATCCTCTTCTAAATTAAAATTAATTTAGAACTTAGGTTTATTTTAATTAATTAATTTCCATATTATTTTCCTTAATTTAAAACCTTTTCATAAAAAACCCTAAAAATAATTTTTAACTTATTTTCTTTGTTAATTAATTTAGGTTTAGTTTTGTTTAATTTTTAATTAATTGTTTTTCTTAATTAGGTTTAGATTAAAACCCCTTT
The DNA here is from genome assembly GCA_948472305.1 of Vicia faba. NCBI lineage: Eukaryota > Viridiplantae > Streptophyta > Magnoliopsida > Fabales > Fabaceae > Vicia > Vicia faba. The sequence continues at coordinate 851,035,501 of OX451739.1, forward strand.
CATAAAAGTCCAAACAAAAATCATGTTTCTTTTCCATTTGCATTTTATACATTATTATTTATTCAATTTTTTGTACAATATTCAATATGGTTGTAATAATTAATTAGGTTTAATATTTTTGTAAAATCCTCATTTGTAAATTTGTATACCCCCCCCTAATGATGTAATAGCTTAGCATTTTTACTTTCCGCAATTTATCGCTTTATATAAATGTTAGTAATTAGGGTTTGTATGGTAAGACTAAAAACAACAATTAGCAAACCTTAATCCAAGATAAACAAGCATGTAAATCCAACACATTTGCACACTTGCACCCTTAGGGTAATTCCACCTTGCCGCCTTACCAAAATGACCATGTTATGCATGTGGGATATCTTAGCAAAAAGCAATCAAAATACAAGATCATAGTCCCTCGATGACGCTATCAAATGTTGCCACTCAAAATGATCTTAGTCCCTCAAAGAGAATTGCTAGGATATTTCACAACATTGCTATCATGGTTATACGATGACCCATGCCCGTCCCTTTACATCCAAAGATAAGGCTTCTTATCAAATCAATGGTAAGATAGCAATATCAAAGGAAAGGAAGAAATGAACTAAGACTTTTGAGTAGGTAGATTGTTTCTAGTTGCTTGCTCAATTTGAAATCAAACACTCTTGCTTATTTTCAAAACCAACACCAACACTTTCAAAAAACACTTTCAAAACATTTTCCAAACATGAAACATTTTCAAAAGATCAACACTTTGTATATGTTCTTACGAACGAAAACTATTACAAAGTTTGCCTAAACGATGACGCCTTTTCAAATTACTTTCAAAAACTACACAAATAACATTTTTAAACAAAAGCAAGTGATCTAGCAAGCAACTAAGAGCCCATAGATAACTATGGATGAAAATGGTGCTAACACCTTCCCTTTTCATAATCTACCCCTCGAACTCAAGAAACAATCTCAAAGGTCTTTCCTGTTCTTTTCATCCTTTCCTTTTGGATAAAAGAAAAGTTGGTGGCGACTCTTGCTAACCGCAACATTTGCGATAAAATGCAAAACACCCAAGTTAGTTCTCCCACCGTATCGCAGAACTGGCGACTCTACTGGGGACAAAACTTAAAAGTGAGGTTACCTTAGGGCTAGATCACGTTTATTTGATTTCATTATTTGATTTTTTTGCTTTACATTTTGGTTCTTTGTTTGGGTTTGTTTGAATCCTCTACCCGGATTTGGGATACCTTATATGTAAGTAGCAATACATTGTGGAAACTGTACGGGGTATACTAACATGGTCTAAGCAATAACTACGTTAGTGTGACATATTTGTGGGTACCGGTAGCCCTTGAGTAGTCAAGGATAATATGGGGCCGCCGAGTGATGTCATGAAACACTAACTGACTTTAGAACATTTACTTGACCAACTTGGCCATTAGGACGTAGTGAGATGACCGGCTTTGGTGCAGTCCGAAGTTGGTAGATACTCGATACTACACTTATTGAGGTTTAGATTTTTGGGATATTTCGGTCGCCGTGAAAGAGGCTTGCGCTAAAATAATGCCCGAGAAGATAGACCAGTCATATTGGGATCCTTTAGAACCCGATTACTATTTCTAGGACAGGTTTGAGCCAACTAAACTTCAAGAGGGTACTTACCTATGAGACTCCATGCAAGCCTAAACCTAAGGAGTTGTTTGCCTTGTTTGTATATATTTATTTGTACATGACATCATAAACATCATAACATCATACTCATTCTAACCATTTCAAGGATACTTGGGATTTATCTTGGTTCTGTTTTGTAGGACATGGATTCTATCCGGAGGAATACTATCCAAGTTAATCTCGTAAGAATTCCTCCTCAACTCAAAGAGTTAGCATCAAGGGTCCCTGATAATGCTTCATTCACCGAAAGACATGGTCGCCTCCTAAACTTGGTTATCTCCAACACTGATGAAGATATGATGAATGTGCTCTTCCAATTATTTGATCCTCTACACCATTGCTTCACTTTTCCCGATTATCAACTTGTGCCTACTCTAGAAGGATTCTCACAACTCTCGAGGATTCCCATTCTCAATCAACTACCCTTAAACGGTACGGAAAGAGATCCAAAACCTGAGGAGATTTCCCAAGCACTACACTTGTAACAATCTGATATCACAACTAATTGGGAAACAAGGAGTAGTGTCAAAGGTTTCTTAGCCAAGTTCTTGTTTGAGAAAGCTCAAGATTGTTGGAACTCCTTGGACTTACAAGCTTTTGAAGAAATTGTGGCCCTTCTCATCTATGGGATGGTTTTGTTTCCAAACCCTGACCAACTCATAAATGTAAACACTATCAAAATCTTCATGTCTCGTAACCCGATGCCTACCTTGTTGGGAGATATCCTACATTCTTTTCACTCTTGCACTATGATAAAGAGAGGGATCCTCATGTGTTGCACTCCTCTCTTGGCAAGATGGTTTATTTCTCATCTTCCTCGATCTGTGTTGAAGGACGAGCAAGGTTCAAGATGGTCCCATAGGTTGATGACGCTCAAGCATTCAAATGTTCATTGGTGTTCCCGATCCTTGGAGAATGTTCCTATCGTCGACCGTTATGGAGAATTCCCTAATGTCCCCTTGCTTGGCATTAGAGGAGGTATCACTTACAACCCTTGATTATCCTTACAACAGTTTAGATACACCCTAAGAGATGGTCCACATGAGATGCTCGTTCAAGGAGTGGTATTTGACTATGAGAGTGATGATCAAGGTTACCGCCAGAAGTTTATCCGAGCTTGGAGGATGGTAAGCAAAGTGGACAACAAGACGTTGGGACACACGGATTCCATTCCCCTCAAGCCTTACCTTAAGTGGGTACGAGCTTGTGCTCAGAAACTTGTGATGCCTTATCCCTCCATCTTACTAGTCATCATGGAACCTGTGGTTGAAGGAGATGTCTCATACACTATCCTCCATCCAGACATGCCTACTTCTCTCGAAGACTTGCAAAAGGGTTGGATTCGGCTAAAGGAAGAACGAGATACTTTCGAAGCTAAAGTCTATGCTATTGAGAAAAGGGTATTGGAGCTTACAAAGCAGCTGTAAGAAGAGCAAAGTGTGAACGCCTACCTTGCATCGAAGAGGATGTGTTCAGTCTTTATATCTTAGAAAGTTATTTTGTAAGCCCAAGAGGCATGTTGTAATCTTTTCAAACTAATTAATGAAAATTGACGTTTGTTCACTCTTTTGTATATACAAATTTAAATCTCAATAAATACTTGAAATCATTCGCATATACATCTCCCATGCATCATAACATGACAAGTTTTCGCATAACAGGTTTCCTTATCTTTCTGCTGTTTATTTCAGCAAGATGGATCTAGAGAAAATTGTGAAGGATCTCCAGGCACAAAACTCTTAATTCCAAGAGACTCTACTAGCCCTACCCAAGGGGCAGCAAGACATGATGGCATTGTTGACAGTTAAGAAGAAGCCCAAGAAGAAAGCTCTACTCAACATGGGTAGAAGGTTCAAGGAGATAGTTCGTCAGATCCCGGTAGTGGAAGACTCATCTGAAGAGGACGAGAATCATATTGGTGAGGTTAAGAGTACCCAGGATGATTGTGTTAATGATCAAGCGTCTGATGATGATTATTTTGACGAGCAGTATCCACCCGCCGATATCAAATACAAGCAGTTAGAAGACAGATTGAAAGTCGTCGAGATCCAAGTCGTCTCCGATTTAGATTTTGATGATTTGGGTTTGATCTCTGGGGTTATGATTCCCCATAAATTCAAAATACCAGTCTTTGCAAAATACGATGGAGTTTCTTGTCTAAAACTTCACCTGAAATCTTATGTGCGCAAGATACAACCGCACATTGCTGATAATAAACTTTGGGTTCACTTTTTTCAAGAGAGCTTGGTCGAAACACAACTTGAATGATTTTATCAGTTAGATGGCTCTCGTATTAATACTTGGGAGGATTTAGCTACCGTATTCTACCATCAGTATCAGTATAACACCGACTTGGCACCAACGAGGGTTCAGTTGCAAGATATGACCATGGGAAATAATGAAGGATTTAAAGAATATGCACAAAAGTGGAGAGACCTCTCCAGTATAGTTCAACCACCCTTGATTGATAGGGAGCACTTGACATGTTCATGGGCACTTTATCTGGCCCTTTCTTTAATCTGTTGGTTGGCTGCTCTTCTTCCGGATTCATTGAGTTAATCTTAACCGGTGAAAGAGTTGAAAGCTACATCAAAAGTGGGAAGATCTCTGTGGCATCTACCTCCACCTCTAATACTATCAAGAAACCTTTTGCTGCAAAGAATGAAATCAATGTTGTGTACGGGTCAAGGGCCCGTACCAAGAAGAATGATCATCCGTCTGTTAATGTTGTCTGAATCTCCAATCCAACTCCTACTCAAAGACCATCTGCAAATCATCAATGTTTTAAAACTCCAAGAAGACAATTTACGAGGTTAGGCATGTCATTATCTCAATCCTTACAACATTTTCTCAAGGCTAATTTGGTGACATTGTGCGACCCTCCTGCCAACCCAGATACTTCTTCACCAAAGTATAATCTGAACGCTAAATGTGCTTACCACTCAAGCAGCCCCGGGCATGAGACTGACCAGTGCTGGGCCTTGAAGAATAAAATTCAGGATTTGATTGATAACAAGACTATTGAGTTTGATCCTCCTCCGAATCCGAATGTAATCACGGAGCCTATGCCGAAGCATGACAAGGGTGTTAATGATGTTGAAGATACAATTTTTGCTGCCTCTGTTGAAGAATTGACTACTCCGCTGAACATCATAAAAAAGAATCTGTTGAAAGCTGGGATTTTCCCTGGCTGTGTAAAAGACTGTGTTTGCTGTACTAAACAACTTAATGGATGCGAAGGGATGAAGAAAGGCGTTCAACGCCAGATGGATAGCCACGAAATTCTATTTGAGAAGACCCCACTTGCCAAAAGTTTGATTAACAAATGTGAAGATCTCTCCATTATCACCATCTCAAACAAGCCTCTTAGCATCACCTCCAAAGGTCCTATTAGGATTTCAAATGAACCCACTGTTGCTTCCTTGATAATTACCAATCCCGGACCAATTCCCTATTCTTCAAACAAGGCAGTGCCATGGAACTATGGTGCTGAGGTGTTTTATCATGGGATAAAACAAGACGCTTGGATCGAAGAAGAAAAAGATGATGATGTTGATAACATAGCTGGCTCAAGCAAAGTAACCAGAACTGGGAGAATATTTTCACCCAATATCTCACCACCAGTTGTTACAAAGGGGCCCATTCGCATTACTGCTGCAAAGCCAAGTACTGATCCAAAAGGGAAGGAGAAGGTTGTTGAGTCGGTCGTGACAGAAATACCTGCATAGGATGTTGCTGATGGAGAGCCCTTCGCTCGTGAGATGTAAGAGATCTTGAAGATGATAAAAAGAAGTGACTTCAAGATTGTGGAACAGTTGGGGAAGACCCCTTCTAAGATTTCAATGTTGTCATTGCTGCTTTGTTCCGATGCCCATGCTCAGACATTAATCAAATTCCTGAAAAAGGTTCATGTTCCCCATGAGACAACAACAGATCAATTTGAGAATTACGTGGCAAGCCTCGCGGTTGATAATGGCTTGGGATTCTCATATGCTTACCTAACACCGTTGGGGAAGAACCACAATAAAGCTCTACATGTTTCTGTCGAGTGCAAAGGGACCACCCTAGCACATGTTCTAGTCGACACTGGTTTTTCCCTGAATGTATTACCCAAGGGGGAGTTAGACCGTCTAGACTGTGAAGGTTTAGTCTTGAAGCCAAGTGATATCATTGTAAGGGCGTTCGATGGATCAAAAAGGACTATTCATGGGGAAGTAGATCTTCCAATCAAGGTGGGCTCCCAAATCTTCAACTCCACCTTCTACATTATGGATATCCGTCCTGCCTATTCTTGTCTGTTGGGTCGCCCGTGGATCCATAAAGCTGGGGCAATAACCTCAACTCTCCATCAAAAGCTTAAATATCTTGTCAAGGGAAGAATTGTCACCGTCTGTGGTGAGAAAGAGTTTATGGTGAGCCACCTCAATTTGTTAAAATACGTAGAGATGGATAGAGAATTCATTGAGACCCCGTGTCAAGCCTTTGAAGTCGTGCCACCGATGGTTGCTGCTACCAAATGTTCCTCTAATGAGTCCAAAGTTGTTAAAGCTATGCCAAAGATTGTTTCAGTCAAAGATGCTCGTGCGGCAATTGAAGAAGGAAACTGTGATACTTGGGGGCAACTCCTTGATATCCCATTCAAAGTGGACAAGTTTGGTTTGGGCTTCACCGTCAAATCTCATAATGAAGTGAGGCATGCTCGTACAGGAAATCCACCTCTCCGCATTGGAAGCCATGAAGTTAATGTTGTGGGTGATTCGGATGAAGAAGCAATATATGAAGATTGGGTGTATCCAACTACAACGGAGCTGAAAATTTGGCATGCAAAGGACTTCGTGCCCATCTCCTTCCTTGAGGAGTAATCTACTTGTTATTGCTTTTCTTTTAATTCAAGAAAATTTTGTCTATAATATTTAAACAATGACTTCTATGCCATGTGCCTGGCCCGAGGCGCTTTGGTCCATTTGTCAAGGGTTTTATTTATGTTCATATAATTGTATGATCATTCAATACAAATCATTGGACTCTTTTGTATTCAAATCTTTGTGTTCATTGTTTTTCTTTTCCTTCAAATACATTTTTCAAAATATCCATGTATCTTACATGAACACACACACACACACACACACACACACACACACACACACACACACACACACACACACACACATTCTTGCATGACCTCATCCACTCTGGATCCTATTGACAATGACTCTACTATTGCTGACTATGACTTCGAATGTCCAATTAACCAATCCAAAGACGAAGGCGAAGAAGATTATGATATGCCGGGAGAACTAGCCAGACTTTTATTACAAGATGAAAAATCTATTCAATCGCACAAAGAGTCAGTTGAAGTCATTAATCTGGGTACTGGGGAAGACAAGAAGGAAATCAAGATCGGCGCTAATTTGGAAAGTAGTGTCAAGAGCAGGTTGGTTCAGATGTTGCATGATTACATGGAAGTGTTTGCTTGGTCTTATGAAGATATGCATGGGTTGGATACCGACATCGTAGTTTATCATCTGCCGACAAAAGAAGACTGTCCTCCTGCCAAACAAAAGGTTCGTCGCATGAGGCCTGATATGTCTGAAAAGATAAAAGCTGAAGTGATGAAATGATTTGATACAGGGTTCCTAGCTGTGACATCCTATCCCCAATGGTTTGCCAATGTGGTGCCCATGCCAAAGAAAGACAGAAAAGTTTGCATGTGCGTAGACTATAGGGATATGAGTAGGGCAAGCCCAAGGATGGCTTCGCTCTATCACACATTGACATCTTGGTCGATAATACTGCTCAGCATAAAGTCTTCTCTTTTATGGATGGTTTCTCCGGCTATAATCAGATAAGGATGGCTTCCGAAGACATGGAGAAGCCACGGTACCATGAGGTGATGAGATATCTTGAAGTACAAGAGTATCCCAAGGGATCATCCATCAACAACAGAAAGTTCTTACGAAGATTTTCAGCCAAATTCTTCCTAAGTAACGAAATATTATATAAGCGCAACAATGACTCCACTCTACTCTGATGTATGGATAAGAAGGAGGCAGAGGAAATCATGGAAGACATACATGATGGTCTCTTTGGTACTCACTCAAGTGGACATACGATGGCTAAGAAAATCCTAAGAGCTGGCTACTATTGGTCAATAATGGAGACTGATTGCCATCAACATTCAAGAACTTGTCATAAATTCCAAATATATGCTAACAAGGTCCATGTACCTCCTATCCCTCTGAACGTCATGTCCTCTCCATGGTCATTTGCAATGTGGGGAATTGACATGATTGGAGAGATCAAGGCCACCGCTTGCAATGGACATTGCTTCATTCTTGTCGCTATCGACTATTTCACAAAATGGGTCAAAGCCGCCTTGTTTGCCCCAGTCACCAAGAATGTGGTAGCCAGATTCAACAAACACAACCTCATATGCCGCTATGGTATCCCTGAAAGGATCATCACCGACAATGGGACTAACCTCAACAATGCTATAATTATTGAGCTTTGCACTCAGTTTAAGATCAAGCATTATAATTCTTCTCCATATAGACCTAAAATGAATGGCACAGTCGAAGCAACCAACAAAAACATCAAGAATATTATGCAGAAGATGGTAGTAACCTATAAGGATTGGCATGAGATGTTATGGTTTGCTCTACATGGCTACCACACTTCAGCTAGAACATCAACTAGGGTAACTCCCTTTTCTCTAGTTTATGGTATGTAAGTTGTTTTTCCAATAGAAGTTCAGATTCCCTCGCTAAGGATTATGAATGAAGCAGGCTTAGGCGAAGACGAGCAGATTCAAATGAGATTGGATCAGCTGAACTTGATCGATAAGATGCGATTGATTGCTGTTTGTCATGGTCAGACGTACCAAAAACAGATGATCAAGGCTTTCAACAAGAAGATCAAGCCTCGAGTATATCAAGCTGGAAACTTGGTGATAAAGCGCATCATTCTACCACAAGGTGACCCCAGAGGCAAATGGACTCCCACCTACGAAGGGCCATTTGTTGTCAAGAGAGTTTTTTTTGGCGGTGCCATGATGCTGACTACCATGGATGGTGAAGACTTCCCACATCCTATAAACGCGGACATAGTTAAAAAATACTACGCATAAGAGACCACTAGGTTGACACACCTAGGCAAGATAAGGGCATCCCGACAAACCAAAAGGTTTGGGCAAACATTAGGGATATATGCAAAAGATTGTACACCCGGCAAGTTGAAAACCCGAAAGGGCGACTTGGGAAAAAATGGGTATCCTGGTGGGCTGAAAACCCGAAAGGGCGGTCCAGGCAAAAGTTAAGTATTGAAAGCGTTTGACTATGTCCCGTGGAATCACCACAGTCAACTTTATCATCAAGGTCCAAGTTCAAATAGTCTAAGATCAATCCAATCAACTTCTGTCAACGGCAAGGGGCATTCGAAGACATTGGGGAAATAGTAGAATTGGAAGGCAATGAGATCATTTCACATAGCTATTTGTTTTTGTTTTCAATTTTGTTTTCCTTTCAACGATTTCCTCTTACTATGATCTTCGTATCTTTGTACAAAAACGCCTATTCATGGGAAAAATATCAATACAAATATACTTTGAAGTGCAAACTTTCTGTCTTTATTTTGAATGCAAATTTGTCCAATGACTAAAATTGAACGAACATATGCATATGAACATAATTAAAAATTGTTTGGCACATATGACCTAAGCAGTAACAAGCACCTCTTTAATATATATGGAATATCCCTACAGAGTTATTTCATTAACATCATCCTTGACAAAGTTACCCATAAAGTCTCTTTGCATAGGATAATCTCCAACCAGAGTCTCAATCTCTTGGAAGCTCTCTCCCCAGCTAAGTTGATCCTATAAGTAGAAGCCTTGTGAACATCTTCCTCAAAGAACTCGCCTTATCAGCAGTTCATCAAGTATTCATTAACAAGGATTATTTCCCCAACATACAACAATTGAGGAATCAAAAATTCCCCAGCCGAGTAAAAAATTCCCCAGCTTAGTCTATCTTCCCCAACTAAGCCTGTTATCCCCAGTTGAGTGTATCCTCCCGAAGTTGAGTTCGTCCTCCCCAAGCTGATTTTGTCCTCTCCAACTGAGTCTACATTCTCCAGCTTGAGTTTTCCTTTTAGACTATTGCAAATCATAGGGCCACAACCCCTAATCCATAGTAAGGTCGTCAACAAAACCTTTACTATCTCCAAAAGATACCATGAAGCCTGGACCCGACCAGATATTAACATGATTTTCAAGTTACTATGAAGTCTGGACTCGACCAGATAATAGTCAACTTCTCAAGTCACTGTAGAGTCTGGATCCGACCAGATAATAGTGTAATCTTTCAAATACTATGAAACCTGGACCCGACCAGATAATAGTTTTAACTCTTCAAAGATATAGAAGCATCTGGACTCAACCAGACCAAGGGTTTAACCGTCTTTTCCCTAGTAGAATTTGCCTCTATCCCAACAAGTTACTGTGAAGCCTGGATTCGACCAGATATCAGTTTTCAATTTCAAGTAAGTCACTGTGAAGCCTGGATCCGACCAGATAGCAATTCCCCTCAGAAGTTTGTTGTGAAACCTAGATCCGACCAGATAATAACTAAATTCCCAAGCAAATTACTGTAAAGCCTGGACCCGAACAGATATCAGTTCAACTTCGTCTATTCGAGCAAGCTTATTGTAAAGCCTAGAATCCGACCAGATAACAACTAGCTACAACCCTCAACAAGACACTATGAAGCCTGGACCCGACCAGATAATAGTGCAACTTTTCCAAAACCATGAAGCCTGGACCTGACCAGATAGTAGTTACCATTACAAGTTACTGTGAAGCCTGGACTCGACCAGATATCAGTTCAACTTCAAGAAGTTACTGCAAAGCCTGGAATCCGACCAGATAACAGTTAACTTCCTTACCCCCAGCAAGTTGTTGTGAAGCCTGGACCCGACCAGATATCAGTTCAACTTCAAGAAGTTACTGTAGAGCCTGGAATCCGACCATATAACAGTTAACTTCCTTCCCCAGTAAGTCACCGTGAAGCCTGGACCCAACTAGATAACAGTTGACTTCCTCATCCTCAGCAAGTTGTGAAGCCTGGATCCGACTAGATAATAGCTGACATTCAAGATATATTCTCCAACGGAAACATCCTTTCAACAAATTTTGAAGATGTGTATACTCTTCATCCCCAACAGCAATCTGGGATTCAACTTCCCAAGAATTCCTCAGCAGTAGTCAGGGATTTATTTTCCCGGACAAAAACATGCATTCCACATTCATACATCATAGCATATACATACAAAATGCATTTAGCATGATCTCATTCATCTTGTGAACGTCATGCATACATCTGCATTTTTACTAACTCTTTTTCCCATAGGTAAAACATCAAGTTTTAGTATAAATCCATCAAATATTTGTGTTGATGCTTCCTCCAATGTTTACCATCATTCCTCCAAATGGCATCTATAAGCCCATTCACAATCCATCTTCGAGTGCAAATTTCTGAGCACTCTAGTGTTCAATCATCTTCCACCTTCAAGTCATGAATGGCGGATTCGCCAATCTAACTCTTCAGGTTTAAGAAGATTGAACAGAGGCAGACGTTGTACCCAAAAATTTTCCCTCTCATTTATCAAGTAATCTCCCACAAGATCTCCTTTGGTTTAAGACTGCACTAGGGTTGATCAACTCAAGACACCTCCTCAAGCACTGATGACTGAAAATTAGGGTTTGAGATTGCACAAGGACAAATGGACTTTTAATGCCCCATATGACTTTCATGGATCATTTTGGACTCTCAAGATTTCTCATGTCAAGTTTCAAGTCTTGGATCACATTTTTTCTCAGTCAATTGATCAGTTGACCTAAAATCAACTATATTGGGGAAAAAGTCAATTATGGTCAATTTGCAGTCAAACTTCATAATTTTTTATCCATATCAGCATCATGAATCTATATATATCATTTTATCAAGTTTGGATCATAATTCCTCAAGAAATTTGATCAAATCATCAAAAGGGCAAAATGGTCAAAATTAGGGTTTTGATTGAGAAGGTGCAATTTTTTATTTTTGACCTAGAAAATGTTTGATTGGTTTAAGTTATAATCTCAAGGATTCAATTGCATCATTTTGAACTAATGGCATGGCTCAAAACATTGCTCAAGATCAATTGATTGAAAGATGAATTTTCAGTCAATTGATCAAAAGTCAATTGTACACTAAAAAGTCAAACTTTGACTTTTTGGTCAAAATCAAGTGTCAAAGATCACAATTCATCAAAACATGTCAAAATATGAAACTTGTTCATCAAGAAATCAAAAATTCAAAATTTCATTTTGAATAGTCAAAATTTCTAAACTTGAAAATTTTTCTAAGTGTTGAAAACTTCATATTTTTTCACAATTTTGAGCCAATTTTTCACGATGATGCAAGATGATTCAAAGGAAACTTTCAACATGAAAGTTGTAGATCTAAATTATATCTAAAACATTGTAGAATATAACTTCTCCTAGAAATGCATGTATTTCAATTTATGATTTTGTGAATACATGTTCATGAAACTTGGAAACTTAGTGAAATTTTGCCTTAGTTTAGGCAGGATTTTGACCTAACTTCATGGCAATTTTTGATATAGTTCTAAGATGAATTTTCAAAAATGTCCAACATAGAGGTTGTATAGGATGTTACAAGCTTTGCAAAATGTCCAAAAACTCATTGAGATCATGCTTGAGCTAAGAGCATCGAAGGCAAGAAGTTGGGGTTTCAAACTTGTTTTTCAAGTCATTTTCATGATGAACATTTGATTCAATCCACACCCATGCTGCATAAATCTTACTTTGAAGGATTCTAACCTCTAAATCTATCCATAATCAGAAGATTACACAGCTATTTGAGCTATGATCCAAGTGTTTGAGTCATTGTCCAAGTGATTATTCCATTAATGGAACAAAGTTCACACTTCCATTTTGGAAAAGTGACTTTAATCACAAAGTAAATGCATAGAGCTCCTAACTTGTTTCATTTGAACACAAGCAATGTCAAAGGCAAACGCAACATGTCTAGAGCCTCTCATAAACTCAGGCCATGCTTGTACTATGCCTTGAAACCATGTTTTCCACTTTTCTTCAAAATCAAGTAACATAGCCATAACTCTATATGTTGTACTTTTGACCACCTCAAGTGCTCAAACCCTTTTCATATAACTATACAAGTTATTTTCAAGCTAACACACGATTAAAAACACTCCCAAACTCCTTAAAAACTCAGATTGCACAAAAAACTCCATTGTTGTGCAAAACCTGACCAAAAACACCCATCTCTCAAATCACTCGTGTGTTTCCTCTCCAAATCATCTCAAAAGCTTCCTTACTTCAAATACAACTCATCCCAATCCCTGTTCTTAAATTGTAACTCCATTTCCACCATAGTCCAAGCTTAAAAACAGAGCATTGCAGTTGGACTTCTCCATACCATTTCAGCCACTCTCAACTCAAGCTAAGCATTGCATTAGCTTCCTAGAGACTCAAGGAAGCTAACCTGATCATTGCAGCAACTTGAATCAAGCTCAAACTCATTTCACGATTTCCAATTTTTGAGGTATTTTTCTTGAACTTCTATTTTCATATTTAGGCATTGTTTGGCTTGCATTTGTGAAGATAAAATATAGACATCATTGCCCTGAAACTATACATGTCCATAGATTTCATGTATGTTGCTTGAGTAGGGAGAATTTTGAGTTTGAACCTCTGCAAATATTTAGGTAAGAATTTGGTACTGTTAGAAATTCATGCTCATCTTTGAGAATTAGCTTACGTTATTTACATATTCAGAATCACGAGGAAATTTCTAACAAGTTTGATAATGGAAGTTTTGTGAATGGATGAGAAATGAATGAGTTACAGATTCTTTGGCTGAAGGTTGAAGATGAAGTTCATTCAGGGCAAAACTTATGTTACATATTTATTGTTTTGTTTAAGTTAACGGATGTATCACCACCCCAGTGGTTAAAGCATGTGCCTGTCACCTTTGGGACTTGGGTTCGAGCCCCAGTGGTACCCTTTTGGTTCTTTTTCATATTTTTGTTTGAAAACAGGCGATGGGCCTCCAACAGTCGGGCCTTCCATTTTTTTTCTTTTTGCTAGCCCCGGACCGTGTTTATACCTCTAGCTCTTATTTTATTATATATTTTTCTTTTTCTTTATTTTATTTTCCTTTTCATATTAATCTTATTATTATTATTATTATTATTATTATTATTTATTAATAAAAATCCAAAATATATTTTATTTATTATTTATACTTATTTTATTTTCTTCATAAAACAAAAAGACCAAAAATATTTTTCTTAAAACAAATTAATTTCTTTTCTTAAATAATTAGTATTTTAGATAATTAGGATTAATTATTATATTATCCTCTTGTAAATTAAAATTAATTTAGAACTTAGGTTTATTTTAATTAACTAATTTTCATATTATTTTCCTTAATTTAAAACCTTTTCATAAAAAACCCTAAAAATCATTTTTAAGTTATTTTCTTTGTTAATTAATTTAGGTTTTAGTTTTGTTTAATTTTTAATTAATTTTTTTCTTAATTAGATTTAGATTAAAACCCCTTTCATAAAAGTCTAAACAAAAATCATGTTTCTTTTCCATTTACATTTTATACTATTGTATCCTAAAATTTGCCCTCCCTTTTTCACAAGAAATCACAACCCCAAGGTTTTCTCTGATTTTTTGAAGATTGGCTCAGGAATTGATCAAGCAGAATTTTCTTTGGCAACAAATCCGGAATTAGGGTTTTCGCTCGCATTTCTCAGAAGGAACTGAATCCTCAGAAATTCAGTTAATTGTTACATTGTTTTCACGCTTGTTCAAGTTTACCGGTTGCTTCTCAAAACCTGATTATCTGGGATAAGAGCTGAGACCTTTGTTTGGAACATTAAGGCATCTGCTTGACTAATAGAGTGAAAGGTTTACCGTTTATTGGAATGCTTTGTTTGTTTAACTGTATAATGTGTGTGTTAATTAGAATACCGCGCGTATTGTGATTGATGCAAGGTTGCGAGACTGCAAAGTTTGTTGATTATTTATTTCATCTGGATTAGAATTATTGAGACACAGTTTCAATTATTTTAATTTAAGAGTCTTAAATAATTAAATAAACATAAGGCAAAGATGGAAAAGATATTGGACAGTAGAATTTCTTTTGATAAAGACTTTTATTTACTTCAAATATGGTTACAAATTTATTTGAATATTGTAAGATTACAACTTATAATGTTTAGGATAATATTTGTTTACAATAAATGAAAAATAAATCTAAGCCTAATCTCTTGAGATCTTTGACTTTTTACTGTGTCCTCTATCATCCAACTGGTACTTACCTACAAAAGACAGAAGAAAAAGAAATCAGCGCAATTAACTGAAAAGAATTTTCAAGCAGATAAAAAGAAATCATCATTAAAGTCCGCCGGCCAGAATCAGAAATGCTATGTTCATCATATTTTATTTTCCTCTCTGCAAATCACAAGAAGATCGCTCTTCTCGGTTCACAGAGAGAAAAATAAAAGATATAAATTGCAAGCATATAATTAACTCAAAATGCAAAAACATAGGCAAGTTGCAAGGCAAACTGTACTGCAAACTGAATTCCAAATTGCATTAGTCAAACAAGTCAGCAAGGCAAGCATAGGCAAGTTAACTACAATGTAGTAACCAAGCATGTCAAACCGAGTTCCAAGCCAACTAGGTGCAAAAGGCAAAAGTACAATGCAGAAAATATGTAAACAAAGTACACAGTACAGAGATGCAGCAAGTACACAATGCAGAGAGATAAACCAAGTTACAAGCCAAAGAGACTTGTCCTAGCTATCATCATTTTCTGGCCAGCAGACTTTTCAGAATAAAATATTATAAGCAAACATGCTTAGGGGAGAGAGAGAAAGAGAGGACCTTTGAGTGAAAAGAGTTTGCAGTTTTGGCAAAGGCAGGTTTTTCAAGACAGTAAAAGGAAAAAAATATATAAAGAGGCTATTGCATAACAGTCCAGAGGGAGAGGACATAGAGCAAAAAATTTGCATAAACTGCAACTTCTCAAAACTACAAACCAGCCCACAAAAACTTGCAAACCTGCATTACAAACACTCAAGCCTGCTTCCAAAAAACAAAAACCTGCAAGCCTGTTTCCAAAACTCAAACCTGCAAGCCTGCTTGCAAAACTCAAGCAAAAGCAAACCTGCTTGCCCAAAAACAAATTGCAAACCTGCTTACTCAAATTATAAGCCTGTAAACCACAAGCTCAACAAGGCCAAACACTCAGGCCAAGCTCAGACCTGCCTGCACAAACTCAACAACTTACAAACCACCATAATTGTAACAAAACACAAAAAACCTGCATAAACCTGCAAACAACAACTTATTCAAGCTCAACAAACTTGCCTAAACACAAAACTCAAAAAAACAAACTCAGATCTGCATAACAATAACAAAACTGCATAAAACAATCAATAGTTGTCAAACCTGTCCAAACTATATATTCAAGCCAAGCTGATCAGAACAAACAAGCAACAACACCAGTTTTCAGATTCATCATCATTAAATCATCAGGGTCAACAAAGGAGAGAGGAAGAGCTTTAGAAGTAAAACAATATAGAACTTTAGAAACACGTTCATCATTAACAAATACTCAGAGGAAGGAAGAGAATCAACAAAATCAAATCAACAACAAGTTTCAGATTTTATACATCATCACTAACAAATACAAACAAATCTCAGAGTATCATAATCATCGATATCTATACCAAAACCAGAAAGGGGAAGAGATTTAGAAGCAAGCGTAGTTTCAGAAAATTCTCATCATTAACAGGGAAGAAGCAAGTTTCGGATTATTCATCATCAACGAAAGTAGAAGCAAGCAAGTTTTCAGAAGATTATTCATCATCAAACAAATCACAAGAATAACAAAGAAAACACAGTGTGATCGGTGGATTTAGAACTGACTGTTTAAAGCTGGTTCGCGAAATGTCGCGGAAGCAAGAGTCACCACCGTCTTTTATTTTCTCCAACATGGACAGGACAAAAGCACATCAAAATTCCTTATGAGATAGTTTCTCAGTTCGGGAGGTAGATTTATAGAAAGGTAAGGTGTTAGCACCCTTTCTATCCATGGTTATCCATGGGCTCTTAGATACTTGCTCATTGTGTTTTCAAAATGTTTGCTTTTCAAAGTGTGAGTGGGTTTGAAAAAGTTTCGTTTAAAGATTTCTGAATAACTCTTGTATCAGTCCTCAAGAGTGTTTGAAAAATTGTTTTGAAAGCTTTTAGAAAGTGTCAGTGTGAAAAGATTTTTGATTTGTTTTTGAATAGAGCAAGTATCTATGAGTCATCTACCTACCCTAAGGAATTAGGCTGTGTAAATATCCTTAAGGTAGTGCCATCCCAACATTGAGAGGTAGGTAGCACCACCGTTGGAGGTGTTCGGGTCAATTCGAGTTTAGGGACAGTGTGGTCACCGAAGCAACAGTTAGGACACCTTAGAAGCTACCCTTATGTCCTTGATCCTTTTTTAATCCGAGGCAACCGTTTCGAGGCAACTTGTTTTGAGGCAACTGGATCATGGACATAAGGACTTACTAAGACGTGCTATACTTGACGACCACGTTTCGAAGGCAACAAGTGAGGCATACCCTAGAAGTGGTGTGTGAATTTGTGTGTTATTTTCAGTTTAATATTTTTGATCAGGGCATTGTGAGCTACGCTTGTTTTTAATTAGCCATACATTCTTTCATGCAAAGTTTAGAATTCAAGAGTGCGGAAATTTAAATGCGGAAAGATAAATCCTACGCTATTACAAGGCGCGGGTCTATACATCGCCAAAATACAAAGACCTGTTTTAATAAAAATGCGGAAAATAAAAGACTTAATTACTATTACAAGCCTTGAGCAGTTACATAATATTCAAAAGAAAATAAATGCGCGAAAAGAAATTGAACGTCCGAGGGTTTTGACCCTTTTGAAATTAAATTGAATTAAAAGCTAATTAATTATTTAGTTAAAGAAAAGAAATTGTTTTTTATGTTTTTTGTATTTATGAAATAAAGAAAATTAAAATTGAATGGAAACCCTAATTCTAAATTATTTTAATTATTAAGAAAATATTAAAATTAACCTAATTAATTAATTGATTAATGTACATGTTTATTTACAAAAATAAATAGTAATTATAATAATAAACAATGAGAAAAATAATTAATTAAGAAAAGGATGAAGAATGTCAAAAACCTAATTCTAGATATTTTTAACTTATTAAGAAAAAAGATTAAAGTTTAAAACCTAGATTAACTAAATTAATTATTAACATTTATTTACAAAAATATTTTAATAGTGAAATTAATAAGAATTAAATATTAAACATTTTTTTGGTTTCTGATTTTTATTATGGAAAAATATTTTGGGTGAATTAAATAAAATAATTAAAACAATTTAAAAAGAATTGAAAAGAAAAGAGAAGAAAATTAAAAAATAGAATACAAACATAGGGGGTATCTGGCCCAGACTGGAGGTATGATTTGAGAAATTTGGCCCATGAACACAAAGCCTGTTTGACCTTTCCAGCTTGAGTGTGCCTTGGTTGACTGAGGTACACCATGGGATTCACCTTCTGACTCTTGGATGGAAGCTCATGGCCATGTGGCAAGCTTGGACGTGAGGCCCGTGGTGGAGTTCTGGATGAAGCGCTGCATGGAATTGAGTTAGAAAAAATAATAGCAATTGTATGGGGGACCTGGGAATCGAACCCAGGTCCCAATGCCTGCAATACACGTCCCTTGCCATTTGATCCATTGCGTTCATTTGTTAATATAATAGATGGAAAATATAATATACAAAAAACATTAGTTAGTGGTATAAACAAAAAATTACGCGCCAGATTTGAATCTCCCTATCACATGAAGACACGCATGCTTCTTCTTCATCTTTGTACCTGCAACATAAACAAGTAGCGGGGGTTTTAAACCCCCACTAAATAGAACAGTGCATAATAGCGAATAGACCCACAGCTTATATAAATTGAGCGTGAGGTATTGGTTTGTTTCGTCTTGATGTCACGAATTCATCCATACAAGTTTGAAGGTCCAATTTTACAGTATATGGGAACCCCTAATTTTGAAGTTCTGAAACCCTAGGTTTCATCAATGGTGAATTTCGTTTCAAGGCATATTGATGGAATTGAATCATACAGAAAGCTTTGCCTGAGTGCTGTGAACACAAAACAATCAACCAAATGTATTAATAATGCATGAATCGTGATGTGCAACTTTGAAAAAAAAGGCAAACCGTGTGATCTGTATTCTCCAATTCTTTGTGCGTTTGGAATGATTCTTGATGCTATTAGACTCCTGGAAGGTCTAGCAATGTGTTAGAATTCTTTTTAGGCTTTGAAACGTGTTGCCACTATGATTTCAGTTTCCAAATTTTTGATGAAAAGTTGCAACTTTGTTCTAAGTTTGTGAGCAGTTTTTCGTGTATGCTTGCATTAGGTTAGGTCTTGCATATGTATGGGAAGCATTCTAGGTCAAAAACAAGCCCATGGATCCATTGAATTGATGATTTCAATATTTGATTTTTTTCATATCTTTTTCAATCTTTTTTCCATGCAAATCTTGCCAAATATGGATGATCTTGTCTTGTTGATTGGTGCACGAAATCTTTAGCCTATAATGAGAATATTTGCTGCACAAAAAGATTTGAAAAGCATTATTTGATATTTTTCTCATATTTAAATCTAATTAAATGAATTAATATGAATAAAAATTCAATTAATTAATTAAAAATAAGAAAATAAATCATCTTTAGCTCAATGGGTCGTGCATAGGCTTTGGGTAATGATTCAAGGAAGAAATTGAGGCCCATTAGCAATTTTGAAGTGTTTTAGGCAAAGTTGACTTTTCAAAATTCCCAAAAATTTCCCAACTTCTCCAAGGCATATCTTGCTCAATTTTGAAGCTATGATCATGTTCTTGGACATTTTGGAAAGGTCTTGAAGTCCTCTAACCAATGACTTTGGTCCCATGTCATTTTGATTTACCAATCTCAAGTTATGGTCTTTGACTTAAAGTGCCTTTTTGTTGACTTTTGAAAATGACCTATAATGTTGAAATTGATAACTTTTTGTGAGAGCATTTCTTGGACTTGAAGTGTGAATATGAGTTGTAGGAAATGTCATCCCCTTCAAAATGAGCTTTGGATGGAATTTTTCTGATGAACCATGAAGAAGTTATGCCTTGGTCAATTTGCAGTTGACTTTTCAACTGTCCAAAAATAGAAACTTTTGCATCTTGAGACCTTTTGAGCCATGCTTTGAGAATCATGATCAAGAATTGATCAAATGATGTTTGTGGCTTCAAAATAAGATGTTGACCAAATTTTTTGACTTTTGACTGTCAAATGACCATTTTGCCCCTGCAGTTGGTTGTGGAGCATTTAGGGTTTTTGACTGTGCAACTTGATGCTGTGAGTCTTGAAACTTGACATATGAATGCTTGACAATGTATGTAGGCATATGGGACTTGATGGACCCTTGAAAACCTCATTTTTCTTTGCCAGAACCAAAACCCTAATTTTGACTGTGTTAGGAGGTAATTGGACTGTGCAACCTTTGAGAGATGTTGAACCTTGATCTTGCCAAGTCTTGAAGAATATGGGAGGGCAAATTTTGGGGTACAACACACATAAATTCCAGAAGCGACGTTCATCTCGTTTTCTTCCGCCTCCGGCCACCAAGAGCGCCGCCGATCCAACCCTCCCTCCATCTTTTTCAGTAACAAAACGTCAAGGTAAGTTTCCTCACCCCCTACACTGCATCATGCTCATAACAACCATAGATTAAAAGATAAATCCAAAACGCAATCAAGAGAATCAAACATACAAAACTATAAAAAAAAACCTTAAAGCGCGTTTGAAACAAAAATTGTACCTTTCAAACCATCGCCTTGGACCGTCGTGGAGAGGAGAGGGCGAAGGTGGCGCTCTGGCAACTTGGAGGCATGAGGAACGATCAGCGCTTCGCCTGAGAGAGATGAGAGAAACGAAGAAGAAGGAGGCGCCGCTGTGTAACCAAAGCTCACAAACCCTAAAAGTGAACAAACCCTAAAAAATTGTCACAATACATTCATTCTGGGCCTGTGCGCCCCAATTTGCTTAAGCCCAAATGCTGGCTAGCACATACTCCCCCCCCCCCCATTTCATCTGTTTTGTTTTTATTTTATTTCTCCTTCCATTTTTGGGCCTAACACCAATAATTCCTAAGGCCCATCATCTTTTTAACTTTGTTAAAACTAATATTTTTTTTACTTTCATAATTTGATTCTTGTGAATAATAAAACTAAAAGTTTATTAAGATTTTGTTTTAATTTTCTTAATTTAGTTTTCTTGTTTTAATGATTATTACCTTTAATAAAAATATAAAATGATAGAAACATTTATTTAAATAATTTTCTTTCTTTAAAACTTTTTCTTTTCATAAATTCCTAAAAATACAAAAATAATAATCATACTTAATCTTCACTAGGTTAAATTTTATTTGATCATTTGTAAATAAATGCATGCATCTCATAGTTACTGATTTTTCATAATTCGTTATAATTTTTTTTAACATTGAATTGCGACAATTCAATTTGGTTGTAACACATATTTGGACATTATTATTCTTGAAAGACTCATCCCCATTTGTAAACAATTTGTACCCCCATCCCCGGATACACAATTGTAATAACTTAGACTTTAAATTCCCGCAATTTATCGCTTTCTGTATACTGTATAGTAATTAGGGTTTGTATGAGAAGATTCAAAATCAATCGTTAGATAACCTAATACAAGACAAATGCATGAAAATGACAAACACAATGCACACTTGCACCTCTAGGGTAACCTCACTTGTTGCCTCAGAAAATGCAACCATGTCCCTCGAATATGAGACACTCTAGCAAATGCCCCTTCGATAAAAAATGATCATAGTCCCTCGATGTTGCCTTTGATAAAACGATCTCGTCCCTTACAAAATTGCTAGAGCATCTTACAAGTTGCTTTCAATGATTGTATACAATGACCCGCGCCTGTCCCGTTTAAACATCCTAACACAAGGTTGTTCATCAAATAAAATGGTGAAACAACACTGTTAAAAGGGTTAAAAGCATAAGAAAAATCTTTGAGTAAAATAGGGTAGATAACTCTTAGTTACTTGATCAAAACTTGCAAAAACATCCTTGCCATTTTCAAACACACTTCACAACACAACTTCAAAACAATTTCAAATCAAACTTTCAAAACATTGAAATATCTTTTCAAAAAGACACACACTTTTGTATATATTCAAACAAGAATCATTACAAAGGTTGCCTAGACAAGGCCTCTTTTTCAAAGAATTTTCAAAAACCACACACAAAGCACCATTTCAAACAATTGAAAAGCAAAGGCAAGTGATCTAAAACAAGTAACTAAGAGCCCATGGAAAACCATGGATGAGAAGGGTGCTAGCACCTTCCCTTTTCATAATCTACCCCCCGAACCCAAGAAAACATCTCAAAGGTCTTTCCTGTGCTTTTTGACCTTTCCTTTGGATAAAATGAAAAGTCGGTGGTGACTCTTGCTAAACCGCACAAGTGCGAACACAAACGCAAAATCCCAAGTCATTTCTCCCACCGTACACCAGAACTGGCGACTCTGCTGGGGAAATTTCTAAAAGTGGGGTTACCTTAGGGTTTTAGATTACCTTTACATGCTTACCTTGATTGCTTTGATTGC
Source organism: Vicia faba (assembly GCA_948472305.1). NCBI lineage: Eukaryota > Viridiplantae > Streptophyta > Magnoliopsida > Fabales > Fabaceae > Vicia > Vicia faba. The sequence goes on from OX451739.1 coordinate 851,057,987, forward strand.
TTTACTTTTTAGGTTCCTTGTTTGGGTTTGTTTTAAAACCTACACCCGGATTTGGGGGCACCTTTTAGGTAAGTAGCAATAAATTGTGAGGGAACTGTGCGGGGTATACCGACATGGTTGAAGCAGTGGCTACGTTAGTGTGACATATTTGTGGGTACCGGTAGCCCTTGAGTCAATCAAAGAGAATACGGGGCCGCTGAGTGATGTCATGAAGAACTAACGAACTCTTAGAACCTTACTTGACCATCTTGGCTTTATTAGGGGTAGTGAGGTGACCGGCTTTGGTGCAGTCCGAAGTTGGTAGACACTCGATACTACACTCATTGAGGGTTGTTTTCTTGGAATATTTTGGTCGCCAGTTAAGTGGCTAAACCAAAACAATGAACATAGAAAACAATCCAGTGATATTGAGCTCCTTAGAACCCGGTTACTATTTATAGGACAGGTTGAGGCAACTAACTTCAAGAGGGTACTTACCTACAAACCCCATGCAAGCCTAAACCTAAGGACTTGTCTGATTTGTGTGAATATGATTACCTGTATATACACTTGCTTACTTTTGCATACATGTACATAACATCATAACATCATACCATAGCATTTTCAATAACCATTTCAAGGATCTCGAGGGTCTTTGATGCAGGGTCACGTTGAACCAGACGTCTACCAAAGGGCAATAGGTTTCATTTTCCTCTAAACCAACATCGTCAAAGATCAAGTACAACAACTTGAATCAAGGGCTATGACCCACTCGACATGGTGAGCTTGATTCTCATGGAAAGACATCCACCGATACAAAGTTCTCCAATCAAAGATGTCGATCGAAGTTCAACCTCTAACATTTTCTTGTGTTTACCCCGCGAGATTCTTGAAAACATACATCCACATATCATGCATTGTATCATGACAGGTTTTCCCTTTCAGGTTTCCTTATTCTCCTACTGTTTATTTCAGTAGAGATGGCTCTGGAGAGGACTGTTAAAGATATCCAAGATCAAAATGCTCAACTTCAAGAAATGTTCTTGAACCTATCCCAGGGGTAAGAAGAAGTGAAAGCTCTCCTCACAAGGGGCATGGTCCAAGGAAATCCAGGGGGCATCAGGAATGATTAGTTGGAAGAGCTACAGATTGAGTTGGCAACAATGAAGATCCAGATGATGGGACAACTGGTGGGTCAGATGGCTCTCATTCAAGATCTGGCTCAAAGACAAGAGGAGCTCAGGGTCCTCGTCAACAAACTGCTTCAAGATAACCAAGTGGGGCAAACAACTAGGGTTGAAGATCAAGTCATCATTCAACCTCCTTTGAGACAAGAAGACAAGGGAAAGGCTCCCCAGCTTGCCTCGGGGTCACAAGCCCAACAACAACCTCGCCAGCGTCAACGGGGTAATCGGTGTAAGAAAAATACATCTGGAAGACATTTCTCTGAGACTGACATACCATCATCTCTAATACTGAAACGCTTGTTGGAGGTCAATTTGCTTGCTTTAAAGGATCCTCTTTGGAATCCCAATACCTCTGCTCCTGGCTATCACCCCGACGCGTTTTGTGTATACCACTCCTATAGTCCTGGACATGACACCGACGACTATTGGGCTTTGAAAAACAAGATCCTGGACTTGATTGACAGAGGAGCGCTGGAATTCATGGCAGATGGCGAGATGAAAATCTTCCACTGAGGGTTCTCCACCTGAAATGACTAGTTCGAACTAAGAGACTTTTGTTTCATTTAAATTTTCAAGTTGTACTTTCTTATTCAAACAATTATCTGTTGATGTCAAACTCTGTTTCATTAATGCATTGTATATGTTTGTCTTGAATTCATCCATTCGTTTTCACTATTCTTGAACTATGCTTTCTACTTTCTTTATGACATTTAACTCTTGCAAAAAAGCTACAAGCCTTTAGAGGGAGGATGACGAAACAATGCCATAATCTCATACAGTATGCTTTTGAACAGACCTTGCTAACGATGTACAGGCGTTTCTTTCAAACCCTAAACACAGGAGTTATAAGGAAGATAATCCCTAGTCAACCCCTTCGAGCCAAAGAAGTATAAGTTTTCTATTTTAAACACAAATTGAAACCTTTAATCAAACCTGGGGCAGGGTAGTCTCTCAGTTAATTCAAAAGATGCGCATTAAAGTCGCAAACTCTCAGTTCGTAATACAACGAATGACATCAAAAACATTCCTTTGTAACCAAAAGACAGTGATGGTTCCTTATCTCATAGGCAGTCATTATCCCTCAAAAGAGAAAGGCCCACTGAGCCAAAACCTACAAAGGAGGCTTAAGAAAGCTGGGGCATCCCGCTGACTGTAATCTCGAAAACAGGAACAGTCAGGCAAAAATTAGGGATAACCAAATCAAAAGAAAGAGGTCATTATAAATCCTCAACAACATGAAAAATGTTGCAAAAAATGATGGTTTCCTTCCAAAATCCAATTTGTGTGAACCATCACCAAAACGTCGTCCCAAACTCGAATAGAGTTCGACGCACAATTAACTGAGTTAGGATTAAAGAACATTACGAAGAGCGGGTGGGTACAAATATACTTTGAGCCTTTATCCTTTGTTTCTTAAAACCGTGAACCAAGCCACGTTACAACCCTTCAAAAGTCCTAATTGAAGCATGGGTTAGTTTGAAAGCATATTGTTACAAAAGGTATCCTGACTCCTGTAAGGCTTTGCTCTAAATCTTATGTTGAATTTGTCTTATAAAAAGTTTTCTGCTAAAAAACGCATTTTTCAAAACTTCGAGACAAGCATGAACTTTGCATTACTTGAATATCGTTGTTTGCACATGTTTATTTGTTTGACAGCGAAGAAATTCACACAGTGAATGTTCGGATGAACGAAAGCTCTCTCAGTGAATAAAATCACTTCAAGTGGGATGACACTCCTGTTGCAAAAATCTCCCATCAACAAAAGGGGATTTGATATGGTATTGTCCAGTAAACCTGGGGCAGTCCAGTCAAGATTTCAACAAATCTTTCATTGTCCAGTAAACCTGGGGCAGTCCAGTCAAGATTTCAACAAATCTTTCAAAGTCCAGTAAACCTGGGGCAGTCCAGTCAAGATTTTAAGAAATCTCTCAACTGCGGATCAACCTAGGGAAAGTCTCCCTCCCCACCACTTGGGGCATTTAAACGTCAATCTCATCAAAAGGTTACGTACAGTCTAAATTTCATGGCAGTGCCACAAACATTTGATACTAGGGGCAGTAACAAATCTCTCCAAAATCTTTCTGAAAAGAAATTCAAGAATCCTTGAGAAGTTCATCACCTCTCTAGCGGACCAGCAGTCATGGGTTTATTTCCCCAACATTTGTCAAGGATTTATTCTCCGAAACAAATTACATTCATAACATACTCAGATTGATCGTCCAAGATTCCTTCATCACCTGTTGGAAGTTACGGTCGTCAAGAATTCCTTCATCACCTGTTGGAAGTTACGGTCGTCAAAAATTCCTTCATCACCTGTTGGAAGTTACGATCGTCGAAGATTCTTCCATCTTCCGGTTGAATCAAAGTTAATCCAATACCCTCTATGTTTTGGTCAGATCGACACTAAGATCTCCCTGTTTTCTTATGTCAGTGGAAGATATTCCAGGTTTTTGATATTTCAGATAAATCTCTCAGCGATTTATTCTGATTATCATCACTACCAGAGATGAAGAATCCAACTCTGTTCTCCTTCATCCGCTCGGGATTTATTTTCCCCAACGAAAGGTCATCTTGAAAAACATTACACCTTCGTGCATCAGGACATCATGCAACGCGATCTCATTTACTTTGAGAACATCATTGTTTGATATATACAACTAACCTTTACCTTTCAGGAAAGGTACAATCAAATTCAAGCGACAAAGCTTTTCTTCAGTCGAATTACGGACAAGTTCCTAAATTTCGACAAAGCTTTTACTTCAGTTGAATTCCGGACAAGTTCTTAAATCTCAAACGGAAACAACTCACCAGCAGAATAATGGACAAATGAAGCTCCTAAAATTTTGTTTCTCTCAAGAATTAAGATTCTCATCCTCGAAATCTCAAGAGATTGGTATACTCCCAAGCTCCTGATACCGTTAACAGAATGAAGATTCTTATCCTTGAAACCTCAAGAGATTGGTATACTCCCAAGCTCCTGATACCGTTAACAGAATGAAGATTCTTATCCTTGAAACCTTAAGAGATTGGTATACTCCCAAGCTCCTGATACCGTTAACAGAATGAAGATTCTCATCCTTGAAACCTCAAGAGATTGGTATACTCCCAAGCTCCTGATACCGTTAACAGAATGAAGATTCTCATCCTTGAAACCTCAAGAGATTGGTATACTCCCAAGCTCCTGATATCGTTAACAGAATGAAGATTCTCATCCTTGAAACCTCAAGAGATTGTATACTCCCAAGCTCCTGATACCGTTAACAGAATGAAGATTCTCATCCTTGAAACCTCAAGAGATTGTATACTCCCAAGCTCCTGATATCATTAACAGAATGAACATTCTCATCCTTGAAACCTCAGAAGATTGGTATACTCCCAAGCTCCTGATACCCTTAACAGAATGAATATTCTCATTCTTGAAACCCCAGTAGATTGGCATACACCCAACCTTCTGACCCAAAGACCTGAATGAAGATTCTCATTTTTGCTTCCCCGGTAGATTGGCATACTCCCAACCTTATGATATTCCCGACAGAATGAAGATTATCATTCTCAAAGTGGCATATAACCTGAATTCCTAATATTCCTGACAGAATGAAGATTCTCATTCTCAAAGTGGCATATAACCTGAATTCCTGATATTCCCGACAGAATGAAGACTCTCATTCTCAAAGTGGCGTACAACCCAAACTTCTGACTTTCCCCAGCAGTATAACTTCTCCCCGCAGAGGTTGTCAAAAAGCTTGAAGACACACATACTCTTCAACAGTGGTCCCAGAATTTCTCATTTTCAATGATCAAAGGATTTTCAATCCACAAGGATTTATTTTCCCCGACAGCGGTCAGAGATTTTATTATCTCCAGCTATCCAGGATTTATCTTCCTCAGCAAGACGGCTAATCAGCTTACATGCGCATTCATTACCTTCATATATCACGAGCATTGATATAACACATACATTGCATCATACAACATAACTTTGTGTTTCAGCTAATATTTTACCCGTCGCAGGATAAGTTTAGCAAGTTTCAAACTTCAAGGATTTCTGAAAACAGTTCACGGATGCCTCCCGACACGGATGCTAATCTATTGCTTATTCAGACCCCTAGCTCAGAGATATTCCAAACACAGATACCTTTATGATACTCATTCTTTCACCTACAACATACAGTTCAACAAACATTCTCGGATGGCATCTTTAAGTCCATCTCCGACAAGATTCCGTCACATCTCCAAATGGCATCTTTAAGCCCATTCCCTCAACTATGCTTTGACGAGTGCAAATTTATGGGAACTCTAGTGTCCAATCATCTTTTACCTTCGAGTCGCAAACGGAAAAATTGCCAATCTAACTCTTTAGGTTCAAGAAGATTGAACAGGGGCAACTGTTGTACCCTAAAATTTTCCCTCCCTTTTTCACAAGAAATCACAACCCCAGGGTTTTCTCAGATTTTTTGAAGATTGGCTCAGGAATTGATCAAGCAGACTTTTCTTTGGCAACAAATCCGGAATTAGGGTTTTCGCTCGCATTTCTCAGAAGGAACTAAATCCTCAGAAATTCAGTTAAATGTTACATTGTTTTCACGCTTGTTCAAGTTTACCGGTTGTTTCTCAAAACCTGATTATCTGGGATAAGAGCTGAGACCTTTGTTTGGAACATTAAGGCATCTGCTTGACTAATGGAGTGAAAGGTTTACCGTTTATTGGAATGCTTTGTTTGTTTAACTGTATAATGCGTGTGTTAATTGGAATACCACGCGTATTGTGATTGATGCAAGGTTGCGAGACTGCAAAGTTTGTTGATTATTTATTTCATCTGGATTAGAATTATTGAGACACAGTTTCAATTATTTTGATTTAAGAGTCTTAAATAATTAAATAAACATAAGGCAAAGATGGAAAAGATATTGGACAGTAGAATTTTCTTTTGATAAAGACTTTTATTTACTTCAAATATGGTTACAAATTTATTCGAATATTGTAAGATTACAACTTATAATGTTTAGGATAATATTTGTTTACAATAAATGAAAAATAAATCTAAGCCTAATCTCTTGAGATCTTTGACTTTTTACTGCGTCCTCTATCATCCAACTGGTACTTACCTGCAAAAGACAGAAGAAAAAGAAATCAGCGCAATTAACTAAAAAGAATTTTCAAGCAGATAAAAAGAAATCATCATTAAAGTCCGCCGGCCAGAATCAGAAATGCTATGTTCATCATATTTAATTTTCCTCTCTGCAAATCACAAGAAGATCGCTCTTCTCGGTTCACAGAGAGAAAAATAAAAGATATAAATTGCAAGCATACAATTAACTCAAAATGCAAAAACATAGGCAAGTTGCAAGGCAAACTGTACTGCAAACTGAATTCCAAACTGCATTAGTCAAACAAGTCAGCAAGGCAAGCATATGCAAGTTAACTACAATGTAGTAACCAAGCATGTCAAACTGAGTTGCAAGCCAACTAGGTGCAAAAGGAAAAAGTATAATGCAGAAAATATGTAAACAAAGTACACAGTACAGAGATGCAGCAAGTACACAATGCAGAGAGATAAACCAAGTTACAAGCCAAAGAGACCTGTCCTAGCTATCATCATTTTCTGGCCAGCAGACTTTTCAGAATAAAATATTATAAGCAAACATGCTTAGGGGAGAGAGAGAAAGAGAGGACCTTTGAGTGAAAAGAGTTTGCAGTTTTGGCAAAGGCAGGTTTTTCAAGACAGTAAAAGAAAAAAAGAAGATATAAAGAGGCTATTGCATAACAGTCCAGAGGGAGAGGACATAGAGCAAAAAACCTGCATAAACTGCAACTTCTCAAAACTACAAACCAGCCCACAAAAACTTGCAAACCTGCATTACAAACACTCAAGCCTACTTCCAAAAAACAAAAACCTGCAAGCCTGTTTCCAAAACTCAAACCTGCAAGCCTGCTTGCAAAACTCAAGCAAAAGCAAACCTGCTTGCCCAAAAACAAATTGCAAACCTGCTTACTCAAATTACAAGCCTGTAAACCACAAGCTCAACAAGGCCAAACACTCAGGCCAAGCTCAGACCTGCCTGCACAAACTCAACAGCTTACAAACCACCATAACTGTAACAAAACACAAAAAACCTGCATAAACCTGCAAACTACAGCTTATTCAAGCTCAACAAACTTGCCTAAAAACAAAACTCAAAAAAACAAACTCAGATCTGCATAACAATAACAAAACTGCAGAAAATAATCAATAGTTGTCAAACCTGTCCAAACTACAGATTCAAGCTAAGCTGATCAGAACAAACAAGCAACAACACCAGTTTTCAGATTCATCATCATTAAATCATCAGGGTCAACAAAGGAGAGAGGAAGAGCTTTAGAAGTAAAACAATATAGAACTTCAGAAACACATTCATCATTAACAAATACTCAGAGGAAGGAAGAGAATCAACAAAATCAAATCAACAACAAGTTTCAGATTTTATACATCATCACTAACAAATACAAACAAATCTCAGAGTATCATCATCATCGATATCTATACCAAAACCAGAAAGGGGAAGAGATTCAGAAGCAAGCGTAGTTTCAGAAAATTCTCATCATTAACAGGGAAGAAGCAAGTTTCAGATTATTCATCATCAACGAAAGTAGAAGCAAGCAAGTTTTCAAAAGATTATTCATCATCAAACAAATCACAAGAATAACAAAGAAAACACAAACACCAGAAGCGACGTTCATCTCGTTTTCTTCCGCCTCCGGCCACCAAGAGCGTTGCCGGTCCAACCCTCCCTCCATCTTTTTCAGAAACAAAACGTCAAGGTAAGTTTCCTCACCCCCTACACTGCATCATGCTCATAACAACCATAGATTAGAAGATAAATCCAAAATGCAATCAAGAGAATTAAACATACAAAACTGTAAAAAAACCTTAAAGCGCGTTTGAAACAAAAACTGTACCTTTCAAACCATCGCATTTGACCGTCGTGGAGAGGAGAGGGCGAAGATGGCGCTCTGGAAACTTGGAGGCATGATGAACGATCAGCGCTTCGCCTGAGAGAGATGAGAGAAACGAAGAAGAAGGAGGCGCCGTTGTGTAACCAAAGCTCACAAACCCTAAAAGTGAACAAACCCTAAAAAATTGTCACAATACATTCATTCTGGGCCTGTGCGCCCCAATTTGCTTAAGCCCAAATGCTGGCTAGCGCATACTCCCCCCCCCCCCCCCCCCCATTTCATCTGTTTTGTTTTTATTTTATTTCTCCTTCCATTTTTGGGCCTAACACCAATAATTCCTAAGGCCTATCATCTTTTTAACTTTGTTAAAACTAATATTTTTTTTACTTTCATAATTTGATTCTTGTGAATAATAAAACTAAAAGCTTATTAAGATTTTGTTTTAATTTTCTTAATTTAGTTTTCTTGTTTTAATGATTATTACCTTTAGTAAAAATATAAAAATGATAGAAACATTGATTTAAATAATTTTCTTTCTTTAAAACTTTTTCTTTTCATAAATTCCTAAAAATACAAAAATAATAATCATACTTAATCTTCACTAGGTTAAATTTTATTTGATCATTTGTAAATAAATGCATGCATCTCATAGTTACTGATTTTTCATAATTCGTTATAATTTTTTTTAACATTGAATTGCGACAGTTCAATTTGGTTGTAACACATATTTGGACATTATTATTCTTGAAAGACTCATCCCCATTTGTAAACAATTTGTACCCCCATCCCTGGATACACATTTGTAATAACTTAGACTTTAAATTCCCGCAATTTATCGCTTTCAGTATACTGTATAGTAATTAGGGTTTGTATGCGAAGATTCAAAATCAATCGTTAGATAACCTAATACAAGACAAATGCATGAAAATGACAAACACAATGCACACTTGCACCTCTAGGGTAACCTCGCTTGTTGCCTCGGAAAATGCAATCATGTCCCTTGAATATGAGACACTCTAGCAAATGCCTCTTCGATAAACAAAGATCGTAGTCCCTCGATGACCCTCGATGTTGCCTTTGATAAAACGATATCGTCCCTTACAAAATTTCTAGAGCATCTTACAAGTTGCTTTTAATGATTGTATACAATGACCCGCGCCTGTCCGTTTAAACATCCTAACACAAGGTTGTTCATCAAATACAATGGTGAAACAACACTGTTAAAAGGGTTAAAAGCATAAGAAAAATCTTTGAGTAAAATAGGATAGACAACTCTTAGTTACTTGATCAAAACTTGCAAAAACATCCTTGCCATTTTCAAACACACTTCACAACACAACTTCAAAACAATTTCAAATAAAACTTTCAAAACATTGAAATATCTTTTCAAAAAGACACACACTTTTGTATATATTCAAACAAGAATCATTACAAAGGTTTCCTAGACAAGGCCTCTTTTTCAAAGCATTTTCAAAAACCACACACAAAGCACCATTTCAAACAATTGAAAAGCAAAGGCAAGTGATCTAAAACAAGTAACTAAGAGCCCGTGGAAAACCATGGATGAGAAGGGTGCTAGCACCTTCCCCTTTCATAATCTACCCCCCGAATCCAAGAAAACATCTCAAAGGTCTTTCCTGTGCTTTTTGACCTTTCCTTTGGATAAAATAAAAAGTCGGTGGCGACTCTTGCTAAATCGCACAAGTGCGAATACAAACGCAAAATTCCAAGTCAGTTCTCCCACCGTATCACATATACATTATTATTTATTCAATTTTTTGTACAATATTCAATATGGTTGTAATAATTAATTAGGTTTAATGTTCTTGCAAAATCCCCATTTGTAAATTTGTATACCCCCTCCCCTAATGATGTAATAGTTTAGTATTTTTACTTTCCGCAATTTATCGCTTTATATAAATGTTAATAATTAGGGTTTGTTTGGCAAGACTAAAAACAAAAATTAGCAAACCCTAATCCAAGATAAACAAGCATGTAAATCCAACACATTTGCACACTTGTACCCTTAGGGTAATTCCACCTTGTTGCCTTGCCAAAATGGTCATGTTATGCATGTGGGATATCTTAGCAAAAAGCAATCAAAATACAAGATCATAGTCCCTCGACGACGCTATCAAATGTTGCCTTTAAAAATGATCTTACTCCCTCAAAGAGAATTGCTAAGATATTTCACAACATTGCTATCATGGCTATACGATGACCCACGCCCGTCCCTTTACATCCAAAGATAAGGCTTCTTATCAAATCAATGGTAAGATAGCAATATCAAAGGAAAGGAAGAAATGAACTAAGACTTTTGAGTAGGTAGATTGTTCCTAGTTGCTTGATCAATTTCAAATCAAACACTCTTGCTTATTTTCAAAACCAACACCAACACTTTCAAAAAACACTTTCAAAATTTTTTCCAAACATGAAACATTTTCAAAAGATCAACACTTTGTATACGTTCTTACGAACGAGAACTATTACAAAGATTGCCTAAACGATGGCGCCTTTTCAAAATACTTTCAAAAACCATACAAAGCACATTTTCAAACAAAAGCAAGTGATCTAGCAAGCAACTAAGAGCCCATAGATAACTATGGATGAAAAGGGTGCTAACACATTTCCTTTTCATAATCTACCCCCCGAACTCAAGAAACAATCTCAAAGATCTTTCATGTTCTTTTCAGCCTTTCCTTTTGGATAAAAGAAAAGTCGGTGGCGACTCTTGCTAACCGCAACATTTGCGATAAAACGCAAAACACCCAAGTCATTTCTTCCACCGTATCACACTTGGCATGTCAAAATATCACTTCAAGATCTTCAGCTACCAACCTAACCTTGTTTGTCGACAGTTTGGGTTTGGCCAGTTACTTCCTAACACATTTTTTAATCGAAAAAATAACCTCTACATGTGCAACGTTAATTATTCTGAAAGCAATTATACCAAACGCCTTGATCGATACTCTTCCAAAAATCCTGAGCTTACTCCACTTTCATTTTGACCCTCGTTTTATTGCACTCCTTAATTCGATGAATGTTGGAAGACCTATTATGCCAAAGAATTTTTGACGCTGCCACTTTTTCGAAGAATCTAACCAACTCATTTTCCTCCTAACGGGAAAGATTAAAGAAAGGTAAATAAAGGATATTGAAGCCTTCCAACATTACTTCGAAACCGTGTACAAGCTAAATGATATTAGTTGACCATCTTTGATGTTGTTGTAACCTTGAAGAAAATATTTACGAAAAAACTTCCCAGTCTGAAACTTCCTTTAAGGGTGAAAAGCAAAGACAAGTAAGAATTAGCTTTCAAACTTTGTCCACCCAAATTCCCATTTTTACCAAGTTCTGACATGGCCCTTGCATTTCGACCTCCATTTCCATGGTGGTTCGTTTGTGGATCATTGTTATACTTCAAATTTGTCCTACCCTTTAACAAATTACTTGACTTATGTATCTCATTCTCCTCATATGCATTATCTTTACAGTAAGTCATTTAACACATTATGCATCATTAGTCAATAAACTTGGCATGGGATCAAGGAGCTTGAAGTTAGTGTTTCCTTTTGCTTTGAAGCTCTCATCTTCACACAAGCTTGTTTCAATCGGTTTATCTATCAATCATCAATTAAAAGTTAGGATTTCACATTGGTGTACATATCAAATAAGGTTGATTTCATTTGGTTCTTCTTTGAGCATTGAAGTGTGGAATTAGGATTTTGAAGTATGGAAATCAGAGACTTCTTCTTCATAAAGCTATAAGGGTTATTCTTCATCCAAATTCACCAAGGTCTTAGATTAGGGTTTATTTCCCCATATTTGTCAAGGTCTTTCAAGGTTTCCTCAAAGAAATGTTTTTGTTGCTCATTAAAGTCGAGACATGGAACAAGATATGATTTGTGGATTCAAAACATCATCATTCTTTCAAATGCTTGTTGCTTGTCATGCAAGTTAAGTTTAGCTTAAATTTTGATAATTGAAATTAGAGGTTCATTGAGAATGCAAGATGATTTGGATTTGAAGGTGATTCAAGTGATTCAATAAATTCAAATTTGTGATCAAATTAATTGATTGGATCCAAGTTTTTAAGCATATGATTTGTCAAGAATTAATTAAACATGCTAAAAATGGAAGATACATTCATATGGATTTCTTGGGTTTCAAATCACAAAGTACAATAAGCAAGGATACATAATAATCCTTTAAGGACAAATGCATTCATAGGCTTATGTCACGATTCATCCAAAATCAAGAATCTTAGCATTATGCTCATTATTCAAGCATCATCCCTCCACTATTACTTCAAGAGCAAAGGAAGAGATCAGAAGAAGATGATACCATTCATATTGTCATGTTCTAAGCCTCCACAAAGTTATACAAAAGCAAGTACACCATTATGCTAGTACAACTTCAAGATCAAAACGAAGAATGCAATTGGAAGAAAATACTTGATTCATTAATCCCAAAATTCATTACAAAATACACAAGGAGTTTTACAAAATCACATATTATCCTTATCATTACATCAAGATTACAAGAAAATCACATGAAAATCTATGCAAAACTAAAACCAAAGTCTTCGTCGTCTTTCATGCTCTAATGTTGCAAGAATCAGCATGCTTTATCTCAACCATGCTTCAGCATTCTCCAAATCTCAATAAATTCCATGGCAACCTCATTTCTCTATGTTGTGAAGCCTTCACACATTTGTCTTCAAGGCATCATGACCATCACCAATATGGCACAAAGCCTAACGTAGCATGAGTGCCAAACCTGGCCAACAAAAACAGGCGCAAAGGTTAATCAAGCAACACCATTTCCAGCCTTGCATCAAGTTATCAGAACAGGAAAAAATAATTCATCAACTCAACATTATCCAAACATACAGCCCTGTTTCAGTTTATTAAACCAATTGAAACCACTTCATGACAAAGCCAAAACACTTACCATGACCCTGCACATTAACAGAAAAAACCAGATAATAAAAAAAATCATAAAACCAAATAATTAACAAAACAATTCACACCTAAGTAAGCCATTAAACCAGTCAGTCATCCAAAACAGAAGCTGAAGCAAAACCAATGGAAAATCAAGTAACAAATCAAAACAGAAATCATAACAGGTGATAACAGAATTTATAAACCCTAACTGTTCTGACAGAATTTCAGATGCTCATAACTAACTCTAAATTGCCTCATCCTCACCATTGATCTCTCTAACCAACTGCTTCAAATCCAAAGGCTCGGATTGGTTCTCTTGTAACAAACTTCCTCACCTTCATCAACTATATAATCTCAACTCCCTCCAAAATCTAGAGGACACGGTTCATTCTTCACTCTATAACTCTACTTCTCTCGGCAAATTCTCAGAGTTTTCTCACTCTCTGCAACATCATTTCATCCTCAGCTTATCTTCACATCCATCTCACTCTCTACACGATCAATTTCCATCATCAGTCTCAACTTCAACCTTCATTATCTCTGAGAATCCTCTCATTCTCTCACTGCATCATCTTCATCACTCAATCTTCCTCATACACACGCACTATTTCACCTCATTTCACCTTCTTCATCCCTTCCCAATCCTCAACCTATCACCACTCTGCATCTCATCTCTCGACCTCTCATCCACCATCCCTCAAACTCTCTGGTTCTCTCCTTATCATCGCAACAACAACAACGATCTTGCATCTCTAATTCACAATCTCAGTTCCTCACCAACACAATGACGCAACTCAGAAAAGAAAGGTAGAAGAAGAAGAAAAAAGAAGTATAGCGTGAATCAAAAAGGGAAAGAAGGCAAGGAGTTAACTGGAGCATATCACGCTTCTATCATATTCAACCTCGTGACGCTCGCCGGGGGAGATCTCAATCCCCATCGGTAGGTAGCTCTAACTCTATTATTTGCGTTGAATCTTGTTAAACTTGAGATGTTGAGGCGTTATCCTTTACCAATTGCACGAATCTTTGCTTCATTTCCACTTAATTCTGATTTTGGTGTTTTTAGGGTTATGAGTTGCATTTAGTTTTAATGAGATTGGTAAGAAATCGTATACCAGATTCGAGTTGAGGAGAGTGAAACAAGTCCACTAGTGGTCTCAATTTTATTTTCTGATTTGCATTCTCCGCCGAGGGGCGTGCCGGCGCGACGGCGCTTCTGAATCAGATAAAGAGAGATGTGAGAGTAGAGAAAGAGAAGTCGGTTTGGATTTGAATGGAGACCAAACATTGAAACAAAGTTGTGTTTCAATATTTATTTTCCTTTTTTTCTGTTTTATTTTGTTATTATGGAATCAGAAAATTGATTTGGAAACCAAAACGGGTTGGGCCTTTAACAAGCCATGCCCCATGATTTCAATGCTTACACCCTCCTCGTGATCCATTTCCACGCTTTTTTTAGTTTCTTTTTATTTCTGATTGATGATTCGGCTTAGACCCTGGGCCAGGAGCGCATGCACTGCTATGTACCCACTGTTTTGCTTGTTTTGTATAATTTTTCTTCATGAATTTTTACCATAGTTTTTAGTGTATTTTTGACATGATTTTATTTCCTTTTGATAATAAAAATTTGACCTAAAATGTATAAATACCTTGGTCATGACTTTATAATTTTCCTTAATTCTTTTCATAAAATTGATAAAAAGATGCATTTAATTCTCTTTAGACTTTTAATTGAATTTTAGGGTTTTGGTACGATCTTGATTCTTTGTGCTTGACATTTTGATGTTTTGCTTTGCTTGATGCTTGATAGTCGTTTTAATTGCTTGCTTGTTTAACATGCTCCCTTAGGATTTATTAATTTGATTTTAATCTCTTGATTAAATTGAATTAATATAGACTTTAGAATTTTAATCAAAGCATGATAACATCTAAGTAGAATTTTCCTTGATCCCAAAGTCTCTCATGTCATAAATTTTAGTATAATGCGTATCTCAAACAATGTAAAAACTAAAGGAGATGGATTCAAGAACCCCCAAGGACCACTTGAAGGATCTCCTAACAAAACACTTCAACAAATTCAAACATTTTTGCCTCTTGCCTTTTCTCTTTAAAACCATTTCAAAAGGGCATGTTACTTTTGTTCTATTGCAATACATGTAACACGCGAGTCTCCACATAATAAACAGAAAACACCTAACTGCTAGAACGCGAACATAACATTGTCCACTAAAAAACAACCAATAAACCAACATTTTTTAGAAGAACTACAGACTTCTGATTTCTTCATTGCACTATGGGGATACGTAGGCATTGGGTTGTGAGACTTGGGTGAAATCAATAATAAAAAGCATTTCTTTTTCCCAATAAATCATTCTTGAATTCTTAGCAAGTTATAGCTTTAGATATCACACCCTTAAAAACACACAGCCGAAGTGGATCATGTTGAGTACAACGAATGAAAGGGGTGTTAATACCTTCCCTTTGCATAACCAACTTTTGTACCCTTCTCTTGGTTGAGTTTACCACCTTATCCTACCTTTTGGGGTTTTCTCGATATTTATCTTCGAAATAAATCAAGTTTTGTGGTGACTCTGTTTTTTCACGGTACGACAGATGGCGACTCCGCTTGGGACGTCTTCAAGCAAGTCAATCTTAACTTCGTTTGTTTTTTTTATTTGGGTGTTTGTCTTATATGTTTTACTCGCTTTATTTATTGTATTCATTGCATGTATTGCATTTTTTTATTCACGTATTCTAGATATATGATGTATTATTCTCTATGGGATGGGTGATACTCTTGAGAGATAAGCCCACTACACATGCTTAAGTTTTACACACATGATTAGAGTGGATATTCATGTTGACTCGCGTAGCGCTTGAAACATATGAGTTGGCATGAGACCCACACCCAGACTAGGCTCTCTTGGGGGTGCCTTTGTCCTGCATGCTTATACACAAGACAAGGTATTTTCATAGAGGGTTGTCGACTCTGGGAACCTTTTCCAAGACTAGAACCCATATGTGAGAGGGGTATGGTATTTGTTTTGTAGGAAAACCTTGACCTTCATCCTACCATGTGTTCTTGTATTCAGAAGAGGCTCAAACTTTTGATCTTGTT
Organism: Vicia faba; assembly: GCA_948472305.1. Lineage (NCBI taxonomy): Eukaryota > Viridiplantae > Streptophyta > Magnoliopsida > Fabales > Fabaceae > Vicia > Vicia faba. Next base: position 851,074,150 of record OX451739.1, read on the forward strand.
ATATTCAGCTTGTTCAGATATTAAACAATAATTATTCAGAGGATTATACATTGGTTACCAAGATTTTGAGGAGCCTTGATCCCATGTTATTGCATATAATGACATCATATCATATGTATATGCATCCCATTTCCGGGGAATTCCAAAGACGAGTCTCTTTTGTTGTGCTTTTCAAAAAGATGAATATTGCTAGAAGAATATGCGTAGACGAGTCTTTGGCTTTCCCTAGAAATAAAAAGATGAAACGTGCATTCATACTACCATGTATTTATTGTTCATATCAACAACTTATTGGGGTCCCTTTTCCTTCAGACTTCAAAGTCAACACAGACGACTTCCTTACATCCCTATCGTTCTGATCAGAAAAATAGCAAGTGTACTATTTTCACCGATGTAGTAATAATGGGATTTTCCCAAAGTATCGATCTCGAGGACTACGTAGGAAATACTGAGTTTTATTATTAATTCAATTAAATAAAAACAATACTTTTGGGTTTTATTGGAATAAATCCTTGCGAAAGATTAAATGATTGAATGTAAAATGCGACTTTTTCTGTTTGATTAAAAGATGCTAGGAGTGAGTGTATGATTTGCCATGAAATAACCTTTACTCTTTGATCTTTTAAACAAGTTCGTCATCCTCAATTACCGATTCTTAAGATTATCTTTTCCTAAGTCCTTAGTGAAAAACCTTTAACCTTCTACCCTAATTTCAATGTCCATTCAAATTAGTTTTGAGGTTAAGCATTCAATTATCAATGACTATTCTGCTTTTCATAGGATTTCCCTAGTCCTAGGTGAAATCATATATAATATCATTATTTAGAAAACCTTAACACGACATTCGACTCTAATATGTTAATAACAGTGAAACCCTATGGTCCCATAGGGTAAAACTATAAATTCTTCTAAACAATCAAATTGATGCATAAAAATTGTTATGTTGAATAAAACAAAGAGATCAATATTCTTAACATTGCAAATCAGGGAAACCCCCTAGAATTGAGGGGTTTAGCCGCACATAATAATTAAAGAAATTTCAATAAAGATAGACATTACACAAGTTGATGGTGAACTCTGATCTTCAATTGCTTCCATTCATGAAAGGTCTTTGTTCTCCCAAACTTGCATATACTTCAATCTTCTATCGTGATGTTCTTCACTATCACTCAAAATTCCCATTTTCATTCTCCAAATTAGGTTTTTATAGTACTCGGTCATCCCTTAGCAATCCAAAATGTCCAAAGTACCCTAAATGCTCAAAAAATACCTAAACTCTCAAAATTGGAATTTCTAGCATCTAGGCTGACACGGGCCGTGTCAGCGTTTGTGATCCGCTCTTTTCCAACATTTAGTCCATCTGAATTCACACGGGCCGTGTCAGCAGACACGGGCACCCGTGTCAACGCCTGTGATCCTTCCTCTAAAAGTTCATGCTTTAGCTGACTTGACATGGGCCGTGTTGTGTGACACAGGCACCCCTGTCACCTTCTGTCTTGCTTAACTTCACTTTTTTCAAGTCCTCCCCCTGACACGGCCACCTGTGTCTGGCGACATGGCCAACCATGTCAGGGCTCCTAAAGCACTTCTTCTGAAACTCTGAATTCTGCACTTTTCTGCCCCGACTTATCTTGTTTTATTCTTTTGAACCTAAAAACACTAAAATACAAAACCAAAGCATAAATTACGGTAAAATGAAATAAAACACCATTCAATTAAAAGAAACCATAACTAAAATAAATGCACAATTCATATGTAAAAACCACTTATCAAACTCCCCCAAACTTAAACCGTTGCTTGACCTCAAGCGACCATTATAAGAACTCATGAAAATCACAGTAGCTCGGTACTCATACGTGAGAAATCCATTCAAATTGATCAAAAAGCCGTACGTATGATGTTCACATGACACGAAGAGTTTGTTTAAGAATCTTTAAGTTTAGAGTTTCCTCTTCAGATACCTCTCTAACTACACTTTGTACTTGAGTCTCTTTCCAATTTTCTTCCTTTTTCATTCGGACAGTTACGTTCAGGCAATGAGGATTGTGATGATCATCACACATACAAGACTGATCAAGAAAGTTTTTACTCAGGCACCAAATAAGAGCTTTTTCTCCTTTATAACTTCAAATGAAATTTTCAAAACTTTTCAGTTTATATATTATCCTTTATGGACGATGTTTGGGGATCAACCCCCTTTGGGAAATAACCTGGTGATGGTTACCCAAATTAGCGAGTCAGTTTCCTTTTATCGCCTTTTCATCATTTGGTTCCAAATTTCTTTCTTTCTCCTTCAATCATACATGCATGTGAATCTATGTTATGCCAAACTGTGGGGATAAACTACTCCAGGAGTACTTCTCAAGATTCAAACACTATGGTACAAATCTACATGTTGGACTTGTATCCCTGTTACGTTATTCTAAACTTCCTACCCTCGAATAACCATCCCTTTGTCTCTATATACTATTCCTGAACTCTATGAGAATCAAGTTCTTGATCAAAACAAAAAAAATTGGCCAAATTTAGAGGACTTCAACTCGTGGATTTACACAACAATTCGCAGAGCACTAACAAATAATTCGAAAAGAAGAAAAGCAATAACCCCCCCCCCCCCCCCCCCACAAACTTGAACTAAACATTGACCCTAATGTTTCAGAACAAGCTCGAGAAGGTGACTCACAGAGGGTAATGCAACACATGTTGCAGCCTTCTAGCTTTCACTAGTAAGACTCCCTTTTTATTACCTGCAAACAAAACAAAAGAGAAACTAAGTTATTAAAAGTGTGGGTTGCCTCCCATGAAGCGCTTCATTTAACGTCACTTGGCTCGATGTTTCCTCCCCTTATGAGGGGTACTTTCTCTTCCACACCTTATTGCTTGTTTCTTCCTTAATTCAGAACTCATTCAGATCAAAAGTCTCAACTCATCCGTGCTTCCATCCACTTCCAACTTCCATCTTTTCAGCTTGGTGTTCCGTCTTCTTTCTCTTCTTTCCTTGTTGACTGAGCTTATGAATTTTTATTGATGCCACCTGAGATATTTTTCCTAAGACTTCCTCTGGTTGTGATTTTGAGCTTTTGCCTTCTCCTTCTACTTTGATCATTCCGAACGAAGATTTATCCTTTCCACATGCACCTTGTTTCCTGATCCAACACCTTTAAAGTTATCTCCTCATCAAATGATTTCAGTGTCAGATTATCGGTCTCAATATCAAAATTGCATCGACTATTCAGCATAAATGATCAACCAAGAATGATAGGAGTCTCTTCATCTTTAGGTATGTTCATGATCTGAAAATCAACCGGGAAAACAAAATTGTCAATTTCCACTAATACATCTTCAGCTATCTCACATGACTGCTTGATGGTGTGATCAGTAAATTTCAATTTTGTCCCACTCTCGCTTATCTTCTCAATATTGAGCTTCTTAAAAATTGATAATGGCATTAAACTCACACTAGAGCCAGAATCAAACAGGGCCCTCTTGAAAGCTCTGTCTTATATTGTGCATGGTATTGCAACTGACCTCAGATCCCTCTGCTTAACAGGTATTTTTTTTCTCGGGCGCAATTGTACATAATTTCTCATCAACGGGTACCAGTCCCTCTTCTGTTGATCTCTTCTTTGATAATACCTCCTTCATGAATTTCTGATATAAAGGAATTTTCTCAAGTGCTTCAAAGAACGGTATGTGGATCTCTAGCTTTTTGAAAATTTTGAAAAATTTCTCAAAATATTTTTCTTTTGTGTCCTTCTTTGCCACTCGAGATGGATACGACAACTTGATCACTGGTTTAGTCTTCTCTTCAACTGGATTCATAGGCGATACCACTTCTTCCTATTTGTTCCTATTCTCTCTCACTTCCAGCTCTACTTCTATGATATTGTCATCAAACTTCACCTCATCTTCTTTTTCTCTATCAACTTTCTCACTCCTTTTTTTGACAGCATTCACATTCTCATGACTTTTTTGACTTTCTTGTGCTCGTAACACTACCTGTTGCGCAATCTGTCCCATTTGAACTTCCAAATTTTTTATCACAGCTATGGTATTCCTGTAATTACTCATTGTCTCTTCTTGAAATTGAGAGTTTTGGGCATCCATCTTTTCAATAGCCACCTCCCACTCCGCCTTTTGAGGAGCTTGTTACTGCTGATATTTCTAGGAAAAGTTCAGATGATTCTTCCACCCAGTATTATATGATGGTGGGTATTGGTAGAGTTAGGTATTATAATTGTATTTTCATCTTTATGTGGATTGTGTGTTTGGTGTGAATTGTATTTTTGATGATTGATGATGATGATTTGGTGTGAAAACTTTGATTTTGATGATGTAAATTGATACTAAATGATGAAGATGAATTGTGCATGTTTGGTAGAATAATTGCCTCTATTTGGTGCTGAAAATTGGTGATTTTGGGTGTTTTGAGAAGAGGAATCGCGGCCTGTTACACAGTAGAATTTTTGAAAAATAGCACGGGCTAACTGGTTACCACCAGGAGGGAAACCGGTTACCGCGTGGAAAAATTGATTATGGGAAGAAAATTTGTGAAGGGTAATCGGTTACCATAAGTGGGTAACCGGGTACCCAGTGCTTTGGCAGAATGGTTGTTTTTGAGAAAATAGAAGTAACCGGTTACTGTAATAGGGTAACCAGTTACCGTGATAATTTTTAAAAATACAAAAGTTATTGTTTTGCGGTAAATGGTTACCACTAGAGGGTAACCGATTACCATTGAGTCAGAATGACATTTTTAATGAAAATCTTTAAAAACTCATAACTTTTGACTCGGGTGTTCGTTTGACGCGTCGTTCGAACCTACGAAAAGCTAAAAATATTTTATATCTAATAAAAATAATTTGAAAACAGTATGATATGATTTTCTGGATTCTTGTATTATTCCGGTATTTTGATGTAATGTGAAGTTGTGAATATGATGATGGAATCGATGAGATTGGTACCGTGATTGAGTACGATGATGTTGCATGAATGTTTTGATTATGTGACATGATATGAATGATAATGATGATGGTGATGGCTTGTATTGGCATGGAATTGATAGGTAAGAATAATCAATGTGAAATTAAGTTGTTGCATGTCACTGTCGCATGCATTCATGGAGCAATGGGCTGTATTGGCGAGTGATGGCCTGTATTGGCGTTATGATGTTGCTGCCCTAAGTTGGAATTATTATGATAAGGGGTTTGCCCTGATGGTACCACATGCATCCGCATTAGAGTCAATTGCATCTCATTTGTAGAATTGTTGAAATTATGACATGTATTGGTGTTAGTGCGTGAAGTATGACTAATATGACGTCTTTGACGATAAGATGTGATTTGTTGATTGCTAGGGGTGATCATTAAAAATGTTTCGTGTATTAGTTTTGATGCATGAAGTATGATATTATGATTATGTATGCCATACTTTATCTGTTCATTATCATATATTCGTTTATATTGTTATGATATCTCACCCCTTACTGTTTGAATTTTGTCTCCACGTTGGTAACGCGTAGGTGACAAAGATTAGATTTGCTTGAGGTAGATATGAGCCTCATATTACATATATTGAGTCGTGTCTTTCTCTGATACATAACATCGGGGATGGGCGTTTGTTTACTTATTTAGTTGTTACTTGTTTTAAAAAGATTATGAGAGCATTATGGACTCTCTTTTACTTGGTAAGGCGTTGTTTAATTGTTATTGGAGTTGGTGACTAAACATATTCTGAAATATTTTACGTTGAAATTAATAAAGTGAAGTTGAATACCTTGATAATTATGTTGTCGGTTCATCCGAAAATAGTGTGTTATGTATCCATTTGTTAATGTTTGAGCAATTTTTGAGATGATGAAATGTGACATCCTATTTTGACGTTGATTGGAATTTTTAAATTACTATGATTTTATCAAATATGTGATGGGGAAAATAGGGTGTTACACTTTCCTTGTCAAACTCGGAGAGTTCTAACGACCATTTCAACATTCTTCCCGCCATGTCAGGCCTACCGAGCAGTTGCTTAATTGGTTGATCTGTTCGGACGACTATCTATGTGCCAAGAAATAGTGTTTGAGTCTCCTCTCCGCATTGAAAAGGGCGAGGGAAACTTTTTCAATTTGTTGATATCTCATTTCCAGGCCTTGTAGGGCCTTGCTCGTAAAGTAGATTGGCCTCTGTCCTTCTAGGGTTTCTCTAATTAGCGTTGCGCTTATTGCCTCGAAGGCGATGACCAGATAGAGATAGAGGATTTCATCCTTCTCTGGTAAAGAAAGGACGGGTGGTTACGATAGTGCTTGCTTTAAGTGGGCGAGGGCTTGCTCGCATTAGATCGTCTATTCGAAGGCACCTTGTGGAGGAGTTTGAAGAGGGGGAGAGCGTGTTGGATGGATTTTTCCATGAATCGGGAGAGAGAAGTGAGCATGCTGTTCGGGATTTGAATGGACTTTTCATAGTAGGTGTTAGAAACTCAGAAAATGTTCAGCATTTGTCGGGGTTTGCTTCAATCCCTCATTCTATGAGGTAGAATATGAGGAATTTTCCTGCTCGTATGCCAATGGTGCATTTTTCTGGGTTAAATCGCATCTGGCACTTTCTGGCTTGCTCGAACACTTTCTTCAAGTGGAGGGCATGATCGATCTCTTCTGTCGACTTGACGATCATGTCGTCCATATAGACTTCGAGCATGTTTCCTATTTCGTTGTTGGAGACTTTGTTCATTATGTGCTGATATGTAGCGCCCATGTTTTTCAGGCTGAAAGGCATTACGTTGTAGTAATAGTTGCCCGACTCGGTCATGAATGCAATATATTTTTGTCTGCTTTTTCCATTGGAATTTGGTTATATCCAGAATATGCGTCCATAAAAGATAATAATTTGAAACTGGTCGAGTTGTTGACCAGTTTGTCAATATTGCGGAGGGGGTGAGCATCTTTCAGGCAAGCCCGATTGAGGTCGGTATAATTGAAACAACTGGATGAAAATCATCAAACAATGAAGTCGCCATCAAATGTATTTTATCCCACATGAAGGGAAAGGTGAACATCGAGAAAACCTGAGAAGGGAGAAGTCACGGTCTTGCGACCTAGAGATCGGGTAAGGGAGTCTGTTACACGAGGGGAAGGTATTAGCAACCCACACGCCCGTTGTACTCTATGGTATCCATTCTTATTATCTATCTTATGAGTGTGTTTAATCTATGTCTACTGCTTATTACTGAGGAAGAATGCATGCAATAGAAAGGAGAAAATAATGTAAGGAAAAATAAAGTTTTGCTCGCTTGGGCCCTACCCCAATGCCTACGTATCCTTTTTGAGGAATCACAGTTACTGTAGTTCGACTCACATGTTTTTGTTTGCTTTCTATTTTTTATGAACAATGTTAATTATGCCTCCTGCCGTAGCTCGACCTTTGGAGACTCATGCGCTGGCGCAGAAGTAAATTAACATGTCCTTACCTAAAAATGGTTTTAAGTTACGCCCTCAAGGAAAGATGCCACGTTTGATTGGTTTATGGTTTGTTAACTTGAAAAAGGGTTTAAGTGTGATTATCATGCTTAATGAATTTTTAAGAAAAAGAAAGTTTTAGTTTTAATGCGTATGCAAAAAGAGGAAGAAAAGAGTCTATGGGATACTAGCCTATTTCTAGTCCTAATGTTATCATATAATGGTGGTCCTAAGGTTTGGATTAACAAAAGGGAAACGTCTACCTAATGTTAGCATGCATGATTTGCAACCTAAGGTCTAACTGAAGAAGTGAAAAACACAAGAAGGGGGGTTGAATTGTAAAACTGAAAATCAATGCAATGAACAAGATATTTTTATCCTGGTTCGTTTGATCTCAAACTACTCCAGTCCATCCGTCAAGGTGATTTCGCCTCTCTCCAACGAGGTCTTAATCCACTATATTCAACTGAATATTACAAACTGCTTTAACAACTGCTAAAGCCTTCTTGATGCAAACCACAACCTGGTTTGTCAAGGAAACACTTTCTTACAAATAAGAGAAATAGGTGTGTGAATGTTTTCTACAAAACTGTATCACAACTGTGATGTTACACAACTTAAGCTTATGAAACTAGATTGCTAAAATATAATTGAGTAAGGAATTATGGAGCTTTTTAGAAAACTGAGAGAAGGAAGATGATGATTAGCTTTTAGGCGTGTAATATGATGTAGAGCATTATCCAATTCAATCTTCATTGTCTTGTTTATATATCATTGAGATTGTTGAACGTTGGAGCAATAATCTTGATTCAATGCCAATAACAAACTTTCCTTATTGAGCAGATCTTGTCTGGAATGATGTCGTTGGTAATAATTCGCTTTCAATGCACAGTACCGTTGCTACTTAAAGCGTGTTCTGGCTTGGCTTCATTCTGACTCTGCTTAAGTGCTGATGAATTGTTGTTGTCTTTATCAGAGTGTTGAGCGCAGTTCTGTTCATCAAGCTTCAGCATACGCATGAATTATTCTTCTGAATCTGGTATTCTGATATAGCATCTTCTGATGCTTACGTTGATGACCAATATTCTGATGCTGATTAGGTGTGCTCTTGCTGATACCTATCAGAGTTTCTGCAAAACAGAACGTAATATTTTAGGTAGCAAATAGCTCTCATATGAATCACATAATTAATATATCCTTTCATTTTGTTATCATCAAAACTTAAACTTAGGGTAGTAGATTCAAACTTTGTTCTAACAATCTCCCCCTTTTTGATGATGACAAAAACTAGATATTTTTAATTGAAATAACGTGAAAAGTATCAGAGATAACTAAATGATAAGATGTATCAGAGTAAGAAGTTATCAAAGATAAGGGATAAAGAGATATCAGAGTTGAGAAATACTCCCCCTGAATTTATTACTTCCCTTTTTACTTCCAAGAGTTCTTCAGGATCAGATCTTTATTGTCTTTCTTTGATCATCAGAATATCAGAGCTTTGACTATCAGAAGCTTTAGATCAGAATATCAGAGCAGAGTTTCATATCAGAATATCAGAGCTTTATCAGATCTTTGCTTTGGATCAGAGTATCAGAGCTTTAGTCTTCAGTGAGTTAGGAAGCATTCTTGTACCTGTAGACTTAAGCAAAAACAGAAAACATATTCAAGTATATCAGAGTTAGAATGTTTGAGATTTTCTGTCTTTGTAATCCGTTATTATTGAAAATATCATTCTTGTTCTCCCCCTTTTTGTCAGCAATCAAAAAGTGTAAGTGATGTGCTAAAACATTTAGATCAGAAAAACTTGTCATATTAAAGAGTTCAGAACCAAACAAAACAGTACAGAAGATATGCAAAGAAAACATGAAAATGGCATGAATGAAAATCTAAGGTTGGGGAGGAAGGCGTGTGAACAGGTTCTCCAGCATGGCTTTGATCTGATCAGCAGTCTCATTCTGCTTATGCACCATGCTGACTACTGTGTCTATCTTGCTATCCTGCACATCCATCCTTTCTTTCATCTTCTGGTCATTTTCATCCATCCTTTGCTGCAGACGAATGTCATTCAGCTTCAGCTCTTCCAGAGTTTGCCTGTCCAAGGCAGCTTGAGAAACATCAGAAGCAGGGAGCTTCTGAGAGCTTTCTGCAACATCTTCAGCTTGACTGGCTTCAGCTTGAATGGTCTGGTCTTCTTCTGGCTGCACCTTTGAAGCTGGACGCTTCTCAGACCATGGCTCACTATCCAGAAGGAGCACGTCTTCTTTCAGCAGCTGACTTCCAACTTCATTCAGAAGCTTGCTGAAATTCTGCTGGGCTTGCTCATAGTTGATGTCTTGCAGTTTTAGAGCTTCAGCACGTACCTAAATTCTGAATTGTGTCCAGAGCTGGTCAGAGGCAGCTGGATCAATCATTCCAGGACAGACTTGCTTCAGAGAAGCAGTCCACTGCTGCAAACCTGTTTCAAAACTCATAATACCAGAGCCAACATCCGACTGTTTTGGTTTTGGAATGGTTATTTTATGTTTCAGACCAGCAAGACGGTCAAGGATTGTTAAATCTATGAAGGTCCTGCTGGGGTTTTCTGTGGTTTGTTTGGGTGCTGTTTGTTTGGGAGATGGAGTGGGAGAATCAGAAATAATGATTGGACTGTTTGGGGTTTTGGGAGTATTTGGTGGTGTAGATTCTGGCGAGGATGGCAGCTGGGCCATGGTTACTGTTGTTCCACATGGCAGCTGGATTGCCAGAGGTTGTGGCTCAGAGGATTGAGGTGAATGAGGTGGAGGAGATGGAGTTTCAGAATGATGAAACTCAGGTTGAGGTGATGGTTGAGGTGATGGTGGATGAATTTCTGGTTGAGGAGAGGGAGAAGGAATTGCTGGTTGTGGAGAAGGAGGAGGAATTTCTGGTTGTTCAGGGATATGTGGTTCTTCTGGAATGGGTGAGAGAGGTTGTTCTGGTTGTGGAGAGTGGACAATTTGTGGTTCAGAGTTTGGATTATTGGAGGTGTGATCAGAAGCATGTTGATCAATGTCAGACAACACTTTGTCAATTGCTGATGTTGTTGAAATTGTTGGTTTGGGATGTTTGGTGCGGGGTCTTCTGAGTTGTAGTGCCTCAGAAGGGTCATCTTCTGGTTCGGTTTCATCTATTGTTGGGATGGGGATTGAGATTCTATGAGAGGTTGGATTTGGGATAGATGTTGGAATAGTAGAAGAATTTAAAACAGAAGCAGCAGATAAATTACCTCTTTTCTTGGGTGTCTGCTGGGATGTTCCTTCTGAAGGGGCCTTCCTTTTCTTCGTCTTCTTCAGTGTAACTTCTGGTTGAGGTTGGTGCAGATCTTTGATATTCAGATTGGGATCTGTACCATCTGCCTTGCACGCGTCTAAGTATCTGAGAACCACCTCTGGTTTAGATTCTATCTCAGAAAATAAAGGAAAGTCACTCAGTGGGACTCTTCTGCTGGTGATGTCAGCAGTGGGAGTAACGCTGGGTTCCTTTTTGATATTCTCTATTAACTTCATTTTCTTCAGATTCTTTGCGTTCAGAGGCTTCCCAACCGTTGGTTCAATGGTGCTTAACTCTTGAGCTTCTATCAGGTGCTCTATCAGCCTATTCTCAGTCAGAATATCTGATATTAACCTTCCAAAGGGTATCCAATCCCTCTTTGTTCTTTCTTCTTCCCTGGTTTCCTTCACGCTTGTTCTGAGGTGATTAAACAGAAGATGAGCCAAGTTGATTTTTACCTTCTGATTGATAAAGTAGATCAGAAACTGCTGATCTATATTTATGTAATCAGGGGAACTAGTTGGCTTCCTATGATTAAAACACCCCAGAATTATCTTCGCCCAAACTCTGGTGATCCTTCAGATCTCTGATCTTGCTGCTGGGCAACCCAAGGGTAAAAATCCTTTCTGCTATGACGCCCATGTCAGCACATCTTTCAGCCATATCAATACAGCGGACGCCACCGCCACTGTAACCAATTAACCTTGCTATGTGATCCTCAGTGATCACAATCTTCTTCCCCATTATGTAGGAGGTGACTTGATGCGTTGAAGCCGTTGCATGAATCCAGAACTCCTTGACTAACATTGGGAATGTTGGTCCAACCAACCTGTCAAAATACCTTTCCCATTTTTGTGCCCTAACTTCTTCTGTCAAGTCAAAGCCATTCTCCTTCAGACTGCCAAAATCAATAATCAGTTCAGATAACACTTCAAGATTCTTCACAGGAGTGAGGAGTGTTCTGAATGGAACTTGATACTGTTCAGATGATGCTTTCTTTTGAGAACCTGCAGAAGCACTGCTGGAGGTTGCCATGTTCACACTGGGATTTTGAGAAAAACTGAGAAAATGGGTTTGAGAGAGATGAACACAGAGAAATGCAGAGAATATTTGAGAGATAATGAGAAACTGTAAAAGATTAAAGTGATAAGTTAACGTGCTTAAATAGGCTTCAGAATATTTTGAAAGTGTAAACATTTTCAAGAAAGAGAAATAAAATCATGATTACATTTTAAAAACATGATTACTTTTAATTAATGCTTGCTGATTTTGGGGGATTTGAGAAAGATACTTAAAACAGTTACGAGACATGTGTCTCAATGCACCCAATCAGTGTTTTGCCTTCTCAGAAGCGTGCACGCGTTCTGCTTCAGAGATTTGCTGATGATTGGATGACACTTGTTTGATTTGGGAATCAGCACGTCTATCCTTGAGCTTAAACTCTCAGATCTTTAAGACTAGCATCTGATACAATCTGCATGTTCTATCTTTCTGAAAAGAGATTGATCAGAAGTTCATAGTAAAACAAATACATTCTGAAGATAAATATATGGAATTAAAACATTTTCACTCTGGGCAGATTTTCATGCTGAGATGTTTCAGAATGAAATTGAACCTATCTTCAGAAAGGGGTTTAGTGAAGATATCAGCCCATTGATGGTCTGTATCTATAAATTTTAAATTCAAAATTCCTTTCTGAATATAGTCCCTAATGAAATGATGTTTTATTTCTATATGCTTAGCTCTAGAATGTAAAATGGGATTCTTACTTAAGCAAATAGCAGAAGTATTGTCACAAAGTATAGGGATGTTACTCTCAAAAATCTGGAAGTCTTCAAGCTGACTTTTCATCCAGAGCATTTGTGTGCTACATCCTGCTGCTGCTATGTACTCAGCTTCTGCTGTTGATAGCGCAATTGTTGATTGCCTTTTGCTGGACCAAGAGATCAGATTTTCTCCCAGAAACTGGCAGCTTCTAGAAGTACTTTTACGCTCCACTCTGTCTCCAGCAAAGTCAGCATCGCAGTAGCCTACTAAACTGTAATCACTAGATTTTCTATAAAACAAACCCAGATTAGTAGTACCTTTCAGATACTTGAAAATTCGCTTAACAGCTATTAAGTGAGATTCTCTAGGATCTGATTGGAATCTAGCACAAATACATACACTGAATAATATATCAGGTCTTGAGGCTGTCAGATAAAGGAGAGAACCAATCATACCTCTGTAGACTTTCTGTTCTACCTTTTTGCTTACCTCTTCTCTTTCCAGAATGCACGTGGGATGCATTGGAATCTTTGATGGCTTACATTCTGAGAGGTCAAATTTCTTCAGAAGATCTCTGATGTATTTTCTCTGATGAATGTAAGTTCCCTCTGGAGTTTGATTTATCTGAATTCCTAGAAAGAATTTCAGTTCCCCCATGAGGCTCATCTCAAATTCTGCCTGCATACACTTAGCAAATTTTCTTCCAAGAGAAGGATTAGTAGAACCAAAAATAATATCATCAACATAAATTTGACAGACTAAGATGTCATTCTTAACTGATTTACAGAATAAGGTAGTGTCCACCTTCCCTCTGGTGAATTCATTTTCTAACAGAAAGTTACTTAGTCTTTCATACCAAGCTCTGGGAGCTTGTTTTAGACCATATAGTGACTTCTTTAGTTTAAAAACATGTTCTGGATGTTTTGTATTTTCAAAACCAGGGGGTTGGTGCACATAAACCTCTTCTTTATATAACCATTTAAGAATGCACTTTTGACATCCATCTGATACAGAGTGATGCCTCTATTAACAGCAAATGAAATTAAAAGTCTGATAGATTCTAACCTGGCGACTGGGGCAAAAGTTTCTGTATAGTCTATCCCCTCTTGCTGACTATAACCTTGTGCAACCAGTCGTGCTTTGTTTCTGATGACTTCACCTTGTTCATTTAGCTTGTTTCTGAACACCCATCTTGTTCCAATGACGTTGAATCCTTTTGGTCTGGGAACAAGATCCCATACGTCATTTCTGGTGAATTGATTCAGCTCTTCTTGCATTGCCAGAATCCAGTCATTATCCAGAAGTGGTTCATCAATAGAAGAAGGTTCAATCAGAGACACAAGTCCCATGAGGGTTTCTTCAGAGTTTCTGAAGCTTGCTCTTGTTCTGATTGGATCTTCCTTTCTTCCTAAGATAGTCTCTTCTGGGTGATCCAAGATGCTTCTGGGTAATCTCTTCTGAGGTTGATCAGCAGCTATTGTAGGATTGCTAGCAGTGCTCCTTTCAGATGTTGAAGGAGTGTCTGTGTTGAGAGCTTCTGATGACTTGTCTTCAGAACCTGTAAATTCAATTTCCATACCTGCAAAAACTTCATTCTGCTTTGACTTTTCAGAGTCAAGCTTATCATCAAAATGAACACTGATTGATTCTTCCACAATCTGTGTTTCTGTATTGTATACTCTGTACCCTCTTGAGCGTTCAGAGTATCCTAACATAATACACTTCTGTGCTTTAGAGTCAAACTTGTTCAAATAATTCTTTGCATTTAACATAAAACAGGTACATCCAAATGGATGAAAATATGAAATGTTGGGCTTTCTGTTCTTCCACAATTCATATGGAGTCTTTTCTAGAATAGGTCTTATTGAGATTCTATTCTGAATGTAGCACGCTGTGTTTATTGCCTCTGCCCAGAAGATCTTAGCAACGTTTGTCTCATTGATCATGGTTCTGGCCATTTCTTGCAATGTTCTATTCTTTCGTTCTACAACTCCATTTTGTTGGGGAGTTCTAGGACAAGAGAAATCATGCAGAATGCCTCTGTCATTAAAGAATGACTCAAAATCTATGTTTTCAAACTCTCCACCATGATCACTTCTGACTTTAACGATTCTAAGATCCTTTTCATTCTTAACTTGGTTACAGAAGGTAACAAACACAGAGTGTGACTCGTCCTTGTGTCTTAAGAACTTTACCCATGTCCATCTGCTATAGTCATCTACGATTACTAACCCATACTTCTTGCCACTGACTGAAGCAGTTTTAACTGGTCCAAATAAGTCAATGTGCAGAAGTTCTAATGGCTTAGAGGTAAAAACAACATTTTTAGATTTAAAGGAAGGTTTTGCAAACTTGCCTTTCTGACATGCTTCACACAGAGCATCTGAATTGAACTTCAAATTAGGAAGTCCTCTGACCAGATTGAGTTTGTTAATCTGAGATATTCTTCTCATACTAACATGCCCCAATCTTCTGTGCCAGATCCACTGCTCGTTGTTAACAGACAGAAGGCACTTTACATTCTGACTTTTCAGTTCAGAAAGTTTGATTTTGTAAATGTTGTTTTTCCTCTTTCCATTAAACAGGATAGTCCCATCTTTCTGACTAACAGCTTTACATGATTTTTGATTAAAGATTATATCATAACCGTTATCACTTAATTGACTTATGGATAACAGATTATGCATTAATCCATCTACTAGCAGAACATTATTAATAGAGGGAAGATTTCCATTACCTACAGTTCCAGAGCCAATTATCTTTCCCCTCTGATTGCCTCCAAAGCCAACGTGGCCTCCAGGCTTAAGTTCCAGGCTTTGGAACATATGCCTTCTTCCCGTCATGTGTCGCGAGCAGCCAGATTCCAGGTACCATGACTGGTGTTTCTGACTTGCTGCTAAAGATATCTGCAACATGTATTATTTTATCCTTAGGTACCCAGATTTTCTTGGGTCCTGATTTGTTAGATTTACCAAAACTCTGGTTGAATTTTGGTTTCACAGAGTACTTACTGCTAGTGTATTTAATATCATGTGTGTGACCATACACAAAATGTGAATTCAGAGGTGTGTGTTTGATGGTTAAATCCATGACATTCTTTGGTGTAGGAACCTTACCTTGGTATCCTATTCCCTTCCTGCCGTTTCTGCTAACTCCATAGATCATTGAAGCCATTTTGCTTCTATCTATGCTTTTAGCAAGGAACTTCTGGAAACTGTGATCATACTCCTTGATGATCTCATCAGCGTTGCTGGGAGTTTCAGAAATTGGTTCCTTCTGAGAGTTTTGTAAAGTGTTTTCTAATTTTGAAAATTTAATTCTCAGCTCAGAATTCTCCAATTTAAGACTCTCAGTCTTATTAGAGTCAGATTCAAGATTCCCTTTCAGGTCTCTGAATTTAACTCTAATCTGCTGATACCTTTCCAGAATCTCATTAAGGCTTTCAGCAAGTTCAACCTTGGTAAAATTAACAGCAAAGTTAGGAAATACCTCTTCAGTATCTGATTCTGAGTCTGATTCAGAAGCTTCACTATCTTCTGAAATGTTGGCCATGAGAGCTATGTTGGCTCTCTCATCATCTGATTCTGAGTCAGCTTCAGACGAGTCAGAGTCATCCCATGTAGCCATGAGACTTTTCTTCTTTTCTCTTCCAAACTTTTTTTTGGGCTTTTCCCTCTAAAGCTTTGGGCAATCACTCTTGTAGTGTCCTTGCTCATTGCACTCATAGCAGACGATGTCCTTGGTGTTTGGCTTTCTGCTTCCTGAGGAGCCTTCAGATCTTCTGTATCCAGAGGAAGAATCTGTCCTTCTGTGTCTGGAAGAAGACTCGTTCTGATCAGATCTTCTGGGATTCCTGAACTTCCTTTGCCTCTGCTTCCACAGTTGATTCACTCTTCTGGAGAGGAGGGAGAGTTCGTCTTCTTCTGATGAGGATCCATCAGATGTTTCTTCAACTGCCTGCAAAACTTTAGACTCAGATTTTTTTGTTAGATTTTAATGCTAAAGGCTTACCTTGCTTCTGGGGTTCATCAGCTTCTAGCTCTATCTCATGGCTTCTGAGGGAGCTGATAAGTTCCTCCAGAGAAATTTTGTTGAGATCTTTTGCTAGCTTCAGAGCTGTAACCATTGGCCTCCACTGCTTGGGTAAACTTCTGATAATTTTCTTGACGTGATCAGCAGTAGAGTAACCTTTGTCCAGAACCTTGAGACCAGCTACCAGAATCTGGAATCTTGAGAACATTGTTTCAATGGATTCACTTTCTTCCATTTTGAACGCCTCATACTTCTGAATGAGCGCCAGAGCTTTAGTTTCTTTGACCTGAACGTTGCCCTCATGCATCATTCTGAGTGAGTCAAACATGTTCTTTGCCGTGCCTCTGTTGGAGATCTTTTCATATTCAGCATACGAGATGGCGCTGTGAAGGATGGTTCTGGCCTTGTGGTGATTCTTGAAGTCACGCTTTTGTTGGTCAGTCATTGTTTTTCTATCAATCTTCTGACTGCTTGCATTCACAGGGTGCGTGTATCCATCTGTCACCATATCCCACAGATCAACATCATGTGCCAGAAAGAAACTTTCAATTCTGTCTTTCCAGTAATCAAAGTTTTCTCCATCAAAGACTGGAGGTTTGCCGCTGAATCTGTCTCTGTCCTCATGGTTGTCATTGCTGGTGTGAGAATAATTTCCTGCCATTGTGTTTTTCTGACGCTGGATCTTGTACTGACACGGTTAAGTGTTTTAGCTCAGAACCAGGCGCTCTGATGCCAATTGAAGAAGTGAAAAACACAAGAAGGGGGGTTGAATTGTAAAACTTAAAATCAATGCAATGAACAAGATATTTTTATCCTGGTTCGTTTGATCTCAAACTACTCCAGTCCACCCGTCAAGGTGATTTCTCCTCTCTCCAACGAGGTCTTAATCCACTATATTCAACTGAATATTACAAACTGCTTTAACAACTGCTAAAGCCTTCTTGATGCAAACCACAACCCGGTTTGTCAAGGAAACACTTTCTTACAAATAAGAGAAATAGGTGTGTGAATGTTTTCTACAAAACTGTATCACAACTGTGATGTTACACAACTTAAGCTTATGAAACTAGATTGCTAAAATATAATTGAGTAAGGAATTATGGAGCTTTTTAGCAAACTGAGAGAAGGAAGATGATGATTAGCTTTTAGGCGTGTAATATGATGTAGAGCATTAGCCAATTCAATCTTCATTGTCTTGTTTATATAGCATTGAGATTGTTGAACGTTGGAGCAATAATCTTGATTCAATGGCAATAACAAACTTTCCTTATTGAGCAGATCTTGTCTGGAATGATGTCGTTGGTAATAATTCGCTTTCAATGCACAGTACCGTTGCTACTTAAAGCGTGTTCTGGCTTGGCTTCATTCTGACTCTGCTTAAGTGCTGATGAACTGTTGTTGTCTTTATGAGAGTGTTGAGCGCAGTTCTGTTCATCAAGCTTCAGCATACGCGTGAATTATTCTTCTGAATCTGGTATTCTGATATAGCATCTTCTGATGCTTACGTTGATGACCAATATTCTGATGCTGATTAGGTGTGCTCTTGCTGATACCTATCAGAGTTTTTGCAAAACAGAACGTAATATTTTAGGTAGCAAATAGCTCTCATATGAATCACATAATTAATATATCCTTTCATTTTGTTATCATCAAAACTTAAACTTAGGGTAGTAGATTCAAACTTTTTTCTAACACTAACTTGTATCCAAAAGAAACAAGCACATCCTAAGGGAACATGGTATAGAAAACAAGTGAACAAACAAGTTCGAAAGAGAACACATATAAAATGGTAAAGAAAAGAAGCAAAATGCTTTATTCAAGGTGAGCGTATCACCCGAGACAAACAAGCGGGAGTGAAATAAAAAGAAGATAAATACTTTAGCTAAGGGGAGCGGATCACCCGAAGCAAACAAGCGAGAATAGGATGTAAAATAAAAATGTGATGTCCAAAGCGACTGAACACCTAACCTAGATATAGAGGATTGAGGTAGGAGACAGAAGGCAATATGAACAATCACAGAGTGTCAACATCGGCCAATGCAAACTCTTGACAAAGTGTAGGGGTTTGATTGAAAAACCCTTTTCCACTTGATGACTCGACAATGAGAATAGGCATAACTCTGAAGCATCATGGTGCGTCACGAGCTAAGGATGACACAGAAAAAATCACGGGGGTTGATTGCTGACCCTCTCAGCTCGCCTCCTTTTGAGGTATTATCATTTATAACATATGCAAGCACAAATCTAAACACACCTGTAAAATACCTACATAAAGGTAGGGTTTTAAACAAACCACACACAAGTAGCACATAGTGGCAAATATTGTGGAATTTTCCTAAAGGGATCTTTAAATAAACCAGAGGGGTTCCTGACATGATCCGCAACAGAGACCCCCTTCATAAATCTCTATTCCTACTTCTCATGGAATCAGAAAGCAATAAAGTTCCTACTTCTCATAATATCTAGAGAGCAGTAAAGAAATACGACAAAGTGTGGAAATATGTAAAAGAAGTAGCGACGACTACCAAAAGCAAGCGGATTATCGAAAGCGGAATAAAGCAATGGAGAAGAAAGGAGTATGCGTCGAGAAAGTTTCACCAAGAAACAAAAAAGTAATAAACGATATCCAACTAAGATAAAAGCAAATGTGTGTTGCGAATGCAACGCATAATTAGAAGTTCATGCACAAAGTATAAGAAAATATCACATGCAACTAGACAACATACAATATGATATGAATTTCTCAGGACAGTGAGAAATAAGGCGTGTCGCATTAGAAGCGAGCATAATCCATATGCTTCGATCACATAACAACCTGTTATATTACATGATCGAAAGCACCAAAATGTATCTTGCACAATGAACAAACGCATAAAAAATAACGAGGCACAACAATATGAAAATATGAATAAGAAACTAAAAGGAAAAAATGTATTTTTATTAGTTTTTTTTATGTGAGGAAAATTCTATCGAAAACTAAATAATTTATTCCTAAAAACAACTAAGAAGTTCTAACAAGTTTAATTGATTTTTACAATTTTCTCATAAAAAATTTAAAAGGAAAAATCCTAAATTTAACAAAGAAAATAGGAGTATCATGGGGGTGCTAAGCTATTTTAAGAGGTATGCAGAAGCAGGGCTCTAGGCGCGTTTCAGAATGAAGTCTATTAACCATTTTTGTTTACCAACCCAGAAGCTACCAAAAAAATGCCCTTTGGACCAAAACCAAGAAAATCCCTCGGTCTACACCAATGCGAGCATTACTAATCCAAGCTCTTTTTTCTCAATTTTCCAGCATGATTATGATTTAGTAATAATAAAATAAAAAAATTAAAAGAAAAGAAATAAATAGAAAGAGGGATTAGGGTTACACAGTTTGTGTGACTGTTCAACTTCTTCAACAAAGTTCTCCCTCTTCTCTCAAAACAAAATACACTGCTACGATGCTATCCTCTCCGCCCTTCTTTGCTCATATTTCCGTCGTGACTACTTCATCTTCTCCATCTTATATTCTCTCTCTATCAAACTCTCTTCTGAGTCTTCATCGATTTCACGGACTCCCTTGTATCCCTTCGCTTCACCACAGACTCAACCTTCACACTCCATTGTGAATGCTTTATTTAACATCGTGCTCTCATCACAAACGTCATGGACAACTCAACTCAGACTTTGCTTTGACTTAACCTTTTACTTACTGTAATCTCTTCATTCAACTCCTTCTTTCGGAGAAATGTCTGACGCTTATTCAATCACGACGAATTGAATAGAAAACCAGAGGTTTAAGTATGAATCTTCTTCTACTTTTCTTCTTCTTTTCCGATTCAATTTTGCGCTTTCTACATTGTTATTACTGTGATGTATTGTTAATCTATGTAGAAGAATTGATGAATATGATGATACAAATCTTGTTGTGTGATGCATATTAACGATGAAGCTCGTTGAAATCACGATGAATACGATGATTGTTATAAAAGATGCAAAGATATGGTTCTTGAAGATGAAGCTTGAAGAGGATTGAAGTTGGAAACATTGATGTTGATTGAAGAATCGTGAAGAGAGTGATGAAGAATGTGCAGAGGAATTTTTCAGAGAATAATTTAGAGGTGAGTTTTTTTCTGTGAGCATTCTGTGTGTTAAATGAATTATGAACCTCTCCCTATAACTCTGAATTTCTGTTATATATGTTGTTAGAAACTGAGCTGGAAAATTCTGTTATGACTGAGAAGTTCTGTTAGGATCGAAAGTTAGTTACTATGTCAGAAAAAGGTTAGTTAGTCAGTTAGGATGTTAGTTATGATTCCATTTTTTCTATTATTTACTGAACTGACAAACAATCATGTGGTTGGTTAGAGGTTTTGATTTTATGTTATAATTGTTAGATGAGCAGTTAGTTTCGGTTATAGCTAGTTGAAATATGTTTGAGTTTGTTTTGGAGGATATGATAGTTTACGAATTCTGATTTTCTGTATATGCTTTAAACAAGTCTATAATTTATGCAATAGTGGGTTAATGACTCTCTGTCATGAATTTTCTGACATTGAATGAAACCGGTTTTTTTCTTTATTTTCCACCATTTCTGTTATCTCCTCTACATCCTAGTTTATTCTGAACTGACATGGTGATCTGGTTTCTTGAAAAAAATGTAGGGCTGCCTATTTACTTGAATAAAAGTCGGGTATAATTTTATGGTATTGGTTTCGAATGCTCGGATGTAACGCATCTTCACAGTGGTCCCGTCTCGAAGTCGTATGAATAGGAATGCCTCTTGTTCTGAATGAGGTTAGAATGATTTTCTTCTCTCACACTTTTTTACAGTTTAAATAAAATGTTGAGTTGCATTTGAAACATAAGCATATTTTATGAACCAATTTTGATGTTTCCGGTTGAATTCGAACTGACCTGTTGCATTCATTTGCTTGAATTGAACTGCAGATCTGAGTTTGAATTACATGGGTGGTGAATCACATAATTCAAAGGATAGTCAAGAGTTTGGCATGCATATTAGAAGATGGAATTTGTATGAAGAAATATTGGAGATTGGGTTTAAGTTTTGATAGTTTTTCCATGTAATACCTTGTAATCTTGGTGTAATGGAATTATTTTGAACTTGTAATGATTTTGGTATTTTGGAAGATGGACTTGCTTTTGAATAAATCTTGAAATACACTTAGATTTTAATTGAATGAGAAGTCACTTTGTAACTTTGGTGTAACGATTTGAATTTGTAATTGTTGTACCCCAATTTTTGCCCCTAAGATCCCTTTATCATACCATGTTGATTCAATCATAACAAGATCACATTAGGGCTTTTGGTTCTCCCCTATCTTTAGCTTTACTATTTGAGGAATCACCAAGCACCTTGACTTGTTTTCTTTTGTGATCATGAATATTTTGTCTTGATTTTTATTTTTAATTAATAAAATGCAATGTTGGTTTGTCTTACTTATTAATAATGTAGGTAAAGACAATAAGGCTTAGCAAGTTCCTCCATGGGTTCATGAGTTTATTTCCATGCCCTAGTCAATAAAGCTTGAGAAGTCCAAACCTAACCATTGAAGTTGTTTTGGAAGGGATTAAATGGCAAGGTTATTTTGGTTCACTACATTTCCAAGTTATCAAGATTGATTCAAAGGTGCAAGGGATTGATTGAAGAAGTTGTCATGGTTGGACAAGGCCTTGTTCCCATTGGTCATAAGTGCATATTTCTCTAAATTATCAAGATATGGAAGTGGTTTTGGTGGCTATGAATTCTCATTTTCATCCTCAATAACTTATATTTACAAATCAAGAGTGTTGGTACAAGAAAGTGGTTCAAATTTGTCAAGGTTCCTCAAAGCATTTTCTTGATCTAGGAGCTAGGATCTTGAATTTCAAAGAAGTATATATTGCTCATCTTTTGGTATTTTTGAGTGATTCCAAAGACATACTTCTCTTTAAAGGGTTATTAACAAATCACTTCAAAAGTTTCAAGGAGTTTTCATGTGTAAGAAACTTGATGATGGAGAAAGATTACAAGTCCTCCAGATGAACCCTCATTTTCTCATGTGTGACTTCAAATGATCATAACTTGGTCAGTTTTTATCACCTTGGGCCCACTCTTTTTCCATAATGATCTTGAGGATGTGAAATTTACTCCTTATTTTATGTGCAAAGTAAGAAAATGGATGGAAGATGCCCTAAGGATACAAAAGAGTATAGGTCATTTCATGATATTTTTTGCCAACTTCAACAATTCACAAATCTCTCAATTTTTGGAGATTTTGGATGGTTCAAGTCTCAAAATGTCATTTAAGAGGTATATTTTATGCCATCTTCTTTTATCAAGAGCAAATTCCAAGTGGAAAGCCATGTTTAGATGCAAAATATTATAGGTCACTTTTGAAGAAAATTTGAAATATTTCTAAGTATGGAGAGTCAACCCTTTTTCTCCAACTTTGAGTCAATGCAACTTTCAGCTCAAGCATCCATTTGATTACTTTCTTTTTTCATTGCAAATCTTGTGACCTCCTCTTTCTAAAGCATCAAGAATCATGTCCTAAGACCCCTTGAGCTGAAAATGCCATTATTTTGAAATTGGTAGCTTGAAACTGAAATTTCATCACAAGTCAGATTTTGAAATCTTTGTTTTGGCTTCTAATCACAAGTTTCCCATGCGTTTTTGCTTCTAATCATGTTTAGCAACTTTCCAAAGATGTTTAACATCATGAAACGCACGATTTGGCTGAGTTTTAATGCTAAACAAGTCACACTTTGTTCATGTTGCAGACCCCTCACGATTTCCCTCCAAAACTCATCATTTCACACGCTTGAGGATCCCATTCATTCTCATATAAATAGAGGGTCACCCCCCATTCATTTCCTCAAGCTTGGATAGCCAGAATCACCCTGCCAAACTTGTTCCATAACTCAAATTTCTGCAACTTCAAAATCTGTGGTCAAGCCTTTTTCAATCCAACTTCTCTATCAATTCACCTTCCTTGATCTTCCCTGAAGCTAACCATACAATTACCTTTAAGAACCGTGCCCTATATTGCTTCAATAGGTAGATTTCCCCATCAATTCTTCAAAACTTTGATATCATTGTAATGCTCTCATTGCCCTGGTTCTAGTTGCAACACTTACTTTTATCTGGAAACATGTTTTGACCATGAAATTTCAAATCCCTTTTCAAAACTTCTCTTCCAAATTGCTTGAGCTACAGTTTAAATAAATTTGTCACGAAGGTGTGGTTGTCTTCGTCTTGAAGAGACGAAGCGAATGGTATAGGTCTGAGCTTCTGATTTTATAGTTTGAGAGACCTGCAATTCACATTGGCTGGAGGTTGAAGATGACCAACGTGTCATGTTCCAACCAATGAAGGTGCGCCATCTGTTTTTTTGAAAATTTGATTTAATTAATGATTCTATACTTTATTCACTAATGACCATGATATGCACAGCGCGTCAGATTCCTTGAATTTGATTACTAATGCGCTTTGACTCTCATCCAATGGTCCATATATTTTTGACTTTATTTTTCTTTTCTGATTTTTATATTTAATTGTTTAAAATTTCAAAAAATCATAGAAAATTCATTTTTAGTCCAAAAAATCTGAAAAAATTATGAAAAATATTTTTGATTTTTCTCTTTCTGATTTTTATTTTTTCACAATTTTATTTTGTGTTTTTGATTTTTTTTTTATTATAAATTTTCACTTTATTTGATTTGTTTTAAATGTTTAAAAATACTTTTATGCATTTTTTAATTTTGAAAAAATTATGAAATGATCCAATGGTATTGTGACAAATATTGGTGACCTCATCCATTTTTTATTTCTGACTTTGGTATTTTTTTATATCATTTTTGGTTTATTTTACTCATTTCTTTTAATTTTAAAAAATAGTTTCTGACTTTAAAAAATTACCCAAAATTTTTATAAAATTATTTTAGTTCATTTCTGATTTTCCCGTGGTCTTACTTTTTATTTCTTGATTAATTTGAACATAGTTGATATTTTTCTCTTTTATTTCTATTTTAAAACATTTTTAAACTTTTTTTAATATATATACTAAAATGCAATATTATTTTGTGATTATTTTCTGGCTGATCTTGAGTTGAGTTTTTGATTATGAACTTTGTTAACATCATTGGATCCATAGTGTTGAGTTTTAACTCCATAAAGATGGATGAATGATTTTAATAATAGTTTAATTAAAATTTAATTCAAATGTGGTTTGTATGTTATTTCCCATCCCTCTTCATCTTATCCCTTTCTTATTGCACTAGGTGTTATTGGAGCATGATCTCCATATCATGTCTCAAAACAAATGGTGCATAGATTGCTATTGACCGACCTCAAAATAGGTGCAACTTCTACATAAGTCCACTTACGATTGCTTAACATAGCGCTAAATTTTGTACCGATTCAAATAAATGATCATTCGTGGCCCAAACCTATGTTTGCAAGCCCAAGTATGTTAATTTGATCTCTTTGATCCAATAACCTTGAGATTCATTGTGTGGAGGCTTTGGTTCTACCAATCCTCTAATGGATCTACAACACTTTTGGTCAACGCGGATCACTTAAACATTGTTGATCATTAAATGGTACTCTTGAGGATTCCAAATGGATGATATACTTGACAAAAAGAAAATGCAACTTGTTGTGTGGAGGCTTTGGTTCTACCAATTCTCTAATGAGTTTCAAATGCAAGTTTCAAGATGATCATCCAACTAACCACTAATTATTAAATTTGTTTTTACTTTATGCCTTTCATTTTTTATGCTTTATGTACCATTTACTTTAAGCATTACATTTCATGTCATTTTTTATTTTGCTCACTTGAGCTTTTCTTTTCTCTTCTAAGACACCTAATAATCAACATGAACCATAATAACCTTTAATGATACTTGGACTATTTGGATACTTTCCTTGGCATTATGGAGCATTGGACTTCTTGGACTTAGGATTAGAAACCTTGGCCTATGTTGGAGACCTTGTGACCTTAATGGATATTTTTGTCTGGAGTTCTTGAGGTTTACCTCAAGACATTGGTTTGTTTTTTTGTTTTTGTGTGCAGGTTATTGTGATTACATACTTTGTTTGTAATATGGAATTCACCTGTATACAGCCGTTACTCTGCTCAATTTTTGTGAAGACTTAATACACTTGAAGTTTGGTTCTCTCAAGAGGTCTAGTATCTTTGCTTGCTTGGTTTAAATCCAAAGAATGAGAATTCTATCTTGACTCATAATGTCAAGTATTGGCTTCTTGTTGGTTAGATGGTCCTTATCCCTAGCTTTTACCGTATGCTCTAGAATAGTCTCTTCTTCTCCTCCCATCTTCTTTAATTTCAAAATTCTTCTCTCTCCTTTTGAAAACCTTCTTATTTTCTAAACTTGAACCACTTTCATAATAATCTTGGACTTAGGTCCATGCATTTTCAAAACCTTTTCATAAATAAACTTCAATCAACTTAATAATACCTTAACATTTTTTGTGAGAAGACTAAAAGTCAATCAATCTCATTTCAAACAATTTTTCCACTTTGGCCTTTTATTTTAAAACCTTTATCAAAAGATTAGACTATTGTCAATTCTTGTAGTGATGCAAACAACTATACTTCTACAATATGTAGTGAAGAGATATATTTTCCACTTGGGTGTTGAGTAAGGCATTGTTGATTTTAAAATCCAAGCCATATCCTCCACTTTGACATGATGCAAATTCTCCTTTCTTATGATTGTGGGTAGTAAGTATGTTTTTCCACACGGAAAATAATGATGATGTCTTATCATGTAAAATCAATTAACATACTTATGTTTTAAAATATTTTAAAAGGTAAACTACGTGTAACCTGATCCCCTATTGCACGAAAGGTGGCACGTAGGCACTAAAGGTTCGCAACTACGGAGGGTGCAAAAATTATAAAAAATACATTTCTTTTCTCACCTCCACCATCCTTTTTCATACAACATTTTATAGCCAAAGTATACAAATTTTTCAAAGAGGTTCCTACGGAGTACCATAGATGTTTAGGGTGCTAATACCTTCCCTTTGCATAACCAACCCCCTTACCTTGAATCTTTCCCCTTCTTTTTGGGTTACTCGCTCTTTTCCCATTCCTTTGGAAACAATAAAGCGCGGTGGCAATTTTTATTTTGATCTGTATAAGTCTAGTCAATCCAATGGCTTAGTCTTAAACATTTCTACCGCTACAGAAAAAAGGCGACTTCACTGGGGAAAGATTGACCTCTTGCTGGTCCATCCCTAAGTGGGTTGAGCCTATCTTTGTTTATATCTGTGTATGTGCTATTGTTGTTTATGTGTTATATGTTGTATATATGTTTGTCTAGATTTTCTTGGTTTTCAGGGTGCTTGGTGATTACTTATAAGTCCTATACCCAGACTTGGGCAAACTTTAAGATAGGATGGGCGGTATAGTCATGTTAACTTTGAGGGAGTAATCCCAGAAAAGGAGGCATGATATCCCCCACTCAGTGGAGGCCCCTTTGACTGTAGTGTCGTTTACTGAGTAATCGGGAAGACATACTGCTTTCGACCTGGGAGCCTACTAAAGCTGAGGACCGTAGAATACCTAACCCATCTTGGCCTCTTAGGTGTAGTGCAGAAGCTATGACGGAGTAATCCAGAAATAGTTGTCACGCGATACTATGCTCAGACGAGTTTTTCTTGAGAATATTACTAATTACCGAGTTAATCGGGAAGTTGGTAATATCTGAAGGAAGGATGTAGACTATGGGAACCTCTAGAACCTTGTTTGGCAAGTGATAACTTTTAGACCAACACCCTATGGGTAGTACCTTCGACCTCATGCTCGTGACGTTGAACCTATGAACCCTATATGTGTGATCTTATGCGTGATTGTTGCATCATGCATCCATGCACTCATAAGCATCTTTTGAAGAAATTTTAGTTTGAGGGACTTAAAAGTTGACCATTTGTGAATATCTCAGGTACTTTTTGACCATGGATTATGGAAAAAGAAAGACCGGAAAATACAGTTTCAAGGATCCCAAGATAAATGAGTTGATCAGTCTAATTCCCGAGATTGAGTGTTCTGCAGATTTTTGGACGAAGTATGGATCCATCATTCCTCTTATGAAGCTTAGGATGAAGGAGGGTATTCTCTCGACCTTGGTCCAGTTATATGATCTTATGTATCATTGCTTTAATTTTCCCTACTATCAGTTGATGCCTACACTAGAGGAGTATTCTTATCTGTTGGATTTACCTGTTATCGATCATGTTCCTTTTACTGGTTTGGAGGGTGAGCCAAAACCACATGAGATTGTTGCTTTGATCCATATGGGGAAGTCTGAGGTGGAAGCCCATATGACTACTAAAGGAAGGATTATAGGATTACCAACCCAGTTCTTATTGGAGAAATCTCGTTACTTTTCCAGGATGAAGAGTACGATCGCTTTTGAGGCCATCTTTGCTCTACTTGCTTACGGGTTATTTTTATTTCCTAATGTGGATAAGTTTGTTGATGTTAATGCTATCAGGATCTTCATGATTGGAAACCTAGTTCCTATATTATTGGGTGATGCTTATTATTCTATTCATC
The DNA here is from genome assembly GCA_948472305.1 of Vicia faba. NCBI lineage: Eukaryota > Viridiplantae > Streptophyta > Magnoliopsida > Fabales > Fabaceae > Vicia > Vicia faba. Next base: position 851,102,254 of record OX451739.1, read on the forward strand.
TTCGGAATTCTTATCATGGGGGGATGATTATCTGTTGCACGCCTTTGTTGTACTAGTGGTTTATCTCTCATATGCCTTAGTCTGATGCTTTTTGGGATGTCAGGAAGGAACCCCGATGGGCTCCTAAGATCATGGAACTTACTCACTCAGATATTGATTGGTATCATCGAGCTTACCAGGATGTAGAGATTGTTGACAGTTGTGGTAGTTTCCCCAATGTACCTCTTCTTGGTACAAAGGGAAGAATTAACTATAACCCTGTTCTTGCACGATGACAGCTTGGTTATCCAATGAGGGATAAACCAAATTGTATTCATTTGAGTAGTTTCTTTCTGAAGGAGGGAGAAGACCATAAGGAAGCTAGGGAGAAGATTGTGAAGGCCTGGCGTCACATTTATAAGAAGAGTAGGAAATACTTGGGACCTAGGGGGATGTTTCTTTGTAGCCATATCTTCAGTGGGTCCAAGCGAGAGCTATTAAGTTGAAGATGCCGTATTCCCGAGAAACACCTATGCCTGATTTGTTTGTGAATACCACTCCTCCCTTATTGGATGATATAGAAGAGCTACAACTTGCTCTGGTCAGGATGCAGCAGGAAAAGGATGCTTGGAAGAATACGTGCCAAACTTTAGAGATTTCCTATAGAGTAGACTCGAAGGAGAGAGACGACTTGATTGAGATTCTTGAGAGTCGAGCGGTAGATACTATGGAGAGGCAAGGGGATTTATTTTATCCTAAGCCTCAGTCAGATGCTAGTTGCTCACTTCCTGATTCAGGTGATTGGAAGTAGGTTGCCAGCAGATATGCGGAAGAAAACCAGAGGTTGAAGGCTCAGATTTCCAGACTTACAGGGAACCTCCAGCGTATAGAGTGATCTCCGACAACTTTACTTCTTAGGGTTTTAGACTTTATGTTCATCTTGTACTTGGGATTATTGAGACTTGTAACCTATTTTGAAGTTATTATAATAAGAATTTTTAGTATTTGAAATGTGTTATTACTTTGATATTTGCAACGTGTCTATAAATCTTTAAGTCCCTTGAAATATTAATAATAAAAATAAATCATGTGCACCATGCATCATGCATCATGTTACACATATTTCTTGCATTTTTATGCATATCCAGGTGTCTTACCAAGATTCATTACTTTTCTCAGCAAGCTGACTCACCATTACAACACTCGGGCTAATTTCAGAAGAAAGATAGACAACTTAGAACAAGAGAATCGTGAGCTGCGCGAGGAGGTTTCTGCTTTGAAGGCCGGCATGGCCAATCTTACTACTCTGATGGAATCTCTGGTGGCTGCTCAGAATCAGCCACCGAGTGTTCAACCTCAACCAACAAGGGTTACTACTGAAGCTCCGACTGTTCCTGTGTCTGCTATCCCAACTGTTATTCAGAATCGCATGCCTCAAGGTTATCCATGGGGAATGCCAAAGAATTTTGCACCTGAAGGTTTCAATATTGGTCCTCAAGAAGCTCCCGTTATTCAGACTACTGTTATTCCTGTGCCTCATGTAGTGCATGCTGCTCCTACTGCACCTCCTTCGGTGAATTTGGTTCTATTTGTCAATGATGATATGTGTCATCCTTTTCCTCAACCATGTGAAGACTTGGGTCTTTATGACAGAATGGATGATTTTCAAGAGCAATTTGACAAGATGCAGAGGGAGATGAAAGCCCTCAGGGGAAAAGAGTTATTCGGGCAGAATGTGAATGATTTATGCTTGGTCCCGAATGTTAAGATACCTGCAAAGTTTAAAGTTCCGGAATTTGAGAAGTACAAGGGCAACACTTGTCCTCGTGCTCATCTGGTGATGTATGTAAGAAGAATGTCTACCCATACTGATGATCAACGTCTGCTGATTCACTTTTTTCAGGATAGTTTGACCGGTGCGGCGCTGAAGTGGTATATGAGTTTGGATAACATGAATATCAATACTTTCAATGACTTGGGAGGAGCATTTATCAGACAATACAAATACAACATGGACATGGCGCCTGACTGTGACCAACTCAGGGCCATGGTCCAGAAAGACACAGAATCATTCAAAGAATATGCATAGAGATGGCGTGAGGTAGCCGCCCAAGTGATTCCTCCCATGGAAGAGAAGGAGATGACTAAGATTTTCTTGAAAACTCTGGGTGCTTTCTACTATGAAAGGATGGTAGCAAGTGAGCCAAGTGACTTTACTGAAATGGTAGGCATGGGTATTCGTTTAGAAGAGGCTGTAAGAGAGGTCCGTTTAACAAAGAGTGAAGGATCTGGAGGTGCGAAGAAGCCATCTTATGGGTTTACCAAGAAGAAAGAAGGGGATACAAATGCTGTTATACAAGAGAGGAGGGTTAATCCTCCTAGGAGAAAGTATCAGCGTCATCAGCAAGTCGCCTCAGTTACTCCAATTGTTGGTGTAGCTCCAACCACCGTTGCTTATCAGAGACCATTCCAGCAGGGGAATCAAGGGTATAATCAGAGAAGGGGGAGTTATGACCCTATTCCTATGAGTTATACAAAATTAATCCCGACATTAATTCAGAAGAAGTTGGTTCAGACCAGACCACCTCCCGCTATACCATCACCATTGCCTTGGTATTACAAAGTAGACCAAACATGTGCTTTTCATCAGGGAGCACCAGGGCATAATGTTGAGAATTGCTATCCTTTGAAGACTGAGGTGTAGAAATTGGTGAAGTCTGGTATTCTATCTTTCAAGGATGTGGGCCCTAGTGTGAAAGACAATCCTCTACCCAAGCATGGAGGAGCGAATGCTGTGAACATGGTGGCCGGTTGTCCAGGAGACTTCCAGATTTTTGATATTCATCTGGTTAGAAGAGATTTGGTAAAAATGCCCGCATAGCTCTGTGAATTTAGCTACTATACACATGACCATGCCTGTTGTGCTATTTGTAGTACAGATATACAGGGTTACGACAAGATAAAGGCTGACTTGCAGGAGATGATGGATGAGGGCCCCATCCACATAATTAGGCCTAGGGCAGATTATGAAGAGGAAGTGAACATGGTTTCTGGATGTCTTGGAGAGTTCAAATTTTTTGATGTGGAGTATATGAATGAGGATCTTGTACAATTGCATGCTACTTTCTTCCACATGGTTGGTCAGGTGGAACATTAGTATGGATCTTGCCGAATTTGCTGCTGGGACTCCCGAGGATGTTCAATTATGGGGAAAGGTGTTCAATTGTTGTTGGATAATGGAACTATCAAGGTTACAGGTCAAAGGGATGATTGCCATGAAGTTGATATGATTGAAGTTTGTTTGGCCGAAGAAGAGTCGGATGATGAGTATGCCTCTGCTGATGAGTATTTCTCCTCGGATGAAGATTTGTTTTTCAAAGATGACTCCATGATGATTGATTGTATTGAAGAAGGGGTAAACGTCATTGTGCCTTGTTTTGGTGCACCCTCCCATTTTGAAGTTGAGTATCATAGCAAGCCGGCTATTACTCCATTGGTGATTAGTTTGCCGGGTCCCGTCCCCTACAAGTCAGATAAGGCTGTACCCTACAAATATAATGCTACAATCTTAGAGAATGGTGTAGAAGTTCCCATCCAGCCGATGCCTGATGTTGGAAATATTGCTGAGACTAGCAGAGTGACCCGCAGTGGTCGTGTATTTGCTCCAATTTTTCGTGGAGATGTTAGCGCTGGAAAGAAAATTGTTGAGAATGTTGAACCCAAGAAGGTTACAGGTGAATCTAGTGGAACTACGTTAGAGAAAGAAGTGGATGTTATTTTGAAGATAATCAAGATGAGAAACTATAGAATTGTAGATCAGCTACTATAGACTCCTTCAAAAATATCAATCTTGGCTTTATTGATGAACTCCTATGCTCACAGAGAATCTTTGATGAGGGTATTGGACCAAGCTTTTGTGGAAAGTGACATGCCTATAGACCAATTCAGCAGTATAGTAGGGAACATTACGTCATGTAATAACCTGAGTTTCTGCGACGATGAATTGCCAGATGAAGGGAGGAATCATAACTTGGCCCTCCACATCTCTATGAATTGCAAGAATGATTCACTATCTAATATGCTGATTGAAAATGGATTTGCATTGAACATTATACCGAGGAGCACAACTATGAAGTTGAAATATCAAGGGACGCCCATGCACCCATGTGGCATTATTGTGAAAGCGTTTGATGGATCAAGGAAATATGTTATTAGTGAAGTGGACTTGCCTATTCATATAGGCTCACATTTGTTTCAGATTACTTTCTAGGTCATGGATATTGTACCTGCTTATAGCTGCTTGCTGGGACGACCGTGGATACATGAGGCAGGGGCTGTCACTTCAACTTTACACCAAAAGCTAAAGTTTGTACGTGAAGGAAAAGTGGTGATTATAAATGGAGAACAAGCATTATTGATATCTCATTTGTCCTCTTTCAGCATTATGGAGGCAGATGAAGCTGTTGTCGGAACCCAGTTCCAAGCTTTATCCATTGATAACATAAGGGGAAATGAGAATTCCATGGTTTCACTTAAGGATGCGCAGCAAGTTGTGTTAATGGTCATAGTGAGGTATGGGGACAAATTGTGGATCCACCTGTAAACAAGAACAGAGCTGGCTTAGGGTTCTCTTTGAAGAATGACAAAGGTAAGGGCATGAAGTTGAAGTCTGCTGCAGGCAAGTTTCAAGACATCTTCCGTAGCGGGGGTTATCTTCATCCAACTGTTTCCAGGATTAATGCCATTGTGGAAGATGAAGCAGAGCCAGAAATGCCAAATTACGTGATGCACAGAGTTAGAGTTCAGAACTGGATCACCATTGACGTTCCCTCTTGCATACATGTTTCAAAGTAATTTGTCTTGTTAATCTTTTTGAAAAGCTTTCACTCTGCCCAAGGTGTAAGTATTAATATTGTATGGGCTTATCTGTTTGCTGTGACTTTTAAAATTAATAATAAAAGTTGTCTTTGTTTCCCCAAATTGTGTCTTTATTTTCTGCTTTTTCTTGGAAAGTGGTAATACAAAAAAACCTTTAAAAATAAACAATAACTGAAATTAAATCCGCATGATCACTTGTTATATGTGTCAGTTTCTAAAAACAATCATAAATCATATGTGCAGATTAATTAAAAAACCCGTTGAATACAATGACCCTTCACCCTCTCCCAACTTTGAATGTCATGTGTATGGGGCCGAAAGAGAAGACTATGATGAGATTCCAGAAGAGGTCTCACAGTTGCTTGAGCGCGATGAAAATGCCATTCAGCCATATAAAGAGCCATTGGAAGTGATCAATTTGGGTTCAGAAGAAGATCCGAAGGAAGTCAAGATTGGAGCATTGCTGCATCCTAATGTGAAGAGCAGGTTGATAGAGTTGTTGAAAGAGTATGTGGATATTTTTGCTTGGTGTTATCAAGATATGCCTGGTCTAGATACAGATATTGTAGAGCACCATTTACCGTTGAAGCCAGAGTGTCCGTCAATCAAACAGAAGTTGCGAAGAACTCACCCAGATAGGGCAGTGAAGATCAAAGAGGAAGTTCTAAAGCAGATTAATGCCGATTTTCTTGTGACTAGTGTACCCTCAATGGATTTCCAATATCGTCCCAGTACCAAAGAAAGACGAAAAGTTCGCATGTGCGTAGATTACAGAGATCTAAATAAAGTTAGTCCAAAAGATGATTTTCCATTGCCACACATTGATATGTTAGTGGATAGCACAACAAAATTTAAAGTTTTCTCGTTCATGGACGGATTTTCCAGGTATAATCAAATAAGAATGGATCCATAGGACATGGAAAAAACAACGTTTATCACACCCTAGGGAACATTCTGTTATAGAGTGATGCCCTTCGAGTTGAAGAATGCTGGTGCAACGTACCAGAGGGCTATGATAACCCTATTTCATGATCTGATGCACAAGGAAATTGAGGTATATGTTGATGATATGATTGCTAAATTCTATACTGAAGAAGGGCATGTAGAAGATTTGTTGAAGTTGTTTCAGCGTTTGAGGAAGTATCGTCTCCGCTTGAATCTAAATAAATGTACCTTCGGTGTTCGATCAGGGAAATTGTTGGGTTTCATTGTTAGTAAGAAAGGAATTGAAGTTGACCCTGACAAAGTCAAAGCAATTCAAGAGATTCCAGCTCCAAGAACTGAAAAGAAAGTCAGAGGGTTCCTAAGGCGTTTGAATTATATTTCCAGATTCATTTCTCACATGACTGCAACGTGTGAACCGATCTTTAAGTTGTTAAAGAAAGATCAAGGTTGTGTATGGATGGATGACTGCCAAAAGGAATTTGAAATTATTAAAGAATATCTACTTGAACCTCCTATATTGCTCTCTCCTGTTGAAGGAAGACCGTTGATTATGTATCTGACAGTGTTAGATAATTCCATGGGTTGTATTCTGGGACAACAGGATGAAACAAGAAAGAAAGATTATGCCATTTATTATCTCAGTAAAAAGTTTACTGATTATGAGTCATGGTATTCCATGTTGGAAAAGACAGTTGTGCTCTGGCCTGGGCGGAAAAACGTTTGCGGCAGTATATGTTGAATCACACTACTTGGTTGATCTCCAAAATGGATCCAATCAAGTATATTTTTGAAAAGCCTGCTCTTACTGGGAGAATTTCCCGCTAGCAGAAGCTGCTATCTGAATATGATATCAAATACCGCACTCAAAAAGCTATTAAGAGCAGCGTGTTGGCAGATTATCTTGCTCACCAACCAGTTGATGATTATCAGCCTGTGAAGTATGGTTTTCCCGATGAGGATATGATGTTTCTGAAAGTGAAAGATTCTGATGAACCATTGCCTGAGGAAGTTCCTGATCCCGAATCTCGCTGGAGTATGATATTTGATGGAGTTGTGAATGCTTATGGTAAAGGAATCGGTGCTGAGATTGTCACTCCACATGGATCACACATTCCTTTTACTGCAAGGTTGACCTTTGATTGTACTAATACTATGGCAGAATATGAGGATTTCATCATGGGTCTCGAGGAAGCTATTGATCTCGTAATTAAAATTTTAGATGTGCATGGCGATTCAACTTTCGTAATAAATCAGATTAAAGGAGAGTGGGATACTCGTCACCCTGGCTTGATCCCTTACAAAGATTATGCTAGAAGATTGTTACCCTTCTTTAATAAAGTTGAATTCCATCACATTCCTAGAGATGAAAATCAAATGGCGGATGCTCTGGCAACTCTGGCTTCTATGTATCAAGTAAATATTTGGAATGATATACCTCGAATTGTAGTTTGACGACTGGATAGGCCCGCTCATGTGTTTACAACAGAGGAGGTAGCAGATGAAAAACCTTGGTATTATGATATCAAGCATTTTCTTCAGACTCAGGAATACCCGATTGGTGCTTCGAATAAAGATAGAAAGACATTGAGAAGATTTGCTGGCAGTTTCTTCCTCAGTGAAAATGTGTTGTATAAGAGAAATTATGACATGTTCTTGCTCAAATGGGTGGATAGACACGAAGCAGACATGTTGATGCATGAGATTCATGAAGGTTCATTCGACACTCATGCCAATGGACATTCAATGGCTAAAAGATGCTAAGGGAAAGCTACTATTGGCTGACAATGGAATCTGATTGTTACAAATTTGCAAAGAAGTTCCATAAATGCCAGATCTATGCGGACAAGGTTCATGTGCCTCTGACACTTCTCAATGTGATTTATTCCCCATGGCCTTTCTCTATGTGGGGGTATTGACATGATTGGGATGATATAACCCAAAGCTTCGAATGGACACCATTTTATCTTTGTAGCAATTGATTACTTCACCAAATGGGTGGAAGCAACTTCATATACTAATGTTACTAAGCAGGTGGTTGTGCGCTTCATTAAGAATAATCTTATATGTCGGTATGGTGTGCCGAGAAGAATTATCACTGACAATAGCTCGAATCTGAACAACAAGATGATGACAGAACTTTGTGAGGAATTCAAGACTGTCCATCACAAATCATCTCCGTACATACCAAAGATGAATGAGGCTGTTGAAGCTGCTAATAAGAATATCAAGAAGATTATCCAGAAGATGGTTGTTACTTATAAGGATTGGCATGAAATGCTCCTTTTTCTTTGCATGGATATCGAACATCCGTCCGCACTTCAACATGAGCAACCCCGTTCTCCCTTGTGTATGGAATGGAAGCGGTAATCCCAATTGAGGTTGAGATTCCCTCTTTGCGTGTGATAATGGAAACCAAGTTGTCAGAGGCTGAATGGGTCCAGGACCAGTTTGACCAATTGAATTTGATCGAAGAGAAGAGAATGACAGCTTTGTGTCATGGAAAGTTATATCAGAAGAGAATGAAGAAAGCTTTTGATAAGAAGGTTAAGCCTCGTGAATTCAGAGAAGGCGACCTCGTGCTCAGGAAGATCCTGTCTTTTAACGCTGATTCTAGGGGCAAATGGACTCCCAATTTTGAAGGCCCATATGTTGTCAAAAAAGCCTTCTCTGGCGGTGCATTAATTCTTGAAACTATGGATGGCGAGGTGTTCCCACGTCCCATGAATGCTGATGCAGTCAAGAAATACTTTGCCTAAAGAAATAAAAGAACAACTCGCTAAGTTGAAAAATCGAAAGGGCGGCTTAGGCAAAAAAGAGAGTCTCGGTAGGCCAAAAACCCGAAAGGGCAGTCTAGGCAAAAATTAGAGACATAAACAGAATAAATTTCCCGCTAAGTTGAAAACCCGCAAGGGCAGCTTAGGAAAAAGTTAGGGACTTTCTTGGCAAGTAACTACATCAGATAAGACTTGATCATTGAAGCAACAATCTTCTCGGATCCTCATCATACTTCAACAGAAGTTGCTGCTCAGGATTTCAAAAGTTGTTAGAGGGGATATTGGTCATTGTATCTCATTGTATCTTTTCTATTATATATTACCATTTTCCGAACTTTGTAATCATCCATGGAGTCTCGCCATTCGCAGACTACCATTCTATTAATAAAATTTGAGCTTTTACCCAATTCTTTGTATTTCTTATTTTATTTAGCTTGCAAACACTTCATTTATTATTAATAATAATTTTCAAAGAGAAAATATTAAATAACAAAATTGATCTTCAAAAAGAATTTACAATTTTCTTTTTACTTTAGAATTTGTGATGCAAGAGAAAAACAAAAGTGGTGATCCCAGGAATGGACAAACTCTAGTTGTTTTGGGAATTTTTTTGTTTCCCCCAGGAAGGTTTACTCAGGATGTTTTGCTGTATTGGGTTTGTAACTCCAGTATCCCCAGTCAAGTCTTAGTTCATATTTTTCTTCTTTTCTGAGTTTGCATGATATGAAGACTCAATCCAAGATTTCTCCAGTGAAGGTTTCATTTGTTTAATAGAAGTTCTTTCTTCCCATAGAAGTTGGTACAATAATTACTCTCGAAGAATACGTGTCTCTGGTTTCTCCAGTGAAGAACGTATCTTGGTTTTCCATTTGAGAATGTGGTGTTGACCTCCCCAAGGAAGTCAGCACAAAATCCCCAGTTAATGTCTCGATGATGGGGCATTATATGCCTTAGCGAAGTTTGTATGTTTTTCCTCCTTCAAAATGGGCCTGAATTCCCCAGTGAATGTTTTGATGATTGGTGTCCATCTGCTTTACTTGAAATTAGTTTCGCAATCCCCAGTAGAGGCGTTACATTTGAAAACATTTGTTTCCCCATTGAAGTCTGAGTGCTATTCCCTGGTGAAGCCTGGAGAAGAATGTTATATCTTTGTATCTGTACTGTTTTGTCACTATGTTTTGTTTACTTCCGGATTATGTTTCTCCCCAGTGAAGTTAAGCCATGCAGTAGTATTTTGTTTCCCCAGTTGGCGCTTACTTTTTTCTTGGAATGTTCATCTTGGATGTGATTTAGCCGAGTGTTGTTTGTGCCTGAGTTGGTTTTTCCTGGTTACTCCCAGTGTTACATGTCTGTTTTGTCAGCATATGCACTATAGCACTCATACATTGATACATACATCATGCATATTTGAATTTGGCAAATCATTGCTCATTGACATTCATTAATATTTTATGGACATGTTATCCTGTTTTGAAGAGTTGTGTTATCCTCTCTCCAATAGAGTGTCAGTCATAAGAAGAAAGTGTATGTTCTTTCAAGATTCCCACTGAATTATCCCTCGTGGAAGATTTTTGCTTTAGCCTTCCTGCACAACTCTTTGTTTGGATGATTTGGGTTTCGCTCTTTAGTTTATTTCTCAAATGATGTATTTTGGACGACTGTCTCATTCCAGTTTATTTCTGGTTTGAATCTTTGATCCTCAGCAATATTATTACTTATGATATCTGCAGACTTCGAGCCTTGGTTTGGGAATGTGCATTTATTTTGCATAAGAAGACTTTATCTCCTCAGCAGAAATATATTGGCATCTCCCCAGGAAGTCATATTTCTTTCCCCAGGAAGTCATATTTCATTCCCCAAAAAGTCATTTTTTTTACAATCCTCCATAACAGCAAGCAGCATGTCTCTTTATTTGAGCAACTTATACTTCCCCGTAAAAGTCGACATTACCCTTTTTGCCATCTTCCCTATGAGTAGATAGTTTGCAGTTCATTGTCAAAATTACTTTAGTGGATGGTAAGTCTTTCGATATCACAGAGACAATTCGTTGTGAAATCTTTGAAAGTGGTAGTCTCTTTATTTGAGACAACTTATATATTACCCTTTCCAGGAAGAATGCCTCGGTTAAAGAAGAAGTTGAGACCCGTTCTAGGTGAAATTCCAGAATTTTGGGGATTGTTATCTTTTTGCTACCTTCAGTGAATGTTGGTAGTTCATCGTCAGTGAACGACGATGCTATGATATATTCTCTTTATACCTTCAGTGAAAGTTGGTAGGTCTTCGACAGTGAACATCGATGATTGTTATCTTTTTACTACCCTCAGTGAATGCTGGTAGGTCATCGGCAGTGAACGGCGATGCTATGATATATTTTCTCTTCTACCTTCAGTGAAAGTTGGTAGGTCTTCGGCAGTGAACGTCGATGATTGTTATCTTTTTGCTACCTTCAGTGAATGTTGGTAGTTCATCGTCAGTGAACAACGGTGCTATGATATATTTTCTCTTCTACCTTCAGTGAAATTTGATAGGTCTTCGATAGTGAACGTCGATGATTGTTATCTTTTTGCTACCCTCAGTGAACGTTGGTAGTTCATCGTCAGTGAACGACGATGCTATGATATATTTTCTCTTCTACCTTCAGTGAAAGTTGGCAGGTCTTTGGCAGTGAACGTCGATGATTGTTATCTTTTTTCTACCTTCAGTGAACGTTGGTAGTTCATCGTCAGTGAACGACGATGCTATGATATATTTTCTCTTCTACCTTCAGTGAAAGTTGGTAGGTCTTCGATAGTGAACGTCGATGATTGTAATCTTTTTGCTACCCTCGGTGAATGTTGGTAGTTCATCGTTAGTGAACGACAATGCTATGATATATTCTCTTTCTACCTTCAGTGAAAGTTGGTAGGTCTTCAGCAGTGAACGTCGATGATTGTTATCTTTTTTCTACCCTCAATGAACGTTGGTAGTTCATCATCAGTCAACGACGGTTTTATGATATATTTTCTCTTCTACATTCAGTGAAAGTTGGTAGGTCTTCGACAGTGAACATCGATGATTGTTATCTTTTTGCTACCTTCAGTGAACGTTGGTAGTTCATCATCTGTGAACGGAGATGCTATGATATATTCTCTTTCTACCTTCAGTGAAAGTTGGTAGGTCTTCGACAGTGAACATCGATGATTGTTATCTTTTTTCTACCCTCAGTGAACGTTGGTGGTTTTGCCTTCAGTCAAAGTTGGTGTATCCTTTGACTTGTTATCGTCCTCTATAAGTTAGGTCTTTTGATCCACCGGTGATTTATTTTCCTGGTCTGGTTTCTCTTTTGTTTCTTTATTTCCTTTGTTACATCCCCAACAGTGTTTTGCGTCTCTTTGGTTTTGTTCATATGCATTCATGCTCATAAGCATTGCATGGCATCTTAGGGCCAAAAATAGGGTTTATTTTATATTTAAGTATCTTCGATCGCGTCGACACGAAGATTTTTAACCTTCGTATCTTCAGATAGAAGAGACTTAAATAAGGGCAGCTGTTGTACCCCAATTTTTGCCCCTAAGATCCCTTCATCATACCATGTTGATTCAATCACAACAAGATCACATTAGGGCTTTTGGTTTTCCCCATAATTTATCTTTGCTCTTTGAGGAATCACCAAGCACCTTGACTTGTTTTATTTTGTGATCATGAATATTTTGTCTTGATTTTTCTTTTTAATTAATAAAATGCAATGTTGGTTTGTCTTACTTGTTAATAATGTAGGTAAAGACAATAAGGCTTAGCAAGTTTCTCTATGGGTTCATGAGTTTATTTCCATGCCCCAGTCAATAAAGCTTGAGAAGTCCAAATCTCACCATTGAAGTTGTTTTGGAAGGGATGGCATGGCAAGGTTATTTTGGTTCACTACATTTCCAAGTTATCAAGATTGATTCAAAGGTGCAAGGGATTGATTGAAGAAGTTGTCATGGTTGGACAAGGCCTTGTTCCCATTGGTCATAAGTGCATATTTCTCTAAATTCTCAAGACATGGAAGTGGTTTTGGTGGCTATGAATTATCATTTTCATCCTTAATAACTTATATTTACAAAGCAAGAGTGTTGGTACAAGAAGGTGGTTCAAATTTGTCAAGGTTCCTCAAAGCATTTTCTTGATCTAGGAGTTAGGGTCTTGAACTTCAAAGAAGTATATCTTGCTCATATTTTGGTATTTTTGAGTGATTCCAAAGACATACTTCTCTTCAAAGGGTTATTAACAAATCACTTTAAAAGTTTCAAGGAGTTTTCATTTGGAAGAAACTTGATGATGGAGAAAGATTACAAGTCTTCCAGATGAACCCTCATTTTCTCATGTGTGACTTCAAATGATCATAACTTGGTCAATTTTTATCACCTTGGGACCACTAATTTTCCATAATGATCTTGAGGATGTGAACTTTACTCCTTCTTTTATGTGCAAAGTAATAAAATGGATGGAAGATGCCCTAAGGATACAAAATATTATAGGTCATTTCATGATTTTTTTCCAACTTCAACAATTCATAACTCTCTCAATTTTTGGAGATTTTGGATGGTTCAAGTCTCAAAATGTAATTTAAGAGGTCTATTTCATTCCATATTCTTTGGTTAAGAGCAAATTCCAAGTGGAAGGCCATGTTTGGATGCAAAACATTATAGGTCACTTTTGAAGAAAAAACTGAAATATTTCTAAGTACAGAAAGTCAACCCTTTTTCTCCAACTTTGACTCAATGCAACTTTCAGCTCAAGCATCCATTTGATTCCATTATTTTTCGATTGCAAAGCTTGTAACCTCATATTTCTAAAGCATCAAGAATCATGTCCTAAGAACCCTTGAGCTGAAAATGCCATTGTTTTGAAATTGGTAGCTTGAAACTGAAGTTTCATCACAAGTCAGATTTTGAAATATTTGTTTTGGCTTCTAATCACTAGTTTCCCACGTGTTTTTGCTTCTAATCATGTTTAGCAACTTTCCAAAGATGTTTAGCATCATGAAATGCACGATTTGGCTGAGTTTTGATTCTAAACAAGTCACACTTTGTTCATGCTGCAGACCCCTCACGATTTCCCTCAAAACCTCATCATTTCACACACTTGAGGATCCCATTCTGTTGTACCCCAAAATTTGCCCTCTCATTTCTCAAAGGATCATCCTGGACTCTCAGGTTTGCTTCTATCAAGTTCCAAGTCTTGAATTACCACTTTTCAAGAAGATCATCCATAAGGGCAAAATGGTCAAAAGCACACTGAAAAGTCAAACTTTGACTTTCAGATCAAATCAAGTTTCAACAATTTTATTTCATCAAGACATGAGATTGGTTCATCAAAAAAATTAGGAGTCAGAAATTACTTGAAAAAAAATCAAATTTTTAAACATTTAGAAAATTTTCTAAGTGTTAAGAGTATATGACGCTTCAGAACTTCTGAGCCAGCCTCCACGCAAGTGCAGTCAGAAGTTGCAAACCTGGTTCAGAACATAGTTCTTCAATAAGAACATGAATCTTCAGCATATGGAGTTTACGTTTCTGTTCTTCTGCGATCAGAACATCACCAAATCCCAAAACCTCATTTAAGCAACCTGCTGCCCTGCTACATCATAGTCCTGCAATCAGCTACTGACCCAGTCCATGCCTGCACTTTCTCAAACCCCATATTTGCATCAAATTAGCATACAAAAACTGTGATTAAAAAGAAATGAAACAATATACCAAAAAGGTTTGAATCCCATTTGTTTTTCCCCTCAAAACCACAGCAAACCCATCTATAAATAATTGGCTCCATCACACGTTCAGGCGGTTGGCTTTTAGAGAGAGAGAATTGTAAAAAGACAGAAAGAAAGCCGTGAAACCATCATAAAAAATCCAGAATTCCCAAACAGAAAACCAAAACCTTTGTTCTTCCCTTTGAGTCAAAGAACTTGGCATTTTCTCCACCGTTACTCTCGCTGACTCTAGAACGTCTGAAGGCAGCAGTTCAAGTTCCATACACACACTTTAGGATTCAAGGTAAGTCTTTCTGACTTTGCATCTTTTCATTCAAAACGTCATTAAATATGTAAATATCATAGTATTAATGTTGTCCATATCATTGCATAAGTAAAAAAACCGTGGATCAGAACTTCTTGATTAAGGGTAGGCTTAGGATTAAGATTAAAACTTCTATAAATTGTTGTGCTTTTATCCCTATGATTTGTTGTTTGATTAAGAACTGAATAAGTTGTTGATGGTTGATTAATGTGAGAAAAGATTTGAAATATAACACAAAACTTATGATGTTTCCGCTCACTGTTTTAACGCTTAGAACTTCTGACTTCCACACACTGATAACACAGAATTTCTGATGTTTCCACTCACTGTTTTAACACATAGAACTTCTGATGCTCACTCACTGTTTTAGCACAGCACAAAACTTCTGAGTTCTCCTTATTGTAAACACACTGAACTGCTGATACTTCCACTCGCTGTTTTAAACACTCAAAATTTCTGATTTTCACATGCTGACAATACACTGAATTTCTGATGTTTACTCACTGTTTTAGCGTAACACATAACTTCTAACTTTTGGCTCACTGTATGAATACTACCCAGAACCTCTGTGTTTTCCCTCTAACGTTTTTGCAGGACCCCAAAGTGTACCAATCCAGAACTTCTGATGCCCACTGACGTTTCTTTCTGAGTCACAGCACTCCTGGCATCAGAACTTCTGATCCCTTTTATTTTGTTTGCAGCAGCATGCTGATTCTATATCTCATTTATTTCCATTTTTGTCACTTTCAATATTAATACTCTTTTTATCAAATAAAAAATGGCATACAAATATTTTCTTTTTACTAGCTAATTCATTCTTTTTTTATTCATTAAGACAAAAAAACATTTTTCCAAACAAAGTCCTTTTTCTTTCTTGCATTATTATTTCAATATGGTTGTAATAAATAATTAGGATTTATTTTCTTGCAAACTCCCCTATTTGTAAATTTATACCCCATCCCTAAAATATTGTAATAGCGTAGGACTTTTATATTTCCGCAATTGATCTCTTTTCAAATATAAATATTAGTAATTAGGGTGTGTATGGAAAGATGTGAAATCGACAAATAGATCACCCTAATCAAGACTAAATGCATGCAATTAAACACACTTGCACACTAGCACCCTTAGGGTAATCCCAT
Source organism: Vicia faba (assembly GCA_948472305.1). Taxonomy (NCBI): domain Eukaryota; kingdom Viridiplantae; phylum Streptophyta; class Magnoliopsida; order Fabales; family Fabaceae; genus Vicia; species Vicia faba. The sequence goes on from OX451739.1 coordinate 851,118,007, forward strand.
TTTGTGGCCCCTCGGAAAAATAATCTTGTCCCTCGAATATAGGTGTTTTAGCAAAGACCCTCGATAAAAGATCGTAGTCCCTCGATGACCCTCAATGTTGCCTTCGGTAAACAATCTAGTCCCTAAATGACATTGCTAAAACGTCTCATAGGTTGCCTTCTATGACTATACAAATGTCCCACACCCGTCCCTTCACATCCAACGATGAGGCTTCTTACCAAATCAATGGGAAGGTAGCAACATCTAAAGGAGGAGGAAAAAGAACATCTAAGACCTTTCGAGTAGGTAGATTCGCTCCTAGTTGCTCGCTTGCTCATAACAAAAACATTTTATACACCAACACTCTCATTTTGAAAACATTTTCGAAAAACAACACTTTGTACGCGTTCTTATAGAGACGAGAACCATTACAAAGACACATTTTCAAAATCACTTTCAAAATCACTTTCACAAACACATCTTTGAACTGTTTTCCAAACAAACACTTTGTACGCGTTCTTATAGAGACGAGAACCATTACAAAGACACGTTTTCAAAATACTTTGAAAACCCACACCACAAGAACATTCAAACAAAATTAAGTGGTCTAGTAAGCAACTAAGATCCCATGGAAAACCATGTATGAAAGGGGTGTTAACATCTTCCCTTTTCATAATCTACCCCCCGAACTCAAGAAAACATCTCTAAAGGTCTTTCCTGTGCTTTTCACCATTCCTTTTGGATAAAAGAAAAGTCGGTGGCGACTCTTGCTATCCGCAACATTGCGATCAAACACAAACCCTCAAGTAAGTTCTCCCACTATATCACAGAACTGGTGACTCTGCTGGGGTATTTTAAAGTGGGGTTACCTTAGGGCTAGATCACATATATTTGCTTTCATTGTTTGACTTGTATGCTTTACGTTTTGGGTCCTTGTTTGGGTTACTGTTAAAAATCCTACACTCGGATTTGGGGAACACCTTTTTAGGCAAGTAGCAATAAACTGTGAGGGAACTGTGCAAGGTATACCGACACGGTTGAAGCAGTAGCTACATTGATGTGGCACTTTGGTTGGTACCGGTAACCCTTGAGTCAATCAAGGAGAGTATGGGGCCGCCGCGTGGTGTCATGAAGCATCAACTGACCTTAGAACCTTTAATTGCAAAACTTGGCCAATAAGACGTAGCGAGGTGGCCGACCTTGGTGTATTCCCAAGGTCGACAGATACTCAATGCTACACTCATTGAGGTTTGACTCTTGAGCTTTGTTTGGTTGCGAGTTAATCGCCTATTGAACGAAGCTTGGGGAAAAACGGTGATATTGAGATCCCTTAGAACCCAGTTACTATTTATAGGACAGGTTGAACCAATCCAACTTCAAGAGGGTATGACCTTAAAACTCATGCAGGCCTTAAACCTAAGGAATTGGTGTGACTTGTTTGTTGTTTACTATACCTGTGATTTTCTAGCATAATCATGAAATCATAAGCATGGCATATCATGGCTAACCATTTCAAGGATTTCCTAGGGCTCATTTTTGCTTTGTTTTGTAAGACATGGCATCCGCCAGTAGGAACACTATACAGATCAACCTTGTGGAAGTGTCTCTCCAACAAAAGGATCTGGCATTAAGTGTTCTTGAAAGTTCTCATTTCACTAAAAAGCATGGTCAGTTGCTCAATTTTGTCACTGCAAAACCTGATGAAAAATTATTAAAAGTGTTGTTTCAGTTCTTCGATCCTGTGCACCATTGTTTCACCTTCCCGGATTACCAGCTAGTACCTACTATAGAGGAATTTTCTCAGTTGTTAGGGGTACCTATTCTCGATTAGTTACCTTTCAACGGTACAGAAGAACATCCAAAGCCTAAAGAGATTGATAGAGCTCTGTCTTTACAACGGTCTGACATAGTGACGAATTGGGAGACTAGAGGGAGTGTCCAAGGAATTCCGGTTAAGTTTCTGTTTGAGAAGGCTTACCATTTTTGGGATACTTTAGATTTACAAGCTTTCGAAGAGGTGCTGGCACTTCTCGTTTACGGGACGATACTTTTCCCTAATGCAGATCAACTCGTAGATGTGAGCACTATTAAGGTTTTTCTGTCTCATAATCCAGTGCCTACATTACTCAGGGATATTCTACACTTTCTGCATGCTCACACTCCAAAGAGAAGGGGGAGCCTCCTGTGTTGCACTCCTCTATTGGCTAGGTGGTTTATTTCGCACCTACCCAAGTCTGTTTTGAAGAACGATCAGGGTTTGAAATGGTCTCGTAGGTTGATGTCCCTTAAGCATTCAAACATTCATTAGTGTTCGCGGTTCTCGGAAGATGTTACCATCATCGATCGCTGTGGTGAATTCCCTAATGTCTCTATCTTAGGCATTTGGGGAGGAATCACTTATAACGCTTGTTTGACACTGCGGCAGTTTGGTTATGCAAGGAGGGACGACCCTCATGATGCGCTTATCCAAGGAATCGCTTTCAACTACGAGAATGATACTTAGGGTTACCACAAAAGGTTCATAAAAGCTTGGGGCATGGTACATAAAATTGATAGTAAGACACTGGGGCATAAGAATTCTATCCCTCTTGAGCCCTATCTCCAATGGGTACGAGCCCGCGCTTAAAGTCTTATGATTCCTTACCCTGCTGTCCTACCAATAATTGTGGAACCAATTGCTGAGGGAGATACGACTTCCCTCGTTCATCATCCTGACATGCCAACCGATCACGAGGAGTTGCAGAAGCCCTGGGTTCAACTTAAAGAGGAGCGGGACACGTTTGAAGCTCAGTTCTATGTCAGCGAGAAGAAGGTCCTGGAACTCACTAGGCTACTTCATGAAGAAAGGAACATAAACGCCTACATTGCACCGAAGAGGATGCGTTCCCGGGGAACCTAGTTTCTTTTTGCTTTGAGTTTTGTTTTGTTTAAACTGTAAGCCTAAAGGGCATTCTTTGTAACAATTCAAACTCATTAATACAATTAACGTGTGTTTCTTTTTGGTTAAGCAAATTTGATCTTTTAAGAATCCTTGAAATCATTACATACGCATACCATCCATGACATTGCATAAGCCGGTACCATCACAGGTTTCTCACCTCCTTCGCTGTTTATTTCAGCAGAAATGTCTTCTGAACAAAGCATCAAAGATCTTCAGGCACAAACTTCCCAATTTCAACAGATGTTCATAACTCTGGCAAAAGGGCAGGAGGATCTGAAGGCCCTCATCCTGAAAGAGAAGAAGAAGAAGAAGCTCGTTGGTGCCCTCAATATGGGCAGAATATTCGGGGGCCACTAAAGAAATCAGTTGATCTGACCTCCTCGTCCAAAGAAGGGGAGAATCAAGAGAGGCAGACAAGGGAAGAGGACCCCAGTCCTGAAGTTTCTGACAATGATACCGACTATAATGATGAGAAATATCCTCCCATTGAGGATAGATACAAGTAGTTAGAGGATCAGCTGAGCGCTATGGAATTTCAGAGAATACCTGGGTTGGACTTCGAAGAACTGGGATTGGTGTCGGGAGTGGTCATCCTGCAGAAATTTAAAGCTCCGGTTTTCGCAAAATATGATGGGTTGTCTTGTCCCAAGCTTCATCTCCATTCCTATGTGAGGAAGATTCAGCCTCACACTGCTGATAGGAATTTGTGGGTTCACTTCTTTCAAGACAGTCTGTCAGGGGCTCAACTTGAATGTTTCTACCAATTGGAAGGAACCAATGTCCGAAACTGGGAGGATTTGGCTGCTGCTTTTTACAAGCAGTATCAATACAATGCCGACCTGGCCCTTACTCGCACTCAACTCCAGAGTATGTCCATGGGCGCAGGTGAAGGCTTTAAGGACTACACGTATAAGTGGAGAGACTTAGCTGGGAGAGTTCAACCCCCTTTATCTGACAGGGATTTGGTTGACATGTTTCTTGGGACACTGTCTGGTCCATTCTTCAACCATTTGATCGGCAACTCGTCAGTTGGTTTCACTAAGCTAATATTAACCGGAGAGAGGGTAGAAGCTGGGATCTGGAGCAGAAAAATACAGAAGGACACCTCTTCGAGTTCAGTAAAGAAGCCCTTCACTGGTAAGAAGGAGGCCAGTTCCATTTATAGCCCGAGAGATCAGAGTAGAGCGAGATACCGTCCAACGGTAGGTGCTGTAATAATACCTAGGCCTGCGGCTGCCCCACAACGCAACCATCAATAAAGGGTGGAAAGACCACAAAGGCAGTTCACCCGGATTAACATGACATTAACAGAGGTTCTACCCCATCTATTGAGATCTAACTTGGAAACTTTAAAAGAGGCTCCCAAGAATCCTAATACCTCCTCTCCTTGTTACAATCCGAACGCTCGGTGCACCTATCATTCTGAGAGTCCTGGTCATGTTACAAATGACTGCTGGGCTCTAAGAAACAAAGTACAAGATTTGATTGAAGCCAAGGAGATTGAGTTCGACGCTCTGGAGAAGCCCAATGTCATAACTGCTCCCATGACTAAGCACAACCATAGATTTAACGCTGTTGATAACGATCTATTCGTGACCTCAGTTGATGAAGTTTTTACTCCTCTCATGACTGTTAAGAAGAATTTGTTGTTTGTCGGTTTATTTCCAGGTTGTGATGAAGGTTGCCACATATGTTCATCACTGCCTTCTGGTTGCTATTTACTGAAAACAGGTGTCCAACACTTGATGGAAAATAGAGAAATTTTGTTCGAAAAGACTTTGTTTACAACTGTTCCGTGTGAAGATATTGCTATTATAACAATTTCTGCCAATCCTTCCAAGGCCTCCTCAAGAAGACCTGTTAGGATTACACCCACTGTGAGAACCGCTCCGTTAATAATCACTTGTCCTGGTCCTGTCCCGTACGCCTCAGGCAAAGTTGTCCCTTGGCATTATGGCGCCGATGTTTACTATCATGGCGTTAAACAAAACTTGAAGACCGAAGAAGCTGATCCTGATGTCAGTAACATTGTCGGGACCAGCAAGATTACCAAAAGTGGAAGGGTTTTCTCTCCCGAGATTTCCCCAAAGATTGTCAATAAGCCTGTTGTTATTTCATCTTCTGTTCCTGCTAGTACTTCAGTTACTATTCCCGTTCTTACTACAGTTGCTACCCCCACCGATGAGTCATCTGGGGCTCGAGGCAAAGAAGCTGTAGGTAAGCCTTCCCGAATGGAGGCACCTAGAAAAGTTGTTGTGGAATCCTCTAAGCAAGAGATAGAGGAAATTCTAAAAATAATCAAAAAGAGCGACTACAACGTGGTCGAGCAGTTGGGGTAGACCCCCTCGAAGATATCAATGTTGTCTTTGCTGTTATGTTCTGAGGCCCATGCAAAGGCTCTGATTGCATTCCTCAAGACCGCGCATGTGCCACAAGAAACCTCAGCCGATCAATTCAAAGACTGTATGGCCAGCTTGACTGCTGACAATGGGCTGGGCTTTTCAGACGCCGACTTGACACCAAAAGGGAGGAATCATAATGATGCTTTGCATGTCTCAATCGAATGCAGGGGCACCACTATGGCTCATGTGTAAGTGGATACTGGGTCTTCATTGAATGTCCTACCTAAGAAGGCTCTCGATCGACTAAATTGTGAAGGCTTGACCCTAAAGCCCAGTAACATTGTGGTAAGGGCTTTTGACGGGTTGAAAAGATTGGTGCATGGGGAGGTGGACATCCCTGTCAAGGTAGGCTCTCAGACTTTTGAGTCCACTTTCTATGGGATGGACATCATACCATCGTACTATTGTTTTTTGGGTCGTCCTTGGATCCACGAAGCTGGGGCTGTTACTTCTACACTACACCAAATGTTGAAGTATCCGGTGAAGGGGAAGATAGTCACTGTGCATGGAAAAGAGGATTATATGGTGAGCCACCTGAACTCCTTCAGGTACGTAGAGATGGACAGAATTTATAGATACTCCTTGTCAAAACTTTGAAGAGGTTCCCTAGATTTTGGCATCAACAGGGACCACTACCAGCACCAAACCTCCTCTAAAGATGGCTTTTCTCAAGGACGCTAGAGCAGTAGTCGAAGAAGGGGCTCAGCGGGCTGTTCGACACGCTCGAGTTGGAGGACCTCCCCTATGCATCAGCAATCGAGGGGTCAATGCTATTGAAGACAATGAGGAAGACTTTGATATTGACAGCTGGATTTACCCAACTACCAACAGTGGACCGAGTAATTGGACAACCAGAGATTTTATATCAGTTTCTTTTATTCCGCAGTAATTATCTTACTTGTTTTCTAAGTTTGTAATGAACAATTTAAACTTTATGGCCTTGTGTCTTACCCGAGGCACAATGGTTCTATCTGTGAGGGTTATTATATGTCACCTCATATATCATCAATGAAGCATTGGATGTTATTTGCATACAAATTTTGCACTCTCTGTTTTTCTTTTCTGCCTTTGCTTTATCAATACAGCTATACTCTTACACACACTCACGTATCAAACTGCAGATCGATATCCACTCTGGATCCCATTGATAACAATCCTGCTATTGCCAGTTATGACTTTGAAAATCTGATCAACCAAGCCGAGGACGAAGGTGAGGACGATTGTGAGGTACCTGGAGAACTTGCTAGACTATTACAATAGGAAGAGAGGGCTATACAGCCTCATGAAGAGTCAGTTGAGACAATAAACTTGGGTACAGAGATGGACAGAAAAGAAGTCAAGATCGACACAAATTTGGAGACTAAGATCAAACAGCGATTGATACAGATGTTGCACAACTACATTGAGATCTTCGCCTGGTCATATGAAGACATTCCTGGTTTAGACACTGATATCGTGGTGCACCGTCTGCCAACTAAAGAGGATTGTCCTCCGGTTAAACAGAAGGTCTGCCGTATGCACCCTGAAATGTCAGAGAAGATCAAGGCAGAGGTCATGAAGCAGTTCGACGCAGGGTTCTTAGATGTCACCTTCTATCTGCAGTGGGTTGCTAACATCGTTCCAGTACCTAAGAAGGACGGCAAGGTACGGATGTGGGTGGATTACAGAGACATGAACAGGGCAAGCCCCAAGGATGACTTCCCGCTTCCTCACATTGCTGTTCTGGTTGAAAACACCACGCAACACAAAATTTTCTCCTTCATGGATGGCTTATATGGCTATAACCAGATCAAGATGGCTCCTGAAGACATGGAGAAGACAACCTTCGTCACACAGTGGGGAACCTTCTGTTACAAGGTGATGCCTTTTGGGTTGAAGAATGTTGGGGCAACCTATCAGTGAGCCATGGTCGCTTTGTTCCATGATATGATTCACCACGAGATCGAAGTTTATGTTGATGACATGATACCCAGGTCTCAAACTGAAGAGGAACATCTCGATCATCTATAAAAGTTGTTCAACAGGTTGAAGACATACAAGCTGAGGTTGAATCCGAACAAGTGAACCTTCAGGGTAAGGTCTGGTAAGCTTCTGGGTTTCATCGTCAGTGACAAAGGTATTCAGGTAGACCCCACAAAGGTGAAGGCCATACAAGAGATGCCGACTCCCCGTACTGAGAAGGAAGTTAAAGGTTTCTTGGGACGCTTGATATATATCACCAGGTTCATTTCACATCTGACTGCTACTTGTGAGCCCATCTTCAAGCTCCTGAAGAAAGATCAAGTGGTAAAGTGGAATGACGAATGCCAGACTGCTTTCGAAAGGATCAAAGAATATCTTCAAGAACCGCCAATTCTGATGCCTCCCGTTGAAGGAAAACCTTTGATATTATACTTAACAGTGCTAGACAATTCAATGGGGTGTGTGCTGGGGCAGCATGACGAGTTTGGTCTAAAAGAGCACGCGATATACTACCTTAGCAAAAAGTTTACCAACTGTGAGACACGATACTCACTGCTCGAGAAAACTTGCTGCGCTTTGGCATGGGCTGCTCGCCGACTAAGGCAGTATATGCTGACCCACACTACTCTGTTGATATCTAAGATGGATCCAATCAAATACATCTTCGAGAAACCCACTCTCTCCGGAAGAATAGCAAGATGGCAGATGATATTAACTGAATATGATATACAATATACAACCCAGAAAGCAATCAAGGGGAGTGTATTGGCTGATCATTTGGCTCATCAAGCCGTGGATGACTATCAGTTCATGAATTTTGAGTTCCCAGATGAGAACATTATGCTGGTGACTGACTACGAAGGACATGGACTGGATGAAGGACCTGAGAAAAGATCCCGATGGACTATGGTTTTTGATGGAGCTTCAAACGCACTCGGTAATGGCATTGGCGCCGTAATCATATCTCCTGAGGGGTGTCATACTCCTTTCACTGTCCGACTATGTTTTAACTGCACTAACAACATGGTGGAGTATGAAGCCTGCATCATGGGTCTCAAAGCCGCTATTGATCTCAGGATCAAGTTCTTAAATGTCTTAGGGGATTCAGCCTTAGTGATAAGTCAGATCAAAGGAGAATGGGATACGAAACATCCGAATCTCATCCCGTACAAAGAGCATGTACTGGCGTTGCTACCCCACTTTGGAGAAGTAACCTTTGAACATTTCCCACAAGAGGAGAATCAGCTAGCGGACGTGCTAGCCACCATGTCTTCCATGTTCAAAGTCAAGTGGGAAAATGAAGCTCCCCGAATCACTATTGAAAGGTTGGATGAACCGGAACACTACTGCGAGATTGATACTGAAGAGGTAGCAGACAAACCCTGGTTTCACGAAGTGAAAAGGTATATCGAGGCTCAAGAATATCCCAAAGGGGCATCTGTCAATGATAAGAAGTTTCTGAGAAGGTTCGTTGCGAAATTCTTCCTCAGTAATGGAATCCTCTACAAGCGTAATCATGACTCTACCTTACTGCGGTGTGTAGACAAGAGCGAAGCAGAGAGGATTATGACATACCTACATGAAGGTACCTTCGGAACCCATTCCAGTGGACATACCATGGCTAAGAAGATCCTACGGGCATGATACTACTGGTCCACTATGGAAGCAGACTGTTATCAGCACTCCCGAACCTGTCATAAATGCCAAACTTATGCTGATAAGGTGCATGTGCCTCCGGTTCCTTTGAATGTCTTGACAGCTCCGCGGCCCTTTGCAATGTGGGGCATTGACATGATCGGAGAAATCAGGCCTACCGCTTCCAATGGGCATCGCTTCATCCTGGTAGCTATCGATTACTTCACGAAATGGGTTGAGGCTGCCTCATTTGCCACCGTTACCAAGAGTGTTGTAGCACGGTTTATCAAGCATAACCTGATCTGTCGGTATGGTGTGCCAGAGAGAATTATCATGTACAATGGTACGAATCCCAATAACACGATGATCACCGAGCTCTGTAAGCAATTAAAGATACGACATCACAACTCTTCTCCCTACCGGCCGAAGATGAATGGCGCTGTTGAAGCAGCTAACAAGAACATCAAGAAGATTATACAGAAGATGACAGTGACATACAAAGACTGGCATGAGATGCTACCATTCGCTCTGCATGGGTACCGTACCTCAGCACGAACGTCGACAGGGGTAACACCCTACTCTCTGGTATATGGCATGGAGGAAGTCCTACCCATTAAGGTCCAGATTCCTTCTTTAAGGATTTTGAAAGATACAGGTTTAAACAAAGATGACTGGATCCAGACTCGACTTGATCAACTGAATTTGATCGATGAAAAGCGACTTACTGCTGTCTGTCATGGTCAAACGTATAAAAAACGGATGATCAAGGCCTTCAAAAAAAAGTCAGACGCCAAGAGTATCAAGTCAGGGATCTAGTAATCAAGCGCATCATACTGCCGCAAGGTGATCCCATGGGAAAATGGACTCCCACATACGAAGGGCCATTTGTGATTAAAAACATTTTCTCGGGTGGAGCCATGATTCTAACCACCATGGACGGTGACGACCTTCCTCACCCTGTCAACACAGACATAGTGGAAAGATACTACGCATGATAAAAGACCCGCTAGGTTGACTGGCCTAGGCAAAAATAAGGGCTTCCCGGTGAACCAAAAGGGTTCGGGCAAAAATAAGGGATGAAAATGAAAAAAAATCTGTACACCCGGCAAGTCGAAAACCCGAAAAGGAGGCTTGGGAAAAAAGGGCATCCCGGTGGACTGAAAACCCGAATGGGAGGTCCAGGAAAAAGTTAGGGATGAAAAGAGTATCACTATGTCCCACTGGATCACCTTGCGATCTGACCTCTGTATCAATTGTCAAACTCAAACAACATCAATCAATCTAATCAGCTTCGGACAAGCAGCAAAGTGAGGAGACGCTCGAAGGCATAACAGCAATAGCAGATTTGAAATTCAATGGGATTGTTGCACATAGCTGTTATCTTTTCGTTGTACATAATACTGTATAACGACCATTTTTATGGTGGCGTTCTCTTACTAGAGCGTCAGTTTCCTTGTACAAAAACGCCTGTTATAGACCAACCTCAAAAATTAATACAAGTCATTTTTACAAAACTATTTGTTTTTCTTTTTCTGTTTTGTTTTTGCAAGAACGCCCAATGATTTATTCTTGATATATGCACTTGAATATGATTGCTGTTCACAAATATCTGCATAGGAAAAGAAAGACAATTGCTCATAACTTAAGAAATAGGGACAAAAACTAAAATGTCAAACCCGACAGTTACTCTGTCCAGCAGGTACCAGGGCAGAGACAACTTTGGAGCACAGTCATCAGTACATGTGACCTTGTAACATTTGTATTCCCCACAGAGTAGAGGTAATCAAAGCATTGATATCAGTTCTCTCAAAACGGGAAGTGATCTCCCTAGCTAGGGTCGTCTAGAAACCTGACATCTATATCCCCCAACTAAATTTCATAATTGCGAGCGGATCATCATAAATTTTTAACTCTCCAAGCAGAGTTTATTTCTCTGGATACAGAAGCTCAATCCCCGACAGAGCCCATTACTTCAGCTACGGAAATTCACCTTCCAAGTTGTTCCCCGCAAAGTTATTCTCAAACAAAATCTCCCCTGACAGAAGCACAGTCATTTCCGTTCACCATCTCCAACGGAAGTAGAAGAACCATAGTTCTCTACAACAGTAAAAAATGCTATATTCTCCAGCAGCAGTCAGGGATTTATTTCCCGGACTCGGATATGTCACAACTAACATCTCATGCTCATACATCATGACATGCACATACATATCACATATAACATAATCTCATTTATTTTGAGAACATCACCTCACAACGCATTTCATGCATCACATATAATTAAACCTGTTATCTTTTCAGGAAAGACAGTTATCACCAATGATTCCAGCGGTTATGCATGCCATATCTACAGGCAGTTAATGGAAAAAATCAGTTCCCGAAACTAAACGGGTTAACTAATCTGCATGATCAAGCGAAGTAACCCTACGACCCAGGTTCCTTCCCACAAGCCTTACTATCCAGGCTTTTATCTCGAAGTAACCCTACTACCCAGGTTCCTTCCCACAAGCCTTACTATCCAGGATTTCATCTCGAAGTAACCCTACTACCAAGGTTCCTTCCCACAAGCCTTACTATCCAGGCTTTCATCTCAAAGTAACCCTACGACCCAGGTTCCTCCCCACAAGCCTTACTATCCAGGCTTTCATCTCGAAGTAACCCTACTACCCAGGTTCCTTCCCACAAGCCCTACTACCCAGGCTTTCATCTCGAAGTAACCCTACTACCCAGGTTCCTTCCCACAAGCCTTACTATCCAGGCTTTCATCTCGAAGTAACCCTACTACCCAGGTTCCTTCTCTTAGCCCTACTATCCAGGCTTTCATCTCGAAGTAACCCTACTACCTAGGTTCCTTCCCACAAGCCCTACTATCCAGGCTTTCATTTCGAAGTAACCCTACTATCCAGTTTCCTTCTCCCTTATCCCCAGACAATAGTTTACAACACTGTAAGGCCCGGACCCAACCAGATACGGTCGATTTCATATTTCCCCAATAAGTCGTTGTACAGCCTGGACCCTGACCAGGTATACATTCTACTTTAACCTCCTTAATCAAGAGTTAATTCCCCAGTAGAGTAACGGATAACCGAAGCTCCTAGACTCTACTTCCCAGGACATAAATCAACATTCCCCGGTGAAGTCCTCCTCGAAAGCAGGTACAGGAATTCTCACCAAGGAATCTCTTATGCAACCAATCTTTCCTGGATGGCATCTTTAAGCCCATCTCCGATGATTCTCCGTCGCCTTCCAAATGGCATTGGTAAGCCCATTCCCAACATCACCGATCAGTATTACTTCATGCGAGTGCAGATTTCTGGGCACTCTAGTGTTCAATCATCTTCCACCTTCAGATCACGAAAGGCAGACTAGCCAATCTACATCCTCAGGCTTAAGAAGATTGAACAGGGGCAACTGTTGTACCCCAAAATTTGCCCTCTCATTTCTCAAAGGATCATCCTGGACTCTCAGGTTTGCTTTTATCAAGTTCCAAGTCTTGAATTACCACTTTTCAAGAAGATCATCCATAAGGGCAAAATGGTCAAAAGCATACTGAAAAGTCAAACTTTGACTTTCAGATCAAATCAAGTTTCAACAATTTTATTTCATCAAGACATGAGATTGGTTCATCAAAAAAATCAGGAGTCAGAAATTACTTGAAAAAAAAATCAAATTTCTAAACATTTAGAAAATTTTCTAAGTGTTAAGAGTATATGACGCTTCAGAATTTCTGAGCCAGCCTCCATGCAAGTGCAGTCAGAAGTTGGAAACATGGTTCAGAACATAGTTCTTCAATCAGAACATGACTCTTCAGCATATGGAGTTTACGTTTCTGATCTTCTGCGATCAGAACATCACCAAATCCTAAAACCTCGTTTAAGCAACCTGCTGCCCTGCTACATCACAGTCCTGCAATCAGCTGCTGACCCAGTCCACGCTTGCACTTTCTCAAACCCCATATTTTCATCAAATTAACATACGAAAAATGTGATTAAAATGCAATGAAACAGTATACCAAAAAGGTTTGAATCCCATTTGTTTTTCCCCCAAAACCACAACAAACCCATCTATAAATAATTGGCTCCATCACACGTTCAGGGGGTTGGCTTTTAGAGAGAGAGAATTGTAAAAAGAGAGAAAAGAAAGCTGTGAAACCTTCATAAAAAATCCAGAATTACCAAACAGAAAACCAAAACCTTTGTTCTTCCCTTTGAGTCAAAGAACTTGGCATTTTCTCCCCCGTTACTCTCGCTGACTCCAGAACGTCTGAAGGCAACAGTTCAAGTTCCAGACACACACTTTAAGATTCAAGGTAAGTCTTTCTGACTTTTCATCTTTTCATTCAGAACATCATTAAATATGTAAATATCATAGTATTAATGTTTTCCATATCATTGCATAAGTAAAAAAAACTGTGGATCAGAACTTCTTGATTAAGGGTAAACTTAGGATTAGGATTAAAACTTCTATAAATTGTTGTGCTTTTATCCCTCTGATTTGTTGTTTGATTAAGAACTGAATAAGTCACTGATGGTTGATTAATGTGAGAAAAGATTTGAAATCAAACACACTTGCATACTAACACCCTCAGGGTAATCCCATTTTGTGGCCCATCGGAAAAATAGTCATGTCCCTCGAATATAGGCGTTTTACCAAAGACCCTCGATGACCAACAATGTTGCCTTCGGTAAACCATCTAGTCCCTAAATGACATTGCTAAAACGTATCATAGGTTGCCTTCTATGACTATACAAATTTCCCACACCCATCCCTTCACATCCAACGACGAGGCTTCTTACCAAATCAATGGTAAGGTAGCAACATCTAAAGGAGGAGGAAAAAGAACATCTAAGACCTTTCGAGTAGGTAGATTCGCTCCTAGTTGCTCGCTTGCTCACAACAAAAACATTTTATACACCAACACTCTCATTTTGAAAACATTTTCGAAAAACAACACTTTGTATGCATTCTTATAGAGACGAGAACCATTACAAAGACACCTTTTCAAAATCACTTTCAAAATCACTTTCACAAACACATCTTTGAACTGTTTTCCAAACAAACACTTTGTACGCGTTCTTATAGAGACGAGAACCATTACAAAGACACGTTTTCAAAATACTTTCAAAACCCACACCACAAACACATTCAAACAAAAGCAAGTGGTCTAGCAAGCAACTAAGAGCTTATGGAAAACCATGGATGAAAGGGGTGTTAACATCTCCCCTTTTCATAATCTACCCCCCGAACTCAAGAAAACATCTCTAAAGGTCTTTCCTGTGCTTTTCACCTTTCCTTTTGGATAAAAGAAAAGTCGGTAGCGACTCTTGCTATCCGCAACATTGCGATCAAACGCAAACCCTCAAGTCAGTTCTCCCACTGTACCACACATTCATTCTCCTATAAATAGAGGGTCATCCCCCATTCATTTCCTCAAGCTTGGATAGCCAGAATCACCCTGCCAAACTTGTTCCATAACTCAAATTTCTGCAACTTCGAAATCTGTGTTCAAGCCTTTTTCAATCCAATTTCTCTATCAATTCACCTTTCTTGATCTTCCCTGAAACTAACCATACAATTACCTTCAATAATCGTGCCCTATATTGCTCCATAGAAGTCCAATTTCAGAGCTCTGCAACTCAACTTCAATAGGTAGATTTCTCCATCAATTCTTCAAAACTTTGATATCATTGTGATGCTCTCATTGTCCTAGTTCTAGTCGCAACACTTACTTTTATCTGGAAACATGTTTTGACCATGAAATTTCAAATCCCTTTTCAAAACTTCTCTTCCAAATTGCTTGAGCTACAGTTTATATAAATTTGTCGCGAAGGTATGGTTATCTTCGTCTTGAAGAGACGAAGCGAATGGCATAGGTCTGATCTTATGATTTTACAGTTTGAGAGACCTGTAATTCACGTTGGATGGAGGTTAAAGATGACCAACGTGCCATCTTCCAACCAAAGAAGGCGCGCCATCTGTTTTTTTTGAAAATTTGATTTAATTAATGATTTTATACTTTATTCACTAATGACCATGATATGCACAACGCGCCTGATCCCTTGGATTTGATTACTAGCACGTTTTGACTCTCATCCAATGGTCCACATATTTTTGTCTTTATTTTTCTTTTCTGATTTTTATATTTAATTGTTTTAAATTTCAAAAAATCATAGAAAACTCATTTTTAGTCCAAAAAATCTGAAAAAATTATGAAAAATATTTTTGATTTTTCTCATTCTGATTTTTATTTTTTCACAATTTTATTTTATGTTTTGATATTTTTTTATAAATTTTCACTTTATTTGATTTGTTTTAAATGTTTAAAAATACTTTTATGCATTTTTTAATTCTGAAAAATTATAGAATAATTCAATGGTATTATGACAAATATTGGGGACCTCATCCATTTTTTATTTCTGACTTTGGCATTTTTTATCATTTTCGGTTCATTTTACTCATTTCTTTTAATATTAAAAAATAGTTTCTGACTTTAAAAAATTACCAAAAAATTTTGTAAAATTATTTTAGTTCATTTCTGATTTTTCTATGGTCTTACTTTTTATTTCTTGATTAATTTGAACATAGTTGATATTTTTCTCTTTTATTTCTATTTTAAAACATTTTTAAACTTTTTTTAATATATATACTAAAATGCAATATTATTTTGTGATTATTTTCTGGCTGATCTTGGGTTGAATTTTTTATTATGAACTTTGTTAACATCATTGGATCCATGGTGTTGAGTTTTAACTCCATAAAGATGGATGAATGATTTTAATAATAGTTTAATTGAAATTTAATTCAAATGTGGTTTGTATGTTCTTTCCCACCCCTCTTCATCTTATCCCTTTCTTATTGCACTAGGTGTTATTGGAGCATGATCTCTATATCATGTCTTAAAACAAATGGTGCATAGATTGCTATTGACCGGCCTCAAAATAGGTGCGACTTCTACATAAGTCCACTTACGATTGCTTAACATAGCCCTAAATTTTGTCCGGATTCGAATAAATGATCATTCGTGGCCCAAACCTATGTTTACAAGTCCAAGTATGTTAATTTGATCTCTTTGATCCAATAACGTTGAGATTCATTGTGTGGAGGCTTTGGTTCTACCAATCCTCTAATGGATCTACAACACTTTTGGTCAACGCGGATCACTTAAACATCATTGATCATTAAATGGTACTTTTGAAGATCCCAAATGGATGATATACTTGACAAAAAGAAAATACAACTTGTTGTATGGAGGCTTTGGTTCTACCAATCCTCTAATGAGTTCCAAATGAAAGTTTCAAGATGGTCATCCAACTAGCCACTAATTATTAAAGTTGCTTTTACTTTATGCCTTTTATTTTTTATGCTTTATGTACCATTTACTATAAACATTACATTTCATGTCATTTTTTATTTTGCTCACTTGAGCTTTTCTTTTCTCTTCTAAGACACCTAATAATTAACATGAACCATAAAAACCTTTAATGATACTTGGACTATTTGGATACTATCCTTGACATTATGGAGCATTGGACTTCTTGGACTTAGGATTATAAACCTTGGCCTATGTTGGAGACCTTGTGACCTTAATGGATATTTTGTCTGGAGTTCTTGAGGTTTACCTCAAGACATTGGTTTGTTTTTTTGTTTTTGTGTGTAGGTTATTGTGATTACATACTTTGTTTGTAATCTGGAATTCACCCGTATACAACCGTTACTCTGCTCAAATTTTGTGAAGACTTAATACACTTGAAGTTTGGTTCTCTCAAGAGGTCTAGTATCTTTTCTTTCTTGGTTTCAATCTAAAGAATTGGAATTCTATCTTGAATCATAATGTCAAGTATTGGCTTCTTGTTAGTTAGATGGTTCTTATCCCTAACTTTTACCTTATGCTCTAGGATAGTCTCTTCTTCTCCTCCCATCTTCTTTAATTTCAAAAATCTTCTCTCTCCTTTTGAAAACTCTTCTTGTTTTCTAAACTTGAACCAATTTCATAATAAACTTGGACTTAGGTCCATGCATTTTCAAAACCTTTTCATAAATAAACTTCAATCAACTTAATAATACCTTAACATTTTTTGTGAGAAGACTAAAAGTCAATCAATCTCATTTCAAACCATTTTGCCACTTTGGCCTTTTATTTTAAAACCTTTCTCAAAATATTAGACTATTGTCAATCCTTGTAGTGATGCAAACAACTATACTTTTACAATATGTAGTGAAGAGAGATATTTTCCACTTGGGTGTTGAGTAAGGCATTGTTGATTTTAAAATCCAAGCCATATCCTCCACTTTGAGATGATGCAAGTTCTCCTTTCTCATGATTGTGGGTAGTAAGTATGTTTTTCCAGACGGACAATGACAATGATGTCTTATCTTGTAAAATCAATTAACATACTTATGTTTTAAAATATTTTAAAAGGTGAAATACGTGTACCCTGACCCCCTATTGCACGAAAGATGGTATGTAGGCACTAAAGGTTCGCAACCGCGGCGGGTGCAAAAATCATAAAAAATACATTTCTTTTCTCACCTCCACCATCCTTTTTCATACAACATTTTATATCCAAAATATATAGATTTTTCAAAGAGGTTCCTACGGAGTACCGTAGTTGTTTAGGGTGCTAATACCTTCCCTTTGCATAACCAACCCCCTTACCTTGAATCTTTCCCCCTCTTTTTGGGTTACTCGCTCTTTTCCCATTCCTTTGAAAACAATAAAGCGCGATGGCGATTTTTATTTTGATCTCTATAAGTCTAGTCAATCCAATGGCTTAGTCTTAAACATTTCTACGGCTACAGTAATGAACAAAACTCCTTGAATGTAATGACCTTGTTTTGAAATGGCATAATGAAATAATTTTGCAGTTTGACATCTTGATGGAATTTGTATGAACTTGAACTTTCAAAGGAATATGCCTTGCAATCTTAAGGTCCTTGGATGAAATTTGGATGTAGTATTGTAACTTGAATACCAACTTGAACTCGATTTGAACTCAATGATGTTTGCAATGAATACTTAAAATCCATCTTACATCTCAATCAATAAACCAACACTTTCAACTTGTTATCCAAGAAATTTAAGTGAATGGACCTTGAATCATGTTAAAGACTTCCATGTAATTTCCAACTTATCGAATGAATATTAAATGGAAACTTGACTTGTAAGCTTTCCTCCTTTAAGCTCTTGTGAATCAATTAAACTTGCACGTCACGCTTGATGCTTGAGAATGCCATAAGATATATTCACAAGGAATCAGATCCAAAATCAATTCAAAGCGATGTTTGACCCCCTAATGAAGCCTTTATTCAAGCTTGAACTTCAAATCTAATAATGCCTTATAGCTCATGCAACAAATGCGCCTTGAATTGGTGTGAGATAGATACCCGATATATTACCAAATAAACCAAAATCTTGACCAAAGGATGAATACCACTTGATTATAATGAGAAGAACGCCTATGATGAAAACCAAACCAAACCCAATCACAAAGGATTAGAAACCCTAAATCCTTTAATCTTGATGACCGTTTTTAGAGGATAGCCTTGTAGCTTGATGAAGAAAAGTTCTACCATAACCATGACCCAAAACACTAGCTTCAAATGCTTCTTTAAGCCTCTTGATGAAGAGAAACTTGTAGCTTGATGGGGGAGAAGTTCACACTGATCAAGAATCCAAACCCTAGCTCCACAAACCATAGTTAATGAGAAACCAATTGATTCAAGCCTAGGTGAAGATAAGATCCTAAAAGCACAGATAAAACCCTTACTTCAAGATCCTTGTTCCCATACCAAGTTTATTGATTAGTGATGCATGTTGTGTTAGATTTCCTAGATGGAGAGTATGTACATGGGATTTATGGGAAGCATAAGCCATATGATCCTTATAGAAAAGTAGGACAAATTTGGGGGTATTAAAATAATAAATTCACATGCGCCATTTTCCATTGGATTTCTTTACAAGAACTACATTTGAGATCCAGGTTGTGTACTAGGCTTCAGAAATAAAATGTGCCTCTAGGAGGTCTTTTACAGCTAGTTCGGCAGCCTCTATTTTTTTGGGGGACTGCTTTCTTCTGTGGTGGGAGACCGTCTTAAGGGAATAGTCTATGGTAAGGTGATGGCATGCAATCTCTAGGTCCAATCCAGGTATCTCAGTTGCGCTCCAGGTGAACATATCCGCATTCTCCCTCAAGCAAGCTTTAAGTTGTCTCTTCACCAAGTCGGGGAGGTCAACTCTGATCTTTACTCCTCTGGTGGGATCATTCTCGAGGGAGATGATCTCAAAGTCTCCGTCCGGGAAGGGTCGTGCAAGATCTGAGAGTTCCTCGCTGTTTGCAGATAGGGATGAACCTTCGCCTTCGACCATGGGCTCTTTCCCTTTCTTTCTCTACTCTGCATGATCTTCCTTGGAGAAGCAGTTGTCAAGATTGATGGTGCCGACCCTCAGCAGTGGCTTGGCTTCCTCGGAGCTGGAGGGCAGTGTGGACCCAGTGGTCGTTCGGGGTTGAGCACTGATATAACTCAAGCCCATGGCCGAGTCTTTGAAAGATCTTCTTGCCGCCTGGACGTCCCTGTGGAGGATGGCGACCAAACCCTATATAGTGTAGTATTTCATTTTGAGGTATACGGTGGAGGGCATCACGATCAGTTCAGCCAGAGTGGGCCTCCTAAAGATACATTAATATAGAGACGGGTAATCCATTACCAGAAATTGAGTCTTGATGGCTCTGGCGGTTACCCCTCTCCCAAAGGTGACAATCATCTCGACATACCCCCAGAGTTTGGTACTGGCCCCGTTGAAGCCCTGGAGATCTGAGCCCACGTACGGGGTTAGGTGGATTTTGTTCAGTTGTAGGGTAGTGAACAACTAGGTGTGCATGATATCTACCGAGCTCCCTTAATCTACCAGTATGCGCCGAATATCAAAGTTTGCCATGTGAGCCCTCACGAGCAGCGGGATGGTCGAGTTGGGGGCACCACCTGACAGTTCCTCCCTGTAAAAAGTGAGGGGGTGAAAGCCTACTCGGGACATATTCAGCGTGGCATCCATGTCAGAGTTGGCTTTGATAAGTTACGCAAACCTTCTTTTTACGGATCCCACTATACGTTTTTTGAATCCCCTGTCGGAGATGACCATCGCAACAGGGAATGACTCCCAAGGACTATGAAAGGAGAAGTACAATGGGATGTTCTCCATGACTGGGAAGTAGAAATCTTCTGGTCGCGAGATACACATGGCGACCGGTATAATGTTGATGTCAGGGGACTCCTTCCCCTCTCCGACGCTCTTTGTTTCTGGAGCCTCCTTACGGGAACCCTCTTTCCTCTTGTACTGCTTGAGGTGCCCATCTCAGATTAGTATCTCGATCACATCCTTGAGATGGACGCAATCGTCGGTGTTGTGACTATGGCTTTTATGGAACCTTCTGTATTTTCTCTTGTCGGTTCCGGGCTTGGTAGGCGTTTGTCGGGGAAAGTGCACTTCAGCCTGTTTGAATTCAGAATTGGCGTATTCAAACATAATACTGTTAGAACATAGTTTGGTTCTACATCCCTGTAAAAGTTTTGATAATAACAAACACATGATATATATAAAGGACAAATATGCTCTCTAATAAAGTATTTTAAATATGCAAGGAAGTTATGATGTAAGAAGCATATAAGATGAGAAAGATCTGTTAGAACATAATTTGCTCCTACATCCTTGGAAGTTCTGCTATAAGAAGCATAGAAGATGAGAAAGATCATTGTTAAAAGATCTGTTATGAAATATCTTACTTAGAAGCAAATATGTGTAAACACGCTTAAATAAAGAAGTTCTGATGTTACAACTTCTGAATGCACCAGCGCTGCAAAACAAGAACTCTAATATTCTGATACGTAAAGTTTTGGAAAGAAGTAAATGAGTCTCAACGGTAACATTCATCTTCTGATGTGATCTTTAGTAAGCATGTTCTGAAGCGTTACATTTTATTCATGGCTAACCAATAGTAACGGCTGAAAGAAGACAATGATCTCTTTGTTTGGAAACTACATTAACTACTATTTATCAACCTTCCTAAAACGTCTTCTTATGTCTCTCATGCATTTCCTATATAAAGAAGACGTGAAGAAGAAACCTATAACAACAACTGCGCACCAAAAAGAAAAATATAATTACCCCGTTCTACCTTGTGCTCTTCAATTGTGTAATAAAGCACTATAGTGATATTGTTTTTTCTAGAAAGTATCTTTGTACACACTTTCAATTATATTACTTTGTAATTCCTTGAGAAAACCGAGTTGTAGTTTACACTCAAGAAGACATTGACAGTTGTCATTGTGTTTGTGTAATCAAGCTTTGATTAGTGGATTAAGACCTCGTTTGAGAGAGGCAAAATCACCTTGGTGGGTGGATTGGAGTAGTTTGAGTTCAAATGAACTATGATAACCAACATGTCTTTTATTTTAATATTTAAAACCCCAATTCAACCCCCTCTTCTTGTGTTTTTGCATTTTTCAATTGGTATCAGAGCGCATGGTTCTGAGTGCAAACATTTAACCGTGTCAGAAAAAGATCCAAGCAAGAAAAACAATATGGTGGGACCTAGTCAGATCATCAACAATGATTATCATGATGAGAAAGACAAAATCAGCGGCAAACCTACAATATTTGACGGTGAAAAGTTTGATTACTGGAAAGACATAATTAAAAGTTTCTTTCTAGCTCATGATGCTGATCTCTGGGATATGGTGACCGATGGCTACATTCATCCTAGTGATGAAAACAGTCAGAAGATTGACAGAAAGAAAATGTCAGATCAACAAAAGAAGGAATTCAGAAACCATCATAAAGCCAAAACAATCTTGTTGAGTGCTATCTCATACGCTGCGTATGAGAAGATCACAAATAGAGACTCTGCTAAAAACACGTCTGACTCTCTGAGAATGACACAAGAAGGTAACACGCAAGTCAAAGAGACCAAAGCTCTTGCACTCATCCATAAGTATGAAGATTTCAAAATGGAAGAAGAAGAAACTATCGAGACAATATTCTCAAGATTTCAAACTCTGGTTGGGGGTGTGAAAGTTTTGGACAAAGGATACTCCACAGCAGATCATGTAAAGAAGATCATAAGAAGTTTAACCAAGAAATGGAGACCCACGGTCACAACCTTAAAACTAGCCAAAGATCTGAATAAAATTTCTCTTGAAGAACTTATCAGCTCCCTGAGAAGTCATGAGATATAACTAGAAGAAGATGAGCCCCAGAAGCAAGAAGGAAACTCTGGTGGATCCTCGTCATAAGAAGACGAACTATTTCTTCTCTCCAGAAGAGTCAATCAACTGTGGAAGCATAGGAAAAGGAAGTTCAGAACTCCTAGAAGAACAGGGAATCATTCTGAACCATCATTTGGATACAGAAAATCAAGTAACAGAGATATTGTTTGCTACGAATGCAATGAACAAGGTCATTACAAAAGCGACTGTCCAAATCTTCAAAAATAAAAAACTAAAAATAAGTTCTTTAAAGAAAAAAAGAAAATCCTTATGGCAACATGGGATGAATCAGAATCTTCTGAAGCTGAAACAAAATCAAAAGATGAACGAGTCAACATAGCCTTAATGGCCAACGTATCAGATGACACTGGATCATCTGAATCAGAATCAAACTCAGAGGTAGAAGAGGTATTCTCTAACTTTTCTAGATCTCAATTAGAAGAAAGTATGTCAGAAATTCTTGAAAGATATCATCAACTTCGAGTCAAAAACAAGAACCTGAAAAAGGATATAGTATCTGACTCTGAAGAAACTAAGAAACTTAAAACAGAAAACTCAGAGCTAAAAGTAACCATTTATAAACTCAAAAATGAAAATTATGTTATTAAAAATAAATTACAAAAAGATCAGAAAGAAACTGTTTTAGAAGTTTCTAGTAATTCTGATAGAATCAGAAAAGAATATGATCATAACTTTCAAAAATTTCTAGATAAAAACATAGATAGGAGAAATATGGCTCCAATGATCTATGGAGTTAGCAGAAATGGCAGAAAAGGGATAGGACATAAGGGTAAAGAATCTCAACCAAAGAAAGTTGATGATATAGTCATAAAACACATACCTCTCTATCCGCACTTCACATATAGACATACACATGATATAAAATATACTAGTAATGCGTTTTCTGCTAAACCAAAATTCAAATAAAATTTTGGAAACTCTAATAATCAAGGACCCAAAAAGATATGGATACGAAAGGATAAAATCATCTATGTTGCAGATGTTTTTAACAACAATGTTGAAACACCAATTTTAACACATGGACTCTGGATTCTCTCTACACATGATGGGAAGAAAGCATATATTCCAAAGCCTGGGATTTAAATCTGGAGGTTACGCAAGTCTCAGAGTAAAGACAATCCAAAAGTAGCTTAGCACACCTGGAAAACATGTTTTTGAAAAGGTAGAGGTAAATAAGAAAGTAGAGCAGAAGCTCTACAGAGGTATGACTGGCTCTCTAACATTTTATCCTCATAACTTTATGCCTTAATTTTCTTTTGTGAACATCTGATCAATAGTTATTCATAAGTGAGAAGGAAAGTTGTATCAGGATCTATCCAGAAGATTTGAACATTCTCCAAAAACGGTTCATTTCAAAGATAGAAGCATGCAGTTCACAATATCAACATCTTTCAACTCTAAACGCAAGGTCTTCCTCTAAGGCTGAACACGTGTTCAAATTCTGAAGAGACTGAAACAGTTGAGTTAATGCATTGAGGCTCGAGTCAAATCGGTAATTGTTCTATATCTTCGCTACCGCTCTTTTCAGGAATCATTAAATGCACGTAATTTTTTTCCTTAACGCCTTCAAATTGAAATCAACTCCATTTTATTTTTGATGGCTTTTTTATACTTCACAAACACAAACTTCCACCTCCTCAAACTTAGAAGATTTGGAAAACTATTTTGCTTTTGCTAGTTATTTCATTTTAATCTTCTGTTTTTCTCGTGTTTTTACTGCTTTTTTATTCTTGACAAAAAGGGGGGAGAATGTAAGATATTTTGAATATAACAGTATCAAGACTCAGTCTCAAACATTTTTTTGAATATCATAGCTGTTTTTTATCCTTTGAAAGCAAACAGGAAAAATCTATTGAAAAGCAAACTCTGAAATTAACTTCTACAAAAGAAACCTCCCTCTCAAAGCTCTGATCAGAAATC
Organism: Vicia faba; assembly: GCA_948472305.1. Taxonomy (NCBI): domain Eukaryota; kingdom Viridiplantae; phylum Streptophyta; class Magnoliopsida; order Fabales; family Fabaceae; genus Vicia; species Vicia faba. Next base: position 851,142,127 of record OX451739.1, read on the forward strand.
TTCAGGGAAGTATTTTTATTTATCTGAGTATCCAACTCATGGGGGGACTTTAATTCTTTATGCTCCTAAAAGTATTCTATCAAAATATACAAGTTTCTGTCATCATCAAAAAGGGTGAGTTTGTTAGAACTTAGTTTGGTTCTACATCCCTGTAAGAGTTTTGATGATAACAAACACATGATATATATAAAGGACAAATATGCTCTCTAATAAAGTATTTTAAATATGTAGGGAAGTTCTGATGTAAGAAGCATAGAAGATGAGAAAGATTTGTTAGAACATAGTTTGGTTCTACATCCCTAGAAGTTCTGATGTAAGAAGCATAGAAGATGAGAAAGATCGTTGTTAAAAGCTCTGTTATGACATATCTTACTTAGAAGAAAATATGTGTAAACACGCTTAAATAAAGAAGTTATGATGTTACAACTTCTGAATGCACCAGCGCTGCAAAACAGGAACTCTAATATTCTGATACGTAAAGTTTGGGAAAGAAGTAATGGAGTCTCAACGGTAACATTCATCTCTGATGTGATCTTTAGTAAGCATGTTTTGAAGTGTTACATTTTATTCATGGCTAATCAATAGTAACGGCTGATAGAAGACAAAGATCTCTTTGTTTGGAAAGTACATTAACTACTATTTATCAACCTTCCAAAAACATCTTCTTATGTCTCTCATTCATTTCCTATATAAAAGAAGACGTGAAGAAGAAATCAATAACAACAACTGCGCACCAAAAAGAAAAATATAATTACCCAGTTCTACCTTGTGCTCTTCAATTGTGTAATACATCACTATAGTGATATTGTTTTTTCTAGAAAGTATCTTTGTACACACTTTCAATTATATTACTTTGTAATTCCTTGAGAAAACCGAGTTGTAGTTTACACTCAAGAAGACATTGACAGTTGTCATTGTGTTTGTGTAATCAAGTTTTGATTAGTGGATTAAGACCTCGTTTGAGAGAGGCGAAATCACCTTGGTGGGTGGACTGGAGTAGTTTGAGTTCAAACGAACTAGGATAACCAACATGTCTTTTATTTTAAGATTTAAAACCCCAATTCAACCCCCTTCTTGTGTTTTTGCATTCTTCAATTGGTATCAGAGCGCCTGGTTCTGAGTGCAAACACTTAACTGTGTCATAAAAAGATCCAAGCAAGAAAAACACTATGGTGGGACCAAGTCAGATCATCAGCAATGATTATCATGATGAGAAAGACAAAATCAGCAGCAAACCTACAATATTTGACGGTGAAAAGTTTGATCATTGGAAAGAAATAATCAGAAGTTTCTTTCTAGCTCATGATGCTGATCTCTGGGATATGGTGACCGATGGCTACATTCATCCTAGTGATGAAAACAGTCAGAAGATTGACATAAAGAAAATGTCAGATCAATAAAAGAAGGAATTCAGAAACCATCATAAAGCCCAAAAACAATCTTGTTGAGCGCTATCTCATACGCTGAGTATGAGAAGATCACAAACAGAGACTCTGCTAAAAACATGTTTTACTCTCTGAGAATGACGCACGAAGGTAACACTCAAGTCAAAGAGACCAAAGCTCTTGCACTCATCCAGAAGTATGAAGCTTTCAAAATGGAAGAAGAAGAAACTTTCGATACAATATTCTCAAGATTTCAAACTCTGGTTGCAGGATTGAAAGTTTTGGACAAAGGATACTCCACATCAGATCATCTAAAGAAGATCATAAGAAGTTTAACCAAGAAATGGAGACCCACGGTCACAACCTTAAAACTAGCTAAAGATCTGAATAAAATTTCTCTTGAAGAACTTATCAGCTCCCTGAGAAGTCATGAGATAGAACTAGAAGAATATGAGCCCCAGAAGCAAGAAGAAAACTCTGGTGGATCCTCGTCAGAAGAAGACGAACTATCTCTTCTCTCCAGAAGAGTCAATCAGCTGTGGAAGCACAGGAAAAGGAAGTTCAGAACTCCTAGAAGAAAAGGGAATCATTCTGAACCATCTCCTAGATACAGAAAATCAAGTAACAAAGATATTGTTTGCTACAAATTCAATGAACAAGGTCATTACAAAATCGAATGTCTAAATCTTCAAAAAGAAAAACCTAAAAGAAGTTCTTTAAATAAAAAAGAAAAGCCTTATGGAAACATGGGATGACTCAGAATCTTCTAAAGCTGAAACAGAATCAGAAGATGAATGAGTCAACATATCCTTAATGGCCAACGTATCATATGACACTGGATCATCTGAATCAGAATCAAACTCAGAGGCAGAAGACGTATTCTCTAACTTTTCTAGATCTCAATTAGAATAAAGTATGTCATAAATTCTTGAAAGATATCAGCAACTTCGAGTCAAAAACAAGAACTTGAAAAAGGATATAGTATCCGACTATGAAGAAACTAAGAAACTTAAAACAGAAAACTCTGAGCTAAAAGAAACCATTTCTAAACTCAAAAATGAAAATTATGTTATTAAAAATAAATTACCAAAAGCTCAGAAAGAAACTGTTTAAGAAGTTTCTAGTAATTCTGATAGAATCATAAAAGAATATGATCATAGCTTTCAAAAATTTCTAGCTAAAACATAGATAGGAGCAAGATGGCTTCAATGATCTATGGAGTTAGCAGAAATGGCATAAAAGGGATAGGAAATAAGGGTAAAGAATCTCAACCAAAGAAAGTTGATGATATAGTCATAAAACACACACACATCTCTATTCACACTTCACCTATGGACATACACATGATATAAAATATACTAGTAATGCGTTTTCTGCTAAACCAAAATTCAAACAAAATTTTGGAAACTCTAATAATCAAGGACCCAAAAAGATATGGGTACCAAAGGATAAAATTATCTATGTTGCAGATGTTTTTAACAGCAAGGTTGAAACACCAATTTTAACACCTAGACTCTGGATGCTCTCTACACATGACAGGAAGAAAGCATATATTCCAAAGCCTGGGATTTAAATCTGGAGGTTATGTAGGTCTCAGAGTAAAGACAATCCATAAGAAGCTTAGCACACCTGGAAAACATGTTTTTGAAAAGGTAGAGGTAAATAAGAAAGTAGAGCAGAAGCTCTACAGAGGTATGACTGGTTCTCTAACATTTTATCCTCATAACTTTATGCCGTAATTTTCTTTTGTGAACATCTAATCAATAGTTCTTCATAAGTGAGAAGGAAAGTTGTATCAGGATTTATCCAGAAGATCTGAACGTTCTCAAAAAATGGTTCATTTCAAAGATAGAAGCATGCAGCTCACAATATCAACATCTGTCAACTCTAAACACAAGGTCTTCCTCTAAGGCTGAACACATGTTCAAATTCCGAAGAGACTGAAACAGTTGAGCTGATGCATTGAGGCTCGAGTCAAATCGGTAATTGTTCCATATCTTCGCTATCTCTCTTTTCAGAAATCATTAAATGCATGTAATTGTTTTCCTTAACGCCTTCAAATTGAAATCAACTCCATTTTATTTTCGATGGCTTTTTTATACTTCACAAACACAAACTTCCAGCTCCTCAAACTTAAAAGATCTGAAAAACTGTTTTGCTTTTGCTAGGTACTTCATTTTAATCTTCTGTTTTTCTCGTGTTTTTACTGCTTTTTGATTCTTGACAAAAAAGGGGGAGAATGTAAGATATTTTGAATATTACAGTATCGGGACTCAGTCTCAAACATTTTTTTGAATATCACAACTGTTTTTTATCCTTTGAAAGTAAACAGGAAAATTCTATTGAAAATCAAACTCGGAAATTAACTTTTGCAAAAAAAACCTCCCTCTCAAAGCTCTGATCAGAAATCTTCAGGGAAGTATTTTTATTTATCTGAGTATCCAACTCAGGGGGGGGGGGGGCTTTAATTCTTTATGCTCCTAAAAGTATTCTATCAAAATATACAAGTTTTTGTCATCATCAAAAAGGGGGAGTTTGTTAGAACATAGTTTGGTTCTACATCCCTGTAAGAGTTTTGATGATAACAAACACAAATATGCTCTCTAATAAAGTATTTTAAATATGCAGGGAAGTTCTGATGTAAGAAGCATAGAAGATGAGAAAGATCTGTTAGAACATAGTTTGGTTCTATATCCCTAGGAAGTTCTGATGTAAGAAGCATAGAAGATGAGAAAGATCGTTGTTAAAAGCTCTGTTATGACATATCTTACTTAGAAGAAAATATGTGTAAACACGCTTAAATAAAGAAGTTCTGATGTTACAACTTCTGAATGCACCAGCGCTACGAAACAAGAACTCTAATATTCTTATACGTAAAGTTCTGGAAAGAAGTAAAGGAGTCTCAATGGTAACATTCATATTCTGATGTGATCTTTAGTAAGCATGTTCGGAAGCGTTACATTTTATTCATGGTTAATCAATAGTAGCGGCTGAAAGAAGACAAGGATCTCTTTGTTTGGAAAGTACATTAACTACTATTTATCAACCTTCCAAAAACATCTTCTTATGTCTCTCATGCATTGCCTATATAAAGAAGACGTGAAGAAGAAATCAATAACAATAACCGCACACAAAAAAGAAAAATAAAATTACCCAGTTCTACCTTGTGCTCTTCAATTGTATAATACATCACTATAGTGATATTGTTTTATCTAGAAAATATCTTTGTACACACTTTTAATTATATTACTTTGTAATTCCTTGAGAAAAACCGAGTTGTGGTTTAGACTTAAGAAGACATTGACAATTGTCATTGTATTTGTGTAATCAAGTTTTAATTAGTGTATTAAGACCTCGTTTGAGAGAGGCGAAATCACCTTGGCAGGTGGACTGGAGTAGTTTGAGTTCAAACGAAATCACCGTGTTCAGAAGGTATTTTTTCATGGTGTCGGTCATGGAGACCTGTACTGCTTATTTATTGAAGTGCTCGATATATGCTCGCAGAGACTCATCTCTGCCTTGGATAATAGCTTTAAGTGAAGATTCTGATTTTGGATATCGATAGGAGGCAGTGAAGTGCCTCAAGAACATCCTTCCCATCTATTTCCTGAAGGTAATAGACTCGTCTGAGAAGCTTTTATACCAAGACATGGCTCCTTCCCTCAGGGTAGTCGGGAACAGTCTGCACTTGATGGTGCCCCCGACTCCTCGATAGTCAAGGATGGCGTTGATATTCTCTATGTGTTCATCAGGATCAGTCATACCGTCATAGTATCCAAGTAAGGGTGGCTTTTCTAGGACGATTGGGAGCTAGGTCTCTGTAATCTCTCTTGATAACGGGCCGCATAGCTCATCATCATCTCTTTCCTCAGGGGATAAAGGCGGGAAGTGATAGTTCCTTCCCTGCCGGGCATCGTTGTCTCGTTTGGGGGAAGAGCTCCTTCAGTGCTGTCTTGGTTTGGGCGACAGTGATCGGCCGCGGTCAACTTGGAGATCACTATTCTTCTTCTTGGAGGATGGAGAGTGTTGTACCCCAAGATTTTCCCTCTCATTTTCTCAAGACATTTAGCAAAAGATCTCCAATTCTCAAGGATTCTCAAGGAATTGACAAAATCACCTTCGAAACACTGAGACCACAAATTAGGGTTTTGACTGAAAACGACTGATCACTGACCTTTGACCTAATAAATGACTTATTGGTTTGAAACATTATCTAAAGAATTCAAATGCATCATTTTTACCTATTTGCGTATCCTATGTCATTTCTCAAGATCAGTGGATTGATAGATGAAATTTGGTCAATTGATGAAAAAGTCAGCTGCACACTGAAAAGTCAAACTTTGACTTTTTGATCAACATTGGATTTCAAAGATCAAAATTCATCAAGACATTCAAGAATATCAAGCTTGATCATCAAGAAGTCAAGAAAGTCAAAAGTCAATTTGAAAAGTCAAACTTTTCAAGACTTAGACATTTTTCTAAGTGTTCTATACATGATAATTTCACTACTTCATGCCAATTTTTCACCAAGATGCATGATAATTCAAAGGAAACTTTCAACATGAAAGTTATAGATCTTGGTGAATTCTACAACTTTGTATTAGAGGGTTGATGTCCAAAAAATGCTTAGATTTGAAGATATAAGCCCATGAAGTCATGACATTTTCATCTAACACTTAGAGAAATTTCTAACAGATTTTGGTCAGGATTTTATCCCAACTTCTTGGCACTTTTTCACATAGTTCCAATATGATTTTGTCAAAATGGACAACATGAAAGTTATAGAGGATGTTTCAAGCTTTCCAAAACATCCCAGAGCATGAATTTATCATACTTGAGCTAGGAGATTCAAGGGCCTGAAGTTGGACATCCATTCTTGATTGCAAGTCATTTTATTGAAGAACAAATAATCAAATTTGCATGATGTGCTGCATAATCTTACTTTGTAGGCCTTGTGACTTGAAAATATATCCATAATCAGATGTTTACACAATTTATTTAACCATTATCCAAGTGATTCAAGTATCTTCCATTGCATCATTCTATTTATAGCACAAAGGCACCATTCCCATTCACATAAAGCAAGCTTTATGCAATTGTCAACTACTTGAGCCTCTCAATTGTTTTCTCTACACATACATAATGTCAAATCAAGAAGCAACATGCCTAAAAGCCTCTAGCAACTTCATACCATGCTTGTACCATGCATTGGAACACCAATTTTCACATCACTTGGTTGTTTCATCTCAACCAAACCAGAATTTTGACAATTTGTAGAAGAAACTCTCTCATTATCTCAAACCTTCTCTATAAATAGAGAGGCCATTTTCAAGATAAAAAGCCAGAAGTTTTGTTGTGTAGACAAGTTCTCAAAATCCCCTCATGCTCTCAAAAACCATAATTGTCCATAAAACTTCCACTCTTAAGCTTTAAAGTCCAAATCTTTGAATCTCAGACCTTACAAGTATTCCCCAAACAAACCATCTAAATACTTCACATACATCATATATAAGTTGTTCAAACACAAGAACAACTTTTGTAACATCATTATCATCACCTTTCAAACTCAAAAACATTGTCTTGCAAGTTGACTTGGTTGGAGAAATTCAAACACTTTCAGTACAAAGTAAGGATTGGAAAAACTTCAAAAGGGTCAGAAGGAGCTCAATCAATCATCACATTGCAGCTGGAAACATCCATACACGTTTTGAGTTTTCATTTCAAGAGGTAAGTTTTCTCAAACTGTAATTTCCTTGTTCATACATCATTTTACTTTCCTTTTCAAAAGAATAAAACATGACAAATCAAAGTAGAAGAGTTGCAAACACTCAAAACCACAAAAAATGCTTCTGAAAGTCTAACACGGCCGACCGTGTCAGTTGACACAGGCCGTGTCAAGAAGAAAACAAAAAACCTGGAAGGACAGGGTCCTGACACGGGTGCCCGTGTCATGGGACACTGCCCGTGTCAGCACAGTTGGGACAAAAAAAAGACATGCATAATTATGACAGGGTTCTAACACGGGTGCCCATGTTACAGGACACGACCCGTGTCAGCTTCAACACCAAAAATCTTGATTTTTTGAGAATTTTTTGCTATTTTTTTTATTCAATTTGGTTGTAATAGTAATTAGGTTTTAATTGCTTTCATTCCCCATTCATAAACTTTTATCCCCATCCCCTAAATGATGTAATAGCGTAGGACTTTAATTTATGCAATTTATCGCTTTCGAATAAAAATGCTAGTAATTAGGGTTTGTATGGAAAGATAAAATAAATACTAGAAAACCTAATCCAAGATAAATAAAGCATTAAATACAAAAAACTTGCACACTTGCACCTCTAGGGTTAACTCCACTTTGTTCCCTTAAATAAATGGTCATGATATGCATGTGAGACACTTTAGCAAAAAAAATAAAAAATACAAGATCATAGTCCCTCGATGACGCTTCGAATGTTGCCTTATAAATGATCTTAGACCTTTAAGGAAATGCTAAGGTATCTCACAACATTGCATTTTATGACTATACGATGACCCACGCCCATCCCTTTACATCTAAAGATAGGGCTTCTTACCAATCAATGGTAAGATAGCAATGTCAAAGGAAGAGAGAAATGAATAAAAGACTTTTTGAGTAGGTAGAACATTCTTAGTTGCTTGCTCACAACCCATCTTCAAAAAACAAAACATCTTTTCAAACACACCAAACACTTTCAAAACATGAAATATTTTCAAAAAGTCTAACACTTTGTATGCATTCTTATAGAGATAAGAATCATTACAAAGTTTTCCTAAAGGAGGCGCTTTTCAAAAATACTTTCAAAAACCACCACAAACACATTTCAAACAAAGAAATTTCAAAGGTGATCTAGCAAGAAACTAAGAGCCCATAGATAACTATGGGTGAAAAGGGTGCTAACACATTCCCTTTTCATAACCTACCCCCGAACTCAAGAAAACATCTCAAAGGTCTTTCCTGTTCTTTTCACCCTTTCCTTTATTGGATAAAATAAAAGTCGGTGGCGACTCTTGCTATCTAAAACAATTGCGATCAAACGCAAAACAACCAAGTCAGTTCTCCCACCGTATGACAGAACTAGCGACTCTGCTGGGGATTTATAATTAAAAGTGGGTTTACCTTAGAGCTAGATCACATTTAGTTTCTTTAATTGTTTGATTTGTTTGCTTTACATTTATGGATCCTTGTTTGGGTTTTTATTGACCCTCTAACCGGATCTGGGAACATCATTAGGTAAGTAGCAATAAATCGTGGGGATTATGCGGGGTATACTGACATGGTTAAAGCGATGACTACGTTAGTGTGACACATTTGTTGGTACCAGTAGCCCTTGAGTCTAGTCAAGGAGAATACGGGGCCACTGTGTAGTGTCATGAAGCACTAACTGACCTTAGAACCTTTAATTGAACAACTTGGCCATTAGGAAGTAGTGAGATAGTCGGATTTGGTGCAGTCCAAAGTTGGTTGATACTCGCACTGTCCAATACCTACATAGGCATTTTCTTTGGAGAAATTCAGAATCCTGTCAAATTCTTCTAGAGCCGGTACTAGCTGGAAGTCTTGGAAAGTAAAACATCTCAACGGAGGGTCATAGAAATGAAAGAGGGCAGATACGACGTCTATTTGATCATCTACTCTGGTCAAGTCAAGGGTATCCCCAGAGCAGCGAGCGTACATCTTCATAGCTCTCTCAGATAACTTCCCCTTTATAGTTTTGATTTTTGAAAGTTCGGGCTGGAAGGAGCTTACGCGGACAAGTTGTTTCCCTTTGGTATCCATTTTTTGTTTGGACAGTCCCCAAAAATTTGATTTTAATATCTTTTGTTTTGGTACCCTGTGAATAAGATAGATAACAGACGCAACTGATGAATATATGACAAATATGAATGCATGAACGTATGGATGTATGGTTTAGTGGAGGGGTTTGGTGGTAAGTATCCTTAGAGGGTAGGTTCCTTAATTTTGACCTACGGTTAGTCTATCCTCCCAAAAGGTGGTTTCCTCAAGGGTATCATGAATAACACCAGAGGGAAAAGGCACAAGGGCCTCCCTTAGGTGGAGCCTCTTTACGGACCAAAACGTTCGTCTCAAAGTTGTGAAAGGTCTCGCCATGAGATTTTAGGTTAAGGTCGTTACAAAGATTCATAGGTGACCTTCCAAAGTCCTACCCGTCCAGAGGATATCTCTCGATAAGTATTCCTTTTTCGGAAGTTCACCGACTCTAGGCGAAGTCGTCACATAAACTCGCAGGGATGATGTATATCCTAAGCTAATAGACGAACCTTCTTTCTAAGGGTCACATTGAAAATATTTTGAGAACTAAAAAAACCCACCATGCAGTATATATGATGATAAATTTTTTTTTGACAATAGATGAATAAATGCAATAAATAAATAATTCAATAAATAAATAAATAAAAACCCCCAAAGAAAAAAACCCTAAAACCTAAAGTTGAAGTCCCCAGCAGAGTCGCTAGCTATTGCGGATGGTTTTTAAATCAAGAGTCGCCACTATTAGTTTTTATCCTAGGGAAGGGCATCTAATAGGAAACCCTAATTCGCGGATAGAGATTCTAGGTTTCGAATTTCATTAGATGAAAGGAAGGTGTTAGGCACCTTTCATCTACCTTGTTCACAAGGATATTAGGTTTTAGGTTTAGGTTTGGGGTAAATAGGGTTTTAAATTTTAATTAGGAGGACTCGCCACGATTTTTGATCGTATGTCTACGTATCCACTTATGAGGAATCAGAGTCCCAATTCGTAGTTCGTATGGGTTTGTGATTTTTAGGGGTCACAAACGTACTTTGAATCACCTCGCATTTTGGCTGGGAGTACTAATTGCAGAGATTTTGGCTAAATGTGCAGTAAGTCAAAATCTGCTTGAAACCCTTTTGCAAAAATAATTGTTTAAATTAATTTGTTGTGAAAAATAGTTTGAGATTTGTTGAGTGTTTTTTTATAGATATTAATTGAAAAAATTCTTATTAATGCATGATATAAAAAAATATTTAATGCAAATAATATAAGAAAATAATATGCAATTTTTTGATGTAAAAATAATTTAAGTGATATAATAAATAATATAAATATTTACAATAAAAATTAATAATTATAATAATAGAAAATAATTACAAAATAGAAAAATAAAAGAAAAACAAAACAATTTATGAACAGGGGGTTGCATCTTGTGGTTGCTAAGTCCTAACGCAAATTACGGAAAAGGGATGTTCTGAAAGGGGGCAGAAGTTCTGCAGGGGATGCAGGGAAATCACTGGGTTTTGACCCAGTCGCAGAACTTCTGAAAGGGGCACTGTAAGCAAAGTCAGGAAACATGGACGTCAAATTCTGGGTTAAGCCCACTACTCAGAGTTTCTAGAAAAAGGCTAACAAAAAGTATATAAACCTAAATGCTAATTCTGGACAAGGGAAAGAACCTGAAACCTGGGTTAACCTTGTCAGAACTTCTAAAAGGGAACTACATCTGAACGTAAGAAATTAGTGTGAACATGCAATCAGAATATAAGACTATCTACAAATCATTTCTATGGTTTCAGCCCTACCTATGTTCTTCTGACCCTAGCCAGCATGAAGACAGTAAAGAAACAAATTAAAATTTACCCCTTTGGCGCTTTTTCCTACTGATTCTGGTATGTGTTTGGTTGTTCTTTCGCTCTCTTTCTGAAGATTCCGGTGACAGCACTGACAGCAGGTGAAGCGACAACGATTAAAACTAGGATTCCAGATATTGGAACCTTAGTTGTTCTTCTTCGTGTTCTTCTTCTGGGTTTTCCAGAAATTCTCTCCTTGCTCTTTCTTCAAGCGTTACTGTGTTGCTTTTTTATGCAAATTCGTCTCTCCTCTCCTCTTCTTTTTTTCTCCCCCTTTTCCCCTCTTTTGTTTGCTAATTTTCTCCTCTATTTATAATGTTCAATTTTTGGGCTTGGACTATGGCTAGAACAAAGATTGAGGATGAAATTAAAAAGATTTGATTGGAAATTGATCCTCTGTGGAAGATTTGATTGAAATTGATACAGTGCATGTTCAAGAGATTTGGGCTTGAGCTGCTTAGCTTCTGAAACTCTGAGCTTGGGCCGTGGAAGATAATCTGATTCTGCCTTTACTTACTCTACTAGAAGTTCTGATATTCTAGTTCTGTACCAGCGCTAGCCCGTGTGTGATTCTGGCTCTGGTATGCACAACTTTTTTGCGTTTGCTTCTGTAAGGAGGAACTTCTGGGATTTCTGTCTCAGAAGTTCTGATGGGTCAGCGCTTGATCCATACTGCCTAGCACTTTTCGCTTGTAGTCAGAACTTCTCCCTTAATCCAATTGGGCCTAGCGCTAATTCTTCCTTTCTTTTGCATATTCCCGAGTTTAATTTTCACCCCTCTTCTTTTAATGACAACTAAATATTTTTGTTTTAAAATACACCCCCTTAGTCTTGAATAAAGATAGTCCATCAGATATTGCTGTACCATCTTTTAATTAAATAACTTTAAGAAAAGGATTACTGAGGTAGGACAAATTTGGGGTATGACAGCTGCCCCTATTCAATTATCTTCCAATCGAATAGCGTGAGAAAAATGCAGGTCTAGCGAATTTGATTGGGAGTTTATTGAACACTTAGAATATCCAAAATTTGTCCGACCCATTCATAAGGTTATGCAAATATAACACGCCCTCATGAGCCTTAAGAAAATAAGCGAAGCCGATGGTATATCGCTCACCTTGGTTTGAAGTAATGAGTGGGATGAGGAAAGTACATTGAGGCTTAGAAGCAATGTACCGAGTTTCTGCAAATACGTTGAGGCTTAGAGGCAACGTAGTGAGCTGAGAGAGTACATTGGGGCTTAGAGGCAATGTACGGAGTTTGTGAACACATTGAGGCTTAGAGGCAACGTAGTGAGATGAGAGAGTACATTGAGGCTTAGAGGCAATGTACGGAGTTTGCGAATACATTGAGGCTTAGAGGAAACATAGTGATCTGAGAGAGTACATTGAGGCTTAGAGGCAATGTATGGAGTTTGCGAATACGTTGAGGCTTAGAAGCAACGTAGTGAGCTGAGAGAGTACATTGAGGCTTAGAGGCAATGTACAGAGTTTGCAAATACGTTGAGACTTAGAGGCAACGTAGTGAGATGAGAGAGTACATTGAGGCTTAGAGGCAATGTACGGAGTTTGCGAATATGTTGAGGCTTAGAGGAAACTTAGTTAGCTGAGAGAGTAGATTGAGGCTTAGCGGAAATGTATAGAGTTTGCGAATACGTTGAGGCTTAGAGGCAATGTAGTTAGCTGAGCGAGTACATTGAGGCTTATAGGCAATGTATTGAGTTTGCGAATACGTTGAGGCTTAGAGGCAACATAGTTAGCTGAGCGAGTACATTAAGGCTTAGAGGCAATGTATGGAGTTTGCGAATACATTGAGGCTTAGAGGCAACTTAGTGAGCTGAGAGAGTACATTGAGGCTTAGAGGCAATGTATGGAGTTTGCGAATATGTTGAGGCTTAGAGGCAACATATTGTGCTGAGAAAGTACATTGAGGCTTAGAGGCAATGTACGGAGTTTGGGAATACGTTGAGGCTTAGAGGCAACGTATTGAGCCGAGAAAGTACATTGAGGCTTAAAGGCAATGTACGGAGTTGGCGAATACGTTGAGGCTTAGAGGAAACGTAGTTAGCTGAGAGAGTACATTAAGGCTTAGAGGCAATGTACGTAGTTTACGAATACGTTGAGGCTTAGAGGAAACGTAGTGAGTTGAGAGAGTACATTGAGGCTTAGAGGCAATGTACAGAGTTTGTGAATACATTAAGGCTTAGAGGCAACGTATGGAGTTTGCGAATACGTTGAGGCTTAGAGGCAACATAGTAAGCTGAGAGAGTACATTGAGGCTTAGAGGCAATGTATGGAGTTTGGGAATACGTTGAGGCTTAGAGGCAACGTAGTTAGCTGAGAGAGTACATTGAGGCTTAGAGGTAATGTACGGAGTTTTCAAATAAGTTAAGGCTTAGAGGAAACGTAGTTAGCTGAGAGAGTACATTGAGGCTTAGAGGCAATGTACAGAGTTTGCGAATACGTTGAGGCTTAGAGGCAACGTGGTTAGCAGTGCGTGTACATTGAGGCTTAGAGGAAATGTATGGAGTTTGTGAATATGTTGAGGCTTAGAGGCAACAAAGTAAGCTGAGAGAGAGTACATTGAGGCTTAGAGGCAATGTACGAAGTTTGCAAATACGTTGAGGCTTAGAGGCAACATAGTTAGCTGAGCGAGTACATTGAGGCTTAGAGGCAATGTACGGAGTTTGCAAATACGTTGAGGCTTAGAGGCAACATAGTGAGCTGAGAGAGTACATTGAGTCTTAGAGGAAATATACGGAGTTTGCGAATATGTTGAGGCTTAGAGGCATCATGGTTAGCTGAGCGAGTAAATTGAGGCTTAGAGAAAATGTATGGAGTTTGGTTCATTACTGCATGGAGACTTGTGTGATGGGGTGAATGTGTCACGACATGGGGACTTAAGTGACGAGTTGAATCGCAGGATAAGTGTTAGGTTGATTGACCCTTAGACGATTGAATCTAGGGTTAGATTTCTTACATGCTGGGCGATGCAAGCATGTGATCCCTGATAACGGGATGGAACCCTGAGCATATGTGTATTGAATATCTGTGTATGTATGATGTTTGACATTGATATAGAACCCTGAATATATGCGTATTGTATGCAAGAATGTATAGTGTATGTATGCTTTGGATATGCAAAATGTATGTATGAAATGTGTGTAAGATGCGCGTATGCCTTGAAATGTTATGAAGACTATTTTTGGCATTCTCTCCTTTAAACCATTGACTTAGAGTTACCAATCCCATGGTGTTGTATGTTGTGTCGTCGTAGCTTTGTTAAATTCGATTCAAATGCAGTGAAAAAAACGTTAGCAAAATTTTGAACATTGATTTTGTATTGTGAGCGCAGGTGTAGACGTAGACGTAGGTAATGGCATATGCGTAGATTTGTATGTTGTAAGCGCATGCGTAAGCGTAGACGTATGTATTAGGCACTAACCTTTTGAGTTGTGAGTGTAGCGGTAGAAATGTTTAAGACTAAGCCATTGGATTGACTAGACTTTATACAAATCAAAATAAAAATAGCCAACACGCTTTATTGTTTCCAAAGGAATAGGAAAAGAGCGAATAACCCAAAAAGAGGGGGAAAGATTCAAGGTAAGGGGGTTGGTTATGCAAAGGGAAGGTATTAGCACCCTAAACATCTATGGTACTCCGCAGGAGCCTCTTTGTAAAATCTGTATATTTTGGCTATAAAAATGTTGTATAAAAATGGATGGTGGAGATGAGAAAAGAAATATATTTATTTTATAATTTTTGCACCTGCCGCGGTTGCGAACCTTTAGTGCATACGTACCACCTTTTCATGCAATAGGGGATCAAGGTACACGTAGTTTCTCTTTTAAGGATTTAAAACACAAATGTGTTGGTTAATTTTATGAGATAAAAAATCATCGTCATTGTCCGTGTGGAAAACATACCTACTACCCACAATTATGAGAAAGGAGAATTTGCATCATCTCAAAGTGGAGGATATGGCTTGGATTTTAAAATCAACAATGCCTCACTCAACACCCAAGTGGAAAATATCTCTCTTCACTACATATTGTAGAAGTATAGTTGTTTGCATCACTACAAGGATTGACAAGAGTTCAATCTTTTGAGAAAAAGTTTGAAGATAAAAGCCAAAGTGGCAAAATGGTTTGAAATGAGATTGATTGACTTTTAGTCTTCTCACAAAAAATGTCAAGGTATTATTAAGTTGATTGGAGTTTATTTATGAAAATGTTTTGAAAATGCATGGACATAAGTCCAAGTTTATTACGAAAGTGGTTCAAGTTTAAAAACAAGAAGAGTTTTCAAAAGGAGGAAGAAGATTTTTGAAATTAAAGAAGATGGGAGGAGAAGAAGGGACTATCCTAAAGCATAAGGTAAAAGCTAGGGATAAGAACCATCTAACCAACAAGAAGACAATACTTTGCATTATGAGACAAGATAGAATTCCCATTCCTTGTATTGAAACCAATCAAGCAAAAAAAATACTAGACCTCTTGAGAGAACCAAACTTCAAGTGTATTAAGTCTTCACAAAAATTGGGCAGAGTGACGGCTATATACGAGTGAATTCTAGATTACAAACAAAAGGTGTAATCACAAAAACCTGCACACAAAAACAAACAAGCAACCCAATGTCTTGAGCCACAAATGATCATTTATTCGAATCGGGACAAAATTTAGCGCTATGTTAAGCAATCGTAAGTGGACTTATATAGAAGTCGCACCTATTTTGAGGCCGGTCAATAGCAATCTATGCACCATTTATTCTGAGACATGATATAGAGATCATGCTCCAACAACATTTAGTGCAATAAGAAGGGGATGCGATGAAGAGGGATGGGAGAGAAATGTACAAACCACTTTTGAATTAAATTTAATCAAACTATTATTAAAATCGTTCATCCATTTTTGTGGAGTTAAACTCAACACCATGGATCCAATGATGTTAATAAAGTTCATGATCCAAAATTTAACCAGAAAATAGTCACAAAATAATATTACATTTAATATATACAAAAAAAGGTTTTGAAAAAAATGTTTTAAAAAAAATGTTTTAAAATAGAAATAAAAGAGAAAAATATCAACTATGTTCAAATTATTCAAGAAATAAAAGTAAGACCGTAGAAAAATCAGAAAAAGGCTCAAATAATTTTACAATTTTTTTGGTAATTTTTTTAAAGTCAGAAACTATTTTTAAAATTAAGAGAAATGGGTAAAATAAACCAAAAATGATAACAAATAGTAAAGTCAGAAACAAAAATAAAATAAGGTCACCAATATTTTTCACAATATCATTGGATCACTCCATAATTTTTTCAGAATTTAAAAATGTATAAAAATATTTTTAAACATTTAAAACAATTCAAATAAAGTTTAAATTTATAAAAAATACCAAAACACAAAATTAAATTGTGAAAAAATAAAAATCAGAAAGAGAATAATCAAAATATTTTTTCATAATTTTTTTAGATTTTTTGGACTAAAAATGAATTTTCTGTGATTTTTGAAATTTAAAACAATTAAAATATAAAAATCAAAAAAGAAAATAAAAGTAAAAAATATGTGGACCATTGGACGAGAGTCAAAACGCGTTAGTAATCAAATCCAAGGGATCTAGCGCGCTGTGCATATCATGGTCATTAGTGAATAAAGTACATAATCAAATATAAAATCAGATTTTCAAAAATAACAAGTGGCGTGCCATCATTGGTTGGAAGGTGGCACGTAGGTCATCTTCAACCTCTAGCCAACGTGATTTGTAGGTCTCTCAAACTGTAAAATCAGAAGCTCAGACCTCTGCCAATCACTTCATCTCTTCAAGACGAAGACAACCACACCCTCGCGCCAAATTTATATAAACTGTAGCTCAAGCAATTTGGAAGGAAAGTTTTGAAAAGGGATTTGAAATTTCATGGTCAAAACGTGTTTCCAGTAAGAAGTAAGTGTTGCGACTAGAACCAGGGCAATGAGAGCAACACAATGATATCAGAGTTTTGAAGAATTGATGAAGGAATCTACCTATTGAAGTTGAGTTGTAGAGCTCTGAAACTGGACTTCTATGGTGCAGTATAGGGCACGATTCTTGAATGTAATTATGTGGTTAGCTTCAGGGAAGATCAAGGAAGGTGAGTTGATGGAAAATTGGATTGAAAAAGGCTTGAGAATGGATTTTGAAGTTACTGAATTCTGAGTTTTGGAATAAGTTTGGCAGGGTGATTCTGGCTATCCAAGCTTGAGAAAATGAATGGGATAGTTCATGTATTTATAGGAGAAGCAAATGGGATCAAAAGGAAGAGTGAATGATGCATTTTGGAGGGAATTCGTGTGGGTCTGCATCATGAAGAAAATGTGACTTCTCTTTTTTCAAAACTCATCCAAAGCACGCGTTTTGATGCACTAATCAACTTGGGAAAGTTTGCTAATCATGTTTAGACCCAAAACGCGTGCTAATTTGAGGTTTAGAGGTTGTAACATGAAATTCAAATTCTGACTTACAATGAAACTTCAATTCCAAGTTTCCACTTTTGAAACAATGGCATTCTCAGCTCAAGGGGTCTTAAGGTATGATTCTTGATGATTTAGAAAGATGAGGTTACAATCTTTGCAATGGAAAAAGAATGGAGTTAAATGGATGCTTAAGCTGAAAGTTGTGTTGAGTCAAATTTGGAGAAAACGAGTTGACTTTCCATACTTAGAAATATTTCAAGTTCTTCTTCAAAAATGACCTATAATGTCTTGCATCCAAACACGACCTTCCAATTGGAATTTTCTCTTGACTAAAAAAGATGGCATGAAGTAGATTTCTTGAATGACATTTTGAAACTTGAACCATTCAAAATCTCCAAAAATTGAAAGAGTTATGAATTGTTGAAGTTGGCAAAAAAAATCATGAAATGACCTATAATCTTTTGCATCCTTAAGGAAACTTCCATCCATTTTATCACTTTGCACATAAAAGAAGGCATAAAGTTCACACTTTCAAGATAATTATGGAAAACTAATGGGTTCAAGGTGATAAAAATTGACCAAGTTATGATTATTTGAAGTCACACATGGAAAATTGGGGATTCATCTAGAGGGCTTGTAATCTCTCTTCCTCATTAAGCCTCCTCCTCATGGAAACTCCTTGAAACCTTTGAAGTGATTTATTGATAATCCTTTGAAGAGAAATATGTCTTTGGAATCACCCAAAAATACCAAGAGATGAGCAAGATATATTCCTTTGAAGTTCAAAACCCTAGCTCCTTAGATCAAGAGAATGCTTTGAGGAACTTTGATAATTTTGAACAAACTTCTTGTACCAACACACATGATTTGTAAATAGAAGTTGTTGAGGATGATAATGAGAACTTATAAACACCAAAACCACTTCCATATCTTGAATATTGAGAGAAATATGCACTTGTGACCAAATGGAATAAAATCTTGTCCAACCATGACAACTTCTCCAATCAATCCCTTGTGCTTTTCAACCAAATTTGATAACCTTGAAATGTGATGAACCAAAACAACCTTGCCATGCCATTTCTTCCAAACAAATCCAATGGTGAGGTTTGAACTTCTCAAGCTTTATTTACTAGGGCATGGAAATAAACTCATGAACCCATGGGGGTAATGTAACGCCCCGATATTTAATTATTTATTTAATTAAATATTTTTGAATATTTTTTTGTTAATTCAAATTTTTATCGTCGAGGTCGGAATTATTTTATTAAGTTGGAATAATAATTAATCGGATTTAATTTGGTGGAATTAAGTTAAAGTGTTATTTTATTATTAAACTTAAATATGAATTTGGGCTTAATTGGTGGTATTGTGTATTAATAGAGGGGTATGTCTTTTTAGGCCCAATTGAGTTTTTTTAAGATTAAATATAATGATATATTATATTAGAATAGAAATAGAAGAATAGGAGAGAGTGTTGTTATCAGGAAGAGAAGAAAAAAGGGAAAAAAGGGTTTGTGAGGGGAGAAGAAGAAGAAGAGGAAAAATTGTTTCTATGCGACCGTACAGGATGTCTGCATCTAAATTGTCTGAATTGAAGAAGCAGTTAGAAGAGTTGCTTGAGAAAAAGTTTGTAAGACCAAGTGTGTCGCCGTGGGGAGCGCCTGTGTTGTTAGTAAAGAAGAAAGATGGAAGTATGAGACTTTGTGTTGATTATAGACAGCTGAATAAAGTGACGATTAAGAACAAGTACCCGCTTCCGAGAATTGATGACTTGATGGATCAATTGGTGGGTGCAAGTGTGTTTTCTAAGATTGATTTGAGGTCAGGATATCACTAGATTAGAGTGAAAGAAGATGATATTCAGAAGACCATGTTCAAAAGTCGATATGGACACTACGAGTATTCAGTGATGCCTTTTGGTGTGACCAATGCGCCGGGAGTATTCATGGAGTACATGAATCGTATCTTTCATACTTATTTGGATCGGTTTGTGGTGGTATTCATTGATGACATTTTGATTTACTCTAAATCGGAAGAAGAACATGAAGAGCACCTAAGAGTTGTATTGCAAGTTTTGAAAGAGAAGAAGTTGTATGCAAAGTTGTCCAAGTGTGAATTCTGGTTACAAGAGGTTAGTTTCCTTGGTCATGTCATCTCTGGTGGTGGCATTGCCGTGGATCCTTATAAAGTCGATGCTGTGTTGCAATGGGAAGCTCCAAAGTCGGTTACTAAGATTAGAAGCTTCTTGGGATTAGCCGGTTACTATAGACGGTTTATCGAAGGTTTTTCTAAGTTGGCACTTCCATTGACTAAGTTGACTTGTAAGGGTAAGGCTTTTGTGTGGGATACTCGATGTGAAGAAAGTTTTACCGAGTTAAAGAAGAGATTGACGTCGGCTCCAGTTTTGACTTTGCCTAATCCAGGAGAGCCTTTTGTTGTGTATTGTGATGCTTGTCTGATGGGGTTAGGTGGTGTGCTCATGAAGAAAAGTAAGGTGGTTGCTTATGCGTCGAGGCAATTGAGGACTCATGAAAAGAATTATCCTACGCATGATTTAGAATTAGCTGCAGTTGTCTTTATGTTGAAAATCTAGAGGCATTATCTTTATGGTTCTAGATTTGAAGTGTTTAGTGACCATAAGAGTTTGAAGTATCTTTTTGATCAGAAAAAGTTGAATATGAGGCAGCGAAGGTGGTTAGAATTGTTGAAGGATTATGATTTCAGTTTTAATTATCATCCAGGAAAAGCTAATGTTGTGGCCGATGCTTTAAGTCGAAAGACCTTGAACGTGTCGGCAATGATGGTTAAGGAGTTGGAGTTGATTGAGCAATTCCGAGATTTGAGTTTGGTTTGTGAAGTGTCACCGTGAAGTGTTATGTTGGGAATGTTAAAGATTTATAATGAATTTCTGGATAGTATCAGAGAAGCTCAGAAGTTAGATGTGAAGTTGGTAGATTCGATGGTTGGGATTGATCAGTCTGAGAACAATGATTTTAAGTTAGATGCGCAAGGTGTGTTGAGATTTCATAATCGAATTTGTATTCCTGATGATGCGGAGATGAAGAAAGTGATTCTTGAAGAGAGTCATAGAAGCAATTTGAGTATTCATCCAGGAGCTACAAAGATGTATCAAGATTTGAAGAATTTCTTTTGGTGGCATGGAATGAAGAGTGATGTGGCTCGGTTTGTGTATGCATGTTTGACTTGTCAAAAGTCGAAAGTTGAACATCAGAAGCCTACAGGATTGATGCAACCGTTAGAGATTCCAGAATGGAAATGGGATAGAATTTCAATGGATTTTGTAACGGGATTACCTAGTACCTTGAGAGGACATGATTCGATTTGGGTGATTGTTTATAGGCTTACAAAGTCGGCACACTTTATACCTATTAACATCACTTATTCGATTTTGAAGTTGGCAGAGATTTACACCAATGTAATTGTGAAGTTGCATGGTGTTCCTTTGTGTATTGTGTCAGACAGGAATCCGAGGTTTACTTCTGATTTCTGGAAGAGTTTGCAAGAGGCGTTGGGATCTAAGTTGAGTTTAAGTTCGGCGTATCATCCTCAGACGGATGGTCAGACCGAGAGAACTATTCAGTCATTGGAGGATCTGTTGAGAGCATGTGTTCTTAAGCAGGGAGGTTTGTGGGATACTTATCTTCTGTTGATTGAGTTCACTTACAATAACAGTTACCATTCTAGTATTGGGATGGCACCTTTTGAGGCGTTGTATGGTCGGAGGTGTAGGACTCCTTTGTGTTGGCATGAATCTGGTGAAGGTGTAGTACTTGGACCTGAACTTGTTCGTGAGACTACTAAGAAGGTGAAGTTGATTCGATAAAAGATGAAAGTTTCGCAAAGTAGACCAAAAGGTTACCATGACAAGAGAAGGAAAGATTTGGAATTCCAAGCCGGTGATCATGTGTTTTTGAGAGTCACACCTGTGACTGGTGTTGGGCGAGCTCTGAAGTCTAAGAAGCTCACTCCTCGTTTTATTGGTCCATATCAGATTTCGGAAAGAGTGAGAAATGTTGCTTATAGAGTGGCTTTACCGCCTAATCTTTCGAATTTGCATGATGTGTTTCATGTGTCACAACTCCGGAAGTATATTCCTGATCCGTCTCATGTGATTCAGATGGACGATGTGCAAGTACGGGATAATCTCACGATGGAGACAATGCCTATGAGAATCGCAGATTGCAAGATGAAGATTCTAAGAGGAAAAGAGAGTGCATTGGTGAAGGTTGTCTGGTTAGGTACTGCTGGTGAGAGCATGACCTGGGAGTTGGAGAGCAAGATGCGAGACTCCTATCCCGAGTTATTTGAACCAGGTAAACTTTTATTTTCGAGGACAAAAATATTCTGAGTGGGGAGAGTTGTAACGCCCTGGTATTTAATTATTTATTTAATTAAATATTTTTGAATATTTTTTTGTTAATTCAAATTTTTATCGTCGAGGTCGGAATTATTTTATTAAGTTGGAATAATAATTAATCGGATTTAATTTGGTGGAATTAAGTTAAAGTATTATTTTATTATTAAACTTAAATATGAATTTGGGCTTAATTGGTGGTATTGTGTAGTAATAGAGGGGTATGTCTTTTTAGGCCCAATTGAGTTTTTTAAATATTAAATATAATGATATATTATATTAGAATAGAAATAGAAGAATAGGAGAGAGTGTTGTTATCAGGAAGAGAAGAAAAAGCGGAAAATAGGGTTTGTGAGGGGAGAAGAAGAAGAAGAGGAAAAATTGCTTCTAGTGCCAAATTTCCCAAAAATTCGGTTGAAGTCTCTTAGAGCTGCTCTTAATCCAAGGTAAGGGTGGGGTTCTGACTCTATAATAGGGTGTATAATTAATAGTATGTGAATTTTGGTTATGGAAATTATTTCTAATTGTGTTTGAAATTGGTATATTGATGAAATTGAGAGATGATTTAGGACCCAATATAATTAGATATGCATATATTTAAGTGCCTTAGTATTTTCTTTGCAATTGAAGTGAGAAGTACCTTAGTACTGTAGCGCAATATTGAAATGGATTAGCACTTAAAGGCAGGTGCTTACTACAGTAGCGTAAGAATGGAATATCACTTAAAGGCATCCGCATACTGTAGCGTAATTATTGAAATAACACTTGAAGGCACTTGGCTTGAAATACAGTGGCGCAGTATTGAAATAATATTTAGAAGCATTTAGATGCTTGCAGTAGCGCATAGGAAGAAGTAATATTTAATGGCTTTTGGCATATGATTGCATACTGTAGCGATGGAATATATTAATATTTGAAGGCACTTGCTTTGGCATATTGTAGTAGCATTAGAAGCAAATGGTAATTACAATACTGTAACTATATTTATGAATTGGCACTTGGAGTATGAACTTGCTTGCTGTAGTGATAATATTAGGAAGTAGTATTAGGAGCATTTGTTTTAATTTGCAATACAGTATGCGATAGAATATAATAGTAATGAAAGGAAATTGTTTTTGGAATACTGTAGTGATGGGAGAAATAGTATGTGGGAGAAGCATTTGGTTACTTACTGTAGTGCAAATAAAGATGAAGTAGCGTTTAGGATGAATGTTGCAACACTGTAGCGATGAAATAAATTATTATCTAAAGGTACTTGTTTCGCAACACTGTAGCAAATTTGTGGAAGTAACACTTGGAGGAACTTGCTTGCTACTGTAGCATAGAATGAAGTAACATTGGCAACACATTGTTTTGCTACTGTAGCGCAATAAGGAAATGGTATTTAGGAGAATTAATTGCATACTGTAGCGCAAATAAGGAAGTAGCATTTAGGAGAAATGTTGGTATACCGTAACTACTACGTTCCGGTTTATCAATACAAAATATTTAATAATAATTATTTAATATCTTTAATAAATAATTTTGTAGGATTTATAAAGTAGAAATAATATAATTTTTGGCCGATAATTAATTAACCGATTTAAACCAAAATAGTCCGAATAATTATGCAGTTTATTGTAGTAATTTTGGTTGATCTGTTGGGTGGCATTTTTGTTGAAAAATGTGAATTTGCAGGTGATTTCATTGCCTCTATTTATGGGCAAAATATTAAGTTGCAGGCTTATGGCCAATTTTGAATTAAGTTGAATTATTGTTGTTGTTGTTATTACGTTCATGTCGTTAATGCATACATAGCATATCATGTTGGAGCTGATGCTCGTCAAGTTGGCCTGGATTGGCAAATATAAAGTTGAAGGCTTATGCCTTGTTGATGCCTCTATTTATTGGCAGATTTCTAAGTTGTGAGTTCTGCTCCATTGGTACCACATGCATGTGCATAAAGACGAGTCGTATTTCATGTTGCATTCTGAGTTGTCGTGTGGATGAATTAATTATGTTGAATGTTGATAAAAAGCTGTGAAGTGGTGAATTGCATGATCTAATACTAATATATTATTTATTGTATATCCGATTATATGGTTCTATATCTCACCCCTTCTGTTTGAATGTTGCCCTCTGTTGGTAACGTGCAGGTAATCAATAAGGTTAGCTGTTACCCTCGTTAGTTCGAGTCGGTGTTGTCACTCTGATACGTAACACTCGGGGGGATGAACACATGTTTTCCTTATTGTTGATTTTCCTTACGTTACTTAATTTTTAAGTTGTTTCCATTAAAAGACTTGTTGTCTTAGAATGGTTTGAGTTGGGTAAGATGTTATGGTGTTTTCAGTTGAATTTTGTGAATCCGCTGCGTGGTAATGAAAGTTGTTTTATTTTTAAAGACTAAGCTGGTTTTTATTGTAACACCCCGTTTTTGATTAAATGTTAATTCGGTTATTTGAAATAAAAATATTCATAATGATAAAATACTATTTTGAGTAATATTAATTTAGTGTGTAGTAATATTTGGCTTTGTTTGATTAATTGGCATGATTAGGTTTATGTAGAATAAATATTATTTAATGTAATATTGTTTAATAGGGTTATATACTATAATTTGAATTAAATAATTGTTGGGGCCAAATTGTAATTTTAGAAAGATAGAGGGAGGAAAGTTAGTAGTAGAAGGGAATTTTATAAAAGAGAGAAGGAGAGTTAGTAAGAGTAGGAGAAGAAGAAAAGAAAAGAGGAGAAAGGAGAAAGAAAAGAAGAGAAGAGAAGAAAGGGAGCTAGGGTAGAGTTGCAACATCTTCATCATCTTGTTTCAAGAAAACCCACACCAAGGTAAGGGGTTTGATTCTCCATCTCATATTGTTAGGTTTTGTATGATATATTTTGGATTTAGGGGTAAAATTGATAATTGATTTTTAGGGTTTTGTTGGTTGGTTGTTAGAATGGTTTAGAAAAGTTGGATTAGGAGTATGGTTTGTGGGTGTATTAGGTGCTAACTTGTGGAAATCAAGAGTATTGAAATGGGAAAGAAAACCATGGTAGTTGAATGGGAAAAACTCAAAAGAGTGGAGTTTTCACGCAGGCCTCACAACACGGGCCATGTTGCAGCACACGGGTGCCCGTGTTGCTGTTCTGACTTGGCATTTTCTTGGCTCGTTCTGGTGGCCTCACAACACGGGCCGTGTTGCAGCACACGGGTGCCCGTGTTGCTGTTCTGTAGCCACCAAAATTCTAATTTTCGCACTTCCTTTAGAACCCGTTTGTGTTTCCGATTTTTCGGTAGATTCGTCGACGGAGCAAGTTGCTCCGAATCCAAAGAAAATTGACGTGCTAGTGTAATCCGACGTGTAGCTTGACATAGTGAAGTTCGTCTTGCGCAATTTCGACTTTTAAGAATCGACCTGATTTTAGTGCGAATGAAATAAGTTGAGTTTAATCCCGAATCTAACCGTTCGAGTTACATTCCGGTGACTCGATCGCGATGAGAAACATTGAGAATAATGCCGGTTCATTGATAATGACTTTATGTTGAAATATACTTTCCGATTTGGAATTGTTGATAGTTGATGGTTTATGTTTTGGTTGAGTAAGTAATCTTGTTTGTATACATTTTACTTGACGTTGGGATTGATAAATTATATGTATGCATGCATGTACAATAGTTGATGTTCCATTGGTTGGATTTGATGGCATGTGTATGTTAAGATCATTGTGAGTCTTAATTGCATGCATTGGTTATATTGTACATTGCATGGCATGGTGGTCTTGAAACAGAGACGGTGGAACTTTGGGTCCACATTATCTAGACGGTGACCCCATTGTGGGAAAAGACGTAGTGACCTTGATCCGGAAGGGAAACATAGGTGGTGGAACTTTGGGTCCACAATATCTAGACGGTGACCCTATTGTGGGAAAAGACGTAGTGACCTTGATCCGGAAGGGAAACATAGGTGGTGGAACTTTGGGTCCACAATATCTAGACGGTGACCCCATTGTGGGAAAAGACGTAGTGACCTTGATCCGGAAGGGAAACATAGGTGGTGGAACTTTGGGTCCACGAGTCGGTACCGCATTTGCATACGTTGAGTCGTGTTGTGAGTCACATGTATAATTGTGCATGATATGTATGTGTGTTGATGTGTTTGATTATGTGCCAATATTGTTGTTGTTGAATTATGGTTATGTGCCAAGGATGTGAGTATTCAGATAATCGGTTTACATGGTTAATGTGTTGGAAATGGACTCCTTGAGTAAGGATGCTACATGTGATAAAATGAACATGATCATTATGTATTGCTTTAATTGTTGCCATTTAATTTACTTAAAATTATATGTTATATGATTATTGGAATTCTTACCCTTTTGTTGGCCAATGCTTTTGATGGCATTGTGCAGGTACCGAGGACGGTAGCGCGAGGCGGTAGCGAACGGATGCATTGGATTGCAATCTGTTTTATTTGATTAGAGTCGAGTCGATGCTCTGGTAGTAACACATGGGGGGGGGGGGGAATTTATTAGTGTCGAACTCGATTATTTTGTATTTGGATTATGATGTATATAATCCTTATTCGTGTATATGATGGCTTGTATATGTGAGACTTGATAATATATGCTTATGTGAATTATGATGGCTTGATGCCTTGAATTATGTTTTGATTCCTCCATAAATGGAGATGATGTGAAATTATGAAACTCCGTTGCGTTTGCACGAGAGAATGAAGTAAATATTTATAGTATGTTTGTTTTGTGTTGGAATGCTTATACTTTCAAACATACCCTGTCTGTTTTTCCTTAAAAACTTTGGAATGTGATGTGTGTTGTGGCATCCCTTCCGTGCAATTTTATTTCTCTGATTTTAATCTTTACCTTTAATTTGGGTATTTAGAAGGGGTGTTACAATAGTGGTATCAGAGCAGGTCGGTCTATCGGCCAGGTTGTTTATGTGTTTAATCCCTTTTAGTACGCGACATGTGTGTGAAACACTGTCGGTACTTGTTTGTTTCCTTTTTCATTGTCTGCAGAAGTACGTGTGAAATAAGTGGGGGAGAAGTTTCTTCTCTGAAGTTTTGTGCAAGAGGTTGGTTCAGTATACTGCCGATTGTGGGATGTAAGTATTGCCGAGCAGTTGATGCTTCAAGCATGGTTATGTTTAAATACCTTGAGGGTAAGATTGAAGATGCTGTTGTGGTTTGGTAACGATGGTTAATGCCACCTCATGATTGTCGACTGTCTACTGACAAATTGAGGGACTGATCATCCTTAATCTCTTGTTGATAGTAGTCGGGAATTATGTTGTTTGGGATAGACTTGTCTTGCCAACTTAATAGTGTGTGAAGCAGATGAGTTGGCACAAGGCAGTGCATGGTTACGTGAGTTGTGGGCGAATTTGGATTTTGGTGAGAAATAAGATTTTTGGCAAGCGAGCTTCTTGTTGTGATTTTTCCGAAACCTTTTGTGGAAATGTGAGTGAATTACCGCTGTAGTGCGAGGTGAAGTTTTGATGGATTTAGTTCTGGAACTAGTTGGGATTCGAAGTATCCTTAAGGGATGTTTGTTTCTGAATTAGAGTTGAAGAGTCAACTTGAATATTGGTTTTAGTAGAGTTTGTTTGTTCGAGTGGTTCGCCGTGGAGTGCGCCGATTGTGTTGTTCGAGAAGAGCAAAGGTTACCTAAGTTGGTGTGTCGTTTGTAGTCAAGGAATGAAGCGGATGTTGAGGACGAGTGTCTGCTTCAGAGGATTGATATTTAAGTGAAGAAGTTATTTGGAGTTTATGTGTTTAGTGAGATCGTTTTGAAGTCTGACTGCCAATGGGTTAGTGTGAGGGTTGAAGATGTTCAGGTAATGCTTTTCAAGATAGTGTATGGTCCGGGCGAGTATAAGCTGATGTCATTAGTGTGACTAATGTGTCAGGTAAGATTTTGAAATGTTCCAACAGTACTCTCATGAGTAGCTGAAGAGTTGTTTCGTGTTCATGGATATTATTTGGTTTACATCAAGTTAAGGGATTGTGGCAAGCATCCGAGTGTTGCGTTATCAGTAGTGGAGTTAGATTGGTGCATGTTGAGTCCTCTAAAGAAGGAGTTTTGAAACTGTTGGACGTGAGTGTCTTAAGTAAGCAACTTAGACGGCAATATTTTAGACAGTTCCGCGAAGATTTATTTTGGGCCTTGTCGAAGACTTTAAGGGGCTAATTCGTAGTTTAGAAGTTCTTTTGTTTTGGATGGTTAACCTTGTGAGTTTGATGGAAGATATTTTTATGAGTTGGTATTGATCGTGAGTATTTTGACCCGAAATGGTTGAGTCACTAATTGGACTTTGCAATGGGAAGCGAATTTGTTTTGACCGGTGAAAAGTTTAGCGAATGCCTTGATTTTGGTTTTGTTTTGTACTGAAGAACCTGGTGCGACGTGTTGTGATATTTTGTTTTGGACGTAAGATGTATTTCGACATAGAGTTGGAAAAGTGTATTACTACCTTGGAACGATTTGATTTTTCTTATGGAAAATTATCGGATGCGGGAGTTAGAGTTTGATGCAGTTATGCTCATTGGAACCTTATAGGTACAAATGTTAACGACAAGGAGATTGGAATTGTTGAAGACAATTCAAGTTGAGTATGATCTATAAAGAGACTTCGTCTGTTGTTGAGTTTATTAAGTTGGTATTGAGGATAACCCAAGAATATCTTATTTGAGATTTATTATTTTGAAAGAATGTTGCATGTTTGTTTTGAGACGCTTGTTGAGATTAAACTCAGAAGGTTATTAAGGATTCGTTCACTACTACCATATGGATTTCACCGGATACTAATGGTCGCGGTGGATTATTAGATTACGACTAAGATAAGTCTTGGCGGTAAGGAATTTGATGATGGTTTGGTAACCACAGGTACTTAAAGATGATCGATGTTTTATAGAGGAAGATGCTCTGTTTGTGACTGAAGTCGGTCGCGATGGTGTTTATGTTGGATTCCATAGAAATTGATGTTATGGTTCTAAGTCCAAACTATGTTGTAATTTCAGGAGTATGAGACGAAATTGATGAGTAGAGTTCTTGAGGGAGTGTTTTGGTTTGGATTACCACTTTAGAAGATTGAAAAATATGAGAAATGTTTCGAATAAGAAACCAGTGTATTAATCGTTGCGACGATGTGAGGATAGTGATTACGTAATTAAACTTTGGGAATTGAATTGTTATAAGGGGAGACTTCGTGGAAGTCAAGTGTATACATCGAAGTTTCACAAGTGAAATATTTGGACAGTATTTGAAGAGGTCAAACTATGTCGTGTATTTCAGAGGATCAACGGGCGTTGATCAATCGAGAATGAAAGAGTGATTCTTCGAGTTGATGAAGCTGATGTTGCAGGGTGTCTTGATGGGTGTACGCTTTGAACGTATCCATTTTGGGTGATTGGGAAGTTGAGGATTAACCAAGTTGTTTTACGGTTGGCATCTTACGCATAAAGTGACACAGCATGGTTTAGGTATCGAGCATTGAGTTTTAGCGAGTATTTTGTATGTTGGATTTGGGCTAGTGAGTTATAGTCGCAAGTCGTCAGTATACGTCCTAGGATGAGTGGTGTGTCGCAGTTCGGTTATGTTTGGGTAACTTGGTATTGTTCAAGGGTGGTACGTTGGTAATCTACAAGGACGATGTGACCTTGTGATTTTCTGGAATGAGAGCGATAACTGCAAGTGTAATTCTTGAGTTCGTACTTATGCGTGAATGATGGCATCTTTTCGTGTTTGCGTAGCACACGTGGTTTTATCCTTTCGGATTGTTTCAGTTTTGGTTTGTATAACCATTTTGTTGTTTTTGTTTTAGCAATGGTGTCGGTGTTGTGTCGTAGGACTTTATGTTCCTACCTTTGGTGACTCGTTTCCGAGGCGTCGGTTCGAGTGTATGACTAATTCTATGGTTGAGACGTTAGGATGGTATCGATCTTGTTTGTTTAGTTCTCGAGCGAACCGGTGTGTCTGCGACTTGTTTAGTTGTTGGGTGTTAGTTGTTTGTCGAGTGCATTGTGTGGGCTTCGCATCTCGGCATGGTTGTCCTTGTCTAAACGTTATGGCTAGGGAGATGCCCTTGTGTTAGGTGTATTTTGTATGTTGTTTAAGTAACGCAAGGATTGGGTGGACGAATGCGTAGGCATGTCCCGATTTGTTCGTTTTGGTCAAAATTTTCGAGGCCGAAAATCTTTTAAGTGGGGGAGAGTTGTAACACCCCGTTTTTGATTAAATGTTAATTCGGTTATTTGAAATAAAAATATTCATAATGATAAAATACTATTTTGAGTAATATTAATTTAGTGTGTAGTAATATTTGGCTTTGTTTGATTAATTGGCATGATTAGGTTTATATAGAATAAATATTATTTAATGTAATATTGTTTAATAGGGTTATATACTATAATTTGAATTAAATAATTGTTGGGGCCAAATTGTAATTTTAGAAAGATAGAGGGAGGAAAGTTAGTAGTAGAAGGGAATTTTATAAAAGAGAGAAGGAGAGTTAGTAAGAGTAGGAGAAGAAGAAAAGAAAAGAGGAGAAAGGAGAAAGAAAAGAAGAGAAGAGAAGAAAGGGAGCTAGGGTAGAGTTGCAACATCTTCATCATCTTGTTTCAAGAAAACCCACACCAAGGTAAGGGGTTTGATTCTCCATCTCATATTGTTAGGTTTTGTATGATATATTTTGGATTTAGGGGTAAAATTGATAATTGATTTTTAGGGTTTTGTTGGTTGGTTGTTAGAATGGTTTAGAAAAGTTGGATTAGGAGTATGGTTTGTGGGTGTATTAGGTGCTAACTTGTGGAAATCAAGAGTATTGAAATGGGAAAGAAAACCATGGTAGTTGAATGGGAAAAACTCAAAAGAGTGGAGTTTTCACGCAGGCCTCACAACACGGGCCGTGTTGCAGCACACGGGTGCCCGTGTTGCTGTTCTGACTTGGCATTTTCTTGGCTCGTTCTGGTGGCCTCACAACACGGGCCGTGTTGCAGCACACGGGTGCCCGTGTTGCTGTTCTGTAGCCACCAAAATTCTAATTTTCGCACTTCCTTTAGAACCCGTTTGTGTTTCCGATTTTTCGGTAGATTCGTCGACGGAGCAAGTTGCTCCGAATCCAAAGAAAATTGACGTGCTAGTGTAATCCGACGTGTAGCTTGACATAGTGAAGTTCGTCTTGCGCAATTTCGACTTTTAAGAATCGACCTGATTTTAGTGCGAATGAAATAAGTTGAGTTTAATCCCGAATCTAACCGTTCGAGTTACATTCCAGTGACTCGATCGCGATGAGAAACATTGAGAATAATGCCGGTTCATTGATAATGACTTTATGTTGAAATATACTTTCCGATTTGGAATTGTTGATAGTTGATGGTTTATGTTTTGGTTGAGTAAGTAATCTTGTTTGTATACATTTTACTTGACGTTGAGATTGATAAATTATATGTATGCATGCATGTACAATAGTTGATGTTCCATTGGTTGGATTTGATGGCATGTGTATGTTAAGATCATTGTGAGTCTTAATTGCATGCATTGGTTATATTGTACATTGCATGGCATGGTGGTCTTGAAACAGAGAAGGTGGAACTTTGGGTCCACATTATCTAGACGGTGACCCCATTGTGGGAAAAGACGTAGTGACCTTGATCCGGAAGGGAAACATAGGTGGTGGAACTTTGGGTCCACAATATCTAGACGGTGACCCTATTGTGGGAAAAGACGTAGTGACCTTGATCCGGAAGGGAAACATAGGTGGTGGAACTTTGGGTCCACAATATCTAGACGGTGACCCCATTGTGGGAAAAGACGTAGTGACCTTGATCCGGAAGGGAAACATAGGTGGTGGAACTTTGGGTCCACGAGTCGGTACCGCATTTGCATACGTTGAGTCGTGTTGTGAGTCACATGTATAATTGTGCATGATATGTATGTGTGTTGATGTGTTTGATTATGTGCCAATATTGTTGTTGTTGAATTATGGTTATGTGCCAAGGATGTGAGTATTCGGATAATCGGTTTACATGGTTAATGTGTTGGAAATGGACTCCTTGAGTAAGGATGCTACATGTGATAAAATGAACATGATCATTATGTATTGCTTTAATTGTTGCCATTTAATTTACTTAAAATTATATGTTATATGATTATTGGAATTCTTACCCTTTTGTTGGCCAATGCTTTTGATGGCATTGTGCAGGTATCGAGGACGGTAGTGCGAGGCGGTAGCGAACGGATGCATTGGATTGCAATCTGTTTTATTTGATTAGAGTCGAGTCGATGCTCTGGTAGTAACACATGGGGGGGGGGAATTTATTAGTGTCGAACTCGATTATTTTGTATTTGGATTATGATGTATATAATCCTTATTCGTGTATATGATGGCTTGTATATGTGAGACTTGATAACATATGCTTATGTGAATTATGATGGCTTGATGCCTTGAATTATGTTTTGATTCCTCCATAAATGGAGATGATGTGAAATTATGAAACTACGTTGCGTTTGCACGAGAGAATGAAGTAAATATTTATAGTATGTTTGTTTTGTGTTGGAATGCTTATACTTTCAAACATACCCTGTCTGTTTTTCCTTAAAAACTTTGGAATGTGATGTGTGTTGTGGCATCCCTTCCGTGCAATTTTATTTCTCTGATTTTAATCTTTACCTTTAATTTGGGTATTTAGAAGGGGTGTTACATTTATCGGTTCATCCGAAGCTCATGTGTTATGTGTCTTAACTATAGATGATTGAATGTCGTAGTTTCAAGTTGAAAGTGTAGCATTCCATTTGTTTGTTGGAAATTTTTATAACTCTGATTTTATTTAACTCGTTGGGTAGAAATAGGGTGTTACAGGTAACTTGTTAAATCCTATTGCCTTTACCTACATGGATAACAAGCAAGACAAACCAACATTGCATTTTATTTAGTTAAAAGATGAAATCAAGACAAAACAATATTCATGATCACAAAAGAACATAAGTCAAGGTTCTTGGTGATTCCTCAAAAGGGGAAAGCTAAATATAGGGAGGGGAACCAAGAGTCCTAGTGTGATCTTGTTGTGAATGAATCAACATGGTATGATGAAGTGATCTTAGGGGGAAAAATTGGGGTACAACAACTTCCCTTATTTAAGTTTCTTTTATCCGGAGATACGAAGGTTAAAAATCTCCGTGTCGACGCGATCGAAGATACTTAAATATAAAACAAACCCTATTTTTGGCCCTAAGATGCCATGCAAATGTTTATGATCATGAATGCACATGGACAATTCCAAAGGGACGCAAATCACCACTGAGGATGCAACAAAATAAAGAAGCAAGGGAGCAACCCCACCAGAAAAATAAATCACTGGTGGATCAAAAGACCTGAATCAAAGAGGATGGTAGAATGGTCAAAGGATACACCAACTTCTACTGAAGGCGAAGCTACCGATGTTTACTGAAGGCAGAGAGAAAGATAACAAACGTCGATGTTTACTGCCGATGTCCTACCGACTTTCACTGAAGGTAGAGAGAAAAGAAATATCATAGCACCGCCGTTCACCGATGATGAACTACCAACGTTTACTGAGGGTAGCAAAAAGATAACAAACACCAACTTTCACTGATGGTGATCTACCAACTTTCACTGAAGGTAGAAAGAGAATATATCATAGCATCGCTGTTCACTGATGATGAACTACCAACGTTCACTGAGGGTAGCAAAAAGATAATAAACATTGACGTTCACTGCCGATGATCTACCAACTTTCACTGAAGGTAGAAAGAGAATATATCATAGCATCGCCGTTCACTGACGATGAACTACCAACGTTCACTGAGGGTAGGAAAAAGATAATAAACATCGACGTTCACTGCTGATGTCCTACCAAATTTCACTAAAGTTAGAAATAGAATAACAAGTTTCCCCAAGATTCTGGCGTTTCACCTAGAACGGGTCTCAACTTCTTCTTTAACCAAGGCACTCCGCCTGGAAAGGATAATATATAAGCTGTCTCAAATAAAGAGACTTCCACTTGCAAATATTTCACAACGAGCGGTTTCTGGTGATATTGAAAGTCTTGCCATCCATTGGCGTAATCTGACGAGAAACTGCGAACTATTCACTCATAGAGGAGATAGCAAAAAAAGTTACGTCGAATTTTACAGGGAAGCACAAGTTACTCGAATAAAGAGACCTGCTACTTGTTGTCATGGAGAATTGTAAAAAGAAATGACTTTATGGGGGGAGAAATATGACTTCCTGGAGAAAGAAATATGACTTTCTGGAGAGATGCCACGATATTCCTGCTGAGGAGATAAAGTCTTCTCGTGCAAAATAAATGCACCAACCAAAACTTGAAGTTTTCAGAAATCCAAAGTAAATAATATTGTTATGGAACCACATATTCAAACCAGAAATAAACTGGAACGAAACGGTCAACCAGAATACATCCTTTGAGAAATAAACTCAAGAGGGAAAACCAAATCCATCCAAACCAGGAGCTGTACAGGAAGGCTAAAGCAAAAAACTTCCACTAGGGACAACTCAGTGGGGAAATTGAAAGAATATACGCTTTCTGCTTAAGGCCAACACTCTATTAAAGAGAGGACAACGTAACTCTGCAAAACAGGATGATATATCAACAAAATATTAACAAATGTCAATGAATAATGATTTTCCAATTTTAGCTATGCATGATGTATGTATGAATGTATGAGTGTTATCGTGTGTATGCTGACAAAACAGATATACAACATTGGGAATAACCAGGAAAAGCCACCTCGGGCACTAACAACACTCGACTAAACTTCATCCAAGATGATCATTCCAAGAAAAAGTAAATGCCAACTGAGGAAACAAAATCTACTGGCTGCTTTAGCTTTACCGGGGAGTGACATAATCTGGAAGTAAGCAAAACGAAGTGACATAATAACACAAATACAGGGATTGAACATCCTTCTTCAGGATTCACTAGGGAAACAAGTGTTTTTAAAAGTAACATTCCTACTGAAGATTGCAAAACCAGTCTCAAATAAAGCAGACTGACACTAAAACATCAAAACATCCACTGGGGAATTCAGGCCTACTTCATTGGGAAGGTTAACACCACACCCACAAAGGGACAACCACAATACGTCCTTCACTTAGAGAAACCAGGGACCTACGTTTTTCAAGGCTGGTTATGATACCAACTTCTCTAGAAAAAGAACTTTTATTAAGCCAAACGAAAACTTCACTAGAGAGAATGCGGATTGAAACTTCTCATTATGAAAACTCAGAAAAGAGGAGAAATGAATCCAAACTTGACCGAGGATACCGGAACCATAAACCCAATACGGCGAAAACATCCAGAGTAAACCTTCCCGAGGGGAACAAAAACTTCTCAAAACAAATGGAGTTTGTCCATTCCTGGGATCACCATTTTTGTTGTCATTGTTTCATCACAAATCTCAAAGTAAAAGCAAATTGTAAAATCTTTTTAAAAAAATCAAATTTGTTATTTAATCTTTTTTTCTTTGAAAGTTATTATCAATAATAAATGGAGTCTTTGCAAGCTAAATAAAATAAGAAATACAAAGAATTGGGTAAAAGCTCAAATTTCATTAATAGAATGGTAGTCTGTGAATGGCGAGACTCCATAGATGATTAAAAAGTTTGAAAAATGGTAATATATAATGGAAAAGATACATTGAGATACAATGACCACTATCCCCTCTAACAACTTTTGAAATCCTGAGCAGCAACTTCTGTTGAAGTATGGTGAGTATCCGATAAGATTGGTGCTTCAACGATCAAGTCTTGTATGACGTAGTTACTTGCCAAGAAAGTCCCTAACGTTTGCCTAAGCTGCCCTTGCGGGTTTTCAACTTAGCGGGAAATTTATTCTGTTTAGGTCTCTAATTTTTTCCTAGACCGCCCTTTCGGGTTTTCAGCCTACCGAGACGCTCTTTTTTTTGCCTAAGCCGCCCTTTCGGGTTTTCAACTTAGCGAGCTGGTCTTTTATTTCTTTAGGCAAAGTATTTCTTGACTGCATCAGCATTCATGGGACGTGGGAACTCCTCGCCATCCATAGTTTCAAGAATTAATGCACCACCAGAGAAGGCTTTCTTAACAACATATGGGCCTTCAAAATTGGGAGTCCACTTGCCCCTAGAATCAGCGTTGAAAGACATGATCTTCCTGAGCATGAGATCGCCTTCTCTGAATTCACGAGGTTTGACCTTTTTATCAAAAGCTTTCTTCATTCTTTTCTGATATAACTGTCCATGACATAAAGCTGTCATCCTCTTCTCCTCAATCAAATTCAATTGGTCAAACCTGTTCTGGACCCATTCAACCTTTGTCAATTTGGTTTCCATTATCACACGCAAAGAGGGAATCTCAACCTCGACATGGAGTACAACTTCCATTCCATACACTAGGGAGAACGGGGTTGCTCCTGTTGAAGTGCAGACAAATGTTCGATATCCATGTAGAGCAAAAGGGAGCATTTCATGCCAATATTTATAAGTAACAACCATTTTCTGGATAATTCTCTTGATATTCTTATTAACAGCTTCGACAGCCCCATTCATCTTTGGCCTGTATGGAGATGAATTGTGATGGACAATCTTGAATTCTTCGCACAGTTCTGTCATCATCTTGTTGTTCAAATTCGAGCCATTGTCAGTGATGATTCTCCTCAGCACACCATACCAACATATAAGGTTATTATTAATGAAGCGTACAACCACCTGCTTAGTAACATTGGCATATGAAGCAACCTCCACCCACTTGGTGAAGTAATCAATTGCTACCAAGATAAAACGGTCTCCATTCGAAGCTTTGGGTTCTATCATCCCAATAATGTCAATACCCCACATAGAGAAAGTCCACTGGGAGGAAATCACATTGAGAAGTGTCGGAGGTACATGGACCTTGTCCACATAAATCTGGAATTTATGGCACTTCTTTGCAAATTTGTAACAGTCAGACTCCATTGTCAGCCAATAGTAACCTGCCCTTAGCATCTTTTTAGCCATCGAATGTCCATTGGCATGAGTGCCAAATGAACCTTCATGAAGCTCATGCATCAACATGTCTGCTTCGTGTCTATCCATGCATCTAAGCAAGACCATGTCATAATTTCTCTTGTACAACACATTTTCACTGAGGAAGAAACTGCCTGCCAATCTTCTCAATGTCTTTCTATCTTTCTTTGACCCACCAATCGGGTATTCCCGAGTCTGAAGAAAATGCTTGATATCATAGTTCCAAGGTTTTTCATCTGCTACCTCCTCTGCTGTAAACACATGAGCGGGCCTATCCAGTTGTCGAACCGTAATTCAGGGTATATCATTCCAAGTATTCACTTGGTACATAGAAGGCAGAGTTTCCAGAGCATCCGCCATTTGATTTTCATCTTTAGGAATGTGATGGAATTCAACTTTATTGAAGAAGGGTAATAATCTTCTAGCATAATATTTGTAGGGGATCAAGCCGGGGTGACGAGTATCCCATTCTCCTTTAATCTGATTTATCACCAAAGCTGAATCACTATACACATCTAGAATTTTAATTCTGAGATCAATAGCTTCTTCGAGACCCATGATGCAAGCCTCGTATTCGGCCATATTATTAGTACAGTCAAATGTTAACCTTGCAATAAAAGGAATGTGCGATCCATGAGGAGTGAAAATTACGACACAAATTCCTTTACCGTAAGCATTCACAGCTCCATCAAATATCATACTCCAACGAGATTCAGGGTCAGGACCTTCCTCAGGAAATGTTTCATCACAATCTTTCACTTTCAGGAACATCATATCCTCATCGGGGAATTCATATTCTACAGACTGGTGATTCTCCAATGGTTGGTGAGCAAGATAATCTTCCAACACACTGCTTTTAATAGCTTTTTGAGTGCGGTATTCGATATCATATTCAGATAAGAACATATGCCAGCGGGCAATTCTCCCAGTAAGAGCAGGCTTTTCAAAAATGTACTTGATTGGATCCATTTTGGAGATCAACCAAGTAGTGTGATTCAACAAATACTGCCGCAAACGCTTTGCCGCCCGGGCCAAAGCACAACATGTTTTTTCCAACATGGAATACCGCGACTCATAATCAGTGAATTTTTTACTGAGACAATAAATGACGAACTCCTTCTTCCCTATTTCATCCTGTTGTCCCAGAGTACATCCCATGGATTTATCTAACACTGTCAGATACATAATCAATGGTCTTCCTTCTACAGGAGGGAGCAAGATAGGAGGTTCAAGCAGATATTCTTTAATACTTTCAAATGCCCTTTAGCAATCATCCGTCCACACACAACCTTGATCTTTCTTTAACAACTTAAAGATCGGTTCACATGTTGCAGTCATGTGGGAGATGAATTTAGAAATATAATTCAAACGCCCGAGGAAACCTATGACTTGCTTCTCAGTTCTTGGTGCTGGCATCTCTTGAATCGCCTTGACTTTATCAGGGTCAAATTTAATTCCTTTCTGGATAATAATGAAACCCAACAATTTCCCTAATCGGACACTAAAGGTACACTTATTTGGATTCAAGCGGAGACGATACTTCCTTAAATGCTGAAACAACTTCAACAAATCCTCTACATGCCCTTCTTTAGTCTGAGATTTAGAAATCATATCATCAACATATACTTCGATTTCCTTGTGCATCATATCATGGAATAAGGTTGTCATAGCCATCTGGTACGTTGCACCAACGTTCTTCAACCCGAAGGGCATCACTCTGTAACAGAATGTTCCCCAGGGTGTGATAAACGTTGTTTTTTCCATGTCCTCTAGAGCCATTCTTATTTGATTATACCCATAAAATCCATCCATGAACGAGAATACTTTGAGTTTTGTTGTGCTATCCACTAACATATCAATGTGCAGCAATGGAAAATCATCTTTTAGACTAGCTTTATTTAGATCTCTGTAATCTACGCACATGCGGACTTTGCCGTCTTTTTTAGGTACTGGGACAATATTGGCAATTCATTAAGGATACACTGACGTCACAAGAAAACCAACATTAATTTGCTTCAGAACTTCCTCTTTGATTTTTACTGCCATATCTGGGTGAGTTCTTCTCATCTTTTGTTTAATTGACGGACACTCTGGCTTCAACGGCAAACAGTGCTCTACAATATCTGTATGTATACCAGGCATATCTTGATAAGACCAAGCAAAAATATCCACATACTCTTTCAACAGTTCAATCAACCTGCTCTTCACATCAGGATGCAACAATGCTCCAATCTTGACTTCCTTCGGATCTTCTTCTGAACCCAAATTGATCACTTCCAATGGCTCTTTATATGGCTGAATGGTATTTTCCTCATGCTCAAGCAACCGTGAGACCTCTTCTGAAATCTCATCATAATCTTCTTCTTCAGCCCCATACACAGGACATTCAAAGTTGGGAGAGGGTTCAGGGTCATTGTATTCAACGAGTTTTTTAATTAATCTCCACATATGATTTGTGATTGCATTTAGAAACTGACACATATAACAAGTGACCATGCATATTGAGTTTCAATTATTATTTATTTTGAAAGGTTTTTTTTCTGATTACCATTTTCCAAGAATAGTAGAAAATAAAAAACACAATTTGGGAAGCAAAGACAACTTTTATTATTGATTTTAATAGTCACAACAAACAGATAAGCGCTACAACATTAATACTTCCACCTTGGGCAGAGTGAAAGATTTTTCAAAAAGATTAACAAAACAAATTATTTTGAAACATGTATGCAAGAGGGAACATCAATGGTGATCCAGTTCTGAATCCTAACTCCGTGCGTCACATAATTCACCATTTCCTTCCCTTCTTCATCTTCCACAATGGCGTTAATCCTAGAAATAGTCGGATGAAGATAACCCCCTCTATGGAAAATGTCTTGATACCTGCCTATAGTAGACTTCGGCTTCATGCCCTTACCTTTGTCATTCTTCAAAGAGAACCCCAAGCCAGTTCTGTTATTGTTCACAGGTGGATCCACAATTCGTACCTAAACTTCATTATGACCATTACGCACAACCTACTGTGCATCCTTCAACAAAACCATGGAATTCTCATTTCCTCTTATGTTGTTAATGGATAAGGCTTGGAACTGGGTTCCAACAGCGACTTCATCCGCCTCTACAATGCTGAAAGAGGACAAATGAGATATCAACAATGCATGCTCCCCATTTATGATCACTACTTTTCTTTCACGTATAAACTTCAGCTTCTGGTGTAAAGTTGAAGTGACAACCCCTGCCTCATGTATCCACGGCCGTCCTAGGAAACAACTATAAGCGGGAACAATGTCCATGATCTGGAAAGTTATCTGAAACAAATGTGGTCCTATATGAATAGGCAAGTCCACTTCACCAATAATAGATTTCCTTGACCCATCAAACGCTTTCACAATGATGCCACTCGGGCGTATAGGAGTTCCTTGATATTTCAACTTCATAAGCGTACTCCTCGGTATAACATTCAACGTAGATCCATTGTTAATCACCACATTGGATAATGAATCACTCTTGCAGTTCATAGATATGTGAAGGGCCAAGTTGTGATTCCTTCCTTCATCTGGTAATTCATCATTGCAAAAACTCAAGTTATTACATGAAGTAATGTTTCCTATTACGCTGCTGAATTGGTCTATTGGCATATCACTCTCCATAAAATCTTGGTCCAGTACCCTCATCAAGGATTCTCTGTGAGCAGAGGAGTTCATCAATAAAGCTAAGATAGATATTTTTGAAGGAGTCTGCAGTAGCTGATCTACAATTCTGTAATCGCTCATCTTAATTATCTTCAAAATATCATCCACTTCTTTCTCTAACGTGGCTCCACTAGTCTCACCCGTAGCCTTCTTAGGTTCATCATTCTCAGCAATTTTCTTTCCAGCACCAACATCTCTTCGAACAACTAGTGCGAACACACGACCGCTGCGGGTCACCCTGCTATTCTCAACAATATTTCCAACATCAGGCATTGGCTGGATGGGAACTTCCACTCCATCCTCTAAGATTGTAACGTTGTATTTTTAAGGCACAACCTTATCTGACTTGTACGGGATAGGACCGGCAAACTAATCACCAATGGGGTAACAACTGGCTTGCTATAATACTCAACTTCAAAATGGGCGGGTGCACCAAAAAAAGTCACAATGACATTTACCCCTTCTTTAACACAATCAATCATTAATAAGTCTTTTCTGGAAAACAAATCTTCGTCTGAAGAGAAATACTCATCTGCAGAGGCATACTCTTCATCTGGCTCTTCTTCAGCCAAACGAACCTCAATCATATAAACTTCATGGTAATCATCCCTCTGACTTGTGACCTTGATAGTTCCATTGTCTAACAACAACTGATCACCCTTCTTCACGATTGAACATCCTCGAGAATCTCGACAGCAAACTAGGCAAGATCCATACTAGTGTTCCACCTGACCAACCGTATGGCAGAAGGTAGCATGCAACTGCACGAGGTCCTCATTCATATACTCTACATCAAAAATTCTGAATTCTCCAGGACATCCAGAAACCATATTCACTTCCTCTTCATACTCTGCCCTAGGCCTGATTATATGAATTAGGCCCTCATCCATCATCTCCTGTAAATCAGCCTTTATCTTATTGCAACCCTGTATGTCTGTACTGCAAATAGCACAACCGGCATGGTCATGTGTATAGTAGCTAAATTCACAAAGGTCTGCATGCATTTTCACCAAATCTCCTCTAACCAGATTAATATCAAAAATCCGGAAGTCGCCTGGACAATCGGCTACCATATTCACAACATTTACTCCCCCATGCTTGGGTAAAGGAATATCTTTCACATTAGGTCCCACGTCCTTGAAAGATAGAACACCAGACTTCACCAATTCCTGTACCTCAGTCTTCAAAGGATAACAATTCTCAACATTATTCCCTGGTGCTCCCTGATGAAAAGCACATGTTTGGTCTGCCTTGTAATACCAAGGCAATGGTGATGGTACGGCGGGAGGTGGTCGGGTCTGAACAACCTTCTTCTGAATCAATGCTGGTAGTAACTCTGTATAGCTCATGAGAATAGGGTCATAACTCTCCCTTCTCTGATTATACCCTTGATTACCATGCTGGTATGGTCTCTGATAAGCAACGGTAGTTAGAGCGACATTCATAACGGGAGTAACTGAGGCAACTTGCTGATGATGCTGATAATTCCTTCTAGGAGTGTTTACCCTCCTCTCTTGTATAACAACATTTGCATCTCCTTCTTTCTTCTTGGTAAACCCATAAGATGGATTATTCGTACCTCCAGATCCTACACTCTTCGTTAAACGACCTTCTCTTACAACCTCTTCCAAGCGGATACCCATTCCTACCATTTCAGTAAAGTCACTCGGCGCACTTGTTACCATCCTCTCGTAATAGAAAGCACCCAGCATCTTCAAGAAAATCTTAGTCATCTCCTTCTCTTCCATGGGAGGAATCACCTGGGTGGCTACCTCATGCCATCTCTGTGCATATTCTTTGAACGATTCCCTGTCTTTCTGAACCATGGCCCTGAGTTGATCACGGTCAGGCGCCATGTCCACGTTGTACTTGTATTGTTTGATGAATGCTTCTCCCAAATCATTAAAAGTATGGATATTTGCACTGTCTAAACTCATATGCCACTTCAGCATAACACCGGTCAAACTATCCTGAAAAAAGTGAATCAGCAGATGCTGATCATCAGTATGGGTAAACATCCTCCTTACGTACATCACCAGATGA
The DNA here is from genome assembly GCA_948472305.1 of Vicia faba. NCBI lineage: Eukaryota > Viridiplantae > Streptophyta > Magnoliopsida > Fabales > Fabaceae > Vicia > Vicia faba. Next base: position 851,184,710 of record OX451739.1, read on the forward strand.
GAACGAGGGCAAGTATTGCCCTTATACTTCTCAAACTCTGGGACTTTAAACCTAGCAGGTATCTTAACATTCGGGACCAAGCATATTTCATTCACATTCTGCATAAATAGCTCTTTTCCCCTGAGGGCCTTCATCTCTCTTTGCATCTTGTCAAACTGCTCTTGAAAATCATCCATTCTGTCGTAAAGACCCAAGTCTTCACGCGGTGGAGGGAAAGGACGACACACATCATCATTAACAAACGGAACTACATTCACCGAAGGAGGTGCAACAGGAACATGCACCACAGGAGGTGCAGGAGTAACAATAGTCTGAGCAACTGGAGTATCTTGAGGACCAAGATTGAAACCTTCAGGTGAAAAATTCTCTAGAATTCCCCATGGATAACCTTGGGGCATGCGATTCTGAACAAAAACTGGAGTAGTAGATATGGGAACAGTCAGAGCTTTAGTAGTTGCCCTTGTTGGTTGAGGTTGAACACTCAGTGGCTGATTCTGAGCAGCCACTAGAGCTTCCATCAGAGTAGTCAGATTGGCCATGCTGGCCTTCAAAGCAGAAACTTCCTCGCGCAGCTCGCGATTCTCTTGTTCTAAGTTGTCCATCTTCTTTCTGAAATTAGCCCGAGTGTTTTAGTGATGAGTCAGCTTGCTGAACGAACTAAAGAAGCTTGGTAAGACACCTAGATATGCATAAAAATGCAAGAAAAATGTGCAATATGATGCATGATATGTAATGCACATGATTATTTTTACTTTTTAATATTTCAATGGATTTAAAGTTTATGGACATATTGCAAATATCAAAGTAATAACGCATTTGAAATACTGAAATTTTTTATTATAACAACTCCACAATGGATTACAAGTTTCAATGATCCCAAGTACAAGATGAAAATAAAATCGAAAACCCTGAGGAATAGAACTGATAGAGATCACTCTATACGCTGGCGCTTCCCCGTGAGCTTGGCAATCTGAGCCTTCAACCTCTGGTTTTCTTCCGCATATCTGATGGCAACCTCCTTCCAATCATCTGAATCAGGAAGTGAGTAATCAACACCTGATTGAGGCTTAGGAGAAAATAAATCCCCTTGCCTCTCCATAGACTCTACTGCTCGACTCTCAAGGATCTCAATCAAGTCGTCTTTCTCCTTCAAGTCTGCTTTATAGGAACTCTCTAAAGTTTGGATTTTGTTCTTCCAAGCATCCTTTTCCTGTTGCATCCTAACCAAAGCAAGTTGTAGCTCTTCAAGATCATCTAATAAGGGAGGAGTTGTCTTCATAAATAGATAAGGCATGGGTGTCTCCCGGGTATATGGCATCTTTAAATGAACATCTCTCGATCAGACCCACTGAAGATATGGATCCAAAGAAACAACACCCCTAAGTCCCAAATCCTTCCTACTCTTCTTATGAATGTGACGCCAGGCCTTCGCAATTTGCTCCCTAGCTTCCCTATGGTCTTCTCCTTCCTTCATAAAGAAACTACTCAAATGAATACTATTCGGTTTATCCCTCATCGAATAACCAAGCTGTCGCCGTGCAAGAACAAGGTTATAGTTAATTCCTCCATTTGTACCAAGAAGAGGTACATTAGGGAAACTACCACAACTGCCAATAATATATATATCCTGGTAAGCTCGATGATACTAATCAATATCCGAGTGAGTAAGTGCCATGATCTTAGGAGCCCAACGAGGTTCCTTCTTGACATTCCAAAAAGCATCAGACTGAGGCATATGAGAGATAAACCACCGGTACAACAGAGGCATGCAACAGATAATCATCCCCCCATGATAAGAATTTTGAAGATGAATAGAGTAATAAGAATCACCCAACAATGTAGGAACTGGGTTTCCGATCATGAAGATCCTGATAGCATTAATGTCAACAAACTTGTCCATATTAGGAAATAAAAACAACCCATAAGCAAGTAGAGCAAAGATGGCCTCAAAAGCGACTGTACTCTTCATTCTGGAAAAGTAACAAGCTTTATCCAATAAGAACTGAGCTAGTAATCCTCTAATTCCTCCTTTAGTAGTCATATGGGCTTCCACCTCAGACTTCCCCAGATGAATCAAAGCAGAAATCTCATGTGGTTTTGGCTCACCCTCCAAACCAGTAAAAGGAACACGATCGGTAACAGGTAAATCCAAAAGATAAGAATACTCCTCCAGTGTGGGCATCAACTGATAGTCGGGAAAAGTAAAGCAATGATACATCGGATCATAGAACTGGACCAAGGTCGAGAGAATACCCTCCTTCATCTTTAGCTTCATGAGAGGAATAATGGATCCATACTTCTTCCGAAAGTCTGCAGAACACTCGATCTCAGGAATTAGACTGACTAACTCATCTATCTTGGGATCCTTGAAACTGTATTTCCTGGTCTTTCTCTTTCCAGAATCCATGGTTAGAAAGTACCTGAGATATTCACAAATGGTCAACCTTTAAATCCCTTGAAATATGGTTTCTTCAAAAGATGCTTATGAGTGCATGGATGCATGATGCAACAATCACACACAAGATCACACATATAGGGTTCATAGGTTCAACGTCACGAGCATGAGGTCGAAGGTACTACCCATAAGGTATTGGTCTAAAAGTTATCATCTGCCAAACAAGGTTGTAGAGGTTCCCAGAGTCTACATCCTTCCTTCGGATATTACCAACTTCCCAATTAACTCGGTAATTAGTAATATTCTTAAGAAAGACTCGTCCGAGCGTAGTATCGCGTGATAACTATTTCTGGATTACTCCGTCATAGCTTTAGCACTACACCTAAAAGGCCAAGATGGGTTTGGTATTCTATGGTCCTCAGTTTCAGCAGACTCCCAGGTCCAAAGCAATACGTCTTCCCGATTACTCGGTAAACGACACTACAGTCAAAGGGGCCTCCACTGAGTGAAGTATCTCATGCCTCCTTTTTTGGGATTACTCCCTCAAAGTTAACATGACTATACTGCCCGTCCTATCTTAAAGTTTTCCCAAGTCCGGGTATAGGACTTATGAGTAATCACCAAGCACCCTGAAAACCAGGAAAATCCAGACAAACATATATACAACATATAGCATAAAAAACAGTAATAACACATATACATATATGAATAAAGATAGGCTTAACCCACTTAGGGATGGAACAACAAAAGGTCAATCTGTCCCCAGTGAAGTCGCCATTTTTCTGTAGCGGTAGAAATGTTTAAGACTAAGCCATTGGATTGACTAGACTTTATACAAATCAAAATAAAAATCGCCACCGCACTTTATTGTTTCCAAAGGAATGGGAAAAGAGCGAATAACCCAAAAAGAGGAGGAAAGATTCAAGGTAAGGGGGTTGGTTATGCAAAGGGAAGGTATTAGCACCCTAAACATCTACGGTACTCCGCAAGAGCCTTTTGTAAAATCTGTTATTTTGGCTATAAAAAATGTTGTATAAAAATGGATGGTGGAGATGAGAAAAAATATATTTATTTTATAATTTTTGCACCCGCCGCGGTTGTGAACCTTTAGTGCCTACGTACCACCTTTTCATGCAATAGGGGATCAGGGTACACGTAGTTCCTCTTTTAAGGATTTAAAACACAAATGTGTTGGTTAATTTTATGAGATAAAACATCATCGTTATTGTCCGTGTGGAAAACATACCTACTACCCACAATTATGAGAAAGGAGAATTTGCATCATCTCAAAGTGGAGGATATGACATGGATTTCAAAATCAATAATGCCTCACTCAACACCCAAGTGGAAAATATCTCTCTTCACTAAATATTGTAGAAGTATAGTTGTTTGCATCACTACAAGGATTGACAAGAGTTCAATCTTTTGAGAAAAATTTTAAAGATAAAAGCCAAAGTGGCAAAATGGTTTGAAATGAGATTGATTGACTTTTAGTCTTCTCACAAAAAATGTCAAGGTATTATTAAGTTGATTGGAGTTTATTTATGAAAATGTTTTCAAAATGCATGGACATAAGTCCAAGTTTATTATGAAAGTGGTTCAAGTTTAAAAACAAGAAGAGTTTTCAAAAGGAGGAAGAAGATTTTTGAAATTAAAGAAGATGGGAGGAGAAGAAGGGACTATCCTAAAGCTTAAAGTAAAAGCTAGGGATAAGAACCATCTAACCAATAAGAAGCCAATACTTGGCATTATGAGCCAAGATAGAATTCCCATTCCTTGGATTGAAACCAATCAAGCAAAAAAAAAATACTAGACCTCTTGAGAGAACCAAACTTCAAGTGTATTAAGTCTTCACAAAAATTGGGCAGAGTAACGGCTGTATACGGGTGAATACCATATTACAAACAAAGGGTGTAATCACAAAAACCTGCACACAAAAACAAATAAGCAACCCAATGTCTTGAGGTAAACCTCAAGAACTCCAGACAAAATAATCAGATAAAATCACAAGGTCTCCAAGATAGGCCAAGGTTTCTAATCCTAAGTCCAAGAAAAAGTCCCATACTCCATAATGCTAAGGATAGCAACTAAATAGTCTAAATACCATTAAAGATTTTTTATGGTTTATGTTGATTATTAAGTATCTTAAAAAGGAAAAGAAAAGCTCAAGTGAGCAAAAATAAAAAATGACAAGAAAGTAAACGCTCAAATGAGCAAAGATGAAAATGGCATGAAATGTAAATGCTAAAAGTAAATGGTACATAAAGCATAAAAAAAATAAAAGCATAAAGTAAACAAGTAAATAATTAGTGGTTAGTTGGATGACCATCTTGAAGCTTGCATTTGGAACTCTTTAGAGGATTGGTAGAACCAAAGCCTCCACACAACAAGTTGCATTTGCTTTTTGTCAAGTATATCATCCATTTGAAATTCTCACAAGTGCCATTTAATGATCAACGATATTTAAGTGATCGACATTGACCAAAGGTATTGTAGATCCATTAGAGGATTGGTATAACCAAAGCCTCCACACAATGAATCTCAAGGTTATTGGATCAAAGAGATTAAATTAACATATTTGGGCTTGCAAACATAAGTTTGGGCCATGAATGATTATTTGTTCGAATCGGGACAAAATTTAGCGCTATGTTAAGCAATCATAAGTGGACTTATATAGAAGTCGCACCTATTTTGAGGCCGGTCAATAGAAATCTATGCACCATTTGTTCTGAGACATGATATAGAGATCATGCTCCAACAACATTTAGTGCAATAAGAAGGGGATGAGATGAAGAGGGATGGGAGAGAAATGTACAAACCACTTTTGAATTAAATTTAATCAAACTATTATTGAAATCGTTCATCCATTTTTGTGGAGTTAAACTAAACATCATGGATCCAATGATGTTAATAAAGTTCATGATCCAAAATTTAACCCAAGATCAACCAGAAAATAGTCACAAAATAATATTACATTTAATATATACAAAAAAAGGTTTTGAGAAAAATGTTTTAAAATAGAAATAGAAGAGAAAAATATCAACTATGTTCAAACTAGTCAAGAAATAAAAATAAGACCATAGAAAAATTAGAAAAAGGCTCAAACAATTTTACAAATTTTTTGGTAATTTTTTTAAAGTCAGAAACTATTTTTAAAATTAAAAGAAATGGGTAAAATAAACCAAAAATGATAAAAAATAGTAAAGTCAGAAACAAAAATAAAATAAGTTCACCAATATTTGTCACAATATCATTGGATCACTCCATAATTTTTTCAGAATTTAAAAATGTATAAAAATATTTTTAAACATTTAAAACAATTCAAATAAAGTGTAAATTTATAAAAAATACCAAAACACAAAATTAAATTGTGAAAAAATAAAAATCAGAAAGAGAATAATCAAAATATTTTTTCATATTTTTTGGACTAAAAATGAATTTTCTATGATTTTTTGAAATTTAAAACAATTAAAATATAAAAATCAGAAAAGAAAATAAAAGTAAAAAATATGTGGACCATTGGATGAGAGTCAAATCGCGTTAGTAATCAAATATAAAATCAGATTTTCAAAAATAACAAGTGGCGTGCAATCATTGGTTGGAAGGTGACACGTAGGTCATCTTCAACCTCTAGCCAACGTGATTTGCAGGTCTCTCAAACTGTAAAATCGGAAGCCCAGACCTATGCCAATCGCTTCGTCTCTTCAAGACGAAGACAACCACACCCTCGCGCCAAATTTATATAAATTGTAGCTCAAGAAATTTGGAAGGAAAGTTTTGAAAAGAGATTTGAAATTCCATGGTCAAAACGTGTTTCTAGTAAGAAGTAAGTGTTGCGACTAGAACCTGGGAAATGAGAGCAACACAATGATATCCGAGTTTTGAAGAATTGATGAAGGAATCTACCTATTGAAGTTGAGTTGTAGAGCTCTAAAACTAGACTTCTATGGTGCAGTATAGGGCACGATTCTTGAATGTAATTATGTGGTTAGCTTCAGGGAAGATCAAGGAAGGTGAATTGATGGAAAAATTGGATTGAAAAAGGCTTGAGAATGGATTTTGAAGTTACTGAATTATGAGTTGTGGAACAAGTTTGGTAGGGTGATTCTGGCTATCCAAGCTTGAGAAAACGAATGGGATAGTTCATGTATTTATAGGAGAAGCAAATGGGATCAAAAGGAAGAGTGAATGATGCATTTTGGAGGGAATTCGTGTGGGTCTGCATCATTAAGAAAATGTGACTTCTCTTTTGTCAAAACTCATCCAAAGCGCGCGTTTTGATGCACTAATCAACTTGGGAAAGTTGGATAATCATGTTTAGACACAAAACGCATGCTAATTTGAGGTTTAGAGGTTGTAACATGAAATTCAAGTTCTGACTTATAACGAAACTTCAATTCCAAGTTACCACTTTTGAAACAATGGCATTCTCAGCTCAAGGGGTCTTAAGGTATGATTCTTGATGCTTTAGAAAGATGAGGTTACAAGCTTTTAAATGGAAAAAGAATGGAGTTAAATGGATGCTTAAGCTGAAAGTTGTGTTGAGTCAAAGTTGGAGAAAAAGAGTTGACTTTCCATACTTAGAAATATTTCAAGTTCTTCTTCTAAAATGACCTATAATGTCTTGCATCCAAACATGGCCTTCCACTTGGAATTTGCTCTTGACCAAAAAAGATGTCATGAAATAGATCTCTTGAATGACATTTTGAAACTCGAACCATTCAAAATCTCCAAAAATTGAGAGAGTTATGAATTATTGAAGTTGGCAAATAATCATGAAATTACCTATAATCTTTTGCATCCTTAAGGAAACTTCCATTTATTTTCTCACTTTGCACATAAAAAAAGGCATAAAGTTCACACTTTCAACATCATTATGGAAAAATAATGGGCTCAAGGTGATAAAAATTGACCAAGTTATGATCATTTGAAGTCACACATGGAAAATTGGGGATTCATCTGGAGGACTTGCAATCTTTCTTCCTCATTAAGCCTCCTCCTCATGGAAAATCCTTGAAACCTTTGAAGTTATTTATTGATAAACCTTTGAAGAGAAAGATGTCTTTGGAATCACCCAAAAATACCAAGAGATGAGCAATATATATTCCTTTGAAGTTCAAAATCCTAGCTCCTTAGATCAAGAGAATGCTTTGAGGAACTTTGACAATTTTGAGCAAACTTCTTGTACCAGCACACATGATTTGTAAATAGAAGTTGTTGAGGATGATAATGAGAACTTATAACCACCAAAACCACTTCCATATCTTGAATATTGAGAGAAATATGCACTTGTGACCAAATGGAATAAAATCTTGTCCAACCATGACAACTTCTCCAATCAATCCCTTGTGCTTTTCAACCAAATTTGATAACCTTGAAATGTGGTGAACCAAAACAACCTTGCCATGCCATTTCTTCTAAACAAATCCAATGGTGAGGTTTGAACTTCTCAATCTTTATTGACTAGGGCATGGAAATAAACTCATGAACCCGTGGGGGTAACTTGTTAAATCCCATTGCCTTTACTTACATGGATAACAAGCAAGACAAACTAGCATTACATTTTATTTAGTTAAAAGAAGAAATGAAGACAAAACAATATTCATGATCACAAAAGAACATAAGTCAAGGTTCTTGGTGATTCCTCAAAAGGGGAAAGCTAAATATAGGGAGGGGAACTAAGAGTCCTAGTGTGATCTTGTTGTGAATGAATCAACATGGTATGGTGAAGGGATCTTAGGGGCAAAAATTGGGGTACAACAATGAGCATAGACCTAAGCATGGGCAGATGCATAGACTTTATGTTGCAGGTGTATGCATAGGCGCAGGCATAGACATATGCGTGGACGTGATCGTGGATTTTCTTTTGATGTTTTTCTGACCAAAATGCTTTTTTGATGCTTCGTCAAATGCTTTTATTTGTTAATTTCCCCGAAATGATTTCAAAACAATATTCACAAGGAATAATCATAGTATTTTGTAAACAAGCTAGAAAAAGGAAAAACGCAATTTGAAAGATGCAAAGAAGGAAAATGTTTTATTGATATGCCTATGAATAGGCGAAAATACAAGATGCAATTCCTAGAAAGAGGTAATTACAGAAATTTTCAAAACTGTAAATGGCAATGAAAAATGATAATTGTTGCTGCTGTTCCCCAATATCCTTTTAATGATCTTATCTCCTTTGCTTCTGAGTTGTATGATTCAAATCTATCTCTCCCTTTGTGGTTCGTAATTGTAGTTCTCAGATTGCAGTCTTTTTGTTCTCTATTCCTTTGTATGATCCCTAATTTTTACCTGGATCGCCCTTTCAGGTTTTCAATCCACCGGGATAGTTTTTTGTTTTGTTTTGTGCCCCTAATGTTTGCCTGGATCGCCCTTTAGGCTTTTCGATCCACCGGGATTCTCCTTTTTTCCTAAGTCGCCCTTTTCGGAGTTCGAGCTTAGCGAGCTTTTTTATACATAGTATTTTTTGAATGCGTCTGAATTTGATGGATGCGGTAGTTCTTCCCCATCCATTATTGTAAGGATAAGAACACCTCCAGAGAATGTTGTTTTGACTACGTATGGACCTTCATAGTTGGGTGTCCATTTACCACATGAATCGAGGCGAGGTAGCAGAATCTTCGTGACCACTAGATCCCCTTATTTGAATATTCGAGGACAGACTTTTTTGTCGAAGGCTTTCTTCATCCGCTTTTGATGTAGCTGGCTGTGGCACAGAGCTATCAATCATTTTTATTCAATAAGGTTGAGCCCGTGTCTGCACCCATTCTGCTTCTTCCAGCTTTGTTTCCATTAGAACCCTAAGCGATGGTATCTCAATTCCAACTGGAAGTACCTCCTGCATGCCGTATACCAACGAGAAAGGAGTCGCGCCTGTTGATGTGCGCACCGAAGTGCGATAGCCATGTAGAGCAAATGGAAGCATTTCATGCCAATCTTTGTACGTCTTCACCATCTTTTGGATGATTTTCTTGATATTTTTGTTGGCTGCTTCGACGGCCCCATTCATCTTTGGCCTGTATGGTGAGGAATTATGATGCTCGATTTTGAAGTCATCGCACAGTTCCTTTATCATTTTGTTGTTTAAATTGGACTCGTTATCGGTAATTATCCGGCTTGGGACACCGTATCTGCATATGATATTTTTCTTGATGAAGTGTGTAACCACTTGACTTGTCACGTTGGCGTAGGATGCTGCTTCTACCCATTTGGTAAAGTAGTCGATGGCTACTAGTATAAAACGGTGTCCATTGGAAGCTTTCGGCTCGATCATGCCAATCATATCAATTCCCCACATTGAGAATGGCCAATGGGAGCTCATTACGTTCAGAGGCATTGGTGGCATGTTTATCTTATCGACGTAGATCTGACATTTATGACACGTCTTCGTGTAGTGATAACATTCGGCTTCCATTGTTAACCAATAAAACCTTGCTCGCATAATCTTTCTGGCCATGGCATGCCCATTTGTATGAGTCCCAAAAGTACCCTCGTGGATTTCTCTCATAAGTGTATCCGCTTCTTGCCTCTCCACACACCTGAGTAGTACCATATCGTAGTTTATTTTTTATAGCACCCCATTACTCAGAAAATTTTTTGAAGCTAACCTCTGCAGGGTTCGTTTGTCAATGATAGAGGCATTTTCTGGATATTCCTGCTTTTCCAGGTACTTCTTGATGTCATAGAACCAAGGCTTATTTTCTGGTACTTCTTCAATATCAAGACAGTGTGCGGGCTCTTCAGAATGTCTAATTGTGATGCGTGGTTCATGATTCGGCCAGGTTACCTTGAACATAGCTGATAGAGTTTCCAGAACGTCTGCCATTTGATTTTCTTCTTGCGGGATATAACTGAAAGTGATCTCGGTGAACTCCGCGGCCAACTTCAAAACATGATCCCGATATGGAATCAGCTTTGGGTGTTTTGTATCCCATTTTCCATTAAACTGATATATGACTAATGCAGAGTCCCCAAATACTTCAAGGTACTTTATTCTCAGATCAATGGCAGCTTCCAGCCCTAGTATGCAAGCTTCGTACTCGACAATGTTGTTGGTGCAGTCAAAACACAATCTTGCGGTATATGGCTTATGATAGTTCTTTGGATAAGTCAAAACTTCCCCTATGTCGTGCCCTAATTCATTTGAATCCCCGTCGAATGTGAGTGTCCAACGTGCCCTTGGCTTGGGTCCTTGGTTTGGTCCTGGTATTTCATAGTCGACTATAGTCACGACGTCTTCGTCTGGAAAGTCGAACTTCATAGGCTGGTATTCTGGCAGTGGTTGGTGAGCTAGATGATCAGCTACTATACTACCTTTGATGGCCTTCTGGGTGACATATTGGATGTCGTATTCTGATAGTAGCATCTGCCATCGTGCGATTCTCTCGGTAAGAGCTGGTTTTTCAAACACGTACTTTAGAGGATAAATTCTTGCTATTAACCATGTAGTGTGGGTTAACATATATTGCCTCAACCTCTTGGCAGCCCAAGCCAATATGCAACAAGTTTTCTCGAGGAGTGAGTACCTGGTTTCACAGTCAGTGAATTTCTTGTTGAGGTAATAAATCGCATGCTCCTTTCTGCCCGTTTCATCCTGCTGTCCCAAAACACAACCCATTGATCCTTCGAGCACTGTCAGATACATGATGAGTGGTCTTTCGGGGACTGGCGGCATTAAGATTGGTGGCTCTTGCAGATACTATTTTATCGTCTCAAAGGCTGTTTGACACTCGTCATTCCATACTACCGTCTGATCCTTTCATAATAACTTGAATATTGGCTCGCATGTAGCTGTTAGATGCGATATGAACCTTGAGATGTAATTCAATCTCCCTAAGAAACCACACACTTCTTTTTCTGTCCTTGGTGCTAGCATCCCTTGTATAGCTTTTACTTTTTTGGGGTCCACTTGGATACCTTGCTGGCTTATAATGAAACCCAACAATTTGCCTGATCTGGCACCAAATGTACATTTGTTCGGATTTAACCTCAGTTTGAACTTGCGTAGCCGTTCAAATAGCTTTTGTAAATGTATGATGTGTTCCTCCTCTGTATCGGATTTGGCGATCATGTCATCTACATACACTTCAACCTCTTTATTTATCATATCATGGAATAATGTGACCATTGCCCTCTGATAGGTTTCCCTTGCATTCTTGAGACCGAATGTCATTACCTTGTAGAAGAAAGTTCCCTAAGGTGTCATGAAAGTAGTCTTTTCCATGTCTTCGGGTGCCATTTTGATTTGATTATAGCCCAAGAAGCCATCCATGAATGAGAATACTGAGGCTTGGGCCGTGTTATCCACCAGGACATCTATATGGGGTAGCGGGAAATCGTCATGGGGGCTTGCTTTGTTCAGATCTCGATAATCCACACACATGCGTACCTTGCTGTCTTTCTTGGGTACTGGGATAATGTTAGCTATCCAGGGTGGATAATCTACCACTGCCAAGAACCCTGTGTCAAATTGTTTAAGAACCTCTTCTATGATTTTGTTGGACATATCTGGACGAGTTCTCCTAAGTTTTTTCCTAACTGGAGAACACCCTTGTTTGAGAGGTAGTATGTGCACCACAATTTCTGTATCCAACCCTGGCATGTCCCTGTAAGACCAGGCAAATATATCCATATACTCATGTAATAACTTGATCAGCTTGTCTTTGACGCTCTGTTCCAACATTTCCCCTAGCTTGATTTCTTTCAGATCTTCCCATGTGCCCAGATTAACGGTCTCGATAGCCTCTTGATATGGTTATATGCTGTCAATCTTTCGTTCTATTTCTCTCGCCATTTCCTCAGAGAATTCAAGATCTTCATTATCTTCCTCTTCGGCTTTGTTGATAGGAGCATCAAAATTATATCGGGTCGCAGCATTAACATTATCAGTGGTTTTGGGCATGGATCTACAGATTTATCATGTTTTGGTGCCGATTTTAGTATATGAGTTTTTTTTTTTTTGAAAATGCATATGCAGAGGAAGTATTGCCATTTTTAATTTTAAGGAATAAATGCAAGAGAAAGACGAGGATCTTGATTGAAAACAAAATATAACTTTTATTGATTGCAAATATTGTCTGAAAGAAAATGGTGGACCCTTACAAGCAACCCCTATGCCTCGGGCTTGACATAGGTTCTTTTAAAAACAAGAAAAATTACATAGGAAAGAAAAAGATCTCGGGAATCTCCACGGTAGTCCAACTTTTGATCTCTTCTCCTGGAGCACACTCCCTGATAAAGTTCATTGCCTTTCTGGTGTGAACTTTGTTGGATATCATCGCCACGTGTCCGCCATGCTCTGTTCCCTTGTTGACAAAGGTCTCTTGAATCGGAGGGAAGCGTGCTTTACCTTTTATAGTAGCTTTCGATGATTCATAGCCCAATCCAAAACGATTCTTCTTTTAAAGGATTTCTGGGAGCTTTCCCCAGCCTTTTGAGGCATCACATCTCATGGTTACTTGCAGATCTCTCCATGATGTCACCTTGGACTTGTTACCCTTCTCGAATGGTAAAGTCACCATTGAAGCAATTTCTAAGGCTTGGAATGGGGTAGCTATACAGTCTTCGTCGGCACTGATATATCTATATGATTCAATGTGACTTACGAAGATATCTTCCTCGCCATCGATTATGATTAATTTTCATTCCACTAGGAACTTCAATTTCTGATGCAGGTTCGAGGTGACTTCCCCTGCTGCATGGATCCAAGGTCTCCCCAGTAAGCAAGTATATGTTGGTTCTATATCCATAACTTGGAAATTGATATTGAATATATGTGGCCCAATTTTAACTGGCAGGTCCACCTCTCCTAACACTGAGCTTCGAGAACCGTCAAATGCTTTTACTATTGTAGAACTTGGCCTCATCACGACGTCGTCTATTGTTAACTTTATCAGACTGGACTTTGGCAACACATTGAGGGCAGAACCGGTATCAGTGAGAACCCTGGATAAGTGGGTAGTACCTATTTGCATAGTGGTGTGGAGTGCCTTATTGTGAGCTCGACCTTGTGGCGACAATTAATTATTGCTGAAACCCAGGTATGATCCAAATGTTAGGTTTGCTACGACATTGTCAAATTGATTCACTGAGATTTCTTTTGCAACGTGAGCTGAACTTAGTACTTTCATCAAGGAATCTTGACGTGCTTCAGAGTTGATGAGTAGTGAGAGTATGGAGATTTTCGCTGGAGTCTGGTGAAGTTGATCCGCCACTCTATAATCACTTCTTTTGATTATTTTCAGAAACTCTTCTGCCTCCTGATCAATAAAGTTTTTGCTGGGAGGTTCTGTCTCTTGACTTGTATCAACCACTGCTTTTCCTTTGTCCTTTGTTGGAGCCTCATCCTTCTTCTTTTATGGTTCAACTCCAAAAATTCGACCGCTTCGAGTCATACCCCCTGTCCCTCCTATATTGGAAATTGCAGGTCCATGACTTGGCGAGGGCTCACTTTCTTGTTTCACTCCACTAATGTATATGACCGAGTCATAACTCCGTGGCACTGCTTTGTTACTTTCATAAGGGATAGGTGAGGGTCCCTTAATCACCATTGTTGCCTTTGGAATAGTTGGTATTAGGAGAGTTTTCTTGGGTGCCATCCTTGTGGTTTCCATCAATTCTTCCCACGGGATCACTAGAGTTTTCTTGTTAAGATCTTGGCAAGGGATTACCAATGGCTTCTTTCATTCAATCGCGGCTACATAGTTTGCTTCAGGGTATGGTCCGAATTGGACTATCCCCTGGTCTATTAGCTTTTGCAAAGTTCTTTAGAAGGCTTTATTATGTTCCAACAAGAACCCACATTCGAACATATATTCTTTTAACAAGTTGATTGGGGTTTTTGCTTGTCTGATTTCCCCAAAGTCAGTGTCTAATTCAATTGCATTTATTGTCGGCCCTCCATGTGGAGGCATGGGATTTGTCTTTATGTTAGGTTTCTCAAAGGTGATATCTTGAGATTTTAAAAAGTCATGCACTTTGTGTTTGAACGCCCATCATTTCTCTGTGGTGTTCCCCGAAGAATTAGCATGGTATTTGCATTTGGCATCAGGATTGTACCTTCATGGGAGTGGCCCAACTGGAGGAGCTAGAGATTTGATTTCCACCAATGATGCCTTAACCAAGTGTTGTAATAACTGACTGGGTGGCATAGGCAGTGGATCAAAGTTTCTTTGTGGCCTTTTAATTCTATCTTGCTGTTGCCCTTGCGAGATCATTAGTTGTTTTGATGCCCTTGGTTGTGAGGCTACCACGCTAATTTCTCCATCTTTTCTTTTCGGGTAGTTTGAAGCAGATCTTTTTGGATTATGGGGGGTGCTCGATGATCCCCCCCGATATCTTCCCACTTTTTATTCCAGTCTCGATTCTTTCTCCGATAGTCACTAGATCTGAGAATCCAGAAGAGATACTCCCAACCATTTTCTCGTAATACATCCTGTAACACGGTGGGAGAACTGACTTGGGATGTTTTGTGTTTGATTGCAATTGATGCAGATAGCAAGAGTCGCCACCGACTTTTCTTTTATCCAATGAAGGAAAGGGTGAAAAGAAAAGGAAAGACCTTTTGAGATTTATTTTCTTGTGCTCGGGGGGTAGATTATGAAAAGGGAAGGTGTTAGCACCCTTTTCATCCATAGTTATCTATAGGCTCTTAGTTCTTGCTAGATCATTTGCTTTTGTTTGAAAGTGTGCTTTGTGGTGGTTTTTCGAAAGTATTTTTGAAAAGCGCATACGTTTAGGAAAACTTTGTAATGATTCTCGCCTCTATAAGAATGTATACAGAGTGTTTGACTTTTGAAAATATTTCAATGGAAAGTGTTGGTGCATTTGAAAATGTGTTTGTGTTTTGAAGATGAGCAAGCAACTAGAAACATTCTACCTTACTCAAAAGTCTTTTGTTCATTCCTCTCTTCCTTTGATATTGCTATCTTACCATTGATTGGTAAGAAGCCTTATCTTTGGATGTAAAAGGGATGGGCGTGGTTCATCGTATAGTCATGATAGCAATGTTGTGAGATATCTTAGCATTTATTTTGAGGGACTAAGATCATTTGTAAGGCAACATTCGAAGCGTCATCGAGGGACTATGATCTTGTATTTTTGATTGTTTTTGCTAAGACGTCTCACATGCATAACATGACTATTTTTCATAAGCCAACAAGTGGATTTAATCCTAGAGGTGCATGTGTGCAAAGTGTGTTTGATTGCATGCATTTTTGTCTTTTGATCAGGGTTGTCTACTTGTTGATTTTATCTTGCCATACACCCTAATTACTAACATTTTGTATAAAGTCAAAAGTGCAGAAAGATAAATCCTACACTATTACAACCATATTGAATTGCATGAAAATATAAAGGCAAAAATAAGGTAAAAACAAGAAAAAATGGATCTTTCGATTTAGGGCAACAAACCCTTCAATTCTGCACTTACTGGCTCTCTTCAATCTGGCCTGAAAAGGGGTGAAGGCATGACTTTTGATTGGGGCCTGGAGGCCAACATGTTGTGTCTTTCAATTGGGGCCTGGAGGCCAGCATGTTATGCCTTTCATTTGGGGTCTGGAGGCCAGCATGTTGTGCCTTTTGTTTGGGGCCCGGAGGCCAGCATATTGTTCCTTCTGGCTTCCTCTTTCGTTTAGCCTGAAGGTTAGTATGGAAGCCAAAGTCTTCGTTTCTAACTTTCTGTCTCTTGTTTCCTTCGTTTGAGTTTGAATAGCAACATGGCCCAAGGCCATGCCAACATCACCTTAAGGCTAGATTAGTTCTTAAAGCATGTTTAAATGTACAAAGAGAAAAATCCAAGAAGATTTTTAACCATGACACACATTAAAAGAGTGGAAACAAAAAGAAGAAAATAGTATGTACGTGTTTGAAATGAAAAGAAAACTTATTTACATGCTATGTTGGAAACGAAGGGTCAAAGGTTAAAAATGACTTACCTTGCTGGAGGTTGGAACGTGTGATGGACCTTGAAGTGGTTGCCTTGAATGCCTCTGGATTCGAAGGAAAAGACCGAGGGTGGGCCTTTGACACTGGATTCGAAAGAGAAAAACAAGTGAAATGTCCTTCTTTGCTGGATTCAAAGGATAGTAAGATGTAAGGATTTTTTTCATATTTGAAAGGGACAAGTATTTGGATTCTGGGTTTGGATTTGTAAAAGTGTTTAAGTGTTTGAGAATTTTATGGTGTGTAAGAATTTTGAAGATACGTTCCCCTCTTCTTCTTCTTCTCCTTTTTTTTATGTGCAAATGAACTCTCTATTTATAGAGGAAATTTTTTGAAATGTTTGGGAGTAAAAATAATAAAATAAAGGCTCAGCTGGAAAGTAAGCACCCACTTGTGTCATGATAACAAGAGGGATGGTTAAGATGGATTGCTTCCTTAGAAGGAAAACAGGCGCAAGGCTCAAGAAAAACTTTTTCTAAAAAGTATTATTATACTATTAAGGGCAAGTGGTCTTCGACAACAAATGGGTAAAAGCCTATTTCAACTTGCATAAATAATTAAATATAGAGTGAGTCATAGGTTTGAGGTCTGAAAAGGGGAAACACATATCCTAGCCTATGGGTCTAATGTTCAACTTGGTCTTTTGAGTCGAATCCTCCATCTTTCTACACCTTTTGACCAGACTAGAACAACATTCGTTCCCACCAGTTATGTGTCCTTCGAATGGACCAATTGGGTGTTCTTTGAATGTCCCTCTTCAACTGAATATGCCATTTTCAGTCCTCTTGCTTTTGATCACTTAGGCCCAAACCTTTAACCAGACTCCAAAGTAAGCAAGAACAATTATTCCCCAACTATGGCATGTCCTTCGAATGGACCACCAAGTTGTGTGTCATAATGTAGCACTATGGCGTATTGAAGGGTTTGCAGATGGATTCAAAGGTGATATGAAAGCGCATTCAAAGCAAGCATGAAGATGAAATCGAAAGTAACAGGAAGATAGCCATTTTTCCAATCGAAAACTTGTGAATCAAAGGTAAATAGGTGAGGGGCCAATGGTGCAATCGAAGCTTGCAGGCAGGAGCCATATTCCAAATGAAGCTTGCATGCAGGAGCTATTTTAGTGCATCAAAGTAAACCTGCAGGGGGTCAAATTCCTAAATGAAACTTATGGACCAAAGCTTGATCAAAGAATCCAGATGATCAATCGAAGGATGTAAATTAAAGCTTGCATCGAAGGAGGCCCAAATGTTCAATCGAAGCGTGAGGACTAGAGCTCGCTCGAAGAAGGCAAATGCTTAATCGAAGGATGTAAATCAAAGCTTACATCGAAGGAGGCCCAAATTCCCAATCGAAGGATGAATCAAACTTGCTCGAAGGAAGCCTAGATGCCCAATTGAAACTAGTATGAATTGAAGCAAGCTTGTTTTTCTTCAGTTTTGTAAAGAAAATCAATTTTTCTGCTTTGCCCTTTTTTTGTCTGTTTTGTACTTGTACAAATTTGAGCTTTTTGAAAATCATTGTGATAAAATGTCTTGAGAAAAGAGAGGGAAAATTTTGGGGTACAACAGCTGCCCCTGTTCAATCTTCTTAAACCTGAAGAGCAAGTATGGCACATTGTCGTTGGTAGCTTGAAGGTAGAAGATGATTGAACACTAGAGTGCCCAGAAATTTGCACTCACATGAAATAACACTGATAGTTGATGATGTAGGGAATGGGCTTAGAGATGCCATTTGGAGAGATGATGGAGAGTCGTCGGAGATGGGCTTAAGGATGCCATCTAGAGTGATTGTTGGTAGAAATTAGACTAAGTCTAAATTTGACTTCAACTGGAAAAGAATCAGAATAAATCTTTGGAGAGATTTATATGAACCAAAGAAAGTGTCTAACGGAAAGGAATAAGGATAAACCATTGATCGATTTAAACTAAACCAACAGAGGTCTTGGATATTCTTCAATTTATGATGGACTTGTGCGAAGCTGCATTTGGTCACATGGGTAGTTGCTATGTCTTGCTTCAGAAACTAATGTTGGACCTGTTGAAAATTGTTGATGATAGCTCTCTGTTGATTGATTTTTCCTGACAAGGTAAAGGGTTAGATGTATGCAATATCATGATGTATGAAATGCATTATGTAATGATGTTCTAAAAAATGAGGTTGTGTTGTATGCATATATCATGTATGTTATATGGTGTATGAATATGATATGTTTATTGCAGTGCGTATTTGTCTAGGAAAATAAATCCTTGACAACATGTTGGGGAATCTTGGGAGGCTGAATCCCTAACTGTTGTTGGAGAATAGATGTATCTTCAACTTTGTTTAGAATATTTCTGTTGGGAATTCCCTTTCTGTTGTTTGAGGAGAAAATCCGCTGGGGAATATTGGCTTGCTTTAAGAAGACTCTGTGGAGAGTGTTGATCTCTGCTTAAGGAAATAAAATTCAAGAATTTTGGTTATCCATTACTCTACTGGGGAATTATTCCTGACTGGAGAGAATCGAAAGTTAATAGTTATCTGGTCAAAATCCAGGCTTGGCAGCAATTTGTTGAGGATAATGAATTTGATTGTTATCTGATCGTATTCCAGGCTTCGCAGCGACTTACTGGGGATGATTAAATTAACTGTTATCTGGTTGGATTCCAGGCTTCGCAGGAAATTACTTGGGATAGTGAAGTTAGGCTGTTATCTAGTCGGTTTCCAGGCTTCGCAGTAACTTACTGAATTTGATCGTTATCTGGTCGGATTCCAGGCTTCATAACAAATTCCTGAGAGAATGAAGTCGATTGTTATCTGGTCAAATTCCAGGCTTCACAATAACTTACTGAAGTTAACTGTTATCTGGTCGGTTTCCAGGCTTTGCAGTAACTTACTGAATTTGATTTTTATCTGGTCGAATTCCAGGCTTCACGTCAAATTTCTGAGAAAATGAAGTTAATTGTTATCTGGTCAAATTCCAGGCTTCACAACAACTTACTGAAGTTAACTGTTATCTGGTCGGTTTCCAGGCTTCGTAGTAACTTACTGAATTTGATTGTTATCTGGTCGAATTCCAGGCTTCACGTCAAATTTCTGAGAAAATGAAGTTAATTGTTATCTGGTCAAATTCCAGGCTTCACAACAACTTACTAAAGTTAACTCTTATCTGGTCGGTTTCCAGGCTTTGCAGTAACTTACTGAATTTAATGAAATTGAACTGATATCTGGTCGGGTCCAGGCTTCACAGTAACTTGTTGGGGGAAATGAAGTTGAACTGATATCTGGCCGGGTCCAGGCTTCACAGTAACTTGCTGGGGGTAGAGGCAAACTCTACTGGGGAAAAGAAGTTAAACATTTGCCTGGTCGAACTTTAGTATTCGCAATATTTCGAGAAATTAAACTATTATCTGGTCGGGTCCAGGCTTCATAGTATCTTGAGAAGTTAAACTATTATCTGGTCAGGTCCAGGCTTCATAGTAACTAAGTTGTTTGAATAGGAAGTGATTCCGTTGAGGAGTGTAATGTTTTGTTGGGGAATAAAACCTGTTGAAGAGATTATTTGATGACATACTGGCAAGGTGAATTCTTATATAAAGAAACCACAAGGCTTCTTCTTTTAAGATCGACTCAGCTGGGGAGAGGGCTGTCGAGAGATTGAAACTTTGACCGAGGTTTTCATAGATCCAACTTTATGGGCAACTCTGTTGGGGCAAAGGTTTATTGTAGCAGGCTTTGTGGGGATAATGCTAATGAGATAAATATGTGGGGATATTTCCACTGCATTAAAGAGATGCTCATTTCTACTTGGCGGCACATATTTGCTAAACAATTTAATCATGTTCATATGCATATGTTCATTCAATTTTAGTCATTGGATGTCTTTTCACTCAAGACAAAAAACAAAAAGTTTTCACTTCAAAGTATATTTGTATTGATGTTCTGCCCATGAATAGGCGTTTTTGTACAAAGAGACGGAGATCCTAGTAAGAGGAAATCGTCGAAAGGATAAAAAAATTGAAAACAAAAACAAAAAACCATGTGGAAATGATCTCATTGTGTTCCAACTCTACTATTTCCTCAATGTTTTCGAACAACCCTTGCCATTGACAGAAGTTGATTGGACTGATCTTGGACCGTTTGAACCTGGACCTTGGTAATAAAGTCGATTGTGGTGATTCTACGGGATATAGTCGTACGCTTTTAATCCTTAACTTTTGACTAGACCACCCTTTCGGGTTTTCAGCCCACCAGGATACCCATTTTTGCTCAAGTCGCCCTTTCAGGTTTTTGACATGCCGGGTGTACAACCTTTTGCATACATCCCTAATTTTTTTCCCAAACCTTTGGTTTGTCGGAATGCCCTTATCTTGCCCAGGTGTGTCAACCTAGAGGGTCTCTTATGCGTAGTATTTTTTAACTATGTCCGCGTTCACCAGATGTGGGAAATCTTCCCCGTCCATAGTAGTCAGTATCATGGCACCAACAGAGAAAAGTTTCTTGACAATAAATGGTCCTTCGTAAGTGGGAGTCCATTTGCCCTTTGGGTCGCCTTGTGGAAGAATAATGCGCTTTATTACCAAGTCACCAACTTGATATACTCGATGCCGGATCTTTTTGTT
Source organism: Vicia faba (assembly GCA_948472305.1). NCBI lineage: Eukaryota > Viridiplantae > Streptophyta > Magnoliopsida > Fabales > Fabaceae > Vicia > Vicia faba. Next base: position 851,205,653 of record OX451739.1, read on the forward strand.
GAAAGCCTTGATCATACGTTTTTGGTACATCTGATCATGACAAACAGCAGCCAGTCGCTTTTCATCGATCAAGGTCAACTGATCCAATCTTGTCTGAATCCATTCGTCTTCGCCTAGGCCTGCTTCATTCATAATCCTTAGTGAGGGAATATGAACTTCCACTGGAAGGACAACTTCCATGCCATAGACCAAAGAAAAAGGAGTTTCCCCAGTCGATGTCTGAGCTGAAGTACAATATCCATGAAGAGCAAACGGTAACATCTCATGCCAGTCTTTGTAGGTTACTACAATCTTCTGCACAATCTTCTTAATGTTTTTGTTGGCTGCTTCCACTGTGCCATTCATTTTAAGTCTGTAAGGAGAAGAATTGTGATGCTTGATTTTGAACTGGGTGCAAAGTTCTGTAATCATAGCATTGTTGAGATTGGTCCCATTGTCAGTGATGATCCTTTCGGGGATACCATAGCGGCAAATAAGGTTATGCTTGATGAATCTGGCTACAACGCTCTTTGTGACTGAGACAAATGAGGCAGCTTCAACCCATTTTTTGAAATAATCGATAGCGACAAGAATGAAGCAATATCCATTGGAAGCAATAGGTTTAATCTCCCCAATCATGTCAATGCCCCACATTGCGAACGACAATGGAGAAGTCATGACATTTAGAGGAATAAGAGGCACGTGGACTTTGCCAGCGTAGATTTGGCACTTATGGCAAGTCCTTGAGTGGTAATGGCAATCCGTCTCTATCGTTGACCAATAGTAACCATCTCTCAGGATGTTCTTGGCCATAATATTTCCGCTAGAGTGAGTCCCAAAAAGACCATCATGCATGTATTCCATAATTTCCTCTGCCTCTTTCTTGTCCACACATCGGAGTAGAGTAGACTCATGGTTGCATTTGTACATGATTCCATTGCTTAGGAAGAATTTGGCTGAGAATCTCTGTAAGAACTTTTTATCATTGATGGATGCTCCTTCAGGATACTCTTGTGCTTCAAGGTATCTCTTCGCCTCATGGTACCATGGCTTCTCGGCATCAGTGTTAAGCTCATAGCAGTGTGCAGGTTCATCGAATCTCTCAATTGTAATCCTATGAGCTTCATTGTCCCATTTGACCTTGAACATAGAAGACATTATGGATAAAGCATCGGCTAACTGATTTTCTTCTCTAGGGAAGTGTTCAAAGGTGATTTCTTCGAAGTAAGGAATCAGAGATAGCACAATCTCTTTGTAAGGGATACGATTAGGGTGATTAGTGTCCCAATATCCCTTTACTTGGATAATCACTAAAGCGGAGTCTCCAAATCATTTCAAATGCTTGATCCTTAAATCAATGGCAGCCTTTAAACCCAAAATGCTTGCCTAATATTCAGCCATGTTGTTTGTACAATCGACGCATAGTCTAGCAGTGAAAGGGGTGTGGCAACCCTCATGATAAAATATCAAAGCACCAATTCCGTTACCCAAAGCGTTAGAAGCCCAATCGAAGACCATAGTCCATCGAGATCCTTGTTCAGATCCGTCATATGGTCCAGGTTTCGCGCAGTCGGTTACTAACATGATATTCTCATCCGGGAAGTCAAAGTTCATAGACTGATAATCATCAACAACTTATTGGGCTAAATGATCTGCCAATACACTTCCTTTGATGGCCTTTTGTGTTGTGTATTGAATATCGTACTCAGTCAGGATCATCTTCCATCTAGCTATCCGTCCGGAAAGAGTAGGCTTCTCGAAGATATACTTGATGGGGTCCATCTTAGAAATCAATAGAGTGGTATGAGTCAACATATACTGTCTTATCCGGCGAGAATCCCATGCCAGAGTGCATCAAGTTTTGTCGAGCAGTGAATATCTGGTTTCATAGTCGGTAAAATTTTTGCTCAGGTAATAAATTGCATGCTCTTTTCGGCCAGACTCGTCATGTTGGCCCAACACACACCCCATAGAATCATCTAGCACGGTCAAGTACATGATCAAGGGTCTTCCTTCAACTGGAGGCATGAGGATAAGAGGTTCTTGTAGATATTCCTTGATTTTGTCGAAGGCAGCTTGACATTCTTCATTACATCTTGCCACTTGATCTTTCTTCAAGAGTTTAAAGGTTGGCTCACAAGTAGCAGTTAAGTGAGATATGAAGCGGGCGATGTAGTTAAGATGACCCAAGAATCCTCTAACCTCCTTTTCAGAATGGGGGATTGGCATTTCTTGAATGGATTTTACCTTTGCAGGATCGACTTTGATGCCTTTACCACTGACAACAAAACCAAGAAGCTTTCCAGATCGTACTCCGAATGTACACTTATTAGGGTTCAACCTCAAATTATACTTTTTTAGCCTCTCGGGTAGCTTGTATAAGTGGTTGAGATGTTCTTCCTCAGTTTGTGACCTTGCAATCATATCATCCACATATACCTCTATTTCATGATGGATCATATCATGAAACAAAGCTAACATAGCCCTTTGATATGTTTCCCCTGCATTCTTCAATCCGATTGACATGACCTTGTAGCAAAGGGTGCCCCATTGCGTAACAAAGGTGGTCTTCTCCATGTCTTTGGGAGCCATCTTACTTTAATTATAGCCGGAGAAGCCATCCATGAAAGATAAGACTTTATGTTGAGTGGTGTTATCGACCAAGACGTTGATATAAGGTAGAGGGAAGTCGTCCTTGGGCCTTTCCCTATTCAGATCCCTATAATCTACGCACATACGAACTTTTCCATCTTTCTTTGGCACTGGTACCACATTTGCAACCCATTGAGGATAAGATGTCACAACTAGGAACCTGTATCAAATTGTTTCATCACTTCAGCTTTTATTTTCTCAGACATGTCAGGCCGCATACGACGGACCTTTTGCTTGACAGGAGGACAATCTTCCTTTGTTAGCAGACGATGAACTACAATGTCGGTATCCAACCCTGGCATATCTTCATACGAACAAGCAAACACTTCCATATAGTCATGTAACATCTGAACCAATCTGTTTTTGACACTGCTTCCTAGGTTGGCGCCGATCTTGACCTCTTTTCTGTCTGTCTCAGTACCTAGGTTGATGACTTCAACTAATTCTTCATGCGGCTGAATAAATTTTTCCTCTTGCATTGGAAACCTGGCTAGTTCTCCCGGTATTTCACAATCTTCCTCGCCTTCGTCTTCAGCTTGGTTAATTGGATGTTAGAAATCATAGTTGGAAATAGTAGAGTCATCAGCAATGAGATCCAGAGTGAACGAGGATCTGCAAGAGTGTGTGTGTGTGTGTGTGCGTGTGTAAGATACATGGCTATTTTGAAGAACGCATTAAAGAAAAAAGAAAGATAATGAGCACTAAAATTTGAATGCAAAAAATTTCAATGGTTTATATTGAATGATCATATGATAAAATGAAAACAAATAAAACCCTTAACAAAATGGACCATAGTGCCTCGGGCCAGACATACGGCTTAAAAGTCATTGTTCAATATTACAGATAAAAGGTTCTTGGAAAGAAATAAACAAGTAATTACTCCTCAATGAAAGAGATGGGGACAAAGTGCTTTGCGTTCCAATTTTTGAGCTTTGTTGTAGTAGGGTATATCAACTTTTCGAAAGCACATTCATCATCGGAATCCTCCACAACGTTTACTTCATGATTTCCAATACGGAGAGGGGGCTTTCCGCGGGAGCATGCCTAACCTCTTTCTGAGTCTTGACAGTGAAACCCAACCCACATTTATCTACTTTGAAAGGGATCTCGGGGAGTTGCCCCCAGGTAGCACAACTTCCATTTTCGACTGTGGCACGAGCGTCCTTAAATGAAACCATCCTTGGAACGACTTTATTAGCTTTGGGCGTGTCGAAAGAAATTTTGGCAGTAGAAACCAAAGGCGGAACAACCTCATAATCCTGGAACGGGGTTTCTATAAATTCTCCATCCATATCCACATATTTAAAATAATTGAGATGGCTTACCATGAATTCCTCCTAACCACAAACAGTGACGATCCTCCCCTTGACTGGGTATTTTAGATTTTGGTGAAGCGTAGATGTTACTGCCCCTGCTCCATGGATCCAAGGGCGACCCAACAAACAGGAGTAAGCAGAACGGATGTCCATGATGTAGAAAGTAGAGTTGAAAATCTGTGAGCCCACTTTGATCGGGAGATCCACCTCTCCATGAACCGTCCTCTTGGACCCATCGAAAGCCCTTACAGTAATATCACTTAGCTTCAACCCCAGTCCTTCATAGTATAACCAGTCCAAAGCGCCCTTGGGTAGCATGTTTAAAGAAGAGCCAGTGTCAACCAGAACATGTGCTAGGGTAGTCCACTTACATTTAACAGAAACATGCAGAACTTTGTTATGGTTCCTTCCAAGTGATGTCAGATCAGCACCTGAGAAACCCAATATGTTGTTGGCCATCAAGCTTTCCACGCAATTTTCGAATTGGTCAGTTGTGGTCTCATAAGGGACATGATCTTTCTTTAATAATTTGATCAATGCTCAGGTATGAGCATCAGTACAAAGTAGCAAAGATAACATGGAGATCTTGGAAGGGTTTTGCCCCAATTGTTCCACTATCTTGAAATCACTTCTCTTTATAATCTTTAAGATTTCATCCATTTCTTGAGTGGAAGGCTCCTCAGTAGCAATGTCCTTTGCGGGCATCTCTATCTCAGCAGGCTCAACCACTTTCTTCTTACCCCTAATGTCAGCACTAGGCTTAGCAGCGGTGATGCGGACAGGTGCCGTTGTAGCAGTTGGGGGTGAAATGTTGGGCAAAATGATTCTTCTAGTTCTTGTCACTTTACTAGAACCAGTAATATTCCCAATGTCATCAACTTTGTTTTCTTCAATCCAAGCATCTTGATTTATTCCATGGTAATACACTTCAGCACTGTAGTTCCATGGTACTGCTTTATTTGAAGAATACGGAATTGGCCCAGGGGTGGTGATTATCAGAGGAGCAACAATTGGTTCATTCGAAATCCTGATAGGATCCTTTGAGGAGATCCTAAGAGGCTTGTTTGAAATTGTTATGACGGAGAGGTCTTCAATCTTATCGGTCAAACTTTTGACAAACAAAATTCTCTCAAATAGGATCTCATGACTATTCATCAGGCGTTGAATGCCTTATTTCATCCATTTGCATCCATTAACCTGTTTGGCGCAGCAATCACAATCTTTCGAACAACCATGGAAAACCCCTGCTCTCAGCATATTCTCTTTGACAACATTTAATGGAGTAGTTAGATCTTCGACATAAGGAACCAAAATAGTGTCTTCAATTGCATTGACACCTTTGCCATGGTTTAGCATTGGTGCCGTTATCACATTGGGGACTGTAGGAGGATTAAATTCGGTTGTCTTGTTGTCGATTAGATCTTGAATTTTGTTCTTCAGCATCCATCATTGATCGGTCTCATGGCGGGGACTATTTGAATGATTTGCACACTTGGTATTTAGATTGTATTTAGGTGAGGAAGTGTTTGGATTGGACGGAGGATCGCGTAGTGTTACCAAGTTAGCCTTTAGCAGGTGTTGTAAGGCTTGGGATAGCGTCATGCCTATCCTTGTGAGTTGTCTTCGTGGAACCACAAATCGTTGATGATTAGAAGATTGTCTTTGAACAGGAGTATGGTTGGAAATCAGAACAGAATTAACGGACAGACGATTATCCTTCTTGGTACGGGCCTTTGCCCCATACACAACATTAGTTTCTTTCTTCCCATTGAAGGGTTTCTTTACGGGGTTGGAGGTGGAAGCAGATGCCATAGGGATTTTCCCGCTCTTGATTCCACTTTCGACCCTTTCACCGGTCAGGATCAACTCGGTGAAACCGAAAGAAGAACACCCAACCAATAAGTTGAAAAATGGACCATATAAAATGACCATAAACATATCAATATGTTCCCTATCAGTTAACAGTGGCTGAACCCTACTGGCAAGATCCCTCCACTTTTGGGCGTACTCTTTGAACCCCTCGTCTTTAACCATTGTCATGTCTTGCAGTTGAACTCTAGTCGGCGCCAGGTCGGCATTGTATTGGTATTTGAGATAGAAACTAGTGTCCAAGTCTTCCCATGTATGGATACGGAAACCCTCCAATTGGTAAAACCACTCTAGTTGAGTCCCAGCCAAGCTATATTGAAAGAAGTGGACCCAGAGTTTCTTGTCGGTGGTGTGCGGTTGTATTTTGCGCACATAAGACTTCAAATGAAGCTTTGGGCAGGAAAACCCATCACATTTAATGAAGACTGGTATCTTGAATTTATGAGGAATGAAAACCCCAGATATTAAACCCAAATCATCAAAATCCAAACCAGGAATGGCTTGAATCTCAACAACCTTCAATCTGTCCTCTAGCTGTTTGTACTTGTCATCGGCAAGGGGATATTGCTCGTCAAAATAGTCTTCATCAGCAAAGACTCTCTCATTAACACACCCAGCCTGGGTACTCCTTGCTTCTCCAACTTGATTTTCGTCTTCCTCAGACGAATCTTCAACTATTGGTATCTGGCGGATCGGCTCTCTGAATCTTTTACCCATGTTGACCAGGGCTTTCCTTTTTGGTTTCTTTTTGGATGCCAACAATGTCATCAACTCTTGTTGCCCCTTGGCCAGGGTCAGCAAGGTCTCTTGAAACTGGGAGTTTTGTGCTTGCGGGTCTTTCACTGTTTTCTCGATATCCATCTTACTGAAATAAACAACAGAAAGATAAGGAGACCTGTTATGGAAAACCTGTTATGTTATGATGCATGAAAAATGCGCATGCAAATGATTTCAAGGATTTATGAAATTTAAATTTTTCTAGACAAAGAATGAACAAACGTCAAATTGCATTAATCAGTTCAAAATGGTTACAACGTGCCCCTTGGGCTTACAAAAGTAAATTTCTAAGACAAAAAGGTTGAACGCATCCTCTTTGGTGCTAGGTAGGCGTTCGAGCTCTGTTCTTCACGAAGTTTCTTTGTAATCTCGAAAACCATTTTCTTGCTCACGTAGAACTGAGCTTCTAAGGTGTCTCGCTCTTCCTTTAGCTGAATCCAACCCTTTTGCAAGTCTTCAAGAGAAGTAGGCATGTTGGGATAAAGAACAATATACGAAACATCTCCTTCAACAACAGGTTCCATGATAACAGGTAGGATGGAGGGGTAAGGCATTACGAGCTTCTGAGCACGAGCTCGTACCCACCTAAGATAAGGCTCAAGGGGAATAGAATTCTTGTGTGCCAGTATCTTACTATCCACTCTATTTACCATCCTCCAAGCTCGTACAAACCTCTGACGGTAGCTTTGATCGCCGCTTTAGTAATCGAACACCATTCCTTGGATGAGCATATCATGAGGACCATCTCTTCAGGCATACCCAAACTATCGTAAAGCTAAGCAAGGGTTGTAAGTGATACCTCCCCTAATGCCAAGCAGATGAACATTAGGGAATTCCCCACAATGGTCAATGATAGAAGTATCTTCCAAGGACCGAGAACACCAATGAATATCAGAGTGGGTGAGGGACATCATCCTTTGAGACAATGTCAATCCTTGCTCGTTCTTCAATGTTGATCGAGGTAGGTGCGAAGTAAACCACTTGGCAAGTAGGGGAATGCAACACAAGAGAGTACCTCTTTTCTTCATGGTGCGGGTATGGAAATAATGTAAGATGTCTCCCATCAAGGTAGGTATGGGATTATGAGAGAGAAATACTTTGATGGCATTCACATCTATAAATTGGTCCGAGTTGGGAAATAGAACCAAACCATATATGAGAAGGGCCAAGATATCTTCAAAGGCTTGAAAATCCATATCTTCCCAGAATGAACGAGCCTTATCCAATAAGAACTTAGCTAGGAACCCTTTAACTCCGCTTCTTGTCTCCCAATTTGCTATAATGTCGGCTCTCTTCAGATGCAAGGCTTTGGCAATGACTTCAGGTTTTGGAATCCCTTCTAAACCGATGAACGGTGCTTGATTAAGCACAAGCACTCCTACTAGTAGAGAGAATTCTTCTAGTGTTGGAACCAACTGATAGTCAGGGAAGGTGAAGCAATGATGCATGGGATCAAATAATTGGAAGAACACACACATCATCTCTTCTTGGAAATTAGAGGTAGCCAAACTGAGGAGTCGACCATATTTCTTGGTGAAAGGAGATTTTTTAGGCACCCTTGATGCTAATTCTTATAGTTGAGGGTGCGCTTTCACGAAGCTGATTCTTATAGTATTCCTTCGGACGAGATTCATGGCCTATAAAACAAAACAAAGATAAATTCCTAAATCCTTGAAATGGTTAGTGGGAATGCTTATGATGTTATGATGTTTATGATGTTATGTACAAATAAGCAAGTTGTTATGTACACACAAAGCCGATAAGTCCTTACGTTTAGGCTTGCAGGGAGTTTGATAGGTAAGTATCCTCTTGAAGTTTAGTTGGCTCAACCTGTCCTAGAAAGTAACCGGGTTCTAAGGGATCTCAATATCACTAACCTTTCTTTTAGGCATTGTCTCAGCACAATCAATCTTTTCCTGCGGCCGAGATATCCCAAAAGTCCAATCTCAATGAGTGTAGTATCGAGTATCAACCAATTTTCAGCTTTCCACTGAAACCGGCTATCTCACTACTTCCTAATGTACACGTTGTTTGATTAAGGTTCTAAGGTCAGTTAGTGCTTCATGACGCTGCTCAACGGCCCCGTATTCTCCTCGATTCAATACAAGCGATAACGGTACCAATAAATGCGTCACACTAACGTAGCCGTTGCTTCAACCACATCGATCTACGCTGTACAATTTCCACAATCTATTGCTACTTACCTAAAAAGGTGTCCCAAATACAGGTAGAGGATCAAAACAAGCCCAAACTAGGAACCAAAATGTAAAGAAAACAAGTCAAACAAAGAAAATCAAGTAAAGGTGATCTAGTCATAAGGTAACCCCACTTTTAATATTAGATTCCCCAGCAGATTCGCCAGTTCTGTAACACGGTGGGAGAACTGACTTGGGATGTTTTGCGTTTGATCGAAATTGTTGCGGATAGCAAGAGCCGCCACCGACTTTTCTTTTATCTAATGAAGGAAAGGGTGAAAAGAACAGGAAAGACCTTTTGAGATTTATTTTCTTGAGTTCGGGGGTAGATTATGAAAAGGGAAGGTGTTAGAACCCTTTTCATCCATACTTATCTATGGGATCTTAGTTGCTTGCTACATTATTTGCTTTTGTTTGAAAGTGTGCTTTGTGGCGGTTTTTTGAAAGTATTTTTGAAAAGCGCCTTCGTTTAGGCAAACTTTGTAATGATTCTCGTCTCTATAAGAATGTATACAAAGTGTTTGAACTTTTGAAAATATTTCAATGGAAAGTGTTAGTGCATTGAAAAGGTGTTTATGTTTTGAATATGAACAAGCAACTAGGAACATTCTACCTTACTTAAAAGTCTTTTGTTCATTCCTCTCTTCCTTTGATATTGCTATCTTACCATTGATTGGTAAGAAGCCTTATCTTTGGATGTAAAAGGGACGGACGTGGGTCATCGTATAGTCATGATAGCAACATTGTGAGATATCTTAGCATTTCTTTTGAGGGACTAAGATCATTTATAAGGCAACATTCGAAGCGTCAGCGAGGGACTATGATCTTGTATTTTTGATTGTTTTTGCTAAGACATCTCACATGCATAACATGACTATTTTTCATAAGGCACCAAGTGGAGTTAACCCTAAAGGTGCATGTGTGCAAAGTGTGTTTGATTGCATGCATTTTTGTCTTTTGATCAGGGTGGTCTACTTGTTGATTTTATCTTGCCATACACCCTAATTACTAACATTTTGTATAAAGTCAAAAGTGTAGAAAGATAAAATCCTACACTATTACAACCATATTGAATTGCATGAAAATATAAAGGCAAAAATAACGTAAAACAAGAAAAAATGGGTCTTTCGATTTAGGGCAGCAAACCCTTCAATTCTGCACTTTCTGGCTCTCTTCGATCTGGCCTGAAAAGGGGTGAAGGCATGACTTTTGATTGGGGCCTGGAGGCCAGCATGTTGTGTCTTTCGATTGGGGCTTGGAGGCCAGCATGTTATGCCTTTTGTTTGGGGCCTGGAGGCCAGCATGTTATGGCTTTCGTTTGGGGCCTGGAGGCCAGCATGTTGTGCCTTCTGGCTGCCTCTTTTGTTTGGCTTGAAGGTTAGTATGGAAGCCAGAGGCTTCGTTTCTAACTTTCTGTCTCCTGTTTCCTTCGTTTGAGTTTGAATAGTAACATGGCCCAAGGCCATGCCAACATCACCTTAAAGCTAGATTAGTTCTTAAAGCATGTTTAAATGTACAAATAGCAAAAGCCAAGAAGATTGTTAACCATGACACACATTAAAAGAGTGGAAACAAAAAGAAGAAAATAGTGTGTACATGTTTGAAATGAAAAGAAAACTTATTTACATGCTATGCTGGAAACGAAGGGTCAAAGGTTAAGAATGACTTACCTTACTGGAGGTTGGAACGTGTGCTGGACCTTGAAGTGTTTGCCTTGAATGCCTCTGGATTCGAAGGAAAAGACCAAGGGTGGGCCTTTGACACTAGATTTGGAAGAGCAAAACAAGTGAAATGTCCTTCTTTGCTGGATTCGAAGGATAGTAAGATGTAAGGATTTTTTCAGATTTGAAAGGGACAAGTATTTGGATTCTAGGTTTAGATTTGCAAGAGTGTTTAAGTGTTTGAGAATTTTATGGTGTGTAAGAATTTTGAAGATATGTTCCCCTCTTCTTCTTCTTCTCCTTTTTTTTTATGTGCAAATGAACTCTCTATTTATATAGGAAATTTTTTGAAATGTTTGGGAGTAAAAATAATAAAATAAAGCCTCAGCTGGAAAGTAAGCACCCACTTGTGTCATGATAGCAAGATGGATGGTTCAGATGGATTGCTTCCTTAGAAGGAAAACAGGCGCAAGGCTCAAGAAAAACTTTTTCTAAAAAGTAGTATTATACTATTAAGGGAAAGTGGTCTTGGATAGCAAATAAAAGCCTATTTCAACTTGCATAAACAATTAAATATAGAGCGAGTCATAGGTTTGAGGCCTGAAAAGGGGAAACACGTAGCCTAGCCTATGGGTCTAATATTCAACTTGATCTTTTGAGTTGAATCCTCCATCTTTCTACAACTTTCGACCAGACTAGAACAACATTCGTTCCCACCAGTTATGTGTCCTTCGAATGGACCATTTGTGTGTTCTTCAAATGTCCCTCTTCAACTGAATATGGCATTTTTGAGTTCTCTTGATTTTGATCACTTAGGCCTAAACCTTCGACCAAACTCCAAAGTAAGCAAGAACAATTATTCCCCAACTATGGCAAGTCCTTCGAATGGGCCACCAAGTTGTGTGTCATAATGCAACACTCTGGCGTATTGAAGGGTTTGCAGATGGATTCAAAGGTGATATGAAGGCGCATTCAAATAAAACATGAAGATGAAATTGAAAGTCACAGGAAGATAGTCATTCGTCCAATCGAAAACTTATGAATCCAAGGCGAACAGGTGAGGGGCCAATGGTGCAATCGAAGTTTGCAGGCAAGAGCCATTGTCCAGATGAAGCTTGCATGCAAGAGCTATTTTAGTGCGTCAAAGTAAACCTAAAAGGGGTCAAATTCCCAAATTAAACTTATGGACCAAAGCTTGATCAAAGAAGCCAGATGCTCAATCGAAGGATGTAAATCAAAGCTTGCATCGAAGGAGGCCCAAATGTTCTATTGAAGCGTGAAGACCAGAGCTTGCTCAAAGAAGGCAAATGCTCAATCGAAGGATGTAAATCAAAGCTTACATCGAAGGAGGCCCAAATTCCCCATCGAAGATTGAATCAAACATGCTCGAAGGAAGCCTAGATACCCAATCGAAACTAGTATGAATCGAAGCAAGCTTGTTTTTCTTCAGTTTTGTCAAGAAAATCAATTTTTCTGCTTTGCCCTTTTTTATCTGTTTTGTACTTGTACAAATTTGATATTTTTGAAAATCCTTGTGATAAAATGTCTTGAGAAAAGAGAGGGAAAATTTTCGGGTACAACGCAGCCCTTGCAAAGTTCACATGAACATGTCTACTAATTCCTTTTCTAATAGTTCCTTGAAGGACTCTTCTTTCTTCTGGGACAGATTTTGGAGTTGCATGCGGGTAGGCGCCATGTCCAGGTTATATTTGTAATGCTTTAAGAAAGCATTAGCAAGATCTGCCCAGGTTTGAATGTGTGTTTTCTCAAGTTGAATATACCAGTCTAAAGATGCCCCACTCAGGCTATCCTAAAAATAGTGAATCATCAGCTTCTGATTGTGGGAGTGGGCATGCATTTTCCTACAATACATGCGTAGATGATTTCTTGGACAAGTAAGCCCCTTGTACTTTTCGAAGTCCGGTACTTTGAACGTTGGTGGAATTACCACATCAGGAACTAGGCCCATTTCGAGAGGGTCTACCTCGAAAGCGTCAGAACCTTCCACATATTTTAATCTTTCCTCCAGAGCTTTGTACTTATCTGACACCGGTGGATTGCCAACAACATGAGTACCAGTTGTTTTTAAGGGTGCCTGGTTGGCGTCCTCTGGGCCGTGGTCTCTGTATTGTAGGTAAAAGTAGTTGTCTGTGTTGTTGATTGGGATTTGTAGGGTCCCTGCTTTTGATGGAGGTGGGACAAACCCTTCAGTATCAGCTTCTTGTTGGACCATGACGAACTTTTAGAGTCATGCCTCGGGTTCTTTCCTTGATTTGTGATCGCTTGATGCACCAATGGTTTGGGCTACTTCTTCAAAAGCTACTATAGGAATTTTGTCCTGCCTGTCAATGATGTTCTTCATATCTAGAAGAACTTGGCTCAAATCTCCCTTCACTGAAATCACATCACCCTTTAATTGGTGGAGATCCTCTTTGAACACAGTATGCGTCTCCTCAATTTGTTCCATTGCTTTTTGCTGGTAGGCCCTTGTTTGATACGGGGGCCAGGGAGGTGGAGTTCTTCTTCTACCAATGGTTTACTGGAGAGATTACGCGAGATATGAGTTTTGATATGATATGCAGGTGTTCTATGAATGCATGGATGCAGATGAATGAACATGAAATGTCTTATCCACTTAGGTACACAATTATCTTTTGTTTATTATTTTACTGTCCTTGAAATGGATATGCAAACGAGATACGGAAACAAAATTCCTTTATTGAAAGTAACATAATCCAGATATTGAAAAATATTACAACTTTGAATCAAAACTTGTTTACATAAATATAAATGAAGGGAAATAAATCTTCTAGGTGCGCCTGCAGATGTGTGCTCTAAAACCATCAACCATTGCTCGACAAAGATGGAGGAAGTCTTCAACGTCCTTTGGGAGAGGAACCATCACACTTTCTGCATCTCTCAGACTTCTAGGGATATCCTCAATAAGATTGTTGGCTAAGAAGACAAGCTTCTCGTGTCTTTCTTTGTAATACCGGTACTCTTGATAAAGATGTGGGATCATCTTTTGGTTGTCTCTCCCTTCTTGGGAAATCTTGACATACTGCTCTTGCCAATACATCTTTTCACCCCTCATTTCTGTATAAAGTCTCTGCTGAATAAGGAAGTCTTTTTCGAGACCTTGCAATTCTAGGCATACTTGTTCGTATTCTTCAGTTTTCTGAACCAAGAGTCCTTGTGCTTCCATCCTCTCTAGGTGTTCCTTATTCTCTACTTCTCGGTTGTCTTGCAATCCAGTGGTAAGGTACTTTATTTGCTCTTCTTGGTCTAAGGAAACTTGTGTTAGACCTTGGATCTAGGCTTTTAGGTCTTCCTCTAGTACTTTGTTGTCATGCGTAGCCCTTTCATACCATCTGGTTAACTTTCCAATTTTTGCAGCAACATCTTCTAACCTTTGGTTGTGGGAATCCAGATTGAAGGTTGCACTTAGCAGCCCTTCGGTTGTACGCTTTCGCTTGAGACTCTCCTTCTCCAATTCTTTTTGATCTCTCTCAATTTGTAGATCCTTGGACTCAAGTATGAGCTGCATCTATTTCTTCTCTTTGGTTAGATCGCGAAGGTTGAGTTCTAACTCTTTCTTTTCCCTTTGAGCTTGCTTTAGGGAAATTTTCAAATTGTCAATTTCTTCCAAGTATATAGGCGTGAGCTCTGGGACCTCTGTCTTGTACACTGGATCTATCTCAAAGGGCAGCTTGATAATTTGTACCATATCTATGACCCATCTGGTGTAAGGCTCTCTTGCTACGACATTTTTTCTTTCAGCTCTCCTCTTATTGACCTCGTTCCAAGCCCGAATAACCTTGTTGAGCAACTCTTGGTCCTTTGTACCCATATCGTGGATGATCAAAGGTCAGAGTCGTTCATCCGTAGGTCTATCTTCTAAGGGATACTCTAGCTGTCGTAGGGCCAGAGTAGGGTTGTAGTTAATACAACCTCGTGATCCAATCAGTGGGACGTTAGGAAAGTCTCCACAACTAATAGTGATGTCACCAATATCTAGCTTCATTGCATACCATAGTGTCGTGTTTGTAGTGAGAGACTTTAACTTCTGGGGCCATTCGCATTTGTTCAGCTTGATCAGGATTACACTAAGGTATCCAATGATTCGGACTGCAAGTGCACAGTCTCGTCGTGTAGTTTTAAAAGATATCGAATCACAAAGACTGATGAATCGAACTACCGTCTTCTATTGTTACTTTGCAAATCTAAAGCTAATGAATGTTTGATTGGGTTGTAGGGAAACTAAATAATAAATTAAGTTTAATTTTTAATTATCAATAAGCGGAACTACCGGTATGCAATAGTCGAACCTCGGGAACTAGCAACTGGTTGGGTGTCTTTATATTTTCAAAACAGCTTTCAGTAAAACCTAATTAGTTTAAAAGCCCTCGTCTCACACTGTCATTTTATTGATCTAGGCTATGCAGTTAAGTCCTAACGTACGCTTCCGCCATCCCGCAGGAGTTAAAAACACCTTTTGAAAACGAAATAAAATCTTAATTAACTTTAAAGTGCTTCCGCTGTATTTTAAGGTAATGCATGATTACTATTGTCTAGTTAAAAGATCTCAAACTTCCGCTTTGTTGACCCTAACCTCTATCTGTTCTTTACTTTCGTAACAAAACAATTTAATGATTAAAAATAGTAACTTAGACCAGAAAAAAAGGTTTTGTAGTAAAAATAGTCCCAACTGAGTCACTCGATCCCTTGGTTATGTGACCTTACATACCGGTATACGAATTCTAGCCTAACATAATATCAGACCAATTCACAGAACAATTCCAGAGACAAAATAGAATAAACATGATTATATTAATTAAAAGTAATAAAAAGAATTCATAAAAATAAACCAGGTAATAATTCTGGATATGGGTATAATCACTTCTAATTCTTGACTAGAAGCACTCCTGCACAAACTGTAGGCTTTGCTTCGGTCAGGAACAGAGACGATCGTACAGAAAAATGAATGCTAGAGGAAATATAGAAATTACAGGAAAAAGAATAATGCTTAAAGAAAATTGCCTTAGAGTAACAAAAATGAATTCTCAAAAATCTCTGCCAAAAGAAAAAGTAAAAAAAGGTCCCCTCCTTTGGCCGTTGTGTCCAGGGTCCTATTTATAACCTCCTGTGTGATAAGTTGGTTCTCGGTAATGTAGGAACACTTTGTGTTCCTTTGAGAAATAATAGGACCACTAAATTGGTTACGTTCTCCATGCATTGACTGAGTGGATTGTAGATATAGGATGGCCGTTGGATTTGCATTTGAATTGGTTTTCTTTCGTTGGACATACAGTACGTGGTCAAAGAGGAATAAAGTGGGCTTGTGACGTTCGCAAGTCCAAGTGACGATGGTCACTTGGTCCATCACTCTCGTGACGAGTGGAATCATACCTTGACGATCTTCAAGGCCTTTGCATAGTGGACCACGTGCTCACACGCTTTGTGATGTGCTTAAGCTGGTTTCTTCTCCTTTGGCCCTTTTAAGGTATCTTTGCACTTTTTTTCTTCATTTCTTCCAAAGTGTTTAGCTTAATGTATATCTGCAAAAATAGATGAATACCTGCATAATACCTATAAAATAATATAATTTAAACTAAAATAAGAGAAATAATTTATGTATATCAAGCCAAAAATATCATATATTTGTGTGTCATCAAACTCCCCCATACTTGAACTTTACTTGTCCTCAAGCAAATGCTCAGTACGATGTTTTTCTAAACATGGTCAGATGCACATCCATGACTCGAATCAACTCATATATGGTTGCGTTGTGTTTTTGTCAAAAAATTTAAAGCTCGATTCATGCTCCATTACTACGGTAATGACACTAGATAGTCCCATTTTACATAGACTAGTTACAGGTCCTATCATAGCCTACCTCGAGTATTTTTCTCGTTTTGTCCCTTTCGTTCTAGCGCAATCACATTAAGCCCTTTATCTTTGAACGCACATAGCAGAACAGTCGGTTAGTGGTTATGATCTCTTTTTAGACGTTAGAGGTTTCTGGAACAGTAATGTGGCAATCCATGGCAGGATGCGGGGGATCAGACCGTAATCTTCCCTACCGAGTTTAGTACCAAATGCTCCTGAACCATCTACCAAATGATTTTTCATGTTACTTTGTAAGGTTTACATCCTTTGGATTAAACGATCGTGTAAGGATCACCCAATTTAATTGGTGTGTTACCTCTCCTTGCAACATTTTGCTGAGATATTATATCATCCACTTATATTCATCGACTTCCTGCGTAGTTTGTGTTTAAGACGGTGCTGACTGCTAATATAAACTACTCAGGGTTACTACAAAGACTAAAACTTAGGGTGTTGGAATAACAGGTACTTGAACTAATCTATCATACTATGGGGTTGTAGAATGTCTAGACGGTAGAAATTTCGCTTAATCTTGCCACAATTCCTAACTATTAAAGATCTTGCAATCTATGATGTACTTGTCAAGTGAGTCAAGTTTATGCTTAAAGAGAAAAAAAATTTATAGTGCTCAAGAAGAAAGGGGAGTCGAAAAGAACAACACAAAATGCTTCAATAGATAACTTGATAACATTTTTTTTATTGAATTAGAGATAAGGAAAGGGAAATTACAAAGAAAATAAAAATTACTAGGAAAGGGAAATACTTCCTCCCCATACTTGAATCATACATTATCCTCAATGTATTGACAGAAGATGGAAAAGGGAAATGGAAACTTAGACAATCATTCTTCCTCCTCTTGTCTTCGAAATCTGCCACGTGTCCTCGCTCTTCTACGTGCTTGCTCACCGCTTCTGGAATATTCGCCGCCATTCCTCTGGAAAATAATGTTATGCAAGTCGTTAACACGAAGTGTTAAGGCTCGCATATCTTCCTTCATTCCCGCGGTGAATTCCATCATACTTTGATCGTGCCTGCGAGTGTAGTCGTTTTGGTCTCTCTGCATTTGTTGCATGAGATTCATCATCTCAATTTGGCGTGTTTCGAGGCTCTGGTAGCATTGAGTGGACAACTGGTTTTGCTGCATTATTGCGGCATAGATTGCATCAATGGTGGCAGGATTGTTGGCGTGTTGTGGTTGGGGCTCTTGCTGCTCTAATTCTTCTTCAATTTCATCAGCGGCAGCGTTGTTGGCCTCACCTTGATTTCCTTGCTCATTTATTCCAGGTTCTGGGGCGTTCAGGTTGTAAAGCCAATTATTCGGATTGCCCAAATTTGTATGATTGTGATTCGGCATGATCACGCTACGAACTTTTGCATTCTTCACCATTAGATAATAACCTCCAGCTTCTTGCACTTTGATCAGGCGGCCAGCTCTACAGTTATCAATATACATATAAAATGCTGACAGCGAAGGTAGGAGTTGAATCCTTTCCCCCCAGTTCAGGTGAACTACGATTATGGTGACAATGCCTCCGATACAAAAAGGCGTAGTCCCATCTCTCGTAACAAGGTTTTGAATATGGGCCATCATTAATGTAACAGGATTAAGACGGAGGTCTTGTGAAAAGGCACAGTGAATAGCATACAACTCTTTAGTGTTGACTTTGTTGTTGTTTGCCCTTCCAAACACCGTGTTGGCCATAATGCGGTGTAAGAAGCGAATGTTTGGGTTGTGAATGTGAGAGGCGTAGCGTGCTTCAGGAATAACATTTGGTTCACCGGTTATTCTCTCCCATAGTGCATATGCACTTCCATTCCAATCTATTTCCGGGGGAATACGATATTGCACATCATTCCCACGGGGAAAATGAAACATTTCGCTCAAATTTTCATGGCTAAGCGTGTATTCTCGGTTGAACATCCGAAATTTAGCGGATCCCGTTAGGTGTGCATCAGCATCGTCGCAGGTGTGATAGGCATAGGAAATCAAGAATTATAAAGTTAGAGCTTCGTAGGTTGGTGTGTTCATCGTGCTTATAAATCTCAGGCCAGCTTTGTCCAGCAAGCCTTGCATATGGGTTCGCAACCCCAATTCTTGCAAGCAGTTGTTGTCGATGAACCTAGTGGATGTCAAACCTCGATGATGGAATTTTATGTACCTTTCCTCCTGAAGTTCGCCTATTTCTCCTTGTCGGAGCACGAGATGGCGCATGTCGGGTTCTGCTTGGTTTGGTGGATTCCTTCGGGAGGCCATGATTTTGAACTTGATAGAGAAGAAAATGTATTTGTGATGAAGAGATGGAAGGTTGGTGGTAGTGATGAAAACTAAGGGATGGGAGAAAGGTTTAAATAGATGGATTTTATTGAGTAGGAAATTGAATGAGGTTTATGGGATAATTATGAATAGAGAAGTTATGGAAGTTAAGGATGAATGGAGTAATGGGGTAGTGGGGGTTTTAAAGCAACATTTTGTTCAAAGGTTCAATGGTTCAACGGTCACGGGAAGAAATCGTGGGAGACAGGCTTTCTGACGCTCGTCACGCGTTCCCTGACGTTCATCACGCATTCCCTTATGTTACTCAGGGTCAAAGAGACAAGCTCTGACGCTCGTCACATGCTTCCTGACGTTCGTCAGGGTGTAGTGGCATTTGTTTGACCGCGTGCAGTAAGGCAAAAATTGATTAATTTATTTATTCATATAGTTTGAGTAGTGTTACAAGGGATATATATCTATGTGAATAGTTAATGGCATATAGTAGAATCAGAGGAATGATAATCGAAATAGAAAATAAAAATAAAAAAGAAATAATTTAATCAAAGATAAAAATTAACCGAAAATTAAATACGAAACGAAAATAAATAAATACTTTAAAATAAATAGATATTCAAAATTTTTAGAACCGCTAGTAACAAAATATTCAAAATATATGAGTATAAAATAATAATGAGTATTAAGAATAATAATGAAACCCTCCCCATGCTGAGAACAAACAGTGTCCTCACTGGGGTGACACAAACAAAACTATCGATCACGTGGACCTCCTGGAGGTGGAGCAGTAGCGTGCAGATGTTGATAGATATGGTTGAACTGCTCTGTGACGACATCCATGAAATGAAAGAAGTCATGCCGAAGTGTGCTGATGTTATCTTTAACAGTGGTGAGCTCTCCTCGAAGCGCAGTAACATTGGACTACAGTGTTTCGATACTATGTGCATGATCAATCATAGGAACATCGACAACTTCGGTAACATGGGGAGGTGTAGGGTCCTCTAAAGGAGTATACTCATGGTAACCAGGAGGTGTGGACGAGTCGCTCTCTTCTCTTGCAGTGTCATGCTCATCTGTCTTCTCTAGGTTATATAGCCAGTTTTTCTTATTATGGACACTTGTGTACTCTGGGCTAGGCAAGAGGAAGTAGTAGACATGGTCATTTCGTACCAGCAGCTGAAAGTGAGGTGGGTCGAGGTTACCTATTAGAGTTATGTTAAAACAGAATGGGATATCCATGGTATAGTATCTGCCATATGGCGTGAGGCGTGATAATGATGATCACAGGGATAAAGCCTCGGCTATCATAGTGACTAGCCCGCCGACATAGATAGGTCCATGGGTACACTGAGCTAAAGCAAACATAAATGGTGCACCAATTATGGGTCTAGACTGGAAAGCACAGTATATAATGAATAACTCATCCCTAGAAACTGAGTGTCGATTGATAGGTTTTCCAAACAGGGTGAAAGCTAAAATATGGTGGAAATACCTAATTGCTGGGTTATGGATCTCAGTCACATCCAGGGGGTCAGGGTCCTCATGATATTGGCCATATATATCCCTTCAAAAAGGGTTCAGTTCAAAATCAAGGTAGTCGTCTTCCTGGGTCTCCATGTAGGCATCTATAAAACTAGGGAATCCTAGCAGCTCAACAAGACGACGGACGGTGAAATGGTGGGTAAAGCCAAATAATCTGAAAGAAATCTGTCCCCTACTACGCCCGAATCCTTGGGTAGGTTGATAATGGAGTGAGCTCAAGAACTCTAAGGTGAGGTTTCGATAGGTGGGGTATTTATGGGAAAGGAATCCTTCCCAACCTATCTGGTTGAACAAAAAATAAACACTCTCCCTGATGCCTAGAAATGTCAACGTCGGATAATGCACATAAGTAGTCATGCTCATCTGGCACTGAGCCAGTATCTCATAACGCCTCTACTGGGCCTCCGTAGCGAAGGTGACAATATCCATAAGTTAGTTTATCTAGTTAGTTCCTGTGAGTCGATACTAAGATTAGTAAAAGAAGAAGAAAATAAACAAAATATGCAATGAAAAAAAATATGGGAATCAAAATAATAGTCAGAATACAAAATAAAAATATAAAGGGATTTGAAAGACAGTGTCCACGGTTTCGTTTATCTCATTATTTATTGTGTCTTGGCTTTCTTGTAAATCACGGCTAACAACATGTGTGTCATGTTCTAAAAGTAATTGTTTTGGATTTGATTCAGGAGGTTCTTCGTTTGAATCTCCTAAGTCCATCTGAGCTAACAGACGTTCATACGGGAAGTCATCGTTAATGGGTACTTATTGTCGATATTTTTGATACTCCAATGGATGGTAGCCTTGTCATTACGGAAGGTAGTCTGTTGTCAAGATTTTTGTTACCCCAATGGATGGTAGCCTTATAATTATGGAAAGTAGTCTGTTGTCAAGATTTTTGTTACTCCAATGGACGGTAGCCTTGTCATAATGGAAGGTAGTCTGTTGTTGAGATTTCTGTTACTCAAATGGATTGTAGCCTTGTCATTATGGAAGGTAGTCTGTTGTTCAGATTTTTGTTACTCCAATGGATGGTAGCCTTGTCATTATGGAAGGTAGTCTATTGTCGATATTTTTGTTACTCCAATGGATGGTAGCCTTGTCATTATGAAAGGTAGTCTGTTGTCGAGATTTTTGTTACCCCAATGGATGGTAGCCTTGTAATTATGGAAGGTAGTTTGTTGTCGAGATTTTTGTTACTCCAATGGATGGTAGCCTTGTCATTATGGAAGGTAGTCGGTCGTTGAGAATTCTGTTACTCCAATGGATTTTAGCCTTGTCATTATGTAAGGTAGTCTGTTGTTCAGATTTTTGTTACTTCAATGGATGTTAGCCTTGTCATTATGGAAGGTAGTCTGTTGTTGATATTTTTGTTATTCCAATGGATGGTAACCTTGTCATTATGGAAGGTAGTCTTTTGTACAGATTTTTGTTACTCCAATGGATGGTAGCCTTGTCATTATTGAAGGTAGTCTGTTGTGGATATGTTTGTTACTCCAATGGATGATAGCCTTGTCATTATGCAAGGTAGTATGTTGTTCATATTTTTGTTACTCTAATGGATGGTAGACTTGTCATTATGGAAGGAAGTTTGTTGTCGATATTTTTATTACTCCAATGAATGGCAGCCTTGTCAATATGGAAGGTAGTCTGTCGTTAAGATTTTTGTTACTCCAATGGATTATAGCCTTGTCATTATGGAAGGTAGTCTGTTGTTCATATTTTTGTTACTCCAATGGATGGTAGCCTTGTCATTATGGAAGGTAGTCTATTGTCGAGATTTTTGTTATTCTATTGGATGGTAGCCTTGTCATTACGGAAGGCATTTATTGTCGATATTTTTGATACTCCAATGGATGGTAGCCTTGTCGTTACGGAAGGTAGTCTGTTGTCAAGTTTTTTGTTACCCCAATGGATGGTAGCCTTGTAATTATGGAAGGTAGTCTGTTGTCGAGATTTTTGTTACTCCAATGGATGGTAGCCTTGTCATTATGGAAGGTAGTCTGTTGTTGAGATTTCTGGTACTCCAATGGATTGTAGCCTTGTCATTATGGAAGGTAGTCTGATGTTCAGATTTTTGTTAATCCAATGGATGGTAGCCTTGTCATTATGGAAGGTAGTCTGTTGTCGAGATTTTTGTTACTCCAATGGATGGTAGCCTTGTCATTATGGAAGGTAGTCTGTTGTCGAGATTTTTGTTACCCCAATGGATGGTAGCCTTGTAATTATTTAAGGTAGTTTGTTGTCGAGATTATTGTTACTCCAATGGATGGTAGCCTTGTCATTATGGAAGGTAGTCGGTAGTTGAGAATTCTGTTACTCCAATGGATTTTAGCCTTGTCATTATGTAAGGTAGTCTGTTGTTCAGATTTTTGTTACTCCAATGGATGTTAGCCTTGTCGTTATGGAAGGTAGTCTGTTGTTGATATTTTTGTTATTGCAATGGATGGTAACCTTGTCATTATGGAAGGTAGTCTTTTGTCCATATTTTTGTTACTCCAATGGATGTTAGCCTTGTCATTATTGAAGGTAGTCTGTTGTCGATATCTTTGTTACTCCAATGGATGATAGCCTTGTCATTATGCAAGGTAGTCCGTTGTTCAGATTTTTGTTACTCTAATGGATGGTAGCCTTGTCATTATGGAAGGTAGTCTATTGTCGATATTTTTGATCCTCCAATGAATGGTAGCCTTGTCAATATGGAAGGAAGTCTGACGTTAAGATTTTTGTTACTCCAATGGATTATAGCCTTGTCATTATGGAAGGTAGTCTGTTGTTCAGATTTTTGTTACTCCAATGGATGGTAGCCTTGTCATTATGGAAGGTAGTCTATTGTCGAGATTTTTGTTATTCTATTGGATGGTAGCCTTGTCATTACGGAAGGCACTTATTGTCGATATTTTTGATACTCCAATGGATGGTAGCCTTGTTATTACGGAAGGTAGTCTGTTTTCAAGATGTTTGTTACCCCAATGGATGGTAGCCTTGTAATTATGGAAGGTAGTCTGTTGTCGAGATTTTTGTTACTCCAATGGATGGTAGCCTGGTCATTATGGAAGGTAGTCTGTTGTTGAGATTTCTGTTACTCCAATGGATTGTAGCCTTGTCATTATGGAAGGTAGTCTGTTTTTCAGATTTTTGTTACTCCAATGGATGGTAGCCTTGTCATTATGGAAGGTACTGTGTTGTCGAGATTTTTGTTACTCCAATGGATGTTAGCCTTGTCATTATGGAAGGTATTCTGTTGTCGAGATTTTTGTTACCCCAATGGATGGTAGCCTTGTAATTATGGAAGGAAGTTTGTTGTCGAGATTTTTGTTACTCCAATGGATGGTATCCTTGTCATTATGGATGGTAGTCGGTCATTGAGAATTCTGTTACTCCAATTGATTTTAGCCTTGTCATTATGTAAGGTAGTCTGTTGTTCAGATTTTTGTTACTCCAATGGATGTTAGCCTTGTCATTATGAAAGGTAGTCTGTTGTTGATATTTTTGTTATTCCAATGGATGGTAACCTTGTCATTATGGAAGGTAGTCTTTTGTCCAGATTTTTGTTACTCCAATGGATGGTAGCCTTGTCATTATTGAAGGAAGTCTGTTGTCAATATCTTTGTTACTCCAATGGATGATAGCCTTGTCATTATGCAAGGTAGTCTGTTGTTCAGATTTTTGTTACTCTAATGGATGGTAGCCTTGTAATTATGGAAGGTAGTCTGTTTTCGAAATTTTTGTTACTCCAATGAATGGTAGCCTTATCTATATGGAAGGTAATCTGTTGTTAATATTTTGGTTACTCCAATGGATTATAGCCTTGTCATTATGGAAGGTAGTATGTTGTTAAGATTTTTGTTACTCCAATGGATGGTAGCCTTCTCATTATGGAAGGTAGTCTGTTGTCGAGATTTTTGTTACTCCAATGGATGGTAGCCTGGTCATTATGGAAGGTAGTCTGTTGTTGAGATTTCTGTTACTCCAATGGATTGTAGCCTTGTCATTATGGAAGGTAGTCTGTTTT
Source organism: Vicia faba (assembly GCA_948472305.1). Classification (NCBI taxonomy): domain Eukaryota; kingdom Viridiplantae; phylum Streptophyta; class Magnoliopsida; order Fabales; family Fabaceae; genus Vicia; species Vicia faba. The sequence continues at coordinate 851,229,817 of OX451739.1, forward strand.
TCAGATTTTTGTTACTCCAATGGATGGTAGCCTTGTCATTATGGAAGGTACTGTGTTGTCGAGATTTTTGTTACTCCAATGGATGTTAGCCTTGTCATTATGGAAGGTATTCTGTTGTCGAGATTTTTGTTACCCCAATGGATGGTAGCCTTGTAATTATGGAAGGAAGTTTGTTGTCGAGATTTTTGTTACTCCAATGGATGGTATCCTTGTCATTATGGATGGTAGTCGGTCATTGAGAATTCTGTTACTCCAATTGATTTTAGCCTTGTCATTATGTAAGGTAGTCTGTTGTTCAGATTTTTGTTACTCCAATGGATGTTAGCCTTGTCATTATGAAAGGTAGTCTGTTGTTGATATTTTTGTTATTCCAATGGATGGTAACCTTGTCATTATGGAAGGTAGTCTTTTGTCCAGATTTTTGTTACTCCAATGGATGGTAGCCTTGTCATTATTGAAGGAAGTCTGTTGTCAATATCTTTGTTACTCCAATGGATGATAGCCTTGTCATTATGCAAGGTAGTCTGTTGTTCAGATTTTTGTTACTCTAATGGATGGTAGCCTTGTAATTATGGAAGGTAGTCTGTTTTCGAAATTTTTGTTACTCCAATGAATGGTAGCCTTATCTATATGGAAGGTAATCTGTTGTTAATATTTTGGTTACTCCAATGGATTATAGCCTTGTCATTATGGAAGGTAGTATGTTGTTAAGATTTTTGTTACTCCAATGGATGGTAGCCTTCTCATTATGGAAGGTAGTCTGTTGTCGAGATTTTTGTTACTCCAATGGATGGTAGCCTGGTCATTATGGAAGGTAGTCTGTTGTTGAGATTTCTGTTACTCCAATGGATTGTAGCCTTGTCATTATGGAAGGTAGTCTGTTTTTCAGATTTTTGTTACTCCAATGGATGGTAGCCTTGTCATTATGGAAGGTACTGTGTTGTCGAGATTTTTGTTACTCCAATGGATGTTAGCCTTGTCATTATGGAAGGTATTCTGTTGTCGAGATTTTTGTTACCCCAATGGATGGTAGCCTTGTAATTATGGAAGGAAGTTTGTTGTCGAGATTTTTGTTACTCCAATGGATGGTATCCTTGTCATTATGGATGGTAGTCGGTCATTGAGAATTCTGTTACTCCAATTGATTTTAGCCTTGTCATTATGTAAGGTAGTCTGTTGTTCAGATTTTTGTTACTCCAATGGATGTTAGCCTTGTCATTATGAAAGGTAGTCTGTTGTTGATATTTTTGTTATTCCAATGGATGGTAACCTTGTCATTATGGAAGGTAGTCTTTTGTCCAGATTTTTGTTACTCCAATGGATGGTAGCCTTGTCATTATTGAAGGAAGTCTGTTGTCAATATCTTTGTTACTCCAATGGATGATAGCCTTGTCATTATGCAAGGTAGTCTGTTGTTCAGATTTTTGTTACTCTAATGGATGGTAGCCTTGTAATTATGGAAGGTAGTCTGTTTTCGAAATTTTTGTTACTCCAATGAATGGTAGCCTTATCTATATGGAAGGTAATCTGTTGTTAATATTTTGGTTACTCCAATGGATTATAGCCTTGTCATTATGGAAGGTAGTATGTTGTTAAGATTTTTGTTACTCCAATGGATGGTAGCCTTGTCATTATGGAAGGTAGTCTGTTGTCGAGATTTTTGTTATTCCATTGGATGGTAGCCTTGATTGGATGGTAGCCTTGTCATTACGGAAGGCACTTATTATCAATATTTTTGATATTCCAATGGATGGTAGCCTTGTCATTACGAAAGGTAGTCTGTTGTTAAGATTTTTGTTACCCTAATGGATGGTAGCCTTGTAATTATGGAAGGTAGTCTGTTGTCGAGATTTTTGTTACTCCAATGGATTGTAGCCTTGTCATTATGGAAGGTAGTCTGTTGTTGAGATTTTTGTTACCCCAATGGATGGTAGCCTTGTAATTATGTAAGGTAGTTTGTTGTCGAGATTATTGTTACTCCAATGGATGGTAGCCTTGTCATTATGGAAGGTAGTCGGTCATTGAGAATTCTGTTACTCCAATGGATTATAGCCTTGTCATTATGGAAGGTAGTCTGTTGTTCAGATTTTTGTTACTCCAATGGATGTTAGCCTTGTCGTTATGAAAGGTAGTCTGTTGTTGATATTTTTATTATTCCAATGGATGGTAACCTTGTCATTATGGAAGGTAGTCTTTTGTCCAGATTTTTGTTACTCCAATGGATGGTAGCCTTGTCATTATTGAAGGAAGTCTATTGTTAATATCTTTGTTACTCCAATGGATGATAGCCTTGTCATTATGCAAGGTAGTCTGTTGTTCAGATTTTTGTTACTCTAATGGATGGTAGCCTTGTCATTATGGAAGGTAGTCTATTTTCGAAATTTTTGTTACTCCAATGAATGGTAGCCTTATCTATATGGAAGGTAGTCTGTCGTTAATATTTTTGTTACTCCAATGGATTATTGCCTTGTCATTATGGAAGGTAGTCTGTTGTTCAGATTTTTGATACTCCAATGGATGGTAGCCTTGTCATTATGGAAGGTAGTCTGTTGTCGAGATTTTTGTTATTCCATTGGATGGTAGCCTTGTCATTACGGAAGGCACTTATTATCGATATTTATGATACTCCAATGGATGGTAGCCTTGTCATTACGGAAGGTAGTATGTTGTCAAGATTTTGTTACCCCAATGGATGGTAGCCTTGTAATTATGGAAGGTAGTCTGTTGTCGAGATTTTTGTTACTCCAATGGATTGTAGCCTTGTCATTATGGAAGGTAGTCTGTTGTTGAGATTTTTGTTACCCCAGTGGATGGTAGCCTTGTAATTATGTAAGGTAGTTTGTTGTCGAGATTATTGTTACTCCAATGGATGGTATCCTTGTCATTATGGAAGGTAGTCGGTCATTGAGAATTCTGTTACTCCAATGGATTTTAGCCTTATCATTATGTAAGGTAGTCTGTTGTTCAGATTTTTGTTACTCCAATGGATGTTAGCCTTGTCACTATGGAAGGTAGTCAGTTGTTGATATTTTTGTTATTCCAATGGATGGTAACCTTGTCATTATGGAAGGTAATCTTTTGTCCAGATTTTTGTTACTCCAATGGATGTTAGCCTTGTCATTATTGAAGGTAGTCTGTTGTTGATATCTTTGTTACTCCAATGGATGATAGCCTTGTCATTATGCAAGGTAGTCCGTTGTTCAGATTTTTGTTACTCTAATGGATGGTAGCCTTGTCTTTATGGAAGGTAGTCTGTTATCGATATTATTGATACTCCAATGAAAGGAAGCCTTGTCAATATGGAAGGAAGTCTGTCGTTAAGATTTTTGTTACTCCAATGGATTATAGCCTTGTCATTATGGAAGGTAGTCTGTTGTTCAGATTTTTGTTACTCCAATGGATGGTAGCCTTGTCATTATGGAAGGTAGTCTATTGTCGAGATTTTTGTTATTCTATTGGATGGTAGCCTTGTCATTACGGAAGGCACTTATTGTCGATATTTTTGATACTCCAATGGATGGTAGCCTTGTCATTACGGAAGGTAGTCTGTTTTCAAGATTTTTGTTACCCCAATGGATGGTAGCCTTGTAATTATGGAAGGTAGTCTGTTGTCGAGATTTTGTTACTCCAATGGATGGTAGCCTTGTCATTATGGAAGGTAGTCTGTTGTTGAGATTTCTATTACTCCAATGGATGGTAGCCTTGTCATTATGGAAGGTAGTCTGTTGTCGATATATTTGTTACTCCAATGAATGGTAGCCTTGTCAATATGGAAGGTAGTCTGTCGTTAAAATGTTTGTTACTCCAATGGATTATAGCCTTGTCATTATGGAAGGTAGTCTGTTGTTCAGATTTTTGTTACTCCAATGGATGGTAGCCTTGTCATTATGGAAGGTAGTCGGTTGTCGAGATTTTTGTTATTCCATTGGATGAAAGCCTTGTCATTACGGAAGGCACTTATTCTCGATATTTTTGATACTCCAATGGATGGTAGCCTTGTCCTTACGGAAAGTAGTCTGTTGTCAAGATTTTTGTTACCCCAATGGATGGTAGCCTTGTAATTATGGAAGGTAGTCTGTTGTCGAGATTTTTGTTACTCCAATGGATGGTAGCCTTGTCATTATGGAAGGTAGTCTGTTGTTGAGATTTCAGTTACTCCAATGGATTGTAGCCTTGTCATTATGGAAGGTAGTCTGTTGTTCAGATTTTTGTTAATCCAATGGATGGTAGCCTTGTTATTATGGAAAGTAGTCTGTTGTCGAGATTTTTGTTACTCCAATGGATGGTAGCCTTGTCATTATGGAAGGTAGTCTGTTGTCGAGATTTTTGTTACCCCAATGGATGGTAGCCTTGTAATTATTTAAGGTAGTTTGTTGTCGAGATTATTGTTACTCCAATGGATGGTAGCCTTGTCATTATGGAAGGTAGTCAGTCGTTGAGAATTCTGTTACTCCAATGGATTTTAGCCTTGTCATTATGTAAGGTAGTCTGTTGTTCATATATTTGTTACTCCAATGGATGTTAGCCTTGTCGTTATGGAAGGTAGTCTGTTGTTGATATTTTTGTTATTCCAATGGATGGTAACCTTGTCATTATGGAAGGTAGTCTTTTGTCCAGATTTTTGTTACTCCAATGGATGGTAGCCTTGTCATTATTGAAGGTAGTCTGTTGTCGATATCTTTGTTACTCCAATGGATGATAGCCTTGTCATTATGCAAGGTAGTCCGTTGTTCAGATTTTTGTTACTCTAATGGATGGTAGCCTTGTCATTATGGAAGGTTGTCTGTTTTCGAAATTTTTGTTACTCCAATGAATGGTAGCCTTGTCAATATGGAAGGTAGTCTGTCGTTAAAATTTTTGTTACTCCAATGGATTATAGCCTTGTCATTATGGAAGGTAGTCTGTTGTTCAGATTTTGTTACTCCAATGGATGGTAGCCTTGTCATTATGGAAGGTAGTCTGTTGTCGAGATTTTTGTTACTCCAATGGATTGTAGCCTTGTCATTATGGAAGGTAGTCTGTTGTTCATATTTTTGATACTCTAATGGATGGTAGCCTTGTCATTATGGAAGGTAGTCTGTTGTCGATATTTTTGTTACTCCAATGAATGGTAGCCTTGTCAATATGGAAGGTAGTCTGTCGTTAAAATGTTTGTTACTCCAATGGATTATAGCCTTGTCATTATGGAAGGTAGTCCGTTGTTTAGATTTTTGTTACTCCAATGGATGGTAGCCTTGTCATTATGGAAGAAAGTCTGTTGTCGAGATTTTTGTTATTCCATTGGATGGTAGCCTTGTCATTACGGAAGGCACTTATTCTCGATATTTTTGATACTCCAATGGATGGTAGCCTTGTCCTTACGGAAAGTAGTCTGTTGTCAAGATTTTTGTTACCCCAATGGATGGTAGCCTTGTAATTATGGAAGGTAGTCTGTTGTCGAGATTTTTGTTACTCCAATGGATGGTAGCCTTGTCATTATGGAAGGTAGTCTGTTGTTGAGATTTCAGTTACTCCAATGGATTGTAGCCTTGTCATTATGGAAGGTAGTCTGTTGTTCAGATTTTTGTTAATCCAATGGATGGTAGCCTTGTTATTATGGAAAGTAGTCTGTTGTCGAGATTTTTGTTACTCCAATGGATGGTAGCCTTGTCATTATGGAAGGTAGTCTGTTGTCGAGATTTTTGTTACCCCAATGGATGGTAGCCTTGTAATTATTTAAGGTAGTTTGTTGTCGAGATTATTGTTACTCCAATGGATGGTAGCCTTGTCATTATGGAAGGTAGTAAGTCGTTGAGAATTCTGTTACTCCAATGGATTTTAGCCTTGTCATTATGTAAGGTAGTCTGTTGTTCATATATTTGTTACTCCAATGGATGTTAGCCTTGTCGTTATGGAAGGTAGTCTGTTGTTGATATTTTTGTTATTCCAATGGATGGTAACCTTGTCATTTTGGAAGGTAGTCTTTTGTCCAGATTTTTGTTACTCCAATGGATGGTAGCCTTGTCATTATTGAAGGTAGTCTGTTGTCGATATCTTTGTTACTCCAATGGATGATAGCCTTGTCATTATGCAAGGTAGTCCGTTGTTCAGATTTTTGTTACTCTAATGGATGATAGCCTTGTCATTATGGAAGGTAGTCTGTTTTCGAAATTTTTGTTACTCCAATGAATGGTAGCCTTGTCAATATGGAAGGTAGTCTGTCGTTAAAATTTTTGTTACTCCAATGGATTATAGCCTTGTCATTATGGAAGGTAGTCTGTTGTTCAGATTTTGTTACTCCAATGGATGGTAGCCTTGTCATTATGGAAGGTAGTCTGTTGTCGGGATTTTTGTTACTCCAATGGATTGTAGCCTTGTCATTATGGAAGGTAGTCTGTTGTTCATATTTTTGATACTCTATTGGATGGTAGCCTTGTCATTATGGAAGGTAGTCTGTTGTCGATATTTTTGTTACTCCAATGAATGGTAGCCTTGTCAATATGGAAGGTAGTCTGTCGTTAAAATGTTTGTTACTCCAATGGATTATAGCCTTGTCATTATGGAAGGTAGTCCGTTGTTTAGATTTTTGTTACTCCAATGGATGGTAGCCTTGTCATTATGGAAGAAAGTCTGTTGTCGAGATTTTTGTTATTCCATTGGATGGTAGCCTTGTCATTACGGAAGGCACTTATTCTCGATATTTTTGATACTCCAATGGATGGTAGCCTTGTCCTTACGGAAAGTAGTCTGTTGTCAAGATTTTTGTTACCCCAATGGATGGTAGCCTTGTAATTATGGAAGGTAGTCTGTTGTCGAGATTTTTGTTACTCCAATGGATGGTAGCCTTGTCATAATGGAAGGTAGTCTGTTGTTGAGATTTCAGTTACTCCAATGGATTGTAGCCTTGTCATTATGGAAGGTAGTCTGTTGTTCAGATTTTTGTTAATCCAATGGATGGTAGCCTTGTTATTATGGAAAGTAGTCTGTTGTCGAGATTTTTGTTACTCCAATGGATGGTAGCCTTGTCATTATGGAAGGTAGTCTATTGTCGAGATTTTTGTTACCCCAATGGATGGTAGCCTTGTAATTATTTAAGGTAGTTTGTTGTCGAGATTATTGTTACTCCAATGGATGGTAGCCTTGTCATTATGGAAGGTAGTAAGTCGTTGAGAATTCTGTTACTCCAATGGATTTTAGCCTTGTCATTATGTAAGGTAGTCTGTTGTTCATATATTTGTTACTCCAATGGATGTTAGCCTTGTCGTTATGGAAGGTAGTCTGTTGTTGATATTTTTGTTATTCCAATGGATGGTAACCTTGTCATTATGGAAGGTAGTCTTTTGTCCAGATTTTTGTTACTCCAATGGATGGTAGCCTTGTCATTATTGAAGGTAGTCTGTTGTCGATATCTTTGTTACTCCAATGGATGATAGCCTTGTCATTATGCAAGGTAGTCCGTTGTTCAGATTTTTGTTACTCTAATGGATGGTAGCCTTGTCATTATGGAAGGTAGTCTGTTTTCGAAATTTTTGTTACTCCAATGAATGGTAGCCTTGTCAATATGGAAGGTAGTCTGTCGTTAAAATTTTTGTTACTCCAATGGATTATAGCCTTGTCATTATGGAAGGTAGTCTGTTGTTCAGATTTTGTTACTCCAATGGATGGTAGCCTTGTCATTATGGAAGGTAGTCTGTTGTCGAGATTTTTGTTACTCCAATTGATTGTAGCCTTGTCATTATGGAAGGTAGTCTGTTGTTCATATTTTTGATACTCTAATGGATGGTAGCCTTGTCATTATGGAAGGTAGTCTGTTGTCGATATTTTTGTTACTCCAATGAATGGTAGCCTTGTCAATATGGAAGGTAGTCTGTCGTTAAAATGTTTGTTACTCCAATGGATTATAGCCTTGTCATTATGGAAGGTAGTCTGTTGTTTAGATTTTTGTTACTCCAATGGATGGTAGCCTTGTCATTATGGAAGGTAGTCTGTTGTCGAGATTTTTGTTATTCCATTGGATGGTAGCCTTGTCATTACGGAAGGCACTTATTCTCGATATTTTTGATACTCCAATGGATGGTAGCCTTGTCCTTACGGAAAGTAGTCTGTTGTCGAGATTTTTGTTACTCCAATGGATGGTAGCCTTGTCATTAAGGAAGGTAGTCTGTTGTTGAGATTTCAGTTACTCCAATGGATTGTAGCCTTGTCATTATGGAAGGTAGTCTGTTGTTCAGATTTTTGTTAATCCAATGGATGGTAGCCTTTTTATTATGGAAAGTAGTCTGTTGTCGAGATTTTTGTTACTCCAATGGATGGTAGCCTTGTCATTATGGAAGGTAGTCTGTTGTCGAGATTTTTGTTACCCCAATGGATGGTAGCCTTGTAATTATTTAAGGTAGTTTGTTGTCGAGATTATTGTTACTCCAATGGATGGTAGCCTTGTCATTATGGAAGGTAGTCAGTCGTTGAGAATTCTGTTACTCCAATGGATTTTAGCCTTGTCATTATGTAAGGTAGTCTGTTGTTCATATATTTGTTACTCCAATGGATGTTAGCCTTGTCGTTATGGAAGGTAGTCTGTTGTTGATATTTTTGTTATTCCAATGGATGGTAACCTTGTCATTATGGAAGGTAGTCTTTTGTCCAGATTTTTGTTACTCCAATGGATGGTAGCCTTGTCATTATTGAAGGTAGTCTGTTGTCGATATCTTTGTTACTCCAACGGATGATAGCCTTGTCATTATGCAAGGTAGTCCGTTGTTCAGATTTTTGTTACTCTAATGGATGGTAGCCTTGTCATTATGGAAGGTAGTCTCTTGTTGATATTTTTGATACTCCAATGAACGGTAGCCTTGTCAATATGGAAGGTAATCTGTCGTTAATATTTTTGTTACTCCAATGGATTATAGCCTTGTCATTATGGAAGGTAGTCTGTTGTTCAGATTTTTGTTACTCCAATGGATGGTAGCCTTGTCATTATGGAAGGTAGTCTGTTGTCGAGATTTTTGTTATTCCATTGGATGGTAGCCTTGTCATTGCGGAAGGCACTTATTATCAATATTTTTGATATTCCAATGGATGGTAGCCTTGTCATTACGAAAGGTAGTCTATTGTCAAGATTTTTGTTACTCCAATGGATGGTAGCCTTGTCATTATGGAAGGTAGTCTGTTGTCGAGATTTTTGTTATTCTATTGGATGGTAGCCTTGTCATTACGGAAGGCACTTATTGTCGATATTTTTGATACTCCAATGGATGGTAGCCTTGTCATTACGGAAGGTAGTCTGTTTTCAAAATTTTTGTTACCCCAATGGATGGTAGCCTTGTAATTATGGAAGGTAGTCTGTTGTCGAGATTTTTGTTACTCCAATGGATGGTAGCCTTGTCATTATGGAAGGTAGTCTGTTGTTGAGATTTCTATTACTCCAATGGATTGTAGCCTTGTCATTATGGAACGTAGTCTGTTGTTCAGATTTTTGTTACTTCAATGGATGGTAGCCTTGTCATTATGAAAGGTAGTCTGTTGTCGAGATTTTTGTTACTCCAATGGATGGTAGCCTTGTCATTATGGAAGGTAGTCGGTCGTTGAGAATTCTGTTACTCCAATGGATTTTAGCCTTGTCATTATGTAAGGTAGTCTGTTGTTCAGATTTTTGTTACTTCAATGGATGTTAGCCTTGTCATTATGGAAGGTAGTCTGTTGTTGATATTTTTGTTATTCCAATGGATGGTAACCTTGTCATTATGGAAGGTAGTCTTTTGTACAAATTTTTGTTACTCCAATGGATGGTAGCCTTGTCATTATTGAAGGTAGTCTGTTGTGGATATGTTTGTTACTCCAATGGATGATAGCCTTGTCATTATGCAAGGTAGTATGTTGTTCATATTTTTGTTACTCTAATGGATGGTAGACTTGTCATTATGGAAGGTAGTTTGTTGTCGATATTTTTATTACTCCAATGAATGGAAGCCTTGTCAATATGGAAGGTAGTCTGTCGTTAAGATTTTTGTTACTCCAATGGATTATAGCCTTGTCATTATGGAAGGTAGTCTGTTGTTCATATTTTTGTTACTCCAATGGATGGTAGCCTTGTCATTATGGAAGGTAGTCTATTGTCGAGATTTTTGTTATTCTATTGGATGGTAGCCTTGTCATTACGGAAGGCATTTATTGTCGATATTTTTGATACTCCAATGGATGGTAGCCTTGTCGTTACGGAAGGTAGTCTGTTGTCAAGTTTTTTGTTACCCCAATGGATGGTAGCCTTGTAATTATGGAAGGTAGTCTGTTGTCGAGATTTTTGTTACTCCAATGGATGGTAGCCTTGTCATTATGGAAGGTAGTCTGTTGTTGAGATTTCTGGTACTCCAATGGATTGTAGCCTTGTCATTATGGAAGGTAGTCTGTTGTTCAGATTTTTGTTAATCCAATGGATGGTAGCCTTGTCATTATGGAAGGTAGTCTGTTGTCGAGATTTTTGTTACTCCAATGGATGGTAGCCTTGTCATTATGGAAGGTAGTCTGTTGTCGAGATTTTTGTTACCCCAATGGATGGTAGCCTTGTAATTATTTAAGGTAGTTTGTTGTCGAGATTATTGTTACTCCAATGGATGGTAGCCTTGTCATTATGGAAGGTAGTCAGTCGTTGAGAATTCTGTTACTCCAATGGATTTTAGCCTTGTCATTATGTAAGGTAGTCTGTTGTTCAGATTTTTGTTACTCCAATGGATGTTAGCCTTGTCGTTATGGAAGGTAGTCTGTTGTTGATATTTTTGTTATTCCAATGGATGGTAACCTTGTCATTATGGAAGGTAGTCTTTTGTCCATATTTTTGTTACTCCAATGGATGTTAGCCTTGTCATTATTGAAGGTAGTCTGTTGTCGATATTTATTTACTCCAATGGATGATAGCCTTGTCATTATGCAAGGTAGTCCGTTGTTCAGATTTTTGTTACTCTAATGGATGGTAGCCTTGTCATTATGGAAGGTAGTCTATTGTCGATATTTTTGATACTCCAATGAATGGTAGCCTTGTCAATATGGAAGGAAGTCTGACGTTAAGATTTTTGTTACTCCAATGGATTATAGCCTTGTCATTATGGAAGGTAGTCTGTTGTTCAGATTTTTGTTACTCCAATGGATGGTAGCCTTGTCATTATGGAAGGTAGTCTATTGTCGAGATATTTGTTATTCTATTGGATGGTAGCCTTGTCATTACGGAAGGCACTTATTCTCGATATTTTTGATACTCCAATGGATGGTAGCCTTGTCCTTACGGAAAGTAGTCTGTTGTCAAGATTTTTGTTACCCCAATGGATGGTAGCCTTGTAATTATGGAAGGTAGTCTGTTGTCGAGATTTTTGTTACTCCAATGGATGGTAGCCTTGTCATTATGGAAGGTAGTCTGTTGTTGAGATTTCAGTTACTCCAATGGATTGTAGCCTTGTCATTATGGAAGGTAGTCTGTTGTTCAGATTTTTGTTAATCCAATGGATGGTAGCCTTGTCATTATGGAAGGTAGTCGGTCATTGAGAATTCTGTTACTCCAATGGATTATAGCCTTGTCATTATGGAAGGTAGTCCGTTGTTCAGATTTTTGTTACTCCAATGGATGTTAGCCTTGTCGTTATGAAAGGTAGTCTGTTGTTGATATTTTTATTATTCCAATGGATGGTAACCTTGTCATTATGGAAGGTAGTCTTTTGTCCAGATTTTTGTTACTCCAATGGATGGTAGCGTTGTCATTATTGAAGGACGTCTATTGTTAATATCTTTGTTACTCCAATGGATGATAGCCTTGTCATTATGCAAGGTAGTCTGTTGTTCAGATTTTTGTTACTCTAATGGATGGTAGCTTTGTCATTATGGAAGGTAGTCTATTTTCGAAATTTTTGTTACTCCAATGAATGGTAGCCTTATCTATATGGAAGGTAGTCTGTCGTTAATATTTTTGTTACTCCAATGGATTATTGCCTTGTCATTATGGAAGGTAGTCTGTTGTTCAGATTTTTGTTACTCATATGGATGGTAGCCTTGTCATTATGGAAGGTAGTCTGTTGTCGAGATTTTTGTTATTCCATTGGATGGTAGCCTTGTCATTACGGAAGGCACTTATTATCGATATTTATGATACTCCAATGGATGGTAGCCTTGTCATTACGGAAGGTAGTCTGTTGTCAAGATTTTGTTACCCCAATGGATGGTAGCCTTGTAATTATGGAAGGTAGTCTGTTGTCGAGATTTTTGTTACTCCAATGGATTGTAGCCTTGTCATTATGGAAGGTAGTCTGTTGTTGAGATTTTTGTTACCCCAGTGGATGGTAGCCTTGTAATTATGTAAGGTAGTTTGTTGTCGAGATTATTGTTACTCCAATGGATGGTATCCTTGTCATTATGGAAGGTAGTCGGTCATTGAGAATTCTGTTACTCCAATGGATTTTAGCCTTATCATTATGTAAGGTAGTCTGTTGTTCAGATTTTTGTTACTCCAATGGATGTTAGCCTTGTCGTTATGGAAGGTAGTCAGTTGTTGATATCTTTGTTACTCCAATGGATGATAGCCTTGTCATTATGCAAGGTAGTCCGTTGTTCAGATTTTTGTTACTCTAATGGATGGTAGCCTTGTCTTTATGGAAGGTAGTCTGTTATAGATATTATTGATACTCCAATGAATGGAAGCCTTGTCAATATGGAAGGAAGTCTGTCGTTAAGATTTTTGTTACTCCAATGGATTATAGCCTTGTCATTATGGAAGGTAGTCTGTTGTTCAGATTTTTGTTACTCCAATGGATGGTAGCCTTGTCATTATGGAAGGTAGTCTATTGTCGAGATTTTTGTTATTCTATTGGATGGTAGCCTTGTCATTACGGAAGGCACTTATTGTCGATATTTTTGATACTCCAATGGATGGTAGCCTTGTCATTACGGAAGGTAGTCTGTTTTCAAGATTTTTGTTACCCCAATGGATGGTAGCCTTGTAATTATGGAAGGTAGTTTGTTGTCGAGATTTTTGTTACTCCAATGGATGGTAGCCTTGTCATTATGGAAGGTAGTCTGTTGTTGAGATTTCTATTACTCCAATGGATTGTAGCCTTGTCATTATGGAACGTAGTCTGTTGTTCAGATTTTTGTTACTCCAATGGATGGTAGCCTTGTCATTATGGATGGTAGTGTGTTGTCGAGATTTTTGTTACTCCAATGGATGTTAGCCTTGTCATTATAGAAGGTAGTCTGTTGTCGAGATTTTTGTTACTCCAATTGATGGTAGCCTTGTCATTCTGGAAGGTAGTATGTCCTTGAGAATTCGGTTACTCCAATTGATTTTAGCCTTGTCATTATGTAAGGTAGTCTGTTGTTCAGATTTTTGTTACTCCAATGGATGGTAGCCTTGTCATTATGGAAGGTAGTCTTTTGTCCAGATTTTTGTTACTCCAATGGATGGTAGCCTTGTCATTATTGAAGGAAGTCTGTTGTCAATATCTTTGTTACTCTAATGGATGATAGCCTTGTCATTATGCAAGGTAGTCTGTTGTTCAGATTTTTCTTACTCTAATGGATGGTAGCCTTGTCATTATCGAAGGTAGTCTGTTTTCGAAATTTTTGTTACTCCAATGGATTATAGCCTTGTCATTATGGAAGGTAGTCTGTTGTTCAGATTTTTGTTACTCCAATGGATGGTAGCCTTGTCATTATGTAAGGTAGTCTGTTGTCGAGATTTTTGTTATTCCATTGGATGGTAGCCTTGTCATTATGAAAGGTAGTCTGTTGTTGATATTTTTGTTATTCCAATGGATGATAACCTTGTCATTATGGAAGGTAGTCTTTTGTCCAGATTTTTGTTACTCCAATGGATGGTAGCCTTGTCATTATTGAAGGAAGTCTGTTGTTGATATTTTTGTTACTCCAATGAATGGTAGCCTTGTCAACATGGAAGGTAGTCTGTCGTTAAAATGTTTGTTACTCCAATGGATTATAGCCTTGTCATTATGGAAGGTAGTCTGTTGTTCAGATTTTTGTTACTCCAATGGATGGTAGCCTTCTCATTATGGAAGGTAGTCTGTTGTCGAGATTTTTGTTATTCCATTGGATGGTAGCCTTGTCATTACGGAAGGCACTTATTCTCTATATTTTTGATACTCCAATGGATGGTAGCCTTGTCCTTACGGAAAGTAGTCTGTTGTCAAGATTTTTGTTACCCCAATGGATGGTAGCATTGTAATTATGGAAGGTAGTCTGTTGTCGAGATTTTTGTTACTCCAATGGATGGTAGCCTTGTCATTATGGAAGGTAATATGTTGTTGAGATTTCAGTTACTCCATTGGATTGTAGCCTTGTCATTATGGAAGGTAGTCTGTTGTTCAAATTTTTGTTAATCCAACGGATAGTAGCCTTGTTATTATGGAAGGTAGTCTGTTGTCGAGATTTTTGTTACTCCAATGGATGGTAGCCTTTTCATTATGGAAGGTAGTCTGTTGTCGAGATTTTTGTTACCCCAATGGATGGTAGCCTTGTAATTATTTAAGGTAGTTTGTTGTCGAGATTATTGTTACTCCAATGGATGGTAGCCTTGTCATTATGGAAGGTAGTCGGTCGTTGAGAATTCTGTTACTCCAATGGATTTTAGCCTTGTCATTATGTAAGGTAGTCTGTTGTTCATATATTTGTTACTCCAATGGATGTTAGCCTTGTCATTATGAAAGGTAGTCTGTTGTTGATATTTTTGTTATTCCAATGGATGGTAACCTTGTCATTATGGAAGGTAGTCTTTTGTCCAGATTTTTGTTACTCCAATGGATGGTAGCCTTGTCATTATTGAAGGAAGTCTGTTGTCAATATCTTTGTTACTCCAATGGATGATAACCTTGTCATTATGCAAGGTAGTCTGTTGTTCAGATTTTTCTTACTCTAATGGAAGGTAGCCTTGTCATTATGGAAGGTAGTCTGTTTTCGAAATTTTTGTTACTCCAATGAATGGTAGCCTTGTCAATATGGAAGGTAGTCTGTCGTTAAATTTTTTGTTACTCCAATGGATTATAGCCTTGTCATTATGGAAGGTAGTCTGTTGTTCAGATTTTGTTACTCCAATGGATGGTAGCCTTGTCATTATGGAAGGTAGTCTGTTGTCGAGATTTTTGTTACTCCAATGGATTGTAGCCTTGTCATTATGGAAGGTAGTCTGTTTTTCATATTTTTGTTACTCCAATGGATGGTAGCCTTGTCATTATGGAAGGTAGTCTGTTGTCGATATTTTTGTTACTCCAATGAATGGTAGCCTTGTCAATATGGAAGGTAGTCTATCGTTAAAATGTTTGTTACTCCAATGGATTATAGCCTTGTCATTAGGGAAGGTAGTCTGTTGTTCAGATTTTTGTTACTCCAATGGATGGTAGCCTTGTCATTATGGAAGGTAGTCTGTTGTCGAGATTTTTGTTATTCCATTGGATGGTAGCCTTGTCATTACGGAAGGCACATATTCTCGATATTTTTGATACTCCAATGGATGGTAGCCTTGTCCTTACGGAAAGTAGTCTGTTGTCAAGATTTTTGTTACCCCAATGGATGGTAGCCTTGTAATTATGGAAGGTAGTCTGTTGTCGAGATTTTTGTTACTCCAATGGATGGTAGCCTTGTCATTATGGAAGGTAGTCTGTTGTTGAGATTTCAGTTACTCCAATGGATTATAGCCTTGTCATTATGGAAGGTAGTCTGTTGCTCAGATTTTTGTTAATCCAATGGATGGTAGCCTTGTTATTATGGAAAGTAGTCTGTTGTCGAGATTTTTGTTACTCCAATGGATGGTAGCCTTTTCATTATGGAAGGTAGTCTGTTGTCGAGATTTTTGTTACCCCAATGGATGGTAGCCTTGTAATTATTTAAGGTAGTTTGTTGTCGAGATTATTGTTACTCCAATGGATGGTAGCCTTGTCATTATGGAAGGTAGTCGGTCGTTGAGAATTCTGTTACTCCAATGGATTTTATCCTTGTCATTATGTAAGGTAGTCTGTTGTTCATATATTTGTTACTCGAATGGATGTTAGCCTTGTCATTATGAAAGGTAGTCTGTTGTTGATATTTTTGTTATTCCAATGGATGGTAACCTTGTCATTATGGAAGGTAGTCTTTTGTCCAGATTTTTGTTACTCCAATGGATGGTAGCCTTGTCATTATTGAAGGAAGTCTGTTGTCAATATCTTTGTTACTCCAATGGATGATAACCTTGTCATTATGCAAGATAGTCTGTTGTTCAGATTTTTCTTACTCTAATGGAAGGTAGCCTTGTCATTATGGAAGGTAGTCTGTTTTCGAAATTTTTGTTACTGGTAGCCTAGTCAATATGGAAGGTAGTCTGTCGTTAAAATTTTTGTTACTACAATGGATTATAGCCTTGTCATTATAGAAGGTAGTCTGTTGTTCAGATTTTGTTACTCCAATGGATGGTAGCCTTGTCATTATGGAAGGTAGTCTGTTGTCGAGATTTTTGTTACTCCAATGGATTGTAGCCTTGTCATTATGGAAGGTAGTCTGTTGTTCATATTTTTGTTACTCTAATGGATGGTAGCCTTGTCATTATGGAAGGTAGTCTGTTGTCGATATTTTTGTTACTCCAATGAATGGTAGCCTTGTCAATATAGAAGGTAGTCTGTCGTTAAAATGTTTGTTACTCCAATGGATTATAGCCTTGTCATTATGGAAGGTAGTGTGTTGTTCAGATTTTTGTTACTCCAATGGATGGTAGCCTTGTCATTATGGAAGGTAGTCTGTTGTCGAGATTTTTGTTATTCCATTGGATGGTAGCCTTGTCATTACGGAAGGCACTTATTCTCGATATTTTTGATACTCCAATGGATGGTAGCCTTGTCCTTACGGAAAGTAGTCTGTTGTCCAGATTTTTGTTACCCCAATGGATGGTAGCCTTGTAATTATGGAAGGTAGTCTGTTGTCGAGATTTTTGTTACTCCAATGGATGGTAGCCTTGTCATTATGGAAGGTAGTCTGTTGTTGAGATTTCAGTTACTCCAATGGATTGTAGCCTTGTCATTATGGAAGGTAGTCTGTTGTTCAGATTTTTGTTAATCCAATGGATGGTAGCCTTGTTATTATGGAAAGTAGTCTGTTGTCGAGATTTTTGTTACTCCAATGGATGGTAGCCTTGTCATTATGGAAGGTAGTCTGTTGTCGAGATTTTTGTTACCCCAATGGATGGTAGCCTTGTAATTATTTAAGGTAGTTTGTTGTCGAGATTATTGTTACTCCAATGGATGGTAGCCTTGTCATTATGGAAGGTAGTCGGTCGTTGAGAATTCTGTTACTCCAATGGATTTTAGCCTTGTCATTATGTAAGGTAGTCTGTTGTTCATATATTTGTTACTCCAATGGATGTTAGCCTTGTCATTATGAAAGGTAGTCTGTTGTTGATATTTTTGTTATTCCAATGGATGGTAACCTTGTCATTATGGAAGGTAGTCTTTTGTCCAGATTTTTGTTACTCCAATGGATGATAGCCTTGTCATTATTGAAGGTAGTCTGTTGTCGATATCTTTGTTACTCCAATGGATGATAGCCTTGTCATTATGCAAGGTAGTCCGTTGTTCAGATTTTTGTTACTCTAATGGATGGTAGCCTTGTCATTATGGAAGGTAGTCTCTTGTCGATATTTTTGATACTCCAATGAACGGTAGCCTTGTCAATATGGAAGGTAATCTGTCGTTAATATTTTTGTTACTCCAATGGATTATAGCCTTGTCATTATGGAAGGTAGTCTGTTGTTCAGATTTTTGTTACTCCAATGGATGGTAGCCTTGTCATTATGGAAGGTAGTCTGTTGTCGAGATTTTTATTATTCCATTGGATGGTAGCCTTGTCATTACGGAAGGCACTTATTATCAATATTTTTGATATTCCAATGGATGGTAGCCTTGTCATTATGAAAGGTAGTCTATTGTCAAGATTTTTGTTACTCCAATGGATGGTAGCCTTGTCATTATGGAAGGTAGTCTGTTGTCGAGATTTTTGTTATTCCATTGGATGGTAGCCTTGTCATTACGGAAGGCACTTATTGTCGATATTTTTGATACTCCAATGGATGGTAGCCTTGTCATTACGGAAGGTAGTCTGTTTTCAATATTTTTGTTACCCCAATGGATGGTAGCCTTGTAATTATGGAAGGTAGTCTGTTGTCGAGATTTTTGTTACTCCAATGGATGGTAGCCTTGTCATTATGGAAGGTAGTCTGTTGTTGAGATTTCAGTTACTCCAATGGATTGTAGCCTTGTCATTATGGAAGGTAGTCTGTTGTTCAGATTTTTGTTAATCCAATGGATGGTAGCCTTGTTATTATGGAAAGTAGTCTGTTGTCGAGATTTTTGTTACTCCAATGGATGGTAGCCTTGTCATTATGGAAGGTAGTCTGTTGTCGAGATTTTTGTTACCCCAATGGATGGTAGCCTTGTAATTATTTAAGGTAGTTTGTTGTCGAGATTATTGTTACTCCAATGGATGGTAGCCTTGTCATTATGGAAGGTAGTCGGTCGTTGAGAATTCTGTTACTCCAATGGATTTTAGCCTTGTCATTATGTAAGGTAGTCTGTTGTTCATATATTTGTTACTCCAATGGATGTTAGCCTTGTCATTATGAAAGGTAGTCTGTTGTTGATATTTTTGTTATTCCAATGGATGGTAACCTTGTCATTATGGAAGGTAGTCTTTTGTCCAGATTTTTGTTACTCCAATGGATGGTAGCCTTTTCATTATTGAAGGTAGTCTGTTGTCGATATCTTTGTTACTCCAATGGATGATAGCCTTGTCATTATGCAAGGTAGTCCGTTGTTCAGATTTTTGTTACTCTAACGGATGGTAGCCTTGTCATTATGGAAGGTAGTCTGTTTTCGAAATTTTTGTTACTCCAATGAATGGTAGCCTTGTCAATATGGAAGGTAGTCTGTCGTTAAAATTTTTGTTACTCCAATGGATTATAGCCTTGTCATTATGGAAGGTAGTCTGTTGTTCAGATTTTGTTACTCCAATGGATGGTAGCCTTGTCATTATGGAAGGTAGTCTGTTGTCGAGATTTTTGTTACTCCAATGGATTGTAGCCTTGTCATTATGGAAGGTAGTCTGTTGTTCATATTTTTGATACTCTAATGGATGGTAGCCTTGTCATTATGGAAGGTAGTCTGTTGTCGATATTTTTGTTACTCCAATGAATGGTAGCCTTGTCAATATGGAAGGTAGTCTGTCGTTAAAATGTTTGTTACTCCAATGGATTATAGCCTTGTCATTATGGAAGGTAGTCTGTTGTTTAGATTTTTGTTACTCCAATGGATGGTAGCCTTGTCATTATGGAAGGTAGTCTGTTGTTGAGATTTTTGTTATTCCATTGGATGGTAGCCTTGTCATTACGGAAGGCACTTATTCTCGATATTTTTGATACTCCAATGGATGGTAGCCTTGTCCTTACGGAAAGTAGTCTGTTGTCAAGATTTTTGTTACCCCAATGGATGGTAGCCTTGTAATTATGGAAGGTAGTCTGTTGTCGAGATTTTTGTTACTCCAATGGATGGTAGCCTTGTCATTATGGAAGGTAGTCTATTGTTGAGATTTCAGTTACTCCAATGGATTGTAGCCTTGTCATTATGGAAAGTAGTCTGTTGTTCAGATTTTTGTTAATCCAATGGATGGTAGCCTTTTTATTATGGAAAGTAGTCTGTTGTCGAGATTTTTGTTACTCCAATGGATGGTAGCCTTGTCATTATGGAAGGTAGTCTGTTGTCGAGATTTTTGTTACCCCAATGGATGGTAGCCTTGTAATTATTTAAAGTAGTTTGTTGTCGAGATTATTGTTACTCCAATGGATGGTAGCCTTGTCATTATGGAAGGTAGTCAGTCGTTGAGAATTCTGTTACTCCAATGGATTTTAGCCTTGTCATTATGTAAGGTAGTCTGTTGTTCATATATTTTTTACTCCAATGGATGTTAGCCTTGTCGTTATGGAAGGTAGTCTGTTGTTGATATTTTTGTTATTCCAATGGATGGTAACCTTGTCATTATGGAAGGTAGTCTTTTGTCCAGATTTTTGTTACTCCAATGGATGGTAGCCTTGTCATTATTGAAGGTAGTCTGTTGTCGATATCTTTGTTACTCCAATGGATGATAGCCTTGTCATTATGCAAGGTAGTCCGTTGTTCAGATTTTTGTTACTCTAATGGATGGTAGCCTTGTCATTATGGAAGGTAGTCTCTTGTCGATATTTTTGATACTCCAATGAACGGTAGCCTTGTCAATATGGAAGGTAATCTGTCGTTAATATTTTTGTTACTCCAATGGATTATAGCCTTGTCATTATGGAAGGTAGTCTGTTGTTCAGATTTTTGTTACTCCAATGGATGGTAGCCTTGTCATTATGGAAGGTAGTCTGTTGTCGAGATTTTTATTATTCCATTGGATGGTAGCCTTGTCATTACGGAAGGCACTTATTATCAATATTTTTGATATTCCAATGGATGGTAGCCTTGTCATTATGAAAGGTAGTCTATTGTCAAGATTTTTGTTACTCCAATGGATGGTAGCCTTGTCATTATGGAAGGTAGTCTGTTGTCGAGATTTCTGTTATTCTATTGGATGGTAGCCTTGTCATTACGGAAGGCACTTATTGTCGATATTTTTGATACTCCAATGGATGGTAGCCTTGTCATTACGGAAGGTAGTCTGTTTTCAATATTTTTGTTACCCCAATGGATGGTAGCCTTGTAATTATGGAAGGTAGTCTGTTGTCGAGATTTTTGTTACTCCAATGGATGGTAGCCTTGTCATTATGGAAGGTAGTCTGTTGTTGAGATTTCAGTTACTCCAATGGATTGTAGCCTTGTCATTATGGAAGGTAGTCTGTTGTTCAGATTTTTGTTAATCCAATGGATGGTAGCCTTGTTATTATGGAAAGTAGTCTGTTGTCGAGATTTTTGTTACTCCAATGGATGGTAGCCTTGTCATTATGGAAGGTAGTCTGTTGTCGAGATTTTTGTTACCCCAATGGATGGTAGCCTTGTAATTATTTAAGGTAGTTTGTTGTCGAGATTATTGTTACTCCAATGGATGGTAGCCTTGTCATTATGGAAGGTAGTCGGTCGTTGAGAATTCTGTTACTCCAATGGATTTTAGCCTTGTCATTATGTAAGGTAGTCTGTTGTTCATATATTTGTTACTCCAATGGATGTTAGCCTTGTCATTATGAAAGGTAGTCTGTTGTTGATATTTTTGTTATTCCAATGGATGGTAACCTTGTCATTATGGAAGGTAGTCTTTTGTCCAGATTTTTGTTACTCCAATGGATGGTAGCCTTTTCATTATTGAAGGTAGTCTGTTGTCGATATCTTTGTTACTCCAATGGATGATAGCCTTGTCATTATGCAAGGTAGTCCGTTGTTCAGATTTTTGTTACTCTAACGGATGGTAGCCTTGTCATTATGGAAGGTAGTCTGTTTTCGAAATTTTTGTTACTCCAATGAATGGTAGCCTTGTCAATATGGAAGGTAGTCTGTCGTTAAAATTTTTGTTACTCCAATGGATTATAGCCTTGTCATTATGGAAGGTAGTCTGTTGTTCAGATTTTGTTACTCCAATGGATGGTAGCCTTGTCATTATGGAAGGTAGTCTGTTGTCGAGATTTTTGTTACTCCAATGGATTGTAGCCTTGTCATTATGGAAGGTAGTCTGTTGTTCATATTTTTGATACTCTAATGGATGGTAGCCTTGTCATTATGGAAGGTAGTCTGTTGTCGATATTTTTGTTACTCCAATGAATGGTAGCCTTGTCAATATGGAAGGTAGTCTGTCGTTAAAATGTTTGTTACTCCAATGGATTATAGCCTTGTCATTATGGAAGGTAGTCTGTTGTTTAGATTTTTGTTACTCCAATGGATGGTAGCCTTGTCATTATGGAAGGTAGTCTGTTGTTGAGATTTTTGTTATTCCATTGGATGGTAGCCTTGTCATTACGGAAGGCACTTATTCTCGATATTTTTGATACTCCAATGGATGGTAGCCTTGTCCTTACGGAAAGTAGTCTGTTGTCAAGATTTTTGTTACCCCAATGGATGGTAGCCTTGTAATTATGGAAGGTAGTCTGTTGTCGAGATTTTTGTTACTCCAATGGATGGTAGCCTTGTCATTATGGAAGGTAGTCTGTTGTCGAGATTTCAGTTACTCCAATGGATTGTAGCCTTGTCATTATGGAAAGTAGTCTGTTGTTCATATTTTTGATACTCTAATGGATGGTAGCCTTGTCATTATGGAAGGTAGTCTGTTGTCGATATTTTTGTTACTCCAATGAATGGTAGCCTTGTCAATATGGAAGGTAGTCTGTCGTTAAAATGTTTGTTACTCCAATGGATTATAGCCTTGTCATTATGGAAGGTAGTCTGTTGTTTAGATTTTTGTTACTCCAATGGATGGTAGCCTTGTCATTATGGAAGGTAGTCTGTTGTTGAGATTTTTGTTATTCCATTGGATGGTAGCCTTGTCATTACGGAAGGCACTTATTCTCGATATTTTTGATACTCCAATGGATGGTAGCCTTGTCCTTACGGAAAGTAGTCTGTTGTCAAGATTTTTGTTACCCCAATGGATGGTAGCCTTGTAATTATGGAAGGTAGTCTGTTGTCGAGATTTTTGTTACTCCAATGGATGGTAGCCTTGTCATTATGGAAGGTAGTCTATTGTTGAGATTTCAGTTACTCCAATGGATTGTAGCCTTGTCATTATGGAAAGTAGTCTGTTGTTCAGATTTTTGTTAATCCAATGGATGGTAGCCTTTTTATTATGGAAAGTAGTCTGTTGTCGAGATTTTTGTTACTCCAATGGATGGTAGCCTTGTCATTATGGAAGGTAGTCTGTTGTCGAGATTTTTGTTACCCCAATGGATGGTAGCCTTGTAATTATTTAAAGTAGTTTGTTGTCGAGATTATTGTTACTCCAATGGATGGTAGCCTTGTCATTATGGAAGGTAGTCAGTCGTTGAGAATTCTGTTACTCCAATGGATTTTAGCCTTGTCATTATGTAAGGTAGTCTGTTGTTCATATATTTTTTACTCCAATGGATGTTAGCCTTGTCGTTATGGAAGGTAGTCTGTTGTTGATATTTTTGTTATTCCAATGGATGGTAACCTTGTCATTATGGAAGGTAGTCTTTTGTCCAGATTTTTGTTACTCCAATGGATGGTAGCCTTGTCATTATTGAAGGTAGTCTGTTGTCGATATCTTTGTTACTCCAATGGATGATAGCCTTGTCATTATGCAAGGTAGTCCGTTGTTCAGATTTTTGTTACTCTAATGGATGGTAGCCTTGTCATTATGGAAGGTAGTCTCTTGTCGATATTTTTGATACTCCAATGAACGGTAGCCTTGTCAATATGGAAGGTAATCTGTCGTTAATATTTTTGTTACTCCAATGGATTATAGCCTTGTCATTATGGAAGGTAGTCTGTTGTTCAGATTTTTGTTACTCCAATGGATGGTAGCCTTGTCATTATGGAAGGTAGTCTGTTGTCGAGATTTTTATTATTCCATTGGATGGTAGCCTTGTCATTACGGAAGGCACTTATTATCAATATTTTTGATATTCCAATGGATGGTAGCCTTGTCATTATGAAAGGTAGTCTATTGTCAAGATTTTTGTTACTCCAATGGATGGTAGCCTTGTCATTATGGAAGGTAGTCTGTTGTCGAGATTTTTGTTATTCCATTGGATGGTAGCCTTGTCATTACGGAAGGCACTTATTGTCGATATTTTTGATACTCCAATGGATGGTAGCCTTGTCATTACGGAAGGTAGTCTGTTTTCAATATTTTTGTTACCCCAATGGATGGTAGCCTTGTAATTATGGAAGGTAGTCTGTTGTCGAGATTTTTGTTACTCCAATGGATGGTAGCCTTGTCATTATGGAAGGTAGTCTGTTGTTGAGATTTCAGTTACTCCAATGGATTGTAGCCTTGTCATTATGGAAGGTAGTCTGTTGTTCAGATTTTTGTTAATCCAATGGATGGTAGCCTTGTTATTATGGAAAGTAGTCTGTTGTCGAGATTTTTGTTACTCCAATGGATGGTAGCCTTGTCATTATGGAAGGTAGTCTGTTGTCGAGATTTTTGTTACCCCAATGGATGGTAGCCTTGTAATTATTTAAGGTAGTTTGTTGTCGAGATTATTGTTACTCCAATGGATGGTAGCCTTGTCATTATGGAAGGTAGTCGGTCGTTGAGAATTCTGTTACTCCAATGGATTTTAGCCTTGTCATTATGTAAGGTAGTCTGTTGTTCATATATTTGTTACTCCAATGGATGTTAGCCTTGTCATTATGAAAGGTAGTCTGTTGTTGATATTTTTGTTATTCCAATGGATGGTAACCTTGTCATTATGGAAGGTAGTCTTTTGTCCAGATTTTTGTTACTCCAATGGATGGTAGCCTTTTCATTATTGAAGGTAGTCTGTTGTCGATATCTTTGTTACTCCAATGGATGATAGCCTTGTCATTATGCAAGGTAGTCCGTTGTTCAGATTTTTGTTACTCTAACGGATGGTAGCCTTGTCATTATGGAAGGTAGTCTGTTTTCGAAATTTTTGTTACTCCAATGAATGGTAGCCTTGTCAATATGGAAGGTAGTCTGTCGTTAAAATTTTTGTTACTCCAATGGATTATAGCCTTGTCATTATGGAAGGTAGTCTGTTGTTCAGATTTTGTTACTCCAATGGATGGTAGCCTTGTCATTATGGAAGGTAGTCTGTTGTCGAGATTTTTGTTACTCCAATGGATTGTAGCCTTGTCATTATGGAAGGTAGTCTGTTGTTCATATTTTTGATACTCTAATGGATGGTAGCCTTGTCATTATGGAAGGTAGTCTGTTGTCGATATTTTTGTTACTCCAATGAATGGTAGCCTTGTCAATATGGAAGGTAGTCTGTCGTTAAAATGTTTGTTACTCCAATGGATTATAGCCTTGTCATTATGGAAGGTAGTCTGTTGTTTAGATTTTTGTTACTCCAATGGATGGTAGCCTTGTCATTATGGAAGGTAGTCTGTTGTTGAGATTTTTGTTATTCCATTGGATGGTAGCCTTGTCATTACGGAAGGCACTTATTCTCGATATTTTTGATACTCCAATGGATGGTAGCCTTGTCCTTACGGAAAGTAGTCTGTTGTCAAGATTTTTGTTACCCCAATGGATGGTAGCCTTGTAATTATGGAAGGTAGTCTGTTGTCGAGATTTTTGTTACTCCAATGGATGGTAGCCTTGTCATTATGGAAGGTAGTCTATTGTTGAGATTTCAGTTACTCCAATGGATTGTAGCCTTGTCATTATGGAAAGTAGTCTGTTGTTCAGATTTTTGTTAATCCAATGGATGGTAGCCTTTTTATTATGGAAAGTAGTCTGTTGTCGAGATTTTTGTTACTCCAATGGATGGTAGCCTTGTCATTATGGAAGGTAGTCTGTTGTCGAGATTTTTGTTACCCCAATGGATGGTAGCCTTGTAATTATTTAAAGTAGTTTGTTGTCGAGATTATTGTTACTCCAATGGATGGTAGCCTTGTCATTATGGAAGGTAGTCAGTCGTTGAGAATTCTGTTACTCCAATGGATTTTAGCCTTGTCATTATGTAAGGTAGTCTGTTGTTCATATATTTTTTACTCCAATGGATGTTAGCCTTGTCGTTATGGAAGGTAGTCTGTTGTTGATATTTTTGTTATTCCAATGGATGGTAACCTTGTCATTATGGAAGGTAGTCTTTTGTCCAGATTTTTGTTACTCCAATGGATGGTAGCCTTGTCATTATTGAAGGTAGTCTGTTGTCGATATCTTTGTTACTCCAATGGATGATAGCCTTGTCATTATGCAAGGTAGTCCGTTGTTCAGATTTTTGTTACTCTAATGGATGGTAGCCTTGTCATTATGGAAGGTAGTCTCTTGTCGATATTTTTGATACTCCAATGAACGGTAGCCTTGTCAATATGGAAGGTAATCTGTCGTTAATATTTTTGTTACTCCAATGGATTATAGCCTTGTCATTATGGAAGGTAGTCTGTTGTTCAGATTTTTGTTACTCCAATGGATGGTAGCCTTGTCATTATGGAAGGTAGTCTGTTGTCGAGATTTTTATTATTCCATTGGATGGTAGCCTTGTCATTACGGAAGGCACTTATTATCAATATTTTTGATATTCCAATGGATGGTAGCCTTGTCATTATGAAAGGTAGTCTATTGTCAAGATTTTTGTTACTCCAATGGATGGTAGCCTTGTCATTATGGAAGGTAGTCTGTTGTCGAGATTTCTGTTATTCTATTGGATGGTAGCCTTGTCATTACGGAAGGCACTTATTGTCGATATTTTTGATACTCCAATGGATGGTAGCCTTGTCATTACGGAAGGTAGTCTGTTTTCAATATTTTTGTTACCCCAATGGATGGTAGCCTTGTAATTATGGAAGGTAGTCTGTTGTCGAGATTTTTGTTACTCCAATGGATGGTAGCCTTGTCATTATGGAAGGTAGTCTGTTGTTGAGATTTCAGTTACTCCAATGGATTGTAGCCTTGTCATTATGGAAGGTAGTCTGTTGTTCAGATTTTTGTTAATCCAATGGATGGTAGCCTTGTTATTATGGAAAGTAGTCTGTTGTCGAGATTTTTGTTACTCCAATGGATGGTAGCCTTGTCATTATGGAAGGTAGTCTGTTGTCGAGATTTTTGTTACCCCAATGGATGGTAGCCTTGTAATTATTTAAGGTAGTTTGTTGTCGAGATTATTGTTACTCCAATGGATGGTAGCCTTGTCATTATGGAAGGTAGTCGGTCGTTGAGAATTCTGTTACTCCAATGGATTTTAGCCTTGTCATTATGTAAGGTAGTCTGTTGTTCATATATTTGTTACTCCAATGGATGTTAGCCTTGTCATTATGAAAGGTAGTCTGTTGTTGATATTTTTGTTATTCCAATGGATGGTAACCTTGTCATTATGGAAGGTAGTCTTTTGTCCAGATTTTTGTTACTCCAATGGATGGTAGCCTTTTCATTATTGAAGGTAGTCTGTTGTCGATATCTTTGTTACTCCAATGGATGATAGCCTTGTCATTATGCAAGGTAGTCCGTTGTTCAGATTTTTGTTACTCTAACGGATGGTAGCCTTGTCATTATGGAAGGTAGTCTGTTTTCGAAATTTTTGTTACTCCAATGAATGGTAGCCTTGTCAATATGGAAGGTAGTCTGTCGTTAAAATTTTTGTTACTCCAATGGATTATAGCCTTGTCATTATGGAAGGTAGTCTGTTGTTCAGATTTTGTTACTCCAATGGATGGTAGCCTTGTCATTATGGAAGGTAGTCTGTTGTCGAGATTTTTGTTACTCCAATGGATTGTAGCCTTGTCATTATGGAAGGTAGTCTGTTGTTCATATTTTTGATACTCTAATGGATGGTAGCCTTGTCATTATGGAAGGTAGTCTGTTGTCGATATTTTTGTTACTCCAATGAATGGTAGCCTTGTCAATATGGAAGGTAGTCTGTCGTTAAAATGTTTGTTACTCCAATGGATTATAGCCTTGTCATTATGGAAGGTAGTCTGTTGTTTAGATTTTTGTTACTCCAATGGATGGTAGCCTTGTCATTATGGAAGGTAGTCTGTTGTTGAGATTTTTGTTATTCCATTGGATGGTAGCCTTGTCATTACGGAAGGCACTTATTCTCGATATTTTTGATACTCCAATGGATGGTAGCCTTGTCCTTACGGAAAGTAGTCTGTTGTCAAGATTTTTGTTACCCCAATGGATGGTAGCCTTGTAATTATGGAAGGTAGTCTGTTGTCGAGATTTTTGTTACTCCAATGGATGGTAGCCTTGTCATTATGGAAGGTAGTCTATTGTTGAGATTTCAGTTACTCCAATGGATTGTAGCCTTGTCATTATGGAAAGTAGTCTGTTGTTCAGATTTTTGTTAATCCAATGGATGGTAGCCTTTTTATTATGGAAAGTAGTCTGTTGTCGAGATTTTTGTTACTCCAATGGATGGTAGCCTTGTCATTATGGAAGGTAGTCTGTTGTCGAGATTTTTGTTACCCCAATGGATGGTAGCCTTGTAATTATTTAAAGTAGTTTGTTGTCGAGATTATTGTTACTCCAATGGATGGTAGCCTTGTCATTATGGAAGGTAGTCAGTCGTTGAGAATTCTGTTACTCCAATGGATTTTAGCCTTGTCATTATGTAAGGTAGTCTGTTGTTCATATATTTTTTACTCCAATGGATGTTAGCCTTGTCGTTATGGAAGGTAGTCTGTTGTTGATATTTTTGTTATTCCAATGGATGGTAACCTTGTCATTATGGAAGGTAGTCTTTTGTCCAGATTTTTGTTACTCCAATGGATGGTAGCCTTGTCATTATTGAAGGTAGTCTGTTGTCGATATCTTTGTTACTCCAATGGATGATAGCCTTGTCATTATGCAAGGTAGTCCGTTGTTCAGATTTTTGTTACTCTAATGGATGGTAGCCTTGTCATTATGGAAGGTAGTCTCTTGTCGATATTTTTGATACTCCAATGAACGGTAGCCTTGTCAATATGGAAGGTAATCTGTCGTTAATATTTTTGTTACTCCAATGGATTATAGCCTTGTCATTATGGAAGGTAGTCTGTTGTTCAGATTTTTGTTACTCCAATGGATGGTAGCCTTGTCATTATGGAAGGTAGTCTGTTGTCGAGATTTTTATTATTCCATTGGATGGTAGCCTTGTCATTACGGAAGGCACTTATTATCAATATTTTTGATATTCCAATGGATGGTAGCCTTGTCATTATGAAAGGTAGTCTATTGTCAAGATTTTTGTTACTCCAATGGATGGTAGCCTTGTCATTACGGAAGGTAGTCTGTTGTCGAGATTTCTGTTATTCTATTGGATGGTAGCCTTGTCATTACGGAAGGCACTTATTGTCGATATTTTTGATACTCCAATGGATGGTAGCCTTGTCATTACGGAAGGTAGTCTGTTTTCAATATTTTTGTTACCCCAATGGATGGTAGCCTTGTAATTATGGAAGGTAGTCTGTTGTCGAGATTTTTGTTACTCCAATGGATGGTAGCCTTGTCATTATGGAAGGTAGTCTGTTGTTGAGATTTCTATTACTCCAATGGATTGTAGCCTTGTCATTATGGAACGTAGTCTGTTGTTCAGATTTTTGTTACTCCAATGGATGGTAGCCTTGTCATTATGGATGGTAGTGTGTTGTCTAGATTTTTGTTACTCCAATGGATGTTAGCCTTGTCATTATGGAAGGTAGTCTGTTGTCGAGATTTTTGTTACTCCAATTGATGGTAGCCTTGTCATTCTGGAAGGTAGTCTGTCCTTGAGAATTATGTTACTCCAATTGATTTTAGCCTTGTCATTATGTAAGGTAGTCTGTTGTTCAGATTTTTGTTACTCCAATGGATGTTAGCCTTGTCATTATGAAAGGTAGTCCGTTGTTGATATTTTTGTTATTCCAATGGATGGTAACCTTGTCATAATGGAAGGTAGTCTTTTGTCCAGATTTTTGTTACTCCAATGGATGGTAGCCTTGTCATTATTGAAGGTAGTCTGTTGTCGATATCTTTGTTACTCCAATGGATGATAGCCTTGTCATTATGCAAGGTAGTCCGTTGTTCAGATTTTTGTTACTCTAACGGATGGTAGCCTTGTCATTATGGAAGGTAGTCTGTTTTCGAAATTTTTGTTACTCCAATGAATGGTAGCCTTGTCAATATGGAAGGTAGTCTGTCGTTAAAATTTTTGTTACTCCAATGGATTATAGCCTTGTCATTATGGAAGGTAGTCTGTTGTTCAGATTTTGTTACTCCAATGGATGGTAGCCTTGTCATTATGGAAGGTAGTCTGTTGTCGAGATTTTTGTTACTCCAATGGATTGTAGCCTTGTCATTATGGAAGGTAGTCTGTTGTTCATATTTTTGATACTCTAATGGATGGTAGCCTTGTCATTATGGAAGGTAGTCTGTTGTCGATATTTTTGTTACTCTAATGAATGGTAGCCTTGTCAATATGGAAGGTAGTCTGTCGTTAAAATGTTTGTTACTCCAATGGATTATAGCCTTGTCATTATGGAAGGTAGTCTGTTGTTTAGATTTTTGTTACTCCAATGGATGGTAGCCTTGTCATTATGGAAGGTAGTCTGTTGTCGAGATTTTTGTTATTCCATTGGATGGTAGCCTTGTCATTACGGAAGGCACTTATTCTCGATATTTTTGATACTCCAATGGATGGTAGCCTTGTCCTTACGGAAAGTAGTCTGTTGTCAAGATTTTTGTTACCCCAATGGATGGTAGCCTTGTAATTATGGAAGGTAGTCTGTTGTCGAGATTTTTGTTACTCCAATGGATGGTAGCCTTGTCATTATGGAAGGTAGTCTGTTGTTGAGATTTCAGTTACTCCAATGGATTGTAGCCTTGTCATTATGGAAAGTAGTCTGTTGTTCAGATTTTTGTTAATCCAATGGATGGTAGCCTTTTTATTATGGAAAGTAGTCTGTCGTCGAGATTTTTGTTACTCCAATGGATGGTAGCCTTGTCATTATGGAAGGTAGTCTGTTGTCGAGATTTTTGTTACCCCAATGGATGGTAGCCTTGTAATTATTTAAGGTAGTTTGTTGTCGAGATTATTGTTACTCCAATGGATGGTAGCCTTGTCATTATGGAAGGTAGTCAGTCGTTGAGAATTCTGTTACTCCAATGGATTTTAGCCTTGTCATTATGTAAGGTAGTCTGTTGTTCATATATTTGTTACTCCAATGGATGTTAGCCTTGTCGTTATGGAAGGTAGTCTGTTGTTGATATTTTTGTTATTCCAATGGATGGTAACCTTGTCATTATGGAAGGTAGTCTTTTGTCCAGATTTTTGTTACTCCAATGGATGGTAGCCTTGTCATTATTGAAGGTAGTCTGTTGTCGATATCTTTGTTACTCCAATGGATGATAGCCTTGTAATTATGGAAGGTAGTCTGTTGTCGAGATTTTTGTTACTCTAATGGATGGTAGCCTTGTCATTATGGAAGGTAGTCTATTGTTGAGATTTCAGTTACTCCAATGGATTGTAGCCTTGTCATTATGGAAAGTAGTCTGTTGTTCAGATTTTTGTTAATCCAATGGATGGTAGCCTTTTTATTATGGAAAGTAGTCTGTTGTCGAGATTTTTTTTACTCCAATGGATGGTAGCCTTGTCATTATGGAAGGTAGTCTGTTGTCGAGATTTTTGTTACCCCAATGGATGGTAGCCTTGTAATTATTTAAAGTAGTTTGTTGTCGAGATTATTGTTACTCCAATGGATGGTAGCCTTGTCATTATGGAAGGTAGTCAGTCGTTGAGAATTCTGTTACTCCAATGGATTTTAGCCTTGTCATTATGTAAGGTAGTCTGTTGTTCATATATTTTTTACTCCAATGGATGTTAGCCTTGTCGTTATGGAAGGTAGTCTGTTGTTGATATTTTTGTTATTCCAATGGATGGTAACCTTGTCATTATGGAAGGTAGTCTTTTGTCCAGATTTTTGTTACTCCAATGGATGGTAGCCTTGTCATTATTGAAGGTAGTCTGTTGTCGATATCTTTGTTACTCCAATGGATGATAGCCTTGTCATTATGCAAGGTAGTCCGTTGTTCAGATTTTTGTTACTCTAATGGATGGTAGCCTTGTCATTATGGAAGGTAGTCTCTTGTCGATATTTTTGATACTCCAATGAACGGTAGCCTTGTCAATATGGAAGGTAATCTGTCGTTAATATTTTTGTTACTCCAATGGATTATAGCCTTGTCATTATGGAAGGTAGTCTGTTGTTCAGATTTTTGTTACTCCAATGGATGGTAGCCTTGTCATTATGGAAGGTAGTCTGTTGTCGAGATTTTTGTTATTCCATTGGATGGTAGCCTTGTCATTACGGAAGGCACTTATTATCAATATTTTTGATATTCCAATGGATGGTAGCCTTGTCATTATGAAAGGTAGTCTATTGTCAAGATTTTTGTTACTCCAATGGATGGTAGCCTTGTAATTATTTAAAGTAGTTTGTTGTCGAGATTATTGTTACTCCAATGGATGGTAGCCTTGTCATTATGGAAGGTAGTCAGTCGTTGAGAATTCTGTTACTCCAATGGATTTTAGCCTTGTCATTATGTAAGGTAGTCTGTTGTTCATATATTTTTTACTCCAATGGATGTTAGCCTTGTCGTTATGGAAGGTAGTCTGTTGTTGATATTTTTGTTATTCCAATGGATGGTAACCTTGTCATTATGGAAGGTAGTCTTTTGTCCAGATTTTTGTTACTCCAATGGATGGTAGCCTTGTCATTATTGAAGGTAGTCTGTTGTCGATATCTTTGTTACTCCAATGGATGATAGCCTTGTCATTATGCAAGGTAGTCCGTTGTTCAGATTTTTGTTACTCTAATGGATGGTAGCCTTGTCATTATGGAAGGTAGTCTCTTGTCGATATTTTTGATACTCCAATGAACGGTAGCCTTGTCAATATGGAAGGTAATCTGTCGTTAATATTTTTGTTACTCCAATGGATTATAGCCTTGTCATTATGGAAGGTAGTCTGTTGTTCAGATTTTTGTTACTCCAATGGATGGTAGCCTTGTCATTATGGAAGGTAGTCTGTTGTCGAGATTTTTATTATTCCATTGGATGGTAGCCTTGTCATTACGGAAGGCACTTATTATCAATATTTTTGATATTCCAATGGATGGTAGCCTTGTCATTATGAAAGGTAGTCTATTGTCAAGATTTTTGTTACTCCAATGGATGGTAGCCTTGTCATTACGGAAGGTAGTCTGTTGTCGAGATTTCTGTTATTCTATTGGATGGTAGCCTTGTCATTACGGAAGGCACTTATTGTCGATATTTTTGATACTCCAATGGATGGTAGCCTTGTCATTACGGAAGGTAGTCTGTTTTCAATATTTTTGTTACCCCAATGGATGGTAGCCTTGTAATTATGGAAGGTAGTCTGTTGTCGAGATTTTTGTTACTCCAATGGATGGTAGCCTTGTCATTATGGAAGGTAGTCTGTTGTTGAGATTTCTATTACTCCAATGGATTGTAGCCTTGTCATTATGGAACGTAGTCTGTTGTTCAGATTTTTGTTACTCCAATGGATGGTAGCCTTGTCATTATGGATGGTAGTGTGTTGTCTAGATTTTTGTTACTCCAATGGATGTTAGCCTTGTCATTATGGAAGGTAGTCTGTTGTCGAGATTTTTGTTACTCCAATTGATGGTAGCCTTGTCATTCTGGAAGGTAGTCTGTCCTTGAGAATTATGTTACTCCAATTGATTTTAGCCTTGTCATTATGTAAGGTAGTCTGTTGTTCAGATTTTTGTTACTCCAATGGATGTTAGCCTTGTCATTATGAAAGGTAGTCCGTTGTTGATATTTTTGTTATTCCAATGGATGGTAACCTTGTCATAATGGAAGGTAGTCTTTTGTCCAGATTTTTGTTACTCCAATGGATGGTAGCCTTGTCATTATTGAAGGTAGTCTGTTGTCGATATCTTTGTTACTCCAATGGATGATAGCCTTGTCATTATGCAAGGTAGTCCGTTGTTCAGATTTTTGTTACTCTAACGGATGGTAGCCTTGTCATTATGGAAGGTAGTCTGTTTTCGAAATTTTTGTTACTCCAATGAATGGTAGCCTTGTCAATATGGAAGGTAGTCTGTCGTTAAAATTTTTGTTACTCCAATGGATTATAGCCTTGTCATTATGGAAGGTAGTCTGTTGTTCAGATTTTGTTACTCCAATGGATGGTAGCCTTGTCATTATGGAAGGTAGTCTGTTGTCGAGATTTTTGTTACTCCAATGGATTGTAGCCTTGTCATTATGGAAGGTAGTCTGTTGTTCATATTTTTGATACTCTAATGGATGGTAGCCTTGTCATTATGGAAGGTAGTCTGTTGTCGATATTTTTGTTACTCTAATGAATGGTAGCCTTGTCAATATGGAAGGTAGTCTGTCGTTAAAATGTTTGTTACTCCAATGGATTATAGCCTTGTCATTATGGAAGGTAGTCTGTTGTTTAGATTTTTGTTACTCCAATGGATGGTAGCCTTGTCATTATGGAAGGTAGTCTGTTGTCGAGATTTTTGTTATTCCATTGGATGGTAGCCTTGTCATTACGGAAGGCACTTATTCTCGATATTTTTGATACTCCAATGGATGGTAGCCTTGTCCTTACGGAAAGTAGTCTGTTGTCAAGATTTTTGTTACCCCAATGGATGGTAGCCTTGTAATTATGGAAGGTAGTCTGTTGTCGAGATTTTTGTTACTCCAATGGATGGTAGCCTTGTCATTATGGAAGGTAGTCTGTTGTTGAGATTTCAGTTACTCCAATGGATTGTAGCCTTGTCATTATGGAAAGTAGTCTGTTGTTCAGATTTTTGTTAATCCAATGGATGGTAGCCTTTTTATTATGGAAAGTAGTCTGTCGTCGAGATTTTTGTTACTCCAATGGATGGTAGCCTTGTCATTATGGAAGGTAGTCTGTTGTCGAGATTTTTGTTACCCCAATGGATGGTAGCCTTGTAATTATTTAAGGTAGTTTGTTGTCGAGATTATTGTTACTCCAATGGATGGTAGCCTTGTCATTATGGAAGGTAGTCAGTCGTTGAGAATTCTGTTACTCCAATGGATTTTAGCCTTGTCATTATGTAAGGTAGTCTGTTGTTCATATATTTGTTACTCCAATGGATGTTAGCCTTGTCGTTATGGAAGGTAGTCTGTTGTTGATATTTTTGTTATTCCAATGGATGGTAACCTTGTCATTATGGAAGGTAGTCTTTTGTCCAGATTTTTGTTACTCCAATGGATGGTAGCCTTGTCATTATTGAAGGTAGTCTGTTGTCGATATCTTTGTTACTCCAATGGATGATAGCCTTGTAATTATGGAAGGTAGTCTGTTGTCGAGATTTTTGTTACTCTAATGGATGGTAGCCTTGTCATTATGGAAGGTAGTCTATTGTTGAGATTTCAGTTACTCCAATGGATTGTAGCCTTGTCATTATGGAAAGTAGTCTGTTGTTCAGATTTTTGTTAATCCAATGGATGGTAGCCTTTTTATTATGGAAAGTAGTCTGTTGTCGAGATTTTTTTTACTCCAATGGATGGTAGCCTTGTCATTATGGAAGGTAGTCTGTTGTCGAGATTTTTGTTACCCCAATGGATGGTAGCCTTGTAATTATTTAAAGTAGTTTGTTGTCGAGATTATTGTTACTCCAATGGATGGTAGCCTTGTCATTATGGAAGGTAGTCAGTCGTTGAGAATTCTGTTACTCCAATGGATTTTAGCCTTGTCATTATGTAAGGTAGTCTGTTGTTCATATATTTTTTACTCCAATGGATGTTAGCCTTGTCGTTATGGAAGGTAGTCTGTTGTTGATATTTTTGTTATTCCAATGGATGGTAACCTTGTCATTATGGAAGGTAGTCTTTTGTCCAGATTTTTGTTACTCCAATGGATGGTAGCCTTGTCATTATTGAAGGTAGTCTGTTGTCGATATCTTTGTTACTCCAATGGATGATAGCCTTGTCATTATGCAAGGTAGTCCGTTGTTCAGATTTTTGTTACTCTAATGGATGGTAGCCTTGTCATTATGGAAGGTAGTCTCTTGTCGATATTTTTGATACTCCAATGAACGGTAGCCTTGTCAATATGGAAGGTAATCTGTCGTTAATATTTTTGTTACTCCAATGGATTATAGCCTTGTCATTATGGAAGGTAGTCTGTTGTTCAGATTTTTGTTACTCCAATGGATGGTAGCCTTGTCATTATGGAAGGTAGTCTGTTGTCGAGATTTTTGTTATTCCATTGGATGGTAGCCTTGTCATTACGGAAGGCACTTATTATCAATATTTTTGATATTCCAATGGATGGTAGCCTTGTCATTATGAAAGGTAGTCTATTGTCAAGATTTTTGTTACTCCAATGGATGGTAGCCTTGTCATTATGGAAGGTAGTCTGTTGTCGAGATATCTGTTATTCTATTGGATGGTAGCCTTGTCATTACGGAAGGCACTTATTGTCGATATTTTTGATACTCCAATGGATGGTAGCCTTGTCATTACGGAAGGTAGTCTGTTTTCAATATTTTTGTTACCCCAATGGATGGTAGCCTTGTAATTATGGAAGGTAGTCTGTTGTCGAGATTTTTGTTACTCCAATGGATGGTAGCCTTGTCATTATGGAAGGTAGTCTGTTGTTCATATTTTTGATACTCTAATGGATGGTAGCCTTGTCATTATGGAAGGTAGTCTGTTGTCGATATTTTTGTTACTCTAATGAATGGTAGCCTTGTCAATATGGAAGGTAGTCTGTCGTTAAAATGTTTGTTACTCCAATGGATTATAGCCTTGTCATTATGGAAGGTAGTCTGTTGTTTTGATTTTTGTTACTCCAATGGATGGTAGCCTTGTCATTATGGATGGTAGTCTGTTGTCGAGATTTTTGTTATTCCATTGGATGGTAGCCTTGTCATTACGGAAGGCACTTATTCTCGATATTTTTGATACTCCAATGGATGGTAGCCTTGTCCTTACGGAAAGTAGTCTGTTGTCAAGATTTTTGTTACCCCAATGGATGGTAGCCTTGTAATTATGGAAGGTAGTCTGTTGTCGAGATTTTTGTTACTCCAATGGATGGTAGCCTTGTCATTATGGAAGGTAGTCTGTTGTTGAGATTTCAGTTACTCCAATGGATTGTAGCCTTGTCATTATGGAAAGTAGTCTGTTGTTCAGATTTTTGTTAATCCAATGGATGGTAGCCTTTTTATTATGGAAAGTAGTCTGTCGTCGAGATTTTTGTTACTCCAATGGATGGTAGCCTTGTCATTATGGAAGGTAGTCTGTTGTCGAGATTTTTGTTACCCCAATGGATGGTAGCCTTGTAATTATTTAAGGTAGTTTGTTATCGAGATTATTGTTACTCCAATGGATGGTAGCCTTGTCATTATGGAAGGTAGTCAGTCGTTGAGAATTCTGTTACTCCAATGGATTTTAGCCTTGTCATTATGTAAGGTAGTCTGTTGTTCATATATTTGTTACTCCAATGGATGTTAGCCTTGTCGTTATGGAAGGTAGTCTGTTGTTGATATTTTTGTTATTCCAATGGATGGTAACCTTGTCATTATGGAAGGTAGTCTTTTGTCCAGATTTTTGTTACTCCAATGGATGGTAGCCTTGTCATTATTGAAGGTAGTCTGTTGTCGATATCTTTGTTACTCCAATGGATGATAGCCTTGTCATTATGCAAGGTAGTCCGTTGTTCAGATTTTTGTTACTCTAATGGATGGTAGCCTTGTCATTATGGAAGGTAGTCTCTTGTCGATATTTTTGATACTCCAATGAACGGTAGCCTTGTCAATATGGAAGGTAATCTGTCGTTAATATTTTTGTTACTCCAATGGATTATAGCCTTGTCATTATGGAAGGTAGTCTGTTGTTCAGATTTTTGTTACTCCAATGGATGGTAGCCTTGTCATTATGGAAGGTAGTCTGTTGTCGAGATTTTTGTTATTCCATTGGATGGTAGCCTTGTCATTACGGAAGGCACTTATTATCAATATTTTTGATATTCCAATGGATGGTAGCCTTGTCATTATGAAAGGTAGTCTATTGTCAAGATTTTTGTTACTCCAATGGATGGTAGCCTTGTCATTATGGAAGGTAGTCTGTTGTCGAGATTTTTGTTATTCTATTGGATGGTAGCCTTGTCATTACGGAAGGCACTTATTGTCGATATTTTTGATACTCCAATGGATGGTAGCCTTGTCATTACGGAAGGTAGTCTGTTTTCAATATTTTTGTTACCCCAATGGATGGTAGCCTTGTAATTATGGAAGGTAGTCTGTTGTCGAGATTTTTGTTACTCCAATGGATGGTAGCCTTGTCATTATGGAAGGTAGTCTGTTGTTGAGATTTCTATTACTCCAATGGATTGTAGCCTTGTCATTATGGAACATAGTCTGTTGTTCAGATTTTTGTTACTCCAATGGATGGTAACCTTGTCATTATGGATGGTAGTGTGTTGTCTAGAGTTTTGTTACTCCAATGGATGTTAGCCTTGTCATTATGGAAGGTAGTCTGTTGTCGAGATTTTTGTTACTCCAATTGATGGTAGCCTTGTCATTCTGGAAGGTAGTATGTCCTTGAGAATTCTGTTACTCCAATTGATTTTAGCCTTGTCATTATGTAAGGTAGTCTGTTGTTCAGATTTTTGTTACTCCAATGGATGTTAGCCTTGTCATTATGAAAGGTAGTCCGTTGTTGATATTTTTGTTATTCCAATGGATGGTAACCTTGTCATAATGGAAGGTAGTCTTTTGTCCAGATTTTTGTTACTCCAATGGATGGTAGCCTTGTCATTATTGAAGGTAGTCTGTTGTCAATATCTTTGTTACTCCAATGGATGATAGCCTTGTCATTATGCAAGGTAGTCTATTGTTCAGATTTTTCTTACTCTAATGGATGGTAGCCTTGTCATTATGGAAGGTAGTCTGTTTTCGAAATTTTTGTTACTCCAATGGATTATAGCCTTGTCATTATGGAAGGTAGACTGTTGTTCAGATTTTTATTACTCCAATGGATGGTAGCCTTGTCATTATGTAAGGTAGTCTGTTGTTGAGATTTTTGTTATTCCATTGGATGGTAGCCTTGTCATTATGAAAGGTAGTCTGTTGTTGATATTTTTGTTATTCCAATGGATGGTAACCTTGTCATTATGGAAGGTAGTCTTTTGTCCAGATTTTTGTTACTCCAATGGATGGTAGCCTTGTCATTATTGAAGGAAGTCTGTTGTTGATATTTTTGTTACTCCAATGAATGGTAGCCTTGTCAATATGGAAGGTAGTATGTCGTTAAAATGTTTGTTACTCCAATGGATTATAGCCTTGTCATTATGGAAGGTAGTCTGTTGTTCAGATTTTTGTTACTCTAATGGATGGTAGCCTTGTCATTATGGAAGGTAGTCTCTTGTCGAGATTTTTGTTATTCCATTGGATGGTAGCCTTGTCATTACGGAAGGCACTTATTCTCGATATTTTTGATACTCCAATTAATGGTAGCCTTGTAATTATGGAAGGTAGTCTGTTGTTGAGATTTTTGTTACTCCAATGGATGGTAGCCTTGTCATTATGGAAGGTAGTCTGTTGTTGTGATTTCAGTTACTCCAATGGATTGTAGCCTTGTCATTATGGAAGGTAGTCTGTTGTTCAGATTTTTGTTAATCCAATGGATGGTAGCCTTGTTATTATGGAAGGTAGTCTGTTGTCAAGATTTTTGTTACTCAAATGGATGGTAGCCTTTTCATTATGGAAGGTAGTCTGTTGTCGAGATTTTTGTTACCCCAATGGATGGTAGCCTTGTAATATTTAAGGTAGTTTTTTGTCGAGATTATTGTTACTCCAATGGATGGTAGCCTTGTCATTATAGAAGGTAGTCGGTCGTTGAGAATTCTGTTACTCCAATGGATTTTAGCCTTGTCATTATGTAAGGTAGTCTGTTGTTCATATATTTGTTACTCCAATGGATGTTAGCCTTGTCATTATGAAAGGTAGTCTGTTGTTGATATTTTTGTTATTCCAATGGACGGTAACCTTGTCATTATGGAAGGTAGTCTTTTGTCTAGATTTTTGTTACTCCAATGGATGGTAGCCTTGTCATTATTGAAGGAAGTCTGTTGTCAATATCTTTGTTACTCCAATGGATGATAGCCTTGTCATTATGCAAGGTAGTCTGTTGTTCAGATTTTTCTTACTCTAATGGATGGTAGCCTTGTCATTATGGAAGTTAGTCTGTTTTCGAAATTTTTGTTACTCCAATGAATGGTAGCCTTGTCAATATGGAAGGTAGTCTGTCGTTAAAATTTTTGTTACTCCAATGGATTATAGCCTTGTCATTATGGAAGGTAGTCTGTTGTTCAGATTTTGTTACTCCAATGGATGGTAGCCTTGTCATTATGGAAGGTAGTCTGTTGTCGATATTTTTGTTACTCCAATGGATTGTAGCCTTGTCATTATGGAAGGTAGTCTGTTGTTCATATTTTTGTTACTCTAATGGATGGTAGCCTTGTCATTATGGAAGGTAGTCTGTTGTCGATATTTTTGTTACTCCAATGAATGGTAGCCTTGTCAATATGGAAGGTAGTCTGTCGTTAAAATGTTTGTTACTACAATGGATTATAGCCTTGTCATTATGGAAGGTAGTCTGTTGTTCAGATTTTTGTTACTCCAATGGATGGTAGCCTTGTCATTATGGAAGGTAGTCTGTTGTCGAGATTTTTGTTATTCCATTGGATGGTAGCCTTGTCATTACGGAAGGCACTTATTCTCAATATTTTTGATACTCCAATGGATGGTAGCCTTGTCCTTACGAAAAGTAGTCCGTTGTCAAGATTTTTGTTACCCCAATGGCTGGTAGCCTTGTAATTATGGAAGGTAGTCTGTTGTCGAGATTTTTTTTACTCCAATGGATGGTAGCCTTGTCATTATGGAAGGTAGTCTGTTGTTGAGATTTCAGTTACTCCAATGGATTGTAGCCTTGTCATTATGGAAGGTAGT
Source organism: Vicia faba (assembly GCA_948472305.1). Lineage (NCBI taxonomy): Eukaryota > Viridiplantae > Streptophyta > Magnoliopsida > Fabales > Fabaceae > Vicia > Vicia faba. The sequence goes on from OX451739.1 coordinate 851,270,409, forward strand.
CTGTTGTTCATATTTTTGTTAATCCAATGGATGGTAGCCTTGTTATTATGGAAGGTAGTCTGTTGTCGAGATTTTTGTTACTCCAATGGATGGTAGCCTTGTCATTATGGAAGGTAGTCTATTGTCGATATTTTTGTTACCCCAATGGATGGTAGCCTTGTAATTATTTAAGGTAGTTTGTTGTCGAGATTATTGCAACTCCAATGGATGGTAGCCTTGTCATTATGGAAGGTAGTCGGTCGTTGAGTATTCTGTTACGCCAATGGATTTTAGCCTTGTCATTATGTAAGGTAGTCTGTTGTTCATATATTTGTTACTCCAATGGATGTTAGCCTTGTCGTTATGGAAGCTAGTCTGTTGTTGATATTTTTGTTATTCCAATGGAGGGTAACCTTGTCATTATGGAAGGTAGTCTTTTGTCCAGATTTTTGTTACTCCAATGGATGGTAGCCTTGTCATTATTGAAGGTAGTCTGTTGTCGATATCTTTGTTACTCCAATGGATGATAGCCTTGTCATTATGCAAGGTAGTCCGTTGTTCAGATTTTTGTTACTCTAATGGATGGTAGCCTTGTCATTATGGAAGGTAGTCTATTGTCGATATTTTTGATACTCCAATGAAGGGTAGCCTTGTCAATATGGAAGGTAATCTGTCGTTAATATTTTTGTTACTCCAATGGATTATAGCCTTGTCATTATGGAAGGTAGTCTGTTGTTCAGATTTTTGTTACTCCAATGGATGGTAGCCTTATCATTATGGAAGGTAGTCTGTTGTCGAGATTTTTGTTATTCCATTGGATGGTAGCCTTGTCATTACGGAAGGCACTTATTATCAATATTTTTGACATTCCAATGGATGGCAGCCTTGTCATTACGAAAGGTAGTCTGTTGTCAAGATTTTTGTGACCCTAATGGAGGGTAGCCTTGTAATTATGGAAGATAGTCTGTTGTCGAGATTTTTGTTACTCCAATGGATTGTAGCCTTGTCATTATGGAAGGTAGTCTGTTGTTGAGATTTTTGATACCGCAATGGATGGTAGCCTTGTAATTATGTAAGGTAGTTTGTTGTCGAGATTATTGTTACTCCAATGGATGGTAGCCTTGTCATTATGGAAGGTAGTCGGTCATTGAGAATTCTGTTACTCCAATGGATTTTAGCCTTGTCATTATGTAAGGTAGTCTATTGTTCAGATTTTTGTTACTCCAATGGATGATAGCCTTGTCGTTATGGAAGGTAGTCAGTTGTTGATATTTTTGTTATTCCAATGGATGGTAACCTTGTCATTATGGAAGGTAGTCTTTTGTCCAGATTTTTGTTACTCCAATGGATGTTAGCATTGTCATTATTGAAGGTAGTCTGTTGTTGATATCTTTGTTACTCCAATGGATGATAGCCTTGTCATTATGCAAGGTAGTCCGTTGTTCAGATTTTTGTTACTCCAATGGATGGTAGCCTTGTCATTATGGAAGGTAGTCTGTTTTCGAAATTTTTGTTACTCCAAAGAATGGTAGCCTTATCTATATGGAAGGTAGTCTGTCGTTAATATTTTTGTTACTCCAATGGATTATTGCCTTGTCATTATGGAAGGTAGTCTGTTGTTCAGATTTTTGTTACTCCAATGGATGGTAGCCTTGACATTATGGAAGGTAGTCTGTTGTCGAGATTTTTGTTATTCCATTGGATGGTAGCCTTGTCATTACGGAAGGCACTTATTATCAATATTTTTGACATTCCAATGGATGGTAGCCTTGTCATTACGAAAGGTAGTCTGTTGTCAAGATTTTTGTGACCCTAATGGAGGGTAGCCTTGTAATTATGGAAGATAGTCTGTTGTCGAGATTTTTGTTACTCCAATGGATTGTAGCCTTGTCATTATGGAAGGTAGTCTGTTGTTGAGATTTCTGATACCCCAATGGATGGTAGCCTTGTAATTATGTAAGGTAGTTTGTTGTCGAGATTATTGTTACTCCAATGGATGGTAGCCTTGTCATTATGGAAGGTAGTCGGTCATTGAGAATTCTGTTACTCCAATGGATTTTAGCCTTGTCATTATGTAAGGTAGTCTATTGTTCAGATTTTTGTTACTCCAATGGATGATAGCCTTGTCGTTATGGAAGGTAGTCAGTTGTTGATATTTTTGTTATTCCAATGGATGGTAACCTTGTCATTATGGAAGGTAGTCTTTTGTCCAGATTTTTGTTACTCCAATGGATGTTAGCGTTGTCATTATTGAAGGTAGTCTGTTGTTGATATCTTTGTTACTCCAATGGATGATAGCCTTGTCATTATGCAAGGTAGTCCGTTGTTCAGATTTTTGTTACTCCAATGGATGGTAGCCTTGTCATTATGGAAGGTAGTCTGTTTTCGAAATTTTTGTTACTCCAATGAATGGTAGCCTTATCTATATGGAAGGTAGTCTGTCGTTAATATTTTTGTTACTCCAATGGATTATTGCCTTGTCATTATGGAAGGTAGTCTGTTGTTCAGATTTTTGTTACTCCAATGGATGGTAGCCTTGTCATTATGGAAGGTAGTCTGTTGTCGAGATTTTTGTTATTCCATTGGATGGTAGCCTTGTCATTACGGAAGGCACTTATTATCGATATTTTTGATACTCCAATGGATGGTAGCCTTGTCATTACAGAAGGTAGTCTGTTGTCAAGATTTTTGTTACCCCAATGGATGATAGCCTTGTAATTATGGAAGGTAGTCTGTTGTCGAGATTTTTGTTACTCCAATGGATTGTAGCCTTGTCATTATGGAAGGTAGTCTGTTGTTGAGATTTTTGTTACCCCAATGGATGGTAGCCATGTAATTATGTAAGGTAGTTTGTTGTCGAGATTATTGTTACTCCAATGGATGGTAGCCGTGTCATTATGGAAGGTAGTCGGTCATTGAGAATTCTGTTACTCCAATGGATTTTAGCCTTGTCATTATGTAAGGTAGTCTGTTGTTCAGATTTTTGTTACTCCAATGGATGTTAGCCTTGTCGTTATGGAAGGTAGCCAGTTGTTGATATTTTTGTTATTCCAATGGATGGTAACCTTGTCATTATGGAAGGTAGTCTTTTGTCCAGATTTTTGTTACTCCAATGGATGTTAGCCTTGTCATTATTGAAGGTAGTCTGTTGTTGATATCTTTGTTACTCCAATGGATGATAGCCTTGTCATTATGCAAGGTAGTCCGTTGTTCAGTTTTTTGTTACTCTAATGGATGGTAGCCTTGTCATTATGGAAGGTAGTCTGTTATCGATATTTTTGATACTCCAATGAATGGAAGCCTTGTCAATATGGAAGGAAGTCTGTCGTTAAGATTTTTGTTACTCCAATGGATTATAGCCTTGTCATTATGGAAGGTAGTCTGTTGTTCAGATTTTTGTTACTCCAATGGATGGTAGCCTTGTCATTATGGAAGGTAGTCTATTGTCGAGATTTTTGTTATTCTATTGGATGGTATCCTTGTCATTACGGAAGGCACTTATTGTCGATATTTTTGATACTCCAATGGATGGTAGCCTTGTCATTACGGAAGGTAGTCTGTTTTCAAGATTTTTGTTACCCCAATGGATGGTAGCCTTGTAATTATGGAAGGTAGTCTGTTGTCGAGATTTTTGTTACTCCAATGGATGATAGCCTTGTCATTATGGAAGGTAGTTTGTTGTTGAGATTTCTATTACTCCAATGGATTGTAGCCTTGTCATTATGGAACGTAGTCTGTTGTTCAGATTTTTGTTACTCCAATGGATGGTAGCCTTGTCATTATGGATGGTAGTGTGTTGTCGAGATTTTTGTTACTCTAATGGATGTTAGCCTTGTCATTATGGAAGGTAGTCTGTTGTCGAGATTTTTGTTACTCCAATTGATGGTAGCCTTGTCATTCTGGAAGGTAGTCTGTCCTTGAGAATTCTGTTACTCCAATTGATTTTAGCCTTGTCATTATCTAAGGTAGCCTGTTGTTCAGATTTTTGTTACTCCAATGGATGTTAGCCTTGTCATTACGAAAGGTAGTCTGTTGTTGATATTTTTGTTATTCTAATGGATGGTAACCTTGTCATTATAGAAGGTAGTCTTTTGTCCAGATTTTTGTTACTCCAATGGATGGTAGCCTTGTCATTATTGAAGGAAGTCTGTTGTCAATATCTTTGTTACTCCAATGGATGATAGCCTTGTCATTATGCAAGGTAGTCTGTTGTTCAGATTTTTCTTACTCTAATGGATGGTAGCCTTGTCATTACGGAAGGTAGTCTGTTGTCAAGATTTTTGTTACCCCAATGGATGGTAGCCTTGTAATTATGGAAGGTAGTCTGTTGTCGAGATTTTTGTTACTCCAATGGATGGTAGCCTTGTCATTATTGAAGGAAGTCTGTTGTCAATATCTTTGTTACTCCAACGGATGATAGCCTTGTCATTATGCAAGGTAGTCTGTTGTTCAGATTTTTCTTACTCCAATGGATGGTAGCCTTGTCATTATGGAAGGTAGTCGGTCATTGAGAATTCTGTTACTCCAATGGATTTTAGCCTTGTCATTATGTAAGGTAGTCTGTTGTTCAGATTTTTGTTACTCCAATGGATGTTAGCCTTGTCGTTATGGAAGGTAGTCAGTTGTTGATATTTTTGTTATTCCAATGGATGGTAACCTTGTCATTATGGAAGGTAGTCTTTTGTCCAGATTTTTGTTACTCCAATGGATGTTAGCCTTGTCATTATTGAAGGTAGTCTGTTGTTGATATCTTTGTTACTCCAATGGATGATAACCTTGTCATTATGCAAGGTAGTCCGTTGTTCAGTTTTTTGTTACTCTAATGGATGGTAGCCTTGTCATTTTGGGAGGTAGTCTGTTATCGATATTTTTGATACTCCAATGAATGGAAGCCTTGTCAATATGGAAGGAAGCCTGTCGTTAAGATTTTTGTTACTCCAATGGATTATAGCCTTGTCATTATGGAAGGTAGTCTGTTGTTCATATTTTTGTTACTCCAATGGATGGTAGCCTTGTCATTATGGAAGGTAGTCTATTGTCGAGATTTTTGTTATTCTATTGGATGGTAGCCTTGTCATTACGGAAGGCACTTATTGTCGATATTTTTGATACTCCAATGGATGGTAGCCTTGTCATTACGGAAGGTAGTCTGTTTTCAAGATTTTTGTTACCCCAATGGATGGTAGCCTTGTAATTATGGAAGGTAGTCTGTTGTCGAGATTTTTGTTACTCCAATGGATGATAGCTTTGTCATTATGGAAGGTAGTCTGTTGTTGAGATTTCTATTACTCCAATGGATTGTAGCCTTGTCATTATGGAACGCAGTCTGTTGTTCAGATTTTTGTTACTCCAATGGATGGTAGCCCTGTCATTATGGATGGTAGTGTGTTGTCGAGATTTTTGTTACTCCAATGGATGTTAGCCTTGTCATTATGGAAGGTAGTCTGTTGTCGAGATTTTTGTTACTCCAATTGATGGTAGCCTTGTCATTCTGGAAGGTAGTCTGTCCTTGAGAATTCTGTTACTCCAATTGATTTTAGCCTTGTCATTATGTAAGGTAGTCTGTTGTTCAGATTTTTGTTACTCCAATGGATGTTAGCCTTGTCATTATGAAAGGTAGTCTGTTGTTGATATTTTTGTTATTCCAATGGATGGTAACCTTGTCATTATGGAAGGTAGTCTTTTGTCCAGATTTTTGTTACTCCAATGGATGGTAGCCTTGTCATTATTGAAGGAAGTCTGTTGTCAATATCTTTGTTACTCCAACAGATGATAGCCTTGTCATTATGCAAGGTAGTCTGTTGTTCATATTTTTCTTACTCTAATGGATGGTAGCCTTGTCATTATGGAAGGTAGTCTAGTTTCGAAATTTTTGTTACTCCAATGGATTATAGCCTTGTCATTATGGAATGTAGTCTTTTGTTCAGATTTTTGTTACCCCAATGGATGGTAGCCTTGTCATTATGTAAGGTAGTCTGTTGTCGAGATTTTTGTTATTCCATTGGATGGTAGCTTTGTCATTATGAAAGGTAGTCTGTTGTTGATATTTTTGTTATTCCAATGGATGGTAACCTTGTCATTATGGAAGGTAGTCTTTTGTCCAGATTTTTGTTACTCCAATGGATGGTAGCCTTGTCATTATTGAAGGAAGTCTGTTGTTGATATTTTTGTTACTCCAATGAATGGTAGCCTTGTCAATATGGAAGGTAGTCTGTCGTTAAAATGTTTGTTACTCCAATGGATTATAGCCTTGTCATTATGGAAGGTAGTTTGTTGTTGAGATTTCTATTACTCCAATGGATTGTAGCCTTGTCATTATGGAACGTAGTCTGTTGTTCAGATTTTTGTTACTCCAATGGATGGTAGCCTTGTCATTATGGATGGCAGTGTGTTGTCGAGATTTTTGTTACTCTAATGGATGTTAGCCTTGTCATTATGGAAGGTAGTCTGTTGTCGAGATTTTTGTTACTCCAATTGATGGTAGCCTTGTCATTCTGGAAGGTAGTCTGTCCTTGAGAATTCTGTTACTCCAATTGATTTTAGCCTTGTCATTATGTAAGGTAGTCTGTTGTTCAGATTTTTGTTACTCCAATGGATGTTAGCCTTGTCATTACGAAAGGTAGTCTGTTGTTGATATTTTTGTTATTCTAATGGATGGTAACCTTGTCATTATAGAAGGTAGTCTTTTGTCCAGATTTTTGTTACTCCAATGGATGGTAGCCTTGTCATTATTGAAGGAAGTCTGTTGTCAATATCTTTGTTACTCCAATGGATGATAGCCTTGTCATTATGCAAGGTAGTCTGTTGTTCAGATTTTTCTTACTCTAATGGATGGTAGCCTTGTCATTACGGAAGGTAGTCTGTTGTCAAGATTTTTGTTACCCCAATGGATGGTAGCCTTGTAATTATGGAAGGTAGTCTGTTGTCGAGATTTTTGTTACTCCAATGGATGGTAGCCTTGTCATTATTGAAGGAAGTCTGTTGTCAATATCTTTGTTACTCCAACGGATGATAGCCTTGTCATTATGCAAGGTAGTCTGTTGTTCAGATTTTTCTTACTCCAATGGATGGTAGCCTTGTCATTATGGAAGGTAGTCGGTCATTGAGAATTCTGTTACTCCAATGGATTTTAGCCTTGTCATTATGTAAGGTAGTCTGTTGTTCAGATTTTTGTTACTCCAATGGATGTTAGCCTTGTCATTATGAAAGGTAGTCTGTTGTTGATATTTTTGTTATTCCAATGGACGGTAACCTTGTCATTATGGAAGGTAGTCTTTTGTCTAGATTTTTGTTACTCCAATGGATGGTAGCCTTGTCATTATTGAAGGAAGTCTGTTGTCAATATCTTTGTTACTCCAATGGATGATAGCCTTGTCATTATGCAAGGTAGTCTGTTGTTCAGATTTTTCTTACTCTAATGGATGGTAGCCTTGTCATTATGGAAGGTAGTCTGTTTTCGAAATTTTTGTTACTCCAATGAATGGTAGCCTTGTCAATATGGATGGTAGTCTGTCGTTAAAATTTTTGTTACACCAATGGATTATAGCCTTGTCATTATGGAAGGTAGTCTGTTGTTCAGATTTTGTTACTCCAATGGATGGTAGCCTTGTCATTATGGAAGGTAGTCTGTTGTCGATATTTTTGTTACTCCAATGGATTGTAGCCTTGTCATTATGGAAGGTAGTCTGTTGTTCATATTTTTGTTACTCTAATGGATGGTAGCCTTGTCATTATGGAAGGTAGTCTGTTGTCGATATTTTTGTTACTCCAATGAATGGTAGCCTTGTCAATATGGAAGGTAGTCTGTCGTTAAAATGTTTGTTACTACAATGGATTATAGCCTTGTCATTATGGAAGGTAGTCTGTTGTTCAGATTTTTGTTACTCCAATGGATGGTAGCCTTGTCATTATGGAAGGTAGTCTGTTGTCGAGATTTTTGTTATTCCATTGGATGGTAGCCTTGTCATTACGGAAAGCACTTATTCTCAATATTTTTGATACTCCAATGGATGGTAGCCTTGTCCTTACGGAAAGTAGTCCGTTGTCAAGATTTTTGTTACCCCAATGGATGGTAGCCTTGTAATTATGGAAGGTAGTCTGTTGTCGAGATTTTTGTTACTCCAATGGATGGTAGCCTTGTCATTATGGAAGGTAGTCTGTTGTTGAGATTTCAGTTACTCCAATGGATTGTAGCCTTGTCATTATGGAAGGTAGTCTGTTGTTCATATTTTTGTTAATCCAATGGATGGTAGCCTTGTTATTATGGAAGGTAGTCTGTTGTCGAGATTTTTGTTACTCCAATGGATGGTAGCCTTGTCATTATGGAAGGTAGTCTATTGTCGATATTTTTGTTACCCCAATGGATGGTAGCCTTGTAATTATTTAAGGTAGTTTGTTGTCGAGATTATTGCTACTCCAATGGATGGTAGCCTTGTCATTTTGGAAGGTAGTCGGTCGTTGAGTATTCTGTTACGCCAATGGATTTTAGCCTTGTCATTATGTAAGGTAGTCTGTTGTTCATATATTTGTTACTCCAATGGATGTTAGCCTTGTCGTTATGGAAGCTAGTCTGTTGTTGATATTTTTGTTATTCCAATGGAGGGTAACCTTGTCATTATGGAAGGTAGTCTTTTGTCAAGATTTTTGTTACTCCAATGGATGGTAGCCTTGTCATTATTGAAGGTAGTCTGTTGTCGATATCTTTGTTACTCCAATGGATGATAGCCTTGTCATTATGCAAGGTAGTCCGTTGTTCAGATTTTTGTTACTCTAATGGATGGTAGCCTTGTCATTATGGAAGGTAGTCTCTTGTCGATATTTTTGATACTCCAATGAAGGGTAGCCTTGTCAATATGGAAGGTAATCTGTCATTAATATTTTTGTTACTCCAATGGATTATAGCCTTGTCATTATGGAAGGTAGTCTGTTGTTCAGATTTTTGTTACTCCAATGGATGGTAGCCTTATCATTATGGAAGGTAGTCTGTTGTCGAGATTTTTGTTATTCCATTGGATGGTAGCCTTGTCATTACGGAAGGCACTTATTATCAATATTTTTGACATTCCAATGGATGGCAGCCTTGTCATTACGAAAGGTAGTCTGTTGTCAAGATTTTTGTGACCCTAATGGAGGGTAGCCTTGTAATTATGGAAGATAGTCTGTTGTCGAGATTTTTGTTACTCCAATGGATTGTAGCCTTGTCATTATGGAAGGTAGTCTGTTGTTGAGATTTTTGATACCGCAATGGATGGTAGCCTTGTAATTATGTAAGGTAGTTTGTTGTCGAGATTATTGTTACTCCAATGGATGGTAGCCTTGTCATTATGGAAGGTAGTCGGTCATTGAGAATTCTGTTACTCCAATGGATTTTAGCCTTGTCATTATGTAAGGTAGTCTATTGTTCAGATTTTTGTTACTCCAATGGATGATAGCCTTGTCGTTATGGAAGGTAGTCAGTTGTTGATATTTTTGTTATTCCAATGGATGGTAACCTTGTCATTATGGAAGGTAGTCTTTTGTCCAGATTTTTGTTACTCCAATGGATGTTAGCATTGTCATTATTGAAGGTAGCCGGTTGTTGATATCTTTGTTACTCCAATGGATGATAGCCTTGTCATTATGCAAGGTAGTCTGTTGTTCAGATTTTTGTTACTCCAATGGATGGTAGCCTTGTCATTATGGAAGGTAGTCTGTTTTCGAAATTTTTGTTACTCCAATAAATGGTAGCCTTATCTATATGGAAGGTAGTCTGTCGTTAATATTTTTGTTACTCCAATGGATTATTGCCTTGTCATTATGGAAGGTAGTCTGTTGTTCAGATTTTTGTTACTCCAATGGATGGTAGCCTTGACATTATGGAAGGTAGTCTGTTGTCGAGATTTTTGTTATTCCATTGGATGGTAGCCTTGTCATTACGAAAGGCACTTATTATCAATATTTTTGACATTCCAATGGATGGTAGCCTTGTCATTACGAAAGGTAGTATGTTGTCAAGATTTTTGTGACCCCAATGGAGGGTAGCCTTGTAATTATGGAAGATAGTCTGTTGTCGAGATTTTTGTTACTCCAATGGATTGTAGCCTTGTCATTATGGAAGGTAGTCTGTTGTTGAGATTTCTGATACCCCAATGGATGGTAGCCTTGTAATTATGTAAGGTAGTTTGTTGTCGAGATTATTGTTACTCCAATGGATGGTAGCCTTGTCATTATGGAAGGTAGTCAGTCATTGAGAATTCTGTTACTCCAATGGATTTTAGCCTTGTCATTATGTAAGGTAGTCTATTGTTCAGATTTTTGTTACTCCAATGGATGATAGCCTTGTCATTATGGAAGGTAGTCAGTTGTTGATATTTATGTTATTCCAATGGATGGTAACCTTGTCATTATGGAAGGTAGTCTTTTGTCCAGATTTTTGTTACTCCAATGGATGTTAGCGTTGTCATTATTGAAGGTAGTCTGTTGTTGATATCTTTGTTACTCCAATGGATGATAGCCTTGTCATTATGCAAGGTAGTCCGTTGTTCAGATTTTTGTTACTCCAATGGATGGTAGCCTTGTCATTATGGAAGGTAGTCTGTTTTCGAAATTTTTGTTACTACAATGAATGGTAGCCTTATCTATATGGAAGGTAGTCTGTCGTTAATATTTTTGTTACTCCAATGGATTATTGCCTTGTCATTATGGAAGGTAGTCTGTTGTTCAGATTTTTGTTTCTCCAATGGATGGTAGCCTTGTCATTATGGAAGGTAGTCTGTTGTCGAGATTTTTGTTATTCCATTGGATGGTAGCCTTGTCATTACGGAAGGCACTTATTATCGATATTTTTGATACTCCAATGGATGGTAGCCTTGTCATTACGGAAGGTAGTCTGTTGTCAAGATTTTTGTTACCCCAATGGATGGTAGCCTTGTAATTATGGAAGGTAGTCTGTTGTCGAGATTTTTGTTACTCCAATGGATTGTAGCCTTGTCATTATGGAAGGTAGTCTGTTGTTGAGATTTTTGTTACCCCAATGGATGGTAGCCTTGTAATTATGTAAGGTAGTTTGTTGTCGAGATTATTGTTACTCCAATGGATGGTAGCCTTGTCATTATGGAAGGTAGTCGGTCATTGAGAATTCTGTTACTCCAATGGATTTTAGCCTTGTCATTATGTAAGGTAGTCTGTTGTTCAGATTTTTGTTACTCCAATGGATGTTAGCCTTGTCGTTATGGAAGGTAGCCAGTTGTTGATATTTTTGTTATTCCAATGGATGGTAACCTTGTCATTATGGAAGGTAGTCTTTTGTCCAGATTTTTGTTACTCCAATGGATGTTAGCCTTGTCATTATTGAAGGTAGTCTGTTGTTGATATCTTTGTTACTCCAATGGATGATAGCCTTGTCATTATGCAAGGTAGTCCGTTGTTCAGTTTTTTGTTACTCTAATGGATGGTAGCCTTGTCATTATGGAAGGTAGTCTGTTATCGATATTTTTGATACTCCAATGAATGGAAGCCTTGTCAATATGGAAGGAAGTCTGTCGTTAAGATTTTTGTTACTCCAATGGATTATAGCCTTGTCATTATGGAAGGTAGTCTGTTGTTCAGATTTTTGTTACTCCAATGGATGGTAGCCTTGTCATTATGGAAGGTAGTCTATTGTCGAGATTTTTGTTATTCTATTGGATGGTAGCCTTGTCATTACGGAAGGCACTTATTGTCGATATTTTTGATACTCCAATGGATGCTAGCCTTGTCATTACGGAAGGTAGTCTGTTTTCAAGATTTTTGTTACCCCAATGGATGGTAGCCTTGTAATTATGGAAGGTAGTCTGTTGTCGAGATTTTTGTTACTCCAATGGATGATACCCTTGTCATTATGGAAGGTAGTTTGTTGTTGAGATTTCTATTACTCCAATGGATTGTAGCCTTGTCATTATGGAACGTAGTCTGTTGTTCAGATTTTTGTTACTCCAATGGATGGTAGCCTTGTCATTATGGATGGTAGTGTGTTGTCGAGATATTTGTTACTCTAATGGATGTTAGCCTTGTCATTATGGAAGGTAGTCTATTGTCGAGATTTTTGTTACTCCAATTGATGGTAGCCTTGTCATTCTGGAAGGTAGTCTGTCCTTGAGAATTCTGTTACTCCAATTGATTTTAGCCTTGTCATTATGTAAGGTAGTCTGTTGTTCAGATTTTTGTTACTCCAATGGATGTTAGCCTTGTCATTACGAAAGGTAGTCTGTTGTTGATATTTTTGTTATTCTAATGGATGGTAACCTTGTCATTATAGAAGGTAGTCTTTTGTCCAGATTTTTGTTACTCCAATGGATGGTAGCCTTGTCATTATTGAAGGAAGTCTGTTGTCAATATCTTTGTTACTCCAATGGATGATAGCCTTGTCATTATGCAAGGTAGTCTGTTCTTCAGATTTTTCTTACTCTAATGGATGGTAGCCTTGTCATTACGGAAGGTAGTCTGTTGTCAAGATTTTTGTTACCCCAATGGATGGTAGCCTTGTAATTATGGAAGGTAGTCTGTTGTCGAGATTTTTGTTACTCCAATGGATGGTAGCCTTGTCATTATTGAAGGAAGTCTGTTGTCAATATCTTTGTTACTCCAACGGATGATAGCCTTGTCATTATGCAAGGTAGTCTGTTGTTCAGATTTTTCTTACTCCAATGGATGGTAGCCTTGTCATTATGGAAGGTAGTCGGTCATTGAGAATTCTGTTACTCCAATGGATTTTAGCCTTGTCATTATGTAAGGTAGTCTGTTGTTCAGATTTTTGTTACTCCAATGGATGTTAGCCTTGTCGTTATGGAAGGTAGTCAGTTGTTGATATTTTTGTTATTCCAATGGATGGTAACCTTGTCATTATGGAAGGTAGTCTTTTGTCCAGATTTTTGTTACTCCAATGGATGTTAGCCTTGTCATTATTGAAGGTAGTTTGTTGTTGATATCTTTGTTACTCCAATGGATGATAACCTTGTCATTATGCAAGGTAGTCCGTTGTTCAGTTTTTTGTTACTCTAATGGATGGTAGCCTTGTCATTATGGAAGGTAGTCTGTTATCGATATTTTTGATACTCCAATGAATGGAAGCCTTGTCAATATGGAAGGAAGTCTGTCGTTAAGATTTTTGTTACTCCAATGGATTATAGCCTTGTCATTATGGAAGGTAGTCTGTTGTTCAGATTTTTGTTACTCCAATGGATGGTAGCCTTGTCATTATGGAAGGTAGTCTATTGTCGAGATTTTTGTTATTCTATTGGATGGTAGCCTTGTCATTACGGAAGGCACTTATTGTCGATATTTTTGATACTCCAATGGATGGTAGCCTTGTCATTACGGAAGGTAGTCTGTTTTCAAGATTTTTGTTACCCCAATGGATGGTAGCCTTGTAATTATGGAAGGTAGTCTGTTGTCGAGATTTTTGTTACTCCAATGGATTGTAGCCTTGTCATTATGGAAGGTAGTCTGTTGTTGAGATTTTTGTTACCCCAATGGATGGTAGCCTTGTAATTATGTAAGGTAGTTTGTTTTCGATATTATTGTTACTCCAATGGATGGTAGCCTTGTCATTATGGAAGGTAGTCGGTCATTGAGAATTCTGTTACTCCAATGGATTTTAGCCTTGTCATTATGTAAGGTAGTCTGTTGTTCAGATTTTTGTTACTCCAATGGATGTTAGCCTTGTCGTTATGGAAGGTAGCCAGTTGTTGATATTTTTGTTATTCCAATGGATGGTAACCTTGTCATTATGGAAGGTAGTCTTTTGTCCAGATTTTTGTTACTCCAATGGATGTTAGCCTTGTCATTATTGAAGGTAGTCTGTTGTTGATATCTTTGTTACTCCAATGGATGATAGCCTTGTCATTATGCAAGGTAGTCCGTTGTTCAGTTTTTTGTTACTCTAATGGATGGTAGCCTTGTCATTATGGAAGGTAGTCTGTTATCGATATTTTTGATACTCCAATGAATGGAAGCCTTGTCAATATGGAAGGAAGTCTGTCGTTAAGATTTTTGTTACTCCAATGGATTATAGCCTTGTCATTATGGAAGGTAGTCTGTTGTTCAGATTTTTGTTACTCCAATGGATGGTAGCCTTGTCATTATGGAAGGTAGTCTATTGTCGAGATTTTTGTTATTCTATTGGATGGTAGCCTTGTCATTACGGAAGGCACTTATTGTCGATATTTTTGATACTCCAATGGATGGTAGCCTTGTCATTACGGAAGGTAGTCTGTTTTCAAGATTTTTGTTACCCCAATGGATGGTAGCCTTGTAATTATGGAAGGTAGTCTGTTGTCGAGATTTTTGTTACTCCAATGGATGATAGCCTTGTCATTATGGAAGGTAGTTTGTTGTTGAGATTTCTATTACTCCAATGGATTGTAGCCTTGTCATTATGGAACGTAGTCTGTTGTTCAGATTTTTGTTACTCCAATGGATGGTAGCCTTGTCATTATGGATGGTAGTGTGTTGTCGAGATTTTTGTTACTCTAATGGATGTTAGCCTTGTCATTATGGAAGGTAGTCTGTTGTCGAGATTTTTGTTACTCCAATTGATGGTAGCCTTGTCATTCTGGAAGGTAGTCTGTCCTTGAGAATTCTATTACTCCAATTGATTTTAGCCTTGTCATTATGTAAGGTAGTCTGTTGTTCAAATTTTTGTTACTCCAATGGATGTTAGCCTTGTCATTACGAAAGGTAGTTTGTTGTTGATATTTTTGTTATTCTAATGGATGGTAACCTTGTCATTATAGAAGGTAGTCTTTTGTCCAGATTTTTGTTACTCCAATGGATGGTAGCCTTGTCATTATTGAAGGAAGTCTGTTGTCAATATCTTTGTTACTCCAATGGATGATAGCCTTGTCATTATGCAAGGTAGTCTGTTGTTCAGATTTTTCTTACTCTAATGGATGGTAGCCTTGTCATTACGGAAGGTAGTCTGTTGTCAATATTTTTGTTACCCCAATGGATGGTAGCCTTGTAATTATGGAAGGTAGTCTGTTGTCGATATTTTTGTTACTCCAATGGATGGTAGCCTTGTCATTATTGAAGGAAGTCTGTTGTCAATATCTTTGTTACTCCAACGGATGATAGCCTTGTCATTATGCAAGGTAGTCTGTTGTTCAGATTTTTCTTACTCCAATGGATGGTAGCCTTGTCATTATGGAAGGTAGTCGGTCATTGAGAATTCTGTTACTCCAATGGATTTTAGCCTTGTCATTATGTAAGGTAGTCTGTTGTTCAGATTTTTGTTACTCCAATGGATGTTAGCCTTGTCGTTATGGAAGGTAGTCAGTTGTTGATATTTTTGTTATTCCAATGGATGGTAACCTTGTCATTATGGAAGGTAGTCTTTTGTCCAGATTTTTGTTACTCCAATGGATGTTAGCCTTGTCATTATTGAAGGTAGTCTGTTGTTGATATCTTTGTTACTCCAATGGATGATAACCTTGTCATTATGCAAGGTAGTCCGTTGTTCAGTTTTTTGTTACTCTAATGGATGGTAGCCTTGTCATTATGGAAGGTAGTCTGTTATCGATATTTTTGATACTCCAATGAATGGAAGCCTTGTCAATATGGAAGGAAGTCTGTCGTTAAGATTTTTGTTACTCCAATGGATTATAGCCTTGTCATTATGGAAGGTAGTCTGTTGTTCATATTTTTGTTACTCCAATGGATGGTAGCCTTGTCATTATGGAAGGTAGTCTATTGTCGAGATTTTTGTTATTCTATTGGATGGTAGCCTTGTCATTACGGAAGGCACTTATTGTCAATATTTTTGATACTCCAATGGATGGTAGCCTTGTCATTACGGAAGGTAGTCTGTTTTCAAGATTTTTGTTACCCCAATGGATGGTAGCCTTGTAATTATGGAAGGTAGTCTGTTGTCGAGATTTTTGTTACTCCAATGGATGATAGCTTTGTCATTATGGAAGGTAGTCTATTGTTGAGATTTCTATTACTCCAATGGAATGTAGCCTTGTCATTATGGAACGCAGTCTGTTGTTCAGATTTTTGTTACTCCAATGGATGGTAGCCTTGTCATTATGGATGGTAGTGTGTTGTTGAGATTTTTGTTACTCCAATGGATGTTAGCCTTGTCATTATGGAAGGTAGTCTGTTGTCGAGATTTTTGTTACTCCAATTGATGGTAGCCTTGTCATTATGTAAGGTAGTCTGTTGTTCAGATTTTTATTACTCCAATGAATGTTAGCCTTGTCATTACGAAAGGTAGTCTGTTGTTGATATTTTTGTTATTCTAAAGGATGGTAACCTTGTCATTATAGAAGGTAGTCTTTTGTCCAGATTTTTGTTACTCCAATGGATGGTAGCCTTGTCATTATTAAAGGAAGTCTGTTGTCAATATCTTTGTTACTCCAATGGATGATAGCCTTGTCATTATGCAAGGTAGTCTGTTGTTCAGATTTTTCTTACTCTAATGGATGGTAGCCTTGTCATTACGGAAGGTAGTCTGTTGTCAATATTTTTGTTACCCCAATGGATGGTAGCCTTGTAATTATGGAAGGTAGTCTGTTGTCGAGATTTTTGTTACTCCAATGGATGGTAGCCTTGTCATTATTGAAGGAAGTCTGTTGTCAATATCTTTGTTACTCCAACGGATGATAGCCTTGTCATTATGCAAGGTAGTATGTTGTTCAGATTTTTCTTACTCCAATGGATGGTAGCCTTGTCATTATGGAAGGTAGTCGGTCATTGAGAATTCTGTTACTCCAATGGATTTTAGCCTTGTCATTATGTAAGGTAGTCTGTTGTTCAGATTTTTGTTACTCCAATGGATGTTAGCCTTGTCGTTATGGAAGGTAGTCAGTTGTTGATATTTTTGTTATTCCAATGGATGGTAACCTTGTCATTATGGAAGGTAGTCTTTTGTCCAGATTTTTGTTACTCCAATGGATGTTAGCCTTGTCATTATTGAAGGTAGTCTGTTGTTGATATCTTTGTTACTCCAATGGATGATAACCTTGTCATTATGCAAGGTAGTCCGTTGTTCAGTTTTTTGTTACTCTAATGGATGGTAGCCTTGTCATTATGGAAGGTAGTCTGTTATCGATATTTTTGATACTCCAATGAATGGAAGCCTTGTCAATATGGAAGGAAGTCTGTCGTTAAGATTTTTGTTACTCCAATGGATTATAGCCTTGTCATTATGGAAGGTAGTCTGTTGTTCAGATTTTTGTTACTCCAATGGATGGTAGCCTTGTCATTATGGAAGGTAGTCTATTGTCGAGATTTTTGTTATTCTATTGGATGGTAGCCTTGTCATTACGGAAGGCACTTATTGTCGATATTTTTGATACTCCAATGGATGGTAGCCTTGTCATTACGGAAGGTAGTCTGTTTTCAAGATTTTTGTTACCCCAATGGATGGTAGCCTTGTAATTATGGAAGGTAGTCTGTTGTCGAGATTTTTGTTACTCCAATGGATGATAGCTTTGTCATTATGGAAGGTAGTCTGTTGTTGAGATTTCTATTACTCCAATGGAATGTAGCCTTGTCATTATGGAACGCAGTCTGTTGTTCAGATTTTTGTTACTCCTATGGATGGTAGCCTTGTCATTATGGATGGTAGTGTGTTGTCGAGATTTTTTTTACTCCAATGGATGTTAGCCTTGTCATTATGGAAGGTAGTCTGTTGTCGAGATTTTTGTTACTCCAATTGATGGTAGCCTTGTCATTCTGGAGGGTAGTCTGTCCTTGAGAATTCTGTTACTCCAATTGATTTTAGCCTTGTCATTATGTAAGGTAGTCTGTTGTTCAGATTTTTGTTACTCCAATGGATGTTAGCCTTGTCATTATGAAAGGTAGTCTGTTGTTGATATTTTTGTTATTCCAATGGATGGTAACCTTGTCATTATGGAAGGTAGTCTTTTGTCCAGATTTTTGTTACTCCAATGGATGGTAGCCTTGTCATTATTGAAGGAAGTCTGTTGTCAATATCTTTGTTACTCCAACAGATGATAGCCTTGTCATTATGCAAGGTAGTCTGTTGTTCAGATTTTTCTTACTCTAATGGATGGTAGCCTTGTCATTATGGAAGGTAGTCTAGTTTCGAAATTTTTGTTACTCCAATGGATTATAGCCTTGTCATTATGGAAGGTAGTCTTTTGTTCAGATTTTTGTTACTCCAATGGATGGTAGCCTTGTCATTATGTAAGGTAGTCTGTTGTCGAGATTTTTGTTATTCCATTGGATGGTAGCTTTGTCATTATGAAAGGTAGTTTGTTGTTGATATTTTTGTTATTCCAATGGATGGTAACCTTGTCATTATGGAAGGTAGTCTTTTGTCCAGATTTTTGTTACTCCAATGGATGGTAGCCTTGTCATTATTGAAGGAAGTCTGTTGTTGATATTTCTGTTACTCCAATGAATGGTAGCCTTGTCAATATGTAAGGTAGTCTGTCGTTAAAATGTTTGTTACTCCAATGGATTATAGCCTTGTCATTATGGAAGGTAGTCTGTTGTTCAGATTTTTGTTACTCCAATGGATGGTAGCCTTGTAATTATGGAAGGTAGTCTGTTGTCGAGATTTTTGTTATTCCATTGGATGGTAGCCTTGTCATTATGGATGGTAGTGTGTTGTCGAGATTTTTGTTACTCTAATGGATGTTAGCCTTGTCATTATGGAAGGTAGTCTGTTGTCGAGATTTTTGTTACTCCAATTGATGGTAGCCTTGTCATTCTGGAAGGTAGTCTGTTGTCGAGATTTTTGT
Organism: Vicia faba; assembly: GCA_948472305.1. Lineage (NCBI taxonomy): Eukaryota > Viridiplantae > Streptophyta > Magnoliopsida > Fabales > Fabaceae > Vicia > Vicia faba. The sequence continues at coordinate 851,289,116 of OX451739.1, forward strand.
TACTCCAATGGATGGTAGCCTTGTCATTATGGAAGGTAGTCTGTTGTTGAGATTTCAGTTACTCCAATGGATTGTAGCCTTGTCATTATGGAAGGTAGTCTGTTGTTCAGATTTTTGTTAATCCAATGGATGGTAGCCTTGTAATTATGGAAGGTAGTCTGTTGTCGAGATTTTTGTTATTCCATTGGATGGTAGCCTTGTCATTACGGAAGGCACTTATTCTCGATATTTTTGATACTCCAATGGATGGTAGCCTTGTCCTTACGGAAAGTAGTCTATTGTCAAGATTTTTGTTACCCCAATGGATGATAGCCTTGTAATTATGGAAGGTAGTCTGTTGTCGAGATTTTTGTTACTCCAATGGATGGTAGCCTTGTCATTATGGAAGGTAGTCTGTTGTTGAGATTTCAGTTACTCCAATGGATTGTAGCCTTGTCATTATGGAAGGTAGTCTGTTGTTCAGATTTTTGTTAATCCAATGGATGGTAGCCTTGTTATTATCGAAGGTAGTCTGTTGTCGAGATTTTTGTTACTCCAATAGATGGTAGCCTTGTCATTATGGAAGGTAGTCTGTTGTCGAGATTTTTGTTACCCCAATGGATGGTAGCCTTGTAATTATTTAAGGTAGTTTGTTTTCGAGATTATTGTTACTCCAATGGATGGTAGCCTTGTCATTATGGAAGGTAGTCGGTCGTTGAGAATTCTGTTACTCCAATGGATTTTAGCCTTGTCATTATGTAAGGTAGTCTGTTGTTCATATATTTGTTACTCCAATGGATGTTAGCCTTGTCGTTATGGAAGGTAGTCTGTTGTTGATATTTTTGTTATTCCAATGGATGGTAACCTTGTCATTATGGAAGGTAGTCTTTTGTCCAGATTTTTGTTACTCCAATGGATGGTAGCCTTGTCATTATTGAAGGTAGTCTGTTGTCGATATCTTTGTTACTCCAATGGATGATAGCTTTGTCATTATGCAAGGTAGTCCGTTGTTCAGATTTTTGTTACTCTAATGGATGGTAGCCTTGTCATTATGGAAGGTAGTCTCTTGTCGATATTTTTGATACTCCAATGAACGGTAGCCTTGTCAATATGGAAGGTAATCTGTCGTTAATATTTTTGTTACTTCAATGGATTATAGCCTTGTCATTATGGAAGGTAGTCTGTTGTTAAGATTTTTGTTACTCCAATGGATGGTAGCCTTGTCATTATGGAAGGTAGTCTGTTGTCGAGATTTTTGTTATTCCATTGGATGGTAGCCTTGTCATTACGGAAGGCACTTATTCTCGATATTTTTGATACTCCAATGGATGGTAGCCTTGTCCTTACGGAAAGTAGTCTGTTGTCAAGATTTTTATTACCCCAATCGATGGTAGCCTTGTAATTATGGAAGGTAGTCTGTTGTCGAGATTTTTGTTACTCCAAAGGATGGTAGCCTTGTCATTATGGAATGTAGTCTGTTGTTGAGATTTCAGTTACTCCAATGGATTGTAGCCTTGTCATTATGGAAGGTAGTCTGTTGTTCAGATTTTTGTTAATACAATGGATGGTAGCCTTGTTATTATGGAAGGTAGTCTGTTGTCGAGATTTTTGTTACTCCAATAGATGGTAGCCTTGTCATTATGGAAGGTAGTCTGTTGTCGAGATTTTTGTTACCCCAATGGATGGTAGCCTTGTAATTATTTAAGGTAGTTTGTTGTCGAGATTATTGTTACTCCAATGGATGGTAGCCTTGTCATTATGGAAGGTAGTCGGTCGTTGAGAATTCTGTTACTCCAATGGATTTTAGCCTTGTCATTATGTAAGGTAGTCTGTTGTTCATATATTTGTTACTCCAATGGATGTTAGCCTTGTCGTTATGGAAGGTAGTCTGTTGTTGATATTTTTGTTATTCCAATGGATGGTAACCTTGTCATTATGGAAGGTAGTCTTTTGTCCAGATTTTTGTTACTCCAATGGATGGTAGCCTTGTCATTATTGAAGGTAGTCTGTTTTCGATATCTTTGTTACTCCAATGGATGATAGCTTTGTCATTATGCAAGGTAGTCCGTTGTTCAGATTTTTGTTACTCTAATGGATGGTAGCCTTGTCATTATGGAAGGTAGTCTCTTGTCGATATTTTTGATACTCCAATGAACGGTAGCCTTGTCAATATGGAAGGTAATCTGTCGTTAATATTTTTGTTACTCCAATGGATTATAGCCTTGTCATTATGGAAGGTAGTCTGTTGTTAAGATTTTTGTTACTCCAATGGAAGGTAGCCTTGTCATTATGGAAGGTAGTCTGTTGTCGAGATTTTTGTTATTCCATTGGATGGTAGCCTTGTCATTACGGAAGGCACTTATTCTCGATATTTTTGATACTCCAATGGATGGTAGCCTTGTGCTTACGGAAAGTAGTCTGTTGTCAAGATTTTTATTACCCCAATGGATGGTAGCCTTGTAATTATGGAAGGTAGTCTGTTGTCGAGATTTTTGTTACTCCAATGGATGGTAGCCTTGTCATTATGGAAGGTAGTCTGTTGTTGAGATTTCAGTTACTCCAATGGATTGTAGCCTTGTCATTATGGAAGGTAGTCTGTTGTTCAGATTTTTGTTAATACAATGGATGGTAGCCTTGTTATTATGGAAGGTAGTCTATTGTCGAGATTTTTGCTACTCCAATAGATTGTAGCCTTGTCATTATGGAAGGTAGTCTGTTGTCGAGATTTTTGTTACCCCAATGGATGGTAGCCTTGTAATTATTTAAGGTAGTTTGTTGTCGAGATTATTGTTACTCCAATGGATGGTAGCCTTGTCATTATGGAAGGTAGTCGGTCGTTGAGAATTCTGTTACTCCAATGGATTTTAGCCTTGTCATTATGTAAGGTAGTCTGTTGTTCATATATTTGTTACTCCAATGGATGTTAGCCTTGTCGTTATGGAAGGTAGTCTGTTGTTAATATTTTTGTTATTCCAATGGATGGTAACCTTGTCATTATGGAAGGTAGTCTTTTATCCAGATTTTTGTTACTCCAATGGATGGTAGCCTTGTCATTATTGAAGGTAGTCTGTTTTCGATATCTTTGTTACTCCAATGGATGATAGCTTTGTCATTATGCAAGCTAGTCCGTTGTTCAGATTTTTGTTACTCTAATGGATGGTAGCCTTGTCATTATGGAAGGTAGTCTCTTGTCGATATTTTTGATACTCCAATGAACGGTAGCCTTGTCAATATGGAAGGTAATCTGTCGTTAATATTTTTGTTACTCCAATGGATTATAGCCTTGTCATTATGGAAGGTAGTCTGTTGTTATGATTTTTGTTACTCCAATGGATGGTAGCCTTGTCATTATGGAAGGTAGTATGTTTTCGAGATTTTTGTTATTCCATTGGATGGTAGCCTTGTCATTACGGAAGGCACTTATTCACGATATTTTTGATATTCCAATGGATGGTAGCCTTGTCCTTACGGAAAGTAGTCTGTTGTCAAGATTTTTATTACCCAGATGGATGGTAGCCTTGTAATTATGGACGGTAGTCTGTTGTCGAGATTTTTGTTACTCCAATGGATGGTAGCCTTGTCATTATGGAAGGTAGTCTGTTGTTGAGATTTCAGTTACTCCAATGGATTGTAGCCTTGTCATTATGGAAGGTAGTCTGTTGTTCAGATTTTTGATAATCCAATGGATGGTAGCCTTGTTATTATGGAAGGTAGTCTGTTGTCGAGATTTTTGTTACTCCAATGGATGGTAGCCTTGTCATTATGGAAGGTAGTCTGTTGTCGAGATTTTTGTTACCCCAATGGATGGTAACCTTGTAATTATTTAAGGTAGTTTGTTGTCGAGATTATTGTTACTCCAATGGATGGTAGCCTTGTCATTATGGAAGGTAGTCGGTCGTTGAGAATTCTGTTACTCCAATGGATTTTAGCCTTGTCATTATGTAACGTAGTCTGTTGTTCATATATTTGTTACTCCAATGGATGTTAGCCTTGTCGTTATGGAAGGTAGCCTGTTGTTGATATTTTTGTTATTCCAATGGATGGTAACCTTATCATTATGGAAGGTAGTCTTTTGTCCAGATTTTTGTTACTCCAATGGATGGTAGCCTTGACATTATTGAAGGTATTCTGTTGTCGATATCTTTGTTACTCCAATGGATGATAACTTTGTCATTATGCAAGGTAGTCCGTTGTTCAGATTTTTGTTACTCTAATGGATAGTAGCCTTGTCATTATGGAAGGTAGTCTCTTGTCGATATTTTTGATACTCCAATGAACGGTAGCCTTGTCAATATGGAAGGTAATCTGTCGTTAATATTTTTGTTACTCCAATGGATTATAGCCTTGTCATTATGGAAGGTAGTCTGTTGTTAAGATTTTTGTTACTCCAATGGATGGTAGCCTTGTCATTATGGAAGGTAGTCTGTTGTCGAGATTTTTGTTATTCCATTGGATGATAGCCTTGTCATTACGGAATGCACTTATTATCGATATTTTTGATACTCCAATGGATGGTAGCCTTGTCATTAAGAAAGGTAGTCTGTTGTAAAGATTTTTGTTACCCCAATGGATGGTAGCCTTGTAATTATGGAAGGTAGTCTGTTGTCGAGATTTTTGTTACTCCAATGGATTGTAGCCTTGTCATTATGGAAGGTAGTCTGTTGTTGAGATTTTTGTTACCCCAATGGATGGTAGCCTTGTAATTATGTAAGGTAGTTTGTTGTCGAGATTATTGTTACTCCAATGGATGGTAGCCTTGTCATTATAGAAGGTAGTCGGTCATTGAGAATTCTGTTACTCCAATGGATTTTAGCCTTGTCATTATGTAAGGTAGTCTGTTGTTCAGATTTTTGTTACTCCAATGGATGTTAGCCTTGTCGTTATGGAAGGTAGTCAGTTGTTGATATTTTTGTTATTCCAATGGATGGTAACCTTGTCATTATGGAAGGTAGTCTTTTGTCCAGATTTTTGTTACTCCAATGGATGTTAGCCTTGTCATTATTGAAGGTAGTCTGTTGTTGATATCTTTATTACTCCAATGGATGATAGCCTTGTCATTATGCAAGGTAGTCCGTTGTTCCGATTTTTGTTACTCTAATGGATGGTAGCCTTGTCATTATGGAAGGTAGTCTGTTGTCGATATTTTTGATACTCCAATGAATGGTAGCCTTGTTAATATGGAAGGAAGTCTGACGTTAAGATTTTTGTTACTCCAATGGATTATAGCCTTGTCAATATGGAAGGTAGTCTGTTGTTCAGATTTTTGTTACTCCAATGGATGGTAGCCTTGTCATTATGGAAGGTAGTCTATTGTCGAGATTTTTGTTATTCTGTTGGATGGTAGCCTTGTCATTATGGAAGGCACTTATTGTCGATATTTTTGATACTCCAATGGATGGTAGCCTTGTCATTACGGAAGGTAGTATGTTTTCAAGATTTTTGTTACCCCAATGGATGGTAGCCTTGTAATTATGGAAGGTAGTCTGTTGTCGAGATTTTTGTTACTCCAATGGATGGTAGCCTTGTCATTATGGAAGGTAGTCTGTTGTTGAGATTTCTGTTACTCCAATGGATTGTAGCCTTGTCATTATGGAAGGTAGTCTGTTGTTCAGATTTTTGTTACTCCAATGGATGATAGCCTTGTCATTATGGAAGGTACTTTGTTGTCGAGATTTTTGTTACTCCAATGGATGTTAGCCTTGTCATTATGGAAGGTATTCTGTTGTCGAGATTTTTGTTACCCCAATGGATGGTAGCCTTGTTATTTTGGAAGGTAGTTTGTTGTCGATATATTTGTTACTCCAATGGATGGTAGCCTTGTCATTATGGATGGTAGTCGGTCATTGAGAATTCTGTTACTCCAATTGATTTTAGCCTTGTCATTATGTAAGGTAGTCTGTTGTTCAAATTTTTGTTTCTCCAATGGATGTTAGCCTTGTCATTATAAAAGGTAGTCTGTTGTTGATATTTTTGTTATTCCAATGGATGGTAACCTTGTCATTATGGAAGGTAGTCTTTTGTCCAGATTTTTGTTACTCCAATGGATGGTAGCCTTGTCATTATTGAAGGAAGTCTGTTGTCAATATCTTTGTTACTCCAATGGATGATAGCCTTGTCATTATGCAAGGTAGTTTGTTGTTCAGATTTTTGTTACTCTAATGGATGGTAGCCTTGTCATTATGGAAGGTAGTCTGTTTTCGAAATTTATGTTACTCCAATGAATGGTAGCCTTATCTATATGGAAGGTAGTCTGTCGTTAATATTTTTGTTACTCCAATGGATTATAGCCTTGTCATTATGGAAGGTAGTCTGTTGTTCAGATTTTTGTTACTCCAATGGATGGTAGCCTTGTCATTATGTAAGGTAGTCTGTTGTCGAGATTTTTGTTATTCCATTGAATGGTAGCCTTGTCATTATGAAAGGTAGTCTGTTGTTGATATTTTTGTTATTCCAATGGATGGTAACCTTGTCATTATGGAATGTAGTCTTTTGTCCAGATTTTTGTTACTTTAATGGATGGTAGCCTTGTCATTATTGAAGGAGGTCTGTTGTTGATATCTTTGTTACTCCAATGGATGATAGCCTTGTCATTATGCAAGGTAGTCTGTTGTTCAAAATTTTCTTATTCTAACGGATGGTAGCCTTGTCATTATGGAAGGTAGTCTGTTTTCGAAATTTTTGTTACTCCAATGAATGGTAGCCTTGTCAATATGGAAGGTAGTCTGTCGTTAAAATTTTTGTTACTCCAATGGATTATAGCCTTGTCATTATGGAAGGTAGTCTGTTGTTCAAATTTTGTTACTCCAATGGATGGTAGCCTTGTCATTATGGAAGGTAGTCAGTTGTCGAGATTTTTGTTACTCCAATGGATTGTAGCCTTGTCGTTATGGAAGGTAGTCTGTTGTTCATATTTTTGTTACTCTAATGGATGGTAGCCTTGTCATTATGGAAGGTAGTCTGTTGTGAATATTTTTGTTATTCCAATGAATGGTAGCCTTGTCAATATGGAAGGTAGTCTGTCGTTAAAATGTTTGTTACTCCAATGGATTATAGCCTTGTCATTATGGAAGGTAGTCTGTTGTTCAGATTTTTGTTACTCCAATGGATGGTAGCCTTGTCATTATGGAAGGTAGTCTGTTGTCGAGATTTTTGTTATTCCATTGGATGGTAGCCTTGTCATTACGGAAGGCACTTATTATCGATATTTTTGATACTTCAATGGATGGTAGCCTTGTCATTATGGAAAGTAGTCTGTTGTCAAGATTTTTGTTACCCCAATGGATGGTAGCCTTGTAATTATGGAAGGTAGTCTGTTGTGGAGATTTTTGTTACTCCAATGGATGGTAGCCTTGTCATTATGGAAGGTAGTCTGTTGTTGAGATTTCAGTTACTCCAATGGATTGTAGCCTTGTCATTATGGAAGGTAGTCTGTTGTTCAGATTTTTGTTAATCCAATGGATGGTGGCCTTGTTATTATGGAAGGTAGTCTGTTGTCGAGATTTTTGTTACTCCAATGGATGGTAGCCTTCTCATTATGGAAGGTAGTCTGTTGTCGAGATTCTTGTTACCCCAATGGATGGTAGCCTTGTAATTATGGAAGGTAGTTTGTTGCGAGATTATTGTTACTCCAATGGATGGTAGCCTTGTCATTATGGAAGGTAGTCGGTCGTTGAGAATTCTGTTACTCCAATGGATTTTAGCCTTGTCATTATGTAAGGTAGTATGTTGTTCAGATTTTTGTTACTCCAATGGATGTTAGCCTTGTGGTTATGGAAGGTAGTCTGTTGTTGAAATTTTTGTTATTCCAATGCATGGTAACCTTGTCATTATGGAAGGTAGTCTTTTGTCCATATTTTTGTTACTCCAATGGATGTTAGCCTTGTCATTATTGAAGGTAGTCTGTTGTCGATATCTTTGTTACTCCAATGGATGATAGCCTTGTCATTATATAAGGTAGTATGTTGTTCATATTTTTGTTACTCTAATGGATGGTAGCCTTGTAATTATGGAAGGTAGTCTGTTGTCGATATTTTTGTTACTCCAATGAATGGTAGCCTTGTCAATATGGAAGGTAGTCTGTCGTTAATATTTTTGTTACTCCAATGGATTATAGCCTTGTCATTACGGAAGGTAGTCTGTTGTTCAGATTTTTGTTACTCCAATGGATGGTAGCCTTGTCATTATAGAAGATAGTCTGTTGTCGAGAATTTTGTTATTCTATTGGATGGTAGCCTTGTCATTACCGAAGGCACTTATTATCGATATTTTTGATACTCCAATGGATGGTAGCCTTGTCATTACGGAAGGTAGTCTGTTGTCAAGATTTTTGTTACCCCAATGGATGGTAGCCTTGTAATTATGGAAGGTAGTCTGTTGTCGAGATTTTTGTTACTCCAATGGATGGTAGCCTTGTCATTATGGAAGGTAGTCTGTTGTTGAGATTTCTGTTACTCCAATGGATTGTAGCCTTGTCATTATGGAAGGTAGTCTGTTGTTCAAATTTTTGTTACTCCAATGGATGGTAGCCTTGTCATTATGGAAGGTAGTGTGTTGTCGATATTTTTGTTACTCCAATGGATGTTAGCCTTGTCATTATGGAAGGTAGTCTGTTGTCGAGATTTTTGTTACCCCAATGGATGGTATCCTTGTAATTATGGAAGGTAGTTTGTTGTCAAGATTTTTGTTACTCCAATGGATGGTAGCCTTGTCATTATGGAAGGTAGTCGGTCGTTGAGAATTCTGTTTTTCCAATTGATTTTAGCCTTGTCATTATGTAAGGTAGTCTGTTGTTCATATTTTTGTTACTCCAATGGATGTTAGCCTTGTCATTATGGAAGGTAGTCTGTTGTTGATATTTTTGTTATTCCAATGGATGGTAACCCTGTCATTATGGAAGGTAGTCTTTTGTCCAGATTTTTGTTACTCCAATGGATGGTAGCCTTGTCATTATTGAAGGAAGTCTGTTGTCGATATCTTTGTTACTCCAATGGATGATAGCCTTGTGATTATGCAAGGTAGTCTGTTGTTCAGATTTTTGTTACTCTAATGGATGGTAGCCTTGTCATTATGGAAGGTAGTCTGTTTTCGAAATTTTTGTTACTCCAATAAATGGTAGCCTTATCAATAGGGAAGGTAGTCTGTCGTTAATATTTTTGTTACTCCAATGGATTATAGCCTTGTCATTATGGAAGGTAGTCTGTTGTTCAGATTTTTGTTACTCCAATGGATGGTAGCCTTGTCATTATGGAAGGTAGTCTGTTGTCGAGATTTTTGTTATTCCATTGGATGGTAGCCTTGTCATTACGGAAGGCACTTATTGTCGATATTTTTGATACTCCAATGGATGGTAGCCTTGTCATTACGAAAGGTAGTCTGTTGTCAAGATTTTTGTTACCCTAATGCATGGTAGCCTTGTAATTATGGAAGGTAGTCTGTTGTTCATATTTTTGTTATTCCAATGGATGGTAACCCTGTCATTATGGAAGGTAGTCTTTTGTCCAGATTTTTGTTACTCCAATGGATGGTAGCCTTGTCATTATTGAAGGAAGTCTGTTGTCGAGATTTTTGTTACTCCAATGGATGGTAGCCTTGTCATTATGGAAGGTAGTCTGTTGTTCAGATTTTTGTTACTCTAATGAATGGTAGCCTTGTCGTTATGGAAGGTAGTCTGTTGTCGATATTTTTGTTACTCAATGAATGGTAGCCTTGTCAATATGGAAGGTAGTCTGTCATTTAGATTTTTGTTACTCCAATGGATTATAGCCTTGTCATTATGGAAGGTAGTCTGTTGTTTAGATTGTTGTTACTCTAATGGATGGTAGCCTTGTCATTATGGAAGGTAGTCTGTTGTCGAGATTTTTGTTATTCCATTGTATGGTAGCCTTGTCATTACGGAAGGCACTTATTATCGATTTTTTTTATACTCCAATGGATGGTAGCCTTGTGATTAAGGAAGGTAGTCGGTTGCCAAGATTTTTGTTACCCCAATGGATGGTAGCCTTGTAATTATGGAAGGTAGTCTGTTGTCGAGATTTTTGTTACTCCAATGGATGGAAGCCTTGTAATTATGGAAGGTAGTCTGTTGTTGAGATTTCTGTTACTCCAATGGATTGTAGCCTTGTCATTATGGAAGGTAGTCTGTTGTTCAGATTTTTGTTAATCCAATGGATGGTAGCATTGTCATTATGGAAGGTAGTTTGTTGTCGAGATTCTTGTTACTCCAATGGATGGTAGCCTTGTCATTATGGAAGGTAGTCTGTTGTCGAGATTTTTGTTACCCTAATGGATGGTAGCCTTGTAATTATGGAAGGTAGTTTGTTGTCGAGATTATTGTTACTCCAATGGATTTTAGCCTTGTCATTATGTAAGGTAGTCTGTTGTTCAGATATTTGTTACTCCAATGGATGGTAGCCTTGTCGTTATGGAAGGTAGTCTGTTGTTGAGATTTCTGTTACTCTAATGGATTGTAGCCTTGTCATTATGGAAGGTAGTCTTTCGTCCAGATTTTTGTTACTCCAATGGATGGTAGCCTTGTCATTATTGAAGGTAGTCTGTTGTTGATATCTTTGTTACTCCAATGGATGATAGCCTTGTCATTATGCAAGGTAGTCTGTTGTTCAGATTTTTGTTACTCTAATGGATGGTGGCCTTGTCATTATGGAAGGTAGTGTGTTGTCGATATTTTTGTTACTCCAATGAATAGTAGCCTTGTCAATATGGAAGGTAGTCTGTCGTTAATATTTTTGTTACTCCAATGGATTATAGCCTTGTCATTATGGAAGGTAGTATGTTTTTCAGAATTTTGTTACTCCAATGGAAGGTAGCCATGTCATTATGGAAGGTAGTCTGTTGTCGAGATTTTTATTATTCTATTAGATGGAAACCTTGTCATTACGGAAGGCACTTATTGTCAATATTTTTGATACTCCAATGGACGGTAGCCTTGTCATTACGGAAGGTAGTCTGTTGTCAATATTTTTGTTACCCTAATGGATGGTAGCCTTATAATTATGGAAGGTAGTCTGTTGTCGAGATTTTTGTTACTCCAATGGATTGTAGCCTTGTCATTATGGAAGGTAGTCTGTTGTTCAAATTTTTGTTACTCTAATGGATGGTAGCCTTGTCATTATGGAAGGTAGTCTGTTGTCGATATTTTTGTTACTCAATGAATGGTAGCCTTGTCAATATGAAAGGTAGTCTGTCGTATAGATTTTTGTTACTCCAATGGATTATAGCCTTGTCATTATGGAAGGTAGTCTGTTGTTTAGATTTTTGTTACTCTAATGGATGGTAGCCTTGTCATTATGGAAGGTAGTCTGTTGTCGAGATTTTTGTTATTCCATTGGATGGTAGCCTTGTCATTACGGAAGGCACTTATTATCGATTTTTTTGATACTCCAATGGATGGTAGCCTTGTGATTACGAAAGGTAGTCTGTTGCCAAGATTTTTGTTACCCCAATGGATGGTAGCCTTGTCATTATGGAAGGTAGTCTGTTGTTGAGATTTCTGTTACTCCAATAGATTGTAGCCTTGTCATTATGGAAGGTAGTCTGTTGTTCAGATTTTTGTTACTCCAATGGTTGGTAGACTTGTCATTATGGAAGGTAGTGTGTTGTCGAGATTTTTGTTACTCCAATGGATGGTAGCCTTGTCATTATGGAAGGTAGTCTGTTGTCGAGATATTTGTTACCCCAATGGATGGTAGCCTTGTAATTATGGAAGGTAGTTTGTTGTCGAGATTTTTGTTACTCTAATGGATGGTAGCCTTGTCATTATGGAAGGTAGTCGGTCATTGAGAATTCTGTTACTCCAATGGATTTTAGCCTTGTCATTATGTAAGGTAGTCTGTTGTTCAGATTTTTGTTACTCCAATGGATGGTAGCCTTGTCGTTATGGAAGGTAGTCTGTTGTTGAGATTTCTATTACTCCAATGGATTGTAGCCTTGTCATTATGGAAGGTAGTCTGTTGTTCGGATTTTTGTTACTCCAATGGATGTTAGCCTTGTCGTTATGGAAGGTAGTCTGTTGTTGATATTTTTGTTATTCCAATGGATGGTAACCTTTTCATTATGGAAGGTAGTCTTTTGTCCATATTTTTGTTACTCCAATGGATGTTAGCCTTGTCATTATTGAAGGTAGTCTGTTGTCGATATCTTTGTTACTCCAATGGATGATAGCCTTGTCATTATATAAGGTAGTCTGTTGTTCATATTTTTGTTACTCTAATGGATGGTAGCCTTGTCAATATGGAAGGTAGTATGTCGTTAATATTTTTGTTACTCCAATGGATTATAGCCTTGTCATTACGGAAGGTAGTCTGTTGTTCAGATTTTTGTTACTCCAATGGATGGTAGCCTTGTCATTATGGAAGGTAGTCTGTTGTCGAGAATTTTGTTATTCTATTGGATGGTAGCCTTGTCATTACGGAAGGCACTTATTATCGATATTTTTGATACTCCAATGGATGGTAGCCTTGTCATTACGGAAGGTAGTCTGTTGTCAAGATTTTTGTTACCCCAATGGATGGTAGCCTTGTAATTATGGAAGGTAGTCTGTTGTTCAGATTTTTGTTACTCCAATGGATGGTAGCCTTGTCATTATGGAAGGTAGTATGTTGTTGAGATTTCTGTTACTCCAATGGATTGTAGCCTTGTCATTATGGAAGGTAGTCTGTTGTTCAGATTTTTGTTACTCCAATGGATGGTAGCCTTGTCATTATGGAAGGTAGTGTGTTGTCGATATTTTTGTTACTCCAATGGATGTTAGCCTTGTCATTATGGAAGGTAGTCTGTTGTCGAGATTTTTGTTACCCCAATGGATGGTAGCCTTGTAATTATGGAAGGTAGTTTGTTGTCGAGATTTTTGTTACTCCAATGGATGGAAGCCTTGTCATTATGGAAGGTAGTCGGTCGTTGAGAATTCTGTTTTTCCAATTGATTTTAGCCTTGTCATTATGTAAGGTAGTCTGTTGTTCATATTTTTGTTACTCCAAAGGATGTTAGCCTTGTCATTATGGAAGGTAGTCTGTTGTTGATATTTTTGTTATTCCAATGGATGGTAACCCTGTCATTATGGAAGGTAGTCTTTTGTCCAGATTTTTGGTACTACAATGGATGGTAGCCTTGTCATTATTGAAGGAAGTCTGTTGTCGATATCTTTGTTACTCCAATGGATGATAGCATTGTGATTATGCAAGGTAGTCTGTTGTTCAGATTTTTGTTACTCTAATGGATGGTAGCCTTGTCATTATGGAAGGTAGTCTGTTTTCGAAATTTGTTACTCCAATGAATGGTAGCCTTATCAATAGGGAAGGTAGTCTGTCGTTAATATTTTTGTTACTCCAATGGATTATAGCCTTGTCATTATGGAAGGTAGTCTGTTGTTCAGATTTTTGTTACTCCAATGGATGGTAGCCTTGTCATTATGGAAGGTAGTCTGTTGTCGATATTTTTGTTATTCCATTGGATGGTAGCCTTGTCATTACGGAAGGCACTTATTGTCGATATTTTTGATATTCCAATGGATGGTAGCCTTGTCATTACGGAAGGTAGTCTGTTGTCAAGATTTTATGTTACCCTAATGCATGGTAGCCTTGTAATTATGGAAGGTAGTCTGTTGTCGAGATTTTTGTTACTCCAATGGATGGTAGCCTTGTCACTATGGAAGGTAGTCTGTTGTTGAGATTTCTGTTACTCCAATGGATTGTAGCCTTGTCATTATGGAAGGTAGTCTGTTGTTCAGATTTTTGTTAATCCAATGGATGGTAGCATTGTCATTATGGAAGGTAGTTTGTTGTCGAGATTTTTGTTACTCCAATGGATGGTAGCCTTGTCATTATGGAAGGTAGTCTGTTGTCGAGATTTTTGTTACCCTAATGGATGGTAGCCTTGTAATTATGGAAGGTAGTTTCTTGTCGAGATTATTATTACTCCAATGGATTTTAGCCTTGTCATTATGTAAGGTAGTCTGTTGTTCAGATTTTTGTTACTCCAATGGATGGTAGCCTTGTCGTTATGGAAGGTAGTCTGTTGTTGAGATTTCTGTTACTCTAATGGATTGTAGCCTTGTCATTATGGAAGGTAGTCTTTCGTCCATATTTTTGTTACTCCAATGGATGGTAGCCTTGTCATTATTGAATGTAGTCTGTTGTTGATATCTTTGTTACTCCAATGGATGATAGCCTTGTCATTATGCAAGGTAGTCTGTTGTTCAGATTTTTGTTACTCTAATGGATGGTAGCCTTGTCATTATGGAAGGTAGTGTGTTATCGATATTTTTGTTACTCCAATGAATAGTAGCCTTGTCAATATGGAAGGTAGTCTGTCGTTAATATTTTTGTTACTCCAATGGATTATAGCCTTGTCATTATGGAAGGTAGTATTTTATTCAGATTTTTGTTACTCCAATGGAAGGTAGCCTTGTCATTATGGAAGGTAGTCTGTTGTCGACATTTTTGTTATTCTATTAGATGGAAGCCTTGTCATTACGGAAGGCACTTATTGTCGATATTTTTGATACTCCAATGGATGGTAGCCTTGTCATTACGAAAGGTAGTCTGTTGTCAATATTTTTGTTACCTTAATGGATGGTAGCCTTATAATTATGGAAGGTAGTCTGTTGTCGAGATTTTTGTTACTCCAATGGATTGTAGCCTTGTCATTATGGAAGGTAGTCTGTTGTTCAAATTTTTGTTACTCTAATGGATGGTAGCCTTGTCATTATGGAAGGTAGTCTGTTATCGATATTTTTGTTACTCAATGAATGGTAGCCTTGTCAATATGAAAGGTAGTCTGTCGTATAGATTTTTGTTACTCCAATGGATTATAGCCTTGTCATTATGGAAGGTAGTCTGTTGTTTAGATTTTTGTTACTCTAATGGATGGTAGCCTTGTCATTATGGAAGGTAGTCTGTTGTCGAGATTTTTGTTATTCCATTGGATGGTAGCCTTGTCATTACGGAAGGCACTTATTATCGATTTTTTTGATACTCCAATGGATGGTAGCCTTGTGATTACGAAAGGTAGTCTGTTGCCAAGATTTTTGTTACCCCAATGGATGGTAGACTTGTCATTATGGAAGGTAGTCTGTTGTTGAGATTTCTGTTACTCCAATGGATTGTAGCCTTGTCATTATGGAAGGTAGTCTGTTGTTCAGATTTTTGTTACTCCAATGGTTGGTAGCCTTGTCATTATGGAAGGTAGTGTGTTGTCGAGATTTTTGTTACTCCAATGGATGGTAGCCTTGTCATTATGGAAGGTAGTCTGTTGTCGAGATATTTGTTACCCCAATGGATGGTAGCCTTGTAATTATGGAAGGTAGTTTGTTGTCGAGATTTTTGTTACTCTAATGGATGGTAGCCTTGTCATTATGGAAGGTAGTCGGTCATTGAGAATTCTGTTACTCCAATGGATTTTAGCCTTGTCATTATGTAAGGTAGTCTGTTGTTCAGATTTTTGTTACTCCAATGGATGGTAGCCTTGTCGTTATGGAAGGTAGTCTGTTGTTGAGATTTGTGTTACTCCAATGGATTGTAGCCTTGTCATTATGGAAGGTAGTCTGTTGTTCGGATTTTTGTTACTCCAATGGATGTTAGCCTTGTCGTTATGGAAGGTAGTCTGTTGTTGATATTTTTGTTATTCCAATGGATGGTAACCTTTTCATTATGGAAGGTAGTCTTTTGTCCATATTTTTGTTACTCCAATGGATGTTAGCCTTGTCATTATTGAAGGTAGTCTGTTGTCGATATCTTTGTTACTCCAATGGATGATAGCTTTGTCATTATATAAGGTAGTCTGTTGTTCATATTTTTGTTACTCTAATGGATGGTAGCCTTGTCAATATGGAAGGTAGTCTGTCGTTAATATTTTTGTTACTCCAATGGATTATAGCCTTATCATTACGGAAGGTAGTCTGTTGTTCAAATTTTTGTTACTCCAATGGATGGTAGCCTTGTCATTATGGAAGGTAGTCTGTTGTCGAGAATTTTGTTATTCTATTGGATGGTAGCCTTGTCATTACGGAAGGCACTTATTATCGATATTTTTGATACTCCAATGGATGGTAGCCTTGTCATTACGGAAGGTAGTCTGTTGTCAAGATTTTTGTTACCCCAATGGATGGTAGCCTTGTAATTATGGAAGGTAGTCTGTTGTCGAGATTTTTGTTACTCCAATGGATGGTAGCCTTGTCATTATGGAAGGTAGTATGTTGTTGAGATTTCTGTTACTCCAATGGATTGTAGCCTTGTCATTATGGAAGGTAGTCTGTTGTTCAGATTTTTGTTACTCCAATGGATGGTAGCCTTGACATTATGGAAGGTAGTGTGTTGTCGATATTTTTGTTACTCCAATGGATGTTAGCCTTGTCATTATGGAAGGTAGTCTGTTGTCGAGATTTTTGTTACCCCAATGGATGGTAGCCTTGTAATTATGGAAGGTAGTTTGTTGTCGAGATTTTTGTTACTCCAATGGATGGAAGCCTTGTCATTATGGAAGGTAGTCGGTCGTTGAGAATTCTGTTTTTCCAATTGATTTTAGCCTTGTCAGTATGTAAGGTAGTCTGTTGTTCATATTTTTGTTACTCCAATGGATGTTAGCCTTGTCATTATGGAAGGTAGTCTGTTGTTGATATTTTTGTTATTCCAATGGATGGTAACCCTGTCATTATGGAAGGTAGTCTTTTGTCCAGATTTTTGTTACTCCAATGGATGGTAGCCTTGTCATTATTGAAGGAAGTCTGTTGTCGATATCTTTGTTACTCCAATGGATGATAGCCTTGTGATTATGCAAGGTAGTCTGTTGTTCAGATTTTTGTTACTCTAATGGATGGTAGCCTTGTCATTATGGAAGGTAGTCTGTTTTCGAAATTATTGTTACTCCAATGAATGGTAGCCTTATCAATAGGGAAGGTAGTCTGTCGTTAATATTTTTGTTACTCCCATGGATTATAGCCTTGTCATTATGGAAGGTAGTCTGTTGTTCAGATTTTTGTTACTCCAATGGATGGTAGCCTTGTCATTATGGAAGGTAGTTTGTTGTCGAGATTTTTGTTATTCCATTGGATGGTAGCCTTGTCATTACGGAAGGCACTTATTGTCGATATTTTTGATACTCCAATGGATGGTAGCCTTGTCATTACGGAAGGTAGTCTGTTGTCAAGATTTTTGTTACCCTAAAGCATGGTAGCCTTGTAATTATGGAAGGTAGTCTGTTGTCGAGATTTTTGTTACTCCAATGGATGGTAGCCTTGTCATTATGGAAGGTAGTCTGTTGTTCAGATTTTTGTTACTCTAATGGATGGTAGCCTTGTCATTATGGAAGGTAGTTTGTTGTCGATATTTTTGTTACTCAATGAATGGTAGCCTTGTCAATATGGAAGGTAGTTTGTCGTTTAGATTTTTGTTACTCCAATGGATATAGCCTTGTCATTATGGAAGGTAGTCTGTTGTTTAGATTGTTGTTACTCTAATGGATGGTAGCCTTGTCATTATGGAAGGTAGTCTGTTGTCGAGATTTTTGTTATTCCATTGGATGGTAGCCTTGTCATTACGGAAGGCACTTATTATCGATTTTTTTGATACTCCAATGGATGGTAGCCTTGTGATTACAGAAGGTAGTCTGTTGCCAAGATTTTGGTTACCCCAATGGATGGTAGCCTTGTAATTATGGAAGGTAGTCTGTTGTCGAGATTTTTGTTACTCCAATGGATGGAAGCCTTGTCATTATGGAAGGTAGTCTG
The DNA here is from genome assembly GCA_948472305.1 of Vicia faba. NCBI lineage: Eukaryota > Viridiplantae > Streptophyta > Magnoliopsida > Fabales > Fabaceae > Vicia > Vicia faba. The sequence continues at coordinate 851,306,832 of OX451739.1, forward strand.
TTGTTGAGATTTCTGTTACTCCAATGGATTGTAGCCTTGTCATTATGCAAGGTAGTCTGTTGTTCAGATTTTTGTTACTCTAATGGATGGTAGCCTTGTCATTATGGAAGGTAGTGTGTTGTCGATATTTTTGTTACTCCAATGAATAGTAGCCTTGTCAATATGGAAGGTAGTCTGTCGTTAATATTTTTGTTACTCCAATGGATTATAGCCTTGTCATTATGGAAGGTAGTATGTTGTTCAGATTTTTGTTACTCCAATGGAAGGTAGCCTTGTCATTATGGAAGGTAGTCTGTTGTCGAGATTTTTGTTATTCTATTAGATGGAAGCCTTGTCATTACGGAAGGCACTTATTGTCGATATTTTTGATACTCCAATGGATGGTAGCCTTGTCATTACGGAAGGTAGTCTGTTGTCAATATTTTTGTTACCCTAATGGATGGTAGCCTTATAATTATGGAAGGTAGTCTGTTGTCGAGATTTTTGTAACTCCAATGGATTGTAGCCTTGTCATTATGGAAGGTAGTCTGTTGTTCAGATTTTTGTTACTCTAATGGATGGTAGTCTTGTCATTATGGAAGGTAGTCTGTTGTCGATATTTTTGTTACTCAATGAATGGTAGCCTTGTCAATATGGAAGGTAGTCTTTCGTATAGATTTTTGTTACTCCAATGGATTATAGCCTTGTCATTATGGAAGGTAGTCTGTTGTTTAGATTTTTGTTACTCTAATGGATGGTAGCCTTGTCATTATGGAAGGTAGTCTGTTGTCGAGATTTTTGTTATTCCATTGGATGGTAGCCTTGTCATTACGGAAGGCACTTATTATCGATTTTTTTGATACTCCAATGGATGGTAGCCTTGTGATTACGAAAGGTAGTCTGTTGCCAAGATTTTTGTTACCCCAATGGATGGTAGCCTTGTCATTATGGAAGGTAGTTTGTTGTTGAGATTTCTGTTACTCCAATGGATTGTAGCCTTGTCATTATGGAAGGTAGTCTGTTGTTCAGATTTTTGTTACTCCAATGGTTGGTAGCCTTGTCATTATGGAAGGTAGTGTGTTGTCGAGATTTTTGTTACTCCAATGGATGGTAGCCTTGTCATTATGGAAGGTAGTCTGTTCTCGAGATATTTGTTACCCCAATGGATGGTAGCCTTGTAATTATGGAAGGTAGTTTGTTGTCGAGATTTTTGTTACTCTAATGGATGGTAGCCTTGTCATTATGGAAGGTAGTCGGTCATTGAGAATTCTGTTACTCCAATGGATTTTAGCCTTGTCATTATGTAAGGTAGTCTGTTGTTCAGATTTTTGTTACTCCAATGGATGGTAGCCTTGTCGTTATGGAAGGTAGTCTGTTGTTGAGATTTCTGTTACTCCAATGGATTGTAGCCTTGTCATTATGGAAGGTAGTCTTTCGTCCAGATTTTTGTTACTCCAATGGATGGTAGCCTTGTCATTATTGAAGGTAGTCTGTTGTCGATATCTTTGTTACTCCAATGGATGATAGCCTTGTCATTATGCAAGGTAGTTTGTTGTTCAGATTTTTGTTACTCTAATGTATGGTAGCCTTGTCATTATGGAAGATAGTGTGTTGTTAATATTTTTGTTACTCCAATGAATGGTAGCCTTGTCAATATGGAAGGCAGTCTGTCGTTAATATTTTTGTTACTCCAATGGATTATAGCCTTCTCATTATGGAAGGTAGTCTGTTGTTCAAATTTTAGTTACTCCAATGGAAGGTAGCCTTGTCATTATGGAAGGTAGTCTGTTGTCGAGATTTTTGTTATTCTATTAGATGGTAGCCTTGTCATTACGGAAGTCACTTATTGTCGATATTTTTGATACTCCAATGGATGGTAGCCTTGTCATTACGGAAGGTAGTCTGTTGTCAAGATTTTTGTTACCCCAATCGATGGTAGCCTTGTAATTATGGAAGGTAGTGTGTTGTCGAGATTTTTGTTACTCCAATGGATGGTAGCCTTGTCATTATGAAAGGTAGTCTGTTGTTGAGATTTTTGTTACTCCAATGGATTGTAGCCTTGTCATTATGGAAGATAGTCTGTTGTTCAGATTTTTGTTACTCTAATGGATGGTAGCCTTGTCATTATGGAAGGTAGTCTGTTGTCGATATTTTTGTTATTCCAATGAATGGTAACCTTGTCAATATGGAAGGTAGTCTGTCGTTAAAATTTTTGTTACTCCAATGGATTATAGCCTTGTCATTATGGAAGGTAGTATGTTGTTCAGATTTTTGTTACTCCAATGGATGGTAGCCTTGTCATTATGGAAGGTAGTCTGTTGTCGAGATTTTTGTTATTCCATTGGATGGTAGCCTTGTCATTACGGAAGGCACTTATTATCGATTTTTTTTGATACTCCAATGGATGGTAGCCTTGTGATTACGAAAGGTAGTCTGTTGCCAAGATTTTTGTTACCCCAATGGATGGTAGCCTTGTCATTATGGAAGGTAGTCTGTTGTTCAGATTTTTGTTACTCCAATGGTTGGTAGCCTTGTCATTATGGAAGGTAGTGTGTTGTCGAGATTTTTGTTACTCCAATGGATGGTAGCCTTGTCATTATGGAAGGTAGTCTGTTGTTGAGATATTTGTTACCCCAATGGATGGTAGCCTTGTACTTATGGAAGGTTGTTTGTTGTCGAGATTTTTGTTACTCTAATGGATGGTAGCCTTGTCATTATGGAAGGTAGTCGGTCATTGAGAATTCTGTTACTCCAATGGATTTTAGCCTTGTCATTATGTAAGGTAGTCTGTTGTTCAGATTTTTGTTACCTCAATGGATGGTAGCCTTGTCGTTATGGAAGGTAGTCTGTTGTTGAGATTTCTGTTACTCCAATGGATTGTAGCCTTGTCATTATGGAAGGTAGTCCGTTGTTCGGATTTTTGTTACTCCAATGGATGTTAGCCTTGTCGTTATGGAAGGTAGTCTGTTGTCGATATCTTTGTTACTCCAATGGATGTTAGCCTTGTCATTATTGAAGGTAGTCTGTTGTCGATATCTTTGTTACTCCAATGGATGATAGCCTTGTCATTATATAAGGTAGTCTGTTGTTCATATTTTTGTTACTCTAATGGATGGTAGCCTTGTCATTATGGAAGGTAGTCTGTTGTCGATATTTTTGTTACTCCAATGAATGGTAGCCTTGTCAATATGGAAGGTAGTATGTCGTTAATATTTTTGTTACTCCAATGGATTATAGCCTTGTCATTACGGAAGGTAGTTTGTTGTTCAGATTTTTGTAACTCCAATGGATGGTAGCCTTGTCATTATGGAAGGTAGTCTGTTGTCGAGAATTTTGTTATTCTATTGGATGGTAGCCTTGTCATTACGGAAGGCACTTATTGTCGATATTTTTGATACTCCAATGGATTGTAGCCTTGTCATTATGGAAGGTAGTCTGTTGTTCAGATTTTTGTTACTCCAATGGATGGTAGTCTTGTCATTATGGAAGGTAGTGTGTTGTCGATATTTTTGTTACTCCAATGGATGTTAGCCTTGTCATTATGGAAGGTAGTCTGTTGTCGAGATTTTTGTTACCCCAATGGATGGTAGCCTTGTAATTATGGAAGGTAGTTTGTTGTCGAGATTTTTGTTACTCCAATGGATGGAAGCGTTGTCATTATGGAAGGTAGTCGGTCATTGAGAATTCTGTTTTTCCAATTGATTTTAGCCTTGTTATTATGTAAGGTAGTCTGTCGTTAATATTTTTGTTACTCCAATGGATTATAGCCTTGTCATTACGGAAGGTAGTCTGTTGTTCAGATTTTTGTTACTCCAATGGATGGTAGCCTTGTCATTATGGAAGGTAGTCTGTTGTCGAGAATTTTGTTATTCTATTGGATGGTAGCCTTGTCATTACGGATGGCACTTATTGTCAATATTTTTGATACTCCAACGGATGGTAGCCTTGTCATTACGGAAGGTAGTCTGTTGTCAAGATTTTTGTTACCCCAATGGATGGTAGCCTTGTAATTATAGAAGGTAGTCTGTTGTCGAGATTTTTGTTACTCCAATGGATGGTAGCCTTGTCATTATGGAAGGTAGTATGTTGTTGAGATTTCTGTTACTCCAATGGATTGTAGCCTTGTCATTATGGAAGGTAGTCTAATGTTCAGATTTTTGTTACTCCAATGGATGCTAGCCTTGTCATTATGGAAGGTAGTGTGTTGTCGATATTTTTGTTACTCCAATGGATGTTAGCCTTGTCATTATGGAAGGTAGTCTGTTGTCGAGATTTTTGTTACCCCAATGGATGGTAGCCTTGTAATTATGGAAGGTAGTTTGTTGTCGAGATTTTTGTTACTCCAATGGATGGAAGCGTTGTCATTATGGAAAGTAGTCGGTCATTGAGAATTCTGTTTTTCCAATTGATTTTAGCCTTGTTATTATGTAAGGTAGTCTGTTGTTCATATTTTTGTTACTCCAATGGATGTTAGCCTTGTCATTATGGAAGGTAGTCTGTTGTTGATATTTTTGTTATTCCAATGGATGGTAACCCTGTCATTATGGAAGGTTGTCTTTTGTCCTGATTTTTGTTACTCCAATGGATGGTAGCCTTGTCATTATTGAAGGAAGTCTGTTGTCGATATCTTTGTTACTCCAAATGATGATAGCCTTGTGATTATGCAAGGTAGTCTGTCGTTCAGATTTTTGTTACTCTAATGGATGGTAGCCTTATCATTATGGAAGGTAATCTGTTTTCGAAATTATTGTTACTCCAATGAATGGTAGCCTTATCAATAGGGAAGGTAGTCTGTCGTTAATATTTTTGTTACTCCAATGGATTATAGCCTTGTCATTACGGAAGGTAGTCTGTTGTTCAGATTTAAGTTACTCCAATGGATGGTAGCCTTGTCATTATGGAAGGTAGTCTGTTGTCGAGAATTTTGTTATTCTATTGGATGGTAGCCTTGTCATTACGGAAGGCACTTATTGTCGATATTTTTGATACTCCAATGGATGGTAGCCTTGTCATTACAGAAGGTAGTCTGTTGTCAAGATTTTTGTTACCCCAATGGATGGTAGCCTTGTAATTATGGAAGGTAGTCTGTTGTCGAGATTTTTGTTACTCCAATGGATGGTAGCCTTGTCATTATGGAAGGTAGTATGTTGTTAAGATTTCTGTTACTCCAATGGATTGTAGCCTTGTCATTATGGAAGGTAGTCTGTTGTTCAGATTTTTGTTACTCCAATGGATGGTAGCCTTGTCATTATGGAAGGTAGTGTGTTGTCGATATTTTTGTTACTCCAATGGATGTTAGCCTTGTCATTATGGAAGGTAGTCTGTTGTCGAGATTTTTGTTACCCCAATGGATGGTAGCCTTGTAATTATGGAAGGTAGTTTGTTGTCGAGATTTTTGTTACTCCAATGGATGGAAGCCTTGTCATTATGGAAGGTAGTCGGTCGTTGAGAATTCTGTTTTTCCAATTGATTTTAGCCTTGTCATTATGTAAGGTAGTCTGTTGTTCATATTTTTGTTACTCCAATGGATGTTAGCCTTGTCATTATGGAAGGTAGTCTGTTTTTGATATTTTTGTTATTCCAATGGATGGTAACCCTGTCATTATGGAAGGTAGTCTTTTGTCCAGGTTTTTGTTACTCCAATGGATGGTAGCCTTGTCATTATTGAAGGAAGTCTGTTGTCGATATCTTTGTTACTCCAATGGATGATAGCCTTGTGATTATGCAAGGTAGTCTGTTGTTCAGATTTTTATTACTCTAATGGATGGTAGCCTTGTCATTATGGAAGGTAGTCTGTTTTCGAAATTATTGTTACTCCAATGAATGGTAGCCTTATCAATAGGGAAAGTAGTCTGTCGTTAATATTTTTGTTACTCCAATGGATTATAGCCTTGTCATTATGGAAGGTAGTCTGTTGTTCAAATTTTTGTTACTCCAATGGATGGTAGCCTTGTCATTATGGAAGGTAGTCTGTTGTCGAGATTTTTGTTATTCCATTGGATGGTAGCCTTGTCATTACGGAAGGCACTTATTATCGATATTTTTGATACTCCAATGGATGGTAGCCTTGTCATTACAGAAGGTAGTCTGTTGTCAAGATTTTTGTTACCCCAATGGATGGTAGCCATGTAATTATGGAAGGAAGTCTGTTGTCGAGATTTTTGTTACTCCAATGGATGGTAGCCTTGTCATTATGGAAGGTAGTATGTTGTTAAGATTTCTGTTACTCCAATGGATTGTAGCCTTGTCATTATGGAAGGTAGTCTGTTGTTCAGATTTTTGTTACTCCAATGGATGGTAGCCTTGTCATTATGGAAGGTAGTGTGTTGTCGATATTTTTGTTACTCCAATGGATGTTAGCCTTGTCATTATGGAAGGTAGTCTGTTGTCGAGATTTTTGTTACCCCAATGGATGGTAGCCTTGTAATTATGGAAGGTAGTTTGTTGTCGAGATTTTTGTTACTCCAATGGATGGAAGCCTTGTCAATATGGAAGGTAGTCGGTCGTTGAGAATTCTGTTTTTCCAATTGATTTTAGCCTTGTCATTATGTAAGGTAGTCTGTTGTTCATATTTTTGTTACTCCAATGGATGTTAGCCTTGTCATTATGGAAGGTAGTCTGTTTTTGATATTTTTGTTATTCCAATGGATGGTAACCCTGTCATTATGGAAGGTAGTCTTTTGTCCAGATTTTTGTTACTCCAATGGATGGTAGCCTTGTCATTATTGAAGGAAGTTTGTTGTCGATATCTTTGTTACTCCAATGGATGATAGCCTTGTGATTATGCAAGGTAGTCTGTTGTTCAGATTTTTGTTACTCTAATGGATGGTAGCCTTGTCATTATGGAAGGTAGTCTGTTTTCGAAATTATTGTTACTCCAATGAATGGTAGCCTTATCAATAGGGAAAGTAGTCTGTCGTTAATATTTTTGTTACTCCAATGGATTATAGCCTTGTCATTATGGAAGGTAGTCTGTTGTTCAAATTTTTGTTACTCCAATGGATGGTAGCCTTGTCATTATGGAAGGTAGTCTGTTGTCGAGATTTTTGTTATTCCATTGGATGGTAGCCTTGTCATTACGGAAGGCACTTATTATCGATATTTTTGATACTCCAATGGATTGTAGCCTTGTCATTATGGAAGGTAGTCTGTTGTTCAGATTTTTGTTACTCCAATGGATGGTAGTCTTGTCATTATGGAAGGTAGTGTGTTGTCGATATTTTTGTTACTCCAATGGATGTTAGCCTTGTCATTATGGAAGGTAGTCTGTTGTCGAGATTTTTGTTACCCCAATGGATGGTAGCCTTGTAATTATGGAAGGTAGTTTGTTGTCGAGATTTTTGTTACTCCAATGGATGGAAGCGTTGTCATTATGGAAGGTAGTCGGTCATTGAGAATTCTGTTTTTCCAATTGATTTTAGCCTTGTTATTATGTAAGGTAGTCTGTCGTTAATATTTTTGTTACTCCAATGGATTATAGCCTTGTCATTACGGAAGGTAGTCTGTTGTTCAGATTTTTGTTACTCCAATGGATGGTAGCCTTGTCATTATGGAAGGTAGTCTGTTGTCGAGAATTTTGTTATTCTATTGGATGGTAGCCTTGTCATTACGGATGGCACTTATTGTCAATATTTTTGATACTCCAACGGATGGTAGCCTTGTCATTACGGAAGGTAGTCTGTTGTCAAGATTTTTGTTACCCCAATGGATGGTAGCCTTGTAATTATAGAAGGTAGTCTGTTGTCGAGATTTTTGTTACTCCAATGGATGGTAGCCTTGTCATTATGGAAGGTAGTATGTTGTTGAGATTTCTGTTACTCCAATGGATTGTAGCCTTGTCATTATGGAAGGTAGTCTAATGTTCAGATTTTTGTTACTCCAATGGATGCTAGCCTTGTCATTATGGAAGGTAGTGTGTTGTCAATATTTTTGTTACTCCAATGGATGTTAGCCTTGTCATTATGGAAGGTAGTCTGTTGTCGAGATTTTTGTTACCCCAATGGATGGTAGCCTTGTAATTATGGAAGGTAGTTTGTTGTCGAGATTTTTGTTACTCCAATGGATGGAAGCGTTGTCATTATGGAAAGTAGTCGGTCATTGAGAATTCTGTTTTTCCAATTGATTTTAGCCTTGTTATTATGTAAGGTAGTCTGTTGTTCATATTTTTGTTACTCCAATGGATGTTAGCCTTGTCATTATGGAAGGCAGTCTGTTGTTGATATTTTTGTTATTCCAATGGATGGTAACCCTGTCATTATGGAAGGTAGTCTTTTGTCCAGATTTTTGTTACTCCAATGGATGGTAGCCTTGTCATTATTGAAGGAAGTATGTTGTCGATATCTTTGTTACTCCAAATGATGATAGCCTTGTGATTATGCAAGGTAGTCTGTCGTTCAGATTTTTGTTACTCTAATGGATGGTAGCCTTATCATTATGGAAGGTAATCTGTTTTCGAAATTATTGTTACTCCAATGAATGGTAGCCTTATCAATAGGGAAGGTAGTCTGTCGTTAATATTTTTGTTACTCCAATGGATTATAGCCTTGTCATTACGGAAGGTAGTCTGTTGTTCAGATTTAAGTTACTCCAATGGATGGTAGCCTTGTCATTATGGAAGGTAGTCTGTTGTCGAGAATTTTGTTATTCTATTGGATGGTAGCCTTGTCATTACGGAAGGCACTTATTGTCGATATTTTTGATACTCCAATGGATGGTAGCCTTGTCATTACAGAAGGTAGTCTGTTGTCAAGATTTTTGTTACCCCAATGGATGGTAGCCTTGTAATTATGGAAGGTAGTCTGTTGTCGAGATTTTTGTTACTCCAATGGATGGTAGCCTTGTCATTATGGAAGGTAGTATGTTGTTAAGATTTCTGTTACTCCAATGGATTGTAGCCTTGTCATTATGGAAGGTAGTCTGTTGTTCAGATTTTTGTTACTCCAATGGATGGTAGCCTTGTCATTATGGAAGGTAGTGTGTTGTCGATATTTTTGTTACTCCAATGGATGTTAGCCTTGTCATTATGGAAGGTAGTCTGTTGTCGAGATTTTTGTTACCCCAATGGATGGTAGCCTTGTAATTATGGAAGGTAGTTTGTTGTCGAGATTTTTGTTACTCCAATGGATGGAAGCCTTGTCATTATGGAAGGTAGTCGGTCGTTGAGAATTCTGTTTTTCCAATTGATTTTAGCCTTGTCATTATGTAAGGTAGTCTGTTGTTCATATTTTTGTTACTCCAATGGATGTTAGCCTTGTCATTATGGAAGGTAGTCTGTTTTTGATATTTTTGTTATTCCAATGGATGGTAACCCTGTCATTATGGAAGGTAGTCTTTTGTCCAGGTTTTTGTTACTCCAATGGATGGTAGCCTTGTCATTATTGAAGGAAGTCTGTTGTCGATATCTTTGTTACTCCAATGGATGATAGCCTTGTGATTATGCAAGGTAGTCTGTTGTTCAGATTTTTGTTACTCTAATGGATGGTAGCCTTGTCATTATGGAAGGTAGTCTGTTTTCGAAATTATTGTTACTCCAATGAATGGTAGCCTTATCAATAGGGAAAGTAGTCTGTCGTTAATATTTTTGTTACTCCAATGGATTATAGCCTTGTCATTATGGAAGGTAGTCTGTTGTTCAAATTTTTGTTACTCCAATGGATGGTAGCCTTGTCATTATGGAAGGTAGTCTGTTGTCGAGATTTTTGTTATTCCATTGGATGGTAGCCTTGTCATTACGGAAGGCACTTATTATCGATATTTTTGATACTCCAATGGATGGTAGCCTTGTCATTACAGAAGGTAGTCTGTTGTCAAGATTTTTGTTACCCCAATGGATGGTAGCCATGTAATTATGGAAGGAAGTCTGTTGTCGAGATTTTTGTTACTCCAATGGATGGTAGCCTTGTCATTATGGAAGGTAGTATGTTGTTAAGATTTCTGTTACTCCAATGGATTGTAGCCTTGTCATTATGGAAGGTAGTCTGTTGTTCAGATTTTTGTTACTCCAATGGATGGTAGCCTTGTCATTATGGAAGGTAGTGTGTTGTCGATATTTTTGTTACTCCAATGGATGTTAGCCTTGTCATTATGGAAGGTAGTCTGTTGTCGAGATTTTTGTTACCCCAATGGATGGTAGCCTTGTAATTATGGAAGGTAGTTTGTTGTCGAGATTTTTGTTACTCCAATGGATGGAAGCCTTGTCAATATGGAAGGTAGTCGGTCGTTGAGAATTCTGTTTTTCCAATTGATTTTAGCCTTGTCATTATGTAAGGTAGTCTGTTGTTCATATTTTTGTTACTCCAATGGATGTTAGCCTTGTCATTATGGAAGGTAGTCTGTTTTTGATATTTTTGTTATTCCAATGGATGGTAACCCTGTCATTATGGAAGGTAGTCTTTTGTCCAGATTTTTGTTACTCCAATGGATGGTAGCCTTGTCATTATTGAAGGAAGTTTGTTGTCGATATCTTTGTTACTCCAATGGATGATAGCCTTGTGATTATGCAAGGTAGTCTGTTGTTCAGATTTTTGTTACTCTAATGGATGGTAGCCTTGTCATTATGGAAGGTAGTCTGTTTTGGAAATTATTGTTACTCCAATGAATGGTAGCCTTATCAATAGGGAAAGTAGTCTGTCGTTAATATTTTTGTTACTCCAATGGATTATAGCCTTGTCATTATGGAAGGTAGTCTGTTGTTCAAATTTTTGTTACTCCAATGGATGGTAGCCTTGTCATTATGGAAGGTAGTCTGTTGTCGAGATTTTTGTTATTCCATTGGATGGTAGCCTTGTCATTACGGAAGGCACTTATTATCGATATTTTTGATACTCCAATGGATTGTAGCCTTGTCATTATGGAAGGTAGTCTGTTGTTCAGATTTTTGTTACTCCAATGGATGGTAGTCTTGTCATTATGGAAGGTAGTGTGTTGTCGATATTTTTGTTACTCCAATGGATGTTAGCCTTGTCATTATGGAAGGTAGTCTGTTGTCGAGATTTTTGTTACCCCAATGGATGGTAGCCTTGTAATTATGGAAGGTAGTTTGTTGTCGAGATTTTTGTTACTCCAATGGATGGAAGCGTTGTCATTATGGAAGGTAGTCGGTCATTGAGAATTCTGTTTTTCCAATTGATTTTAGCCTTGTTATTATGTAAGGTAGTCTGTCGTTAATATTTTTGTTACTCCAATGGATTATAGCCTTGTCATTACGGAAGGTAGTCTGTTGTTCAGATTTTTGTTACTCCAATGGATGGTAGCCTTGTCATTATGGAAGGTAGTCTGTTGTCGAGAATTTTGTTATTCTATTGGATGGTAGCCTTGTCATTACGGATGGCACTTATTGTCAATATTTTTGATACTCCAACGGATGGTAGCCTTGTCATTACGGAAGGTAGTCTGTTGTCAAGATTTTTGTTACCCCAATGGATGGTAGCCTTGTAATTATAGAAGGTAGTCTGTTGTCGAGATTTTTGTTACTCCAATGGATGGTAGCCTTGTCATTATGGAAGGTAGTATGTTGTTGAGATTTCTGTTACTCCAATGGATTGTAGCCTTGTCATTATGGAAGGTAGTCTAATGTTCAGATTTTTGTTACTCCAATGGATGCTAGCCTTGTCATTATGGAAGGTAGTGTGTTGTCAATATTTTTGTTACTCCAATGGATGTTAGCCTTGTCATTATGGAAGGTAGTCTGTTGTCGAGATTTTTGTTACCCCAATGGATGGTAGCCTTGTAATTATGGAAGGTAGTTTGTTGTCGAGATTTTTGTTACTCCAATGGATGGAAGCGTTGTCATTATGGAAAGTAGTCGGTCATTGAGAATTCTGTTTTTCCAATTGATTTTAGCCTTGTTATTATGTAAGGTAGTCTGTTGTTCATATTTTTGTTACTCCAATGGATGTTAGCCTTGTCATTATGGAAGGTAGTCTGTTGTTGATATTTTTGTTATTCCAATGGATGGTAACCCTGTCATTATGGAAGGTAGTCTTTTGTCCAGATTTTTGTTACTCCAATGGATGGTAGCCTTGTCATTATTGAAGGAAGTATGTTGTCGATATCTTTGTTACTCCAAATGATGATAGCCTTGTGATTATGCAAGGTAGTCTGTCGTTCAGATTTTTGTTACTCTAATGGATGGTAGCCTTATCATTATGGAAGGTAATCTGTTTTCGAAATTATTGTTACTCCAATGAATGGTAGCCTTATCAATAGGGAAGGTAGTCTGTCGTTAATATTTTTGTTACTCCAATGGATTATAGCCTTGTCATTTCGGAAGGTAGTCTGTTGTTCAGATTTAAGTTACTCCAATGGATGGTAGCCTTGTCATTATGGAAGGTAGTCTGTTGTCGAGAATTTTGTTATTCTATTGGATGGTAGCCTTGTCATTACGGAAGGCACTTATTGTCGATATTTTTGATACTCCAATGGATGGTAGCCTTGTCATTACAGAAGGTAGTCTGTTGTCAAGATTTTTGTTACCCCAATGGATGGTAGCCTTGTAATTATGGAAGGTAGTCTGTTGTCGAGATTTTTGTTACTCCAATGGATGGTAGCCTTGTCATTATGGAAGGTAGTATGTTGTTAAGATTTCTGTTACTCCAATGGATTGTAGCCTTGTCATTATGGAAGGTAGTCTGTTGTTCAGATTTTTGTTACTCCAATGGATGGTAGCCTTGTCATTATGGAAGGTAGTGTGTTGTCGATATTTTTGTTACTCCAATGGATGTTAGCCTTGTCATTATGGAAGGTAGTCTGTTGTCGAGATTTTTGTTACCCCAATGGATGGTAGCCTTGTAATTATGGAAGGTAGTTTGTTGTCGAGATTTTTGTTACTCCAATGGATGGAAGCCTTGTCATTATGGAAGGTAGTCGGTCGTTGAGAATTCTGTTTTTCCAATTGATTTTAGCCTTGTCATTATGTAAGGTAGTCTGTTGTTCATATTTTTGTTACTCCAATGGATGTTAGCCTTGTCATTATGGAAGGTAGTCTGTTTTTGATATTTTTGTTATTCCAATGGATGGTAACCCTGTCATTATGGAAGGTAGTCTTTTGTCCAGGTTTTTGTTACTCCAATGGATGGTAGCCTTGTCATTATTGAAGGAAGTCTGTTGTCGATATCTTTGTTACTCCAATGGATGATAGCCTTGTGATTATGCAAGGTAGTCTGTTGTTCAGATTTTTGTTACTCTAATGGATGGTAGCCTTGTCATTATGGAAGGTAGTCTGTTTTCGAAATTATTGTTACTCCAATGAATGGTAGCCTTATCAATAGGGAAAGTAGTCTGTCGTTAATATTTTTGTTACTCCAATGGATTATAGCCTTGTCATTATGGAAGGTAGTCTGTTGTTCAAATTTTTGTTACTCCAATGGATGGTAGCCTTGTCATTATGGAAGGTAGTCTGTTGTCGAGATTTTTGTTATTCCATTGGATGGTAGCCTTGTCATTACGGAAGGCACTTATTATCGATATTTTTGATACTCCAATGGATGGTAGCCTTGTCATTACAGAAGGTAGTCTGTTGTCAAGATTTTTGTTACCCCAATGGATGGTAGCCATGTAATTATGGAAGGAAGTCTGTTGTCGAGATTTTTGTTACTCCAATGGATGGTAGCCTTGTCATTATGGAAGGTAGTATGTTGTTAAGATTTCTGTTACTCCAATGGATTGTAGCCTTGTCATTATGGAAGGTAGTCTGTTGTTCAGATTTTTGTTACTCCAATGGATGGTAGCCTTGTCATTATGGAAGGTAGTGTGTTGTCGATATTTTTGTTACTCCAATGGATGTTAGCCTTGTCATTATGGAAGGTAGTCTGTTGTCGAGATTTTTGTTACCCCAATGGATGGTAGCCTTGTAATTATGGAAGGTAGTTTGTTGTCGAGATTTTTGTTACTCCAATGGATGGAAGCCTTGTCAATATGGAAGGTAGTCGGTCGTTGAGAATTCTGTTTTTCCAATTGATTTTAGCCTTGTCATTATGTAAGGTAGTCTGTTGTTCATATTTTTGTTACTCCAATGGATGTTAGCCTTGTCATTATGGAAGGTAGTCTGTTTTTGATATTTTTGTTATTCCAATGGATGGTAACCCTGTCATTATGGAAGGTAGTCTTTTGTCCAGATTTTTGTTACTCCAATGGATGGTAGCCTTGTCATTATTGAAGGAAGTTTGTTGTCGATATCTTTGTTACTCCAATGGATGATAGCCTTGTGATTATGCAAGGTAGTCTGTTGTTCAGATTTTTGTTACTCTAATGGATGGTAGCCTTGTCATTATGGAAGGTAGTCTGTTTTCGAAATTATTGTTACTCCAATGAATGGTAGCCTTATCAATAGGGAAAGTAGTCTGTCGTTAATATTTTTGTTACTCCAATGGATTATAGCCTTGTCATTATGGAAGGTAGTCTGTTGTTCAAATTTTTGTTACTCCAATGGATGGTAGCCTTGTCATTATGGAAGGTAGTCTGTTGTCGAGATTTTTGTTATTCCATTGGATGGTAGCCTTGTCATTACGGAAGGCACTTATTATCGATATTTTTGATACTCCAATGGATGGTAGCCTTGTCATTACGGAAGGTAGTCTGTTGTCAAGATTTTTGTTACCCTAATGCATGGTAGCCTTGTAATTATGGAAGGTAGTCTGTTGTCGAGATTTTTGTTACTCCAATGGATGGTAGCCTTGTCATTATGGAAGGTAGTCTGTTGTTCAGATTTTTGTTACTCTAATGGATGGTAGCCTTGTCATTATGGAAGGTAGTCTGTTGTCGATATTTTTGTTACTCAATGAATGGTAGCCTTGTCAATATGGAAGGTAGTCTGTCGTTTAGATTTTTGTTACTCCAATGGATTATAGCCTTGTCATTATGGAAGGTAGTCTGTTGTTTAGATTGTTGTTACTCTAATGGATGGTAGCCTTGTCATTATGGAAGGTAGTTTGTTGTCGAGATTTTTGTTATTCCATTGGATGGTAGCCTTGTCATTACGGAAGGCACGTATTATCGATTTTTTTGATACTCCAATGGATGGTAGCGTTGTGATTACGGAAGGTAGTCTGTTGCCAAGATTTTTGTTACCCCAATGGATGGTAGCCTTGTAATTATGGAAGGTAGTCTGTTGTCGAGATTTTTGTTACTCCAATGGATGGAAGCCTTGTCATTATGGATGGTAGTCTGTTGTTGAGATTTCTGTTACTCCAATGGATTGTAGCCTTGTCATTATGCAAGGTAGTCTGTTGTTCAGATTTTTGTTACTCTAATGGATGGTAGCCTTGTCATTATGGAAGGTAGTGTGTTGTCGATATTTTTGTTACTCCAATGAATAGTAGCCTTGTCAATATGGAAGGTAGTCTGTCGTTAATATTTTTGTTACTCCAATGGATTATAGCCTTGTCATTATGGAAGGTAGTATGTTGTTCAGATTTTTGTTACTCCAATGGAAGGTAGCCTTGTCATTATGGAAGGTAGTCTGTTGTCGAGATTTTTGTTATTCTATTAGATGGAAGCCTTGTCATTACGGAAGGCACTTATTGTCGATATTTTTGATACTCCAATGGATGGTAGCCTTGTGATTACGAAAGGTAGTCTGTTGCCAAGATTTTTGTTACCCCAATGGATGGTAGCCTCGTCATTATGGAAGGTAGTCTGTTGTTGAGATTTCTGTTACTCCAATGGATTGTAGCCTTGTCATTATGGAAGGTAGTCTGTTGTTCAGATTTTTGTTACTCCAATGGTTGGTAGCCTTGTCATTATGGAAGGTAGTGTGTTGTCGAGATTTTTGTTACTCCAATGGATGGTAGCCTTGTCATTATGGAAGGTAGTCTGTTGTCGAGATATTTGTTACCCCAATGGATGGTAGCCTTGTACTTATGGAAGGTAGTTTATTGTCGAGATTTTTGTTACTCTAATGGATGGTAGCCTTGTCATTATGGAAGCTAGTCGGTCATTGAGAATTCTGTTACTCCAATGGATTTTAGCCTTGTCATTATGTAAGGTAGTCTGTTGTTCAGATTTTTGTTACTCCAATGGATGGTAGCCTTGTCGTTATGGAAGGTAGTTTGTTGTTGAGATTTCTGTTACTCCAATGGATTGTAGCCTTGTCATTATGGAAGGTAGTCTGTTGTTCGGATTTTTGTTACTCCAATGGATGTTAGCCTTGTCGTTATGGAAGGTAGTCTGTTGTTGATATTTTTGTTATTCCAATGGATGGTAACCTTGTCATTATGGAAGGTAGTCTTTTGTCCATATTTTTGTTACTCCAATTGATGTTAGCCTTGTCGTTATTGAAGGTAGTCTGTTGTCGATATCTTTGTTACTCCAATGGATGATAGCCTTGTCATTATATAAGGTAGTCTGTTGTTCATATTTTTGTTACTCTAATGGATGGTAGCCTTGTCATTATGGAAGGTAGTCTGTTGTCGATATTTTTGTTACTCCAATGAATGGTAGCCTTGTCAATATGGAAGGTAGTATGTCGTTAATATTTTTGTTACTCCAATGGATTATAGCCTTGTCATTACGGAAGGTAGTCTGTTGTTCAGATTTTTGTTACTCCAATGGATGGTAGCCTTGTCATTATGGAAGGTAGTCTGTTGTCGAGAATTTTGGTATTCTATTGGATGGTAGCCTTGTCATTACGGAAGGCACTTATTGTCGATATTTTTGATACTCCAATGGATTGTAGCCTTGTCATTATGGAAGGTAGTCTGTTGTTCAGATTTTTGTTACTCCAATGGATGGTAGCCTTGTCATTATGGAAGGTAGTGTGTTGTCGATATTTTTGTTACTCCAATGGATGTTAGCCTTGTCATTATGGAAGGTAGTCTGTTGTCGAGATTTTTGTTACCCCAATGGATGGTAGCCTTGTAATTATGGAAGGTAGTTTGTTGTCGAGATTTTTGTTACTCCAATGGATGGAAGCGTTGTCATTATGGAAGGTAGTCGGTCATTGAGAATTCTGTTTTTCCAATTGATTTTAGCCTTGTTATTATGTAAGGTAGTCTGTCGTTAATATTTTTGTTACTCCAATGGATGTTAGCCTTGTCATTATGGAAGGTAGTCTGTTGTTCAGATTTTTGTTACTCCAATGGATGGTAGCCTTGTCATTATAGAAGGTAGTCTGTTGTCGAGATTTTTGTTATTCCATTGGATGGTAGCCTTGTCATTACGGAAGGCACTTATTATCGATTTTTTTGATACTCCAATGGATGGTAGCCTTGTGATTTCGAAAGGTAGTCTGTTGCCAAGATTTTTGTTACCCCAATGGATGGTAGCCTCGTCATTATGGAAGGTAGTCTGTTGTTGAGATTTCTATTACTCCAATTGATTGTAGCCTTGTCATTATGGAAGGTAGTCTGTTGTTCAAATTTTTGTTACTCCAATGGTTGGTAGCCTTGTCATTATGGAAGGTAGTGTGTTGTCGAGATTTTTGTTACTCCAATGGATGGTAGCCTTGTCATTATGGAAGGTAGTCTGTTGTCGAGATATTTGTTACCCCAATGGATGGTAGCCTTGTACTTATGGAAGGTAGTTTATTGTCGAGATTTTTGTTACTCTAATGGATGGTAGCCTTGTCATTATGGAAGGTAGTCGGTCATTGAGAATTCTGTTACTCCAATGGATTTTAGCCTTGTCATTATGTAAGGTAGTCTGTTGTTCAGATTTTTGTTACTCCAATGGATGGTAGCCTTGTCGTTATGGAAGGTAGTCTGTTGTTGAGATTTCTGTTACTCCAATGGATTGTAGCCTTGTCATTATGGAAGGTAGTCCGTTGTTCGGATTTTTGTTACTCCAATGGATGTTAGCCTTGTCGTTATGGAAGGTAGTCTGTTGTTGATATTTTTGTTATTCTAATGGATGGTAACCTTGTCATTATGGAAGGTAGTCTTTTGTCCATATTTTTGTTACTCCAATGGATGTTAGCCTTGTCATTATTGAAGGTAGTCTGTTGTCGATATCTTTGTTACTCCAATGGATGATAGCCTTGTCATTATATAAGGTAGTCTGTTGTTCATATTTTTGTTACTCTAATGGATGGTAGCCTTGTCATTATGGAAGGTAGTCTGTTGTCGATATTTTTGTTACTCCAATGAATGGTAGCCTTGTCAATATGGAAGGTAGTATGTCGTTAATATTTTTGTTACTCCAATGGATTATAGCCTTGTCATTACGGAAGGTAGTCTGTTGTTCAGATTTTTGTTACTCCAATGGATGGTAGCCTTGTCATTATGGAAGGTAGTCTGTTGTCGAGAATTTTGGTATTCTATTGGATGGTAGCCTTGTCATTACGGAAGGCACTTATTGTCGATATTTTTGATACTCCAATGGATTGTAGCCTTGTCATTATGGAAGGTAGTCTGTTGTTCAAATTTTTGTTACTCCAATGGATGGTAGCCTTGTCATTATGGAAGGTAGTGTGTTGTCGATATTTTTGTTACTCCAATGGATGTTAGCCTTGTCATTATGGAAGGTAGTCTATTGTCGAGATTTTTGTTACCCCAATGGATGGTAGCCTTGTAATTATGGAAGATAGTTTGTTGTCGAGATTTTTGTTACTCCAATGGATGGAAGCATTGTCATTATGGAAGGTAGTCGGTCATTGAGAATTCTGTTTTTCCAATTGATTTTAGCCTTGTTATTATGTAAGGTAGTCTGTCGTTAATATTTTTGTTACTCCAATTGATGTTAGCCTTGTCATTATGGAAGGTAGTCTGTTGTTCAGATTTTTGTTACTCCAATGGATGGTAGCCTTGTCATTATGGAAGGTAGTCTGTTGTCGAGAATTTTGTTATTCTATTGGATGGTAGCCTTGTCATTACGGAAGGCACTTATTGTCGATATTTTTGATACTCCAATGGATGGTAGCCTTGTCATTACGGAAGGTAGTCTGTTGTCAAGATTTTTGTTACCCCAATGGATGGTAGCCTTGTAATTATAGAAGGTAGTCTGTTGTCGAGATTTTTGTTACTCCAATGGATGGTAGCCTTGTCATTATGGAAGGTAGTATGTTGTTGAGATTTCTGTTACTCCAATGGATTGTAGCCTTGTCATTATGGAAGGTAGTCTAATGTTCAGATTTTTGTTACTCCAATGGATGCTAGCCTTGTCATTATGGAAGGTAGTGTGTTGTCGATATTTTTGTTACTCCAATGGATGTTAGCCTTGTCATTATGGAAGGTAGTCTGTTGTCGAGATTTTTGTTACCCCAATGGATGGTAGCCTTGTAATTATGGAAGGTAGTTTATTGTCGAGATTTTTGTTACTCCAATGGATGGAAGCATTGTCATTATGGAAAGTAGTCGGTCATTGAGAATTCTGTTTTTCCAATTGATTTTAGCCTTGTTATTATGTAAGGTAGTCTGTTGTTCATATTTTTGTTACTCCAATGGATGTTAGCCTTGTCATTATGGAAGGTAGTCTGTTGTTGATATTTTTGTTATTCCAATGGATGGTAACCCTGTCATTATGGAAGGTAGTCTTTTGTCCAGATTTTTGTTACTCCAATGGGATGGTAGCCTTGTCATTATTGAAGGAAGTCTGTTGTCGATATCTTTGTTACTCCAAATGATGATAGCCTTGTGATTATGCAAGGTAGTCTGTTGTTCAGATTTTTGTTACTCTAATGGATGGTAGCCTTGTCATTATGGAAGGTAGTCTGTTTTCGAAATTATTGTTACTCCAATGAATGGTAGCCTTATCAATAGGGAAGGTAGTCTGTCGTTAATATTTTTGTTACTCAAATGGATTATAGCCTTGTCATTACGGAAGGTAGTCTGTTGTT
The DNA here is from genome assembly GCA_948472305.1 of Vicia faba. Taxonomy (NCBI): domain Eukaryota; kingdom Viridiplantae; phylum Streptophyta; class Magnoliopsida; order Fabales; family Fabaceae; genus Vicia; species Vicia faba. The sequence goes on from OX451739.1 coordinate 851,326,579, forward strand.
CAGATTTTTGTTACTCCAATGGATGGTAGCCTTGTCATTATGGAAGGTAGTCTGTTGTCGAGAATTTTGTTATTCTATTGGATGGTAGCCTTGTCATTACGGAAGGCACTTATTGTCGATATTTTTGATACTCCAATGGATGGTAGCCTTGTCATTACGGAAGGTAGTCTGTTGTCAAGATTTTTGTTACCCCAATGGATGGTAGCCTTGTAATTATGGAAGGTAGTCTGTTGTCGAGATTTTTGTTACTCCAATGGATGGTAGCCTTGTCATTATGGAAGGTAGTATGTTGTTAAGATTTCTGTTACTCCAATGGATTGTAGCCTTGTCATTATGGAAGGGAGTCTGTTGTTCAGATTTTTGTTACTCCAATGGATGGTAGCCTTGTCATTATGGAAGGTAGTGTGTTGTCGATATTTTTGTTACTCCAATGGATGTTAGCCTTGTCATTATGGAAGGTAGTCTGTTGTCGAGATTTTTGTTACCCCAATGGATGGTAGCCTTGTAATTATGGAAGGTAGTTTGTTGTCGAGATTTTTGTTACTCCAATGGATGGAAGCGTTGTCATTATGGAAAGTAGTCGGTCATTGAGAATTCTGTTTTTCCAATTGATTTTAGCCTTGTTATTATGTAAGGTAGTCTGTTGTTCATATTTTTGTTACTCCAATGGATGTTAGCCTTGTCATTATGGAAGGTAGTCTGTTGTTGATATTTTTGTTATTCCAATGGATGGTAACCCTGTCATTATGGAAGGTAGTCTTTTGTCCAGATTTTTGTTACTCCAATGGATGGTAGCCTTGTCATTATTGAAGGAAGTCTGTTGTCGATATCTTTGTTACTCCAAATGATGATAGCCTTGTGATTATGCAAGGTAGTCTGTTGTTCAGATTTTTGTTACTCTAATGGATGGTAGCCTTGTCATTATGGAAGGTAGTCTGTTTTCGAAATTATTGTTACTCCAATGAATGGTAGCCTTATCAATAGGGAAGGTAGTCTGTCGTTAATATTTTTGTTACTCCAATGGATTATAGCCTTGTCATTACGGAAGGTAGTCTGTTGTTCAGATTTTTGTTACTCCAATGGATGGTAGCCTTGTCATTATGGAAGGTAGTCTGTTGTCGAGAATTTTGTTATTCTATTGGATGGTAGCCTTGTCATTACGGAAGGCACTTATTGTCGATATTTTTGATACTCCAATGGATGGTAGCCTTGTCATTACGGAAGGTAGTCTGTTGTCAAGATTTTTGTTACCCCAATGGATGGTAGCCTTGTAATTATGGAAGGTAGTCTGTTGTCGAGATTTTTGTTACTCCAATGGATGGTAGCCTTGTCATTATGGAAGGTAGTATGTTGTTCAGATTTCTGTTACTCCAATGGATTGTAGCCTTGTCAATATGGAAGGGAGTCTGTTGTTCAGATTTTTGTTACTCCAATGGATGGTAGCCTTGTCATTATGGAAGGTAGTGTGTTGTCGATATTTTTGTTACTCCAATGGATGTTAGCCTTGTCATTATGGAAGGTAGTCTGTTGTCGAGATTTTTGTTACCCCAATGGATGGTAGCCTTGTAATTATGGAAGGTAGTTTGTTGTCGAGATTTTTGTTACTCCAATGGATGGAAGCGTTGTCATTATGGAAAGTAGTCGGTCATTGAGAATTCTGTTTTTCCAATTGATTTTAGCCTTGTTATTATGTAAGGTAGTCTGTTGTTCATATTTTTGTTACTCCAATGGATGTTAGCCTTGTCATTATGGAAGGTAGTCTGTTGTTGATATTTTTGTTATTCCAATGGATGGTAACCCTGTCATTATGGAAGGTAGTCTTTTGTCCAGATTTTTGTTACTCCAATGGATGGTAGCCTTGTCATTATTGAAGGAAGTCTGTTGTCGATATCTTTGTTACTCCAAATGATGATAGCCTTGTGATTATGCAAGGTAGTCTGTTGTTCAGATTTTTGTTACTCTAATGGATGGTAGCCTTGTCATTATGGAAGGTAGTCTGTTTTCGAAATTATTGTTACTCCAATGAATGGTAGCCTTATCAATAGGGAAGGTAGTCTGTCGTTAATATTTTTGTTACTCCAATGGATTATAGCCTTGTCATTACGGAAGGTAGTCTGTTGTTCAGATTTTTGTTACTCCAATGGATGGTAGCCTTGTCATTATGGAAGGTAGTCTGTTGTCGAGAATTTTGTTATTCTATTGGATGGTAGCCTTGTCATTCCGGAAGGCACTTATTGTCGATATTTTTGATACTCCAATGGATGGTAGCCTTGTCATTACGGAAGGTAGTCTGTTGTCAAGATTTTTGTTACCCCAATGGATGGTAGCCTTGTAATTATGGAAGGTAGTCTGTTGTCGAGATTTTTGTTACTCCAATGGATGGTAGCCTTGTCATTATGGAAGGTAGTATGTTGTTAAGATTTCTGTTACTCCAATGGATTGTAGCCTTGTCATTATGGAAGGTAGTCTGTTGTTCAGATTTTTGTTACTCCAATGGATGGTAGCCTTGTCATTATGGAAGGTAGTGTGTTGTCGATATTTTTGTTACTCCAATGGATGTTAGCCTTGTCATTATGGAAGGTAGTCTGTTGTCGAGATTTTTGTTACCCCAATTGATGGTAGCCTTGTAATTATGGAAGGTAGTTTGTTGTCGAGATTTTTGTTACTCCAATGGATGGAAGCCTTGTCATTATGGAAGGTAGTCGGTCGTTGAGAATTCTGTTTTTCCAATTGATTTTAGCCTTGTCATTATGTAAGGTAGTCTGTTGTTCATATTTTTGTTACTCCAATGGATGTTAGCCTTGTCATTATGGAAGGTAGTCTGTTTTTGATATTTTTGTTATTCCAATGGATGGTAACCCTTGTCAATAGAGAAAGTAGTCTGTCGTTAATATTTTTGTTATTTTTGTTATTTTTGTTACTCTAATGGATGGTAGCCTTGTCATTATGGAAGGTAGTCTGTTGTCGATATTTTTGTTACTCAATGAATGGTAGCCTTGTCAATATGGAAGGTAGTCTGTCGTATAGATTTTTGTTACTCCAATGGATTATAGCCTTGTCATTATGGAAGGTAGTCTGTTGTTTAGATTTTTGTTACTCTAATGGATGGTAGCCTTGTCATTATGGAAGGTAGTCTGTTGTCGAGATTTTTGTTATTCCATTGGATGGTAGCCTTGTCATTACGGAAGGCACTTATTATCGATTTTTTTGATACTCCAATGGATGGTAGCCTTGTGATTACGAAAGGTAGTCTGTTGCCAAGATTTTTGTTACCCCAATGGATGGTAGCCTTGTCATTATGGAAGGTAGTCTGTTGTTGAGATTTCTGTTACTCCAATGGATTGTAGCCTTGTCATTATGGAAGGTAGTCTGTTGTTCAGATTTTTGTTACTCCAATGGTTGGTAGCCTTGTCATTATGGAAGGTAGTGTGTTGTCGAGATTTTTTTTACTCCAATGGATGGTAGCCTTGTCATTATGGAAGGTAGTCTGTTGTCGAGATATTTGTTACCCCAATGGATGGTAGCCTTGTAATTATGGAAGGTAGTTTGTTGTCGAGATATTTGTTACTCTAATGGATGGTAGCCTTGTCATTATGGAAGGTAGTCGGTCATTGAGAATTCTGTTACTCCAATGGATTTTAGCCTTGTCATTATGTAAGGTAGTCTGTTGTTCAGATTTTTGTTACTCCAATGGATGGTAGCCTTGTCGTTATGGAAGTTAGTCTGTTGTTGAGATTTCTGTTACTACAATGGATTGTAGCCTTGTCATTACGGAAGGTAGTCTTTCGTCCAGATTTTTGTTACTCCAATGGATGGTAGCCTTGTCATTATTGAAGGTAGTCTGTTGTCGAGATCTTTGTTACTCCAATGGATGATAGCCTTATCATTATGCATGGTAGTCTGTTGTTCAGATTTTTGTTACTCTAATGGATGGTAGCCTTGTCATTATGGAAGGTAGTGTGTTGTTGATATTTTTGTTACTCCAATGAATGGTAGCCTTGTCAATATGGAAGGCAGTCTTTCGTTAATATTTTTGTTACTCCAATGGATTATAGCCTTGTCATTATGGAAGGTAGTCTGTTGTTCAGATTTTAGTTACTCTAATGGAAGGTAGCCTTGTCATTATGGAAGGTAGTCTGTTGTCGAGATTTTTGTTATTCTATTAGATGGTAGCCTTGTCATTACGGAAGTCACTTATTGTCGATATTTTTGATACTCCAATGGATGGTAGCCTTGTCATTACGGAAGGTAGTCTGTTGTCAAGATTTTTGTTACCCCAATGGATGGTAGCCTTGTAATTAAGGAAGGTAGTGTGTTGTCGAGATTTTTGTTACTCCAATGGATGGTAGCCTTGTCATTATGAAAGGTTGTCTGTTGTTGAGATTTTTGTTACTCCAATGGATTGTAGCCTTGTCATTATGGAAGGTAGTCTGTTGTTCAGATTTTTGTTACTCTAATGGATGGTAGCCTTGTCATTATGGAAGGTAGTCTGTTGTCGATATTTTTGTTATTCCAATGAATGGTAGCCTTGTCAATATGGAAGGTAGTCTGTCATTAAAATTTTTGTTACTCCAATGGATTATAGCCTTGTCATTATGGAAGGTAGTCTGTTGTTCAGATTTTTGTTACTCCAATGGATGGTAGCCTTGTCATTATGGAAGGTAGTCTGTTGTTCAGATTTTTGTTACTCCAATGGTTGGTAGCCTTGTCATTATGGAAGGTAGTGTGTTGTCGAGATTTTTGTTACTCCAATGGATGGTAGCCTTGTCATTATGGAAGGTAGTCTGTTGTCGAGATATTTGTTACCCCAATGGATGGTAGCATTGTAATTATGGAAGGTAGTTTGTTGTCGAGATTTTTGTTACTCTAATGGATGGTAGCCTTGTCATTATGGAAGGTAGTCGGTCATTGAGAATTCTGTTACTCCAATGGATTTTAGCCTTGTCATTATGTAAGGTAGTCTGTTGTTCAGATTTTTGTTACTCCAATGGATGGTAGCCTTGTCGTTATGGAAGGTAGTCTGTTGTTGAGATTTCTGTTACTCCAATGGATTGTAGCCTTGTCATTACGGAAGGTAGTCTTTCGTCCAGATTTTTGTTACTCCAATGGATGGTAGCCTTGTCATTATTGAAGGTAGTCTGTTGTCGATATCTTTGTTACTCCAATGGATGATAGCCTTGTCATTATGCAAGGTAGTCTGTTGTTCAGATTTTTGTTACTCTAATGGATGGTAGCCTTGTCATTATGGAAGGTAGTGTGTTGTTGATATTTTTGTTACTCCAACGAATGGTAGCCTTGTCAATATGGAAGGTAGTCTGTCGTTAAATTTTTTGTTACTCCAATGGATTATAACCTTGTCATTATGGAAGGTAGTCTGTTGTTCAGATTTTTGTTACTCCAATGGATGGTAGCCTTGTCATTATGGAAGGTAGTCTGTTGTCGAGATTTTTGTTATTCCATTGGATGGTAGCCTTGTCATTACGGAAGGCACTTATTGTCGATATTTTTGATACTCCAATGGATGGTAGCCTTGTCATTACGGAAGGTAGTCTGTTGTCAAGATTTTTGTTACCCCAATGGATGGTAGCCTTGTAATTATGGAAGGTAGTCTATTGTCGATATTTTTGTTACTCCAATGGATGGTAGCCTTGTCATTATGGAAGGTAGTCTGTTCTTGAGATTTCTGTTACTCCAATGGATTGTAGCCTTGTCATTATGGAAGGTAGTCTGTTGTTCAGATTTTTGTTAATCCAATGGATGGTAGCCTTGTTATTATGGAAGGTAGTCTGTTGTCGAGATTTTTGTTACTTCAATGGATGGTAGCCTTTTCATTATGGAAGGTGGTCTGTTGTCGAGATTTTTGTTACCCCAATGGATGGTAGCCTTGTAATTATGGAAGGTAGTTTGTTGTCGAGATTATTGTTACTCCAATGGATGGTAGCCTTGTCATTATGGAAGGTAGTCAGTCGTTGAGAATTCTGTTACTCCAATGGATTTTAGCCTTGTCATTATGTAAGGTAGTCTGTTGTTCAAATTTTTGTTACTCCAATGGATGTTAGCCTTGTCGTTATGGAAGGTAGTCTGTTGTTGATATTTTTGTTATTCCAATGGATGGTAACCTTGTCATTATGGAAGGTAGTCTTTTGTCCATATTTTTTTTACTCCAATGGATGTTTGCCTTGTCATTATTGAAGGTAGTCTATTGTCGATATCTTTGTTACTCCAATGGATGATAGCCTTGTCATTATGGAAGGTAGTCTGTTGTTAAGATTTTAGTTACTCCAATGGATTTTAGCCTTGTCATTATGTAAGGTAGTCTGTTGTTCAGATTTTTGTTACTCTAATGGATTGTAGCCTTGTCATTATGGAAGGTAGTATGTTGTCGAGATTTTTGTTATTCCATTGGATGGTAGCCTTGTCATTACGGAAGGCACTTATTGTCGATATTTTTGATACTCCAATGGATGGTATCCTTGTCATTACGGAAGGTAGTCTGTTGCCAAGATTTTTGTTACCCCAATGGATGGTAACCTTGTAATTATGGAAGGTAGTCTGTTGTCGAGATTTTTGTTACTCCAATGGATAGAAGCCTTGTCATTATAGAAGGTAGTCTGTTGTTGAGATTTCTGTTACTCCAATGGATTGTAGCCTTGTCATTATGGAAGGTAGTCTGTTGTTCAGATTTTTGTTAATCCAATGGATGGTAGCATTGTCATTATGGAAGGTAGTCTGTTGTCGAGATTTTTGTTACTCCAATGGATGGTAGCCTTGTCATTATGGAAGGTAGTCTGTTGTCGAGATTTTTGTTACCCCAATGGATGGTAGCCTTGTAATTATGGAAGGTAGTTTATTGTCGAGATTATTGTTACTCCAGTGGATTTTAGCCTTGTCATTATGTAAGGTAGTCTGTTGTTCAAATTTTTGTTACTCCAATTGGTGTTAGCCTTGTCGTTATGGAAGGTAGTCTGTTGTTGATATTTTTGTTATTCCAATGGATGGTAACCTTGTCATTATGGAAGGTAGTCTTTTGTCCAGATTTTTGTTACTCCAATGGATGTTAGCCTTGTCATTATTTAAGGTAGTTTGTTGTCGATATCTTTGTTACTCCAATGGATGATAGCCTTGTCATTATGCAAGGTAGTCTGTTGTTCAGATTTTTGTTACTCTAATGGATGGTAACCTTGTCATTATGGAAGGTAGTCTGTTGTCGATATTTTTGTTACTCCAATGAATGGTAGCCTTGTCAATATGGAAGGTAGGCTGTCGTTAATATTTTTGTTACTTCAATGGATTATAGCCTTGTCATTATGGAAGGTAGTCTGTTGTTAAGATTTTTATTTCTCCAATGGATGGTAGCCTTGTCATTATGGAAGGTAGTCTGTTGTCGAGATTTTTATTATTCTATTGGATGGTAGCCTTGTCATTACGGAAGGCACTTATTGTCGATATTTTTGATACTCCAATGGATGGTAGCCTTGTCATTACGGAAGGTAGTCTGTTGTCAAGATTTTTGTTACCCCAATGGATGGTAGCCTTGTAATTATGGAAGGTAGTCTGTTGTCGAGATTTTTGTTAATCCAATGGATGGTAGCCTTGTCATTATGGAAGGTAGTCTGTTGTTGAGATTTCTGTTACTCCAATGGATTGTAGCCTTGTCATTATGGAAGGTAGTCTGTTGTTCAGATTTTTGTTACTCCAATGGATGGTAGCCTTGTCATTATGGAAGGTAGTGTGTTGTCGAGATTTTTGTTACTCCAATGGATGGTAGCCTTGTCATTATGGAAGGTAGTCTGTTATCGAGATTTTTGTTACCCCAATGGATGGTAGCCTTGTAATTATGGAAGGTAGTTTGTTGTCGAGATTTTTGTTACTCTAATGGATGGTAGCCTTGTCATTATGGAAGGTAGTCGGTCATTGAGAATTCTGTTACTCCAATGGATTTTAGACTTGCCATTATGTAAGGTAGTCTGTTGTTCAGATTTTTTTTACTCCAATGGATGTTAGACTTGTCATTATGGAAGGTAGTCTGTTGTTGATATTTTTGTTATTCCAATGGATGGTAACCTTGTCATTATGGAAGGTAGTCTTTTGTCCAGATTTTTGTTACTCAAATGAATGGTAGCCTTGTCATTATTGAAGGAAGTCTATTGTCGATATCTTTGTTACTCCAATGGATGATAACCTTGTCATTATGCAAGGTAGTCTGTTGTTCAGATTTTTGTTACTCTAATGGATGGTAGCCTTGTCATTAAAGAAGCTAGTCTGTTTTCGATATTTTTGTTACTCCAATGAATGGTAGCTTTGTAAATATGGAAGGTAGTCTGTCTTTAATATTTTTGTTACTCCAATGGATTATAGCCTTGTCATTATGGAAGGTAGTGTGTTGTTCATATTTTTGTTACTCCAATGGATGGTAGCCTTGTCATTATGGAAGGTAGTCTGTTGTCGAGATATTTGTTACCCCAATGGATGGTAGCCTTGTAATTATGGAAGGTAGTCTGTTGTCGAGATTTTTGTTACTCCAATGGATGGTAGCCTTGTCATTATGGAAGGTAGTATGTTGTTAAGATTTCTGTTACTCCAATGGATTGTAGCCTTGTCATTATGGAAGGTAGTCTGTTGTTCAGATTTTTGTTACTCCAATGGATGGTAGCCTTGTCATTATGGAAGGTAGTGTGTTGTCGATATTTTTGTTACTCCAATGGATGTTAGCCTTGTCATTATGGAAGGTAGTCTGTTGTCGAGATTTTTGTTACCCCAATGGATGGTAGCCTTGTAATTATGGAAGGTAGTTTGTTGTCGAGATTTTTGTTACTCCAATGGATGGAAGCCTTGTCATTATGGAAGGTAGTCGGTCGTTGAGAATTCTGTTTTTCCAATTGATTTTAGCCTTGTCATTATGTAAGGTAGTCTGTTGTTCATATTTTTGTTACTCCAATGGATGTTAGCCTTGTCATTATGGAAGGTAGTCTGTTTTTGATATTTTTGTTATTCCAATGGATGGTAACCCTGTCATTATGGAAGGTAGTCTTTTGTCCAGATTTTTGTTACTCCAATGGATGGTAGCCTTGTCATTATTGAAGGAAGTCTGTTGTCGATATCTTTGTTACTCCAATGGATGATAGCCTTGTGATTATGCAAGGTAGTCTGTTGTTCAGATTTTTGTTACTCTAATGGATGGTAGCCTTGTCATTATGGAAGGTAGTCTGTTTTCGAAATTATTGTTACTCCAATGAATGGTAGCCTTATCAATAGGGAAAGTAGTCTGTCGTTAATATTTTTGTTACTCCAATGGATTATAGCCTTGTCATTATGGAAGGTAGTCTGTTGTTCAAATTTTTGTTACTCCAATGGATGGTAGCCTTGTCATTATGGAAGGTAGTCTGTTGTCGAGATTTTTGTTATTCCATTGGATGGTAGCCTTGTCATTACGGAAGGCACTTATTATCGATATTTTTGATACTCCAATGGATGGTAGCCTTGTCATTACGGAAGGTAGTCTGTTGTCAAGATTTTTGTTACCCTGATGCATGGTAGCCTTGTAATTATGGAAGGTAGTCTGTTGTCGAGATTTTTGTTACTCCAATGTATGGTAGCCTTGTCATTATGGAAGGTAGTCTGTTGTTCAGATTTTTGTTACTCTAATGGATGGTAGCCTTGTCATTATGGAAGGTAGTCTGTTGTCGATATTTTTGTTACTCAATGAATGGTAGCCTTGTCAATATGGAAGGTAGTCTGTCGTTTAGATTTTTGTTACTCCAATGGATTATAGCCTTGTCATTATGGAAGGTAGTCTGTTGTTTAGATTGTTGTTACTCTAATGGATGGTAGCCTTGTCATTATGGAAGGTAGTTTGTTGTCGAGATTTTTGTTATTCCATTGGATGGTAGCCTTGTCATTACGGAAGGCACTTATTATCGATTTTTTTGATACTCCAATGGATGGTAGCCTTGTGATTACGGAAGGTAGTCTGTTGCCAAGATTTTTGTTACCCCAATGGATGGTAGCCTTGTAATTATGGAAGGTAGTCTGTTGTCGAGATTTTTGTTACTCCAATGGATGGAATCCTTGTCATTATGGATGGTAGTCTGTTGTTGAGATTTCTGTTACTCCAATGGATTGTAGCCTTGTCATTATGCAAGGTAGTATGTTGTTCAGATTTTTGTTACTCTAATGGATGGTAGCCTTGTCATTATGGAAGGTAGTGTGTTGTCGATATTTTTGTTACTCCAATGAATAGTAGCCTTGTCAATATGGAAGGTAGTCTGTCGTTAATATTTTTGTTACTCCAATGGATTATAGCCTTGTCATTATGGAAGGTAGTATGTTGTTCAGATTTTTGTTACTCCAATGGAAGGTAGCCTTGTCATTATGGAAGGTAGTCTGTTGTCGAGATTTTTGTTATTCTATTAGATGGAAGCCTTGTCATTATGGAAGGCACTTATTGTCGATATTTTTGATACTCCAATGGATGGTAGCCTTGTCATTACGGAAGGTAGTCTGTTGTCAATATTTTTGTTACCCTAATAGATGGTAGCCTTATAATTATGGAAGGTAGTCTGTTGTCGAGATTTTTGTTACTCCAATGGATTGTAGCCTTGTCATTATGGAAGGTAGTCTGTTGTTCAGATTTTTGTTACTCTAATGGATGGTAGCCTTGTCATTATGGAAGGTAGTCTGTTGTCGATATTTTTGTTACTCAATGAATGGTAGCCTTGTCAATATGGAAGGTAGTCTGTCGTATAGATTTTTGTTACTCCAATGGATTATAGCCTTGTCATTATGGAAGGTAGTCTGTTGTTTAGATTTTTGTTACTCTAATGGATGGTAGCCTTGTCATTATGGAAGGTAGTCTGTTGTCGAGATTTTTGTTATTCCATTGGATGGTAGCCTTGTCATTACGGAAGGCACTTATTATCGATTTTTTTGATACTCCAATGGATGGTAGCCTTGTGATTATGAAAGGTAGTCTGTTGCCAAGATTTTTGTTACCCCAATGGATGGTAGCCTTGTCATTATGGAAGGTAGTCTGTTGTTGAGATTTCTGTTACTCCAATGGATTGTAGCCTTGTCATTATGGAAGGTAGTCTGTTGTTCAGATTTTTGTTACTCCAATGGTTGGTAGCCTTGTCATTATGGAAGGTAGTGTGTTGTCGAGATTTTTGTTACTCCAATGGATGGTAGCCTTGTCATTATGGAAGGTAGTCTGTTGTCGAGATATTTGTTACCCCAATGGATGGTAGCCTTGTAATTATGGAAGGTAGTTTGTTGTCGAGATTTTTGTTACTCTAATGGATGGTAGCCTTGTCATTATGGAAGGTAGTCGGTCATTGAGAATTCTGTTACTCCAATGGATTTTAGCCTTGTCATTATGTAAGGTAGTCTGCTGTTCAGATTTTTGTTACTCCAATGGATGGTAGCCTTGTCGTTATGGAAGGTAGTCTGTTGTTGAGATTTCTGTTACTACAATGGATTGTAGCCTTGTCATTACGGAAGGTAGTCTTTCGTCCAGATTTTTGGTACTCCAATGGATGGTAGCCTTGTCATTATTGAAGGTAGTCTGTTGTCGATATCTTTGTTACTCCAATGGATGATAGCCTTGTCATTATGCATGGTAGTCTGTTGTTCAGATTTTTGTTACTCTAATGGATGGTAGCCTTGTCATTATGGAAGGTAGTGTGTTGTTGATATTTTTGTTACTCCAATGAATGGTAGCCTTGTCAATATGGAAGGCAGTCTGTCGTTAATATTTTTGTTACTCCAATGGATTATAGCCTTGTCATTATGGAAGGTAGTCTGTTGTTCAGATTTTAGTTACTCCAATGGAAGGTAGCCTTGTCATTATGGAAGGTAGTCTGTTGTCGAGATTTTTGTTATTCTATTAGATGGTAGCCTTGTCATTACGGAAGTCACTTATTGTCGATATTTTTGATATTCCAATGGATGGTAGCCTTGTCATTACGGAAGGTAGTCTGTTGTCAAGATTTTTGTTACCCCAATGGATGGTAGCCTTGTAATTATGGAAGGTAGTGTGTTGTCGAGATTTTTGTTACTCCAATGGATGGTAGCCTTGTCATTATGAAAGGTAGTCTGTTGTTGAGATTTTTGTTACTCCAATGGATTGTAGCCTTGTCATTATGGAAGGTAGTCTGTTGTTCAGATTTTTGTTACTCTAATGGATGGTAGCCTTGTCATTATGGAAGGTAGTCTGTTGTCGATATTTTTGTTACTCAATGAATGGTAGCCTTGTCAATATGGAAGGTAGTCTGTCGTATAGATTTTTGTTACTCCAATGGATTATAGCCTTGTCATTATGGAAGGTAGTCTGTTGTTTAGATTTTTGTTACTCTAATGGATGGTAGCCTTGTCATTATGGAAGGTAGTCTGTTGTCGAGATTTTTGTTATTCCATTGGATGGTAGCCTTGTCATTACGGAAGGCACTTATTATCGATTTTTTTGATACTCCAATGGATGGTAGCCTTGTGATTATGAAAGGTAGTCTGTTGCCAAGATTTTTGTTACCCCAATGGATGGTAGCCTTGTCATTATGGAAGGTAGTCTGTTGTTGAGATTTCTGTTACTCCAATGGATTGTAGCCTTGTCATTATGGAAGGTAGTCTGTTGTTCAGATTTTTGTTACTCCAATGGTTGGTAGCCTTGTCATTATGGAAGGTAGTGTGTTGTCGAGATTTTTGTTACTCCAATGGATGGTAGCCTTGTCATTATGGAAGGTAGTCTGTTGTCGAGATATTTGTTACCCCAATGGATGGTAGCCTTGTAATTATGGAAGGTAGTTTGTTGTCGAGATTTTTGTTACTCTAATGGATGGTAGCCTTGTCATTATGGAAGGTAGTCGGTCATTGAGAATTCTGTTACTCCAATGGATTTTAGCCTTGTCATTATGTAAGGTAGTCTGCTGTTCAGATTTTTGTTACGCCAATGGATGGTAGCCTTGTCGTTATGGAAGGTAGTTTGTTGTTGAGATTTCTGTTACTACAATGGATTGTAGCCTTGTCATTACGGAAGGTAGTCTTTCGTCCAGATTTTTGTTACTCCAATGGATGGTAGCCTTGTCATTATTGAAGGTAGTCTGTTGTCGATATCTTTGTTACTCCAATGGATGATAGCCTTGTCATTATGCATGGTAGTCTGTTGTTCAGATTTTTGTTACTCTAATGGATGGTAGCCTTGTCATTATGGAAGGTAGTGTGTTGTTGATATTTTTGTTACTCCAATGAATGGTAGCCTTGTCAATATGGAAGGCAGTCTGTCGTTAATATTTTTGTTACTCCAATGGATTATAGCCTTGTCATTATGGAAGGTAGTCTGTTGTTCAGATTTTAGTTACTCCAATGGAAGGTAGCCTTGTCATTATGGAAGGTAGTCTGTTGTCGAGATTTTTGTTATTCTATTAGATGGTAGCCTTGTCATTACGGAAGTCACTTATTGTCGATATTTTTGTTACTCCAATGGATGGTAGCCTTGTCATTACGGAAGGTAGTTTGTTGTCAAGATTTTTGTTACCCCAATGGATGGTAGCCTTGTAATTATGGAAGGTAGTGTGTTGTAGAGATTTTTGTTACTCCAATGGATGGTAGCCTTGTCATTATGAAAGGTAGTCTGTTGTTGAGATTTTTGTTACTCCAATGGATTGTAGCCTTGTCATTATGGAAGGTAGTCTGTTGTTCAGATTTTTGTTACTCTAATGGATGGTAGCCTTGTCATTATGGAAGGTAGTCTGTTGTCGATATTTTTGTTATTCCAATGAATGGTAGCCTTGTCAATATGGAAGGTAGTCTGTCATTAAAATTTTTGTTACTCCAATGGATTATAGCCTTGTCATTATGGAAGGTAGTCTGTTGTTCAGATTTTTGTTACTCCAATGGATGGTAGCCTTGTCATTATGGAAGGTAGTCTGTTGTTCAGATTTTTGTTACTCCAATGGTTGGTAGCCTTGTCATTATGGAAGGTAGTGTGTTGTCGAGATTTTTGTTACTCCAATGGATGATAGCCTTGTCATTATGGAAGGTAGTCTGTTGTCGAGATATTTGTTACCCCAATGGATGGTAGCATTGTAATTATGGAAGGTAGTTTGTTGTCGAGATTTTTGTTACTCTAATGGATGGTAGCCTTGTCATTATGGAAGGTAGTCGGTCATTGAGAATTCTGTTACTCCAATGGATTTTAGCCTTGTCATTATGTAAGGTAGTCTGTTGTTCAGATTTTTGTTACTCCAATGGATGGTAGCCTTGTCGTTATGGAAGGTAGTCTGTTGTTGAGATTTCTGTTACTCCAATGGATTGTAGCCTTGTCATTACGGAAGGTAGTCTTTCGTCCAGATTTTTGTTACTCCAATGGATGGTAGCCTTGTCATTATTGAAGGTAGTCTGTTGTCGATATCTTTGTTACTCCAATGGATGATAGCCTTGTCATTATGCAAGGTAGTCTGTTGTTCAGATTTTTGTTACTCTAATGGATGGTAGCCTTGTCATTATGGAAGGTAGTGTGTTGTTGATATTTTTGTTACTCCAACGAATGGTAGCCTTGTCAATATGGAAGGTAGTCTTTCGTTAAATTTTTTGTTACTCCAATGGATTATAACCTTGTCATTATGGAAGGTAGTCTGTTGTTCAGATTTTTGTTACTCCAATGGATGGTAGCCTTGTCATTATGGAAGGTAGTCTGTTGTCGAGATTTTTGTTATGCCATTGGATGGTATCCTTGTCATTACGGAAGGCACTTATTGTCGATATTTTTGATACTCCAATGGATGGTAGCCTTGTCATTACGGAAGGTAGTCTGTTGTCAAGATTTTTGTTACCCTAATGGATGGTAGCCTTGTAATTATGGAACGTAGTCTATTGTCGATATTTTTGTTACTCCAATGGATGGTAGCCTTGTCATTATGGAAGGTAGTTTGTTCTTGAGATTTCTGTTACTCCAATGGATTGTAGCCTTGTCATTATGGAAGGTAGTCTGTTGTTCAGATTTTTGTTAATCCAATGGATGGTAGCCTTGTTATTATGGAAGGTAGTCTGTTGTCGAGATTTTTGTTACTTCAATGGATGGTAGCCTTTTCATTATGGAAGGTGGTCTGTTGTCGAGATTTTTGTTACCCCAATGGATGGTAGCCTTGTAATTATGGTAGGTAGTTTGTTGTCGAGATTATTGTTACTCCAATGGATGGTAGCCTTGTCATTATGGAAGGTAGTCAGTCGTTGAGAATTCTGTTACTCCAATGGATTTTAGCCTTGTCATTATGTAAGGTAGTCTGTTGTTCAAATTTTTGTTACTCCAATGGATGTTAGCCTTGTCGTTATGGAAGGTAGTCTGTTGTTGATATTTTTGTTATTCCAATGGATGGTAACCTTGTCATTATGGAAGGTAGTCTTTTGTCCAGATTTTTGTTACTCAAATGAATGGTAGCCTTGTCATTATTGAAGGAAGTCTATTGTCGATATCTTTGTTACTCCAATGGTGATAACCTTGTCATTATGCAAGGTAGTCTGTTGTTCAGATTTTTGTTACTCTAATGGATGGTAGCCTTGTCATTAAAGAAGCTAGTCTGTTTTCGATATTTTTGTTACTCCAATGAATGGTAGCTTTGTAAATATGGAAGGTAGTCTGTCTTTAATATTTTTGCTACTCCAATGGATTATAGCCTTGTCATTATGGAAGGTAGTGTGTTGTTCATATTTTTGTTACTCCAATGGATGGTAGCCTTGTCATTATGGAAGGTAGTCTGTTGTCGAGATATTTGTTACCCCAATGGATGGTAGCCTTGTAATTATGGAAGGTAGTCTGTTGTCGAGATTTTTGTTACTCCAATGGATGGTAGCCTTGTCATTATGGAAGGTAGTATGTTGTTAAGATTTCTGTTACTCCAATGGATTGTAGCCTTGTCATTATGGAAGGTAGTCTGTTGTTCAGATTTTTGTTACTCCAATGGATGGTAGCCTTGTCATTATGGAAGGTAGTGTGTTGTCGATATTTTTGTTACTCCAATGGATGTTAGCCTTGTCATTATGGAAGGTAGTCTGTTGTCGAGATTTTTGTTACCCCAATGGATGGTAGCCTTGTAATTATGGAAGGTAGTTTGTTGTCGAGATTTTTGTTACTCCAATGGATGGAAGCCTTGTCATTATGGAAGGTAGTCGGTCGTTGAGAATTCTGTTTTTCCAATTGATTTTAGCCTTGTCATTATGTAAGGTAGTCTGTTGTTCATATTTTTGTTACTCCAATGGATGTTAGCCTTGTCATTATGGAAGGTAGTCTGTTTTTGATATTTTTGTTATTCCAATGGATGGTAACCCTGTCATTATGGAAGGTAGTCTTTTGTCCAGATTTTTGTTACTCCAATGGATGGTAGCCTTGTCATTATTGAAGGAAGTCTGTTGTCGATATCTTTGTTACTCCAATGGTCGATAGCCTTGTGATTATGCAAGGTAGTCTGTTGTTCAGATTTTTGTTACTCTAATGGATGGTAGCCTTGTCATTATGGAAGGTAGTCTGTTTTCGAAATTATTGTTACTCCAATGAATGGTAGCCTTATCAATAGGGAAAGTAGTCTGTCGTTAATATTTTTGTTACTCCAATGGATTATAGCCTTGTCATTATGGAAGGTAGTCTGTTGTTCAAATTTTTGTTACTCCAATGGATGGTAGCCTTGTCATTATGGAAGGTAGTCTGTTGTCGAGATTTTTGTTATTCCATTGGATGGTAGCCTTGTCATTACGGAAGGCACTTATTATCGATATTTTTGATACTCCAATGGATGGTAGCCTTGTCATTACGGAAGGTAGTCTGTTGTCAAGATTTTTGTTACCCTAATGCATGGTAGCCTTGTAATTATGGAAGGTAGTCTGTTGTCGAGATTTTTGTTACTCCAATGTATGGTAGCCTTGTCATTATGGAAGGTAGTCTGTTGTTCAGATTTTTGTTACTCTAATGGATGGTAGCCTTGTCATTATGGAAGGTAGTCTGTTGTCGATATTTTTGTTACTCAATGAATGGTAGCCTTGTCAATATGGAAGGTAGTCTGTCGTTTAGATTTTTGTTACTCCAATGGATTATAGCCTTGTCATTATGGAAGGTAGTCTGTTGTTTAGATTGTTGTTACTCTAATGGATGGTAGCCTTGTCATTATGGAAGGTAGTTTGTTGTCGAGATTTTTGTTATTCCATTGGATGGTAGCCTTGTCATTACGGAAGGCACTTATTATCGAGTTTTTTTGATACTCCAATGGATGGTAGCCTTGTGATTACGGAAGGTAGTCTGTTGCCAAGATTTTTGTTACCCCAATGGATGGTAGCCTTGTAATTATGGAAGGTAGTCTGTTGTCGAGATTTTTGTTACTCCAATGGATGGAATCCTTGTCATTATGGATGGTAGTCTGTTGTTGAGATTTCTGTTACTCCAATGGATTGTAGCCTTGTCATTATGCAAGGTAGTCTATTGTTCAGATTTTTGTTACTCTAATGGATGGTAGCCTTTTCATTATGGAAGGTAGTGTGTTGTCGATATTTTTGTTACTCCAATGAATAGTAGCCTTCTCAATATGGAAGGTAGTCTGTCGTTAATATTTTTGTTACTCCAATGGATTATAGCCTTGTCATTATGGAAGGTAGTATGTTGTTCAGATTTTTGTTACTCCAATGGAAGGTAGCCTTGTCATTATGGAAGGTAGTCTGTTGTCGAGATTTTTGTTATTCTATTAGATGGAAGCCTTGTCATTACGGAAGGCACTTATTGTCGATATTTTTGATACTCCAATGGATGGTAGCCTTGTCATTACGGAAGGTAGTCTGTTGTCAATATTTTTGTTACCCTAATAGATTGTAGCCTTATAATTATGGAAGGTAGTCTGTTGTCGAGATTTTTGTTACTCCAATGGATTGTAGCCTTGTCATTATGGAAGGTAGTCTGTTGTTCAGATTTTTGTTACTCTAATGGATGGTAGCCTTGTCATTATGGAAGGTAGTCTGTTGTCGATATTTTTGTTACTCAATGAATGGTAGCCTTGTCAATATGGAAGGTAGTCTGTCGTATAGATTTTTGTTACTCCAATGGATTATAGCCTTGTCATTATGGAAGGTAGTCTGTTGTTTAGATTTTTGTTACTCTAATGGATGGTAGCCTTGTCATTATGGAATGTAGTCTGTTGTCGAGATTTTTGTTATTCTATTGGATGGTAGCCTTGTCATTACGGAAGGCACTTATTATCGATTTTTTTGATACTCCAATGGATGGTAGCCTTGTGATTACGAAAGGTAGTCTGTTGCCAAGATTTTTGTTACCCCAATGGATGGTAGCCTTGTCATTATGGAAGGTAGTCTGTTGTTGAGATTTCTGTTACTCCAATGGATTGTAGCCTTGTCATTATGGAAGGTAGTCTGTTGTTCAGATTTTTGTTACTCCAATGGTTGGTAGCCTTGTCATTATGGAAGGTAGTGCGTTGTCGAGATTTTTGTTACTCCAATGGATGGTAGCCTTGTCATTATGGAAGGTAGTCTGTTGTCGAGATATTTGTTACCCCAATGGATGGTAGCCTTGTAATTATGGAAGTTAGTTTGTTGTCGAGATTTTTGTTACTCTAATGGATGGTAGCCTTGTCATTATGGAAGGTAGTCGGTCATTGAGAATTCTGTTACTCCAATGGATTTTAGCCTTGTCATTATGTAAGGTAGTCTGCTGTTCAGATTTTTGTTACTCCAATGGATGGTAGCCTTGTCGTTATGGAAGGTAGTCTGTTGTTGAGATTTCTGTTACTACAATGGATTGTAGCCTTGTCATTACGGAAGGTAGTCTTTCGTCCAGATTTTTGTTACTCCAATGGATGGTAGCCTTGTCATTATTGAAGGTAGTCTGTTATCGATATCTTTGTTACTCCAATGGATGATAGCCTTGTCATTATGCATGGTAGTCTGTTGTTCAGATTTTTGTTACTCTAATGGATGGTAGCCTTGTCATTATGGAAGGTAGTGTGTTGTTGATATTTTTGTTACTCCAATGAATGGTAGCCTTGTCAATATGGAAGGCAGTCTGTCGTTAATATTTTTGTTACTCCAATGGATTATAGCCTTGTCATTATGGAAGGTAGTCTGTTGTTCAGATTTTAGTTACTCCAATGGAAGGTAGCCTTGTCATTATGGAAGGTAGTCTGTTGTCGAGATTTTTGTTATTCTATTAGATGGTAGCCTTGTCATTACGGAAGTCACTTATTGTCGATATTTTTGATACTCCAATGGATGGTAGCCTTGTCATTACGGAAGGTAGTCTGTTGTCAAGATTTTTGTTACCCCAATGGATGGTAGCCTTGTAATTATGGAAGGTAGTGTGTTGTCGAGATTTTTGTTACTCCAATGGATGGTAGCCTTGTCATTATGAAAGGTAGTCTGTTGTTGAGATTTTTGTTACTCCAATGGATTGTAGCCTTGTCATTATGGAAGGTAGTCTGTTGTTCAGATTTTTGTTACTCTAATGGATGGTAGCCTTGTCATTATGGAAGGTAGTCTGTTGTCGATATTTTTGTTATTCCAATGAATGGTAGCCTTGTCAATATGGAAGGTAGTCTGTCATTAAAATTTTTGTTACTCCAATGGATTAAAGCCTTGTCATTATGGAAGGTAGTCTGTTGTTCAGATTTTTGTTACTCCAATGGATGGTAGCCTTGTCATTATGGAAGGTAGTCTGTTGTTCAGATTTTTGTTACTCCAATGGTTGGTAGCCTTGTCATTATGGAAGGTAGTGTGTTGTCGAGATTTTTGTTACTCCAATGGATGGTAGCCTTGTCATTATGGAAGGTAGTCTGTTGTCGAGATATTTGTTACCCCAATGGGTGGTAGCATTGTAATTATGGAAGGTAGTTTGTTGTCGAGATTTTTGTTACTCTAATGGATGGTAGCCTTGTCATTATGGAAGGTAGTCGGTCATTGAGAATTCTGTTACTCCAATGGATTTTAGCCTTGTCATTATGTAAGGTAGTCTGTTGTTCAGATTTTTGTTACTCCAATGGATGGTAGCCTTGTCGTTATGGAAGGTAGTCTGTTGTTGAGATTTCTGTTACTCCAATGGATTGTAGCCTTGTCATTACGGAAGGTAGTCTTTCGTCCAGATTTTTGTTACTCCAATGGATGGTAGCCTTGTCATTATTGAAGGTAGTCTGTTGTCGATATCTTTGTTACTCCAATGGATGATAGCCTTGTCATTATGCAAGGTAGTCTGTTGTTCAGATTTTTGTTACTCTAATGGATGGTAGCCTTGTCATTATGGAAGGTAGTGTGTTGTTGATATTTTTGTTACTCCAACGAATGGTAGCCTTGTCAATATGGAAGGTAGTCTTTCGTTAAATTTTTTGTTACTCCAATGGATTATAACCTTGTCATTATGGAAGGTAGTCTGTTGTTCAGATTTTTGTTACTCCAATGGATGGTAGCCTTGTCATTATGGAAGGTAGTCTGTTGTCGAGATTTTTGTTATTCCATTGGATGGTAGCCTTGTCATTACGGAAGGCACTTATTGTCGATATTTTTGATACTCCAATGGATGGTAGCCTTGTCATTACGGAAGGTAGTCTGTTGTCGAGATTTTTGTTACCCCAATGGATGGTAGCCTTGTAATTATGGAAGGTAGTTTGTTGTCGAGATTTTTGTTACTCCAATGGATGGAAGCCTTGTCATTATGGAAGGTAGTCGGTCGTTGAGAATTCTGTTTTTCCAATTGATTTTAGCCTTGTCATTATGTAAGGTAGTCTGTTGTTCATATTTTTGTTACTCCAATGGATGTTAGCCTTGTCATTATGGAAGGTAGTCTGTTTTTAATATTTTTGTTATTCCAATGGATGGTAACCCTGTCATTATGGAAGGTAGTCTTTTGTCCAGATTTTTGTTACTCCAATGGATGGTAGACTTGTCATTATTGAAGGAAGTCTGTTGTCGATATCTTTGTTACTCCAATGGTCGATAGCCTTGTGATTATGCAAGGTAGTCTGTTGTTCAGATTTTTGTTACTCTAATGGATGGTAGCCTTGTCATTATGGAAGGTAGTCTGTTTTCGAAATTATTGTTACTCCAATGAATGGTAGCCTTATCAATAGGGAAAGTAGTCTGTCGTTAATATTTTTGTTACTCCAATGGATTATAGCCTTGTCATTATGGAAGGTAGTCTGTTGTTCAAATTTTTGTTACTCCAATGGATGGTAGCCTTGTCATTATGGAAGGTAGTCTGTTGTCGAGATTTTTGTTATTCCATTGGATGGTAGCCTTGTCATTACGGATGGTAGCCTTGTAATTATGGAACGTAGTCTATTGTCGATATTTTTGTTACTCCAATGGATGGTAGCCTTGTCATTATGGAAGGTAATCTGTTCCTGAGATTTCTGTTACTCCAATGGATTGTAGCCTTGTCATTATGGAAGGTAGTCTGTTGTTCAGATTTTTGTTAATCCAATGGATGGTAGCCTTGTTATTATGGAAGGTAGTCTGTTGTCGAGATTTTTGTTACTTCAATGGATGGTAGCCTTTTCATTATGGAAGGTGGTCTGTTGTCGAGATTTTTGTTACCCCAATGGATGGTAGCCTTGTAATTATGGAAGGTAGTTTGTTGTCGAGATTATTGTTACTCCAATGGATGGTAGCCTTGTCATTATGAAAGGTAGTCAGTCGTTGAGAATTCTGTTACTCCAATGGATTTTAGCCTTGTCATTATGTAAGGTAGTCTGTTGTTCAAATTTTTGTTACTCCAATGGATGTTAGCCTTGTCGTTATGGAAGGTAGTCTGTTGTTGATATTTTTGTTATTCCAATGGATGGTAACCTTGTCATTATGGAAGGTAGTCTTTTGTCCATATTTTTTTTACTCCAATGGATGTTTGCCTTGTCATTATTGAAGGTAGTCTATTGTCGATATCTTTGTTACTCCAATGGATGATAGCCTTGTCATTATGGAAGGTAGTCTGTTGTTAAGATTTTAGTTACTCCAATGGATTTTAGCCTTGTCATTATGTAAGGTAGTCTGTTGTTCAGATTTTTGTTACTCTAATGGATTGTAGCCTTGTCATTATGGAAGGTAGTATGTTGTCGAGATTTTTGTTATTCCATTGGATGGTAGCCTTGTCATTACGGAAGGCACTTATTGTCGATATTTTTGATACTCCAATGGATGGTATCCTTGTCATTACGGAAGGTAGTCTGTTGCCAAGATTTTTGTTACCCCAATGGATGGTAACCTTGTAATTATGGAAGGTAGTCTGTTGTCGAGATTTTTGTTACTCCAATGGATGGAAGCCTTGTCATTATAGAAGGTAGTCTGTTGTTGAGATTTCTGTTACTCCAATGGATTGTAGCCTTGTCATTATGGAAGGTAGTCTGTTGTTCAGATTTTTGTTAATCCAATGGATGGTAGCATTGTCATTATGGAAGGTAGTCTGTTGTCGAGATTTTTGTTACTCCAATGGATGGTAGCCTTGTCATTATGGAAGGTAGTCTGTTGTCGAGATTTTTGTTACCCCAATGGATGGTAGCCTTGTAATTATGGAAGGTAGTTTAATGTCGAGATTATTGTTACTCCAGTGGATTTTAGCCTTGTCATTATGTAAGGTAGTCTGTTGTTCAAATTTTTGTTACTCCAATTGGTGTTAGCCTTGTCGTTATGGAAGGTAGTCTGTTGTTGATATTTTTGTTATTCCAATGGATGGTAACCTTGTCATTATGGAAGGTAGTCTTTTGTCCAGATTTTTGTTACTCCAATGGATGTTAGCCTTGTCATTATTGAAGGTAGTTTGTTGTCGATATCTTTGTTACTCCAATGGATGATAGCCTTGTCATTATGCAAGGTAGTCTGTTGTTCAGATTTTTGTTACTCTAATGGATGGTAACCTTGTCATTATGGAAGGTAGTCTGTTGTCGATATTTTTGTTACTCCAATGAATGGTAGCCTTGTCAATATGGAAGGTAGGCTGTCGTTAATATTTTTGTTACTTCAATGGATTATAGCCTTGTCATTATGGAAGGTAGTCTGTTGTTAAGATTTTTGTTTCTCCAATGGATGGTAGCCTTGTCATTATGGAAGGTAGTCTGTTGTCGAGATTTTTATTATTCTATTGGATGGTAGCCTTGTCATTACGGAAGGCACTTATTGTCGATATTTTTGATACTCCAATGGATGGTAGCCTTGTCATTACGGAAGGTAGTCTGTTGTCAAGATTTTTGTTACCCCAATGGATGGTAGCCTTGTAATTATGGAAGGTAGTCTGTTGTCGAGATTTTTGTTAATCCAATGGATGGTAGCCTTGTCATTATGGAAGGTAGTCTGTTGTTGAGATTTCTGTTACTCCAATGGATTGTAGCCTTGTCATTATGGAAGGTAGTCTGTTGTTCAGATTTTTGTTACTCCAATGGATGGTAGCCTTGTCATTATGGAAGGTAGTGTGTTGTCGAGATTTTTGTTACTCCAATGGATGGTAGCCTTGTCATTATGGAAGGTAGTCTGTTGTCGAGATTTTTGTTACCCCAATGGATGGTAGCCTTGTAATTATGGAAGGTAGTTTGTTGTCGAGATTTTTGTTACTCTAATGGATGGTAGCCTTGTCATTATGGAAGGTAGTTGGTCATTGAGAATTCTGTTACTCCAATGGATTTTAGACTTGCCATTATGTAAGGTAGTCTGTTGTTCAGATTTTTTTTACTCCAATGGATGTTAGACTTGTCATTATGGAAGGTAGTCTGTTGTTGATATTTTTGTTATTCCAATGGATGGTAACCTTGTCATTATGGAAGGTAGTCTTTTGTCCAGATTTTTGTTACTCAAATGAATGGTAGCCTTGTCATTATTGAAGGAAGTCTATTGTCGATATCTTTGTTACTCCAATGGATGATAACCTTGTCATTATGCAAGGTAGTCTGTTGTTCAGATTTTTGTTACTCTAATGGATGGTAGCCTTGTCATTAAAGAAGCTAGTCTGTTTTCGATATTTTTGTTACTCCAATGAATGGTAGCTTTGTAAATATGGAAGGTAGTCTGTCTTTAATATTTTTGTTACTCCAATGGATTATAGCCTTGTCATTATGGAAGGTAGTGTGTTGTTCATATTTTTGTTACTCCTATGGATGGTAGCCTTGTCATTATGGAAGGTAGTCTATTGTCGAGATATTTGTTACCCCAATGGATGGTAGCCTTGTAATTATGGAAGGTAGTCTGTTGTCGAGATTTTTGTTACTCCAATGGATGGTAGCCTTGTCATTATGGAAGGTAGTATGTTGTTAAGATTTCTGTTACTCCAATGGATTGTAGCCTTGTCATTATGGAAGGTAGTCTGTTGTTCAGATTTTTATTACTCCAATGGATGGTAGCCTTGTAATAATGGAATGTAGTTTGTTGTCGAGATTTTTGTTACTCCAATGGATGGAAGCCTTGTCATTATGGAAGGTAGTCTGTTGTCGAGATTTTTGTTACCCCAATGGATGGTAGCCTTGTAATTATGGAAGGTAGTTTGTTGTCGAGATTTTTGTTACTCCAATGGATGGAAGCCTTGTCATTATGGAAGGTAGTCGGTCGTTGAGAATTCTGTTTTTCCAATTGATTTTAGCCTTGTCATTATGTAAGGTAGTCTGTTGTTCATATTTTTGTTACTCCAATGGATGTTAGCCTTGTCATTATGGAAGGTAGTCTGTTTTTGATATTTTTGTTATTCCAATGGATGGTAACCCTGTCATTATGGAAGGTAGTCTTTTGTCCAGATTTTTGTTACTCCAATGGATGGTAGCCTTGTCATTATTGAAGGAAGTCTGTTGTCGATATCTTTGTTACTCCAATGGATGATAGCCTTGTGATTATGCAAGGTATTCTGTTGTTCAGATTTTTGTTACTCTAATGGATGGTAGCCTTGTCATTATGGAAGGTAGTCTGTTTTCGAAATTATTGTTACTCCAATGAATGGTAGACTTATCAATAGGGAAAGTAGTCTGTCGTTAATATTTTTGTTACTCCAATGGATTATAGCCTTGTCATTATGGAAGGTAGTCTGTTGTTCAAATTTTTGTTACTCCAATGGATGGTAGCCTTGTCATTATGGAAGGTAGTCTGTTGTCGAGATTTTTGTTATTCCATTGGATGGTAGCCTTGTCATTACGGAAGGCACTTATTATCGATATTTTTGATACTCCAATGGATGGTAGCCTTGTCATTACGGAAGGTAGTCTGTTGTCAAGATTTTTGTTACCCTAATGCATGGTAGCCTTGTAATTATGGAAGGTAGTCTGTTGTCGAGATTTTTGTTACTCCAATGGATGGTAGCCTTGTCATTATGGAAGGTAGTCTGTTGTTCAGATTTTTGTTACTCTAATGGATGGTAGCCTTGTCATTATGGAAGGTAGTCTGTTGTCGATATTTTTGTTACTCAATGAATGGTAGCCTTGTTGTTGTACCCCAAAATTTGCCCTCCCATATTCTTCAAGAAATTGCCAAGCCAAGTCACAAAATTCCCCAAGGGTTGCACAGTGCAAAGGTCTCCTATACAGTCAAAACTAGGGTTTGGGTTCTGATCAAAGAAATGAAGTTTTCAAAGGCCCTATCAAGTCTCATATGCTTACAAATATGGTCAAGTATCCTCATATCAAGTTTCAAGGCATTCAGCTCAAAATTGCACAGTCAAAACCCTAAATTGCACTACAGTCAACTGTAGGGGCAAAATGGTCATTTGGCAGTCAAAAGTTCAAATTTTTGGTCAACATATCATTTTGAAGCCACAAACATCATTTGATCAATGCTTGATCATGATTCTCAAAATTTGGCTCAGAAATCATCAAAGATGCAAAAGTTACTATATTTGGACAGCTGAAAAAGTCAACTGAAATTGACCAGGGCATAACTTTCACATGGATTATCAGAAAAATTCCATCCAAAGCTCATTTTGAAGAGAAAGACATTTCCTACAACTCATATTCATACTTCAAGTCCAAGAAATGCTCTCACAAAAAGTTATCAATTTCAACATTATAGGTCATTTTCAAAAGTCAACAAAAAAGAACTTTAAGTCAAAGGCCATAACTTGAGATTGGTAAATCAAAATGACATGGGACCAAAGGCATTGGTTAAAGGACTCAAAGAACTTTCCAAAATGTCCCAGAACATGAGAAAAGATTAAAAATTGAGCAAGTTATGCCTTGTGGAAGTTGGGAAATTTTTGGATATTTTGAAAAGTCAACTTTGATTCAAATGGTCTAAAATTGCTAATGGGCCTATTTTTCTTCCATGATTCATCATTCCAATCATATGCACGACCACTTGGCCCAAAGGGAGGTATTTTCTCATTTTTTATTTATTTATTTGAATTATTATTTATATTAATTCATTTAAATTATTTAAATACATGAAAAATATCTAACTTGCCTTAACCAATCTTTTTATGCATGTTTGATACTCAATATTTCGTGTAAATACAAATGGGGAAAGATTTGGAGCTGATTGGCATAATTGAGAGCAAAATACACATGAAAAAGATTCAAAAAGATCTTTAACAAATCAAATCCTTAATCCATAATTGCAAGAGATTTTTATGAATTTTGTTGACCTAATAGCCTCAGTACATAACCAGGAATCAAAACCTAATCCTTGGACACAAAAAAGCTGCGCTAGAAACCAATTTGCAAACTTGAAAAATTGCCATAAAACTCAAAACTGAATTCATTGTTGGAGGACGATTCAAGCCTTAATCTTGATCCCAATAGCATCCTCAAGTCTCACTGAACGATTCTCACTCATTAACCACCATCAAAACTCCAAGAACTGGTAAAACGAACCGTATCTGTGTAAGGAAAATTTCAGAGTCGTGCATCATGATCTAAGCATCTTTTGCATTTTTTGTTTATGGATTCATGTTCATTATAATGTTTTGAAGCTAACCCATGTATTCAATTGCTTTTTTCTGCACCACACGTGATTTCACCATACTTGAAAACTAGGGTTTACAGGACTTTGATTTGGGGCTTTTGCAATAAGGCAAAATTAAGCTTCAAGGCCACTACCATTGGACTCAGCGCTTGAAGACGAAGATGATGGGACCCTCGCGCTCAATTTATGAGCGTTGAGGGGCTAGTCGCTATTTCTGGAAACACCCCTAAAACCACGCGTTAAAACCGTTGCTGTATGCTCATGTTTCAGAAAAAAAATAATAACACGAAGAGGATGATGCGTTGTCAACGAACGATACGCCAATTTGAAACTTCGCGCGTTTTCAGCACTAACGCGTTGTTTGTTTTATATTATTTGTTTGTTAATTATATTACAAAAGCGTGAATTGGCACAGTTGGTTGGAGACAATGCTGGTAACCCTCATGACCTGGGTTCAAGTCCCAGGTCTTGCATATTTCAAGACAATGCAGGCACAACGTTAAGGTACACCATGTATCCTCCATCATCCAGCCAGCCACGTTCATCTGGAGATTTAATCAAGGGCAGGGAGTCAAGGAGCACGCTGTACCCCCAGTCAACATGCCACATAACACCTAGAAAAGTCAGCGAATTTCATGCTTAATGGGCCAGATCATGCAAAGTCATACCTCCATATTGGGGACCTCCACCCCCCCTGGTTTGCAAGTTTTTTTTATTTTTCTTATATCTTTTTTTAATTATTATTTTTATTTGTTTTATTGTTTTAATTTAATTCATTATTTTTACAATACATAAAAAATGCCTAAAAAAATCAGAAAAAGATAAAAACATAATAAATTATTTTATTCCAATACTTTCATAAATAAATTAATATGTAATT
The DNA here is from genome assembly GCA_948472305.1 of Vicia faba. NCBI lineage: Eukaryota > Viridiplantae > Streptophyta > Magnoliopsida > Fabales > Fabaceae > Vicia > Vicia faba. The sequence continues at coordinate 851,354,345 of OX451739.1, forward strand.
ATTTAGTTTAATTAGGTTGCAAATTTTAAATTCTTTTAAACAAAAATACAAAAAAATATAGAATTAGGTTTAATGAATTCTTTTTATTCCTTTTTAATTTTCCCTTTTTTTTCATAATAATAATATTACTTATTTTATTTTCATTAAATTGCATGTAAATTAACTTAGATTTAAATTAGGTTAAAACTTAATATTTTCACAATAAACTTAAAAACCATTAGAATTAGGGTTTGACGCTTCATTTTAATTTTAATTAATTATTTTTTCTATTAAATTTTAATAACCAAAAATACCAAAAAAACATTCTTTTTAATTCTTAATTTCAATTCCATTATTAATAATATTTTGCAAAAGGGTCCAACGCCCTCGTTCGTAATTTATTTAATTCGCACATTTGTTTTATTTCGCTTAATTCATTATGTATCTCTCCTAAAGCGTTGTAACTTAAACTTTTCGCACTTTCTTTTACTTTATTTATCTTCTGTCAAATCGGGTCCGGTTTAATTTTGGCGATGTGGACCCGCGCCATTTGTAATAGTTTAGATTTATTTTCCCGCAAATATTAAACTGTTAAATAAGCATGAAAGAATGTATGGACTTAAAATAAAATCAAGCGTAGAACACCAATAAACATGACAAGACAAATATCAATGAAAACGACACATGAATCGCACACACCACCCCTAGGGTACGCCTCACTGTTGCCTTTCGAAAGGTGATCGTCGAGTAGAGGATGTCTTAGTAAGTCCTCATGATCTGGGAACCTGGCATGAGGGTAGCTTCTAAGGTGTCTTCCCATTGCTCTGGTGATCACCATGTCCCGAATATCGAATTGACCCGAACACCTCCAACGGTGGTGCTACCTACCTCTCAATGGTGGGATGGCACTACTTTAAAGGACATTTACACAGACGAATTCCTTAGGGTAGGTAGACGACTCTAGATACTTGCTCTAAATTTCAAAACAAAACAAAATACTTTTCACACCAACACATTTTCAAAAGCTTTCAAAGCAATTTTTCAAACACTCTGACGTACGAGTCGAACTGAAATTTTTCAAAGAAACTTTTTTTAAACCCACATTGAAAAGCAAACAAACAATTTTGAAAACACATTGAGCAAGTATCTAAGAGCCCATGGATAACCATGGATAGAAAGGGTGCTAACACCTTCCCTTTCTATAATCTACCTCCCGAACCGAGAGCAATCTCTATAAGGAATTTTTCTGTGCTTTTGTCCTTTCCATTTGGAGAAAATAAAAGACGGTGGCGACTCTTGCTTCCGCGACATTTCGCGAACCAGCGTTAAACAGTCAGTTCCAGATCCACCGATCATAGAACTGGCGACTCTGCTGGGGATTTATACTCAAAGTGAGGTGTACCTTAGGATTAAGATCACTGTGTTTTCAATTGTCTTCTTTGCTTGCTTTATTATTGTGGGTTGCTTGGGAGTTCTATAGATCCTAACCCGGATCTGGGGGATACCTTTCTTAGAAAGTAGCAACAAGGCTGTGAGGGAACTGTGCGGGGTATACCGACATGGTTGAAACAGTCTGCTACGTTGATGTGGCACTTTGGTGTGTACCGGTAACCCTTGAGTACAGTCAAGGAGAGTACGGGGCCTCCGCGTGGTGTCGTGAAGCATCAACAGACCTTAGGAACCTTAATTGAACTATCTTGGCCTCTTTAGGGTAGCGAGATAACTGACTTTGGTGCAGTCCGAGGTTGGTTGATACTCGATACTACGCTCAATTGAGGGTTGCTTTCCTGGAATATTTCGGTCGCCAGTTCAGTGGCTAAATCGAAACGATGAACAATGAAAGCAATCCTGTGATATTGGGAACCTTAGAACCCGGTTACTTTGATTAGGACAGGTTGAACCCACCAACTTCAAGAGGGTACTACCCAGACCCCATGCTGGCCTTAAACCTTAAGGGCTTGTCTTGTGTGCCTTGTGTGCCTTACATGTTTGTCTTTGTAAATATCTGTGGTGTGTTTAATCATAGCATCATGAAATCATCCAGCATCATATGCATTGACTAACCATTTCAGGGGTTCGAATTTTCATCTTTGTTCTTGTTTTGTAGGACATGGAAACTGTTCGTAGAAAGACCATTCAAGTCAGTCTTGTAAGGATCCCTCCTCAGCTTAAGGAGCTTATATCCAGGATTCCCGAGAACTCTTCATTCAGTGAAAGGCATGGAAGTCTCATCAGCTTGGTCAACACCAACATTGAGGAAGATATGATAAAGGTCCTGTTCCAGTTCTTTGACCCTCTGCATCACTGTTTCACCTTCTTGGACTATCAGTTGGTACCTACATTGGAGGAGTTCTCCCGGCTCCTAAAGATCCCTATCCTTGATCAGCTACCCTTCAACGGTACAGAAAAGGAACCTAAGCTTGAAGAGATTGCTAAAGCCTTGCACCTACAATCATCTGACCTCAAGGGACATTGGGAAGTTAGAAGTGGTATCAAAGGGTTCTTAGCCAGGTTTCTGTTTGAGAAGGCCCTTGAATGTTGGAATTCCCTTGACTTGCAAGCTTTTGAAGAGGTTGTGGCCCTCCTTGTTTATGGTTTGGTGTTGTTCCCTAACCCAGATCAGCTCATTGATATCAGTGCTGTCCAAATCTTTATGTCCAGGAATCCCATACCTACATTGCTGGGGGACATCCTTCACTCATGTTACACTCGAACCATGAGAAAAAGAGGTGTCCTTATGTGTTGCACTCCCCTCCTGGGAAGGTGGTTTATTTCGCACCTTCCGCAATCAGTCTTGAAGAATGAGCGGGGTTTGAGATGGTCACAACGGTTGATGACTCTTACACATGCAGGTATACATTGGTGCCCTAGGTCCAGAGAAGATGTCACTATCATTGATCGTTGCGGGGAGTACCCTAATGTTCCTTTACTCGGAATCAGAGGAGGTATTACTTATAGCCCATGCCTGGCTTGGAGACAGTTTGGTTATGCTCGGAGGGATGGTCCTCATGACATGTTAATTCCTGACATAGTCTTTGACTTCGACAACGATACTCAAGGACTTCGCCAGAGATTTATCAGAGCTTGGAGGATGCCCAGTAGGATAGACAGCAAGACACTGGGGCACAGGAACTCCATCCCTTTGGAGCCTTATCTCAAATGGGTACGCGCCCGCTCTCAGAAGTTAGTGATGCCTTATCCTCACATGCTCCCAGTAATCAAAGAACCTGTCTCGGAAGGGGAAGTGTCCTACACTATTCAGCACCCTGATATGCCCACATCCTGGGAAGAGATGCAGAAGAGCTGGATCCAGCTTAAGGAAGAAAGGAATTCTCTTGAGACTAATCTGCATGCCAGTGAAAAGAAGGTCTTGGAGCTCACTCGCCTGTTGCATGAGGAGAGGAATCTCAACACCTACATAGCTCCGAAGAGGATGCGCAGTGTATTTTGGGACTGATTTGATTTTTGTATTTTTGCCCATGAGGCCTTGATGTATTAAACAATAATTTCTTTAATGATAACGTGTGTTCCTTTTTGTCTACAACAAATTTGAACTTTCGAACCCTTGAATGCATTGCATACGCATTTCATACATCATGTGCATAGCAGGTTTTTCCACTTTTCAGGTTGCTTACAGTTCTTCGCTGTTTATTTCAGCATCATGAATCCCGAATCTGCATCAACCGAGACATCAATCAAGGCTCTTCAGGCGCAGAATGCGCAGTTTCAAGAACTAATCAAGGGTCTGGCTAAAGGCCAAGAAGAACTGAAGGCTATGCTCCTGAAGAAGGAGAAGAAGAAGAAGAGAAGAACTGTTTTGTTCAACTCGGGCCGAAGGTTTGGCAATACTCTGCAACATGAAGAGGCTGGTTCTTCTGTTGGCAAGAGTCCTTCTCAGGCAGAAGTAAAGGTTCCTAGTCCGGTCGTCTCCGACAACGAGACAGATTTTGATGAAGAGCAGTACCCTCCTGCAGATGACAGGTACAAACAACTGGAGGACAGGTTGAAGGCTATGGAGGTTCAACAGGCACCTGGGCTGGATTTCGGAGATCTGGGTTTGTCAACTGATGTGATCATCCCGCATAAGTTCAAAGCACCATCCTTCTCCAAATATGACGGGGCGTCTTGTCCCAAACTGCATCTGAGGTCCTATGTTCGGAAAATTCAGCCGTACTCTGCGGATAAGAATTTATGGATCCACTTCTTCCAGGAGAGTCTTTCAGGGACTCATCTCGAATGGTTCTATCAGCTGGATGGGACCAAAGTTCGTAACTGGGAGGAGTTGGCTACTGCTTTCTACAAGCAGTACCAGTATAATGCCGACCTTGCCCCCACACGTACCCAACTCCAGGGTATGGCGTTAGGTGCAAGCGAAGGTTTTAAGGAGTACGCTCAGAAGTGGAGAGACCTGGCTGGCAGGGTGCAGCCACCATTGACTGATCGGGAGCTGGTTGACATGTTCTTGGGGACCCTATCTGGGCCATTCTTCAACCATCTCATTGGGAATTCTTCTGCTGGGTTCACCGATTTGATCTTGACTGGAGAGAGGATTGAAGCTGGGCTGAAGTCTGGGAAGATTGCAAAGGGTGCATCATCTAGTTCGGAAAAGAAACCTTTCAAGAAGGAGTCTAGTGCCGTGTATGGTTCTAGGAAATCAGAGAGACCTGAGTACCGCCAATCTGTCAGCGTGGTGATGATTGCTAAGCCTGCTGCCGCTCCTCGGCCAAATAATTCTCAAAGGGCTGAAAGACCCCGGAGGGAGTTCACCCGGTTAAACATGACCTTATCGCAGATCCTGCCACAGTTGCTCTCAACCAACTTAGTGACTGTCAGGGAGGCTCCAAAGTTCCAAAATACAACATCTCCCAAGTACAATCTGAATGCTCGTTGTGCCTACCATTCAGATAGCCCGGGGCACTCTACCGATGACTGTTGGGCGTTGAAGAATAAGGTGCAAGACCTTATCGACGCAAAGGAGATACAATTCGAAGCGCCTGCAAAGCCGAATGTAGTTACTGCCCCTATGCCTCAGCACGGGGTAAATGCTGTTGATGAAGACGTTTATGCTGTTTCTGTGGATGATCTAGCCACTCCTCTAAAGATCGTCAAGAAGAACCTACTGCAGGCCGGTTTATTTCCGGGTTGTAGTGAGGGTTTCCTATTCTGTGCTGTGTCCCCATCTGGTTGTCCCTTGCTAAATTTAGGCATCCAAAGCTTAATGGATAGTAAGGAGATTCTATTCAAGAAGTCTGCTGTTCGGTTGGTTCCAACGGAAGAAGTTTCTGTGGTGACTATTTTCAATAATCCGATCCCGGCCCTCCAGAAGAAGCCCGTTCAAATTATGACCGTTGCACCCGTTATTATCACTGTTCCAGGGCCCCTGCCCTATGTATCTGATAAAGCTGTCCCTTGGCACTATGGGGCAGATGTATATATAAACGGGATTAAACAAGAGCTCAACGCTGGCGCCAGCATCTGTGACATCACTGGCCCAGCCAAAGTTACCCGCAGTGGCAGGCTCTTCTCGCCTGACATTGCACCGCCTGCTGCCCGAAGACCGCTCCTGATAATTCCTACAAGTACACCTATTCCTGTTGCTGATCAAGTTGTTGTTCCTGCTGCTAACCCGATTGTTTCTCCTGCTGCCGAGTCATCCAATGCTCGGGGCAAGGGAATTGAAGTTGAGCCTGCCCAGATGGAGGCACCCATACCCATAGCTGCTGAGGCCTCCCCACAAGAGATGGAGGAGATTCTGAAGATTATAAAGAAGAGCGATTTTAATGTTATGGAACAGTTGGGGCATACGCCCTCCAAGATCTCCATGCTCTCTTTATTGCTGTGCTCCGAGGCCCATGCAAAGGCCCTAATCTCATTCCTCAAGACGGCCCATGTGCCACATGAAACCTCTGCAGTCCAGTTCACTGATTGCGTGGCAAGTCTAACGGCAGATAATGGCTTGGGTTTCTCAGATGCTGACTTGACCGCAAAGGGGAGAGACCATAACAATGCTCTGCATGTCTCAATTGAATGCAGGGGCACCACCTTGGCACATGTGTTGGTTGATACTGGGTCATCTTTGAATGTGCTACCCAAGAAGGCTCTGGATCGTCTAGATTGTGAAGGCCTGGAATTGAAACCCAGCAACATCATCGTCAGGGCCTTTGACGGTTCAAAGAGGATGGTCCATGGAGAAGTTGACATTCCGATTCGGGTGGGCTCTCAGGTGTTCGACTCCACTTTTTATGTGATGGACATCCGTCCATCTTACTCTTGTCTGCTGGGTCGACCCTGGATACATAAGGCTGGGGCAGTGACCTCTACCTTGCATCAAAAGCTGAAGTACCCCGTCAGAGGGAAGATTGTCACTGTGCAAGGAGAGGAAGAATATATGGTGAGTCACCTAAACTCTTTCAGATACATTGAGATGGATGGGGAGTTCATTGAGACCCCCTTTCAGCATTTCGAGGAGGTGTTTCCAATTGCAGCAGAAACAACAGAAGCAAGTGGTCCTTTGAAGATGGCTTCCCTGAAGGATGCCAGGGCTGTGGTGCAGAAGGGTGAATGTGCCGACTGGGGCAGACTTCCAGACTTCACTCAGAAGACCGATAAACTTGGGCTGGGTTTTACCTCAGAAGGTCAGAGAGCTATGAGGAAAGCAAAGATCGGAAGACCTCTGATATTTATTAAAAGTTCAGAAGTGAATGCTGTTAGGGAAGATCATGAAGTGGACGAAGCTGAATTCAATAGCTGGATCTATCCGACGGCCGAAGACGGATTGAACACTTGGAGTGCAAAGGACCATACCCCTGTTACCTTTGTGACGCAGTAATAAATTTCTTTGTTTTGTTATTTTGTAATAAACAATGATAAACTCTATGGCCCGGTGTCTTACCCGAGGCACCGTGGTTCTATTTGTGAGGGCATACAAACTGTCATTTTATACATCATGAATGAAAATCTTGGACGTTTTTCGTATTGCAAATATTGTGTTCCTTTTCTGTCTTTCTTTTCCTTTACATAATTTTCAAAAACAGCTGTATTTACACACACACTCACTCATACAGGTTTCAATCCACTCTGGACCTCACTGATAACAACTCTGCTACTGCCAATTATGACTTCGAAAATCCGATCAACTTAGCCGAAGATGAAGGTGAAGATGATTGCGAAGTGCCTGGCGAGCTTGCTAGACTGTTGCTTCAGGAAGAGAGGGCAATTCAACCCCATGAAGAGCCAGTGGAAACCATAAACTTGGGTACTGAGGCAGACAGGAAAGAGGTGAAGATTGGTGCTAACCTAGAGCTCAGCGTAAAGCAACGGTTAACCAAGATGTTACATGACTATATGGAGATCTTTTCCTGGTCCTACGAAGACATGCCCGGGTTGGATACCGATATTGTGGTCCATCATTTGCCGACTAAGGAAGACTGCCCTCCAGTTAAGCAAAAGGTCCGTCGGATGCGTCCAGAGATGTCAGAGAAGATTAAGGCCGAGGTCATGAAACAGTTTGATGCCGGGTTCCTTGCAGTAACTTCTTACCCGCAGTGGGTTGCTAATGTGGTGCCGGTACCAAAGAAGGACGGTAAGGTCAGAATGTGTGTCGACTACAGGGATCTGAACAGGGCCAGCCCCAAAGATGATTTCCCCTTACCTCACATTGATGTCCTTGTTGAAAATACAGCTCAGCACAAAGTGTTCTCTTTCATGGATGGCTTTTCAGGCTACAATCAGATCAAGATGGCACCTGAAGACATGGAAAAGACTACATTTGTTACTCAGTGGGGCACCTTCTGCTACAAGGTCATGCCATTTGGATTAAAGAACGCTGAGGCAACCTACCAACATGCCATGGTTGCCTTATTTCATGACATGATCCATCACGAGATAGAAGTGTATGTGGACGACATGATCGCTAGGTCCCAGACTGAGGAAGAGCATCTAGATCATCTACAGAAGTTGTTTGACCGGTTGAAACTGTACAAGCTGAGATTGAACCCGAACAAGTGCACCTTCGGGGTAAGATCTGGGAAGTTGCTAGGCTTCGTGGTCAGTGATAAAGGTATTCAAGTGGACCCTGCTAAGGTCAAAGCTATTCAAGAGATGCCAGTCCCTAAGACAGAGAAGGAGGTCAGAGGCTTTTTAGGACGCCTGAATTACATCGCTCGATTCATCTCACATCTGACTGCTACCTGTGAGCCAATCTTCAAGCTGCTGAAGAAAGATCAGGTAGTATGTTGGAACAATGAATGTCAGGCTGCCTTCGACAAAATCAAAGAGTATCTCCAAGAACCACCTATCCTTATGCCACCGGTTGAAGGGAGACCTCTGATATTATATCTGACAGTGCTCGACAACTCAATGGGGTGTGTGCTGGGGCAGCATGACGAGTCTGGCCGAAAAGAGCATGCCATTTATTACCTTAGCAAAAAGTTTACCGACTGTGAGACCCGATACTCACTGCTTGAGAAAACTTGCTGCGCTTTGGTATGGGCTGCTCGCCGGCTGAGACAGTATATGCTGACTCACACTACCTTGCTGATCTCAAAAATGGATCCTATAAAGTACATATTCGAAAAGCCTGCTCTGTCTGGGAGAATTGCAAGATGGCAAATGATCTTGACGGAATACGACATTCAGTACACGACCCAGAAAGCCATCAAGGGGAGTGTATTGGCAGACCACTTAGCTCATCAAGCTGTAGATGACTACCAATCAATGAACTTCGAATTTCCGGATGAAAGCATCATGATAGTAACTGATTGTGAAGTACCTGGACCGGATGAAGGACCTGAGCCAGGGTCCCGATGGTCTATGCACTTTGACGGAGCCTCCAATGCTTTGGGAAATGGTATCGGCGCCATCATCATATCCCCTCAAGGTACTCATACTCCACTCACTGCCCGGCTGTGTTTCAACTGTACCAACAACATGGCGGAGTATGAGGCGTGTATCATGGGTCTTCAAGCTGCGATCGACCTAAGGATCAAATTTCTAAGTGTCTTCGGAGATTCTGCTCTGGTGATCAATCAGATCAACGGAGAGTGGGATACGAAACATCCAAACTTGATTCCTTACAGAGAATGTGTGTTGACCCTGATTCCCCACTTCACAGAGATAACCTTTGAGCACTTTCCAAGAGAAGAGAATCAGTTAGCGGACGCGTTAGCTACAATGTCTTCAATGTTCAAGGTCAAATGGGATAATGAGGCTCCCCGGATCATCATCTGGAAACTGGACGAACCGGCATACTGTTGTGATCTCGAAACTGAATTGGTGACTGAGAAGCCTTGGTACCACGAAGTGAAGAGATATCTGGAAGCTCAGGAATACCCTGAAGGTGCCTCTGTCAATGATAAGAAATTCCTGAGGAGGTTCGCAGCCAAGTTCTTCCTTAGCAACGACATCTTGTATAAGCGAAACCATGATTCAACCTTACTGCGTTGTGTGGATAAGACTGAAGCAGAAAGGATCATGGAAGAGCTACATGAAGGGACCTTTGGTACACATTCCAGTGGACATACTATGGCTAAGAAAATCCTACGGGCAGGATACTACTGGTCCACAATGGAAGCTGACTGTTACCAACATTCCAGGACATGCCACAAGTGTCAAATTTATGCAGACAAGGTGCATGTTCCTCCGGTTCCCCTGAATGTTCTGACTGCACCTTGGCCGTTTGCAATGTGGGGTATAGACATGATCGGCGAGATCAAACCTACGGCATCTAATGGACATCGCTTCATCCTAGTGGCGATCGATTATTTTACGAAGTGGGTTGAGGCAGCATCCTATGCTACGGTAACCAAAACTGTTGTGGCACGGTTCATTCGACATAATCTGATCTGTCGATACGGCGTCCCTGAGCGAATTATTACAGACAACGGTACCAATCTAAACAACAAGATGATCGCTGAGCTTTACGAACAGTTCAAGATACAGCACCACAATTCTTCTCCTTACAGACCGAAGATGAATGGGGCTGTAGAAGCAGCAAATAAGAACATCAAGAAAATCGTGCAGAAAATGACAGTGACCTACAAAGATTGGCACGAGATGTTACCGTTCGCTCTGCATGGGTACCGTACCTCAGCTAGGACGTCAACCGGGGCAACTCCTTTCTCTCTGGTTTATGGCATGGAGGCAGTCTTGCCAATCGAAGTGCAAATACCCTCTCTCCGGATAATGAAGGATGCAAATCTAGACGAAGATGATTGGATCCAGACACGACTTGATCAACTCAACCTCATTGACGAAAAGAGACTTTCTGCTATCTGTCATGGTCAGACGTATCAGAAACGAATGATCAGGGCATTTAACAAAAAGGTCAGACCACAGGAATATCAAGTTGGGGATCTGGTAATCAAGCGAATCATCCTTCCTCAGAATGATCCAAGGGGCAAATGGACCCCTAAATACGAAGGGCCATTTGTGGTTCAGCATGTGTTCTCAGGAGGAGCAATGATATTAACCAACATGGATGGTGACGACCTTCCTCACCCCGCCAATGCAGACATAGTTAAAAAATACTACGCATGAAAAAAGACCCGCTAGGCTGACATGCCTAGGAAAAAATTAGGGCTTCCCGTCGAACCAAAAGGGTTCGGGCAAAATGAAGGGATGAAAATGAAAAATCTGTACACCCGGCAAGTCGAAAACCTGAAAAGGCGGCTTGGGCAAAAATGGGTATCCCGGTGGACTGAAAACCCGAAAGGGCGGTCCAGGCAAAAATTAGGGATAAAAGCGTAATACTATGTCTCATTGGATCACTTTGCATCCAGAATCCGGTATCTACATCAAGTTCAGACGGCATCGATCAGTCAGCTTCACCCTCAACCAAGGTCAACAAGTGATGAGACGCTCGGAGTTATAAAGACAATAGCAGAGTTGAAACCCAGTGGATCATTCATATTTCACACAGCTGTTTTATTTTCTTTTGTACAAAATTTATATAAACTCTTTTGTTCGGCGGCGTACCTCTTACTAGGACGCCAACCTCTTGTACACAAAACGCCTATTCAGGCCATTCAAAAATCAATACAAATATATTTTCAGTTAAACGTGCCAAGTGTTTTTCTTTTTCTGTTTTGTTTTGCGAAGAACGTCCAAGGTTCAATTTGTGATATATGCATTGACAATAATTTGCTAACTCATAAATATTTGCATACGAAACAAAGGAATTAATTGCAGGTGACACTAGAAACAGGGGCAATAAAAGAGTTGTCTGAGCAGTCTAATTGTTCTATCCTCCAAGGTACCAAGGTAGGTTCAGCTAAAGAACGCGACCAGTACATCCTAATTCCCCAGGGAGTTAGCCAACAAAAGTGCATTCTTCTCCAAGCAGAGCTATCAAATCTCAAGGAAATTGAATATCCTCCAGTAGATCTCAATACTCCCCCAGCAGCAGCATATATATGTTCTTAACAAGCATCCCCGACAGTCTTGGCCTAAAGATTGTTCCCCGGCGGTATCTCAATATTCAAAGGAATCACTTCCCCAGCATATCAAAAATTCCCCAAAAAAGAGTCCAATCCAGTTTCCCAAGGAAAGTTGGAGTCCATCTTCCCCAAGCAGTAAGCTTATCCCCAGTAAATTCTGGAAGCTTATCCCCTCGCAGAGCACGAATGCGTCGCCCGGCTTTATTCAAAGAGTTATTTCCTCAATAGGATATAACTGGGTTATCCTCAGCCAAAAGCCATGGAAAGATCGTCGTCAACGAAGTCTTCTTACCCCAGCGAAGTCTGTCAGCACTTCCAACAACAAGGGTATCCTCAGCAAGTCATCAACAATTCAGCAAGGCATCCCTCTTCCCACAGAGTATTGCTTCCCAGCATGGTCGCTAGAGTATCTTTTCTCCCCGCAGAATCTTCCATTCTCCAAGTTTATTCCGCAACAGAGTCATCTTCTCCTACCGGTATTCTTGCAACTATCATCCCCAGCGGAAGGGAAATCTATTCTTCAACATCAGCCCGGGATATGACTTCCTGGCACCCGTCAAAGAGTTTACTTTCTTAGACGAAAAACATATTCATAAAACATCACGTACATCATTATAGCATGCATAGACGCATCATATCATACAAATCTCATTTATGTTGAGAACATCATTTCTTGATCCATATCATGCATTGCATATGACTGACCTTTACCTTTCAGGAAAGACGCAGTTAAAATGCTCAAACATATTTCAAAGCCTTCTCTAGTCCAGCTAAATCGACTCCCAACAGATTTTTCTGATAAAGACTCAGCAGAAGTGAGGGTCCCCTCTCCGACAAGTGCGTGAGGTGGTAATTCCCTCTTCAGATGTTTCCCTCTCCGACGACGAGTGTGAGGTGATAGTCTTCTATGATTCCCTCTCCGACGGTGAGTGAGGTGATAATTCCTTTCCAGATAGTTCCCTCTCCGACGATGAGTGTGAGGTGATAGTCTCCTATGGTCCCCTCTCCGACGGTGAGTGAGGTGGTAATTCCTTCTTCAGATGTTTCCCTCTCCGACGATGAGTGTGAGGTGATAGTCTCCTATGGTCCCCTCTCCGACAAGTGCGTGAGGTGGTAATTCCTTTTCCTATGGTCCCCTCTCCGGCTAGTGCGTGAGGTGGTAATTCCTTCTTCAGATGTTTCCCTCTCCGACGATGAGTGTGAGGTGATAGTCTCTTATGGTTCCCTCTCCGACGGTGTGTGAGGTGGTAAGTCCTTTTCAGATGATTCCCTCTCCGACGGCGAGTGAGGTGATTCCCTTTCAGATTATAATGGTCTATGGTTCCCGTTCCGATATTGCAAAGATGGTAATTCCCGCCAAGATTTTTCTCAACGAGCGTTGTTGAAGTTAAAATCACCCAAGGTTCTCTTACCATTCATGCTAAGGCAGTAACCATACCTGGTTCATTCATCATCTTATGAAGCTCCAGACTCAGCTCCTGTAACCAGTCAGGACACGTCTATACCAAGCATTTAAAATCAGCTCCTGCAACGTGTCAGGTACTCATTTTTTCTTTTGCAGGTATGTAGGTTCTAGCTAAGGAATCTCCCACGCAATCAACATCCAGATGGCATCTATAAGCCCATCATCCTATCCGTCAATTCCCAAATGGCATCTATAAGCCCATTCCCATCACACTGCTAACATGTGAGCGCAAATTTCTGGGCACTCTAGTGTCCAATCATCTTCTACCCTCGGATTACGAAAGGCACGTCAGCCAATCTGCATCCTCAGGTCTAAGAAGATTGAACAGGGGCAACTGTTGTACCCCAAAATTTGCCCTCCCATATTCTTCAAGAAATTGCCAAGCCAAGTCACAAAATTCCCCAAGGGTTGCACAGTGCAAAGGTCTCCTATACAGTCAAAACTAGGGTTTGGGTTCTGATCAAAGAAATGAAGTTTTCAAAGGCCCAATCAAGTCTCATATGCTTACAAATATGGTCAAGTATCCTCATATCAAGTTTCAAGGCATTCAGCTCAAAATTGCACAGTCAAAACCCTAAATTGCACTACAGTCAACTGTAGGGGCAAAATGGTCATTTGGCAGTCAAAAGTTCAAATTTTTGGTCAAAATATCATTTTGAAGCCACAAACATCATTTGATCAATGCTTGATCATGATTCTCAAAATTTGGCTCAGAAATCATCAAAGATGCAAAAGTTACTATATTTGGACAGTTGAAAAAGTCAACTGAAATTGACCAGGGCATAACTTTCACATGGATTATCATAAAAATTCCATCCAAAGCTCATTTTGAAGAGAAAGACATTTCCTACAACTCATCTTCATACTTCAAGTCCAAGAAATGCTCTCACAAAAAGTTATCAATTTCAACATTATAGGTCATTTTCAAAAGTCAACAAAAAAGAACTTTAAGTCAAATGCCATAACTTGATATTGGTAAATCAAAATGACATGGGACCAAAGGCATTGGTTAAAGGACTCAAAGACCTTTCCAAAATGTCCAAGAACATGAGAAAATATTAAAAATTGAGCAAGTTATGCCTTGTGGAAGTTGGGAAATGTTTGGATATTTTGAAAAGTCAACTTTGATTCAAATGGTCTAAAATTTCTAATGGGCCTATTTTTCTTCCATGATTCATCATTCCAATCATATGCACGACCACTTGGCCCAAAGGGAGGTATTTTCTCATTTTTAATTTATTTATTTGAATTATTATTTATATTAATTCATTTAAATTATTTAAATACATGAAAAATATCTAACTTGCCTTAACCAATCTTTTTATGCATGTTTGATACTCAATATTTCGTGTAAATACAAATGGGGAAAGATTTGGAGCTGATTGGCATAATTGAGAGCAAAATACACATGAAAAAGATTCAAAAAGATCCTTAACAAATCAAATCCTTAATCCATAATTGCAAGAGATTTTTATGAATTTTGTTGACCTAATAGCCTCAGTACATAACCAGGAATCAAAACCTAATCCTTGGACACAAAAAAGCTGCGCTAGAAACCAATTTGCAAACTTGAAAAATTGCCATAAAACTCAAAACTGAATTCATTGTTGGAGGACGATTCAAGCCTTAATCTTGATCCCAATAGCATCCTCAAGTCTCACTGAACGATTCTCACTCATTAACCACCATCAAAACTCCAAGAACTGGTAAAACGAACCGTATCTGTGCAAGGAAAATTTCAGAGTCGTGCATCATGATCTAAGCATCTTTTGCATTTTTTGTTTATGGATTCATGTTCATTATAATGTTTTGAAGCTAACCCATGTATTCAATTGCTTTTTTCTGCACCACACGCGATTTCACCATACTTGAAAACTAGGGTTTACAGGACTTTGATTTGGGGCTTTTGCAATAAGGCAAAATTAAGCTTCAAGGCCACTACCATTGGACTCAGCGCTTGAAGACGAAGATGATGGGACCCTCGCGCTCAATTTATGAGCGTTGAGGGGCTAGTCGCTATTTTCTGGAAACACCCCTAAAACCACGCGTTAAAACCGTTGCTGTATGCTCATGTTTCAGAAAAAAAATAATAACACGAAGAGGATGATGCGTTGTCAACGAACGATACGCCAATTTGAAACTTCGCGCGTTTTCCAGCACTAACGCGTTGTTTGTTTTATATTATTTGTTTGTTAATTATATTACAAAAGCGTGAATTGGCACAGTTGGTTGGAGACAATGCTGGTAACCCTCATGACCTGGGTTCAAGTCCCAGGTCTTGCATATTTCAATCTTGTTTTTCCATATAAATTCCCATGCAGGCACAACGTTAAGGTACACCATGTATCCTCCATCATCCAGCCAGCCACGTTCATCTGGAGATTTAATCAAGGGCAGGGAGTCAAGGAGCACGCTGTACCCCCAGTCAACATGCCACATAACACCTAGAAAAGTCAGCGAATTTCATGCTTAATGGGCCAGATCATGCAAAGTCATACCTCCATATTGGGGACCTCCATCCCCCCTGGTTTGCAAGTTTTTTTTATTTTTCTTATATCTTTTTTTAATTATTATTTTTATTTGTTTTATTGTTTTAATTTAATTCATTATTTTTACAATACATAAAAAATGCCTAAAAAAATCAGAAAAAGATAAAAACATAATAAATTATTTTATTCCAATACTTTCATAAATAAATTAATATGTAATTATTTAGTTTAATTAGGTTGCAAATTTTAAATTCTTTTAAACAAAAATACAAAAAAATATAGAATTAGGTTTAATGAATTCTTTTTATTCCTTTTTAATTTTCCCTTTTTTTTCATAATAATAATATTACTTATTTTATTTTCATTAAATTGCATGTAAATTAACTTAGATTTAAATTAGGTTAAAACTTAATATTTTCACAATAAACTTAAAAACCATTAGAATTAGGGTTTGACGCTTCATTTTAATTTTAATTAATTATTTTTTCTATTAAATTTTAATAACCAAAAATACCAAAAAAACATTCTTTTTAATTCTTAATTTCAATTCCATTATTAATAATATTTTGCAAAAGGGTCCAACGCCCTCGTTCGTAATTTATTTAATTAGCACATTTGTTTTATTTCGCTTAATTCATTATGTATCTCTCCCAAAGCGTTGTAACTTAAACTTTTCGCACTTTCTTTTACTTTATTTATCTTCTGTCAAATCGGGTCCGGTTTAATTTTGGCGATGTGGACCCGCGCCATTTGTAATAGTTTAGATTTATTTTCCCGCAAATATTAAACTGTTAAATAAGCATGAAAGAATGTATGGACTTAAAATAAAATCAAGCGTAGAACACCAATAAACATGACAAGACAAATATCAATGAAAACGACACATGAATCGCACACACCACCCCTTGGGTACGCCTCACTGTTGCCTTTCGAAAGGTGATCGTCGAGTAGAGGATGTCTTAGTAAGTCCTCATGATCCGGGAACCTGGCATGAGGGTAGCTTCTAAGGTGTCTTCCCATTGCTCTGGTGATCACCATGTCCCGAATATCGAATTGACCCGAACACCTCCAACGGTGGTGCTACCTACCTCTCAATGGTGGGATGGAACTACTTTAAAGGACATTTACACAGACGAATTCCTTAGGGTAGGTAGACGACTCTAGATACTTGCTCTAAATTTCAAAACAAAACAAAATACTTTTCACACCAACACATTTTCAAAAGCTTTCAAAGCAATTTTTCAAACACTCTGACGTACGAGTCAAACTGAAATTTTTCAAAGAAACTTTTTTTAAACCAACATTGAAAAGCAAACAAACAATTTTGAAAACACATTGAGCAAGTATCTAAGAGCCCATGGATAACCATGGATAGAAAGGGTGCTAACACCTTCCCTTTCTATAATCTACCTCCCGAACCGAGAGCAATCTCTATAAGGAATTTTTCTGTGCTTTTGTCCTTTCCATTTGGAGAAAATAAAAGACGGTGGCGACTCTTGCTTCCGCGACATTTCGCGAACCAGCGTTAAACAGTCAGTTCCAGATCCACCGATCACACTTGTCAATATGGAAGGTAGTCTGTCGTTTAGATTTTTGTTACTCCAATGGATTATAGCCTTGTCATTATGGAAGGTAGTCTGTTGTTTAGATTGTTGTTACTCTAATGGATGGTAGCCTTGTCATTATGGAAGGTAGTTTGTTGTCGAGATTTTTGTTATTCCATTGGATGGTAGCCTTGTCATTACGGAAGGCACTTATTATCGATTTTTTTGATACTCCAATGGATGGTAGCCTTGTGATTACGGAAGGTAGTCTGTTGCCAAGATTTTTGTTACCCCAATGGATGGTAGCCTTGTAATTATGGAAGGTAGTCTGTTGTCGAGATTTTTGTTACTCCAATGGATGAAAGCCTTGTCATTATGGATGGTAGTCTGTTGTTGAGATTTCTGTTACTCCAATGGATTGTAGCCTTGTCATTATGCAAGGTAGTCTGTTGTTCAGATTTTTGTTACTCTAATGGATGGTAGCCTTGTCATTATGGAAGGTAGTGTGTTGTCGATATTTTTGTTACTCCAATGAATAGTAGCCTTGTCAATATGGAAGGTAGTCTGTCGTTAATATTTTTGTTACTCCAATGGATTATAGCCTTGTCATTATGGAAGGTAGTATGTTGTTCAGATTTTTGTTACTCCAATGGAAGGTAGCCTTGTCATTATGGAAGGTAGTCTGTTGTCGAGATTTTTGTTATTCTATTAGATGGAAGCCTTGTCATTACGGAAGGCACTTATTGTCGATATTTTTGATACTCCAATGGATGGTAGCCTTGTCATTATGGAAGGTAGTCTGTTGTCAATATTTTTGTTACCCTAATAGATGGTAGCCTTATAATTATGGAAGGTAGTCTGTTGTCGAGATTTTTGTTACTCCAATGGATTGTAGCCTTGTCATTATGGAAGGTAGTCTGTTGTTCAGATTTTTGTTACTCTAATGGATGGTAGCCTTGTCATTATGGAAGGTAGTCTGTTGTCGATATTTTTGTTACTCAATGAATGGTAGCCTTGTCAATATGGAAGGTAGTCTGTCGTATAGATTTTTGTTACTCCAATGGATTATAGCCTTGTCATTATGGAAGGTAGTCTGTTGTTTAGATTTTTGTTACTCTAATGGATGGTAGCCTTGTCATTATGGAAGGTAGTCTGTTGTCGAGATTTTTGTTATTCCATTGGATGGTAGCCTTGTCATTACGGAAGGCACTTATTATCGATTTTTTTGATACTCCAATGGATGGTAGCCTTGTGATTACGAAAGGTAGTCTGTTGCCAAGATTTTTGTTACCCCAATGGATGGTAGCCTTGTCATTATGGAAGGTAGTCTGTTGTTGAGATTTCTGTTACTCCAATGGATTGTAGCCTTGTCATTATGGAAGGTAGTCTGTTGTTCAGATTTTTGTTACTCCAATGGTTGGTAGCCTTGTCATTATGGAAGGTAGTGTGTTGTCGAGATTTTTGTTACTCCAATGGATGGTAGCCTTGTCATTATGGAAGGTAGTCTGTTGTCGAGATATTTGTTACCCCAATGGATGGTAGCCTTGTAATTATGGAAGGTAGTTTGTTGTCGAGATTTTTGTTACTCTAATGGATGGTAGCCTTGTTATTATGGAAGGTAGTCGGTCATTGAGAATTCTGTTACTCCAATGGATTTTAGCCTTGTCATTATGTAAGGTAGTCTGTTGTTCAGATTTTTGTTACTCCAATGGATGGTAGCCTTGTCGTTATGGAAGGTAGTCTGTTGTTGAGATTTCTGTTACTACAATGGATTGTAGCCTTGTCATTACGGAAGGTAGTCTTTCGTCCAGATTTTTGTTACTCCAATGGATGGTAGCCTTGTAATTATTGAAGGTAGTCTGTTGTCGATATCTTTGTTACTCCAATGGATGATAGCCTTGTCATTATGCAAGGTAGTCTGTTGTTCAGATTTTTGTTACTCTAATGGATGGTAGCCTTGTCATTATGGAAGGTAGTGTGTTGTTGATATTTTTTTTACTCCAACGAATGGTAGCCTTGTCAATATGGAAGGCAGTCTGTCGTTAATATTTTTGTTACTCCAATGGATTATAGCCTTGTCATTATGGAAGGTAGTCTGTTTTTCAGATTTTAGTTACTCCAATGGAAGGTAGCCTTGTCATTATGGAAGGTAGTCTGTTGTCGAGATTTTTGTTATTCTATTATATGGTAGCCTTGTCATTACGGAAGGCACTTATTGTCGATATTTTTGATACTCCAATGGATGGTAGCCTTGTCATTACGGAAGGTAGTCTGTTGTCAAGATTTTTGTTACCCCAATGGATGGTAGCCTTGTAATTATGGAAGGTAGTGTGTTGTCGAGATTTTTGTTACTCCAATGGATGGTAGCCTTGTCATTATGAAAGGTAGTCTGTTGTTGAGATTTCTGTTACTCCAATGGATTGTAGCCTTGTCATTATGGAAGGTAGTCTGTTGTTCAGATTTTTGTTAATCCAATGGATGGTAGCCTTTTTATTATGGAAGGTAGTCTGTTGTCGAGATTTTTGTTACTTCAATGGATGGTAGCCTTTTCATTATGGAAGGTGGTCTGTTGTCGAGATTTTTGTTACCCCAATGGATGGTAGCCTTGTAATTATGGAAGGTAGTTTGTTGTCGAGATTATTGTTACTCCAATGGATGGTAGCCTTGTCATTATGGAAGGTAGTCAGTCGTTGAGAATTCTGTTACTCCAATGGATTTTAGCCTTGTCATTATGTAAGGTAGTCTGTTGTTCAAATTTTTGTTACTCCAATGGATGTTAGCCTTGTCGTTATGGAAGGTAGTCTGTTGTTGATATTTTTGTTATTCCAATGGATGGTAACCTTGTCATTATGGAAGGTAGTCTTTTGTCCATATTTTTTTTACTCCAATGGATGTTTGCCTTGTCATTATTGAAGGTAGTCTATTGTCGATATCTTTGTTGCTCCAATGGATGATAGCCTTGTCATTATGGAAGGTAGTCTGTTGTTAAGATTTTAGTTACTCCAATGGATTTTAGCCTTGTCATTATGTAAGGTAGTCTGTTGTTCAGATTTTTGTTACTCTAATGGATTGTAGCCTTGTCATTATGGAAGGTAGTATGTTGTCGAGATTTTTGTTATTCCATTGGATGGTAGCC
Source organism: Vicia faba (assembly GCA_948472305.1). NCBI lineage: Eukaryota > Viridiplantae > Streptophyta > Magnoliopsida > Fabales > Fabaceae > Vicia > Vicia faba. The sequence goes on from OX451739.1 coordinate 851,374,393, forward strand.
TTGTCATTACGGAAGGCACTTATTGTCGATATTTTTGATACTCCAATGGATGGTATCCTTGTCATTACGGAAGGTAGTCTGTTGCCAAGATTTTTGTTACCCCAATGGATGGTAACCTTGTAATTATGGAAGGTAGTCTGTTGTCGAGATTTTTGTTACTCCAATGAATGGAAGCCTTGTCATTATAGAAGGTAGTCTGTTGTTGAGATTTCTGTTACTCCAATGGATTGTAGCCTTGTCATTATGGAAGGTAGTCTGTTGTTCAGATTTTTGTTAATCCAATGGATGCTAGCATTGTCATTATGGAAGGTAGTCTGTTGTCGAGATTTTTGTTACTCCAATGGATGGTAGCCTTGTCATTATGGAAGGTAGTCTGTTGTCGAGATTTTTGTTACCCCAATGGATGGTAGCCTTGTAATTATGGAAGGTAGTTTATTGTCGAGATTATTGTTACTCCAGTGGATTTTAGCCTTGTCATTATGGAAGGTAGTCTTTTGTCCAGATTTTTGTTACTCCAATGGATGTTAGCCTTGTCATTATTGAAGGTAGTTTGTTGTCGATATCTTTGTTACTCCAATGGATGATAGCCTTGTCATTATGCAAGGTAGTCTGTTGTTCAGATTTTTGTTACTCTAATGGATGGTAACCTTGTCATTATGGAAGGTAGTCTGTTGTCGATATTTTTGTTACTCCAATGAATGGTAGCCTTGTCAATATAAAAGGTAGGCTGTCGTTAATATTTTTGTTACTTCAATGGATTATAGCCTTGTCATTATGGAAGGTAGTCTGTTGTTAAGATTTTTGTTTCTCCAATGGATGGTAGCCTTGTCATTATGGAAGGTAGTCTGTTGTCGAGATTTTTATTATTCTATTGGATGGTAGCCTTGTCATTACGGAAGGCACTTATTGTCGATATTTTTGATACTCCAATGGATGGTAGCCTTGTCATTACGGAAGGTAGTCTGTTGTCAAGATTTTTGTTACCCCAATGGATGGTAGCCTTGTAATTATGGAAGGTAGTCTGTTGTCAAGATTTTTGTTAATCCAATGGATGGTAGCCTTGTCATTATGGAAGGTAGTCTGTTGTTGAGATTTCTGTTACTCCAATGGATTGTAGCCTTGTCATTATGGAAGGTAGTCTGTTGTTCAGATTTTTGTTACTCCAATGGATGGTAGCCTTGTCATTATGGAAGGTAGTGTGTTGTCGAGATTTTTGTTACTCCAATGGATGGTAGCCTTGTCATTATGGAAGGTAGTCTGTTGTCGAGATTTTTGTTACCCCAATGGATGGTAGCCTTGTAATTATGGAAGGTAGTTTGTTGTCGAGATTTTTGTTACTCTAATGGATGGTAGCCTTGTCATTATGGAAGGTAGTCGGTCATTGAGAATTCTGTTACTCCAATGGATTTTAGACTTGCCATTATGTAAGGTAGTCTGTTGTTCAGATTTTTTTTACTCCAATGGATGTTAGACTTGTCATTATGGAAGGTAGTCTGTTGTTGATATTTTTGTTATTCCAATGGATGGTAACCTTGTCATTATGGAAGGTAGTCTTTTGTCCAGATTTTTGTTACTCAAATGAATGGTAGCCTTGTCATTATTGAAGGAAGTCTATTGTCGATATCTTTGTTACTCCAATGGATGATAACCTTGTCATTATGCAAGGTAGTCTGTTGTTCAGATTTTTGTTACTCTAATGGATGGTAGCCTTGTCATTAAAGAAGTTAGTCTGTTTTCGATATTTTTGTTACTCCAATGAATGGTAGCTTTGTAAATATGGAAGGTAGTCTGTCTTTAATATTTTTGTTACTCCAATGGATTATAGCCTTGTCATTATGGAAGGTAGTGTGTTGTTCATATTTTTGTTACTCCAATGGATGGTAGCCTTGTCATTATGGAAGGTAGTCTGTTGTCGAGATATTTGTTACCCCAATGGATGGTAGCCTTGTAATTATGGAAGGTAGTCTGTTGTCGAGATTTTTGTTACTCCAATGGATGGTAGCCTTGTCATTATGGAAGGTAGTATGTTGTTAAGATTTCTGTTACTCCAATGGATTGTAGCCTTGTCATTATGGAAGGTAGTCTGTTGTCGAGATTTTTGTTACTCCAATGGATTGTAGCCTTGTCATTATGGAAGGTAGTCTGTTGTTCAGATTTTTGTTACTCTAATGGATGGTAGCCTTGTCATTATGGAAGGTAGTCTGTTGTCGATATTTTTGTTACTCAATGAATGGTAGCCTTGTCAATATGGAAGGTAGTCTGTCGTATAGATTTTTGTTACTCCAATGGATTATAGCCTTGTCATTATGGAAGGTAGTCTGTTGTTTAGATTTTTGTTACTCTAATGGATGGTAGCCTTGTCATTATGGAAGGTAGTCTGTTGTCGAGATTTTTGTTATTCCATTGGATGGTAGCCTTGTCATTACGGAAGGCACTTATTATCGATTTTTTTTATACTCCAATGGATGGTAGCCTTGTGATTACGAAAGGTAGTCTGTTGCCAAGATTTTTGTTACCCCAATGGATGGTAGCCTTGTCATTATGGAAGGTAGTCTGTTGTTGAGATTTCTGTTACTCCAATGGATTGTAGCCTTGTCATTATGGAAGGTAGTCTGTTGTTCAGATTTTTGTTACTCCAATGGTTGGTAGCCTTGTCATTATGGAAGGTAGTGTGTTGTCGAGATTTTTGTTACTCCAATGGATGGTAGCCTTGTCATTATGGAAGGTAGTCTGTTGTCGAGATATTTGTTACCCCAATGGATGGTAGCCTTGTAATTATGGAAGGTAGTTTGTTGTCGAGATTTTTGTTACTCTAATGGATGGTAGCCTTGTCATTATGGAAGGTAGTCGGTCATTGAGAATTCTGTTACTCCAATGGATTTTAGCCTTGTCATTATGTAAGGTAGTCTGTTGTTCAGATTTTTGTTACTCCAATGGATGGTAGCCTTGTCGTTATGGAAGGTAGTCTGTTGTTGAGATTTCTGTTACTACAATGGATTGTAGCCTTGTCATTACGGAAGGTAGTCTTTCGTCCAGATTTTTGTTACTCCAATGGATGGTAGCCTTGTCATTATTGAAGGTAGTCTGTTGTCGATATCTTTGTTACTCCAATGGATGATAGCCTTGTCATTATGCATGGTAGTCTGTTGTTCAGATTTTTGTTACTCTAATGGATGGTAGCCTTGTCATTATGGAAGGTAGTGTGTTGTTGATATTTTTGTTACTCCAATGAATGGTAGCCTTGTCAATATGGAAGGCAGTCTGTCGTTAATATTTTTGTTACTCCAATGGATTATAGCCTTGTCATTATGGAAGGTAGTCTGTTGTTCAGATTTTAGTTACTCCAATGGAAGGTAGCCTTGTCATTATGGAAGGTAGTCTGTTGTCGAGATTTTTGTTATTCTATTAGATGGTAGCCTTGTCATTACGGAAGTCACTTATTGTCGATATTTTTGATACTCCAATGGATGGTAGCCTTGTCATTACGGAAGGTAGTCTGTTGTCAAGATTTTTGTTACCCCAATGGATGGTAGCCTTGTAATTATGGAAGGTAGTGTGTTGTCGATATTTTTTTTACTCCAATGGATGGTAGCCTTGTCATTATGAAAGGTAGTTTGTTGTTGAGATTTTTGTTACTCCAATGGATTGTAGCCTTGTCATTATGGAAGGTAGTCTGTTGTTCAGATTTTTGTTACTCTAATGGATGGTAGCCTTGTCATTATGGAAGGTAGTCTGTTGTTTAGATTGTTGTTACTCTAATGGATGGTAGCCTTGTCATTATGGAAGGTAGTTTGTTGTCGAGATTTTTGTTATTCCATTGGATGGTAGCCTTGTCATTACGGAAGGCACTTATTATCGATTTTTTTGATACTCCAATGGATGGTAGCCTTGTGATTACGGAAGGTAGTCTGTTGCCAAGATTTTTGTTACCCCAATGGATGGTAGCCTTGTAATTATGGAAGGTAGTCTGTTGTCGAGATTTTTGTTACTCCAATGGATGGAAGCCTTGTCATTATGGATGGTAGTCTGTTGTTGAGATTTCTGTTACTCCAATGGATTGTAGCCTTGTCATTATGCAAGGTAGTCTGTTGTTCAGATTTTTGTTACTCTAATGGATGGTAGCCTTGTCATTATGGAAGGTAGTGTGTTGTCGATATTTTTGTTACTCCAATGAATAGTAGCCTTGTCAATATGGAAGGTAGTCTGTCGTTAATATTTTTGTTACTCCAATGGATTATAGCCTTGTCATTATGGAAGGTAGTATGTTGTTCAGATTTTTGTTACTCCAATGGAAGGTAGCCTTGTCATTATGGAAGGTAGTCTGTTGTCGAGATTTTTGTTATTCTATTAGATGGAAGCCTTGTCATTACGGAAGGCACTTATTGTCGATATTTTTGATACTCCAATGGATGGTAGCCTTGTCATTACGGAAGGTAGTCTGTTGTCAATATTTTTGTTACCCTAATAGATGGTAGCCTTATAATTATGGAAGGTAGTCTGTTGTCGAGATTTTTGTTACTCCAATGGATTGTAGCCTTGTCATTATGGAAGGTAGTCTGTTGTTCAGATTTTTGTTACTCTAATGGATGGTAGCCTTGTCATTATGGAAGGTAGTCTGTTGTCGATATTTTTGTTACTCAATGAATGGTAGCCTTGTCAATATGGAAGGTAGTCTGTCGTATAGATTTTTGTTACTCCAATGGATTATAGCCTTGTCATTATGGAAGGTAGTCTGTTGTTTAGATTTTTGTTACTCTAATGGATGGTAGCCTTGTCATTATGGAAGGTAGTCTGTTGTCGAGATTTTTGTTATTCCATTGGATGGTAGCCTTGTCATTACGGAAGGCACTTATTATCGATTTTTTTGATACTCCAATGGATGGTAGCCTTGTGATTACGAAAGGTAGTCTGTTGCCAAGATTTTTGTTACCCCAATGGATGGTAGCCTTGTCATTATGGAAGGTAGTCTGTTGTTGAGATTTCTGTTACTCCAATGGATTGTAGCCTTGTCATTATGGAAGGTAGTCTGTTGTTCAGATTTTTGTTACTCCAATGGTTGGTAGCCTTGTCATTATGGAAGGTAGTGTGTTGTCGAGATTTTTGTTACTCCAATGGATGGTAGCCTTGTCATTATGGAAGGTAGTCTGTTGTCGAAATATTTGTTACCCCAATGGATGGTAGCCTTGTAATTATGGAAGGTAGTTTGTTGTCGAGATTTTTGTTACTCTAATGGATGGTAGCCTTGTCATTATGGAAGGTAGTCGGTCATTGAGAATTCTGTTACTCCAATGGATTTTAGCCTTGTCATTATGTAAGGTAGTCTGTTGTTCAGATTTTTGTTACTCCAATGGATGGTAGCCTTGTCGTTATGGAAGGTAGTCTGTTGTTGAGATTTCTGTTACTACAATGGATTGTAGCCTTGTCATTACGGAAGGTAGTCTTTCGTCCAGATTTTTGTTACTCCAATGGATGGTAGCCTTGTCATTATTGAAGGTAGTCTGTTGTCGATATCTTTGTTACTCCAATGGATGATAGCCTTGTCATTATGCATGGTAGTCTGTTGTTCAGAGTTTTGTTACTCTAATGGATGGTAGCCTTGTCATTATGGAAGGTAGTGTGTTGTTGATATTTTTGTTACTCCAATGAATGGTAGCCTTGTCAATATGGAAGGCAGTCTGTCGTTAATATTTTTGTTAGTCCAATGGATTATAGCCTTGTCATTATGGAAGGTAGTCTGTTGTTCAGATTTTAGTTACTCCAATGGAAGGTAGCCTTGTCATTATGGAAGGTAGTCTGTTGTCGAGATTTTTGTTATTCTATTAGATGGTAGCCTTGTCATTACGGAAGTCACTTATTGTCGATATTTTTGATACTCCAATGGATGGTAGCCTTGTCATTACGGAAGGTAGTCTGTTGTCAAGATTTTTGTTACCCCAATGGATGGTAGCCTTGTAATTATGGAAGGTAGTGTGTTGTCGAGATTTTTTTTACTCCAATGGATGGTAGCCTTGTCATTATGAAAGGTAGTCTATTGTTGAGATTTTTGTTACTCCAATGGATTGTAGCCTTGTCATTATGGAAGGTAGTCTGTTGTTCAGATTTTTGTTACTCTAATGGATGGTAGCCTTGTCATTATGGAAGGTAGTCTGTTGTCGATATTTTTGTTATTCCAATGAATGGTAGCCTTGTCAATATGGAAGGTAGTCTGTCATTAAAATTTTTGTTACTCCAATGGATTATAGCCTTGTCATTATGGAAGGTAGTCTGTTGTTCATATTTTTGTTACTCCAATGGATGGTAGCCTTGTAATAATGGAAGGTAGTCTGTTGTTCAGATTTTTGTTACTCCAATGGTTGGTAGCCTTGTCATTATGGAAGGTAGTGTGTTGTCGAGATTTTTGTTACTCAAATGGATGGTAGCCTTGTCATTATGGAAGGTAGTCTGTTGTCGAGATATTTGTTACCCCAATGGATGGTAGCATTTTAATTCTGGAAGGTAGTTTGTTGTCGAGATTTTTGTTACTCTAATGGATGGTAGCCTTGTCATTATGGAAGGTAGTCGGTCATTGAGAATTCTGTTACTCCAATGGATTTTAGCCTTGTCATTATGTAAGGTAGTCTGTTGTTCAGATTTTTGTTACTCCAATGGATGGTAGCCTTGTCGTTATGGAAGGTAGTCTGTTGTTGAGATTTCTGTTACTCCAATGGATTGTAGCCTTGTCATTACGGAAGGTAGTCTTTCGTCCAGATTTTTGTTACTCCAATGGATGGTAGCCTTGTCATTATTGAAGGTAGTCTGTTGTCGATATCTTTGTTACTCCAATGGATGATAGCCTTGTCATTATGCAAGGTAGTCTGTTGTTCAGATTTTTGTTACTCTAATGGATGGTAGCCTTGTCATTATGGAAGGTAGTGTGTTGTTGATATTTTTGTTACTCCAACGAATGGTAGCCTTGTCAATATGGAAGGTAGTCTGTCGTTAAATTTTTTGTTACTCCAATGGATTATAACCTTGTCATTATGGAAGGTAGTCTGTTGTTCAGATTTTTGTTACTCCAATGGATGGTAGCCTTGTCATTATGGAAGGTAGTCTGTTGTCGAGATTTTTGTTATTCCATTGGATGGTAGCCTTGTCATTACGGAAGGCACTTATTGTCGATATTTTTGATACTCCAATGGATGGTAGCCTTGTCATTACGGAAGGTAGTCTGTTGTCAAGATTTTTGTTACCCCAATGGATGGTAGCCTTGTAATTATGGAAGGTAGTCTATTGTCGATATTTTTGTTACTCCAATGGATGGTAGCCTTGTCATTATGGAAGGTAGTCTGTTCTTGAGATTTCTGTTACTCCAATGGATTGTAGCCTTGTCATTATGGAAGGTAGTCTGTTGTTCAGATTTTTGTTAATCCAATGGATGGTAGCCTTGTTATTATGGAAGGTAGTCTGTTGTCGAGATTTTTGTTACTTCAATGGATGGTAGCCTTTTCATTATGGAAGGTGGTCTGTTGTCGAGATTTTTGTTACCCCAATGGATGGTAGCCTTGTAATTATGGAAGGTAGTTTGTTGTCGAGATTATTGTTACTCCAATGAATGGTAGCCTTGTCAATATGGAAGGCAGTCTGTCGTTAATATTTTTGTTAGTACAATGGATTATAGCCTTGTCATTATGGAAGGTAGTCTGTTGTTCAGATTTTAGTTACTCCAATGGAAGGTAGCCTTGTCATTATGGAAGGTAGTCTGTTGTCGAGATTTTTGTTATTCTATTAGATGGTAGCCTTGTCATTACGGAAGTCACTTATTGTCGATATTTTTGATACTCCAATGGATGGTAGCCTTGTCATTACGGAAGGTAGTCTGTTGTCAAGATTTTTGTTACCCCAATGGATGGTAGCCTTGTAATTATGGAAGGTAGTGTGTTGTCGAGATTTTTTTTACTCCAATGGATGGTAGCCTTGTCATTATGAAAGGTAGTCTGTTGTTGAGATTTTTGTTACTCCAATGGATTGTAGCCTTGTCATTATGGAAGGTAGTCTGTTGTTCAGATTTTTGTTACTCTAATGGATGGTAGCCTTGTCATTATGGAAGGTAGTCTGTTGTCGATATTTTTGTTATTCCAATGAATGGTAGCCTTGTCAATATGGAAGGTAGTCTGTCATTAAAATTTTTGTTACTCCAATGGATTATAGCCTTGTCATTATGGAAGGTAGTCTGTTGTTCAGATTTTTGTTACTCCAATGGATGGTAGCCTTGTCATTATGGAAGGTAGTCTGTTGTTCAGATTTTTGTTACTCCAATGGTTGGTAGCCTTGTCATTATGGAAGGTAGTCTGTTGTTCAGATTTTTGTTAATCCAATGGATGGTAGCCTTGTTATTATGGAAGGTAGTCTGTTGTCGAGATTTTTGTTACTTCAATGGATGGTAGACTTTTCATTATGGAAGGTGGTCTGTTGTCGAGATTTTTGTTACCCCAATGGATGGTAGCCTTGTAATTATGGAAGGTAGTTTGTTGTCGAGATTATTGTTACTCCAATGGATGGTAGCCTTGTCATTATGGAAGGTAGTCAGTCGTTGAGAATTCTGTTACTCCAATGGATTTTAGCCTTGTCATTATGTAAGGTAGTCTGTTGTTCAAATTTTTGTTACTCCAATGGATGTTAGCCTTGTCGTTATGGAAGGTAGTCTGTTGTTGATATTTTTGTTATTCCAATGGATGGTAACCTTGTCATTATGGAAGGTAGTCTTTTGTCCATATTTTTTTTACTCCAATGGATGTTTGCCTTGTCATTATTGAAGGTAGTCTATTGTCGATATCTTTGTTACTCCAATGGATGATAGCCTTGTCATTATGGAAGGTAGTCTGTTGTTAAGATTTTAGTTACTCCAATGGATTTTAGCCTTGTCATTATGTAAGGTAGTCTGTTGTTCAGATTTTTGTTACTCTAATGGATTGTAGCCTTGTCATTATGGAAGGTAGTATGTTGTCGAGATTTTTGTTATTCCATTGGATGGTAGCCTTGTCATTACGGAAGGCACTTATTGTCGATATTTTTGATACTCCAATGGATGGTATCCTTGTCATTACGGAAGGTAGTCTGTTGCCAAGATTTTTGTTACCCCAATGGATGGTAACCTTGTAATTATGGAAGGTAGTCTGTTGTCGAGATTTTTGTTACTCCAATGGATGGAAGCCTTGTCATTATAGAAGGTAGTCTGTTGTTGAGATTTCTGTTACTCCAATGGATTGTAGCCTTGTCATTATGGAAGGTAGTCTGTTGTTCAGATTTTTGTTAATCCAATGGATGGTAGCATTGTTATTATGGAAGGTAGTCTGTTGTCGAGATTTTTGTTACTCCAATGGATGGTAGCCTTGTCATTATGGAAGGTAGTCTGTTGTCGAGATTTTTGTTACCCCAATGGATGGTAGCCTTGTCATTATGGAAGGTAGTTTATTGTCGAGATTATTGTTACTCCAGTGGATTTTAGCCTTGTCATTATGTAAGGTAGTCTGTTGTTCAAATTTTTGTTACTCCAATTGGTGTTAGCCTTGTCGTTATGGAAGGTAGTCTGTTGTTGATATTTTTGTTATTCCAATGGATGGTAACCTTGTCATTATGGAAGGTAGTCTTTTGTCCAGATTTTTGTTACTCCAATGGATGTTAGCCTTGTAATTATTGAAGGTAGTTTGTTGTCGATATCTTTGTTACTCCAATGGATGATAGCCTTGTCATTATGCAAGGTAATTTGTTGTTCAGATTTTTGTTACTCTAATGGATGGTAACCTTGTCATTATGGAAGGTAGTCTGTTGTCGATATTTTTGTTACTCCAATGAATGGTAGCCTTGTCAATATGGAAGGTAGGCTGTCGTTAATATTTTTGTTACTTCAATGGATTATAGCCTTGTCATTATGGAAGGTAGTCTGTTGTTAAGATTTTTGTTACTCCAATGGATGGTAGCCTTGTCATTATGGAAGGTAGTCTGTTGTCGAGATTTTTGTTATTCTATTGGATGGTAGCCTTGTCATTACGGAAGGCACTTATTGTCGATATTTTTGATACTCCAATGGATGGTAGCCTTGTCATTACGGAAGGTAGTCTGTTGTCAAGATTTTTGTTACCCCAATGGATGGTAGCCTTGTAATTATGGAAGGTAGTCTGTTGTCGAGATTTTTGTTAATCCAATGGATGGTAGCCTTGTCATTATGGAAGGTAGTCTGTTGTTGAGATTTCTGTTACTCCAATGGATTGTAGCCTTGTCATTATGGAAGGTAGTCTGTTGTTCAGATTTTTGTTACTCCAATGGATGGTAGCCTTGTCATTATGGAAGGTAGTGTGTTGTCGAGATTTTTGTTACTCCAATGGATGGTAGCCTTGTCATTATGGAAGGTAGTCTGTTGTCGAGATTTTTGTTACCCCAATGGATGGTAGCCTTGTAATTATGGAAGGTAGTTTGTTGTCGAGATTTTTGTTACTCTAATGGATGGTAGCCTTGTCATTATGGAAGGTAGTCGGTCATTGAGAATTCTGTTACTCCAATGGATTTTAGACTTGCCATTATGTAAGGTAGTCTGTTGTTCAGATTTTTTTTACTCCAATGGATGTTAGACTTGTCATTATGGAAGGTAGTCTGTTGTTGATATTTTTGTTATTCCAATGGATGGTAACCTTGTCATTATGGAAGGTAGTCTTTTGTCCAGATTTTTGTTACTCAAATGAATGGTAGCCTTGTCATTATTGAAGGAAGTCTATTGTCGATATCTTTGTTACTCCAATGGATGATAACCTTGTCATTATGCAAGGTAGTCTGTTGTTCATATTTTTGTTACTCTAATGGATGGTAGCCTTGTCATTAAAGAAGCTAGTCTGTTTTCGATATTTTTGTTTCTCCAATGAATGGTAGCTTTGTAAATATGGAAGGTAGTCTGTCTTTAATATTTTTGTTACTCCAATGGATTATAGCCTTGTCATTATGGAAGGTAGTGTGTTGTTCATATTTTAGTTACTCCAATGGATGGTAGCCTTGTCATTATGGAAGGTAGTCTGTTGTCGAGATTTTTGTTATTCCATTGGATGGTAGCCTTGTCATTACCGAAGGCACTTATTGTCGATATTTTTGATACTCCAATGGATGGTAGCCTTGTCATTACGGAAGGTAGTCTATTGTCAAGATTTTTGTTACCCCAATGGATGGTAGCCTTGTAATTATGGAAGGTAGTCTATTGTCGAGATTTTTGTTACTCCAATGGATTGTAGCCTTGTCATTATGGAAGGTAGTCTATTGTTCACATTTTTGTTACTCTAATGGATGGTAGCCTTGTAATTATGGAAGGTAGTCTGTTGTCGATATTTTTGTTACTCCAATGAATGGTATCCTTGTCAATATGGAAGGTAGTCTGTCGTTAATATTTTTGTTACTCCAATGGATTATAGCCTTGTCATTATGGAAGGTAGTCTGTTGTTCAGATTTTTGTTACTCCAATGGATGGTAGCCTTGTCATTATGGAAGGTAGTCTGTTGTCGAGATTTTTGTTATTCCATTGGATGGTAGCCTTGTCATTACGGATGGCCCTTATTGTCGATATTTTTGATACTCCAATGGATGATAGCCTTGTCATTATGCAAGGTAGTCTGTTGTTCAGATTTTTGTTACTCTAATGGATGGTAGCCTTGTCATTATAGAAGGTAGTCTGTTGTCGATATTTTTGTTACTCCAATGGATGGTAGCCTTGTCATTATGGAAGGTAGTCTGTTGTTGATATTTCTGTTACTCCAATGGATTGTAGCCTTGTCATTATGGAAGGTAGTTTGTTGTTCAGATTTTTGTTAATCCAATGGATGGTAGCCTTGTTATTATGGAAGGTAGTCTGTTGTCGAGATTTTTGTTACTTCAATGGATGGTAGCCTTTTCATTATGGAAGGTGGTCTGTTGTCGAGATTTTTGTTACCCCAATGGATGGTAGCCTTGTAATTATGGAAGGTAGTTTGTTGTCGAGATTATTGTTACTCCAATTGATGGTAGCCTTGTCATTATGGAAGGTAGTCAGTCGTTGAGAATTCTGTTACTCCAATGGATTTTAGCCTTGTCATTATGTAAGGTAGTCTGTTGTTCAAATTTTTGTTACTCCAATGGATGTTAGCCTTGTCGTTATGGAAGGTAGTCTGTTGTTGATATTTTTGTTATTCCAATGGATGGTAACCTTGTCATTATGGAAGGTAGTCTTTTGTCCATATTTTTTTACTCCAATGGATGTTTGCCTTGTCATTATTGAAGGTAGTCTATTGTCGATATCTTTGTTACTCCAATGGATGATAGCCTTGTCATTATGGAAGGTAGTCTGTTGTTAAGATTTTAGTTACTCCAATGGATTTTAGCCTTGTCATTATGTAAGGTAGTCTGTTGTTCAGATTTTTGTTACTCTAATGGATTGTGGCCTTGTCATTATGGAAGGTAGTATGTTGTCGAGATTTTTGTTATTCCATTGGATGGTAGCCTTGTCATTACGGAAGGCACTTATTGTCGATATTTTTGATACTCCAATGGATGGTATCCTTGTCATTACGGAAGGTAGTCTGTTGCCAAGATTTTTGTTACCCCAATGGATGGTAACCTTGTAATTATGGAAGGTAGTCTGTTGTCGAGATTTTTGTTACTCCAATGGATGGAAGCCTTGTCATTATAGAAGGTAGTCTGTTGTTGAGATTTCTGTTACTCCAATGGATTGTAGCCTTGTCATTATGGAAGGTAGTCTGTTGTTCAGATTTTTGTTAATCCAATGGATGGTAGCATTGTCATTATGGAAGGTAGTCTGTTAACGAGATTTTTGTTACTCCAATGGATGGTAGCCTTGTCATTATGGAAGGTAGTCTGTTGTCGAGATTTTTGTTACCCCAATGGATGGTAGCCTTGTAATTATGGAAGGTAGTTTGTTGTCGAGATTATTGTTACTCCAGTGGATTTTAGCCTTGTCATTATGTAAGGTAGTCTGTTGTTCAAATTTTTGTTACTCCAATTGGTGTTAGCCTTGTCATTATGGAAGGTAGTCTGTTGTTGATATTTTTGTTATTCCAATGGATGGTAACCTTGTCATTATGGAAGGTAGTCTTTTGTCCAGATTTTTGTTACTCCAATGGATGTTAGCCTTGTAATTATTGAAGGTAGTTTGTTGTCGATATCTTTGTTACTCCAATGGATGATAGCCTTGTCATTATGCAAGGTAATCTGTTGTTCAGATTTTTGTTACTCTAATGGATGGTAACCTTGTCATTATGGCAGGTAGTCTGTTGTCGATATTTTTGTTACTCCAATGAATGGTAGCCTTGTCAATATGGAAGGTAGGCTGTCGTTAATATTTTTGTTACTTCAATGGATTATAGCCTTGTCATTATGGAAGGTAGTCTGTTGTTAAGATTTTTGTTACTCCAATGGATGGTAGCCTTGTCATTATGGAAGGTAGTCTGTTGTCGAGATTTTTGTTATTCTATTGGATGGTAGCCTTGTCATTACGGAAGGCACTTATTGTCGATATTTTTGATACTCCAATGGATGGTAGCCTTGTCATTACGGAAGGTAGTCTGTTGTCAAGATTTTTGTTACCCCAATGGATGGTAGCCTTGTAATTATGGAAGGTAGTCTGTTGTCGAGATTTTTGTTAATCCAATGGATGGTAGCCTTGTCATTATGGAAGGTAGTCTGTTGTTGAGATTTCTGTTACTCCAATGGATTGTAGCCTTGTCATTATGGAAGGTAGTCTGTTGTTCAGATTTTTGTTACTCCAATGGATGGTAGCCTTGTCATTATGGAAGGTAGTGTGTTGTCGAGATTTTTGTTACTCCAATGGATGGTAGCCTTGTCATTATGGAAGGTAGTCTGTTGTCGAGATTTTTGTTACCCCAATGGATGGTAGCCTTGTAATTATGGAAGGTAGTTTGTTGTCGAGATTTTTGTTACTCTAATGGATGGTAGCCTTGTCATTATGGAAGGTAGTCGGTCATTGAGAATTATGTTACTCCAATGGATTTTAGACTTGCCATTATGTAAGGTAGTCTGTTGTTCAGATTTTTTTTACTCCAATGGATGTTAGACTTGTCATTATGGAAGGTAGTCTGTTGTTGATATTTTTGTTATTCCAATGGATGGTAACCTTGTCATTATGGAAGGTAGTCTTTTGTCCAGATTTTTGTTACTCAAATGAATGGTAGCCTTGTCATTATTGAAGGAAGTCTATTGTCGATATCTTTGTTACTCCAATGGATGATAACCTTGTCATTATGCAAGGTAGTCTGTTGTTCATATTTTTGTTACTCTAATGGATGGTAGCCTTGTCATTAAAGAAGCTAGTCTGTTTTCGATATTTTTGTTTCTCCAATGAATGGTAGCTTTGTAAATATGGAAGGTAGTCTGTCTTTAATATTTTTGTTACTCCAATGGATTATAGCCTTGTCATTATGGAAGGTAGTGTGTTGTTCATATTTTTGTTACTCCAATGGATGGTAGCCTTGTCATTATGGAAGGTAGTCTGTTGTCGAGATTTTTGTTATTCCATTGGATGGTAGCCTTGTCATTACCGAAGGCACTTATTGTCGATATTTTTGATACTCCAATGGATGGTAGCCTTGTCATTACGGAAGGTAGTCTATTGTCAAGATTTTTGTTACCCCAATGGATGGTAGCCTTGTAATTATGGAAGGTAGTCTGTTGTCGAGATTTTTGTTACTCCAATGGATGGAAGCCTTGTCATAATGGAAGGTAGTCTGTTGTTGAGATTTCTGTTACTCCAATGGATTGTAGCCTTGTCATTATGGAAGGTAGTTTGTTGTTAAGATTTTTGTTACCCCAATGGATGGTAGCCTTGTCATTACGGAAGGTAGTCTATTGTCAAGATTTTTGTTACCCCAATGGATGGTAGCCTTGTAATTATGGAAGGTAGTCTATTGTCGAGATTTTTGTTACTCCAATGGATTGTAGCCTTGTCATTATGGAAGGTAGTCTATTGTTCACATTTTTGTTACTCTAATGGATGGTAGCCTTGTAATTATGGAAGGTAGTCTGTTGTCGATATTTTTGTTACTCCAATGAATGGTATCCTTGTCAATATGGAAGGTAGTCTGTCGTTAATATTTTTGTTACTCCAATGGATTATAGCCTTGTCATTATGGAAGGTAGTCTGTTGTTCAGATTTTTGTTACTCCAATGGATGGTAGCCTTGTCATTATGGAAGGTAGTCTGTTGTCGAGATTTTTGTTATTCCATTGGATGGTAGCCTTGTCATTACGGATGGCCCTTATTGTCGATATTTTTGATACTCCAATGGATGGTAGCCTTGTCATTACGGAAGGTAGTCTGTTGCCAACATTTTTGTTACCCCAATGGATGGTAGCCTTGTAATTATGGAAGGTAGTCTGTTGTCGAGATTTTTGTTACTCCAATGGATGGAAGCCTTGTCATAATGGAAGGTAGTCTGTTGTTGAGATTTCTGTTACTCCAATGGATTGTAGCCTTGTCATTATGGAAGGTAGTTTGTTGTTAAGATTTTTGTTAATCCAATGGATGGTAGCATTGTCATTATAGAAGGTAGTCTGTTGTCGAGATTTTTGTTACTCCAATGGATGGTAGCCTTGTCATTATGGAAGGTAGTCTGTTGTCGATATTTTTGTTACCACAATGGATGGTAGCCTTGTAATTATGGAAGGTAGTTTGTTGTCGAGATTATTGTTACTCCAATGGATTTTAGCCTTGTCATTCTGTAAGGTAGTCTATTGTTCAGATTTTTGTTACTCCAATGGATGTTAGCCTTGTCTTTATGGAAGGTAGTCTGTTGTTGATATTTTTGTTATTCCAATGGATGGTAACCTTGTCATTATGGAAGGTAGTCTTTTGTCCATATTTTTGTTACTCCGATGGATGTTAGCCTTGTCATTATTGAAGGTAGTTTGTTGTCGATATCTTTGTTACTCCAATGGATGATAGCCTTGTCATTATGCAAGGTAGTCTGTTGTTCAGATTTTTGTTACTCTAATGGATGGTAGCCTTGTCATTATGGAAGGTAGTCTGTTGTCGATATTTTTGTTACTCCAATGGATGGTAGCCTTGTCATTATGGAAGGTAGTCTGTTGTTGAGATTTCTGTTACTCCAATGGATTGTAGCCTTGTCATTATGGAAGGTAGTTTGTTGTTCAGATTTTTGTTAATCCAATGGATGGTAGCCTTGTTATTATGGAAGGTAGTCTGTTGTCGAGATTTTTGTTACTTCAATGGATGGTAGCCTTTTCATTATGGAAGGTGGTCTGTTGTCGAGATTTTTGTTACCCCAATGGATGGTAGCCTTGTAATTATGGAAGGTAGTTTGTTGTCGAGATTATTGTTACTCCAATTAATGGTAGCCTTGTCATTATGGAAGGTAGTCAGTCGTTGAGAATTCTGTTACTCCAATGGATTTTAGCCTTGTCATTATGTAAGGTAGTCAGTTGTTCAAATTTTTGTTACTCCAATGGATGTTAGCCTTGTCGTTATGGAAGGTAGTCTGTTGTTGATATTTTTGTTATTCCAATGGATGGTAACCTTGTCATTATGGAAGGTAGTCTTTTGTCCATATTTTTTTACTCCAATGGATGTTTGCCTTGTCATTATTGAAGGTAGTCTATTGTCGATATCTTTATTACTCCAATGGATGATAGCCTTGTCATTATGGAAGGTAGTCTGTTGTTAAGATTTTAGTTACTCCAATGGATTTTAGCCTTGTCATTATGTAAGGTAGTCTGTTGTTCAGATTTTTGTTACTCTAATGGATTGTAGCCTTGTCATTATGGAAGGTAGTATGTTGTCGAGATTTTTGTTATTCCATTGGATGGTAGCCTTGTCATTACGGAAGGCACTTATTGTCGATATTTTTGATACTCCAATGGATGGTATCCTTGTCATTACGGAAGGTAGTCTGTTGCCAAGATTTTTGTTACCCCAATGGATGGTAACCTTGTAATTATGGAAGGTAGTCTGTTGTCGAGATTTTTGTTACTCCAATGGATGGAAGCGTTGTCATTATAGAAGGTAGTCTGTTGTTGAGATTTCTGTTACTCCAATGGATTGTAGCCTTGTCATTATGGAAGGTAGTCTGTTGTTCAGATTTTTGTTAATCCAATGGATGGTAGCATTGTCATTATGGAAGGTAGTCTGTTGTCGAGATTTTTGTTACTCCAATGGATGGTAGCCTTGTCATTATGGAAGGTAGTCTGTTGTCGAGATTTTTGTTACCCCAATGGATGGTAGCCTTGTAATTATGGAAGGTAGTCTGTTGTCGAGATTATTGTTACTCCAGTGGATTTTAGCCTTGTCATTATGTAAGGTAGTCAGTTGTTCAAATTTTTGTTACTCCAATTGGTGTTAGCCTTGTCATTATGGAAGGTAGTCTGTTGTTGATATTTTTGTTATTCCAATGGATGGTAACCTTGTCATTATGGAAGGTAATCTTTTGTCCAGATTTTTGTTACTCCAATGGATGTTAGCCTTGTAATTATTGAAGGTAGTTTGTTGTCGATATCTTTGTTACTCCAATGGATGATAGCCTTGTCATTATGAAAGGTAATCTGTTGTTCAGATTTTTGTTACTCTAATGGATGGTAACCTTGTCATTATGGCAGGTAGTCTGTTGTCGATATTTTTGTTACTCCAATGAATGGTAGCCTTGTCAATATGGAAGGTAGGCTGTCGTTAATATTTTTGTTACTTCAATGGATTATAGCCTTGTCATTATAGAAGGTAGTCTGTTGTTAAGATTTTTGTTACTCCAATGGATGGTAGCCTTGTCATTATGGAAGGTAGTCTGCTGTCGAGATTTTTGTTATTCTATTGGATGGTAGCCTTGTCATTACGGAAGGCACTTATTGTCGATATTTTTGATACTCCAATGGATGGTAGCTTTGTCATTACGGAAGGTAGTCTGTTGTCAAGATTCTTATTACCCCAATGGATGGTAGCCTTGTAATTATGGAAGGTAGTCTGTTGTCGAGATTTTTGTTAATCCAATGGATGGTAGCCTTGTCATTATGGAAGGTAGTCTGTTGTTGAGATTTCTGTTACTCCAATGGATTGTAGCCTTGTCATTATGGAAGGTAGTCTGTTGTTCAGATTTTTGTTACTCCAATGGATGGTAGCCTTGTCATTATGGAAGGTAGTGTGTTGTCGAGATTTTTGTTACTCCAATGGATGGTAGCCTTGTCATTATGGAAGGTAGTCTGTTGTCGAGATTTTTGTTACCCCAATGGATGGTAGCCTTGTAATTATGGAAGGTAGTTTGTTGTCGAGATTTTTGTTACTCTAATGGATGGTAGCCTTGTCATTATGGAAGGTAGTCGGTCATTGAGAATTCTGTTACTCCAATGGATTTTAGACTTGCCATTATGTAAGGTAGTCTGTTGTTCAAATTTTTTTTACTCCAATGGATGTTAGCCTTGTCATTATGGAAGGTAGTCTGTTGTTGATATTTTTGTTATTCCAATGGATGGTAACCTTGTCATTATGGAAGGTAGTCTTTTGTCCAGATTTTTGTTACTCAAATGAATGCTAGCCTTGTCATTATTGAAGGAAGTCTGTTGTCGATATCTTTGTTACTCCAATGGATGATAACCTTGTCATTATGCAAGGTAGTCTGTTGTTCATATTTTTGTTACTCTAATTGATGGTAGCCTTGTCATTAAAGAAGCTAGTCTATTTTCGATATTTTGGTTACTCCAATGAATGGTAGCTTTGTCAATATGGAAGGTAGTCTGTCTTTAATATTTTTGTTACTCCAATGGATTATAGCCTTGTCATTATGGAAGGTAGTCTGTTGTTCATATTTTTGTTACTCCAATGGATGGTAGCCTTGTCATTATGGAAGGTAGTCTGTTGTCGAGATTTTTTTTATTCCATTGGATGGTAGCCTTGTCATTACCGAAGGCACTTATTGTCGATATTTTTGATACTCAAAGGGATGGTAGCCTTGTCATTACGTAAGGTAGTCTGTTGTCAAGATTTTTGTTACCTCAATGGATGGTAGCCTTGTAATTATAGAAGGTAGTCTATTGTCGAGATTTTTGTTACTCCAATGGATTGTAGCCTTGTCATTATGGAAGGTAGTCTATTGTTCAGATTTTTGTTACTCTAATGGATGGTAGCCTTGTAATTATGGAAGGTAGTCTGTTGTCGATATTTTTGTTACTCCAATGAATGGTATCCTTGTCAATATGGAAGGTAGTCTGTCGTTAATATTTTTGTTACTCCAATGGATTATAGCCTTGTCATTATGGAAGGTAGTCTGTTGTTCAGATTTTTGTTACTCCAATGGATGGTAGCTTTGTCATTATGGAAGGTAGTCTGTTGTCGAGATTTTCGTTATTCCATTGGATGGTAGCCTTGTCATTACGGAAGGCCCTTATTGTCGATATTTTTGATACTCCAATGGATGGTAGCCTTGTCATTACGGAAGGTAGTCTGTTGCCAACATTTTTGTTACCCCAATGGATGGTAGCCTTGTAATTATGGAAGGTAGTCTGTTGTCGAGATATTTGTTACTCCAATGGATGGAAGCCTTGTCATTATGGAAGGTAGTCTGTTGTTGAGATTTCTGTTACTCCAATGGATTGTAGCCTTGTCATTATGGAAGGTAGTTTGTTGTTAAGATTTTTGTTAATCCATTGGATGGTAGCATTGTCATTATAGAAGGTAGTCTGTTGTCGAGATTTTTGTTACTCCAATGGATGGTAGCCTTGTCATTATGGAAGGTAGTCTGTTGTCGATATTTTTGTTACCCCAATGAATGGTAGCCTTGTAATTATGGAAGGTAGTTTGTTGTCGAGATTATTGTTACTCCAATGGATCTTAGCCTTGTCATTATGTAAGGTAGTCTATTGTTCAGATTTTTGTTACTCCAATGGATGTTAGCCTTGTCGTTATGGAAGGTAGTCTGTTGTTGATATTTTTGTTATTCCAATGGATGGTAACCTTGTCATTATGGAAGGTAGTCTTTTGTCAATATTTTTGTTACTCCAATGGATTTTAGCCTTGTCATTATTGAAGGTAGTTTGTTGTCGATATCTTTGTTACTCCAATGGATGATAGCCTTGTCATTATGCAAGGTAGTCTGTTGTTCAGATTTTTGTTACTCTAATGGATGGTAGCCTTGTCATTATGGAAGGTAGTCTGTTGTCGATATTTTTGTTACTCCAATGAATGGTAGACTTGTCAATATGGAAGGTAGTCTGTCGTTAATATTTTTGTTACTCCAATGGATTATAGCCTTGTCATTATGGAAGGTAGTCTGTTGTTCAGATTTTTGTTACTCCAATGGATGGTAGCCTTGTCATTACGGAAGGTAGTGTGTTGTCGAGATTTTTGTTACTCCAATGGATGGTAGCCTTGTCATTATGGAAGGTAGTCTGTTGTCGAGATTTTTGTTACCCCAATGGATGGTAGCCTTGTAATTATGGAAGGTAGTTTGTTGTCGAGATTTTTGTTACTCTAATGGATGGTAGCCTTGTCATTATGGAAGGTAGTCGGTCATTGAGAATTCTGTTACTCCAATGGATTTTAGACTTGCCATTATGTAAGGCAGTCTGTTGTTCAGATTTTTTTTACTCCAATGGATGTTAGCCTTGTCATTATGGAAGGTAGTCTGTTGTTGATATTTTTGTTATTCCAATGGACGGTAACCTTGTCATTATGGAAGGTAGTCTTTTGTCCAAATTTTTGTTACTCAAATGAATGGTAGCCTTGTCATTATTGAAGGAAGTTTGTTGTCGATATCTTTGTTACTCCAATGGATGATAACCTTGTCATTATGCAAGGTAGTCTGTTGTTCAGATTTTTGTTACTCTAATGGATGGTAGCCTTGTCATTATAGAAGCTAGTCTGTTTTCGATATTTTTGTTACTCCAATGAATGGTAGCTTTGTCAATATGGAAGGTAGTTTGTCTTTAATATTTTTGTTACTCCAATGGATTATAGCCTTGTCATTATGGAAGGTAGTCTGTTGTTCATATTTTTGTTACTCCAATGGATGGTAGCCTTGTCATTATGGAAGGTAGTCTGTTGTCGAGATTTTTGTTATTCCATTGGATGGTAGCCTTGTCATTACCGAAGGCACTTATTGTCGATATTTTTGATACTTCAATGGATGGTAGCCTTGTCATTATGGAAGGTAGTCTGTTGTCAAGATTTTTGTTACCCCAATGGATGGTAGCCTTGTAATTATGGAAGGTAGTCTATTGTCGAGATTTTTGTTACCCCAATGGATGGTAGCCTTGTCATTATGGAAGGTAGTCTGTTGTTGATATTTTTGTTATTCCAATGGATGGTAACCTTGTCATTATGGAAGGTAGTCTTTTGTCCATATTTTTGTTACTCCAATGGATGTTAGCCTTGTCATTATTGAAGGTAGTTTGTTGTCGATATCTTTGTTACTCCAATGGATGATAGCCTTGTCATTATGCAAGGTAGTCTGTTGTTCCGATTTTTGTTACTTTAATGGATGGTAGCCTTGTCATTATGGAAGGTAGTCTGTTGTCAATATTTTTGTTACTCCAATGAATGGTAGATTTGTCAATATGGAAGGTAGTCTGTCATTAATATTTTTGTTACTCCAATGGATTATAGCCTTGTCATTATGGAAGGTAGTCTGTTGTTCAGATTTTTGTTACTACAATGGATGGTAGCCTTGTCATTATGGAAGGTAGTCTGTTGTCGAGATTTTTGTTATTCTATTGGATGGTAGCCTTGTCATTACGGAAGGCACTTATTGTCGATATTTTTGATACTCCAATGGATGGTAGCCTTGTCATTTCGTAAGGTAGTCTGTTGTCAAGATTTTTGTTACCCCAATGGATGGTAGCCTTGTAATTATGGAAGGTAGTCTGTTGTCGAGATTTTTGTTACTCCAATGGATGGTAGCCTTGTCATTATGGAAGGTAGTCTGTTACTCCAATGGATTGTAGCCTTGTCATTATGGAAGGTAGTCTGTTGTTAAAATTTTTGTTACTCCAATGGATGGTAGCCTTGTCATTATTGAAGGTAGTGTGTTGTCGAGATTTTTGTTACTCCAATGGATGGTAGCCTTGTCATTATGGAAGGTAGTCTGTTGTCGAGATTTTTGTTACCCCAATGGATGGTAGCCTTGTAATTATGGAAGGTAGTTTGTTGTCGAGATTTTTGTTACTCTAATGGATGGTAGCCTTGTCATTATGGAAGGTAGTCGGTCATTGAAAATTCTGTTACTCCAATGGATTTTAGACTTGTCATTATGTAAGGTAGTCTGTTGTTCAGATTTTTGTTACTCCAATGGATGTTAGCCTTGCCATTATGGAAGGTAGTCTGTTGTTGATATTTTTTTTATTCCAATGGATGGTAACCTTGTCATTATGGAAGGTAGTCTTTTGTCGATATTTTTGTTATTCCATTGGATGGTAGCCTTGTCATTACCGAAGGCACTTATTGTCGATATTTTTGATACTCCAAACGATGGTAGCCTTGTCATTACGGAAGGTAGTCTGTTGTCAAGATTTTTGTTACCCCGATGGATGGTAGCCTTGTAATTATGGAAGGTAGTCTATTGTCGAGATTTTTGTTACTCCAATGGATTGTAGCCTTGTCATTATGGAAGGTAGTCTCTTGTTCAAATTTTTGTTACTCTAATGGATGGTAGCCTTGTAGTTATGGAAGGTAGTCTGTTGTCGATATTTTTGTTACTCCAATTAATGGTAGCCTTGTCAATATGGAAGGTAGTCTGTCGTTAAGATTTTTGTTACTCCAATGGATTATAGCCTTGTCATTATGGAAGGTAGTCTGTTGTTCAGATTTTTGTTATCCAATGGATGGTAGCCTTGTCATTATGGAAGGTAGTCAGTTGTCGAGATTTTTGTTATTCCATTGGATGGTAGCCTTGTCATTACGGAAGGCTCTTATTGTTGATATTTTTGATACCCCAATGGATGGTAGCCTTGTCATTATGGAAGGTACTCTGTTACTCCAATGGATTGTAGCCTTGTCATTATGGAAGGTAGTCTGTTGTTAAAATTTTTGTTACTCCAATGGATGGTAGCCTTGTCATTATGGAAGGTAGTGTGTTGTCGAGATTTTTGTTACTCCAATGGATGGTAGCCTTGTCATTATGGAAGGTAGTCTGTTGTCGAGATTTTTGTTACCCCAATGGATGGTAGCCTTGTAATTATGGAAGGTAGTTTGTTGTCGAGATTTTTGTTACTCTAATGGATGGTAGCCTTGTCATTATGGAAGGTAGTCGGTCATTGAGAATTCTGTTACTCCAATGGATTTTAGACTTGTCATTATGTAAGGTAGTCTGTTGTTCAGATTTTTGTTACTCTAATGGATGTTAGCCTTGCCATTATGGAAGGGAGTCTGTTGTTGATATTTTTTTTATTCCAATGGATGGTAACCTTGTCATTATGGAAGGTAGTCTTTTGTCCAGATGTTTGTTACTCCAATGGATGGTAGCCTTGTCATTATGCAAAGTAGTCTGTTGTTCAGATTTTTGTTACTCTAATGGATGGTAGCCTTGTCATTATGGAAGGTAGTCTGTTGTCGATATTTTTGTTATTCCATTGGATGGTAGCCTTGTCATTACCGAAGGCACTTATTGTCGATATTTTTGATACTCCAAACGATGGTAGCCTTGTCATTACGGAAGGTAGTCTGTTGTCTAGATTTTTGTTACCCCGATGGATGGTAGCCTTGTCATTATGGAAGGTAGTCTCTTGTTTAAATTTTTGTTACTCTAATGGATGGTAGCCTTGTAGTTATGGAAGGTAGTCTGTTGTCGATATTTTTGTTACTCCAATTAATGGTAGCCTTGTCAATATGGAAGGTAGTCTGTCGTTAAGATTTTTGTTACTCCAATGGATTATAGCCTTGTCATTATGGAAGGTAGTCTGTTGTTAAGATTTTTGTTACTCTAATGGATGGTAGCCTTGTCATTATGGAAGGTAGTCAGTTGTCGAGATTTTTGTTATTCCATTGGATGGTAGCCTTGTCATTACGGAAGGCTCTTATTGTTGATATTTTTGATACCCCAATGGATGGTAGCCTTGTCATTACGGAAGGTAGTCTGTTGTTCAGATTTTTGTTACCCCAATGGATGGTAGCCTTGTAATTATGGAAGGTACTCTGTTGTCGAGATGTTTGTTACCCCAATAGATGGTAGCCTTGTAATTATGGAAGGTAGTCGGTCGTTGAGAATTCTGTTACTCCAATGGATTATAGCCTTGTCATTATGTAAGGTAGTCTATTGTTCAGATTTTTGTTACTCCAAAGGATGGTAGCCTTGTCGTTATGGAAGGTAGTCTGTTGTTGATATTTTTGTTATTCCAATGGATGGTAACCTTGTCATTATGGAAGGTAGTCTTTTGTCCATATTTTTGTTACTCCAATGGATGTTAGCCTTGTCATTATTGAAGGTAGTTTGTTGTCGATATCTTTGTTACTCCAATGGATGATAGCCTTGTCATTATTCAAGGTAGTCTGTTGTTCAAATTTTTGTTACTCTAATGGGTGGTAGCCTTGTCATTATGGAAGGTAGTCTGTTGTCGATATTTTTGTTACTCCAATGAATGGTAGACTTGTCAATATGGAAGGTAGTCTGTCGTTAATATTTTTGTTACTCCAATGAATTATAGCCTTGTCATTATGGAAGGTAGTCTGTTGTTCAGATTTTTGTTACTCCAATGGATGGTAGCCTTGTCATTATGGAAGGTAGTCTGTTGTCGAGATTTTTGTTATTCTATTGGATGGTAGCCTTGTCATTACGGAAGGCACTTATTGTCGATATTTTTGATACTCCAATGGATGGTAGCCTTGTCATTACGGAAGGTAGTCTGTTGTCAAGATTTTTGTTACCCCAATGGATGGTAGCCTTGTAATTATGGAAGGTAGTCTGTTGTCGAGAGTTTTGTTACTCCAATGGATGGTAGCCTTGTCATTATGGAAGGTAGTCTGTTACTCCAATGGATTGTAGCCTTGTCATTATGGAAGGTAGTGTGTTGTCGAGATTTTTGTTACTCCAATGGATGGTAGCCTTGTCATTATGGAAGGTAGTGTGTTGTCGAGATTTTTGTTACTCCAATGGATGGTAGCCTTGTCATTATGGAAGGTAGTCTGTTGTCGAGATTTTTGTTACCCCAATGGATGGTAGCCTTGTAATTATGGAAGGTAGTTTGTTGTCAAGATTTTTGTTACTCTAATGGATGGTAGCCTTGTCATTATGGAAGGTAGTCGGTCATTGAGAATTCTGTTACTCATATGGATTTTAGACTTGTCATTATGTAAGGTAGTCTGTTGTTCAGATTTTTGTTACTCCAATGGATGTTAGCCTTGTCATTATGGAAGGTAGTCTGTTGTTGATATTTTTTTATTCCAATGGATGGTAACCTTGTCATTATGGAAGGTAGTCTTTTGTCCAGATGTTTGTTACTCCAATGGATGGTAGCCTTCTCATTATTGAAGGAAGTTTGTTGTCGATATCTTTGTTACTCCAATGGATGATAACCTTGTCATTATGCAAGGTAGTCTGTTGTTCAGATTTTTGTTACTCCAATGGATGATAGCCTTGTCAATATGGAAGGTAGTCTGTCGTTAATATTTTTGTTACTCCAATGGATTATAGCCTTGTCATTATGGAAGGTAGTCTGTTGTTCAGATTTTTGTTACTCCAATGCATGGTAGCCTTGTCATTATGGAAGGTAGTCTGTTGTCGATATTTTTGTTATTCCATTGGATGGTAGCCTTGTCATTACCGAAGGCACTTATTGTCGATATTTTTGATACTCCAATCGATGGTAGCCTTGTCATTACGGAAGGTAGTCAGTTGTCAAGATTTTTGTTACCCCGATGGATGGTAGCCTTGTAATTATGGAAGGTAGTCTATTGTCGATATTTTTGTTACTCCAATGGATTGTAGCCTTGTCATTATGGAAGGTAGTCTCTTGTTCAGATTTTTGTTACTCTAATGGATGGTAGCCTTGTAATTATGGAAGGTAGTCTGTTGTCGATATTTTTGTTACTCCAATTAATGGTAGCCTTGTCAATATGGAAGGTAGTCTATCGTTAAGATTTTTGTTACTCCAATGGATTATAGCCTTGTCATTATGGAAGGTAGTCTGTTGTTCAGATTTTTGTTACTCCAATGGATGGTAGCCTTGTAATTATGGAAGGTAGTTTGTTGTCGAGATTTTTGTTACTCCAATGGAAGGTAGCCTTGTTATTATGGAAGGTAGTGTGTTGTTGAGATTTTTGTTACTCCCATGGATTGTAGCCTTGTCATTATGGAAGGTAGTCTTTTGTCCAGATTTTTGTTACTCCAATGGATGGTAGCCTTGTCATTATTGAAGGTAGTCTGTTGTCGATATCTTGGTTACTTCAATGGATGATAGCCTTGTCATTATGCAAGGTAGTCTGTTGTTCAGATTTTTGTTACTCTAATGGATGGTTGCCTTGTCATTATGGAAGATAGTCTGTTGTCGATATTTTTGTTACTCCAATGAATGGTAGCCTTGTCAATATGGAAGGTAGTCTGTCGTTAAGATTTTTGTTACTCCAATGGATTATAGCCTTGTCATTATGGAAGGTAGTCTGTTGTTCAGATTTTTGTTACTCCAAAGGATGGTAGCCTTGTCATTATGGAAGGTAGTTTGTTTTCGAGATTTTTGTTATTCCATTGGATGGTATCCTTGTCATTACGGAATGCACTTATTGTCGATATTTTTGATACTCCAATGGATGGTAGCCTTGTCATTACGGAAGGTAGTCTGTTGTCAATATTTTTGTTACCCCAATGGATGGTAGCCTTGTAATTATGGAATGTAGTCTGTTGTCGATATTTTTGTTACTCCAATGGATTATAGCCTTGTCATTATGGAAGGTAGTCTGTTGTTCAGATTTTTGTTACTCTAATGGATGGTAGCCTTAGTCTGTTGTCGATATTTTTGTTACTCCAATGAAAGGTAGCCTTGTCAATATGGAAGGTAGTCTGTCGTTTAGATTTTTGTTACTCCAATGGATTATAGCCATGTCATTATGGAAGGTATTTTGTTGTTCAGATTTTTGTTACTCCAATGGATGGTAGCCTTGTCATTATGGAAGGTAGTCTGTTGTCGAGATTTTTGTTATTCCATTGGATGGTAGCCTTGTCATTACGGAAGGCACTTATTGTTGATATTTTTGATACCCCAATGGATGATAGCCTTGTCATTACGGAAGGTAGTCTGTTGTTCAGATTTTTGTTACCCCAATGGATGGTAGCCTTGTAATTATGGAAGGTAGTTAGTTGTCGAGATTTTTGTTACTCCAATGGATGGTAGCCTTGTCATTATGGAAGGTAGTCTGTTGTCGAGATTTTTCTTACTCCAATGGATGGTAGCCTTGTCATTATGGAAGGTAGTCTGTTACTCTAATGGATTGTAGCCTTGTCATTATGGAAGGTAGTGTGTTGTCGAGATTTTTGTTACTCCAATGGATTGTAGCCTTGTCATTATGGAAAGTAGTCTGTTATCGAGATTTTTGTTACCCCAATGGATGGTAGCCTTGTAATTATGGAAGGTAGTTTGTTGTCGAGATTGTTGTTACTCTAATGGATGGTAGCCTTGTCATTATGGAAGGTAGTCGGTCATTGAGAATTCTGTTACTCCAATGGATTTTAGACTTGTCATTATGTAAGGTAGTCTGTTGTTCAGATTTTTGTTACTCCAATGGATGTTAGCCTTGTCATTATGGAAGGTAGTCTGTTGTTGATATTTTTTTATTCCAATGGATGGTAACCTTGTCATTATGGAAGGTAGTCTTTTGTCCAGATGTTTGTTACTCCAATGGATGGTAGCCTTCTCATTATTGAAGGAAGTTTGTTGTCGATATCTTTGTTACTCCAATGGATGATAACCTTGTCATTATGCAAGGTAGTCTGTTGTTCAGATTTTTGTTACTCCAATGGATGGTAGCCTTGTAATTATGGAAGGTAGTTTGTTGTCGAGATTTTTGTTACTCCAATGGAAGGTAGCCTTGTTATTATGGAAGGTAGTGTGTTGTTGAAATTTCTGTTACTCCCATGGATTGTAGCCTTGTCATTATGGAAGGTAGTCTTTTGTCCAGATTTTTGTTACTCCAATGGATGGTAACCTTGTCATTATTGAAGGTAGTCTGTTCTCGATATCTTGGTTACTTCAATGGATGATAGCCTTGTCATTATGCAAGGTAGTCTGTTGTTCAGATTTTTGTTACTCTAATGGATGGTTGCCTTGTCATTATGGAAGATAGTCTGTTGTTGATATTTTTGTTACTCCAATGAATGGTAGCCTTGTCAATATGGAAGGTAGTCCGTCGTTAAGATTTTTGTTACTCCAATGGATTATAGCCTTGTCATTATGGAAGGTAGTCTGTTGTTCAGATTTTTGTTACTCCAATGGATGGTAGCCTTGTCATTATGGAAGGTAGTCTGTTGTCGAGATTTTTGTTATTCCATTGGATGGTAGCCTTGTCATTACGGAAGGCACTTATTTCGATATTTTTGATACTCCAATGGATGGTAGCCTTGTCATTACGGAAGGTAGTCTGTTGTCAAGTTTTTTGTTAACCCAATGGATGGTAGCCTTGTAATTATGGAAGGTAGTCAGTTGTCGAGATTTTCGTTACTCCAATGGATGGTAGCCTTGTCATTATGGAAGGTAGTCTGTTGTTGAGATTTCTGTTACTCAAATGAATTGTAGCCTTGTCATTATGAAAGGTAGTGTTATGTCCATATTTTTGTTACTCCAATGGATGGTAGCCTTGTCATTATTGAAGGTAGTCTGTTGTCGATATCTTTGTTACTCCAATGGATGATAGCCTTGTCATTAAGCAAGGTAGTCTGTTGTTCAGATTTTTGTTACTTTTAAGGGATGGTAGCCTTGTCATTATGGAAGGTAGTGTGTTGTCGATATTTTTGTTACTCCAATGAATGGTAGCCTTGTCAATATGGAAGGTAGTCTATCGTTAAGATTTTTGTTACTCCAATGGATGGTAGCCTTGTCATTACGGAAGGCACTTATTATCGATATTTTTGATACCCCAATGGATGGTAGCCTTGACATTACGGAAGGTAGTCTGTTGTCAAGATTTTTGTTACCTCAATGGAGGGTAGCCTTGTAATTATGGAAGGTAGTCTGTTGTCGAGATTTTTGTTACTCCAACGGATTGTAGCCTTGTCATTATGGAAGGTAGTCTGTTGTTGAGATTTTTGTTACTCCAATGGGTTATAGCCTTGTCATTATGGAAGGTAGTCTTTTGTCCAGATTTTTGTTACTCCAATGGATGGTAGCCTTGTCATTATTGAAGGTAGTCTATTGTCGATATCTTTGTTACTCCAATGGATGATAGCCTTGTCATTATGCAAGGTAGTTTGTTGTTGAGATTTTTGTTACTCTAATGGATGGTAGCCTTGTGATTATGGGAGGTAGTTTGTTGTCCAGATTTTTGTTACTCCAATGGATGGTAGCCTTGTCATTATGGAAGGTAGTCGGTCGTTGAGAATTCTGTTACTCCAATGGATTTTAGCCTTGTCATTATGTAAGGTAGTCTGTTTTTCAGATTTTTGTTACTCCAATGGATATTAGCCTTGTCATTATGGAAGGTAGTCTGTTGTTGACATTTTTGTCATTCCGATGGATGGTAACCTTGTCATTATGGAAGGTAGTCTTTTATCTAGATTTTTGTTTCTTCAATGGATGGTAGCCTTGTCATTATTGAAGGAAGTCTGTTGTCGATATCTTTGTTAATCCAATGGATGATAGCCTTGTCATTATGCAAGGTAGTCTGTTGTTCAGATTTTTGTTACTCTAATGGATGGTAGCCTTGTCATTATGGAAGGTAGTCTGTTTTCGATATTTTTGTTACTCCAATGAACGGTAGCCTTGTCAATATGGAAGGTGGTCTGTCGTTAAGATTTTTGTTACTCCAATGGATTATAGCCTTGTCATTATGGAAGGTAGTCTATTGTTCAAATTTTTGTTACTCGAATGGATGGTAGCCTTGTCATTATGGAAGGTAGTCTGTTGTCGAGATTTTTGTTATTCCATTGGATGGTAGCCTTGTCATTACGGAAGGCATTTATTGTCGATATTTTTGATACCCGAATGGATGGTAGCCTTGTCATTACGGAAGGTAGTCTGTTGTCAAGATTTTTGTTAACCCAATGGATGGTAGCCTTGTAATTATGGAAGGTAGTCAGTTGTCGAGATTTTCGTTACTCCAATGGATGGTAGCCTTGTCATTATGGAAGGTAGTCTGTTGTTGAGATTTCTGTTACTCAAATGAATTGTAGCCTTGTCATTATGAAAGGTAGTGTTATGTCCATATTTTTGTTACTCCAATGGATGGTAGCCTTGTCATTATTGAAGGTAGTCTGTTGTCGATATCTTTGTTACTCCAATGGATGATAGCCTTGTCATTAAGCAAGGTAGTCTGTTGTTCAGATTTTTGTTACTTTTAAGGGATGGTAGCCTTGTCATTATGGAAGGTAGTGTGTTGTCGATATTTTTGTTACTCCAATGAATGGTAGCCTTGTCAATATGGAAGGTAGTCTATCGTTAAGATTTTTGTTACTCCAATGGATGGTAGCCTTGTCATTACGGAAGGCACTTATTATCGATATTTTTGATACCCCAATGGATGGTAGCCTTGACATTACGGAAGGTAGTCTGTTGTCAAGATTTTTGTTACCTCAATGGAGGGTAGCCTTGTAATTATGGAAGGTAGTCTGTTGTCGAGATTTTTGTTACTCCAACGGATTGTAGCCTTGTCATTATGGAAGGTAGTCTGTTGTTGAGATTTTTGTTACTCCAATGGGTTATAGCCTTGTCATTATGGAAGGTAGTCTTTTGTCCAGATTTTTGTTACTCCAATGGATGGTAGCCTTGTCATTATTGAAGGTAGTCTATTGTCGATATCTTTGTTACTCCAATGGATGATAGCCTTGTCATTATGCAAGGTAGTTTGTTGTTGAGATTTTTGTTACTCTAATGGATGGTAGCCTTGTGATTATGGGAGGTAGTTTGTTGTCCAGATTTTTGTTACTCCAATGGATGGTAGCCTTGTCATTATGGAAGGTAGTCGGTCGTTGAGAATTCTGTTACTCCAATGGATTTTAGCCTTGTCATTATGTAAGGTAGTCTGTTTTTCAGATTTTTGTTACTCCAATGGATATTAGCCTTGTCATTATGGAAGGTAGTCTGTTGTTGACATTTTTGTCATTCCGATGGATGGTAACCTTGTCATTATGGAAGGTAGTCTTTTATCTAGATTTTTGTTTCTTCAATGGATGGTAGCCTTGTCATTATTGAAGGAAGTCTGTTGTCGATATCTTTGTTAATCCAATGGATGATAGCCTTGTCATTATGCAAGGTAGTCTGTTGTTCAGATTTTTGTTACTCTAATGGATGGTAGCCTTGTCATTATGGAAGGTAGTCTGTTTTCGATATTTTTGTTACTCCAATGAACGGTAGCCTTGTCAATATGGAAGGTGGTCTGTCGTTAAGATTTTTGTTACTCCAATGGATTATAGCCTTGTCATTATGGAAGGTAGTCTATTGTTCAAATTTTTGTTACTCGAATGGATGGTAGCCTTGTCATTATGGAAGGTAGTCTGTTGTCGAGATTTTTGTTATTCCATTGGATGGTAGCCTTGTCATTACGGAAGGCATTTATTGTCGATATTTTTGATACCCGAATGGATGGTAGCCTTGTCATTACGGAAGGTAGTCTGTTGTCAAGATTTTTGTTAACCCAATGGATGGTAGCCTTGTAATTATGGAAGGTAGTCTGTTGTCGAGATTTTTGTTACTCCAATGGATGGTAGCCTTGTCATTATGGAAGGTAGTCTATTGTCGAGATTTTTGTTACTCCAATGGATTGTAGCCTTGTCATTATGGAAGGTAGTCTGTTGTTCAGATTTTTGTTACTCTAAAGAATGGTAACCTTGTCATTATGGAAGGTAGACTGTTGTCGATATTTTTGTTACTCCAATGAATGGTAGCCTTGTCAATATGGAAGGTAGTATGTCGTTAAGATTTTTGTTACTCCAATGGATTATAGCCTTGTCATTATGGAAGGTAGTCTGTTGTTCAGATTTTTGTTACTCCAATGGATGGTAGCCTTGTCATTATGGAAGGTAGTCTGTTGTCGAGATTTTTTTTATTCCATTGGATGGTAGCCTTGTCATTACGGAAGGCACTTATTTCGATATTTTTGATACTCCAATGGATGGTAGCCTTGTCATTACGGAAGGTAGTCTGTTGTCAAGTTTTTTGTTAACCCAATGGATGGTAGCCTTGTAATTATGGAAGGTAGTCTTTTGTCCATATTTTTGTTACTCCAATGGATGGTAGCCTTGTCATTATGGAAGGTAGTCTGTTGTTGAGATTTCTGTTACTCCAATGGATGATAGCCTTGTCATTATGCAAGGTAGTCTGTTGTTAAGATTTTTGTTTCTTTAATAGATGGTAGCCTTGTCATTATGGAAGGTAGTCTGTTGTCGATATTTTTGTTACTCCAATGAATGGTAGCCTTGTCAATATGGAAGGTAGTCTGTCGTTAAGATTTTTGTTACTCCAATGGATGGTAGCCTTGTCATTACGGAAGGCACTTATTGTCGATATTTTTGATACCCCAATGGATGGTAGCCTTGTCATTACGGAAGGTAGTCTGTTGTCAAGATTTTTGTTACCCCAATGGATGGTAGCCTTGTAATTATGGAAGGTAGTCTGTTGTTGAGATTTTTGTTACTCCAATGGGTTATAGCCTTGTCATTATGGAAGGTAGTCTTTTGTCCAGATTTTTGTTACTCCAATGGATGGTAGCCTTGTCATTATTGAAGGTAGTCTATTGTCGATATCTTTGTTACTCCAATGGATGATAGCCTTGTCATTATGCAAGGTAGTCTGTTGTTCATATTTTTGTTACTCTAATGGATGGTAGCCTTGTCATTATGGAAGGTAGTGTGTTGTTCATATTTTTTTTATTCCAATAAATTATAGCCTTGTCATTATGGAAGGTAGTTTATTGTCGAGATTTTTGTTACCCCAATGGATGGTAGCCTTGTAATTATGGAAGGTAGTTTGTTGTCCAGATTTTTGTTACTCCAATGGATGGTAGCCTTGTCATTATGGAAGGTAGTCGGTCGTTGAGAATTCTGTTACTCCAATGGATTTTAGCCTTGTTATTATGTAAGGTAGTCTGTTTTTCAGATTTTTATTACTCTAATGGATATTAGCCTTGTCATTATGGAAGGTAGTCTGTTGTTGATATTTTTGTCATTCCGATGGATGGTAACCTTGTCATTATGGAAGGTAGTCTTTTGTCCAGATTTTTGTTACTTCAATGGATGGTAGCCTTGTCATTATTGAAGGAAGTCTGTTGTCGATATTTTTGTTACTCCAATGAATGGTAGCCTTGTCAATATGGAAGGTAGTCTGTCGTTAATATTTTTGTTACCCCAATGGATTATTGCCTTGTCAATATGGAAGGTAGTCTGTTGTCGATATTTTTGTTACTCCAATGAATGGTAGCCTTGTCAATATGGAAGGTAGTCTGTCGTTAAGATTTTTGTTACTCCAATGGATTATAGCCTTGTCATTATGGAAGGTAGTCTGTTGTTCAGATTTTTGTTACTCCAATGGATGGTAGCCTTGTCATTATGGAAGGTAGTGTGTTGTTCATATTTTTGTTACTCCAATAAATTATAGCCTTGTCATTATGGAAGGTAGTCTGTTGTCGAGATTTTTGTTACCCCAATGGATGGTAGCTTTGTAATTATGGAAGGTAGTTTGTTGTCCATATTTTTGTTACTCCAATGGATGGTAGCCTTGTCATTATGGAAGGTAGTCGGTCGTTGAGAATTCTGTTACTCCAATGGATTTTAGCCTTGTCATTATGTAAGGTAGTCTGTTTTTCAGATTTTTGATACCCCAATGGATGGTAGCCTTGTCATTACGGAAGGTAGTCTGTTGTCAAAATTTTTGTTACCCAAATGGATGGTAGCCTTGTAATTATGGAAGGTAGTCTGTTGTCGATATTTTTGTTACTCCAATGGATGGTAGCCTTGTCATTATGGAATGTAGTCTATTGTCGAGATTTTTGTTACTCCAATGGATTGTAGCCTTGTCATTATGGAAGGTAGTCTGTTGTTCAGATTTTTGTTACTCTAATGGATGGTAGCCTTGTCATTATAGAAGGTAGACTGTTGTCGATATTTTTGTTACTCCAATGAATGGTAGCCTTGTCAATATGGAAGGTAGGATGTCGTTAAGATTTTTGTTACTCCAATGGATTATAGCCTTGTCATTATGGAAGGTAGTCTGTTGTTCATATTTTTGTTACTGCAATGGATGGTAGCCTTGTCATTATGGAAGGTAGTCTGTTGTCGAGATTTTTGTTATTCCATTGGATAGTAGCCTTGTCATTACGGAAGGCACTTATTTCGATATTTTTGATACTCCAATGGATGGTAGCCTTGTCATTACAGAAGGTAGTTTGTTGTCAAGTTTTTTGTTAACCCAATGGATGGTAGCCTTGTAATTATGGAAGGTAGTCTGTTGTCGAGATTTTTGTTACTCCAATGGATGGTAGCCTTGTCATTATGGAAGGTAGTCTGTTGTTGAGATTTCTGTTACTCCAATGGATTGTAGCCTTGTCATTTTGAAAGGTAGTCTTTTGTCCATATTTTTGTTACTCCAATGGATGGTAGCCTTGTCATTATTGAAGGTAGTCTGTTGTCAATATCTTTGTTACTCCAATGGATGATAGCCTTGTCATTATGCACCGTAGTCTGTTGTTAAGATTTTTGTTACTTTAATGGATGGTAGCCTTGTCATTATGGAAGGTAGTCTGTTGTCGATATTTTTGTTACTCCAATGAATGGTAGCCTTGTCAATATGGAAGGTAGTCTATCGTTAAGATTTTTGTTACTCCAATGGATGGTAGCCTTGTCATTACGGAAGGCACTTATTGTCGATATCTTTGTTACTCCAATGGATGATAGCCTTGTCATTATGCAAGGGAGTCTGTTGTTCAGATTTTTGTTACTTTAATGGATGGTAGCCTTGTAATTATGGAAGGTAGTTTGTTGTCCAGATTTTTGTTACTCCAATGTATTTTAGCCTTGTCATTATGTAAGGTAATCTGTTTTTCAGATTTTTGTTACTCCAATGGATGTTAGCCTTGTCATTATGGAAGGTAGTCTGTTGTTGATATTTTTGTTATTCCAGTGAATGGTAACCTTGTCATGATGGAAGGTAGTCTTTTGTCCAGATTTTTGTTACTTCAATGGATGGTAGCCTTGTCATTATTGAAGGAAGTCTGTTGTCGATATCTTTGTTACTCCAATGGATGATAGCCTTGTCATTATGGAAGGTAGTCTGTTTTTGATATTTTTGTTACTCCAATGAATGGTAGCCTTGTCAACATGGAAGGTAGTCTGTCGTTAATATTTTTGTTACTCCAATGGATTATTGCCTTGTCATTATAGAAGGTAGTCTGTTGTCGATATTTTTGTTACTCCAATGAATGGTAGCCTTGTCAATATGGAAGGTAGTCTGTCGTTAAGATTTTTGTTACTCCAATGGATTATAGCCTTGTCATTATGGAAGGTAGTCTGTTGTTCAGATTTTTGTTACTCCAATGGATGGTAGCCTTGTCATTATGGAAGGTAGTCTGTTGTCGATATTTTTGTTATTCCATTGGATGGTAGCCTTGTCATTACGGAAGGCATTTATTGTCGATATTTTTGATACCCCAATGGATGGTAGCCTTGTCATTATGGAAGGTAGTCTGTTGTCAAGATTTTTGTTACCCCAATGGATGGTAGCCTTGTAATTATGGAAGGTAGTCTGTTGTCGAGATTTTTGTTACTCCAATGGATGGTAGCCTTGTCATTATGGAAGGTAGTCTATTGTCGAGATTTTTGTTACTCCAATGGATTGTAGCCTTGTCATTATGGAAGGTAGACTGTTGTCGATATTTTTGTTACTCCAATGAATGGTAGCCTTGTCAATATGGAAGGTAGTATGTCGTTAAGATTTTTATTACTCCAATGGATTATAGCCTTGTCATTATGGAAGGTAGTATGTTGTTCAGATTTTTGTTACTCCAATGGATGGTAGCCTTGTCATTATGGAAGGTAGTCTGTTGTCGAGATTTTTGTTATTCCATTGGATGGTAGCCTTGTCATTACGGAAGGCACTTATTTCGATATTTTTGATACTCCAATGGATGGTAGCCTTGTCATTACGGAAGGTAGTCTATTGTCAAGTTTTTTGTTAACCCAATGGATGGTATCCTTGTAATTATGGAAGGTAGTCTGTTGTCGAGATTTTTGTTACTCCAATGGATGGTAGCCTTGTCATTATAGAAGGTAGTCTGTTGTTGAGATTTCTGTTACTCCAATGGATTGTAGCCTTGTCATTATGAAAGGTAGTCTTTAGTCCATATTTTTGTTACTCCAATGGATGGTAGCCTTGTCATTATTGAAGGTAGTCTGTTGTCGTTATCTTTGTTACTCGAATGGATGATAGCCTTGTCATTATGCAAGGTAGTCTGTTGTTAAGATTTTTGTTACTCTAATGGATGGTAGCCTTGTCATTATGGAAGGTAGTGTGTTGTCGATATTTTTGTTACTCCAATGAATTGTAGCCTTGTCATTATGGAAGGTAGTCTGTTGTCGAGATTTTTGTTACCCCAATGGATGGTAGCCTTGTAATTATGGAAGGTAGTTTGTTGTCCAGATTTTTGTTACTCCAATGGATGGTAGCCTTGTCATTATGGAAGGTAGTCGGTCGTTGAGAATTCTGTTACTCCAATGGATTTTAGCCTTGTCATTATGTAAGGTAGTATGTTTTTCAGATTTTTGTTACTCCAATGGATGTTAGCCTTGTCATTATGGAAGGTAGTCTATTGTTGATATTTTTGTCATTCTGATGGATGGTAACCTTGTCATTATGGAAGGTAGTCTTTTGTCTAAATTTTTGTTACTTCAATGGATGGTAGCCTTGTCATTATTGAAGGAAGTCTGTTGTCGATATCTTTGTTACTCCAATGGATGATAGCCTTGTCATTATGCAAGTTAGTCTGTTGTTCAAATTTTTGTTACTCTAATGGATGGTAGCCTTGTCATTATGGAAGGTAGTCTGTTGTCGATATTTTTGTTACTCCAATGGATGGTAGCCTTGTCAATATGGAAGGTAGTCTATCGTTAAGATTTTTCTTACTCCAATGGATGGTAGCCTTGTCATTACGGAAGGCACTTATTGTCGAAATCTTTGTTACTCCAATGGATGATAGCCTTGTCATTATGCAAGGTAGTCTGTTGTTCAGATTTTTGTTACTTTAATGGATGGTAGCCTTGTAATTATGGAAGGTAGTTTGTTGTCCAGATTTTTGTTACTCCGATGGATGGTAGCCTTGTCATTATGGAAGGTAGTCGGTCGTTGAGAATTCTGTTACTCCAATGGATTTTAGCCTTGTCATTATGTAAGGTAGTCTGTTTTTCAGATTTTTGTTACTCCAATGGATGTTTGCCTTGTCATTATGGAAGGTTCTCTGTTGTTGATATTTTTGTTATTCCGATGAATGGTAACCTTGTCATGATGGAAGGTAGTCTTTTGTCCAGATTTTTGTTACTTCAATGGATGATAGCCTTGTCATTATTGAAGGAAGTCTGTTGTCAATATCTTTGTTACTCCAATGGATGATAGCTTTGTCATTATTCAAGGTAGTCTGTTGGTCAGATTTTTATTACTCTAATGGATGGTAGCCTTGTCATTATGGAAGGTAGTCTGTTTTTGATATTTTTGTTACTCCAATGAATGGTAGCCTTGTCAATATGGAAGGTAGTCTGTCGTTAATATTTTTGTTACTCCAATGGATTATTGCCTTGTCATTATGGAAGGTAGTCTGTTGTCGATATTTTTGTTACTCCAATGAATGGTAGCCTTGTCAATATGGAAGGTAGTCTGTCGTTAAGATTTTTGTTACTCCAATGGATTATAGCCTTGTCATTATGGAAGGTAGTCTGTTGTTCAGATTTTTGTTACTCCAATGGATGGTAGCCTTGTCATTATGGAAGGTAGTCTGTTGTCGAGATTTTTGTTATTCCATGGGATGGTAGCCTTGTCATTACGGAAGGCACTTATTTCGATATTTTTGATACTCCAATGGATGGTAGCCTTGTCATTATGGAAGGTAGTCTATTGTCAAGTTTTTTGTTAACCCAATGGATGGTAGCCTTGTAATTATGGAAGGTAGTCTATTGTCGAGATTTTTGTTACTCCAATGGATGGTAGCCTTGTCATTATGGAAGGTAGTCTGTTGT
The DNA here is from genome assembly GCA_948472305.1 of Vicia faba. Lineage (NCBI taxonomy): Eukaryota > Viridiplantae > Streptophyta > Magnoliopsida > Fabales > Fabaceae > Vicia > Vicia faba. The sequence continues at coordinate 851,412,758 of OX451739.1, forward strand.
TGAGATTTCTGTTACTCCAATGGATTGTAGCCTTGTCATTATGAAAGGTAGTCTTTTGTCCATATTTTTGTTACTCCAATAGATGGTAGCCTTGTCATTATTGAAGGTAGTCTGTTGTCGTTATCTTTGTTACTCCAATGGATGATAGCCTTGTCATTATGCAAGGTAGTCTATTGTTCAGATTTTTGTTACTCTAATGGATGGTAGCCTTGTCATTATGGAAGGTAGTGTGTTGTCGATATTTTTGTTACTCCAATGAATTGTAGCCTTGTCATTATGGAAGGTAGTTTGTTTTCCAGATTTTTGTTACTCCAATGGATGGTAGCCTTGTCATTAAGGATGGTAGTCGGTCGTTGAGAATTCTGTTACTCCAATGGATTTTAGCCTTGTCATTATGTAAGGTAGTATGTTTTTCAGATTTTTGTTACTCCAATGGATGTTAGCCTTGTCATTATGGAAGGTAGTCTTTTGTCCAGATTTTTGTTACTTCAATGGATGGTAGCCTTGTCATTATTGAAGGAAGTTTGTTGTCGATATCTTTGTTACTCCAATGGATGATAGCCTTGTCATTATGCAAGTTAGTCTGTTGTTCAGATTTTTGTTACTCTAATGGATGGTAGCCTTGTCATTATGGAAGGTAGTCTGTTTTCGATATTTTTGTTACTCCAATGAATGGAAGCCTTGTCAATATGGAAGGTAGTCTGTCGTTAATATTTTTGTTACTCCAATGGATTATAGCCTTGTCATTATGGAAGGTAGTTTGTTGTCGATATTTTTGTTACTCCAATGATTGGTAGCCTTGTCAATATGGAAGGTAGTCTGTCGTTAAAATTTTTGTTACTCCAATGGATTATAGCCTTGTCATTATGGAAGGTAGTTTGTTGTTCAGATTTTTGTTACTCCAATGGATGGTAGCCTTGTCATTATGGAAGGTAGTCTGTTGTCGAGATTTTTGTTATTCCATTGGATGGTAGCTTTGTCATTACAGAAGGCATTTATTGTCGATATTTTTGATACCCCAATGGATGGTAGCCTTGTCATTACGGAAGGTAGTCTGTTGTCAAGATTTTTGTTACCCCATTGGATGGTAGCCTTGTAATTATGGAAGGTAGTCTGTTGTCGAGATTTTTGTTACTCCAATAGATGGTAGCCTTGTCATTATGGAAGGTAGTCTATTGTCGAGCTTTTTGTTACTCCAATGGATTGTAGCCTTGTCATTATGGAAGGTAGTCTGCTGTTCAGATTTTTGTTACTCTAATGGATGGTAGCCTTGTCATTATGGAAGGTAGACTGTTGTCGATATTTTTGTTACTCCAATGAATGGTAGCCTTGTCAATATGGAAGGTAGTATGTCGTAAAGATTTTTGTTACTCTAATGGATTATAGCCTTGTCATTATGGAAGGTAGTCTATTGTTCAGATTTTTGTTACTCCAATGGATGGTAGCCTTGTCATTATGGAAGGTAGTCTGTTGTCGTGATTTTTGTTATTCCATTGGATGGTAGCCTTATCATTACGGAAGGCACTTATTTCGATATTTTTGATACTCCAATGGAAGGTAGCCTTGTCATTACGGAAGGTAGTCTGTTGTCAAGTTTTTTGTTAACCAAATGGATGGTAGCCTTGTAATTATGGAAGGTAGTCTGTTGTCGAGATTTTTGTTACTCCAATGGATGGTAGCCTTGTCATTATGGAAGGTAGTCTGTTGTTGAGATTTCTGTTACTCCAATGGATTGTAGCCTTGTCATTATGAAAGGTAGTATTTTGTCCATATTTTTGTTACTCCAATGGATGGTAGCCTTGTCATTATTGAAGGTAGTTTGTTGTCGATATCTTTGTTACTCCAATGGATGATAGCCTTGTCATTATGCAAGGTAGTTTGTTGTTCAGATTTTTGTTACTTTAATGGATGGTAGCCTTGTCATTATGGAAGGTAGTTTGTTGTCGATATTTTTGTTACTCCAATGAATGGTAGCCTTGTCCATATGGAAGGTAGTTTGTCATTAAGATTTTTGTTACTCCATTGGATGGTAGCCTTGTCATTAAGGAAGGCATTTATTGTCGATATTTTTGATACCCCAATGGATGGTAGCCTTGTCGTTACGGAAGGTAGTCTGTTGTCAAGATTTTTGTTACCCCAATGGATGGTAGCCTTTTAATTATGGAAGGTAGTCTGTTGTCGAGATTTTTGTTACTACAATGGATGGTAGCCTTGTCATTATGGAAGGTAGTCTATTGTTGAGATTTCTGTTACTCCAATGGGTTATAGCCTTGTCATTATGGAAGGTAGTCTTTTGTCCAGATTTTTGTTACTCCAATGGATGGTAGCCTTGTCATTATTGAAGGTAGTCTGTTGTTGATATTTTTGTGACTCCAATGAATTGTAGCCTTGTCATTATGGAAGGTAGTCTGTTGTCGAGATTTTTGTTACCCCAGTGGATGGTAGCCTTGTAATTATGGAAGGTAGTTTGTTGTCGAGATTTTTGTTACTCCAATGGATGGTAGCCTTGTCATTATGGAAGGTAGTCGGTCGTTGAGAATTATGTTACTCCAATGGATTTTAGCCTTGTCATTATGTAAGGTAGTCTGTTGTTCAGATTTTTGTTACTCCAATGGATGTTAGCCTTGTCATTATGGAAGGTAGTCTGTTGTTGATATTTTTGTTATTCTGATAGATGGTAACCTTGTCATTATGGAAAGTAGTCTTTTGTCCAGATTTTTGTTACTTCAAATGATGGTAGCCTTGTCATTATTGAAGGAAGTCTGTTGTCGATATCTTTGTTACTCCAATGGATGATAGCCTTGTCATTATGCAAGGTAGTCTGTTGGTCATATTTTTGTTACTCTAATGGATGGTAGCCTTGTCATTATGGAAGGTAGTCTGTTTTCGATATTTTTGTTACTCCAATGAATGGTAGCCTTGTCAATATGGAAGGTAGTCTGTCGTTAATATTTTTGTTACTCCAATGGATTATTGCCTTGTCATTATGGAAGGTAGTCTGTTGTCGATATTTTTGTTACTCCAATGAATGGTAGACTTGTCAATATGGAAGGTAGTCTGTCGTTAAGATTTTTGTTACTCCAATGGATTATAGCCTTGTCATTATGGAAGGAAGTCTGTTGTTCAGATTTTTGTTACTCCAATGGATGGTAGCCTTATCATTATGGAAGGTAGTCTGTTGTCGAGATTTTTGTTATTCCATTGGATGGTAGCCTTGTCATTACGGAAGGCATTTATTGTCGATATTTTTGATACCCCAATGGATGGTAGCCTTGTCATTACGGAAGGTAGTCTGTTGTAAAGATTTTTGTTACCCCAATGGATGGTAACCTTGTAATTATGGAAGGTAGTTTGTTGTCGAGATTTTTGTTACTCCAATGGATGGTAGCCTTGTCATTATGGAAGGTAGTATATTGTCGAGATTTTTGTTACTCCAATGGATTGTAGCCTTGTCATTATGGAAGGTAGTCTGTTGTTCAGATTTTTGTTACTCTAATGGATGGTAGCCTTGTCATTATGGAAGGTAGACTGTTGTCGATATTTTTGTTACTCCAATGAATGGTAGCCTTGTCAATATGGAAGGTAGTATGTCGTTAAGATTTTTGTTACTCCAATGGATTATAGCCTTGTCATTATGGAAGGTAGTCTGTTGTTCAGATTTTTGTTACTCCAATGGATGGTAGCCTTGTCATTATGGAAGGTAGTCTGTTGTCGAGATTTTTGTTATTCCATTGGATGGTAGCCTTGTCTTTAAGGAAGACACTTATTTCGGTATTTTTGATACTCCAATGGATGGTAGCCTTGTCATTACGGAAGGTAGTCTGTTGTCAAGTTTTTTGTTAACCCAATGGATGGTAGCCTTGTAATTATGGAAGGTAGTCTGTTGTCGAGATTTTTGTTACTCCAATGGATGGTAGCCTAGTCATTATGGAAGGTAGTCTGTTGTTGAGATTTCTGTTACTCCAATGGATTGTAGCCTTGTCATTATGAAAGGTAGTCTTTTATCCAGATTTTTGTTACTCCAATGGATGGTAGCCTTGTCATTATTGAAGGTAGTCTGTTGTCGATATCTTTGTTACTCCAATGGATGATAGCCTTGTCATTATGCAAGGTAGTCTGTTGTTCAGATTTTTGTTACTTTAATGGATGGTAGCCTTGTCATTATGGAAGGTAGTGTGTTGTCGATATTTTTGTTACTCCAATGAATGGTAGCCTTGTCAATATGGAAGGTAGTCTGTCATTAAGATTTTTGTTACTCCAATGGATTATAGCCTTGTCATTATGGAAGGAAGTCTGTTGTTTAGATTTTTGTTACTCCAATGGATGGTAGCCTTGTCATTATGGAAGGTAGTCTGTTGTCGAGATTTTTGTTATTCCATTGGATGGTAGCCTTGTCATTACGGAAGGCACTTATTGTTGATATTTTTGATTCCCCAATGGATGGTAGCCTTGTCATTACGGAAGGTAGTCTGTTGTTTAGATTTTTGTTACTCCAATGGATGGTAGCCTTGTCATTATGGAAGGTTGTGTGTTGTCGATATTTTTGTTACTTTAATGGATGGTAGCCTTGTCATTATGGAAGGTAGTCTTTTGTCGAGATTTTTGTTACCCCAATGGATGGTAGCCTTGTAATTATGGAAGGTAGTTTTTTGTCGAGATTTTTGTTACTCCAATGGATGGTAGCCTTGTCATTATGGAAGGTAGTTTGTTGTCGAGATGTTTGTTACCCCAATGGATGGTAGCCTTGTAATTATGGAAGGTAGTTTGTTGTCGAGATTTTTGTTACTCCAATGGATGGTAGCCTTGTCATTATGGAAGGTAGTCGGTCGTTGAGAATTCTGTTATTGCAATGGATTTTAGCCTTGTCATTATGTAAGGTAGTCTGTTGTTCAGATTTTTGTTACTCCAATGGATGTTAGCCTTGTCATTATGGAAGGTAGTCTGTTGTTGATATTTTTGTTATTCCAATGGATGGTAACCTTTTCATTATGGAAGGTAGTCTTTTGTCCACATTTTTGTTACTCCATTGGATGGTAGCCTTGTCATTATTGAAGGAAGTCTGTTGTCGATATCTTTGTTACTCCAATGGATGATAGCCTTGTCATTATGCAAGGTAGTCTGTTGTTCAGATTTTTGTTACTCTAATGGATGGTAGCCTTGTCATTATGGAAGGTAGACTGTTGTCGATAATTTTGTTACTCCGATGAATGGTAGCCTTGTCAATATGGAAGGTAGTATGTCGTTAAGATTTTTGTTACTCCAATGGATTATAGCCTTGTCATTATGGAAGGTAGTCTGTTGTTCAGATTTTTGTTACTCCAATGGATGGTAGCCTTGTCATTATGGAAGGTAGTCTGTTGTCGAGATTTTTGTTATTCCATTGGATGGTAGCCTTGTCTTTAAGGAAGACACTTATTTCGGTATTTTTGATACTCCAATGGATGGTAGCCTTGTCATTACGGAAGGTAGTCTGTTGTCAAGTTTTTTGTTAACCCAATGGATGGTAGCCTTGTAATTATGGAAGGTAGTCTGTTGTCGAGATTTTTGTTACTCCAATGGATGGTAGCCTAGTCATTATGGAAGGTAGTCTGTTGTTGAGATTTCTGTTACTCCAATGGATTGTAGCCTTGTCATTATGAAAGGTAGTCTTTTGTCCAGATTTTTGTTACTTCAATGGATGGTATCCTTGTCATTATTGAAGGTAGTCTGTTGTCGATATCTTTGTTACTCCAATGGATGATAGCCTTGTCATTATGCAAGGTAGTCTATTGTTCAGATTTTTGATACTTTAATGGATGGTAGCCTTGTCATTATGGAAGGTAGTCTGTTGTCGATATTTTTGTTACTCCAATGAATGGTAGCCTTGTCAATATGGAAGGTAGTCTGTCGTTAAGATTTTTGTTACTCCAATGGATTATAGCCTTGTCATTATGGAAGGTATTCTGTTGTTCAAATTTTCGTTACTCCAATGGATGGTAGCCTTGTCATTAGGGAAGGTAGTCTGTTGTCGAGATTTTTGTTATTCCATTGGATGGTAGCCTTGTCATTACGGAAGGCACTTATTGTCGATATTTTTGATACTCCAATGGATGGTAGCCTTGTCATTACGGAAGGTAGTCTGTTGTCAAGATTTTTGTTACCCCAATGGATAGTAGCCTTTTAATTATGGACTGTAGTCTATTGTCAAGATTTTTGTTACTCCATTTGATTGTAGCCTTGTCATTATGGAAGGTAGTCTGTTGTTCAGATTTTTGTTACTCTAATGGATGGTAGCCTTGTCATTATGGAAGGTAGTGTGTTGTCGATATTTTTATTACTCCAATGAATGGTTGCCTCGTCAATATGGAAGGTAGTCTGTCGTTAAGATTTTTGTTACTCCAATGGATTATAGCCTTGTCATTATGGAAGGTAGTCTGTTGTTTAGATTTTTGTTACTCCAATGGATGGTAGCCTTGTCATTATGGAAGGTAGTCTGTTGTCGAGACTTTTGTTATTCCATTGGATGGTAGCCTTGTCATTACAGAAGGCACTTATTGTTGATATTTTTGATTCCCCAATGGATGGTAGCCTTGTCATTACGGAAGGTAGTCTGTTGTTCAGATTTTTGTTACTCCAATGGATGGTAGCCTTGTCATTATGGAAGGTTTTGTGTTGTCGATATTTTTGTTACTTCAATGGATGGTAGCCTTGTCATTATGGAAGGTAGTCTTTTGTCGAGATTTTTGTTACCCCAATGGATGGTAGCCTTGTAATTATGGAAGGTAGTTTTTTGTCGAGATTTTTGTTACTCCAATGGATGGTAGCCTTGTCATTATGGAAGGTAGTTTGTTGTCGAGATGTTTGTTACCCCAATGGATGGTAGCCTTGTAATTATGGAAGGTAGTTTGTTGTCGAGATTTTTGTTACTCCAATGGATGGTAGCCTTGTCATTATGGAAGGTAGTCGGTCGTTGAGAATTCTGTTATTGCAATGGATTTTAGCCTTGTCATTATGTAAGGTAGTCTGTTGTTCAGATTTTTGTTACTCCAATGGATGTTAGCCTTGTCATTATGGAAGGTAGTCTGTTGTTGATATTTTTGTTATTCCAATGGATGGTAACCTTTTCATTATGGAAGGTAGTCTTTTGTCCACATTTTTGTTACTCCATTGGATGGTAGCCTTGTCATTATTGAAGGAAGTCTGTTGTCGATATCTTTGTTACTCCAATGGATGATAGCCTTGTCATTATGCAAGGTAGTCTGTTGTTCAGATTTTTGTTACTCTAATGGATGGTAGCCTTGTCATTATGGAAGGTAGACTGTTGTCGATAATTTTGTTACTCCGATGAATGGTAGCCTTGTCAATATGGAAGGTAGTATGTCGTTAAGATTTTTGTTACTCCAATGGATTATAGCCTTGTCATTATGGAAGGTAGTCTGTTGTTCAGATTTTTGTTACTCCAATGGATGGTAGCCTTGTCATTATGGAAGGTAGTCTGTTGTCGAGATTTTTGTTATTCCATTGGATGGTAGCCTTGTCTTTAAGGAAGACACTTATTTCGGTATTTTTGATACTCCAATGGATGGTAGCCTTGTCATTACGGAAGGTAGTCTGTTGTCAAGTTTTTTGTTAACCCAATGGATGGTAGCCTTGTAATTATGGAAGGTAGTCTGTTGTCGAGATTTTTGTTACTCCAATGGATGGTAGCCTAGTCATTATGGAAGGTAGTCTGTTGTTGAGATTTCTGTTACTCCAATGGATTGTAGCCTTGTCATTATGAAAGGTAGTCTTTTGTCCAGATTTTTGTTACTTCAATGGATGGTATCCTTGTCATTATTGAAGGTAGTCTGTTGTCGATATCTTTGTTACTCCAATGGATGATAGCCTTGTCATTATGCAAGGTAGTCTATTGTTCAGATTTTTGATACTTTAATGGATGGTAGCCTTGTCATTATGGAAGGTAGTCTGTTGTCGATATTTTTGTTACTCCAATGAATGGTAGCCTTGTCAATATGGAAGGTAGTCTGTCGTTAAGATTTTTGTTACTCCAATGGATTATAGCCTTGTCATTATGGAAGGTATTCTGTTGTTCAAATTTTCGTTACTCCAATGGATGGTAGCCTTGTCATTAGGGAAGGTAGTCTGTTGTCGAGATTTTTGTTATTCCATTGGATGGTAGCCTTGTCATTACGGAAGGCACTTATTGTCGATATTTTTGATACTCCAATGGATGGTAGCCTTGTCATTACGGAAGGTAGTCTGTTGTCAAGATTTTTGTTACCCCAATGGATAGTAGCCTTTTAATTATGGACTGTAGTCTATTGTCAAGATTTTTGTTACTCCATTTGATTGTAGCCTTGTCATTATGGAAGGTAGTCTGTTGTTCAGATTTTTGTTACTCTAATGGATGGTAGCCTTGTCATTATGGAAGGTAGTGTGTTGTCGATATTTTTATTACTCCAATGAATGGTTGCCTCGTCAATATGGAAGGTAGTCTGTCGTTAAGATTTTTGTTACTCCAATGGATTATAGCCTTGTCATTATGGAAGGTAGTCTGTTGTTTAGATTTTTGTTACTCCAATGGATGGTAGCCTTGTCATTATGGAAGGTAGTCTGTTGTCGAGACTTTTGTTATTCCATTGGATGGTAGCCTTGTCATTACAGAAGGCACTTATTGTTGATATTTTTGATTCCCCAATGGATGGTAGCCTTGTCATTACGGAAGGTAGTCTGTTGTTCAGATTTTTGTTACTCCAATGGATGGTAGCCTTGTCATTATGGAAGGTTTTGTGTTGTCGATATTTTTGTTACTTCAATGGATGGTAGCCTTGTCATTATGGAAGGTAGTCTTTTGTCGAGATTTTTGTTACCCCAATGGATGGTAGCCTTGTAATTATGGAAGGTAGTTTTTTGTCGAGATTTTTGTTACTCCAATGGATGGTAGCCTTGTCATTATGGAAGGTAGTTTGTTGTCGAGATGTTTGTTACCCCAATGGATGGTAGCCTTGTAATTATGGAAGGTAGTTTGTTGTCGAGATTTTTGTTACTCCAATGGATGGTAGCCTTGTCATAATGGAAGGTAGTCGGTCGTTGAGAATTCTGTTACTGCAATGGATTTTAGCCTTGTCGTTATGTAAGGTTGTCTGTTGTTCAGATTTTTGTTACTCCAATGGATGTTAGCCTTGTCATATGGAAGGTAGTCTGTTGTTGATATTTTTGTTATTCCAATGGATGGTAACCTTTTCATTATGGAAGGTAGTCTTTTGTCCACATTTTTGTTACTCAAATGGATGGTAGCCTTGTCATTATTGAAGGAAGTCTGTTGTCGATATCTTTGTTACTCCAATGGATGATAGCCTTGTCATTATGCAAGGTAGTCTGTTGTTCAGATTTTTGTTACTCTAATGGATGGTAGCCTTGTCATTATGGAAGGTAGACTGTTGTCGATATTTTTGTTACTCCGATGAATGGTAGCCTTGTCATTATGGAAGGTAGTCTGTCGTTAAGATTTTTGTTACTCCAATGGATTATAGCCTTGTCATTATGGAAGGTAGTCTGTTTTTCAGATTTTCGTTACTCCCTTGGATGGAAGCCTTGTGATTATGGAAGGTAGTATGTTGTCGAGATTTTTGTTATTCCATTGGATGGTAGCCTTGTCATTACGGAAGGCACTTATTGTCGATATTTTTGATACCCCAATGGATGGTAGCCTTGTCATTACGGAAGGTAGTCTGTTGTCAAGATTTTTGTTACTCCAATGGATGGTAGCCTTGTTATTATGGAAGGTAGTGTGTTGTCGAGATTTTTGTTACTCCAATGGATTGTAGCCTTGTCATTATGGAAGGTGGTCTGTTGTCGAGATTTTTGTTACCCCAATGGATGGTAGCCTTGTAATTATGGAAGGTAGTTTGTTGTCGAGATGTTTGTTACCCCAATGGATGGTAGCCTTGTAATTATGGAAGGTAGTTTGTTATCGAGATTTTTGTTACTCCAATGGATGGTAGCCTTGTCATTATGGAAGGTAGTCGGTCGTTGAGAATTCTGTTACTCCAATGGATTTTAGCCTTGTCATTATGTAAGGTAGTCTGTTGTTCAGATTTTTGTTACTCCAATGGATGTTAGCCTTGTCATTATTGAAGGTAGTCTGTTGTTGATATTTTTGTTATTCCAATGGATTGTAACCTTGTCATTATGGAAGGTAGTCTGTTGTTCAGATTTTTGTTCCTCTAATGGATGGTAGCCTTGTCATTATGGAAGGTAGTCTGTTTTTGATATTTTTGTTACTCCAATGAATGGTAGCATTGTCATAACGAAAGGTAGTATGCCGTTAATATTTTTGTTACTCCAATGGATTATAGCCTTGTCATTATGGAAGGTAGTCTGTTGTTGATATTTTTGTTATTCCAATGGATGGTAACCTTGTCATTATGGAAGGTAGTCTGTTGTTCAGATTTTTGTTACTCTAATGGATGGTAGCCTTGTCATTATGGAAGGTAGTCTGTTTTCGATATTTTTGTTACTCCAATGAATGGTAGCCTTGTCATAACGAAAGGTAGTCTGTCGTTAATATTTTTGTTAATCCAATGGATTATAGCCTTGTCATAATGTAAGGTAGTCTGTTGTTCAGATTTTTGTTACTCCAATGGATGGTAGCCTTGTCATTATGGAAGGTAGTCTGTTGTCGAGATTTTTGTTATTCCATTGGATGGTAGCCTTGTCATTACGGAAGGCACTTATTTCGATATTTTTGATACTCCAATGGATGGTAGCCTTTTCATTACGGAAGGTAGTCTGTTGTCATGTTTTTTGTTAACCCAATGGATGGTAGCCTTGTAATTATGGAAGGTAGTCTGTTGTCAAGATTTTTGTTACTCCAATGGATGGTAGCCTTGTCATTATGGAAGGTAGTCTGTTGTTCAGATTTCTGTTACTCCAATGGATTGTAGCCTTGTCATTATGAAAGGTAGTCTTTTGTCCAGATTTTTGTTACTCCAATGGATGGTAGCCTTGTCTTTATTGAAGGTAGTCTGTTGTCGATATCTTTGTTACTCCAATGGATGATAGCCTTGTCATTATGCAAGGTAGTCTGTTGTTCAGATTTTTGTTACTTTAATGGATGGTAGCCTTGTCATTATGGAAGGTAGTCTGTTGTCGATATTTTTGTTACTCCAATGAATGGTAGCCTTATCAATATGGAAGGTAGTCTATCGTTAAGATTTTTGTTACTCCAATGGATTATAGCCTTGTCATTATGGAAGGTAGTCTGTTGTTCAAATTTTCGTTACTCCAATGGATGGTAGCCTTGTCATTATGGAAGGTAGTCTGTTGTCGAGATTTTTGTTATTCCATTGGATGGTAGCCTTGTCATTACGGAAGGCACTTATTGTCGATATTTTTGATACCCCAATGGATGGTAGCCTTGTCATTACGAAAGGTAGTCTGTTGTCAAGATTTTTGTTACTCCAATGGATGGTAGCCTTGTCATTATGGAAGGTAGTGTGTTGTCGAGATTTTTGTTACTCCAATGGATGGTAGCCTTGTCATTATTGAAGGTAGTCGGTCGTTGAGAATTCTGTTACTCCAATGGATTTTAGCCTTGTCATTATGTAAGGTAGTTTGTTGTCGAGATTTTTGTTACCCCAATGGATGGTAGCCTTGTCATTATGGAAGGTAGTCTGTTGTTGATATTTTTGTTATTCCCATGGATGGTAGCCTTGTCATTATTGAAGGAAGTCTGTTGTCGATATCTTTGTTACTCCAATGGACGATAGCCTTGTCATTATGCAAGGTAGTCTGTTGTTCAGATTTTTGTTACTCTAATGGATGGTAGCCTTGTCATTATGGAAGGTAGTCTGTTTTCGATATTTTTGTTACTCCAATGAATGGTATCCTTGTCATAACGGAAGGTAGTCTGTCATTAATATTTTTGTTACTCCAATGGATTATAGCCTTGTCATTATGGAAGGTATTCTGTTGTTCAGATTTTTGTTACTCTAATGGATGGTAGCCTTGTCATTATGGAAGGTAGTCTGTTGTCGAGATTTTTGTTATTCCATTGGATGGTAGCCTTGTCATTTCGGAAGGAACTTATTGTCGATATTTTTGATACTCCAATGGATGGTAGCCTTTTCATTACGGAAGGTAGTCTGTTGTCAAGATTTTTATTACCCCAAAGGATGGTAGCCTTGTAATTATGGAAGGTAGTCTGTTGTCGAGATTTTTGTTACTTCAATGGATTGTAGCCTTGTCATTATGGAAGGTAGTTTGTTGTTCAGATTTTTGTTACTCTAATGGATGGTAGCCTTGTCATTATGGAAGGTAGTCTGTTGTCGATATTCTTGCTACTCCAATGAATGGTAGCCTTGTCAATATGGAAGGTAGTCTGCCGTTAAGATTTTTGTTACCCCAATGGATTATAGCCTTGTCATTATGGAAGGTAGTCTGTTGTGAAGATTTTTGTTACTCCAATGGATGGTAGCCTTGTCATTATGGAAGGTAGTCTGTTGTCTAGATTTTTGTTATTCCATTGGATGGTAGCCTTGTCTTTACGGAAGGTACTTATTGTTGATATTTTTGATACTCTAATGGATGGTAGCCTTGTCATTACGGAAGGTAGTCTATTGTCAAGTTTTTTGTTACCCCAATGGATGGTAGCCTTGTAATTATGGAAGGTAGTCTGTTGTCGAGATTTTTGTTACTCCAATGAATGTTAGCCTTGTGATTATGGAAGGCAGTCTATTGTTGAGATTTCTGTTACTCCAATGGATTGTAGCCCTGTCACTATGGAAGGTAGTCTGTTCATTATTGAAGGAAGTCTGTTGTCGATATCTTTGTTACTCCAATGGATGATAGCCTTGTCATTATGAAAGGTAGTCTGTTGTTCAAATTTTTGTTACTCTAATGGATGGTACCCTTGTCATTATGGAAGGTAGTCTGTTGTCGATATTTGTGTTACTCCAATGAATGGTAGCCTTGTCATAACGGAAGGTAGTCTGTCGTTAATATTTTTGTTACTCCAATGGATTTTAGCCTTGTCATTATGGAAGGTATTCTGTTGTTCAGATTTTTGTTACTCTAATGGATGGTAGCCTTGTCATTATGGAAGGTAGTCTGTTGTCGAGATTTTTGTTATTCCATTGGATGGTAGCCTTGTCATTACGGAAGGTAGTCTGTTGTCAAGTTTTTTGTTACCCCAAAGGATGGTAGCCTTGTAATTATGGAAGGTAGTCTGTTGTCGAGATTTTTGTTACTCCAATGGATGGTAGCCTTGTGATTATGGAAGGCAGTCTATTGTTGAGATTTCTGTTACTCCAATGGATTGTAGCCTTGTCATTATGGAAGGTAGTCTTTTGTCCAGATTTTTGTTACTCCAATGGATGGTAGCCTTGTCATTATTGAAAGTAGTTTGTTGTCGATATCTTTGTTACTCCAATGGATGATAGCCTTGTCATTATGCAAGGTAGTCTGTTGTTCAGATTTTTGTTACTCTAATGGATGGTACCCTTGTCATTATGGAAGGTAGTCTGTTGTCGATATTATTGTTACCCCAATGAATGGTAGCCTTGTCAATATGGAAGGTAGTCTGTCGTTAAGATTTTTGTTACTCCAATGGATTATAGCCTTGTCATTATGGAAGATAGTCTGTTGTTTAGATTTTTGTTACTCCAATGGATGGTAGCCTAGTCATTATGGAAGGTAGTCTGTTGTCGATATTTTTGTTATTCCATTGGATGGTAGCCTTGTCATTACAGAAGGCACTTATTGTCGATATTTTTGATACTCCAATGTATGGTAGCCTTGTCATTACGGAAGGTAGTCTGTTGTCAAGATTTTTGTTACCCCAATGGATGGTAGCCTTGTGATTATGGAAGGTAGTTTGTTGTCGAGATTTTTGTTATTCCAATGGATTGTAGACTTATCATTATGGAAGGTAGTCTGTTGTTCAGATTTTTGTTACTCTAATGGATGGTAGCCTTGTCATTATGGAAGGTAGTGTGTTGTCGATATTTTTGTTACTCCAATGATTGGTTGCCTTGTCAATATGGAAGGTAGTCTGTCGTTAAGATTTTTATTACTCCAATGGATTATAGCCTTGTCATTATGGAAGGTAGTATGTTGTTCAGATTTTTCTTACTCCAATGGATGGTAGCCTTGTCATTATGGAAGGTAGTCTGTTGTCGAGATTTTTGTTATTCCATTGGATGGTAGCCTTGTCATTACGGAAGGCACTTATTGTTGATATTTTTGATACCCCAATGGATGGTAGCCTTGTCATTACGGAAGGTAGTCTGTTGTTCAGATTTTTTTTACTCCAATGGATGGTAGCCTTGTCATTATGGAAGGTAGTGTGTTGTTGAGATTTTTGTTACTCTAATGGATGGTAGCCTTGTCATTATGGAAGGTAGTTTGTTGTCGAGATTTTTGTTACCCCAATGGATGGTAGCCTTGTAATTATGGAAGGTAGTTTGTTGTCGAGATTTTTGTTACTCCAATGGATGGTAGCCTTGTCATTATGGAAGGTAGTTTGTTGTCGAGATGTTTGTTACCCCAATGGATTGTAGCCTTGTAATTATGGAAGGTAGTTTGTTGTCGAGATTTTTGTTACTCCAATGGATGGTGGCCTTGTAATTATGGAAGGTAGTCGGTCGTTGAGAATTCTGTTATTCCAATGGATTTTAGCCTTGTCATTATGTAAGGTAGTCTGTTGTTCAGATTTTTGTTACTCCAATGGATGTTAGCCTTGTCACTATGGAAGGTAGTCTGGTTTTGATATTTTTGTTATTCCAATGGATGGTAACCTTGTCATTATGGAAGGTAGTCTTTTTTCCAGATTTTTGTTACTCCAATGGATGGTAACCTTGTCATTATTGAAGGAAGTCTGTTGTCGATATCTTTGTTACTCCAATGGATGATAGCCTTGTCATTATGCAAGGTAGTCTGTTGTTCAGATTTTTGTTACTCTAATGGATGGTAGCCTTGTCATTATGGAAGGTAGTCTATTTTCGATATTTTTGTTACTCCAATGAATGGTAGCCTTGTCATAACGGAAGGTAGTCTGTCGTTAATATTTTTGTTACTCCAATGGATTTTAGCCTTGTCATTATGGAAGGTATTCTGTTGTTCAGATTTTTGTTACTCTAATGGATGGTAGCCTTGTCATTATGGAAGGTAGTCTGTGGTCGAGATTTTTGTTATTCCATTCGATGGTAGCCTTGTCATTACGGAAGGAACTTATTATCGATATTTTTTATACTCCAATGGATGGTAGCCTTGTCATTACGGAAGGTAGTCTGTTGTCAAGATTTTTGTTACCCCAAAGGATGGTAGCCTTGTAATTTTGGAAGGTAGTCTGTTGTCGAGATTTTTGTTACTCCAATGGATTATAGCCTTGTCATTATGGAAGGTAGTTTGTTGGTCAGATTTTTGTTACTCTAATGGATGGTAGCCTTGTCATTATGGAAGGTAGTCTGTTGTCGATATTTTTGTTACTCCAATGAATGGTAGCCTTGTCAATATGGAAGGTAGTCTGTCGTTAAGATTTTTGTTACTCCAATGGATTATAGCCTTGTCATTATGGAAGGTAGTCTGTTGTTTGTATTTTTGTTACTCCAATGGATGCTAGCCTTGTCATTATGGAAGGTAGTCTGTTGTCGAGATTTTTGTTATTCCATTGGATGGTTGCCTTGTCATTACGAAAGGCACTTATTGTCGATATTTTTGATACTCTAATAGATGGTAGCCTTGTCATTACGGAAGGTAGTCTGTTGTCAAGTTTTTTGTTACCCCAATGGATGGTAGACTTGTAATTATGGAAGGTAGTCTGTTGTCGAGATTTTTGTTACTCCAATGGATGGTAGCCTTGTGATTATGGAAGGCAGTCTATTGTTGAGATTTCTGTTACTCCAATGGATTGTAGCCTTGTCATTATGGAAGGTAGTCTTTTGTCCAGATTTTTGTTACTCCATTGGATGGTAGCCTTGTCATTACAAAAGGCACTTATTGTCGATATTTTTGATACTCCAATGTATGGTAGCCTTGTCATTACGGAAGGTAGTCTGTTGTCAAGATTTTTGTTACCCCAATGGATGGTAGCCTTGTGATTATGGAAGGTAGTCTGTTGTCGAGATTTTTGTTATTCCAATGGATTGTAGCCTTATCATTATGGAAGGTAGTCTGTTGTTCAGATTTTTGTTACTCTAATGGATGGTAGCCTTGTCATTATGGAAGGTAGTGTGTTGTCGATATTTTTGTTACTCCAATGAATGGTTGCCTTGTCAATATGGAAGGTAGTCTGTCGTTAAGATTTCTGTTACTCTAATGGATTATAGCCTTGTCATTATGGAAGGTAGTATGTTGTTCAGATTTTTGTTACTCCAATGGATGGTAGCCTTGTCATTATGGAAGGTAGTCTGTTGTCGAGATTTTTGTTATTCCATTGGATGGTAGCCTTGTCATTACGGAAGGCACTTATTGTTGATATTTTTGATACCCCAATGGATGGTAGCCTTGTCATTACGGAAGGTAGTCTGTTCTTCAGATTTTTGTTACTCCAATGGATGGTAGCCTTGTCATTATGGAAGGTAGTGTGTTGTTGAGATTTTTGCTACTCCAATGGATGGTAGCCTTGTCATTATGGAAGGTAGTCTGTTGTCGAGATTTTTGTTACCCCAATGGATGGTAGCCTTGTAATTATGGAAGGTAGTTTGTTGTCGAGATTTTTGTTACTCCAATGGATGGTAGCCTTGTCATTATGGAAGGTAGTTTGTTGTCGAGATGTTTGTTACCCCAATGGATGGTAGCCTTGTAATTATGGAAGGTAGTTTGTTGTCGAGATTTTTGTTAATCCAATGGATGGTGGCCTTGTCATTATGGAAGGTAGTCGGTCGTTGAGAATTCTGTTACTCCAATGGATTTTAGCCTTGTCATTATGTAAGGTAGTCTGTTGTTCAGATTTTTGTTACTCCAATGGATGTAAGCCTTGTCACTATGGAAGGTAGTCTGTTGTTGATATTTTTGTTATTCCAATGGATGGTAACCTTGTCATTATGGAAGGTAGTCTTTTGTCCAGATTTTTGTTACTCCAATAGATGGTAGCCTTGTCATTATTGAAGGAAGTCTGTTGTCGATATCTTTGTTACTCCAATGGATGATAGCCTTGTCATTATGCAAGGTAGTCTGTTGTTCAGATTTTTGTTACTCTAATGGATGGTAGCCTTGTCATTATGGAAGGTATTCTGTTTTCGATATTTTTGGTACTCCAATGAATGGTAGCCTTGTCATAACGGAAGGTAGTCTGTCGTTAATATTTTTGTTACTCCAATGGATTATAGCCTTGTCATTAAGGAAGGTATTCTGTTGTTCAGATTTTTGTTACTCTAATGGATGGTAGCCTTGTCATTATGGAAGGTAGTCTGTTGTCGAGATTTTTGTTATTCCATTGGATGAGAGCCTTGTCATTACGGAAGGAACTTATTGTGGATATTTTTGATACTCCAATGGATGGTAGCCTTGTCATTACGGAAGGTAGTCTGTTGTCAAGATTTTTGTTACCCCAAAGGATGGTAGCCTTGTAATTATGGAAGGTAGTCTGTTGTCGAGATTTTTGTTACTCCAATAGATTATAGCCTTGTCATTATGGAAGGTAGTGTGTTGTTCAGATTTTTGTTACTCTAATGGATGGTAGCCTTGTCATTATGGAAGGTAGTCTGTTGTCGATATTTTTGTTACTCCAATGAATGGTAGCCTTGTCAATATGGAAGGTAGTCCGTCGTTAAGATTTTTGTTACTCCAATGGATTATAGCCTTGTCATTATGGAAGGTAGTCTGTTGTTCAGATTTTTGTTACTCCAATGGATGGTAGCCTTGTCATTATGGAAGGTAGTCTGTTGTCGAGATTTTTTTTATTCCATTGGATGGTAGCCTTGTCGTTACGAAAGGCACTTATTGTCGATATTTTTGATACTCTAATGGATGGTAGCCTTGTCATTACGGAAGGTAGTCTGTTGTCAAGTTTTTTGTTACCCCAATGGATGGTAGCCTTGTAATTATGGAAGGTAGTCTGTTGTCGAGATTTTTGTTACTCCAATGGATGGTAGCCTTGTGATTATGGAAGGAAGTCTATTGTTGAGATTTCTGTTACTCCAATGGATTGTAGCCTTGTCATTATGGAAGGTAGTCTTTTGTCCAGATTTTTGTTACTCCTATGGATGGTAGCCTTGTCATTATTGAAGGTAGTCTGTTATCGATATCTTTGTTACTCCAATGGATGATAGCCTTGTCATTATGCAAGGTAGTCTGTTGTTCAGATTTTTGTTACTCTAATGGATGGTACCCTTGTCATTATGGAAGGTAGTCTGTTGTCGATATTTTTTTTACTCCAATGAATGGTAGCCTTGTCACTATGGAAGGTAGTCTGTCGTTAAGATTTTTGTTACTCCAATGGATTATAGCCTTGGCATTATGAAAGGTAGTCTGTTGTTCAGATTTTTGTTACTCCAATGGATGGTAGCCTAGTCATTATGGAAGGTAGTCTATTGTCGATATTTTTGTTATTCCATTGGATGGTAGCCTTGTCATTACAGAAGGCACTTGTTGTCGATATTTTTGATACTCCAATGGATGGTAGCCTTGTCATTACGGAAGGTAGTCTGTTGTCGGGATTTTTGTTACCCCGATGGATGGTAGCCTTGTGATTATGAAAGGTAGTCTGTTGTCGAGATTTTTGTTACTCCAATGGATTGTAGCCTTGTCCTTATGGAAGGTAGTCTGTTGTTCAGATTTTTGTTACTCTAATGGATGGTAGCCTTGTCATTATGGAAGGTAGTCTGTTGTCGATATTTTTGTTACTCCAATGAATGGTAGCCTTGTCAATATGGAAGGTAGTCCGTCGTTAAGATTTTTGTTACTCCAATGGATTATAGCCTTGTCATTATGGAAGGTAGTCTGTTGTTCAGATTTTTGTTACTCCAATGGATGGTAGCCTTGTCATTATGGAAGGTAGTCTGTTGTCGAGATTTTTGTTATTCCATTGGATGGTAGCCTTGTCATTATGAAAGGCACTTATTGTCGATATTTTTGATACTCTAATGGATGGTAGCCTTGTCATTACGGAAGGTAGTCTGTTGTCAAGTTTTTTGTTACCCCAATGGATGGTAGCCTTGTAATTATGGAAGGTAGTCTGTTGTCGAGATTTTTGTTACTCCAATGGATGGTAGCCTTGTGATTATGGAAGGAAGTCTATTGTTGAGATTTCTGTTACTCCAATGGATTGTAGCCTTGTCATTATGGAAGGTAGTCTTTTGTCCAGATTTTTGTTACTCCTATGGATGGTAGCCTTGTCATTATTGAAGGTAGTCTGTTATCGATATCTTTGTTACTCCAATGGATGATAGCCTTGTCATTATGCAAGGTAGTCTATTGTTCAGATTTTTGTTACTCTAATGGATGGTACCCTTGTCATTATGGAAGGTAGTCTGTTGTCGATATTTTTGTTACTCCAATGAATGGTAGCCTTGTCACTATGGAAGGTAGTCTGTCGTTAAGATTTTTGTTACTCCAATGGATTATTGCCTTGGCATTATGGAAGGTAGTCTGTTGTTCAGATTTTTGTTACTCCAATGGATGGTAGCCTAGTCATTATGGAAGGTAGTCTGTTGTCAATATTTTTGTTATTCCAATGGATGGTAGCCTTGTCATTATGGAAGGTAGTCTGTTGTTGAGATTTCTGTTACTCCAATGGATTATAGCCTTGTCATTATGGAAGGTAGTCTTTTGTCCAGATTTTTGGTACTCCAATGGATGGTAGCCTTGTCATTATTGAAGGTAGTCTGTTGTCGATATCTTTGTTACTCAAATGGATGATAGCCTTGTCATTATGCAAGGAAGTCTGTTGTTCAGATTTTTTTTACTCTAATGGATGGTACCCTTGTCATTATGGAAGGTAGTCTGTTGTCGATATTTTTGTTACTCCAATGAATGGTAGCCTTGTCAATATGGAAGGTAGTATGTCGTTAAGATTTTTGTTATTACAATGGATTATAGCCTTGTCATTATGGAAGGTAGTCTGTTGTTCAGATTTTTGTTACTCCAATGGATGGTAGCCTAGTCATTATGGAAGGTAGTCTGTTGTCGAGATTTTTGTTATTCCATTGGATGGTAGCCTTGTCATTACGGAAGGCACTTATTGTCGATATTTTTGATACTCCAATGGATGGTAGCCTTGTCACTACGGATTGTAGTTTGTTGTCAAGATTTTTGTTACCCCAATGGATGGTAGCCTTGTCATTATGGAAGGTAGTCTGTTGTTCAGATTTTTGTTACTCTAATGGATGGTAGCCTTGTCATAATGGAAGGTAGTCTGTTGTCGATATTTTTGTTACTCCAATGAATGGTAGCCTTGTCAATATGGAAGGTAGTTTGTCGTTAAGATTTTTGTTACTCCAATGGATTATAGCCTTGTCATTATGGAAGGTAGTCTGTTGTTCAGATTTTTGTTACTCCAATGGATGGTAGCCTTGTCATTATGGAAGGTAGTCTGTTTTCGAGATTTTTGTTATTCCATTGGATGGTAGCCTTGTCATTACGAAAGGCACTTATTATCGATATTTTTGATACTCTAATGGATGGTAGCCTTGTCATTACGGAAGGTAGTCTGTTGTCAAGTTTTTTGTTACCCCAATGGATGGTAGCCTTGTAATTATGGAAGGTAGTCTGTTGTCGAGATTTTTGTTACTCCAATGGATGGTAGCCTTGTGATTATGGAAGGAAGTCTATTGTTGAGATTTCTGTTACTCCAATGGATTGTAGCCTTGTCATTATGGAAGGTAGTCTTTTGTCCAGATTTTTGTTACTCCTATGGATGGTAGCCTTGTCATTATTGAAGGTAGTCTGTTATCGATATCTTTGTTACTCCAATGGATGATAGCTTTGTCATTATGCAAGGTAGTCTATTGTTCAGATTTTTGTTACTCTAATGGATGGTACCCTTGTCATTATGGAAGGTAGTCTGTTGTCGATATTTTTGTTACTCCAATGAATGGTAGCCTTGTCACTATGGAAGGTAGTCTGTCGTTAAGATTTTTGTTACTCCAATGGATTATAGCCTTGGCATTATGGAAGGTAGTCTATTGTTCAGATTTTTGTTACTCCAATGGATGGTAGCCTAGTCATTATGGAAGGTAGTCTGTTGTCGATATTTTTGTTATTCCAATGGATGGTAGCCTTGTCATTATGGAAGGTAGTCTGTTGTTGAGATTTCTGTTACTCCAATGGATTATAGCCTTGTCATTATGGAAGGTAGTCTTTTGTCCAGATTTTTGGTACTCCAATGGATGGTAGCCTTGTCATTATTGAAGGTAGTCTGTTGTCGATATCTTTGTTACTCAAATGGATGATAGCCTTGTCATTATGCAAGGAAGTCTGTTGTTCAGATTTTTTTTACTCTAATGGATGGTACCCTTGTCATTATGGAAGGTAGTCTGTTGTCGATATTTTTGTTACTCCAATGAATGGTAGCCTTGTCAATATGGAAGGTAGTATGTCGTTAAGATTTTTGTTATTACAATGGATTATAGCCTTGTCATTATGGAAGGTAGTCTGTTGTTCAGATTTTTGTTACTCCAATGGATGGTAGCCTAGTCATTATGGAAGGTAGTCTGTTGTCGAGATTTTTGTTATTCCATTGGATGGTAGCCTTGTCATTACGGAAGGCACTTATTGTCGATATTTTTGATACTCCAATGGATGGTAGCCTTGTCATTACGGATTGTAGTTTGTTGTCAAGATTTTTGTTACCCCAATGGATGGTAGCCTTGTCATTATGGAAGGTAGTCTGTTGTTCAGATTTTTGTTACTCTAATGGATGGTAGCCTTGTCATAATGGAAGGTAGTCTGTTGTCGATATTTTTGTTACTCCAATGAATGGTAGCCTTGTCAATATGGAAGGTAGTTTGTCGTTAAGATTTTTGTTACTCCAATGGATTATAGCCTTGTCATTATGGAAGGTAGTCTGTTGTTCAGATTTTTGTTACTCCAATGGATGGTAGCCTTGTCATTATGGAAGGTAGCCTGTTTTCGAGATTTTTGTTATTCCATTGGATGGTAGCCTTGTCATTTTGAAAGGCACTTATTATCGATATTTTTGATACTCTAATGGATGGTAGCCTTGTCATTACGGAAGGTAGTCTGTTGTCAAGTTTTTTGTTACCCCAATGGATGGTAGCCTTGTAATTATGGAAGGTAGTCTGTTGTCGAGATTTTTGTTACTCCAATGGATGGTAGCCTTGTGATTATGGAAGGAAGTCTATTGTTGAGATTTCTGTTACTCCAATGGATTGTAGCCTTGTCATTATGGAAGGTAGTCTTTTGTCCAGATTTTTGTTACTCCTATGGATGGTAGCCTTGTCATTATTGAAGGTAGTCTGTTATCGATATCTTTGTTACTCCAATGGATGATAGCCTTGTCATTATGCAAGGTAGTCTGTTGTTCAGATTTTTGTTACTCTAATGGATGGTACCCTTGTCATTATGGAAGGTAGTCTGTTGTCGATATTTTTGTTACTCCAATGAATGGTAGCCTTGTCACTATGGAAGGTAGTCTGTCGTTAAGATTTTTGTTACTCCAATGGATTATAGCCTTGGCATTATGGAAGGTAGTCTATTGTTCAGATTTTTGTTACTCCAATGGATGGTAGCCTTGTCATTATGGAAGGTAGTCTGTTGTCAAGATTTTTGTTACCCCAAAGGATGGTAGCCTTGTAATTATGGAAGGTAGTCTGTTGTCGAGATTTTTGTTACTCCAATGGATTATAGCCTTGTCATTATGGAAGGTAGTGTGTTGTTCAGATTTTTGTTACTCTAATGGATGGTAGCCTTGTCATTATGGAAGGTAGTCTGTTGTCGATATTTTTGTTACTCCAATGAATGGTAGCCTTGTCAATATGGAAGGTAGTCCGTCGTTAAGATTTTTGTTACTCCAATGGATTATAGCCTTGTCATTATGGAAGGTAGTCTGTTGTTCAGATTTTTGTTACTCCAATGGATGGTAGCCTTGTCATTATGGAAGGTAGTCTGTTGTCGAGATTTTTGTTATTCCATTGGATGGTAGCCTTGTCATTACGAAAGGCACTTATTGTCGATATTTTTGATACTCTAATGGATGGTAGCCTTGTCATTACGGAAGGTAGTCTGTTGTCAAGTTTTTTGTTACCCCAATGGATGGTAGCCTTGTAATTATGGAAGGTAGTCTGTTGTCGAGATTTTTGTTACTCCAATGGATGGTAGCCTTGTGATTATGGAAGGAAGTCTATTGTTGAGATTTCTATTACTCCAATGGATTGTAGCCTTGTCATTATGGAAGGTAGTCTTTTGTCCAGATTTTTGTTACTCCTATGGATGGTAGCCTTGTCATTATTGAAGGTAGTCTGTTATCGATATCTTTGTTACTCCAATGGATGATAGCCTTGTCATTATGCAAGGTAGTCTGTTGTTCAGATTTTTGTTACTCTAATGGATGGTACCCTTGTCATTATGGAAGGTAGTCTGTTGTCGATATTTTTGTTACTCCAATGAATGGTAGCCTTGTCACTATGGAAGGTAGTCTGTCGTTAAGATTTTTGTTACTCCAATGGATGGTAGCCTTGTCATTACGGAAGGTAGTCTGTTGTCAAGATTTTTGTTACCCCAAAGGATGGTAGCCTTGTAATTATGGAAGGTAGTCTGTTGTCGAGATTTTTGTTACTCCAATGGATTATAGCCTTGTCATTATGGAAGGTAGTGTGTTGTTCAGATTTTTGTTACTCCAATGGATGGTAGCCTTGTCATTACGGAAGGTAGTCTTTTGTCCAGATTTTTGTTACTCCAATGGATGGTAGCCTTGTCATTACGGAAGGTAGTCTGTTGTCAAGATTTTTGTTACCCCAAAGGATGGTAGCCTTGTAATTATGGAAGGTAGTCTGTTGTCGAGATTTTTGTTACTCCAATGGATTATAGCCTTGTCATTATGGAAGGTAGTGTGTTGTTCAGATTTTTGTTACTCCAATGGATTATAGCCTTGTCATTAAGGAAGGTATTCTGTTGTTCAGATTTTTGTTACTCTAATGGATGGTAGCCTTGTCATTATGGAAGGTAGTCTGTTGTCGAGATTTTTGTTATTCCATTGGATGAGAGCCTTGTCATTACGGAAGGAACTTATTGTGGATATTTTTGATACTCCAATGGATGGTAGCCTTGTCATTACGGAAGGTAGTCTGTTGTCAAGATTTTTGTTACCCCAAAGGATGGTAGCCTTGTAATTAAGGAAGGTAGTCTGTTGTCGAGATTTTTGTTACTCCAATGGATTATAGCCTTGTCATTATGGAAGGTAGTGTGTTGTTCAGATTTTTGTTACTCTAATGGATGGTAGCCTTGTCATTATGGAAGGTAGTCTGTTGTCGATATTTTTGTTACTCCAATGAATGGTAGCCTTGTCAATATGGAAGGTAGTCCGTCGTTAAGATTTTTGTTACTCCAATGGATTATAGCCTTGTCATTATGGAAGGTAGTCTGTTGTTCAGATTTTTGTTACTCCAATGGATGGTAGCCTTGTCATTATGGAAGGTAGTCTGTTGTCGAGATTTTTGTTATTCCATTGGATGGTAGCCTTGTCATTACGAAAGGCACTTATTGTCGATATTTTTGATACTCTAATGGATGGTAGCCTTGTCATTACGGAAGGTAGTCTGTTGTCAAGTTTTTTATTACCCCAATGGATGGTAGCCTTGTAATTATGGAAGGTAGTCTGTTGTCGAGATTTTTGTTACTCCAATGGATGGTAGCCTTGTGATTATGGAAGGAAGTCTATTGCTGAGATTTCTGTTACTCCAATGGATTGTAGCCTTGTCATTATGGAAGGTAGTCTTTTGTCCAGATTTTTGTTACTCCTATGGATGGTAGCCTTGTCATTATTGAAGGTAGTCTGTTATCGATATCTTTGTTACTCCAATGGATGATAGCCTTGTCATTATGCAAGGTAGTCTATTGTTCAGATTTTTGTTACTCTAATGGATGGTACCCTTGTCATTATGGAAGGTAGTCTGTTGTCGATATTTTTGTTACTCCAATGAATGGTAGCCTTGTCACTATGGAAGGTAGTCTGTCGTTAAGATTTTTGTTACTCCAATGGATTATAGCCTGTGCATTATGGAAGGTAGTCTGTTGTTCAGATTTTTGTTACTCCAATGGATGGTAGCCTAGTCATTATGGAAGGTAGTTTGTTGTCGATATTTTTGTTATTCCATTGGATGGTAGCCTTGTCATTACAGAAGGCACTTGTTGTCGATATTTTTGATACTCCAATGGATGGTAGCCTTGTCATTACGGATTGTAGTTTGTTGTCAAGATTTTTGTTACCCCAATGGATGGTAGCCTTGTGATTATGGAAGGTAGTATGTTGTCGAGATTTTTGTTACTCCAATGGATTGTAGCCTTGTCATTATGGAAGGTAGTCTGTTGTTCAGATTTTTGTTACTCTAATGTATGGTAGCCTTGTCATAATGGAAGGTAGTCTGTTGTCGATATTTTTGTTACTCCAATGAATGGTAGCCTTGTCAATATGGAAGGTAGTTTGTCGTTAAGATTTTTGTTACTCCAATGGATTATAGCCTTGTCATTATGGAAGGTAGTCTGTTGTTCAGATTTTTGTTACTCCAATGGATGGTAGCCTTGTCATTATGGAAGGTAGTCTGTTGTCGAGATTTTTGTTATTCCATTGGATGGTAGCCTTGTCATTACGAAAGGCACTTATTGTCGATATTTTTGATACTCTAATGGATGGTAGCCTTGTCATTACGGAAGGTAGTCTTTTGTCCAGATTTTTGTTACTCCAATGGATGGTAGCCTTGTCATTATTGAAGGTAGTCTGTTGTCGATATCTTTGTTACTCCAATGGATGATAGCCTTGTCATTATGCAAGGTAGTCTGTTGTTCAGATTTTTGTTACTCTAATGGATGGTACCCTTGTCATTATGGAAGGTAGTCTGTTGTCGATATTTTTGTTACTCCAATGAATGGTAGCCTTGTCACTATGGAAGGTAGTCTGTCGTTAATATTTTTGTTACTCCAATGGATTATAGCCTTGGCATTATGGAAGGTAGTCTGTTGTTCAGATTTTTGTTACTCCAATGGATGGTAGCCTAGTCATTATGGAAGGTAGTCTGTTGTCGATATTTTTGTTATTCCAATGGATGGTAGCCTAGTCATTATGGAAGGTAGTCTGTTGTCGATATTTTTGTTATTCCATTGGATGGTAGCCTTGTCATTACAGAAGGCACTTGTTGTCGATATTTTTGATACTCCAATGGATGGTAGCCTTGTCATTACGGAAGGTAGTCTGTTGTCGGGATTTTTGTTACCCCGATGGATGGTAGCCTTGTGATTATGAAAGGTAGTCTGTTGTCGAGATTTTTGTTACTCCAATGGATTGTAGCCTTGTCATTATGGAAGGTAGTCTGTTGTTCAGATTTTTGTTACTCTAATGGATGGTAGCCTTGTCATTATGGAAGGTAGTCTGTCGTTAAGATTTTTGTTACTCCAATGGATTATAGCCTTGTCATTATTGAAGGAAGTCTATTGTCGAGATTTTTGTTACTCCAATGGATGGTAGCCTTGTCATTATGGAAGGTAGTCTGTTGTTGAGATTTCTGTTACTCCAATGGATTATAGCCTTGTCATTATGGAAGGTAGTCTTTTGTCCAGATTTTTGGTACTCCAATGGATGGTAGCCTTGTCATTATTGAAGGTAGTCTGTTGTCGATATCTTTGTTACTCAAATGGATGATAGCCTTGTCATTATGCAAGGAAGTCTGTTGTTCAGATTTTTTTTACTCTAATGGATGGTACCCTTGTCATTATGGAAGGTAGTCTGTTGTCGATATTTTTGTTACTCCAATGAATGGTAGCCTTGTCAATATGGAAGGTAGTATGTCGTTAAGATTTTTGTTATTACAATGGATTATAGCCTTGTCATTATGGAAGGTAGTCTGTTGTTCAGATTTTTGTTACTCCAATGGATGGTAGCCTAGTCATTATGGAAGGTAGTCTGTTGTCGAGATTTTTGTTATTCCATTGGATGGTAGCCTTGTCATTACGGAAGGCACTTATTGTCGATATTTTTGATACTCCAATGGATGGTAGCCTTGTCATTACGGATTGTAGTTTGTTGTCAAGATTTTTGTTACCCCAATGGATGGTGGCCTTGTGATTATGGAAGGAAGTATGTTGTCGAGATTTTTGTTACTCCAATGGATTGTAGCCTTGTCATTATGGAAGGTAGTCTGTTGTTCAAATTTTTGTTACTCTAATGGATGGTAGCCTTGTCATAATGGAAGGTAGTCTGTTGTCGATATTTTTGTTACTCCAATGAATGGTAGCCTTGTCAATATGGAAGGTAGTTTGTCGTTAAGATTTTTGTTACTCCAATGGATTATATCCTTGTCATTATGGAAGGTAGTTTGTTGTTCAGATTTTTGTTACTCCAATGGATGGTAGCCTTGTCATTATGGAAGGTAGTCTGTTGTCGAGATTTTTCTTATTCCATTGGATGGTAGTCTTGTCATTACGGAAGGCAATTATTGTCGATATTTTTGCAACCCCAATGGATGGTAGCCTTGTCATTACAGAAGCTAGTCTGTTGTCAAGATTTTTGTTACCCCAATGGATGGTAGCCTTGTAATTATGGAAGGTAGTCTGTTGTCGAGATTTTTGTTACTCCAATGGATCGTAGCCTTGTTATTATGGAAGGCAGTCTATTGTTGAGATTTCTGTTACTCCAATGGATTGTAGCCTTGTCATTATGGAAGGTAGTCTTTTGTCCAGATTTTTGTTACTCCAATGGATGGTAGCCTTGTCATTACGGAAGGTAGTCTGTTGTCAAGATTTTTGTTACCCCAAAGGATGGTAGCCTTGTAATTATGGAAGGTATTCTGTTGTCGAGATTTTTGTTACTCCAATGGATTATAGCCTTGTCATTATGGAAGGTAGTCTGTTGTCGATATTTTTGTTACTCCAATGAATGGTAGCCTTGTAACTATGGAAGGTAGTCTGTCGTTAAGATTTTTGTTACTCCAATGGATTATAGCCTTGTCATTATGGAAGGTAGTCTGTTGTTCAGATTTTTGTTACTCCAATGGATGGTAGCCTAGTCATTATGGAAGGTAGTCTGCTGTCGATATTTTTGTTATTCCATTAGATGGTAGCCTTGTCATTACAGAAGGCACTTGTTGTCGATATTTTTGATACTCCAATGGATGGTAGCCTTGTCATTACGGAAGGTAGTCTGTTGTCGGGATTTTTGTTACCCCAATGGATGGTAGCCTTGTGATTATGAAAGCTAGTCTGTTGTCGAGATTTTTGTTACTCCAATGGATTGTAGCCTTGTCATAATGGAAGGTAGTCTGTTGTTCATATTTTTGTTACTCTAATGGATGGTAGCCTTGTCATTATGGAAGGTAGTCTGTCGTTAAGATTTTTGTTACTCCAATGGATTATAGCCTTGTCATTATTGAAGGTAGTCTATTGTCGAGATTTTTGTTACTCCAATGGATGGTAGCCTTGTCATTATGGAAGGTAGTCTGTTGTTGAGATTTCTGTTACTCCAATGGATTATAGCCTTGTCATTATGGAAGGTAGTCTTTTGTCCAGATTTTTGGTACTCCAATGGATGGTAGCCTTGTCATTATTGAAGGTAGTCTGTTGTCGATATGTTTGTTACTCGAATGGATGATAGCCTTGTCATTATGCAAGGTAGTCTGTTGTTCAGATTTTTTTTACTCTAATGGATGGTACCCTTGTCATTATGGAAGGTAGTCTGTTGTCGATATTTTTGTTACTCCAATGAATGGTAGCCTTGTCAATATGGAAGGTAGTCTGTCGTTAAGATTTTTGTTATTCCAATGGATTATAGCCTTGTCATTATGGAAGGTAGTCTGTTGTTCAGATTTTTGTTACTCCAATGGATGGTAGCCTAGTCATTATGGAAGGTAGTCTGTTGTCGAGATTTTTGTTATTCCATTGGATGGTAGCCTTGTCATTACGGAAGGCACTTATTGTCGATATTTTTGATACTCCAATGGATGGTAGCCTTGTCATTACGGATTATAGTTTGTTGTAAAGATTTTTGTTACCCCAATGGATGGTAGCCTTGTGATTATGGAAGGTAGTATGTTGTCGAGATTTTTGTTACTTCAATGGATTGTAGCCTTGTTATTATGGAAGGTAGTCTGTTGTTCAGATTTTTGTTACTCTAATTGATGGTAGCCTTGTCATAATGGAAGGTAGTCTGTTGTCGATATTTTTGTTACTCCAATGAATGGTAGCCTTGTCAATATGGAAGGTAGTTTGTCGTTAAGATTTTTGTTACTCCAATGGATTATAGCCTTGTCATTATGGAAGGTAGTTTGTTGTTCAGATTTTTGTTACTCCAATGGATGGTAGCCTTGTCATTATGGAAGGTAGTCTGTTGTCGAGATTTTTGTTATTCCATTGGATGGTAGTCTTGTCATTACGGAAGGAACTTATTGTCGAAATTTTTGCAACCCCAATGGATGGTAGCCTTGTCATTACGGAAGGTAGTCTGTTGTCAAGATTTTAGTTACCCCAATGGATGGTAGCCTTGTAATTATGGAAGGTAGTCTGTTGTCGAGATTTTTGTTACTCCAATGGATCGTAGCCTTGTGATTATGGAAGGCAGTCTATTGTTGAGATTTCTGTTACTCCAATGGATTGTAGCCTTGTCATTATGGAAGGTAGTCTTTTGTCCAGATTTTTGTTACTCCAATGGATGGTAGCCTTGTCATTATTGAAGGTAGTCTGTTGTCGATATCTTTGTTACTCCAATGGATGATAGCCTTGTCATTATGCAAGGTAGTCTGTTGTTCAGACTTTTGTTACTCTAATGGATGGTACCCTTGTCATTATGGAAGGTAGTCTGTTGTCGATATTTTTGTTACTCCAATGAATGGTAGCCTTGTCACTATGGAAGGTAGTCTGTCGTTAAGATTTTTGTTACTCCAATGGATTATAGCCTTGTCATTATGGAAGGTAGTCTGTTGTTCAGATTTTTGTTACTCCAATGGATGGTAGCCTAGTCATTATGGAAGGTAGTCTGTTGTCGATATTTTTGTTATTCCATTAGATGGTAGCCTTGTCATTACAGAAGGCACTTGTTGTCGATATTTTTGATACTCCAATGGATGGTATCCTTGTCATTACGGAAGGTAGTCTGTTGTCGGGATTTTTGTTACCCCAATGGATGGTAGCCTTGTGATTATGAAAGGTAGTCTATTGTCGAGATTTTTGTTACTCCAATGGATTGTAGCCTTGTCATTATGGAAGGTAGTCTGTTGTTCAGATTTTTGTTACTCTAATGGATGGTAGCCTTGTCATTATGGAAGGTAGTCTGTCGTTAAGATTTTTGTTACTCCAATGGATTATAGCCTTGTCATTATTGAAGGTAGTCTATTGTCGAGATTTTTGTTACTCCAATGGATGGTAGCCTTGTCATTATGGAAGGTAGTCTGTTGTTGAGATTTCTGTTACTCCAATGGATTATAGCCTTGTCATTATGGAAGGTAGTCTTTTGTCCAGATTTTTGGTACTCCAATGGATGGTAGCCTTGTCATTATTGAAGGTAGTCTGTTGTTGATATCTTTGTTACTCGAATGGATGATAGCCTTGTCATTATGCAAGGTAGTCTGTTGTTCAGATTTTTTTTACTCTAATGGATGGTACCCTTGTCATTATAGAAGGTAGTCTGTTGTCGATATTTTTGTTACTCCAATGAATGGTAGCCTTGTCAATATGGAAGGTAGTCTGTCGTTAAGATTTTTGTTATTCCAATGGATTATAGCCTTGTCATTATGGAAGGTAGTCTGTTGTTCAGATTTTTGTTACTCCAATGGATGGTAGCCTAGTCATTATGGAAGGTAGTCTGTTGTCGAGATTTTTGTTATTCCATTGGATGGTAGCCTTGTCATTACGGAAGGCACTTATTGTCGATATTTTTGATACTCCAATGGATGGTAGCCTTGTCATTACGGATTATAGTTTGTTGTCAAGATTTTTGTTACCCCAATGGATGGTAGCCTTGTGATTATGGAAGGTAGTATGTTGTCGAGATTTTTGTTACTCCAATGGATTGTAGCCTTGTCATTATGGAAGGTAGTCTGTTGTTCAGATTTGTTTTACTCTAATGGATGGTAGCCTTGTCATAATGGAAGGTAGTCTGTTGTCGATATTTTTGTTACTCCAATGAATGGTAGCCTTGTCAATATGGAAGGTAGTTTTTCGTTAAGATTTTTGTTACTCCAATGGATTATAGCCTTGTCATTATGGAAGGTAGTTTGTTGTTCAGATTTTTGTTACTCCAATGGATGGTAGCCTTGTCATTATGGAAGGTAGTCTGTTGTCGAGATTTTTGTTATTCCATTGGATGGTAGTCTTGTCATTACGGAAGGCACTTATTGTCGATATTTTTGCAACCCCAATGGATGGTAGCCTTGTCATTACGGAAGGTAGTCTGTTGTCAAGATTTTTGTTACCCCAATGGATGGTAGCCTTGTAATTATGGAAGTTAGTCTGTTGTCGAGATTTTTGTTACTCCAATGGATCGTAGCCTTGTGATTATGGAAGGCAGTCTATTGTTGAGATTTCTGTTACTCCAATGGATTGTAGGCTTGTCATTATGGAAGGTAGTCTTTTGTCCAGATATTTGTTACTCCAATTGATGGTAGCCTTGTCATTATTGAAGGTAGTCTGTTGTCGATATCTTTGTTACTCCAATGGATGATAGCCTTGTCATTATGCAATGTAGTCTGTTGTTCAGATTTTTGTTACTCTAATGGATGGTACCCTTGTCATTATAGAAGGTAGTCTGTTGTCGATATTTTTGTTACTCCAATGAATGGTAGCTTTGTCACTATGGAAGGTAGTCTGTCGTTAAGATTTTTGTTACTCCAATGGATTATAGCCTTGTCATTATGGAAGGTAGTCTGTTGTTCAGATATTTGTTACTCCAATGGATGGTAGCCTAGTCATTATGGAAGGTAGTCTGTTGTCGATATTTTTGTTATTCCATTAGATGGTAGCCTTGTCATTACAGAAGGCACTTGTTGTCGATATTTTTGATACTCCAATGGATGGTAGCCTTGTCATTACGGAAGGTAGTCTGTTGTCGGGATTTTTGTTACCCCAATGGATGGTAGCCTTGTGATTATAAAAGGTAGTCTATTGTCGAGATTTTTGTTACTCCAATGGATTGTAGCCTTGTCATTATGGAAGGTAGTCTGTTGTTCAGATTTTTGTTACTCTAATGGATGGTAGCCTTGTCATTATGGAAGGTAGTCTGTCGTTAAGATTTTTGTTACTCCAATGGATTATAGCCTTGTCATTATTGAAGGTAGTCTATTGTCGAGATTTTTGTTACTCCAATGGATGGTAGCCTTGTCATTATGGAAGGTAGTCTGTTGTTGAGATTTCTGTTACTCCAATGGATTATAGCCTTGTCAGTATGGAAGGTAGTCTTTTGTCCAGATTTTTGGTACTCCAATGGATGGTAGCCTTGTCATTATTGAAGGTAGTCTGTTGTCGATATCTTTGTTACTCGAATGGATGATATCCTTGTCATTATGCAAGGTAGTCTTTTGTTCAGATTTTTTTTACTCTAATGGATGGTACCCTTGTCATTATAGAAGGTAGTCTGTTGTCGATATTTTTGTTACTCCAATGAATGGTAGCCTTGTCAATATGGAAGGTAGTCTGTCGTTAAGATTTTTGTTATTCCAATGGATTATAGCCTTGTCATTATGGAAGGTAGTCTGTTGTTCAGATTTTTGTTACTCCAATGGATGGTAGCCTAGTCATTATGGAAGGTAGTCTGTTGTCGAGATTTTTGTTATTCCATTGGATGGTAGCCTTGTCATTACGGAAGGCACTTATTGTCGATATTTTTGATACTCCAATGGATGGTAGCCTTGTCATTACGGATTATAGGTTGTTGTCAAGATTTTTGTTACCCCAATGGATGGTAGCCTTGTGATTATGGAAGGTAGTATGTTGTCGAGATTTTTGTTACTCCAATGGATTGTAGCCTTGTCATTATGGAAGGTAGTCTGTTGTTCAGATTTTTGTTACTCTAATGGATGGTAGCCTTGTCATAATGGAAGGTAGTCTGTTGTCGATATTTTTGTTACTCCAATGAATGGTAGCCTTGTCAATATGGAAGGTAGTTTTTCGTTAAGATTTTTGTTACTCCAATGGATTATAGCCTTGTCATTATGGAAGGTAGTTTGTTGTTCAGATTTTTGTTACTCCAATGGATGGTAGCCTTGTCATTATGGAAGGTAGTCTGTTGTCGAGATTTTTGTTATTCCATTGGATGGTAGTCTTGTCATTACGGAAGGCACTTATTGTCGATATTTTTGCAACCCCAATGGATGGTAGCCTTGTCATTACGGAAGGTAGTCTGTTGTCAAGATTTTTGTTACCCCAATGGATGGTAGCCTTGTAATTATGGACGTTAGTCTGTTGTCGAGATTTTTGTTACTCCAATGGATCGTAGCCTTGTGATTATGGAAGGAAGTCTATTGTTGAGATTTCTGTTACTCCAATGGATTGTAGCCTTGTCATTATGGAAGGTAGTCTTTTGTCCAGATTTTTGTTACTCCAATGGATGGTAGCCTTGTCATTATTGAAGGTAGTCTGTTGTCGATATCTTTGTTACTCCAATGGATGATAGCCTTGTCATTATGCAAGGTAGTCTGTTGTTCAGATTTTTGTTACTCTAATGGATGGTATCCTTGTCATTATGGAAGGTAGTCTGTTGTCGATATTTTTGTTACTCCAATGAATGTTAGCCTTGTCACTATGGAAGGTAGTCTGTCGTTAAGATTTTTGTTACTCCAATGGATTATAGCCTTGTCATTATGGAAGGTAGTCTGTTGTTCAGATATTTGTTACTCCAATGGATGGTAGCCTAGTCATTATGGAAGGTAGTCTGTTGTCGATATTTTTGTTATTCCATTAGATGGTAGCCTTGTCATTACAGAAGGCACTTGTTGTCGATATTTTTGATACTCCAATGGATGGTAGCCTTGTCATTACGGAAGGTAGTCTGTTGTCGGGATTTTTGTTACCCCAATGGATGGTAGCCTTGTGATTATAAAAGGTAGTCTATTGTCGAGATTTTTGTTACTCCAATGGATTGTAGCCTTGTCATTATGGAAGGTAGTCTGTTGTTCAGATTTTGTTACTCTAATGGATGGTAGCCTTGTCATTATGGAAGGTAGTCTGTCGTTAAGATTTTTGTTACTCCAATGGATTATAGCCTTGTCATTATTGAAGGTAGTCTATTGTCGAGATTTTTGTTACTCCAATGGATGGTAGCCTTGTCATTATGGAAGGTAGTCTGTTGTTGAGATTTCTGTTACTCCAATGGATTATAGCCTTGTCATTATGGAAGGTAGTCTTTTGTCCAGATTTTTGGTACTCCAATGGATGGTAGCCTTGTCATTATTGAAGGTAGTCTGTTGTCGATATCTTTGTTACTCGAATGGATGATATCCTTGTCATTATGCAAGGTAGTCTGTTGTTCAGATTTTTTTTACTCTAATGGATGGTACCCTTGTCATTATAGAAGGTAGTCTGTTGTCGATATTTTTGTTACTCCAATGAATGGTAGCCTTGTCAATATGGAAGGTAGTCTGTCGTTAAGATTTTTGTTATTCCAATGGATTATAGCCTTGTCATTATGGAAGGTAGTCTGTTGTTCAGATTTTTGTTACTCCAATGGATGGTAGCCTAGTCATTATGGAAGGTAGTCTGTTGTCGAGATTTTTGTTATTCCATTGGATGGTAGCCTTGTCATTACGGAAGGCACTTATTGTCGATATTTTTGATACTCCAATGGATGGTAGCCTTGTCATTACGGATTGTAGTTTGTTGTCAAGATTTTTGTTACCCCAATGGATGGTAGCCTTGTGATTATGGAAGGTAGTATGTTGTCGAGATTTTTGTTACTCCAATGGATTGTAGCCTTGTCATTATGGAAGGTAGTCTGTTGTTCAGATTTTTGTTACTCTAATGGATGGTAGCCTTGTCATAATGGAAGGTAGTCTGTTGTCGATATTTTTGTTACTCCAATGAATGGTAGCCTTGTCAATATGGAAGGTAGTTTTTCGTTAAGATTTTTGTTACTCCAATGGATTATAGCCTTGTCATTATGGAAGGTAGTTTGTTGTTCAGATTTTTGTTACTCCAATGGATGGTAGCCTTGTCATTATGGAAGGTAGTCTGTTGTCGAGATTTTTGTTATTCCATTGGATGGTAGTCTTGTCATTACGGAAGGCACTTATTGTCGATATTTTTGCAACCCCAATGGATGGTAGCCTTGTCATTACGGAAGGTAGTCTGTTGTCAAGATTTTTGTTACCCCAATGGATGGTAGCCTTGTAATTATGGACGTTAGTCTGTTGTCGAGATTTTTGTTACTCCAATGGATCGTAGCCTTGTGATTATGGAAGGAAGTCTATTGTTGAGATTTCTGTTACTCCAATGGATTGTAGCCTTGTCATTATGGAAGGTAGTCTTTTGTCCAGATTTTTGTTACTCCAATGGATGGTAGCCTTGTCATTATTGAAGGTAGTCTGTTGTCGATATCTTTGTTACTCCAATGGATGATAGCCTTGTCATTATGCAAGGTAGTCTGTTGTTCAGATTTTTGTTACTCTAATGGATGGTATCCTTGTCATTATGGAAGGTAGTCTGTTGTCGATATTTTTGTTACTCCAATGAATGTTAGCCTTGTCACTATGGAAGGTAGTCTGTCGTTAAGATTTTTGTTACTCCAATGGATTATAGCCTTGTCATTATGGAAGGTAGTCTGTTGTTCAGATATTTGTTACTCCAATGGATGGTAGCCTAGTCATTATGGAAGGTAGTCTGTTGTCGATATTTTTGTTATTCCTTTAGATGGTAGCCTTGTCATTACAGAAGGCACTTGTTGTCGATATTTTTGATACTCCAATGGATGGTAGCCTTGTCATTACGGAAGGTAGTCTGTTGTCGGGATTTTTGTTACCCCAATGGATGGTAGCCTTGTGATTATAAAAGGTAGTCTATTGTCGAGATTTTTGTTACTCCAATGGATTGTAGCCTTGTCATTATGGAAGGTAGTCTGTTGTTCAGATTTTTGTTACTCTAATGGATGGTAGCCTTGTCATTATGGAAGGTAGTCTGTCGTTAAGATTTTTGTTACTCCAATGGATTATAGCCTTGTCATTATTGAAGGTAGTCTATTGTCGAGATTTTTGATACTCCAATGGATGGTAGCCTTGTCATTATGGAAGGTAGTCTGTTACTCCAATGGATTATAGCCTTGTCATTATGGAAGGTAGTCTTTTGTCCAGATTTTTGGTACTCCAATGGATGGTAGCCTTGTCATTATTGAAGGTAGTCTGTTGTCGATATCTTTGTTACTCGAATGGATGATAGCCTTGTCATTATGCAAGGTAGTCTGTTGTTCAGATTTTTGTTACTCTAATGGATGGTATCCTTGTCATTATGGAAGGTAGTCTGTTGTCGATATTTTTGTTACTCCAATGAATGTTAGCCTTGTCACTATGGAAGGTAGTCTGTCGTTAAGATTTTTGTTACTCCAATGGATTATAGCCTTGTCATTATGGAAGGTAGTCTGTTGTTCAGATATTTGTTACTCCAATGGATGGTAGCCTAGTCATTATGGAAGGTAGTCTGTTGTCGATATTTTTGTTATTCCTTTAGATGGTAGCCTTGTCATTACAGAAGGCACTTGTTGTCGATATTTTTGATACTCCAATGGATGGTAGCCTTGTCATTACGGAAGGTAGTCTGTTGTCGGGATTTTTGTTACCCCAATGGATGGTAGCCTTGTGATTATAAAAGGTAGTCTATTGTCGAGATTTTTGTTACTCTAATGGATTGTAGCCTTGTCATTATGGAAGGTAGTCTGTTGTTCAGATTTTTGTTACTCTAATGGATGGTAGCCTTGTCATTATGGAAGGTAGTCTGTCGTTAAGATTTTTGTTACTCCAATGGATTATAGCCTTGTCATTATTGAAGGTAGTCTATTGTCGAGATTTTTGTTACTCCAATGGATGGTAGCCTTGTCATTATGGAAGGTAGTCTGTTACTCCAATGGATTATAGCCTTGTCATTATGGAAGGTAGTCTTTTGTCCAGATTTTTGGTACTCCAATGGATGGTAGCCTTGTCATTATTGAAGGTAGTCTGTTGTCGATATCTTTGTTACTCGAATGGATGATAGCCTTGTCATTATGCAAGGTAGTCTGTTGTTCAGATTTTTTTTTACTCTAATGGATGGTACCCTTTTCATTATGGAAGGTAGTCTGTTGTCGATATTTTTGTTACTCCAATGAATGGTAGCCTTGTCAATATGGAAGGTAGTCTGTCGTTAAGATTTTTGTTATTCCAATGGATTATAGCCTTGTCATTATGGAAGGTAGTCTGTTGTTCAGACTTTTGTTACTCCAATGGATGGTAGCCTAGTCATTATGGAAGGTAGTCTGTTGTCGAGATTTTTGTTATTCCATTGGATGGTAGCCTTGTCATTACGGAAGGCACTTATTGTCGATATTTTTGATACTCCAATGGATGGTAGCCTTGTCATTACGGATTGTAGTTTGTTGTCAAGATTTTTGTTACCCCAATGGATGGTAGCCTTGTGATTATGGAAGGTAGTATGTTGTCGAGATTTTTGTTACTCCAATGGATTGTAGCCTTGTCATTATGGAAGGTAGTCTGTTGTTCAGATTTTTGTTACTCTAATGGATGGTAGCCTTGTCATAATGGAAGGTAGTCTGTTGTCGATATTTTTGTTACTCCAATGAATGGTAGCCTTGTCAATATGGAAGGTAGTGTGTCGTTAAGATTTTTGTTACTCCAATGGATTATAGCCTTGTCATTATGGAAGGTAGTTTGTTGTTCAGATTTTTGTTACTCCAATGGATGGTAGCCTTGTCATTATGGAAGGTAGTCTGTTGTCGAGATTTTTGTTATTCCATTGGATGGTAGTCTTGTCATTACGGAAGGCACTTATTGTCGATATTTTTGCAACCCCAATGGATGGTAGCCTTGTCATTACGGAAGGTAGTCTGTTGTCAAGATTTTTGTTACCCCAATGGATGGTAGCCTTGTAATTATGGAAGGTAGTCTGTTGTCGAGATTTTTGTTACTCCAATGGATCGTAGCCTTGTGATTATGGAAGGCAGTCTATTGTTGAGATTTCTATTACTCCAATGGATTGTAACCTTGTCATTATGGAAGGTAGTCTTTTGTCCAGATTTTTGTTACTCCAATGGATGGTAGCCTTGTCATTATTGAAGGTAGTTTGTTGTCGATATCTTTGTTACTCCAATGGATGATAGCCTTGTCATTATGCAAGGTAATCTGTTGTTCAGATTTTTGTTACTCTAATGGATGGTACCCTTGTCATTATGGAAGGTAGTCTGTTGTCGATATTTTTGTTACTCCAATGAATGGTAGCCTTGTCACTATGGAAGGTAGTCTGTCGTTAAGATTTTTGTTACTCCAATGGATTATTGCTTTGTCATTATGGAAGGTAGTCTGTTGTTCAGATTTTTGTTACTCCAATGGATGGTAGCCTAGTCATTATGGAAGGTAGTCTGTTGTCGATATTTTTGTTATTCCATTCGATGGTAGCCTTGTCATTACAGATGGCACTTGTTGTCGATATTTTTGATACTCCAATGGATGGTAGCCTTGTCATTACGGAAGGTAGTCCGTTGTCGGGATTTTTGTTACCCCAATGGATGGTAGCCTTGTGATTATGAAAGGTAGTCTATTGTCGAGATTTTTGTTACTCCAATGGATTGTAGCCTTGTCATTATGGAAGGTAGTCTGTTGTTCAGATTTTTGTTACTCTAATGGATGGTAGCCTTGTCATTATGGAAGGTAGTCTGTCGTTAAGATTTTTGTTACTCCAATGGATTATAGCCTTGTCATTATTGAAGGTAGTCTATTGTCGAGATTTTTGTTACTCCAATGGATGGTAGCCTTGTCATTATGGAAGGTAGTCTGTTGTTGAGATTTCTGTTACTCCAATGGATTATAGCCTTGTCATTATGGAAGGTAGTCTTTTGTCCAGATTTTTGGTACTCCAATGGATGGTAGCCTTGTCATTATTGAAGGTAGTCTGTTGTCGATATCTTTGTTACTCGAATGGATGATAGCCTTGTCATTATGCAAGGTAGTCTGTTGTTCAGATTTTTTTTTACTCTAATGGATGGTACCCTTTTCATTATGGAAGGTAGTCTGTTGTCGATATTTTTGTTACTCCAATGAATGGTAGCCTTGTCAATATGGAAGGTAGTCTGTCGTTAAGATTTTTGTTATTCCAATGGATTATAGCCTTGTCATTATGGAAGGTAGTCTGTTGTTCAGACTTTTGTTACTCCAATGGATGGTAGCCTAGTCATTATGGAAGGTAGTCTGTTGTCGAGATTTTTGTTATTCCATTGGATGGTAGCCTTGTCATTACGGAAGGCACTTATTGTCGATATTTTTGATACTCCAATGGATGGTAGCCTTGTCATTACGGATTGTAGTTTGTTGTCAAGATTTTTGTTACCCCAATGGATGGTAGCCTTGTGATTATGGAAGGTAGTATGTTGTCGAGATTTTTGTTACTCCAATGGATTGTAGCCTTGTCATTATGGAAGGTAGTCTGTTGTTCAGATTTTTGTTACTCTAATGGATGGTAGCCTTGTCATAATGGAAGGTAGTCTGTTGTCGATATTTTTGTTACTCCAATGAATGGTAGCCTTGTCAATATGGAAGGTAGTTTGTCGTTAAGATTTTTGTTACTCCAATGGATTATAGCCTTGTCATTATGGAAGGTAGTTTGTTGTTCAGATTTTTGTTACTCCAATGGATGGTAGCCTTGTCATTATGGAAGGTAGTCTCTTGTCGAGATTTTTGTTATTCCATTGGATGGTAGTCTTGTCATTACGGAAGGCACTTATTATCGATATTTTTGCAACCCCAATGGATGGTAGCCTTGTCATTACGGAAGGTAGTCTGTTGTCAAGATTTTTGTTACCCCAATGGATGGTAGCCTTGTAATTATGGAAGGTAGTCTGTTGTCGAGATTTTTGTTACTCCAATGGATCGTAGCCTTGTGATTATGGAAGGCAGTCTATTGTTGAGATTTCTGTTACTCCAATGGATTGTAGCCTTGTCATTATGGAAGGTAGTCTTTTGTCCAGATTTTTGTTACTCCAATGGATGGTAGCCTTGTCATTATTGAAGGTAGTCTGTTGTCGATATCTTTGTTACTCCAATGGATGATAGCCTTGTCATTATGCAAGGTAGTCTGTTGTTCAGATTTTTGTTACACTAATGGATGGTACCCTTGTCATTATGGAAGGTAGTCTGTTGTCGATATTTTTGTTACTCCAATGAATGGTAGCCTTGTCACTATGGAAGGTAGTCTGTCGTTAAGATTTTTGTTACTCCAATGGATTATAGCCTTGTCATTATGGAAGGTAGTCTGTTGTTCAGATTTTTGTTACTCCAATGGATGGTAGCCTAGTCATTATGGAAGGTAGTCTGTTGTCGAGATTTTTGTTATTCCATTGGATGATAGCCTTGTCATTACGGAAGGCACTTATTATCGATATTTTTGATACTCCAATGGATGGTAGCCTTGTCATTACGGAAGGTAGTTTGTTGTCAAGACTTTTGTTACCCCAATGGATGGTAGCCTTGTGATTATGGAAGGTAGTCTGTTGTCGAGATTTTTGTTACTCCAATGGATTGTAGCCTTGTCATTATGGAAGGTAGTCTGTTGTTCGGATTTTTGTTACTCTAATGGATGGTAGCCTTGTCATTATGG
Source organism: Vicia faba (assembly GCA_948472305.1). Lineage (NCBI taxonomy): Eukaryota > Viridiplantae > Streptophyta > Magnoliopsida > Fabales > Fabaceae > Vicia > Vicia faba. The sequence continues at coordinate 851,453,675 of OX451739.1, forward strand.
AAGGTAGTCTGTTGTCGATATTTTTGTTACTCCAATGAATGGTAGCCTTGTCACTATGGAAGGTAGTCTGTCGTTAAGATTTTTGTTACTCCAACGGATTATAGCCTTGTCATTATGGAAGGTAGTCTGTTGTTCAGATTTTTGTTACTCCAATGGATGGTAGCCTAGTCATTATGGAAGGTAGTCTGTTGTCGAGATTTTTGTTATTCCATTGGATGATAGCCTTGTCATTACGGAAGGCACTTATTGTCGATATTTTTGATACTCCAATGGATGGTAGCCTTGTCATTACGGAAGGTAGTTTGTTGTCAAGACTTTTGTTACCCCAATGGATGGTAACCTTGTGATTATGGAAGGTAGTCTGTTGTCGAGATTTTTGTTTCTCCAATGGATTGTAGCCTTGTCATTATGGAAGGTAGTCTGTTGTTCGGATTTTTGTTACTCTAATGGATGGTAGCCTTGTCATTATGGAAGGTAGTCTGTTGTCGATATTTTTGTTACTCCAATGAATGGTAGCCTTGTCACTATGGAAGGTAGTTTGTCGTTAAGATTTTTGTTACTCCAATGGATTATAGCCTTGTCATTATGGAAGGTAGTCTGTTGTTCAGATTTTTGTTACTCCAATGGATGGTAGCCTAGTCATTATGGAAGGTAGTGTGTTGTCGAGATTTTTGTTATTCCATTCGATGATAGCCTTGTCATTACGGAAGGCACTTATTGTCGATATTTTTGATACTCCAATGGATGGTAGCCTTGTCATTACGGAAGGTAGTTTGTTGTCAAGACTTTTGTTACCCCAATGGATGGTAGCCTTGTGATTATGGAAGGTAGTCTGTTGTCGAGATTTTTGTTACTCCAATGGATTATAGACTTGTCATTATGGAAGGTAGTCTGTTGTTCATATTTTTGTTACTCTAATGGATGGTAGCCTTGTCATAATGGAAGGTAGTCTGTTGTCGATATTTTTGTTACTCCAATGAATGGTAGCCTTGTCAATATGGAAGGTAGTTTGTCGTTAAGATTTTTGTTACTCCAATGGATTATAGCCTTGTCATTATGGAAGGTAGTTTGTTGTTCAGATTTTTGTTACCCCAATGGATGGTAGCCTTGTCATTCCGGAAGGTAGTCTGTTGTCAAGATTTTTGTTACCCCAATGGATGGTAGCCTTGTAATTATGGAAGGTAGTCTGTTGTTGAGATTTCTGTTACTCCAATGGATTATAGCCTTGTCATTATGGAAGATAGTCTTTTGTCCAGATTTTTGTTACTCCAATGGATGGTAGCCTTGTCATTATTGAAGGTAGTCTGTTGTCAATATCTTTGTTACTCCAATGGATGATAGCCTTGTCATTATGCAAGGTAGTCTGTTGTTCAGATTTTTGTTACTCTAATGGATGGTAGCCTTGTCATTATGGAAGGTAGTCTGTTGTCGAGATTTTTGTTACCCCAATGGATGGTAGCCTTGTCATTATGGAAGGTAGTCGGTCGTTGAGAATTCTGTTACTCCAATGGATTTTAGCCTTGTCATTATGTAAGGTAGTTTGTTGTTCAGATTTTTGTTACTCCAATGGATTTTAGCCTTGTCATTATGGAAGGTAGTCTGTTGTTGATATTTTTGTTATTCGGATGGATGGTAACCTTGTCATTATGGAAGGTAGTCTGTTGTTCAGATTTTTGTTACTCTAATGGATGGTAGCCTTGTCATTATGGAAGGTAGTTTGTTTTCGATATTTTTGTTACTCCAATGGATGATAGCCTTGTCAATATGGAAGGTAGTCTGTCGTTAATATTTTTGTTACTCCAATGGATTATAGCCTTGTCATTATGGAAGGTAGTCTGTTGTTCAGATTTTTGTTACTCTAATGGATGGTAGCCTTGTAATTATGGAAGGTAGTCTGTTGTCGAGATTTTTGTTATTCCATTAGATGGTAGCCTTGTCATTACGGAAGGCACTTATTTTCGATATTTTTGATACTCCAATGGATGGTAGCCTTGTCATTACGGAAGGTAGTCTGTTGTCAAGATTTTTGTTACCCCAATTTATGGTAGCCTTGTAATTATGGAAGGTAGTCTGTTGTCGATATTTTTGTTACTCAAATGGATGGTAGCCTTGTCATTATGGAAGGTAGTCTATTGTCGAGATTTTTGTCACTCCAATGGATTGTAGCCTTGTCACTATGGAAGGTAGTCTGTTGTTCAGATTTTTGTTACTCTAATGGATGGTAGCCTTGTCATCATGGAAGGTAGTCTGTTGTCGATATTTTTGTTACTCCAATGAATGGTAGCCTTGTCAATATGGAAGGTAGTCTGCCGTTAAGATTTTTGTTACTCCAATGGATTATAGCCTTGTCATTATGGAAGGTAGTCTGTTGTTCAGATTTTTGTTACTCCAATGGATGGTAGCCTAGTCATTATGGAAGGTAGTCTGTTGTCGAGATTTTTGTTATTCCATTGGATGATAGCCTTGTCATTACGGAAGGCACTTATTGTCGATATTTTTGATACTCCAATGGATGGTAGCCTTGTCATTACGGAAGGTAGTTTGTTGTCAAGATTTTTGTTACCCCAATGGATGGTAGCCTTGTGATTATGGAAGGTAGTCTGTTGTCGAGATTTTTGTTACTCCAATGGATTGTAGCCTTGTCATTATGGAAGGTAGTCTGTTGTTCAGATTTTTGTTACTCTAATGGATGGTAGCCTTGTCATTATGGAAGGTAGTCTATTGTCGATATTTTTGTTACTCCAATGAATGGTAGCCTTGTCAATATGGAAGGGAGTTTGTCGTTAAGATTTTTGTTACTCCAATGGATTATAGCCATGTCATTATGGAAGGTAGTTTGTTGTTCAAATTTTTGTTACTCCAATGGATGGTAGCCTTGTCAATAAAGAAGGTAGTCTGTTGTCGAGATTTTTGTTATTCCATTGGATGGTAGCCTTGTCATTACGGAAGGCACTTATTATCGATATTTTTGATACCCCAATGGATGGTAGCCTTGTCATTACGGAAGGTAGTCTGTTGTCAAGATTTTTGTTACCCCAATGGATGGTAGCCTTGTAATTATGGAAGGTAGTCTGTTGTCGAGATTTTTGTTACTCCAATGGATTGTAGCCTTGTCATTATGGAAGGTAGTCTGTTGTTGAGATTTCTGTTACTCCAATGGATTAAAGCCTTGTCATTATGGAAGGTAGTCTTTTGTCCAGATTTTTGGTACTCCAATGGATGGTGGCCTTGTCATTATTGAAGGTAGTCTGTTGTCGATATCTTTGTTACTCCAATGAATGGTAGCCTTGTCATTATGCAAGGTAGTCTGTTGTTCATATTTTTCTTACTCTAATGGATGGTACCCTTGTCATTATGGAAGGTAGTCTATTGTCGATATTTTTGTTGCTCCAATGAATGGTAGCCTTGTCAATATGGAAGGTAGTCTGTCGTTAAGATTTTTGTTACTCCAATGGATTATAGCCTTGTCATTATGGAAGGTAGTCTGTTGTTTAGATTTTTGTTACTCCAATGGATGGTAGCCTAGTCATTATGGAAGGTAGTCTGTTGTCGAGATTTTTGTTATTCCATTGGATGATAGCCTTGTCATTACGGAAGGCACTTATTGTCGATATTTTTGATACTCCAATGGATGGTAGCCTTGTCATTACGGAAGGTAGTTTGTTGTCAAGATTTTTGTTACCCCAATGGATGGTAGCCTTGTGATTATGGAAGGTAGTCTGTTGTCGAGATTTTTGTTACTCCAATGGATTGTATCCTTGTCATTATGGAAGGTAGTCTGTTGTTCAGATTTTTGTTACTCTAATGGATGGTAGCCTTGTCATCATGGAAGGTAGTCTGTTGTCGATATTTTTGTTACTCCAATGAATGGTAGCCTTGTCAATATGGAAGGTAGTTTGTCGTTAAGATTTTTGTTACTCCAATGGATATAGCCTTGTCATTATGGAAGGTAGTTTGTTTTTCAGATTTTTGTTACTCCAATGGATGGTAGCCTTGTCATTATGGAAGGTAGTCTGTTGTCGAGATTTTTGTTATTCCGTTGGATGGTAGCCTTGTCATTACGGAAGGCACTTATTGTCGATATTTTGATACCCCAATGGATGGTAGCCCTGTCATTACGGAAGGTAGTCTGTTGTCAAGATTTTTGTTACCCCAATGGATGGTAGCCTTGTAATTATGGAAGGTAGTTTGTTGTCGATATTTTTGTTACTCCAATGAATTGTAGCCTTGTCATTATGGAAGGTAGTCTGTTGTCGAGATTTTTGTTACCCCAATGGATGGTAGGCTTGTAATTATGGAAGGTAGTTTGTTGTCGAGATTTTTGTTACTCCAATGGATGGTAGCCTTGTCATTATGGAAGGTAGTCGGTCGTTGAGAATTCTGTTACTCCAATGGATTTTAGCCTTGTCATTATGTAACGTAGTCTATTGTTCAGATTTTTGTTACTCCAATGGATTTTAGCCTTGTCATTATGGAAGGTAGTCTGTTGTTGATATTTTTGTTATTCCGATGGATGGTAACCTTGTCATTATGGAAGGTAGTCTTTTGTCCAGATTTTTGTTACTCCAATGGATGGTAGCCTTGTCATTATTGAAGGAAGTCTGTTGTCGATATCGTTGTTACTCCAATGGATGTTAGCCTTGTCATTATGCAAGGTAGTCTGTTGTTCAGATTTTTGTTACTCTAATGGATGGTAGCCTTGTCATTATGGAAGGTAGTTTGTTTTCGATATTTTTGTTACTCCAATGAATGGTATCCTTGTCAATATGGAAGGTAGTCTGTCGTTAATATTTTTGTTACTCCAATGGATTATAGCCTTGTTATTATGAAAGGTAGTTTGTTGTTCAGATTTTTGTTACTCTAATGGATGGTAGCCTTGTCATTATGGAAGGTAGTCTATTGTCGAGATTTTTGTTATTCCATTGGATGGTAGCCTTGTCATTACGGAAGGCACTTATTGTCGATATTTTTGATACTTCAATAGATGGTAACCTTGTCATTACAGAAGGTAGTCTGTTGTCAAGATTTTTGTTACCCCAATGGATGGTAGCCTTGTAATTATGGAAGGTAGTCTGTTGTCGATATTTTTGTTACTCCAATGGATGGTAGCCTTGTCATTATGGAAGGTAGTCTATTGTCGAGATTTTTGTTACTCCATTGGATTGTAGCCTTGTCACTATGGAAGGTAGTCTGTTGTTCAGATTTTTGTTACTCTAATGGATGGTAGCCTTTACATCATGGAAGGTAGTCTGTTGTCGATATTTTTGTTACTCCAATGAATGGTAGCCTTGTCAATATGGAAGGTAGTATGTCGTTAAGATTTTTGTTACTCCAATGGATTATAGCCTTGTCATTATGGAAGGTAGTCTGTTGTTCAGATTTTTGTTACTCCAATGGATGGTATCCTAGTCATTATGGAATGTAGTCTGTTGTCGAGATTTTTGTTATTCCATTGGATGATAGCCTTGTCATTACGGAAGGCACTTATTGTCGATATTTTTGATACTCCAATGGATGGTAGCCTTGTCATTACAGAAGGAAGTTTGTTGTCAAGATTTTTGTTACCCCAATGGATGGTAGCCTTGTGATTATGGAAGGTAGTCTGTTGTCGAGATTTTTGTTACTCCAATGGATTGTAGCCTTGTCATTATGGAAGGTAGTCTGTTATTCAGATTTTTGTTACTCTAATGGATGGTAGCCTCGTCATTATGGAAGGTTGTCTGTTGTCAAGATTTTTGGTACCCCAATGGATGGTAGCCTTGTCATTATGGAAGGTAGTCCGTCGTTAAGATTTTTGTTACTCCAATGGATTATAGCCTTGTCATTATGGAAGGTAGTCTGTTGTTCAGATTTTTGTTACTCCAATGGATGGTAACCCTTGTCATTATGGAAGGTAGTCTGTTGTCGAGATTTTTGTTATTCCATTGGATGGTAGCCTTGTCATTACGGAAGGCACTTATTGTCGATATTTTTGATACCCCAATGGATGGTAGCCTTGTCATTACGGAAGGTAGTCTGTTGTCAAGATTTTTGTTACCCCAATGGATGGTAGCCTTGTAATTATGGAAGGTAGTCTGTTGTCGAGATTTTTGTTACTCCAATGGATGGTAGCCTTGTCATTATGGAAGGTCGTCTGTTGTTGAGATTTCTGTTACTCCAATGGATTATAGCCTTGTCATTATGGAAGGTAGTCTTTTGTCTAGATTTTTGTTACTCCAATGGATGGTAGCCTAGTCATTATGGAAGGTAGTCTGTTGTCGAGATTTTTGTTATTCCATTGGATGATAGCCTTGTCATTACGGAAGGCACTTATTGTCGATATTTTTGATACTCCAATGGATGGTAGCCTTGTCATTATGGAAGGTAGTCTGTTGTCGAGATTTTTGTTACTCCAATGGATTGTAGCCTTGTCACTATGCAAGGTAGTCTGTTGTTCAGATTTTTGTTACTCTAATGGATGGTACCCTTTACATCATGGAAGGTAGTCTGTTGTCGATATTTTTGTTACTCCAATGAATGGTAGCCTTGTCAATATGGAAGGTAGTATGTCGTTAAGATTTTTGTTACTCCAATGGATTATAGCCTTGTCATTATGGAAGGTAGTCTGTTGTTCAGATTTTTGTTACTCCAATGGATGGTATCCTAGTCATTATGGAATGTAGTCTGTTGTCGAGATTTTTGTTATTCCATTGGATGATAGCCTTGTCATTACGGAAGGCACTTATTGTCGATATTTTTGATACTCCAATGGATGGTAGCCTTGTCATTACGGAAGGAAGTTTGTTGTCAAGATTTTTGTTACCCCAATGGATGGTAGCCTTGTGATTATGGAAGGTAGTCTGTTGTCGATATTTTTGTTACTCCAATAGATTGTAGCCTTGTCATTATGGAAGGTAGTCTGTTATTCAGATTTTTGTTACTCTAATGGATGGTAGCCTCGTCATTATGGAAGGTTGTCTGTTGTCAAGATTTTTGGTACCCCAATGGATGGTAGCCTTGTCATTATGGAAGGTAGTCCGTCGTTAAGATTTTTGTTACTCCAATGGATTATAGCCTTGTCATTATGGAAGGTAGTCTGTTGTTCAGATTTTTGTTACTCCAATGGATGGTAACCCTTGTCATTATGGAAGGTAGTCTGTTGTCGAGATTTTTGTTATTCCATTGGATGGTAGCCTTGTCATTACGGAAGGCACTTATTGTCGATATTTTTGATACCCCAATGGATGGTAGCCTTGTCATTACGGAAGGTAGTCTGTTGTCAAGATTTTTGTTACCCCAATGGATGGTAGCCTTGTAATTATGGAAGGTAGTCTGTTGTCGAGATTTTTGTTACTCCAATGGATGGTAGCCTTGTCATTATGGAAGGTCGTCTGTTGTTGAGATTTCTGTTACTCCAATGGATTATAGCCTTGTCATTATGGAAGGTAGTCTTTTGTCTAGATTTTTGTTACTCCAATGGATGGTAGCCTAGTCATTATGGAAGGTAGTCTGTTGTCGAGATTTTTGTTATTCCATTGGATGATAGCCTTGTCATTACGGAAGGCACTTATTGTCGATATTTTTGATACTCCAATGGATGGTAGCCTTGTCATTATGGAAGGTAGTCTGTTGTTGAGATTTCTGTTACTCCAATGGATTATAGCCTTGTCATTATGCAAGGTAGTCTGTTGTTCAGATTTTTGTTACTCTAATGGATGGTACCCTTGTCATTATGGAAGGCAGTCTGTTTTCGATATTTTTGTAACTCCAATGAATGGTAGCCTTGTCAATATGGAAGGCAGTCTGTCGTTAAGATTTTTGTTACTCCAATGGATTATAGCCTTGTCATTATGGAAGGTAGTCTGTTGTTCAGATTTTTGATACTCCAATGGATGGTAGCCTAGTCATTATGGAAGGTAGTCTGTTGTCGAGATTTTTGTTATTCCATTGGATGATAGCCTTGTCATTACGGAAGGCACTTATTGTCGATATTTTTGATACTCCAATGGATGGTAGCCTTGTCATTACGGAAGGTAGTTTGTTGTCAAGATTTTTGTTACCCCAATGGATGGTAGCCTTGTGATTATGGAAGGTAGTCTGTTGTCGATATTTTTGTTACTCCAATAGATTGTAGCCTTGTCATTATGGAAGGTAGTATGTTGTTCAGATTTTTGTTACTCTAATGGATGGTAGCCTTGTCATTATGGAAGGTAGTCTGTTGTCAATATTTTTGTTACTCCAATGAATGGTAGCCTTGTCAATATGGAAGGTAGTTTTTCGTTAAGATTTTTGTTACTCCAATGGATTATAGCCTTGTCATTATGGAAGGTAGTCTGTTCTTCAGATTTTTGTTACTCCAATGGATGGTAACCCTTGTCATTATGGAAGGTAGTCTGTTGTCGAGATTTTTGTTATTCCATTGGATGGTAGCCTTGTCATTACGGAAGGCACTTATTGTCGATATTTTTGATACCCCAATGGATGGTAGCCTTGTCATTACGGAAGGTAGTCTGTTGTCAAGATTTTTGTTACCCAAATGGATGGTAGCCTTGTAATTATGGAAGGTATTCTGTTGTCGAGATTTTTGTTACCCCAATGGATGGTAGCCTTGTGATTATGGAAGGTAGTCTGTTGTCGATATTTTTGTTACTCCAATAGATTGTAGCCTTGTCATTATGGAAGGTAGTATGTTGTTCAGATTTTTGTTACTCTAATGGATGGTAGCCTTGTCATTATGGAAGGTAGTCTGTTGTCAATATTTTTGTTACTCCAATGAATGGTAGCCTTGTCAATATGGAAGGTAGTCTGTCGTTAAGATTTTTTTTACTCCAATGGATTATAGCCTTGTCATTATGGAAGGTAGTCTGTTGTTCAGATTTTTGTTACTCCAATGGATGGTATCCTAGTCATTATGGAATGTAGTCTGTTGTCGAGATTTTTGTTATTCCATTGGATGATAGCCTTGTCATTACGGAAGGCACTTATTGTCGATATTTTTGATACTCCAATGGATGGTAGCCTTGTCATTACAGAAGGAAGTTTGTTGTCAAGATTTTTGTTACCCCAATGGATGGTAGCCTTGTGATTATGGAAGGTAGTCTGTTGTCGAGATTTTTGTTACTCCAATGGATTGTAGCCTTGTCATTATGGAAGGTAGTCTGTTATTCAGATTTTTGTTACTCTAATGGATGGTAGCCTCGTCATTATGGAAGGTTGTCTGTTGTCAAGATTTTTGGTACCCCAATGGATGGTAGCCTTGTCATTATGGAAGGTAGTCCGTCGTTAAGATTTTTGTTACTCCAATGGATTATAGCCTTGTCATTATGGAAGGTAGTCTGTTGTTCAGATTTTTGTTACTCCAATGGATGGTAACCCTTGTCATTATGGAAGGTAGTCTGTTGTCGAGATTTTTGTTATTCCATTGGATGGTAGCCTTGTCATTACGGAAGGCACTTATTGTCGATATTTTTGATACCCCAATGGATGGTAGCCTTGTCATTACGGAAGGTAGTCTGTTGTCAAGATTTTTGTTACCCCAATGGATGGTAGCCTTGTAATTATGGAAGGTAGTCTGTTGTCGAGATTTTTGTTACTCCAATGGATGGTAGCCTTGTCATTATGGAAGGTCGTCTGTTGTTGAGATTTCTGTTACTCCAATGGATTATAGCCTTGTCATTATGGAAGGTAGTCTTTTGTCCAGATTTTTGTTACTCCAATGGATGGTAGCCTAGTCATTATGGAAGGTAGTCTGTTGTCGAGATTTTTGTTATTCCATTGGATGATAGCCTTGTCATTACGGAAGGCACTTATTGTCGATATTTTTGATACTCCAATGGATGGTAGCCTTGTCATTATGGAAGGTAGTCTGTTGTTGAGATTTCTGTTACTCCAATGGATTATAGCCTTGTCATTATGCAAGGTAGTCTGTTGTTCAGATTTTTGTTACTCTAATGGATGGTACCCTTGTCATTATGGAAGGCAGTCTGTTTTCGATATTTTTGTAACTCCAATGAATGGTAGCCTTGTCAATATGGAAGGCAGTCTGTCGTTAAGATTTTTGTTACTCCAATGGATTATAGCCTTGTCATTATGGAAGGTAGTCTGTTGTTCAGATTTTTGATACTCCAATGGATGGTAGCCTAGTCATTATGGAAGGTAGTCTGTTGTCGAGATTTTTGTTATTCCATTGGATGATAGCCTTGTCATTACGGAAGGCACTTATTGTCGATATTTTTGATACTCCAATGGATGGTAGCCTTGTCATTACGGAAGGTAGTTTGTTGTCAAGATTTTTGTTACCCCAATGGATGGTAGCCTTGTGATTATGGAAGGTAGTCTGTTGTCGATATTTTTGTTACTCCAATAGATTGTAGCCTTGTCATTATGGAAGGTAGTATGTTGTTCAGATTTTTGTTACTCTAATGGATGGTAGCCTTGTCATTATGGAAGGTAGTCTGTTGTCAATATTTTTGTTACTCCAATGAATGGTAGCCTTGTCAATATGGAAGGTAGTTTGTCGTTAAGATTTTTGTTACTCCAATGGATTATAGCCTTGTCATTATGGAAGGTAGTCTGTTCTTCAGATTTTTGTTACTCCAATGGATGGTAACCCTTGTCATTATGGAAGGTAGTCTGTTGTCGAGATTTTTGTTATTCCATTGGATGGTAGCCTTGTCATTACGGAAGGCACTTATTGTCGATATTTTTGATACCCCAATGGATGGTAGCCTTGTCATTACGGAAGGTAGTCTGTTGTCAAGATTTTTGTTACCCAAATGGATGGTAGCCTTGTAATTATGGAAGGTAGTCTGTTGTCGAGATTTTTGTTACTCCAATGGATGGTAGCCTTGTCATTATGGAAGGTAGTCTGTTGTTGTGATTTCTGTTACTCCAATGGATTATAGCCTTGTCATTATGGAAGGTAGTCTTTTGTCCAGATTTTTGTTACTCCAATGGATGGTAGCCTAGTCATTATGGAAGGTAGTCTGTTGTCGATATTTTTGTTATTCCATTGGATGATAGCCTTGTCATTACAGAAGGCACTTATTGTCGATATTTTTGATACTCCAATGGATGGTAGCCTTGTCATTACGGAAGGTAGTTTGTTGTCAAGATTTTTGTTACCCCAATGGATGGTAGTCTTGTGATTATGGAAGGTAGTCTGTTGTCGATATTTTTGTTACTCCAATAGATTGTAGCCTTGTCATTATGGAAGGTAGTATGTTGTTCAGATTTTTGTTACTCTAATGGATGGTAGCCTTGTCATTATGGAAGGTAGTCTGTTGTCAATATTTTTGTTACTCCAATGAATGGTAGCCTTGTCAATATGGAAGGTAGTTTGTCGTTAAGATTTTTGTTACTCCAATGGATTATAGCCTTGTCATTATGGAAGGTAGTCTGTTCTTCAGATTTTTGTTACTCCAATGGATGGTAACCCTTGTCATTATGGAAGGTAGTCTGTTGTCGAGATTTTTGTTATTCCATTGGATGGTAGCCTTGTCATTACGGAAGGCACTTATTGTCGATATTTTTGATACCCCAATGGATGGTAGCCTTGTCATTACGGAAGGTAGTCTGTTGTCAAGATTTTTGTTACCCAAATGGATGGTAGCCTTGTAATTATGGAAGGTAGTCTGTTGTCGAGATTTTTGTTACTCCAATGGATGGTAGCCTTGTCATTATGGAAGGTAGTCTGTTGTTGTGATTTCTGTTACTCCAATGGATTATAGCCTTGTCATTATGGAAGGTAGTCTTTTGTCCAGATTTTTGTTACTCCAATGGATGGTAGCCTAGTCATTATGGAAGGTAGTCTGTTGTCGAGATTTTTGTTATTCCATTGGATGATAGCCTTGTCATTACGGAAGGCACTTATGGTCGATATTTTTGATACTCCAATGGATTAGATCCTTGTCATTATGGAAGGAAGTTTTTTGTCAATATTTTTGTTACCCCAATGGATGGTAGCCTTGTGATTATGGAAGGTAGTCTGTTGTCGAGATTTTTGTTACTCCAATGGATTGCAGCCTTGTCATTATGGAAGGTAGTCTGTTGTTAAGATTTTTGTTACTCTAATGGATGGTAGCCTTGTCATTATGGAAGGTAGTCTGTTGTCAAGATTTTTGTTACCCCAATTGATGGTAGCCTTGTCATTTTGTAAGGTAGTCCGTCGTTAAGATTTTTGTTACTCAAATGGATTATAGCCTTGTCATTATGGAAGGTAGTCTGTTGTACAGATTTTTGTTACTCCAATGGATGGTAACCCTTGTCATTATGGAAGGTAGTCTGTTGTCGAGATTTTTGTTATTCCATTGGATGGTAGCCTTGTCATTACGGAAGGCACTTATTGTCGATATTTTTGATACCCCAATGGATGGTAGCCTTGTCATTACGGAAGGTAGTCTGTTGTCAAGATTTTTGTTACCCCAATGGATGGTAGCCTTGTAATTATGGAAGGTAGTCTGTTGTCGAGATTTTTGTTACTCCAATGGATGGTAGCCTTGTCATTATGGAAGGTAGTCTGTTGTTGAGATTTCTGTTACTCCAATGGATTATAGCCTTGTCATTATGGAAGGTAGTCTTTTGTCCAGATTTTTGGTACTCCAATGGATGGTAGCCTTGTCATTATTGAAGGTAGTCTGTTGTCGATATCTTTGTTACTCCAATGAATGATAGCCTTGTCATTATGCAAGGTAGTCTGTTGTTCAGATTTTTGTTACTCTAATGGATGGTAGCCTTGTCAATATGGAAGGTAGTCTGTCGTTAAGATTTTTGTTACTCCAATGGATTATAGCCTTGTCATTATGGAAGGTAGTCTGTTGTTCAGATTTTTGATACTCCAATGGATGGTAGCCTAGTCATTATGGAAGGTAGTCTGTTGTCGAGATTTTTGTTATTCCATTGGATGATAGCCTTGTCATTACGGAAGGCACTTATGGTCGATATTTTTGATACTCCAATGGATTAGAGCCTTGTCATTACGGAAGGAAGTTTTTTGTCAAGATTTTTGTTACCCCAATGGATGGTAGCCTTGTGATTATGGAAGGTAGTCTGTTGTCGAGATTTTTGTTACTCCAATGGATTGCAGCCTTGTCATTATGGAAGGTAGTCTGTTGTTCAGATTTTTGTTACTCTAATGGATGGTAGCCTTGTCATTATGGAAGGTAGTCTGTTGTCAAGATTTTTGTTACCCCAATGGATGGTAGCCTTGTCATTATGGAAGGTAGTCCGTCGTTAAGATTTTTGTTACTCAAATGGATTATAGCCTTGTCATTATGGAAGGTAGTCTGTTGTTCAGATTTTTGTTACTCCAATGGATGGTAACCCTTGTCATTATGGAAGGTAGTCTGTTGTCGAGATTTTTGTTATTCCATTGGATGGTAGCCTTGTCATTACGGAAGGCACTTATTGTCGATATTTTTGATACCCCAATGGATGGTAGCCTTGTCATTACGGAAGGTAGTCTGTTGTCAAGATTTTTGTTACCCCAATGGATGGTAGCCTTGTAATTATGGAAGGTAGTCTGTTGTCGAGATTTCTGTTACTCCAATGGATGGTAGCCTTGTCATTATGGAAGGTAGTCTGTTGTTGAGATTTCTGTTACTCCAATGGATTATAGCCTTGTCATTATGGAAGGTAGTCTTTTGTCTAGATTTTTGGTACTCCAATGGATGGTAGCCTTGTCATTATTGAAGGTAGTCTGTTGTCGATATCTTTGTTACTCCAATGAATGATAGCCTTGTCATTATGCAAGGTAGTCTGTTGTTCAGATTTTTGTTACTCTAATGGATGGTACCCTTGTCATTATGGAAGGTAGTCTGTTGTCGATATTTTTGTTACTCCAATGAATGGTAGCCTTGTCAATATGGAAGGTAGTCTGTCGTTAAGATTTTTGTTACTCCAATGGATTATAGCCTTGTCATTATGGAAGGTAGTCTGTTGTTCAGATTTTTGTTACTCCAATGGATGGTAGCCTAGTCATTATGAAAGGTAGTCTGTTGTCGAGATTTTTGTTATTCCATTGGATGATAGCCTTGTCATTACGGAAGGCACTTATTGTCGATATTTTTGATACTCCAATGGATGGTAGCCTTGTCATTACGGAAGGTAGTTTGTTGTCAAGATTTTTGTTACCCCAATGGATGGTAGCCTTGTGATTATGGAAGGTAGTCTGTTATCGATATTTTTGTTACTCCAATAGATTGTAGCCTTGTCATTATGGAAGGTAGTCTGTTGTTCAGATTTTTGTTACTCTAATGGATGGTAGCCTTGTCATTATGGAAGGTAGTCTGTTGTCGATATTTTTGTTACTCCAATGAATGGTAGCCTTGTCAATATGGAAGGTAGTTTGTCGTTAAGATTTTTGTTACTCCAATGGATTATAGCCTTGTCATTATGGAAGGTAGTCTGTTCTTCAGATTTTTGTTACTCCAATGGATGGTAACCCTTGTCATTATGGAAGGTAGTCTGTTGTCGAGATTTTAGTTATTCTATTGGATGGTAGCCTTGTCATTACGGAAGGCACTTATTGTCGATATTTTTGATACCCCAATGGTTGGTAGCCTTGTCATTACGGAAGGTAGTCTGTTGTCAAGATTTTTGTTACCCAAATGGATGGTAGCCTTGTAATTATGGAAGGTAGTCTGTTGTCGAGATTTTTGTTACTCCAATGGATGGTAGCCTTGTCATTATGGAAGGTAGTCTGTTGTTGAGATTTTTGTTACTCCAATGGATTATAGCCTTGTCATTATGGAAGGTAGTATTTTGTCCAGATTTTTGTTACTCCAATGGATGGTAGCCTAGTCATTATGGAAGGTAGTCTGTTGTCGAGATTTTTGTTATTCCATTGGATGATAGCCTTGTCATTACGGAAGGCACTTATTGTCGATATTTTTGATACTCCAATGGATGGTAGCCTTGTCATTACGGAAGGAAGTTTTTTGTCAAGATTTTTGTTACCCCAATGGATGGTAGCCTTGTGATTATGGAAGGTAGTCTGTTGTCGAGATTTTTGTTACTCCAATGGATTGCAGCCTTGTCATTATGGAAGGTAGTCCGTCGTTAAGATTTTTGTTACTCCAATGGATTATAGCCTTGTCATTATGGAAGCTTGTCTGTTGCTCAGATTTTTGTTACTCCAATGGATGGTAACCCTTGTCATTATGGAAGGTAGTCTGTTGTCGAGATTTTTGTTATTCGATTGGATGGTAGCCTTGTCATTACGGAAGGCACTTATTATCGA
Organism: Vicia faba; assembly: GCA_948472305.1. Lineage (NCBI taxonomy): Eukaryota > Viridiplantae > Streptophyta > Magnoliopsida > Fabales > Fabaceae > Vicia > Vicia faba. The sequence goes on from OX451739.1 coordinate 851,468,892, forward strand.
TATTTTTGATACCCCAATGGATGGTAGCCTTGTCATTACGGAAGGTAGTCTGTTGTCAAGATTTTTGTTACCCCAATGGATGGTAGCCTTGTAATTATGGAAGGTAGTCTGTTGTCGAGATTTTTGTTACTCCAATGGATGGTAGCCTTGTCATTATGGAAGGTAGTCTGTTGTTGAGATTTCTGTTACTCCAATGGATTATAGCCTTGTCATTATGGAAGGTAGTCTTTTGTCCAGATTTTTGTTACTCCAATGGATGGTAGCCTTGTCATTATTGAAGGTAGTCTGTTGTCGATATCTTTGTTACTCCAATGAATGATAGCCTTGTCATTATGCAAGGTAGTCTGTTGTTCAGATTTTTGTTACTCTAATGGATGGTACCCTTGTCATTATGGAAGGTAGTCTGTTGTCGATATTTTTGTTACTCCAATGAATGGTAGCCTTGTCAATATGGAAGGTAGTATGTCGTTAAGATTTTTGTTACTCCAATGGATTATAGCCTTGTCATTATGGAAGGTAGTCTGTTGTTCAGATTTTTGTTACTCCAATGGATGGTAGCCTAGTCATTATGGAAGGTAGTCTGTTGTCGAGATTTTTGTTATTCCATTGGATGATAGCCTTGTCATTACGGAAGGCACTTATTGTCGATATTTTTGATACTCCAATGGATGGTAGCCTTGTCATTACGGAAGGTAGTTTGTTGTCAAGATTTTTGTTACCCCAATGGATGGTAGCCTTGTGATTATGGAAGGTAGTCTGTTGTCGATATTTTTGTTACTCCAATAGATTGTAGCCTTGTCATTATGGAAGGTAGTCTGTTGTTCAGATTTTTGTTACTCTAATGGATGGTAGCCTTGTCATTATGGAAGGTAGTCTGTTGTCGATATTTTTGTTACTCCAATGAATGGTAGCCTTGTCAATATGGAAGGTAGTTTGTCGTTAAGATTTTTGTTACTCCAATGGATTATAGCCTTGTCATTATGGAAGGTAGTTTGTTGTTCAGATTTTTGTTACTCCAATGGATGGTAGCCTTGTCATTATGGAAGGTAGTCTGTTGTCGAGATTTTTGTTATTCGATTGGATGGTAGCCTTGTCATTACGGAAGGCACTTATTGTCCATATTTTTGATACCCCAATGGATGGTAGCCTTGTCATTACGAAAGGTAGTCTGTTGTCAAGATTTTTGTTACCCCAATGGATGGTAGCCTTGTAATTATGGAAGGTAGTGTGTTGTCGAGATTTTTGTTACTCCAATGGATGGTAGCCTTGTCATTATGGAAGGTAGTCTGTTGTTGAGATTTCTATTACTCCAATGGATTATAGCCTTGTCATTATGGAAGGTAGTCTTTTGTCCAGATTTTTGGTACTCCAAAGGATGGTAGCCTTGTCATTATTGAAGGTAGTCTGTTGTCAATATCTTTGTTACTCCAATGAATGATAGCCTTGTCATTATGCAAGGTAGTCTGTTGTTCAGATTTTTGTTACTCTAATGGATGGTACCCTTGTCATTATGGAAGGTAGTCTGTTGTCGATATTTTTGTTACTCCAATGAATGGTAGCCTTGTCAATATGGAAGGTAGTCTGTCGTTAAGATTTTTGTTACTCCAATGGATTATAGCCTTGTCATTATGGAAGGTAGTCTGTTGTTCAGATTTTTGTTACTCTAATGGATGGTAGCCTAGTCATTATGGAAGGTAGTCTGTTTTCGAGATTTTTGTTATTCCATTGGATGATAGCCTTGTCATTACGGAAGACACTTATTGTCGATATTTTTGATACTCCAATGGATGGTCGCCTTGTCATTACGGAAGGTAGTTTGTTGTCAAGATTTTTGTTACCCCAATGGATGGTAGCCTTGTGATTATGGAAGGTAGTCTGTTGTCGATATTTTTGTTACTCCAATAGATTGTAGCCTTGTCATTATGGAAGGTAGTCTGTTGTTCAGATTTTTGTTACTCTAATGGATGGTAGCCTTGTCATTATGGAAGGTAGTCTGTTGTCGATATTTTTGTTACTCCAATGAATGGTAGCCTTGTCAATATGGAAGGTAGTTTGTCGTTAAGATTTTTGTTACTCCAATGGATTATAGCCTTGTCATTATGGAAGGTAGTTTGTTGTTCAGATTTTTGTTACTCCAATGGATGGTAGCCTTGTCATTATGGAAGGTAGTCTGTTGTCGAGATTTTTGTTATTCGATTGGATGGTAGCCTTGTCATTACGGAAGGCACTTATTGTCGATATTTTTGATACCCCAATGGATGGTAGCCTTGTCATTACGAAAGGTAGTCTGTTGTCAAGATTTTTGTTACCCCAATGGATGGTAGCCTTGTAATTATGGAAGGTAGTGTGTTGTCGAGATTTTTGTTACTCCAATGGATGGTAGCCTTGTCATTATGGAAGGTAGTCTGTTGTTGAGATTTCTGTTACTCCAATGGATTATAGCCTTGTCATTATGGAAGGTAGTCTTTTGTCCAGATTTTTGGTACTCCAATGGATGGTAGCCTTGTCATTATTGAAGGTAGTCTGTTGTCAATATCTTTGTTACTCCAATGAATGATAGCCTTGTCATTATGTAAGGTAGTCTGTTGTTCAGATTTTTGTTACTCTAATGGATGGTACCCTTGTCATTATGGAAGGTAGTCTGTTGTCGATATTTTTGTTACTCCAATGAATGGTAGCCTTGTCAATATGGAACGTAGTCTGTCGTTAAGATTTTTGTTACTCCAATGGATTATAGCCTTGTCATTATGGAAGATAGTCTGTTGTTCAGATTTTTGTTACTCCAATGGATGGTAGCCTAGTCATTATGGAAGGTAGTCTGTTGTCGAGATTTTTGTTATTCCATTGGATGATAGCCTTGTCATTACGGAAGGCACTTATTGTCGATATTTTTGATACTCCAATGGATGGTAGCCTTGTCATTATGGAGGGTAGTCTTTTGTCCAGATTTTTTGGTACTCCAATGGATGGTAGCCTTGTCATTATTGAAGGTAGTCTGTTGTCGAGATCTTTGTTACTCCAATGAATGATAACCTTGTCATTATGCAAGGTAGTCTGTTGTTCAGATTTTTGTTACTCTAATGGATGGTACCCTTGTCATTATGGAAGGTAGTCTGTTGTCGATATTTTTGTTACTCCAATGAATGGTAGCCTTGTCAATATGGAAGGTAGTCTGTCGTTAAGATTTTTGTTAATCCAATGGATTATAGCCTTGTCATTATGGAAGGTAGTCTGTTGTTCAGATTTTTGTTACTCCAATGGATGGTAGCCTAGTCATTATGGAAGGTAGTCTGTTGTCGAGATTTTTGTTATTCCATTGGTTGATAGCCTTGTCATTACGGAAGGCACTTATTGTCGATATTTTTGATACTCCAATGGATGGTAGCCTTGTCATTACGGAAGGTAGTTTGTTGTCAAGATTTTTGTTACCCCAATGGATGGTAGCCTTGTGATTATGGAAGGTAGTCTGTTGTCGATATTTTTGTTACTCCAATAGATTGTAGCCTTGTCATTATGGAAGGTAGTCTGTTGTTCAGATTTTTGTTACTCTAATGGATGGTAGCCTTGTCATTATGGAAGGTAGTCTGTTGTCGATATTTTTGTTACTCCAATGAATGGTAGCCTTGTCATTATGCAAGGTAGTCTGTTGTTCAGATTTTTGTTACTCTAATGGATGGTACCCTTGTCATTATGGAAGGTAGTCTGTTGTCGATATTTTTGTTACTCCAATGAATGGTAGCCTTGTCAATATGGAAGGTAGTCTGTCGTTAAGATTTTTGTTACTCCAATGGATTATAGCCTTGTCATTATGGAAGATAGTCTGTTGTTCAGATTTTTGTTACTCCAATGGATGGTAGCCTAGTCATTATGGAAGGTAGTCTGTTGTCGAGATTTTTGTTATTCCATTTGATGATAGCCTTGTCATTACGGAAGGCACTTATTATCGATATTTTTGATACTCCAATGGATGGTAGCCTTGTCATTATGGAGGGTAGTCTTTTGTCCAGATTTTTGGTACTCCAATGGATGGTAGCCTTGTCATTATTGAAGGTAGTCTGTTGTCGAGATCTTTGTTACCCCAATGAATGATAGCCTTGTCATAATGCAAGGTAGTCTGTTGTTCAGATTTTTGTTACTCTAATGGATGGTACCCTTGTCATTATGGAAGGTAGTTTGTTGTCGATATTTTTGTTACTCCAATGAATGGTAGCCTTGTCAATATGGAAGGTAGTCTGTCGTTAAGATTTTTGTTACTCCAATGGATTATAGCCTTGTCATTATGGAAGGTAGTCTGTTGTTCAGATTTTTGTTACTCCAATGGATGGTAGCCTAGTCATTATGGAAGGTAGTCTGTTGTCGAGATTTTTGTTATTCCATTGGATGATAGCCTTGTCATTACGGAAGGAACTTATTGTCGATATTTTTGATACTCCAATGGATGGTAGCCTTGTCATTACGGAAGGTAGTTTGTTGTCAAGATTTTTGTTACCCCAATGGATGGTAGCCTTGTGATTATGGAAGGTAGTCTGTTGTCGATATTTTTGTTACTCCAATAGATTGTAGCCTTGTCATTATGGAAGGTAGTCTGTTGTTCAGATTTTTGTTACTCTAATGGATGGTAGCCTTGTCATTATGGAAGGTAGTCTGTTGTCGATATTTTCGTTACTCCAATGAATGGTAGCCTTATCAATATGGAAGGTAGTTTGTCGTTAAGATTTTTGTTACTCCAATGGATTATAGCCTTGTCATTATGGAAGGTAGTTTGTTGTTCAGATTTTTGTTACTCCAATGGATGGTAGCCTTGTCATTATGGAAGGTAGTCTGTTGTCGAGATTTTTGTTATTCGATTGGATGGTAGCCTTGTCAATACGGAAGGCACTTATTGTCGATATTTTTGATACCCCAATGGATGGTAGCCTTGTCATTACGAAAGGTAGTCTGTTGTCAAGATTTTTGTTACCCCAATGGATGGTATCCTTGTAATTATGGAAGGTAGTCTGTTGTCGAGATTTTTGTTACTCCAATGGATGGTAGCCTTGTCATTATGGAAGGTAGTCTGTTGTTCAGATTTCTGTTACTCCAATGGATTATAGCCTTGTCATTATGGAAGGTAGTCTTTTTTCCATATTTTTGTTACTCCAATGGATGGTAGCCTTGTCATTATTGAAGGTAGTCTGTTGTCGATATCTTTGTTACTCCAATAGATTATAGCCTTGTAATTATGGAAGGTAGTCTGTTGTCGAGATTTTTGTTACTCCAATGGATGGTAGCCTTGTCATTATGGAAGGTAGTCTGTTGTCGATATTTCTGTTACTCCAATGAATTGTAGCCTTGTCATTATGGAAGGTAGTCTGTTGTCGAGATTTTTGTTACCCCAATGGATGGTAGCCTTGTAATTATGGAAGGTAGTTTGTTGTCGAGATTTTTGTTACTCCAATGGATGGTAGCCTTGTCATTATGGAAGGTAGTCGGTCGTTGAGAATTCTGTTACTCCAATGGATTTTAGCGTTGTCATTATGTAAGGTAGTCTGTTGTTCAGATTTTTGTTACTCCAATGGATTTTAGCCTTGTCATTATGGAAGGTAGTCTGTTGTTGATATTTTTGTTATTCCGATGGATGGTAACCTTGTCATTATGGAAGGTAGTCTTTTGTCCAGATTTTTGTTACTCCAATGGATGATAGCCTTGTCATTATTGAAGGAAGTCTGTTGTCGATATCTTTGTTACTCCAATGGATGATAGCCTTGTCATTATGCAAGGTAGTCTGTTGTTCAGATTTTTGTTACTCTAATGGATGGTAGCCTTGTAATTATGGAAGGTAGTTTGTTTTCGATTTTTTTGTTACTCCAATGAATGGTAGCCTTATCAATATGGAAGGTAGTCTGTCGTTAATATTTTTGTTACTCCAATGGATTATAGCCTTGTCATTATGGAAGGTAGTCTGTTGTTCAGATTTTTGTTACTCTAATGGATGGTACCCTTGTCATTATGGAAGGTAGTCTGTTGTCGATATTTTTGTTACTCCAATGAATGGTAGCCTTGTCAATATGGAAGGTAGTCTGTCGTTAAGATTTTTGTTACTCCAATGGATTATAGCCTTGTCATTATGGAAGGTAGTCTGTTGTTCAGATTTTTGTTACTCCAATGGATGGTAGCCTAGTCATTATGGAAGGTAGTCTGTTGTCGAGATTTTTGTTATTCCATTGGATGATAGCCTTGTCATTACGGAAGGCTCTTATTGTCGATATTTTTGATACTCCAATGGATGGTAGCCTTGTCATTACGGAAGGTAGTTTGTTGTCAAGATTTTTGTTACCCCTATGGATGGTAGCCTTTTGATTATGGAAGGTAGTCTGTTGTCGATATTTTTCTTACTCCAATAGATTGTAGCCTTGTCATTATGGAAGGTAGTCTGTTGTTCAGATTTTTGTTACTCTAATGGATGGTAGCCTTGTCATTATGGAAGGTAGTCTGTTGTCGATATTTTTGTTACTTCAATGAATGGTAGCCTTGTCAATATGGAAGGTAGTCTGTCGTTAAGATTTTTGTTACTCCAATGGATTATAGCCTTGTCATTATGGAAGGTAGTCTGTTGTTCAGATTTTTGTTACTCCAATGGATGGTAGCCTAGTCATTATGGAAGGTAGTCTGTTGTCGAGATTTTTGTTATTCCATTGGATGATAGCCTTGTCATTACGGAAGGCACTTATTGTCGATATATTTGATACTCCAATGGATGGTAGCCTTGTCATTATGGAAGGTAGTATTTTGTCCAGATTTTTGGTACTCCAATGGATGGTAGCCTTGTCATTATTGAAGGTAGTCTGTTGTCGAGATCTTTGTTACTCCAATGAATGATAGCCTTGTCATTATGCAAGGTAGTCTGTTGTTCAGATTTTTGTTACTCTAATGGATGGTACCCTTGTCATTATGGAAGGTAGTCTGTTGTCGATATTTTTGTTACTCCAATGAATGGTAGCCTTGTCAATATGGAAGGTAGTCTGTCGTTAAGATTTTTGTTACTCCAATGGATTATAGCCTTGTCATTATGGAAGGTAGTCTGTTGTTCAGATTTTTGTTACTCCAATGGATGGTAGCCTAGTCATTATGGAAGGTAGTCTATTGTCGAGATATTTGTTATTCCATTGGATGATAGCCTTGTCATTACGGAAGGCACTTATTGTCGATATTTTTGATACTCCAATGGATGGTAGCCTTGTCATTACGGAAGGTAGTTTGTTGTCAAGATTTTTGTTACTCCAATGGATGGTAGCCTTGTGATTATGGAAGGTAGTCTGTTGTCGATATTTTTGTTACTCCAATAGATTTTAGCCTTGTCATTATGGAAGGTAGTCTGTTGTTCAGAGTTTTGTTACTCTAATGGATGGTAGCCTTGTCATTATGGAAGGTAGTTTGTTGTCGATATTTTTGTTACTCCAATGAATGGTAGCCTTGTCAATATGGAAGGTAGTTTGTCGTTAAGATATTTGTTACTCCAATGGATTATAGCCTTGTCATTATGGAAGGTAGTTTGTTGTTCAGATTTTTGTTACTCCAATGGATAGTAGCCTTGTCATTATGGAAGGTAGTTTGTTGTTGAGATTTTTGTTATTCGATTGGATGGTAGCCTTGTCATTACAGAAGGCACTTATTGTCGATATTTTTGATACCCCAATGGATGGTAGCCTTGTCATTACGAAAGGTAGTCTGTTGTCAAGATTTTTGTTACCCCAATGGATGGTAGCCTTGTAATTATGGAAGGTAGTCTGTTGTTGAGATTTCTGTTACTCCAATGGATTATAGCCTTGTCATTATGGAAGGTAGTCTTTTGTCCAGATTTTTGTTACTCCAATGGATGGTAGCCTTGTCATTATTGAAGGTATTCTGTTGTCGATATTTTTGTTACTCCAATGAATTGTAGCCTTGTCATTATGGAAGGTAGTCTGTTGTCGAGATTTTTGTTACCCCAATGGATGGTAGCCTTGTAATTATGGAAGGTAGTTTGTTGTCGAGATTTTTGTTACTTCAATGGATGGTATCGTTGTCATTATGGATGGTAGTCTGTTGTCGAGATTTTGGTTATTCCAATGGATTGTAGCCTTGTCATTATGGAACATAGTCTGTTGCCGATGTTTTTGTTACTCCAATGGATAGTAGCCTTGTCATTATCGAAGGTAGTCTGTCATTATCGAGATTTTGGTTATTCTAATGGATGGTAGCCTTGTCATTATGGAAGGTAGTCTGTTGTTGATATTTTTGTTACTCTAATGGATTGTAGCCTTGTCATTATGGAAGGTAGTCTGTTGTCGAGATTTTTGTTACTCCAATGGATGGTAGCCTTGTCATTATGGAAGGTAGTCGGTCGTTGAGAATTCTGTTACTCCAATGGATTTTAGCGTTGTCATTATGTAAGGTAGTCTGTTGTTCAGATTTTTGTTACTCCAATGGATTTTAGCCTTGTCATTATGGAAGGTAGTCTGTTGTTGATATTTTTGTTATTCCGATGGATGGTAACCTTGTCATTATGGAAGGTAGTCTTTTGTCCAGATTTTTGTTACTCCAATGGATTATAGCCTTGTCATTATGGAAGGTAGTTTGTTGTTCAGATTTTTGTTACTCCAATGGATGGTAGCCTTGTCATTATGGACGTAGTCCGTTGTCGAGATTTTTGTTATTCCATTGGATGGTAGCCTTGTCATTACGGAAGGCACTTATTGTCGATATTTTTGATACCCCAATGGATGGTAGCCTTGTCATTACGAAAGGTAGTCTGTTGTCAAGATTTTTGTTACCCCAATGGATGGTAGCCTTGTAATTATGGAAGGTAGTCTGTTGTCGAGATTTTTGTTACTCCAATGGATGGTAGCCTTGTCATTATGGAAGGTAGTCTGTTGTTGAGATTTCTGTTACTCCAATGGATTATAGCCTTGTTATCATGGAAGGTAGTCTTTTGTCCAGATTTTTGTTACTCCAATGGATGGTAGCCTTGTCATTATAGAAGGTAGTCTGTTGTCGATATCTTTGTTACTCCAATGGATGATAGCCTTGTCATTATGCAAGGTAGTCTATTGTTCAGATTTTTTTTATTCTAATGGATGGTAGCCTTGTCATTATGGAAGGTAGTCTGTTGTCGATATTTTTGTTACTCCAATGAATTGTAGCCTTGTCATTATGGAAGGTAGTCTGTTGTCGAGATTTTTGTTACCCCAATGGATGGTAGCCTTGTAATTATGGAAGGTAGTTTGTTGTCGAGATTTTTGTTACTCCAATGGATGGTAGCCTTGTCATTATGGAAGGTAGTCGGTCGTTGAGAATTCTGTTACTCCAATGGATTTTAGCATTGTCATTATGTAAGGTAGTCTGTTGTTCAGATTTTTGTTACTCCAATGGATTTTACCCTTGTCATTATGGAAAGGAAGTCTGTTGTTGATATTTTTGTTATTCCGATGGATGGTAACCTTGTCATTATGGAAGGTAGTCTTTTGTCCAGATTTTTGTTACTCCAATGGATGGTAGCCTTGTCATTATTGAAGGAAGTCTGTTGTCGATATCTTTGTTACTCCAATGGATGATAGCCTTGTCATTATGCAAGGTAGTCTGTTGTTCAGATTTTTGTTACTCTAATGGATGGTAGCCTTGTCATTATGGAAGGTAGTTTGTTTTCGATATTTTTGTTACTCCAATGAATGGTAGCCTTGTCAATATGGAAGGTAGTCTGTGGTTAATATTTTTGTTACTTAATGGATTATAGCCTTGTCATTATGGAAGGTAGTTTGTTGTTCAGATTTTTGTTACTCTAATGGATGGTAGCCTTGTCATTATGGAAGGTAGTCTGTTGTCGAGATTTTTGTTATTCCATTGGATGGTAGCCTTGTCATTACGGAAGGCAGTTATTGTCGATATTTTTGCTACTCCAATGGATGGTAGCCTTGTCATTACGGAAGGTAGTCTGTTGTCAAGATTTTTGTTACCCCAATGGATGGTAGCCTTGTAATTATGGAAGGTAGTCTGTTGTCGATATTTTTGTTACTCCAATGGATGGTAGCCTTGTCATTATAGAAGGTAGTCTATTGTCGAGATTTTTGTTACTCCAATGGATTGTAGCCTTGTCACTATGGAAGGTAGTCTGTTGTTCAGATTTTTGTTACTCTAATGGATGGTAGCCTTGTCATCATGGAAGGTAGTCTGTTATCGATATTTTTGTTACTCCAATGAATGGTAGCCTTGTCAATGTGGAAGGTAGTCTGTCGTTAAGACTTTTGTTACTCCAATGGATTATAGCCTTGTCATTATGGAAGGTAGTCTGTTGTTCAGATTTTTGTTACTCCAATGGATGGTAGCCTTGTCATTCTGGAAGGTAGTCTGTTGTCGAGCTTTTTGTTATTCCATTGGATGGTAGCCTTGTCATTACGGAAGGCACTTATTGTCGATATTTTTGATACTCTAATGGATGGTAGCCTTGTCATTGTGGAAGTTAGTCTGTTGTCAAGTTTTTTGTTACCCCAATGGATGGTAGCCTTGTAATTATGGAAGATAGTCTGTTGTCGAAATTTTTGTTACTCCAATGAATTGTAGCCTTGTCATTATGGAAGGTAGTCTGTTGTCGAGACTTTTGTTACCCCAATGGATGGTAGCCTTGTAATTATGGAAGGTAGTTTGTTGTCGAGATTTTTGTTACTCCAATGGATGGTAGCCTTGTCATTATGGAAGGTAGTCGGTCGTTGAGAATTCTGTTACTCCAATGGATTTTAGCCTTGTCATTATGTAAGGTAGTCTGTTATTCAGATTTTTGTTACTCCAATGGATGTTAGCCTTGTCATTATGGAAGGTAGTCTGTTGTTGATATTTTTGTTATTCCAATGGATGGTAACCTTGTCATTATGGAAGGTAGTCTTTTGTCCAGATTTTTGTTACTCCAATGGATGGTAGCCTTGTCATTATTGAAGGAGATCTGTTGTCGATATCTCTGTTACTCCAAAGGATGATAGCCTTGTCATTATGCAAGGTAGTATGTTGTTCAAATTTTTGTTACTCTAATGGATGGTAGCCTTGTCAATATGGAAGGTAGTCTGTCGTTAATATTTTTGTTACTCCAATGGATTATAGCCTTTTCATTATGGAAGGTAGTCTGTTGTTCAGATTTTTGTTACTCTAATGGATGGTAGCCTTGTCATTATGGAAGGTAGTCTGTTGTCGAGATTTTTGTTATTCCATTGGATGGTAGCCTTGTCATTACGGAAGGCACTTATTGTCGATATTTTTGATACTCCAATGGATGCTAGCCTTGTCATTATGGAACATAGTCTGTTGCCGATGTTTTTGTTACTCCAATGGATAGTAGCCTTGTCATTATCGAAGGTAGTCTGTCATTATCGAGATTTTGGTTATTCTAATGGATGGTAGCCTTGTCATTATGGAAGGTAGTCTGTTGTCGATATTTTTGTTACTCTAATGGATTGTAGCCTTGTCATTATGGAAGGTAGTCTGTTGTCGAGATTTTTGTTACTCCAATGGATGGTAGCCTTGTCATTATGGAAGGTAGTCGGTCGTTGAGAATTCTGTTACTCCAATGGATTTTAGCGTTGTCATTATGTAAGGTAGTCTGTTGTTCAGATTTTTGTTACTCCAATGGATTTTAGCCTTGTCATTATGGAAGGTAGTCTGTTGTTGATATTTTTGTTATTCCGATGGATGGTAACCTTGTCATTATGGAAGGTAGTCTTTTGTCCAGATTTTTGTTACTCCAATGGATTATAGCCTTGTCATTATGGAAGGTAGTTTGTTGTTCAGATTTTTGTTACTCCAATGGATGGTAGCCTTGTCATTATGGACGTAGTCCGTTGTCGAGATTTTTGTTATTCCATTGGATGGTAGCCTTGTCATTACGGAAGGCACTTATTGTCGATATTTTTGATACCCCAATGGATGGTAGCCTTGTCATTACGAAAGGTAGTCTGTTGTCAAGATTTTTGTTACCCCAATGGATGGTAGCCTTGTAATTATGGAAGGTAGTCTGTTGTCGAGATTTTTGTTACTCCAATGGATGGTAGCCTTGTCATTATGGAAGGTAGTCTGTTGTTGAGATTTCTGTTACTCCAATGGATTATAGCCTTGTTATCATGGAAGGTAGTCTTTTGTCCAGATTTTTGTTACTCCAATGGATGGTAGCCTTGTCATTATAGAAGGTAGTCTGTTGTCGATATCTTTGTTACTCCAATGGATGATAGCCTTGTCATTATGCAAGGTAGTCTATTGTTCAGATTTTTTTTATTCTAATGGATGGTAGCCTTGTCATTATGGAAGGTAGTCTGTTGTCGATATTTTTGTTACTCCAATGAATTGTAGCCTTGTCATTATGGAAGGTAGTCTGTTGTCGAGATTTTTGTTACCCCAATGGATGGTAGCCTTGTAATTATGGAAGGTAGTTTGTTGTCGAGATTTTTGTTACTCCAATGGATGGTAGCCTTGTCATTATGGAAGGTAGTCGGTCGTTGAGAATTCTGTTACTCCAATGGATTTTAGCATTGTCATTATGTAAGGTAGTCTGTTGTTCAGATTTTTGTTACTCCAATGGATTTTACCCTTGTCATTATGGAAAGGAAGTCTGTTGTTGATATTTTTGTTATTCCGATGGATGGTAACCTTGTCATTATGGAAGGTAGTCTTTTGTACAGATTTTTGTTACTCCAATGGATGGTAGCCTTGTCATTATTGAAGGAAGTCTGTTGTCGATATCTTTGTTACTCCAATGGATGATAGCCTTGTCATTATGCAAGGTAGTCTGTTGTTCAGATTTTTGTTACTCTAATGGATGGTAGCCTTGTCATTATGGAAGGTAGTTTGTTTTCGATATTTTTGTTACTCCAATGAATGGTAGCCTTGTCAATATGGAAGGTAGTCTGTGGTTAATATTTTTGTTACTTAATGGATTATAGCCTTGTCATTATGGAAGGTAGTTTGTTGTTCAGATTTTTGTTACTCTAATGGATGGTAGCCTTGTCATTATGGAAGGTAGTCTGTTGTCGAGATTTTTGTTATTCCATTGGATGGTAGCCTTGTCATTACGGAAGGCAGTTATTGTCGATATTTTTGCTACTCCAATGGATGGTAGCCTTGTCATTACGGAAGGTAGTCTGTTGTCAAGATTTTTGTTACCCCAATGGATGGTAGCCTTGTAATTATGGAAGGTAGTCTGTTGTCGATATTTTTGTTACTCCAATGGATGGTAGCCTTGTCATTATAGAAGGTAGTCTATTGTCGAGATTTTTGTTACTCCAATGGATTGTAGCCTTGTCACTATGGAAGGTAGTCTGTTGTTCAGATTTTTGTTACTCTAATGGATGGTAGCCTTGTCATCATGGAAGGTAGTCTGTTGTCGATATTTTTGTTACTCCAATGAATGGTAGCCTTGTCAATGTGGAAGGTAGTCTGTCGTTAAGACTTTTGTTACTCCAATGGATTATAGCCTTGTCATTATGGAAGGTAGTCTGTTGTTCAGATTTTTGTTACTCCAATGGATGGTAGCCTTGTCATTCTGGAAGGTAGTCTGTTGTCGAGCTTTTTGTTATTCCATTGGATGGTAGCCTTGTCATTACGGAAGGCACTTATTGTCGATATTTTTGATACTCTAATGGATGGTAGCCTTGTCATTGTGGAAGTTAGTCTGTTGTCAAGTTTTTTGTTACCCCAATGGATGGTAGCCTTGTAATTATGGAAGATAGTCTGTTGTCGAAATTTTTGTTACTCCAATGAATTGTAGCCTTGTCATTATGGAAGGTAGTCTGTTGTCGAGACTTTTGTTACCCCAATGGATGGTAGCCTTGTAATTATGGAAGGTAGTTTGTTGTCGAGATTTTTGTTACTCCAATGGATGGTAGCCTTGTCATTATGGAAGGTAGTCGGTCGTTGAGAATTCTGTTACTCCAATGGATTTTAGCCTTGTCATTATGTAAGGTAGTCTGTTATTCAGATTTTTGTTACTCCAATGGATGTTAGCCTTGTCATTATGGAAGGTAGTCTGTTGTTGATATTTTTGTTATTCCAATGGATGGTAACCTTGTCATTATGGAAGGTAGTCTTTTGTCCAGATTTTTGTTACTCCAATGGATGGTAGCCTTGTCATTATTGAAGGAGATCTGTTGTCGATATCTCTGTTACTCCAAAGGATGATAGCCTTGTCATTATGCAAGGTAGTATGTTGTTCAAATTTTTGTTACTCTAATGGATGGTAGCCTTGTCAATATGGAAGGTAGTCTGTCGTTAATATTTTTGTTACTCCAATGGATTATAGCCTTTTCATTATGGAAGGTAGTCTGTTGTTCAGATTTTTGTTACTCTAATGGATGGTAGCCTTGTCATTATGGAAGGTAGTATGTTGTCGAGATTTTTGTTATTCCATTGGATGGTAGCCTTGTCATTACGGAAGGCACTTATTGTCGATATTTTTGATACTCCAATGGATGCTAGCCTTGTCATTACGGAAGGTAGTCTGTTGTCAAGATTTTTGTTACCCGAATGGATGGTGGCCTTGTAATTATGGACGGTAGTCTGTTGTCGAGATTTTTGTTACTCCAATGGATGGTAGCCTTGTCATTATAGAAGGTAGTCTATTGTTGAGATTTCTGTTACTCCACTGGATTGTAGCCTTGTCATTATGGAAGGTAGTCTTTTGTCCAGATTTTTGTTACTCCAATGGATGGTAGCCTTGTCATTATTGAAGGTAGTCTGTTGTCGATATCTTTGTTACTCCAACGGATGATAGCCTTGTCATTATGCAAGGTAGTTTGTTGTTCAGATTTTTGTTACTCTAATGGATGGTACCCTTGTCATTATGGAAGGTAGTCTATTGTCGATATTTTTGTTACTCCATTGAATGGTAGCCTTGTCAATATGGAAGGTAGTCTGTCGTTAAGATTTTTGTTACTCCAATGGATTATAGCCTTGTCATTATGGAAGGTAGTCTGTTGTTCATATTTTTGTTACTCCAATGGATGGTAGCCTAGTCATTATGGAAGGTAGTTTGTTGTCGAGATTTTTGTTATTCCATTGGATGATAGCCTTTTCATTACGGAAGGCACTTATTGTCGATATTTTTGATACTCCAATGGATGGTAGCCTTGTCATTACGGAAGGTAGTCTTTTGTCCAGATTTTTGATTACCCAATGGATGGTAGCCTTGTGATTATTGAAGGTAGTCTGTTGTTCAGATTTTTGTTACTCCAATGGATTGTAGCCTTGTCATTATCGAAGGTAGTCTGTTGTTCAGATTTTTGTTACTCTAATGGATGGTAGCCTTGGCATTATGGAAGGTAGTTTGTTTTCGATATTTTTGTTACTCCAATGAATGGTAGCCTTGTCATTAAGGAAGGCACTTATTGTCGATATTTTTGATACTCCAATGGATGTTAGCGTTGTCATTATGGAAGGTAGTCTGTTATCAAGATTTTTGTTACCCCAAAGGATGGTAGCCTTGTAATTATGGAAAGTAGTCTGTTGTCGAGATTTTTGTTACTCCAATGGATTGTAGCCTTGTCATTATGGAAGGTAGTCTGTTGTCGATATTTTTGTTACTCCAATGATTGATAGCCTTGTCAATATGGAAGGTAGTCCGTCGTTAATATTTTTGTTACTCCAATGGATTATAGCCTTGTCATTATGGAAGGTAGTCTGTTGTTCAGATTTTTGTTACTCCAATCGATGGTAGCCTAGTCATTATAGAAGGTAGTCTGTTGTAGAGATTTTTGTTATTCCATTGGATGGTAGCCTTGTCATTACGGAAGGCACTTATTGTCGATATTTTTGATACTCTAATGGATGGTAGCCTTGTCATTGCGGAAGGTAGTCTGTTGTCAAGTTTTTTGTTACCCCAATGGATGGTAGCCTTGTAATTATGGAAGGTAGTCTGTTGTCGAGATTTTTGTTACTCCAATGGATGGTAGCCTTGTCATTATAGAAGGTAGTCTATTGTTGAGATTTCTGTTACTCCACTGGATTGTAGCCTTGTCATTATGGAAGGTAGTCTTTTGTCGAGATTTTTGTTACTCCAATGGATTGTAGCCTTGTCATTATGAAAGGTAGTCTGTTGTTCAGATTTTTGTTACTCTAATGGATGATAGCCTTGTCATTATGGAAGGTAGTCGTATGTCGATATTTTTGTTAGTCCAATGAATGGTAGCCTTGTCAATATGGAAGGTAGTCTGTCGTTAAGATTTTTGTTACTCCAATGGATTATAGCCTTGTCATTATGGAAGGTAGTCTGTTGTTCATATTTTTGTTACTCCAATGGATGGTAGCCTAGTCATTATGGAAGGTAGTTTGTTGTCGAGATTTTTGTTATTCCATTGGATGATAGCCTTTTCATTACGGAAGGCACTTATTGTCGATATTTTTGATACTCCAATGGATGGTAGCCTTGTCATTACGGAAGGTAGTCTTTTGTCCAGATTTTTGATTACCCAATGGATGGTAGCCTTGTGATTATGGAAGGTAGTCTGTTGTTCAGATTTTTGTTACTCCAATGGATTGTAGCCTTGTCATTATCGAAGGTAGTCTGTTGTTCAGATTTTTGTTACTCTAATGGATGGTAGCCTTGGCATTATGGAAGGTAGTATGTTGTCGAGATTTTTGTTATTCCATTGGATGGTAGCCTTGTCATTACGGAAGGCACTTATTGTCGATATTTTTGATACTCCAATGGATGCTAGCCTTGTCATTACGGAAGGTAGTCTGTTGTCAAGATTTTTGTTACCCGAATGGATGGTGGCCTTGTAATTATGGACGGTAGTCTGTTGTCGAGATTTTTGTTACTCCAATGGATGGTAGCCTTGTCATTATAGAAGGTAGTCTATTGTTGAGATTTCTGTTACTCCACTGGATTGTAGCCTTGTCATTATGGAAGGTAGTCTTTTGTCCAGATTTTTGTTACTCCAATGGATGGTAGCCTTGTCATTATTGAAGGTAGTCTGTTGTCGATATCTTTGTTACTCCAACGGATGATAGCCTTGTCATTATGCAAGGTAGTTTGTTGTTCAGATTTTTGTTACTCTAATGGATGGTACCCTTGTCATTATGGAAGGTAGTCTATTGTCGATATTTTTGTTACTCCATTGAATGGTAGCCTTGTCAATATGGAAGGTAGTCTGTCGTTAAGATTTTTGTTACTCCAATGGATTATAGCCTTGTCATTATGGAAGGTAGTCTGTTGTTCATATTTTTGTTACTCCAATGGATGGTAGCCTAGTCATTATGGAAGGTAGTTTGTTGTCGAGATTTTTGTTATTCCATTGGATGATAGCCTTTTCATTACGGAAGGCACTTATTGTCGATATTTTTGATACTCCAATGGATGGTAGCCTTGTCATTACGGAAGGTAGTCTTTTGTCCAGATTTTTGATTACCCAATGGATGGTAGCCTTGTGATTATTGAAGGTAGTCTGTTGTTCAGATTTTTGTTACTCCAATGGATTGTAGCCTTGTCATTATCGAAGGTAGTCTGTTGTTCAGATTTTTGTTACTCTAATGGATGGTAGCCTTGGCATTATGGAAGGTAGTTTGTTTTCGATATTTTTGTTACTCCAATGAATGGTAGCCTTGTCATTAAGGAAGGCACTTATTGTCGATATTTTTGATACTCCAATGGATGTTAGCGTTGTCATTATGGAAGGTAGTCTGTTATCAAGATTTTTGTTACCCCAAAGGATGGTAGCCTTGTAATTATGGAAAGTAGTCTGTTGTCGAGATTTTTGTTACTCCAATGGATTGTAGCCTTGTCATTATGGAAGGTAGTCTGTTGTCGATATTTTTGTTACTCCAATGATTGATAGCCTTGTCAATATGGAAGGTAGTCCGTCGTTAATATTTTTGTTACTCCAATGGATTATAGCCTTGTCATTATGGAAGGTAGTCTGTTGTTCAGATTTTTGTTACTCCAATCGATGGTAGCCTAGTCATTATAGAAGGTAGTCTGTTGTAGAGATTTTTGTTATTCCATTGGATGGTAGCCTTGTCATTACGGAAGGCACTTATTGTCGATATTTTTGATACTCTAATGGATGGTAGCCTTGTCATTGCGGAAGGTAGTCTGTTGTCAAGTTTTTTGTTACCCCAATGGATGGTAGCCTTGTAATTATGGAAGGTAGTCTGTTGTCGAGATTTTTGTTACTCCAATGGATGGTAGCCTTGTCATTATAGAAGGTAGTCTATTGTTGAGATTTCTGTTACTCCACTGGATTGTAGCCTTGTCATTATGGAAGGTAGTCTTTTGTCGAGATTTTTGTTACTCCAATGGATTGTAGCCTTGTCATTATGAAAGGTAGTCTGTTGTTCAGATTTTTGTTACTCTAATGGATGATAGCCTTGTCATTATGGAAGGTAGTCGTATGTCGATATTTTTGTTAGTCCAATGAATGGTAGCCTTGTCAATATGGAAGGTAGTCTGTCGTTAAGATTTTTGTTACTCCAATGGATTATAGCCTTGTCATTATGGAAGGTAGTCTGTTGTTCATATTTTTGTTACTCCAATGGATGGTAGCCTAGTCATTATGGAAGGTAGTTTGTTGTCGAGATTTTTGTTATTCCATTGGATGATAGCCTTTTCATTACGGAAGGCACTTATTGTCGATATTTTTGATACTCCAATGGATGGTAGCCTTGTCATTACGGAAGGTAGTCTTTTGTCCAGATTTTTGATTACCCAATGGATGGTAGCCTTGTGATTATGGAAGGTAGTCTGTTGTTCAGATTTTTGTTACTCCAATGGATTGTAGCCTTGTCATTATCGAAGGTAGTCTGTTGTTCAGATTTTTGTTACTCTAATGGATGGTAGCCTTGGCATTATGGAAGGTAGTTTGTTTTCGATATTTTTGTTACTCCAATGAATGGTAGCCTTGTCATTAAGGAAGGCACTTATTGTCGATATTTTTGATACTCCAATGGATGTTAGCGTTGTCATTATGGAAGGTAGTCTGTTATCAAGATTTTTGTTACCCCAAAGGATGGTAGCCTTGTAATTATGGAAAGTAGTCTGTTGTCGAGATTTTTGTTACTCCAATGGATTGTAGCCATGTCATTATGGAAGGTAGTCTGTTGTCGATATTTTTGTTACTCCAATGATTGATAGCCTTGTCAATATGGAAGGTAGTCCGTCGTTAATATTTTTGTTACTCCAATGGATTATAGCCTTGTCATTATGGAAGGTAGTCTGTTGTTCAGATTTTTGTTACTCCAATCGATGGTAGCCTACTCATTATAGAAGGTAGTCTGTTGTAGAGATTTTTGTTATTCCATTGGATGGTAGCCTTGTCATTACGGAAGGCACTTATTGTCGATATTTTTGATACTCTAATGGATGGTAGCCTTGTCATTGCGGAAGGTAGTCTGTTGTCAAGTTTTTTGTTACCCCAATGGATGGTAGCCTTGTAATTATGGAAGGTAGTCTGTTGTCGAGATTTTTGTTACTCCAATGGATGGTAGCCTTGTCATTATAGAAGGTAGTCTATTGTTGAGATTTCTGTTACTCCACTGGATTGTAGCCTTGTCATTATGGAAGGTAGTCTTTTGTCGAGATTTTTGTTACTCCAATGGATTGTAGCCTTGTCATTATGAAAGGTAGTCTGTTGTTCAGATTTTTGTTACTCTAATGGATGATAGCCTTGTCATTATGGAAGGTAGTCGTATGTCGATATTTTTGTTAGTCCAATGAATGGTAGCCTTGTCAATATGGAAGGTAGTCTGTCGTTAAGATTTTTGTTACTCCAATGGATTATAGCCTTGTCATTATGGAAGGTAGTCTATTGTTCAGATTTTTGTTACTCCAATCGATGGTAGCCTAGTCATTATGGAAGGTAGTCTGTTGTAGAGATTTTTGTTATTCCATTGGATGGTAGCCTTGTCATTACGGAAGGCACTTATTGTCGATATTTTTGATACTCCAATGGATGGTAGCCTTGTCATTACGGAAGGTAGTCTGTTGTCAAGATTTTTGTTTCCCAAATGGATGTTAGCCTTGTAATTATGGAAGGTAGTCTATTGTCGAGATTTTTGTTACTCCAATGGATTGTATCCTTGACATTAAGGAAGGTAGTCTGTTGTTCAGATTTTTGTTACTCTAATGGATGGTAGCCTTTTCATTATGGAAGGTAGTCTGTTGTCGATATTTTTGTTACTCCATTGGATGGTAGCCTTGTGATTATGGAAGGTAGTCTGTTGTCGAGATTTTTGTTACTCTAATGGATTGTAGCCTTGTCATTATGGAAGGTAGTCTGTTATTCAGATTTTTGTTACTCTAATGGATGGTAGCCTTGTCATTATGGAAGGTAGTCTGTTGTCGATATTTTTGTTACTCCAATGAATGGTAGCCTTGTCAATATGGAAGGTAGTTTGTCGTTAAGATTTTTGTTACTCCAATGGATGGTAGCCTTGTCATTATGGAAGGTAGTCTGTTGTAGAGATTTTCGTTATTCCATTGGATGGTAGATTTGTCATTACGGATGGCACTTATTGTCGATATTTTTGATACCCCAATGGATGGTAGCCTTGTCATTATGGAAGGTAGTCTGTTGTTGAGATTTCTGTTACTCCAATGGATTATAGCCTTGTCATTATGGAAGGTAGTCTTTTGTACAGATTTTTGTAACTCCATTGGATGGTAGCCTTGTCATTATTGAAGGTAGTCTGTTATCGATATCTTTGTTACTCCAATGGATGATAGCCTTGTCATTATGCAAGGTAGTCTGTTGTTCAGATTTTTGTTACTCTAATGGATGGTAGCCTTGTCATTATAGAAGGTAGTCTGTTATCGATATTTTTGTTACCCCAATGGATGGAAGCCTTGTAATTATGGAAGGTAGTCGGTCGTTGAGAATTCTGTTACTCCAATGGATTGTAGCCTTGTCATTATGTAAGGTAGTCTGTTGTTCAAACTTTTGTTACTCCAATGGATGTTAGCCTTGTCATTATGGAAGGTAGTCTGTTGTCGAGATTTTTGTTACTCCAATGGATGGTAGCGTTGTCATTATTGAAGGTAGTCTATTGTTGAGATTTCTGTTACTCCAATGGATGATAGCCTTGTCATTATTGAAGGAAGTCTGTTGTCGATATCTTTGTTACTCCAATGGATGATAGCCTTGTCATTATGCAAGCTAGTTTGTTGTTCAGATTTTTGTTACTCTAATGGATGGTAGCCTTGTCATTATGGAAGGTAGTCTGTTTTCGATATTTTTGTTACTCCAATGAATGGTAGCCTTGTCAATATGGAAGGTAGTCTGTCGTTAATATTTTTGTTACTCCAATGGATTATAGCCTTGTCATTATGCAAGGTAGTCTGTTGTTCAGATTTTTGTTACTCTAATGGATGGTAGCCTTGTCATTATGGAAGGAAGTCTGTTGTCGAGATTTTTGTTATTCCATTGGATGGTAGCCTTGTCATTACGGAAGGCACTTATTGTCGATATTTTTGATACTCCAATGGATGTTAGCCTTGTCATTACGGAAGGTAGTCTGTTGTCAAGATTTTTGTTACCCCAATGGATGGTAGCCTTGTAATTATGGAAGGTAGTCTGTTGTCGAGATTTTTGTTACTCCAATGGATTGTAGCCTTGTCATTATGGAAGGTAGTCTGTTGTTCAGATTTTTGTTACCCTAATGAATGGTAGCCTTGTCATTATTGAAGGAAGTCTGTTGTCGATATCTTTGTTACTCCAATGGATGATAGCCTTGTCATTATGCAAGGTAGTATGTTATTCAGATTTTTGTTACTCTAATGGATGGTACCCTTGTCATTATGGAAGGTAGTCTGTTGTCGATATTTTTGTTACTCCAATGAATGGTAGCCTTGTCAATATGGAAGGTAGTCTGTCGTTATGATTTTTGTTACTCCAATGGATTATAGCCTTGTCATTATGGAAGGTAGTCTGTTGTTCATATTTTTGTTACTCCAATGGATGGTAGCCTAGTCATTATGGAAGGTAGTTTGTTGTCGAGATTTTTGTTATTCCGTTGGATGGTAGCCTTGTCATTATGGAAGGCACTTATTGTCGATATTTTAGATACTCCAATGGATGGTAGCCTTGTCATTACGGAAGGTAGTCTGTTGTCAAGATTTTTGTTACCCCAATGGATGGTAGCCTTGTGATTATGGAAGGTAGTCTGTTATCGAGATTTTTGTTACTCCAATGTATTGTAGCCTTGTCATTATGGAAGGTAGTTTGTTCTTCAGATTTTTGTTACTCTAAGGGATGGTAGCCTTGTCATTATGGAAGGTAGTCTGTTGTCGATATTTTTGTTACTCCAATGAATGGTAGCCTTGTCATTATGGAAGGTAGTCTGTTGTTCAGATTTTTGTTACTCCAATGGATGGTAGCCTTGTCATTATGGAAGGTAGTCTATTCTCGAGATTTTTGTTATTCCATTGGATGGTAGCCTTGCCATTACGGAAGGCACTTATTGTCGATATTTTTGATACCCCAATGGATGGTAGCCTTGTCATTACGGAAGGTAGTCTGTCGTTAAGATTTTTGTTACCCCAATGGATGGTAGCCTTGTAATTATGGAAGGTAGTCTGTTGTCGAGATTTTTGTTACTCCAATGGATGGTAGCCTTGTCATTATGGAAGGTAGTCTGTTGTTGAGATTTCTGTTACTCCAATGGATTATAGCCTTGTCATTATGGAAGGTAGTCTTTTGTCCAGATTTTTGTAACTCCAATGGATGGTAGCCTTGTCATTATTGAAGGTTGTCTGTTGTCGATATCTTTGTTACTCCAATGGATGATAGCCTTGTCATTATGCAAGGTAGTCTGTTGTTCAGATTTTTGTTACTCTAATGGATGGTAGCCTTGTCATTATAAAAGGTAGTCGGTTGTCGATATTTTTGTTACTCCAATGAATTGTAGCCTTGTCATTATGGAAGGTAGTCTGTTGTCGAGATTTTTGTTACCCCAATGGATGGTAGCCTTGTAATTATGGAAGGTAGTTTGTGGTCGTGATTTTTGTTACTCCAATGGATGGTAGCCTTGTCTTTATGGAAGGTAGTCGTACATTGAGAATTCTGTTACTCCAATGGATTTTAGCCTTGTCATTATGTAAGATAGTCTGTTGTTCAAATTTTTGTTACTCCAATGGATGGTAGCCTTGTCATTATGGAAAGTAGTCTTTTGTCGATATTTTTGTTACTCCAATGAATGGTAGCCTTGTCATTATGGAAGGTAGTCTGTTGTTCAGATTTTTGTTACTCCAATGGATGATAGCCTTGTCATTATTGAAGGAAGTCTGTTGTCGATATCTTTGTTACTCCAATGGATGATAGCCTTGTCATTATGCAAGGTAGTCTGTTGTTCAGATTTTTGTTACTCTAATGGATGGTAGCCTTGGCATTATGGAAGGTAGTCTGTTTTTGATATTTTTGTTACTCCAATGAATGGTAGCATTGTCAATATGGAAGGTAGTCTGTCGTTAATATTTTTGTTACTCCAATGGATTATAGCCTTGTCATTATGGAGGGTAGTCTGTTGTTCAGATTTTTGTTACTCTAATGGATGGTAGCCTTGTCATTATGGAAGGTAGTCTGTTGTCGAGATTTTTATTATTCCATTGGATGGTAGCCTTGTCATTACGGAAGGCACTTATTGTCGATATTTTAGATACTCCAATGGATGGTAGCCTTGTCATTACGGAAGGTAGTCTGTTGTCAAGATTTTTGTTACCCCAATGGAATGGTAGCCTTGTGATTATGGAAGGTAGTCTGTTGTCGAGATTTTTGTTACTCCAATGGATTGTAGCCTTGTCATTATGGAAGGTAGTCCGTTGTTCAGATTTTTGTTACCCTAATGGATGGTAGCCTTGTCATTATTGAAGGAAGTCTGTTGTCGATATCTTTGTTACTCCAATGGATGATAGCCTTGTCATTATGCAAGGTAGTATGTTGTTCAGATTTTTGTTACTCTAAGGGATGGTACCCTTGTCATTATGGAAGGTAGTCTGTTGTCGATATTTTTGTTACTCCAATGAATGGTAGCGTTGTCAATATGGAAGGTAGTCTGTCGTTAAGATTTTTGTTACTCCAATGGATTATAGCCTTGTCATTATGGAAGGTAGTTTGTTGTTCATATTTTTGTTACTCCAATGGATGGTAGCCTAGTCATTATGGAAGGTAGTTTGTTGTCGAGATTTTTGTTATTCCATTGGATGGTAGCCTTGTCATTGCGGAAGGCACTTATTGTCGATATTTTTGATACTCCAATGGATGGTAGCCTTGTCATTACGGAAGGTAGTCTGTTGTCAAGATTTTTGTTACCCCAATGGATGGTAGCCTTGTGATTATGGAAGGTAGTCTGTTATCGAGATTTTTGTTACTCCAGTGTATTGTAGCCTTGTCATTATGGAAGGTAGTCTGTTGTTCAGATTTTTGTTACTCTAAGGGATGGTAGCCTTGTCATTATGGAAAGTAGTCTTTTGTCGATATTTTTGTTACTCCAATGAATGGTAGCCTTGTCATTATGGAAGGTAGTCTGTTGTTCAGATTTTTGTTACTCCAATGGATGGTAGCCTTGTCATTATGGAAGGTAGTCTGTTCTCGAGATTTTTGTTATTCCATTGGATTGTAGCCTTGTCATTACGGAAGGCACTTATTATCGATATTTTTGATACCCCAATGGATGCTAGCCTTGTCATTACGGAAGGTAGTCTGTCGTTAAGATTTTTGTTACCCCAATGGATGGTAGCCTTGTCATTATGGAAGGTAGTCTGTTGTTGAGATTTCTGTTACTCCAATGGATTATAGCCTTGTCATTATGGAAGGTAGTCTTTTGTCCTGATTTTTGTAACTCCAATGGATGGTAGCCTTGTCATTATTGAAGGTAGTTTATTGTCGATATCTTTGTTACTCCAATGGATGATAGCCTTGTCATTATGCAAGGTAGTTTGTTGTTCAGATTTTTGTTACTCTAATGGATGGTATCCTTGTCATTATAGAAGGTAGTCGGTTGTCGATATTTTTGTTACTCCAATGAATTGTAGCCTTGTCATTATGGAAGGTAGTCTGTTGTCGAGATTTTTGTTACCCCAATGGATGGTAGACTTGTAATTATGGAAGGTAGTTTGTTGTCGAGATTTTTGTTACTCCAATGGATGGTAGCCTTGTCATTATGGAAGGTAGTCGTACATTGAGAATTCTGTTACTCCAATGGATTTTAGCCTTGTCATTATGTAAGGTAGTCTGTTGTTCAAATTTTTGTTACTCCAATGGATGTTAGCCTTGTCATTATGGAAGGTAGTCAGTTGTTGATATTTTTGTTATTCCGATGGATGGTAACCTTGTCATTATGGAAGGTAGACTTTTGTCCAGATTTTTGTTACTCCAATGGATGATAGCCTTGTCATTATTGAAGGAAGTATGTTGTTGATATCTTTGTTACTCCAATGGATGATAGCCTTGTCATTATGCAAGGTAGTTTGTTGTTCAGATTTTTGTTACTCTAATGGATGGTAGCCTTGGCATTATGGAAGGTAGTCTGTTTTTGATATTTTTGTTACTCCAATGAATGGTAGCCTTGTCAATATGGAAGGTAGTCTGTCGTTAATATTTTTGTTACTCCAATGGATTATAGCCTTGTCATTATGGAAGGTAGTCTGTTGTTCAGATTTTTGTTACTCTAATGGAGGGTAGCCTTGTCATTATGGAAGGTAGTCTGTTGTCGAGATTTTTGTTATTCCATTGGATGGTAGCCTTGTCATTACGGAAGGCACTTATTATCAATATTTTTGATACTCCAATGGATGGTAGCCTTGTCATTACGGAAGGTAGTCTGTTGTCAAGAATTTTGTTACCCCAATGGATGGTAGCCTTGTGATTATGGAAGGTAGTCTGTTGTCAAGATTTTTGTTAATCCAATGGATTGTAGCCTTGTTATTATGGAAGGTAGTCTGTTGTTCAGATTTTTGTTACTCTAAGGGATGGTAGCCTTGTCATTATGGAAGGTAGTTTGTTGTCGATATTTTTGTTACTCCAATGAATGGTAGCCTTGTCAATATGGAAGGTAGTTTGTCGTTAAGATTTTTTTTACTCCAATGGATTATAGCCTTGTCATTATGAAAGGTAGTCTGTTGTTCAGATTTTTGTTACTCCAATGGATGGTAGCCTTGTCATTATGGAAGGTAGTCTGTTCTCGAGATTTTTGTTATTCCATTGGATGGTAGCCTTGTCATTAAGGAAGGCACTTATTATCGATATTTTTGTAACCCCAATGGATGGTAGCCTTATCATTACGGAAGGTAGTCTGTTGTTAAGATTTTTGTTACCCCAATGGATGGTAGCCTTGTAATTATGGAAGGTAGTCTGTTGTCGAGATTTTTGTTACTCCAATGAATGGTAGCCTTGTCATTATGGAAGGTAGTCTGTTGTTGAGATTTCTGTTACTCCAATGGATTATAGCCTTGTCATTATGGAAGGTAGTCTGTTGTTCAGATTTTTGTTACTCCAATCGATGGTAGCCTAGTCATTATGGAAGGTAGTCTGTTGTAGAGATTTTTGTTATTCCATTAGATGGTAGCCTTGTCATTACGGAAGGCACTTATTCTCGATATTTTTAATACTCCAATGGATGGTAGCCTTGCCATTACGGAAGGTAGTCTGTTGTCAAGATTTTTGTTACCCCAATGGATGGTAGCCTTGTAATTATGGAAGGTAATCTATTTTCTAGATTTTTGTTACTCCAATGGATTGTAGCCTTGACATTATGGAAGGTAGTCTGTTGTTCAGATTTTTGTTACTCTAATGGATGGTAGCCTTGTCATTATGGAAGGTAGTCTGTTGTCGATATTTTTGTTACTCCAATGAATGTTAGCCTTGTCAATATGGAAGGTAGTTTGTCGTTAAGATTTTTGTTACTCCAATGGATTATAGCCTTGTCATTATGGAAGGTAGTCTGTTGTTCAGATTTTTGTTACTCCAATGGATGGTAGCCTTGTCATTATGGAAGGTAGTCTGTTGTCGAGATTTTTGTTATTCCATTGGATGGTAGCCTTGTCATTACGGAAGGCACTTATTGTCGATATTTTTGATACCCCAATGGATAGTAGCCTTGTCATTACGGAAGGTAGTCTGTTGTAGAGATTTTTGTTACTCCAATGGATTGTAGCCTTGTCATTATGGAAGGTAGTCTGTTGTTCAGATTTTTGTTACTCTAATGGATGGTAGCCTTGTCATTATGGAAGGTAGTCTGTTGTCGATATTTTTGTTAATCCAATGAATGGTAGCCTTGTCAATATGGAAGGTAGTCTGTCGTTAAGATTTTTGTTACTCCAATGGATTATAGCCTTGTCATTATGGAAGGTAGTCTGTTGTTCAGATTTTTGTTACTCCAATGGATGGTAGTCTTGTCATTATAGAAGGTAGTCTGTTGTAGAGATTTTTGTTATTCCATTGGATGGTAGCCTTGTCATTACAGAAGGCAGTTATTGTCGATATTTTTGATACCCCAATGGATGGTAGCCTTGTCATTACGGAAGGTAGTCTGTTGTTAATATTTTTGTTACCCCAATGGATGGTAGCCTTGTAATTATGGAACGTAGTCTGTTGTCGAGATGTTTGTTACTCCAATGGATGGTAGCCTTGTCATTATGGAAGGTAGTCTGTTGTTGAGATTTCTGTTACTCCAATGGATTATAGCCTTGTCATTATGGAAGGTAGTCTTTTGTCCAGATTTTTGTAACTCCAATGGATGGTAGCCTTGTCATTATTGAAGGTAGTCTGTTGTCGATATCTTTGTTACTCCAATGGATGATAGCCTTGTTATTATGCAAGGTAGTCTGTTGTTCAGATTTTTGTTACTCTAATGGATGGTAGCCTTGTCATTATAGAAGGTAGTCGGTTGTCGATATTTTTGTTACTCCAATGAATTGTAGCCTTGTCATTATGGAAGGTAGTCTGTTATCGAGATTTTTGTTACCCCAATGGATGGTAGCCTTGTTATTATGGAAGGTAGTTTGTTGTCGTGATTTTTGTTACTCCAATGGATGGTAGCCTTGTCATTATGGAAGGTAGTCGGTTGTTGAGAATTCTGTTACTCCAATGGATTTTAGCCTTGTCATTATGTAAGGTAGTCTGTTGTTCTGATTTTTGTTACTCCAATGGATGTTAGCCTTGTCATTATGGAAGGTAGTCTGTTGTTGATATTTTTGTTATTCCGATGGATGGTAACCTTGTCATTATGGAAGGTAGTCTTTTGTCCAGATTTTTGTTACTCCAATGGATGATAGCCTTGTCATTTTTGAAGGAAGTCTGTTGTCAATATCTTTGTTACTCCAATGGATGATAGCCTTGTCATTATGCAAGGTAGTCTATTGTTCAGATTTTTGTTACTCTAATGGATGGTAGCCACGTCATTATGGAAGGTAGTCTGTTTTCGATATTTTTGTTATTCCAATGAATGGTAGCCTTGTCAATATGGAAGGTAGTCTATCGTTAATATTTTTATTACTCCAATGGATTATAGCCTTGTCATTATGGAAGGTTGTCTGTTGTTCAGATTTTTGTTACTCTAATGGATGGTAGCCTTGTCATTATGGAAGGTAGTCTGTTGTCGAGATTTTTGTTATTCCATTGGATGGTAGCCTTGTCATTACAGAAGGAACTTATTGTCGATATTTTTGATACTCCAATGGATGTTAGCCTTGTCATTACGGAAGGTAGTCTGTTGTCAAGATTTTTGTTACCCCAATGGATGGTAGCCTTGTAATTATGGAAGGTAGTCTGTTGTCGAGATTTTCGTCACTCCAATGGATTGTAGCCTTGTCATTATGGAAGGTAGTCTATTGTTCAGATTTTTGTTACCCTAATGGATGGTAGCCTTGTCATTATTGAAGGAAGTCTGTTGTCGATATCTTTGTTACTCCAATGGATGATAGCCTTGTCATTATGCAAGGTAGTCTATTGTTCAGATTTTTGTTACTCTAATGGATGGTAGCCTTGTCATTATGGAAGGTAGTCTGTTGTCTATATTTTTGTTACTCTAATGAATGATAGCCTTGTCAATATGGAAGGTAGTCCTTCGTTAAGATTTTTGTTACTCCAATGGATTATAGCCTTGTCATTATGGAAGGTAGTCTATTGTTCAGATTTTTGTTACTCCAATGGATGGTAGCCTTGTCATTCTGGAAGGTAGTCGGTTGTCGAGATTTTTGTTATTCCATTGGATGGTAGCCTTGTCATTACGGAAGGCATTTATTGTCGATATTTTTGATACTCTATTTGATGGTAGCATTGTCATTGCGGAAGGTAGTCTGTTGTCAAGTTTTTTGTTACCCCAATAGATGGTAGCCTTGTAATTATGGAAGGTAGTCTGTTGTCGAGATTTTTGTTACTCCAATGGATGGTAGCCTTGTCATTATGGAAGGTAGTCTGTTGTTGAGATTTCTGTTACTCCAATGGATTATAGCCTTGTCATTATGGAAGGTAGTCTTTTGTCCTGATTTTTGTAACTCCAATGGATGGTAGCCTTGTCATTATTGAAGGTAGTTTGTTGTCGATATCTTTGTTACTCCAATGGATGATAGCCTTGTCATTATGCAAGGTAGTCTGTTGTTCAGATTTTTGTTACTCTAATGGATGGTATCCTTGTCATTATAGAAGGTAGTCGGTTGTCGATATTTTTGTTCCTCCAATGAATTGTAGCCTTGTCATTATGGAAGGTAGTCTGTTGTCGAGATTTTTGTTACCCCAATGGATGGTAGACTTGTAATTATGGAAGGTAGTTTGTTGTCGAGATTTTTGTTACTCCAATGGATGGTAGCCTTGTCATTATGGAAGGTAGTCGTACATTGAGAATTCTGTTACTCCAATGGATTTTAGCCTTGTCATTATGTAAGGTAGTCTGTTGTTCAAATTTTTGTTACTCCAATGGATGTTAGCCTTGTCATTATGGAAGGTAGTCAGTTGTTGATATTTTTGTTATTCCGATGGATGGTAACCTTGTCATTATGGAAGGTAGACTTTTGTCCAGATTTTTGTTACTCCAATGGATGATAGCCTTGTCATTATTGAAGGAAGTATGTTGTCGATATCTTTGTTACTCCAATGGATGATAGCTTGTCATTATGCAAGGTAGTTTGTTGTTCAGATTTTTGTTACTCTAATGGATGGTAGCCTTGGCATTATGGAAGGTAGTCTGTTTTCGATATTTTTGTTACTCCAATGAATGGTAGCCTTGTCAATATGGAAGGTAGTCTGTCGTTAATATTTTTGTTACTCCAATGGATTATAGCCTTGTCATTATGGAAGGTAGTCTGTTGTTCAGATTTTTGTTACTCTAATGGAGGGTAGCCTTGTCATTATGGAAGGTAGTCTGTTGTCGAGATTTTTGTTATTCCATTGGATGGTAGCCTTGTCATTACGGAAGGCACTTATTATCGATATTTTTGATACTCCAATGGATGGTAGCCTTGTCATTACGGAAGGTAGTCTGTTGTCAAGATTTTTGTTACCCCAATGGATGGTAGCCTTGTGATTATGGAAGGTAGTCTGTTGTCAAGATTTTTGTTAATCCAATGGATTGTAGCCTTGTTATTATGGAAGGTAGTCTGTTGTTCAGATTTTTGTTACTCTAAGGGATGGTAGCCTTGTCATTATGGAAGGTAGTCTGTTGTCGATATTTTTGTTACTCCAATGAATGGTAGCCTTGTCAATATGGAAGGTAGTTTGTCGTTAAGATTTTTTTTACTCCAATGGATTATAGCCTTGTCATTATGGAAGGTAGTCTGTTGTTCAGATTTTTGTTACTCCAATGGATGGTAGCCTTGTCATTATGGAAGGTAGTCTGTTCTCGAGATTTTTGTTATTCCATTGGATGGTAGCCTTGTCATTAAGGAAGGCACTTATTGTCGATATTTTTGTAACCCCAATGGATGGTAGCCTTATCATTACGGAAGGTAGTCTGTTGTTAAGATTTTTGTTACCCCAATGGATGGTAGCCTTGTAATTATGGAAGGTAGTCTGTTGTCGAGATTTTTGTAACTCCAATGAATGGTAGCCTTGTCATTATGGAAGGTAGTCTGTTGTTGAGATTTCTGTTACTCCAATGGATTATAGCCTTGTCATTATGGAAGGTAGTCTGTTGTTCAGATTTTTGTTACTCCAATCGATGGTAGCCTAGTCATTATGGAAGGTAGTCTGTTGTAGAGATTTTTGTTATTCCATTAGATGGTAGCCTTGTCATTACGGAAGGCACTTATTCTCGATATTTTTAATACTCCAATGGATGGTAGCCTTGTCATTACGGAAGGTAGTCTGTTGTCAAGATTTTTGTTACCCCAATGGATGGTAGCCTTGTAATTATGGAAGGTAGTCTATTTTCTAGATTTTTGTTACTCCAATGGATTGTAGCCTTGACATTATGGAAGGTAGTCTGTTGTTCAGATTTTTGTTACTCTAATGGATGGTAGCCTTGTCATTATGGAAGGTAGTCTGTTGTCGATATTTTTGTTACTCCAATGAATGTTAGCCTTGTCAATATGGAAGGTAGTCTGTCGTTAAGATTTTTGTTACTCCAATGGATTATAGCCTTGTCATTATGGAAGGTAGTCTGTTGTTCAGATTTTTGTTACTCCAATGGATGGTAGCCTTGTCATTATGGAAGGTAGTCTGTTGTCGAGATTTTTGTTATTCCATTGGATGGTAGCCTTGTCATTACGGAAGGCACTTATTGTCGATATTTTTGATACCCCAATGGATAGTAGCCTTGTCATTACGGAAGGTAGTCTGTTGTAGAGATTTTTGTTACTCCAATGGATTGTAGCCTTGTCATTATGGAAGGTAGTATGTTGTTCAGATTTTTGTTACTCTAATGGATGGTAGCCTTGTCATTATGGAAGGTAGTCTGTTGTCGATATTTTTGTTAATCCAATGAATGGTAGCCTTGTCAATATGGAAGGTAGTCTGTCGTTAAGATTTTTGTTACTCCAATGGATTATAGCCTTGTCATTATGGAAGGTAGTCTGTTGTTCAGATTTTTGTTACTCCAATGGATGGTAGTCTTGTCATTATAGAAGGTAGTCTGTTGTAGAGATTTTTGTTATTCCATTGGATGGTAGCCTTGTCATTACGGAAGGCAGTTATTGTCGATATTTTTGATACCCCAATGGATGGTAGCCTTGTCATTACGGAAGGTAGTCTGTTGTTAATATTTTTGTTACCCCAATGGATGGTAGCCTTGTAATTATGGAACGTAGTCTGTTGTCGAGATTTTTGTTACTCCAATGGATGGTAGCCTTGTCATTATGGAAGGTAGTCTGTTGTTGAGATTTCTGTTACTCCAATGGATTATAGCCTTGTCATTATGGAAGGTAGTCTTTTGTCCAGATTTTTGTAACTCCAATGGATGGTAGCCTTGTCATTATTGAAGGTAGTCTGTTGTCGATATCTTTGTTACTCCAATGGATGATAGCCTTGTTATTATGCAAGGTAGTCTGTTGTTTAGATTTTTGTTACTCTAATGGATGGTAGCCTTGTCATTATAGAAGGTAGTCGGTTGTCGATATTTTTGTTACTCCAATGAATTGTAGCCTTGTCATTATGGAAGGTAGTCTGTTATCGAGATTTTTGTTACCCCAATGGATGGTAGCCTTGTTATTATGGAAGGTAGTTTGTTGTCGTGATTTTTGTTACTCCAATGGATGGTAGCCTTGTCATTATGGAAGGTAGTCGGTTGTTGAGAATTCTGTTACTCCAATGGATTTTAGCCTTGTCATTATGTAAGGTAGTCTGTTGTTCTGATTTTTGTTACTCCAATGGATGTTAGCCTTGTCATTATGGAAGGTAGTCTGTTGTTGATATTTTTGTTATTCCGATGGATGGTAACCTTGTCATTATGGAAGGTAGTCTTTTGTCCAGATTTTTGTTACTCCAATGGATGATAGCCTTGTCATTTTTGAAGGAAGTCTGTTGTCAATATCTTTGTTACTCCAATGGATGATAGCCTTGTCATTATGCAAGGTAGTCTATTGTTCAGATTTTTGTTACTCTAATGGATGGTAGCCATGTCATTATGGAAGGTAGTCTGTTTTCGATATTTTTGTTATTCCAATGAATGGTAGCCTTGTTAATATGGAAGGTAGTCTATCGTTAATATTTTTGTTACTCCAATGTATTATAGCCTTTTCATTATGGAAGGTAGTCTGTTGTTCAGATTTTTGTTACTCTAATGGATGGTAGCCTTGTCATTATGGAAGGTAGTCTGTTGTCGAGATTTTTGTTATTCCATTGGATGGTAGCCTTGTCATTACGGAAGGAACTTATTGTCGATATTTTTGATACTCCAATGGATGTTAGCCTTGTCATTACGGAAGGTAGTCTGTTGTCAAGATTTTTGTTACCCCAATGGATGGTAGCCTTGTAATTATGGAAGGTAGTCTGTTGTCGAGATTTTCGTCACTCCAATGGATTGTAGCCTTGTCATTATGGAAGGTAGTCTGTTGTTCAGATTTTTGTTACCCTAATGGATGGTAGCCTTGTCATTATTGAAGGAAGTCTGTTGTCGATATCTTTGTTACTCCAATGGATGATAGCCTTGTCATTATGCAAGGTAGTCTGTTGTTCAGATTTTTGTTACTCTAATGGATGGTAGCCTTGTCATTATGGAAGGTAGTCTGTTGTCTATATTTTTGTTACTCTAATGAATGATAGCCTTGTCAATATGGAAGGTAGTCCTTCGTTAAGATTTTTGTTACTCCAATGGATTATAGCCTTGTCATTATGGAAGGTAGTCTATTGTTCAGATTTTTGTTACTCCAATGGATGGTAGCCTTGTCATTCTGGAAGGTAGTCGGTTGTCGAGATTTTTGTTATTCCATTGGATGGTAGCCTTGTCATTACGGAAGGCATTTATTGTCGATATTTTTGATACTCTATTGGATGGTAGCATTGTCATTGCGGAAGGTAGTCTATTGTCAAGTTTTTTGTTACCCCAATAGATGGTAGCCTTGTAATTATGGAAGGTAGTCTGTTGTCGATATCTTTGTTACTCCAATGGATGATAGCCTTGTCATTATACAAGGTAGTCTGTTGTTCAGATTTTTGTTACTCTAATGGATGGTAGCCTTCTCATTATGGAAGGTAGTCTGTAGTCGATATTTTTGTTAGTCCAATGAATGGTAGCCTTGTCAATATGGAAGGTAGTCTGTCGTTAAGATTTTTGTTACTCCAATGGATTATAGCCTTGTCATTATGGAAGGTAGTCTGTTGTTCAGATTTTTGTTACTCCAATCGATGGTAGCCTAGTCATTATGGAAGGTAGTCTGTTGTAGAGATTTTTGTTATTCCATTGGATGGTAGCCTTGTCATTACGGAAGGCACTTATTGTCGATATTTTTGGTACTCCAATGGATGGTAGCCTTGTCATTACGGAAGGTAGTCTGTTGTCAAGATTTTTGTTACCCCAATGGATGGTAGCCTTGTAATTATGGAAGGTAGTCTGTTGTTAAGATTGTTGTTACTCTAATGGATGGTAGCCTTATCATTATGGAAGGTAGTCCGTTGTCGATATTTTTGTTACTCCAATGAATGGTAGCCTTGTCAATATGGAAGGTAGTCGGTCGTTAAGATTTTTGTTACTCCAATGGATTATAGCCTTGTCATTATGGAAGGTAGTCTGTTGTTCAGATTTTTGTTACTCCAATGGATGGTAGCCTTGTCATTATGGAAGGTAGTCGGTTGTCGAGATTTTTGTTATTCCATTGGATGGTAGCCTTGTCATTACGGAAGGCACTTATTGTCGATATTTTTGATACTCTATTGGATGGTAGCCTTGTCATTGCGGAAGGTAGTCTGTTGTCAAGTTTTTTGTTACCCCAATGGATGGTAGCCTTGTAATTATGGAAGGTAGTCTGTTGTCGAGATTTTTGTTACTCCAATGGATGGTAGCCTTGTCATTATGGAAGGTAGTCTATTGTTGAGATTTCTGTTACTCCAATGGATTGTAGCCTTGTCATTATGGAAGGTAGTCTTTTGTCCATATTTTTGTTACACCAACTGATGGTAGCCTTGTCATTATTGAAGGTAGTCTGTTGTCGATATCTTTGTTACTCCAATGGATGATAGCCTTGTCATTATGCAAGGTAGTCTTTTGTTCATATTTTTGTTACTCTAATGGATGGTAGCCTTGTCATTATGGAAGGTAGTCTGTTGTCGAGATTTTTGTTACTCCAATGGATGGTAGCCTTGTCATTATAGAAGGTAGTCTAATGTTGAGATGTTTGTTACTCCACTGGATTGTAGCCTTGTCATTATGGAAGGTAGTCTTTTGTCCAGATTTTTGTTACTCCAATGGATGGTAGCCTTGTCATTATTGAAGGTAGTCTGTTGTTTATATCTTTGTTACTCCAATGGATGATAGCCTTGTCATTATGCAAGGTAATCTGTTGTTCAGATTTTTGTTACTCTAATGGATGGTAGCCTTCTCATTATGGAAGGTAGTCTGTAGTCGATATTTTTGTTAGTCCAATGAATGGTAGCCTTGTCAATATGGAAGGTAGTCTGTCGTTAAGATTTTTGTTACTCCAATGGATTATAGCCTTGTCATTATGGAAGGGAGTCTGTTGTTCAGGTTTTTGTTACTCCAATCGATGGTAGCCTAGTCATTATGGAAGGTAGTCTGTTGTAGAGATTTTTGTTATTCCATTGGATGGTAGCCTTGTCATTACGGAAGGCACTTTTTGTCGATATTTTTGATACTCCAATGGATGGTAGCCTTGTCATTATGGAAGGTAGTCTGTTGTCAAGATTTTTGTTACCCCAATGGATGGTAGCCTTGTAATTATGGAAGGTAGTTTATTGTCGAGATTTTTGTTACTCCAATGGATTGTAGCCTTGTCATTATGGAAGGTAGTCTGTTGTCAATATTTTTGTTACTCCAATGAATGGTAGCCTTGTCAATATGGAAGGTAGTCTGTCGTTAAGATTTTTGATACCCCAATGGATGGTAGCCTTGTCATTACGGAAGGTAGTCTGTTGTTTAGATTTTTGTTCCTCCAATAGATGGTAGCCTTGTCATTATGGAAGGTAGTCTGTTGTTCAGATTTTTGTTACTCCAAT
Source organism: Vicia faba (assembly GCA_948472305.1). Taxonomy (NCBI): domain Eukaryota; kingdom Viridiplantae; phylum Streptophyta; class Magnoliopsida; order Fabales; family Fabaceae; genus Vicia; species Vicia faba. The sequence continues at coordinate 851,504,966 of OX451739.1, forward strand.
GGATGGTAGCCTTGTCATTATGGAAGGTAGTCTGTTGTCGATATTTTTGTTATTCCATTGGATGGTAGCCTTGTCATTACGGAAGGCACTTATTATCAATATTTTTGATACCCCAATGGATGGTAGCCTTGTAATTATGGAAGGTAGTCTGTTGTCTAGATTTTTGTTACTCCAATGGATGGTAGCCTTGTCATTCTGGAAGGTAGTCGGTTGTCGAGATTTTTGATATTCCAATGGATGGTAGCCTTGTAATTATGGAAGGTAGTCTGTTGTTAAGATTGTTGTTACTCTAATGGATGGTAGCCTTATCATTATGGAAGGTAGTCCGTTGTCGATATTTTTGTTACTCCAATGAATGGTAGCCTTGTCAATATGGAAGGTAGTCGGTCGTTAAGATTTTTGTTACTCCAATGGATTATAGCCTTGTCATTATGGAAGGTAGTCTGTTGTTCAGATTTTTGTTACTCCAATGGATGGTAGCCTTGTCATTATGGAAGGTAGTCGGTTGTCGAGATTTTTGTTATTCCATTGGATGGTAGCCTTGTCATTACGGAAGGCACTTATTGTCGATATTTTTGATACTCTATTGGATGGTAGCCTTGTCATTGCGGAAGGTAGTCTGTTGTCAAGTTTTTTGTTACCCCAATGGATGGTAGCCTTGTAATTATGGAAGGTAGTCTGTTGTCGAGATTTTTGTTACTCCAATGGATGGTAGCCTTGTCATTATGGAAGGTAGTCTATTGTTGAGATTTCTGTTACTCCAATGGATTGTAGCCTTGTCATTATGGAAGGTAGTCTTTTGTCCAGATTTTTGTTACTCCAATGGATGGTAGCCTTGTCATTATTGAAGGTAGTCTGTTGTCGATATCTTTGTTACTCCAATGGATGATAGCCTTATCATTATGTAAGGTAGTCTTTTGTTCAGATTTTTGTTACTCTAATGGATGGTAGCCTTGTCATTATGGAAGGTAGTCTGTTGTCGATATTTTTGTTACTCCAATGAATTGTAGCCTTGTCATTATGGAGGGTAGTCTGTTGTCGAGATTTTTGTTACCCCAATGGATGGTAGCCTTGTAATTATGGAAGGTAGTTTGTTGTCGAGATTTTTGTTACTCCAATGGATGGTAGCCTTGTCATTATGGAAGGTAGTCGGTCATTGAGAATTCTGTTACTCCAATGGATTTTAGCCTTGTCATTATGTAAGGTAGTCTGTTGTTCAGATTTTTGTTACTCCAATGGATGTTAGCCTTGTCATTATGGAAGGTAGTCTGTTGTTGATATTTTTGTTATTCCGATGGATGGTAACCTTGTCATTATGGAAGGTAGTCTTTTGTCCAGATTTTTGTTACTCTAATGGATGGTAGCCTTGTCATTATTGAAGGTAGTTTGTTGTCGATATCTTTGTTATTCCAATGGATGATAGCCTTGTCATTATGCAAGCTAGTCTGTTGTTCAGATTTTTGTTACTCTAATGGATGGTAGCCTTGTCATTATGGAAGGTAGTCTGTTTTCGATATTTTTGTTACTCCAATGAATGGTATCCTTGTCAATATGGAAGGTAGTATGTCGTTAATATTTTTGTTACTCCAATGGATTATAGCCTTGTCATTATGGAAGGTAGTCTGTTGTTCAGATTTTTGTTACTCTAATGGATGGTAGCCTTGTCATTATGGAAGGTAGTCTGTTGTCGAGATTTTTGTTATTCCATTGGATGGTAGCCTTGTCATTACGGAGGGCACTTATTGTCGATATTTTTGATACCCCAATGGACGGTAGCCTTGTCATTACGGAAGGTAGTCTGTTGTCAAGTATTTTGTTACCCCAATGGATGGTAGCCTTGTAATTATGGAAGGTAGTCTGTTGTCGAGATTTTTGTTACTCCAATGGATGGTAGCCTTGTCATTATGGAAGGTAGTCTATTGTCGAGATTTTTGTTACTCCAATGGATTGTAGCCTTGTCATTATGGAAGGCAGTCTGTTGTTCAGATTTTTGTTACTCTAATGGATGGTAGCCTTGTCATTATGGAAGGTAGTTTGTTGTCGATATTTTTGTTACTCCAATGAATGGTAGCCTTGTCAATATGGAAGGTAGTCTGTCGTTAATATTTTTGTTACTCCAATGGATTATAGCCTTGTCATTATGGAAGGTAGTCTGTTGTTCAGATTTTTGTTACTCCAATGGATGGTAGCCTTGTCATTCTGGAAGGTAGTCGGTTGTCGAGATTTTTGTTATTCCATTGGATGGTAGCCTTGTCATTACGTAAGGCACTTATTGTCGATATTTTTGATACTCTATTGGATGGTAGCCTTGTCATTACAGAAGGTAGTCTGTTGTCAAGTTTTTTGTTACCCCAATGGATGGTAGCCTTGTAATTATGGAAGGTAGTCTGTTGTCGAGATTTTTGTTACTCCAATGGATGGTAGCCTTGTCATTATGGAAGGTAGTCTATTGTTGAGATTTCTGTTACTCCAATGGATTGTAGCCTTGTCATTATGGAAGGTAGTCTTTTGTCCAGATTTTTGTTACTCCAATGGATGTTAGCCTTGTGATTATTGAAGGTAGTCTGTTGTCGATATCTTTGTTACTCCAATGGATGATAGCCTTGTCATTATGCAAGGTAGTCTGTTGTTCAGATTTTTGTTACTCTAATGGATGGTAGCCTTGTCATTATGGAAGGTGGTCTATTGTCGATATTTTTGTTACTCCAATGAATTGTAGCCTTGTCATTATGGAAGGTAGTCTGTTGTCGAGATTTTTGTTACCCCAATGGATGGTAGCCTTGTAATTATGGAAGGTAGTTTGTTGTCGATATTTTTGTTACTCCAATGAATGGTAGCCTTGTTAATATGGAAGGTAGTCTGTCGTTAAGATTTTTGTTACTCCAATGGATTATAGCCTTGTCATTATGGAAGGTAGTCTGTTGTTTAGATTTTTGTTACTCCAATGGATGGTAGCCTTGTCATTCTGGAAGGTAGTCGGTTGTCGAGATTTTTGTTATTCCATTTGATGGTAGCCTTGTCATTACGGAAGGTACTTATTGTTGATATTTTTGATACTCTATTGGATGGTAGCCTTGTCATTGCGGAAGGTAGTCTGTTGTCAAGTTTTTTGTTACCCCAATGGATGGTAGCCTTGTAATTATGGAAGGTAGTCTGTTGTCGAGATTTTTGTTACTTCAATGGATGGTAGCCTTGTCATTATGGAAGGTAGTCTATTGTTGAGATTTCTGTTACTCCAATGGATTGTAGCCTTGTCATTATGGAAGGTAGTCTTTTGTCCAGATTTTTTTTACTCTAATGGATGGTAGCCTTGTCATTATGGAAGGTGGTCTGTTGTCGATATTTTTGTTACTCCAATGAATTGTAGCCTTGTCATTATGGAAGGTAGTCTGTTGTCGAGATTTTTGTTACCCCAATGGATGGTAGCCTTGTAATTATGGAAGGTAGTTTGTTGTCGAGATTTTTGTTACTCCAATGGATGGTAGCCTTGTCATTATGGAAGGTAGTCGGTCGTTCAGAATTCTGTTACTCCAATGGATTTTAGCCTTGTCATTATGTAACGTAGTCTGTTGTTCAGATTTTTGTTACTCTAATGGATGGTAGCCTTGTCATTATGGAAGGTAGTTTGTTGTCGATATTTTTGTTACTCCAATGAATGATAGCCTTGTCAATATAGAAGGTAGTCCGTCGTTAAGATTTTTGTTACTCCAATGGATTATAGCCTTGTCATTATGGAAGGTAGTTTGTTGTCGATATTTTTGTTACTCCAATGAATGATAGCCTTGTCAATATAGAAGGTAGTCTGTTGTTCAGATTTTTGTTACTCCAATGGATGGTAGCCTTGTCATTATGGAAGGTAGTCTGTTGTCGAGATTTTTGTTATTCCATTGGATGGTAGCCTTGTCATTACGGTAGGCACTTATTGTCGATATTTTTGATACTCTAATGGATGGTAGCCTTGTCATTGAGGAAGGTAGTTTGTTGTCAAGTTTTTTGTTACCCCAATGGATGGTAGCCTTGTAATTATGGAAGGTAGTCTGTTGTCAAGATTTTTGTTACCCCAATGGATGGTATCCTTGTAATTATGAAAGGTAGTCTATTGTCGAGATTTTTGTTACTCCAACGGATTGTAGCCTTGTCATTATGGAAGGTAGTCTGTTGTTCAAATTTTTGTTACTCTTATGGATGGTAGCCTTGTCATTATGGAAGGTAGTCTGTTGTCGATATTTTTGTTACTCCAATGAATGGTAGCCTTGTCAATATGGAAGGTAGTCTGTCGTTAAGATTTTTGTTACTCCAATGGATTATAGCCTTGTCATTATGGAAGGTAGTCTGTTGTTCAGATTTTTGTTACTCCAATGGATGGTAGCCTTGTCATTATGGAAGGTAGTCTGTTGTCGAGATTTTTGTTATTCCATTGGCTGGTAGCCTTGTCATTACGGAAGGAACTTATTGGTGATATTTTTGATACCCCAATGGATGGTAGCCTTGTCATTATGGAAGGTAGTCTGTTGTCAAGATTTTTGTTACCCCAATGGATGGTAGCCTTGTCAATATGGAAGGTAGTATGTCGTTAATATTTTTTTTACTCCAATGGATTATAGCCTTGTCATTATGGAAGGTAGTCTGTTGTTCAGATTATTGTTACTCTAATGGATGGTAGCCTTGTCATTATGGAAGGTAGTCTGTTGTCGAGATTTTTGTTATTCCATTGGATGGTAGCCTTGTCATTACGGAGGGCACTTATTGTCGATATTTTTGATACTCCAATGGATGTTACCCTTGTCATTACGGAAGGTAGTCTGTTGTCAATATTTTTGTTACCCCAATGAATGGTAGCCTTGTAATTATGGAAGGTAGTCTGTTGTCGAGATTTTTGTTATTCCATTGGATGGTAGCCTTGTCATTACGGAAGGCACTTATTGTCGATATTTTTGATACTCTAATGGATGGTAGCCTTGTCATTGAGGAAGGTAGTCTATTGTCAAGTTTTTTGTTACCCCAATGGATAATAGCCTTGTAATTATGGAAGGTAGTCTGTTGTCGAGATTTTTGTTACTCCAATGGATGGTAGCCTTGTCATTATAGAAGGTAGTCTATTGTTGAGATTTCTGTTACTCCACTGGATTGTAGCCTTGTCATTATGGAAGGTAGTCTTTTGTCCAGATTTTTGTTACTCCAATGGATGGTAGCCTTGTCATTATTGAAGGTAGTCTGTTGTCGATATCTTTGTTACTCCAATGGATGATAGCCTTGTCATTATGAAAAGTAGTCTGTTGTTCAGATTTTTGTTGCTCTAATGGATGGTAGCCTTCTCATTATGGAAGGTAGTTTGTTGTCGATATTTTTGTTAGTCCAATGAATGGTAGCCTTGTCAATATGGAAGGTAGTCTGTCTTTAAGATTTTTGATACTCCAATGGATTATAGCCTTGTCATTATGGAAGGTAGTATGTTGTTAAGATTTTTGTTACTCCAATCGATGGTAGCCTAGTCATTATGGAAGGTAGTCTGTTGTAGAGATTTTTGTTATTCCATTGGATGGTAGCCTTGTCATTACGGAAGGCACTTATTGTCGATATTTTTGATACTCCAATGGATGGTAGCCTAGTCATTACGGAAGGTAGTCTGTTGTCAAGATTTTTGTTACCCCAATGGATTGTATCCTTGTAATTATGGAAGGTAGTCTATTGTCGAGATTTTTGTTACTCCAACGGATTGTAGCCTTGTCATTATGGAAGGTAGTCTGTTGTCCAGATTTTTGTTACTCTAATAGATGGTAGCCTTGTCATTATGGAAGGTAGTCTGTTGTCGATATTTTTGTTACTCCAATGAATTATAGCCTTGTCAATATGGAAGGTAGTCAGTCGTTAAGATTTTTGTTACTCCAATGGATTATAGCCTTGTCATTATGGAAGGTAGTCTGTTGTTCAGATTTTTGTTACTCCAATGGATGGTAGCCTTGTCATTATGGAAGGTAGTTTGTTGTCGAGATTTTTGTTATTCCATTGGATGGTAGCCTTGTCATTACGGAAGGAACTTATTGTCGATATTTTTGATACCCCAATGGATGGTAGCATTGTCATTACGGAAGGTAGTCTGTTGTCAAGATTTTTGTTACCCCAATGGATGGTAGCCTTGTAATTATGGAAGGTAGTCTGTTGTCGAGATTTTTGTTACTCCAATGGATGGTAGCCTTATCATTATGGAAGGTAGTCTATTGTCGAGATTTTTGTTACTCCAATGGATTGTAGCCTTGTCATTATGGAAGGCAGTCTGTTGTTCAGATTTTTGTTACTTTAATGGATGGTAGCCTTGTCATTATGGAAGGTAGTCTGTTGTCGATATTTTTGTTACTCCAATGAATGGTAGCCTTGTCAATATGGAAGGTAGTCTGTCGTTAAGATTTTTGTTACTCCAATGGATTATAGCCTTGTCATTATGGAAGGTAGTCTGTTGTTCAAATTTTTGTTACTCCAATGGATGGTAGCCTTGTCATTCTTGAAGGTAGTCGGTTGTCGAGATTTTTGATATTCCATTGGATGGTAGCCTTGTCATTACGGAAGGCACTTATTATCGATAGTTTTGATACTCTATTGGATGGTAGCCTTGTCATTGCGGAAGGTAGTATGTTGTCAAGTTTTTTGTTACCCTAATGGATGGTAGCCTTGTAATTATGGAAGGTAGTCTGTTGTCGAGATTTTTGTTACTCCAATGGATGGTAGCCTTGTCATTATGGAAGGTAGTCTATTGGTGAGATTTCTGTTACTCCAATGGATTGTAGCCTTGTCATTATGGAAGGTAGTCTTTTGTCCAGATTTTTGTTACTCCAATGGATGGTAGCCTTGTCATTATTGAAGGTAGTTTGTTGTCGATATCTTTGTTACTCCAATGGATGATAGCCATGTCATTATGCAAGGTAGTCTGTTGTTCAGATTTTTGTTACTCTAATGGATTGTAGCCTTGTCATTATGGAAGGTAGTCTGTTGTCGATATTTTTGTTACTCCAATGAATTGTAGCCTTGTCATTATGGAAGGTAGTCTGTTGTCGAGATTTTTGTTACCCCAATGGATGGTAGCCTTGTAATTATGGAAGGTAGTTTGTTGTCGAGATTTTTGTTACTCCAATGGATGGTAGCCTTGTCATTATTGAAGGTAGTCGGTCGTTGAGAATTCTGTTACTCCAATGGATTTTGGCCTTGTCATTATGTAAGGTAGTCTGTTGTTCAGATTTTTGTTACTCCAATGGATGTTAGCCTTGTCATTATGGAAGGTAGTCTGTTGTTGATATTTTTGTTATTCCGATGGATGGTAACCTTGTAATTATGGAAGGTAGTCTTTTGTCCAGATTTTTGTTACTCCAATGGATGGTAGCCTTGTCATTATTGAAGGTAGTCTGTTGTCGATATCTTTGTTACTCCAATGGATGATAGCCTTGTCATTATGCAAGGTAGTCTGTTGTTCAGATTTTTGTTACTCTAATGGATGGTAGCCTTCTCATTATGGAAGGTAGTCTGTTGTCGATATTTTTGTTACTCCAATGAATGGTAGCCTTGTCAATATGGAAGGTAGTCTGTCGTTAAGATTTTTGTTACTCCAATGGATTATATCCTTGTCATTATGGAAGGTAGTCTGTTGTTCAGATTTTTGTTACTCCAATGGATGGTAGCCTTGTCATTATGGAAGGTAGTCTGTTGTAGAGATTTTTGTTATTCCATTGGATGGTAGCCTTGTCATTACGGAAGGCACTTATTGTCGATATTTTTGATACCCCAATGTATGGTAGCCTTGTCATTACGGAAGGTCACCTGTTGTCAAGATTTTTGTTACCCCAAAGGATGGTAGCCTTGTAATTATGGAAGGTAGTCCGTTGTCGAGATTTTTGTTACTCCAATGGATAGTAGCCTTGTCATTATGGAAGGTAGTCTATTGTTGAGATTTTTGTTACACCAATGGATTGTAGCCTTGTCATTATTGAAGGTAGTCTGTTGTCGATATTGTTACTCCAATGGATGATAGCCTTGTCATTATGCAAGGTAAGCTGTTGTTCAAATTTTTGTTACTCTAAAGGATGGTAGCCTTCTCATTACGGAAGGCACTTATTGTCGATATTTTTGATACTCCAATGGATGGTAGCCTTGTCATTACGGAAGGTAGTCTATTGTCACGGTTTTTGTTACCCCAATGGATGGTAGCCTTGTAATTATGGAATGTAGTCTGTTGTCGAGATTTTTTTTACTCTAATGGATTGTAGCCTTGTCATTATGGAAGGTAGTCTGTTGTTCAGATTTTTGTTACTCTAATGGATGGTAGGCTTTTCATTATGGAAGGTATTCTGTTGTCGATATTTTTGTTACTCCAATGAATGGTAGCCTTGTCAATATGGAAGGTAGTCTATCGTTAAGATTTTTGTTACTCCAATGGATAATAGCCTTGTCATTATGGAAAGTAGTCTGTTGTTCAGATTTTTGTTACTCCAATGGATGGTAGCCTTGTCATTATGGAAGGTAGTCTGTTGTCGAGATTTTTGTTATTCCATTGGATGGTATCCTTGTCATTACGGAAGGCACTTATTATCGATATTTTTCATACCCCAATGGACGGTAGCCTTGTCATTAGAAAGGTAGTCTGTTGTCAAGATTTATTTTACCCCAATGGATGGTAGCCTTGTAATTCTGGAAGGTAGTCTATTTTCGAGATTTTTGTTACTCCAATGGATTGTAGCCTTGTCATTATGGAAGGTAGTATGTTGTTCAGATTTTTGTTATTCTAATGGATGATAGCCTTGTCATTATGAAAGGTAGTCTATTGTCGATATTTTTGTTACTCTAATGAATGGTAGCCTTGTCAATATGGAAGGTAGTTTGTCGTTAAGATTTTTGTTACTCCAATGGATTATAGCCTTGTCATTATGGAAGGTAGTCTGTTGTTCAAATTTTTGTTACTCCAATGGATGGTAGCCTTGTCTTTCTGGAAGGTAGTCTGTTGTCGAGATTTTTGTTATTCCATTGGATGGTAGCCTTGTCATTACGGAAGGCACTTATTGTCGATATTTTTGATACTCCAATGGATGGTAGCCTTGTCATTACGGAAGGTAGTTTGTTGTCAAGATTTTTGTTACTCCAATGGATTGTAGCCTTGTCATTATGGAAGGTAGTCTGTTGTTCAGATTTTTGTTACTCCAATGGATGGTAGCCTTTTCATTATGGAAGGTAGTCTATTGTCGAGATTTTTGTTATTCCATTGGATGGTAGCCTTGTCATTACGGAAGGCACTTATTTTTGATATTTTTGATACCCCAATGGATGGTAGCCTTGTCATTACGGAAGGTAGTCTGTTGTTCAGATTTTGGTTCCTCCAATGGATGTTAGCCTTCTCATTATGGAAGGTAGTGTGTTGTCGAGATTTTTGTTACTCCAATGGATGGTAGCCTTGTCATTATGGAAGGTAGTCTGTTGTCGAGATTTTTGTTATTCCATTGGATGGTAGCCTTGTATATATGAAAGGTAGTTTGTTGTCGAGATTTTTGTTACTCCAATGGATGGTAGCCTTGTCATTATGGAAGGTAGTCTGTTGTCGAGATGTTTTTTACCCCAATGGATGGTAGCCTTGTAATTATGGAAGGTAGTTTGTTGTCGAGATTTTTGTTACTCTAATGGATGGTAGACTTGTAATTATGGAAGGTAGTCGGTTGTTGAGAATTATGTTACTCCAATGGATTGTAGCCTTGTCATTATGGAAGGTAGTCTTTTGTCCAGATTTTTGTTACTCCAATGGATGGTAGCCTTGTCATTATTGAAGGTAGTCTATTGTCGATATTGTTACTCCAATGGATGATAGCCTTGTCATTATGCAAGGTAGTCTGTTGTTCAGATTTTTGTTACTCTAATGGATGGTAGCCTTCTCATTACGGAAGGCATTATTGTCGATATTTTTGATACTCCAATGGATGGTATCCTTGTCATTACGGAAGGTAGTCTATTGTCAAGGTTTTTGTTACCCCAATGGATGGTAGCCTTGTAATTATGGAATGTAGTCTGTTGTCGAGATTTTTTTTACTCTAATGGATTGTAGCCTTGTCATTATGGAAGGTAGTCTGTTGTTCAGATTTTTGTTACTCTAATGGATGGTAGGCTTATCATTATGGAAGGTATTCTGTTGTCGATATTTTTGTTACTCCAATGAATGGTAGCCTTGTCAATATGGAAGGTAGTCTGTCGTTAAGATTTTTGTTACTCCAATGGATAATAGCCTTGTCATTATGGAAAGTAGTCTGTTGTTCAGATTTTTGTTACTCCAATGGATGGTAGCCTTGTCATTATGGAAGGTAGTCTGTTGTCGAGATTTTTGTTATTCCATTGGATGGTATCCTTGTCATTACGGAAGGCACTTATTATCGATATTTTTCATACCCCAATGGATGGTAGCCTTGTCATTAGAAAGGTAGTCTGTTGTCAAGATTTTTTTTACCCCAATGGATGGTAGCCTTGTAATTCTGGAAGGTAGTCTATTTTCGAGATTTTTGTTACTCCAATGGATTGTAGCCTTGTCATTATGGAAGGTAGTATGTTGTTTAGATTTTTGTTACTCTAATGGATGGTAGCCTTGTCATTATGAAAGGTAGTCTATTGTCGATATTTTTGTTACTCTAATGAATGGTAGCCTTGTCAATATGGAAGGTAGTTTGTCGTTAAGATTTTTGTTACTCCAATGGATTATAGCCTTGTCATTATGGAAGGTAGTCTGTTGTTCAAATTTTTGTTACTCCAATGGATGGTATCCTTGTCATTATGGAAGGTAGTCTGTTGTCGAGATTTTTGTTATTCCATTGGATGGTATCCTTGTCATTACAGAAGGCACTTATTATCGATATTTTTCATACCCCAATGGATGGTAGCCTTGTCATTAGAAAGGTAGTCTGTTGTCAAGATTTTTGTTACCCCAATTGATGGTAGCCTTGTAATTATGGAAGGTAGTCTATATTCGAGATTTTTGTTACTCCAATGGATTGTAGCCTTGTCATTATGGAAGGTAGTATGTTGTTCAGATTTTTGTTACTCTAATGGATGGTAGCCTTGTCATTATGAAAGGTAGTCTATTGTCGATATTTTTGTTACTCTAATGAATGGAAGCCTTGTCAATATGGAAGGTAGTTTGTCGTTAAGATTTTTGTTACTCCAATGGATTATAGCCTTGTCATTATGGAAGGTAGTCTGTTGTTCAAATTTTTGTTACTCCAATGGATGGTAGCCTTGTCTTTCTGGAAGGTAGTCTGTTGTCGAGATTTTTGTTATTCCATTGGATGGTAGCCTTGTCATTACGGAAGGCACTTATTGTCGATATTTTTGATACTCCAATGGATGGTAGCCTTGTCATTACGGAAGGTAGTTTGTTGTCAAGATTTTTGTTACTCCAATGGATTGTAGCCTTGTCATTATGGAAGGTAGTCTGTTGTTCAGATTTTTGTTACTCCAATGGATGGTAGCCTTTTCATTATGGAAGGTAGTCTATTGTCGAGATTTTTGTTATTCCATTGGATGGTAGCCTTGTCATTACAGAAGGCACTTATTTTTGATATTTTTGATACCCCAATGGATGGTAGCCTTGTCATTACGGAAGGTAGTCTGTTGTTCAGATTTTTGTTCCTCCAATGGATGTTAGCCTTCTCATTATGGAAGGTAGTGTGTTGTCGAGATTTTTGTTACTCCAATGGATGGTAGCCTTGTCATTATGGAAGGTAGTCTGTTGTCGAGATTTTTGTTACCCCAATGGATGATAGCCTTGTATATATGAAAGGTAGTTTGTTGTCGAGATTTTTGTTACTCCAATGGATGGTAGCCTTGTCATTATGGAAGGTAGTCTGTTGTCGAGATGTTTTTTACCCCAATGGATGGTAGCCTTGTAATTATGGAAGGTAGTTTGTTGTCGAGATTTTTGTTACTCTAATGGATGGTAGACTTGTAATTATGGAAGGTAGTCGGTTGTTGAGAATTCTGTTACTCCAATGGATTGTAGCCTTGTCATTATGGAAGGTAGTCTTTTGTCCAGATTTTTGTTACTCCAATGGATGGTAGCCTTGTCATTATTGAAGGTAGTTTGTTGTCGATATTGTTACTCCAATGGATGATAGCCTTGTCATTATGCAAGGTAGTCTGTTGTTCAGATTTTAGTTACTCTAATGGATGGTAGCCTTCTCATTACGGAAGGCACTTATTGTCGATATTTTTGATACTCCAATGGATGGTAGCCTTGTCATTACGGAAGGTAGTCTATTGTCAAGGTTTTTGTTAGCCCAATGGATGGTAGCCTTGTAATTATGGAATGTAGTCTGTTGTCGAGATTTTTTTTACTCTAATGGATTGTAGCCTTGTCATTATGGAAGGTAGTCTGTTGTTCAGATTTTTGTTACTCTAATGGATGGTAGGCTTGTCATTATGGAAGGTATTCTGTTGTCGATATTTTTGTTACTCCAATGAATGGTAGCCTTGTCAATATGGAAGGTAGTCTGTTGTTAAGATTTTTGTTACTCCAATGGATAATAGCCTTGTCATTATGGAAAGTAGTTTGTTGTTCAGATTTGTGTTACTCCAATGGATGGTAGCCTTGTCATTATGGAAGGTAGTCTGTTGTCGAGATTTTTGTTATTCCATTGGATGGTATCCTTGTCATTACGGAAGGCACTTATTATCGATATTTTTCATACCCCAATGGATGGTAGCCTTGTCATTAGAAAGGTAGTCTGTTGTCAAGATTTTTTTTACCCCAATGGATGGTAGCCTTGTAATTCTGGAAGGTAGTCTATTTTCGAGATTTTTGTTACTCCAAAGGATTGTAGCCTTGTCATTATGGAAGGTAGTATGTTGTTCAGATTTTTGTTACTCTAATGGATGGTAGCCTTGTCATTATGAAAGGTAGTCTATTGTCGATATTTTTGTTACTCTAATGAATGGTAGCCTTGTCAATATGGAAGGTAGTTTGTCGTTAAGATTTTTGTTACTCCAATGGATTATAGCCTTGTCATTATGGAAGGTAGTCTGTTGTTCAAATTTTTGTTACTCCAATGGATGGTAGCCTTGTCATTCTGGAAGGTAGTCTGTTGTCGAGATTTTTGTTATTTCATTGGATGGTAGCCTTGTCATTACGGAAGGCACTTATTGTCGAAATTTTTGATACTCCAATGGATGGTAGCCTTGTCATTACGGAAGGTAGTTTGTTGTCAAGATTTTTGTTACTCCAATGGATTGTAGCCTTGTCATTATGGAAGGTAGTCTGTTGTTCAGATTTTTGTTACTCCAATGGATGGTAGCCTTTTCATTATGGAAGGTAGTCTATTGTCGAGATTTTTGTTATTCCATTGGATGGTAGCCTTGTCATTACGGAAGGCACTTATTTTTGATATTTTTGATACCCCAATGGATGGTAGCCTTGTCATTACGGAAGGTAGTCTGTTGTTCAGATTTTTGTTCCTCCAATGGATGTTAGCCTTCTCATTATGGAAGGTAGTGTGTTGTCGAGATTTTTGTTACTCCAATGGATGGTAGCCTTGTCATTATGGAAGGTAGTCTGTTGTCGAGATTTTTGTTACCCCAATGGATGGTAGCCATGTATATATGAAAGGTAGTTTGTTGTCGAGATTTTTGTTACTCCAATGGATGGTAGCCTTGTCATTATGGAAGGTAGTTTGTTGTCGAGATGTTTTTTACCCCAATGGATGGTAGCCTTGTAATTATGGAAAGTAGTTTGTTGTCGAGATTTTTGTTACTCCAATGGATGGTAGACTTGTAATTATGGAAGGTAGTCGGTTGTTGAGAATTCTGTTACTCCAATGGATTATAGCCTTGTCATTATGTAAGGTAGTCTGTTGTTCAGATTTTTGTTACTCTAATGGATGTTAGCCTTGTCATTATGGAAGGTGATCTTTTGTTGATATTTTTGTTATTCCGATGGATGGTAACCTTGTCATTATGGAAGGTAGTCTTTTGTCCAAATTTTTGTTACTCCAATGGATGGTAGCCTTGTCATTATTGAAAGAAGTTTGTTGTCGATATCTTTGTTACTCCAATGGATGATAGCCTTGTCATTATGCAAGGTAGTCTGTTGTTAAGATTTTTGTTACTCTAATGGATGGTAGCCTTGTCATTATGGAAGGTAGTCTGTTTTCGATATTTTTGTTATTCCATTGGATGGTAGCCGTGTCATTACAGAAGGCACTTATTGTCGATATTTTCGATACTCCAATGGATGTTAGCCTTGTCATTATAGAAGGTAGTCTGTTGTCAAGATTTTTGTTACCCCAATGGATTGTAGCCTTGTAATGATGGAAGGTAGTCTGTTGTAGAGATTTTTGTTACTCCAATGGATTGTAGCCTTGTCATTATGGAAGGTAGTCTGTTGTTCATATTTTTGTTACTCTAATGGATGGCAGCCTTGTCATTATGGAAGGTAGTCAGTTGTCGATATTTTTGTTACTCAAATGAATTATAGCCTTGTCAATATGGAAGGTAGTCAGTCGTTAAGATTTTTGTTACTCCAATGGATTATATCCTTGTCATTATGGAAGGTAGTCTGTTGTTCAGATTTTTGTTACTCCAATGGATGGTAGCCTTGTCATTCTGGAAGGTAGTCTGTTGTTGAGATTTTTGTTATTCCATTGGATGGTAGCCTTGTCATTACGGAAGGCACTTATTGTCGATATTTTTGATACTCTAATGGATGGTAGCCTTGTCATTGCGGAAGGTAGTCTGTTGTCAAATTTTTTGTTACCCCAATGGATGGTAGCCTTGTAATTATGGAAGGTAGTCTGTTGTCGAGATTTTTGTTACTCCAATGGATGGTAGCCTTGTCATTATAGAAGGTAGTCTATTGTTGAGATTTCTGTTACTACACTGGATTGTAGCCTTGTCATTAAGGAAGGTAGTCTTTTGTCCAGATTTGTGTTACTCCAATGGATGGTAGCCTTGTCATTATTGAAGGTAGTCTGTTGTCGATATCTTTGTTACTCCAATGAATGATAGCCTTGTCATTATGCAAGGTAGTCTGTTGTTCAGATTTTTGTTATTCTAATGGATGGTAGCCTTCTCATTATGGAAGGTAGTCTGTTGTCGATATTTTTGTTACTCCAATGAATGGTAGCCTTGTCAATATGGAAGGTAGTCTGCCGTTAAGATTTTTGTTACTCAAATGGATTATAGCCTTGTCATTATGGAAGGTAGTCTATTGTTCAGATTTTTGTTACTCCAATCGATGGTAGCCTAGTCATTATGGAAGGTAGTCTGTTGTCGATATTTTTGTTACTCCAATGAATGGTAGCCTTGTAAATATGGAAGGTAGTCTGTCGTTAAGATTTTTGTTACTCCAATGGATTATAGCCTTGTCATTATGGAAAGTAGTATGTTGTTTAGATTTTTGTTACTCCAATGGATGGTAGCCTTGTCATTATGGAAGGTAGTCTGTTGTCGAGATTTTTGTTATTCCATTGGATGGTAGCCTTGTCATTACGGAAGGCACTTATTGTCGATATTTTTGATACCCCAATGGATGGTAGCCTTGTCATTATGGAAGGTAGTCTGTTGTCAAGATTTTTGTTACCCCAATGGATGGTAGCCTGGTAATTATGGAAGGTAGTCTATTGTCGAGATTTTTGTTACTCCAATGGATTGTAGCCTTGTCATTAGGGAGGGTAGTCTGTTGTTCAGATTTTTGTTACTCTAATGGATGGTAGCCTTGTCATTATGAAAGGTAGTCTGCTGTCGATATTTTTGTTACTCCAATGAATGGTAGCCTTGTCAATATGGAAGGTAGTCTGTCGTTAAGATTTTTGTTACTCCAATGGATTATAGCCTTGTCATTATGGAAGGTAGTATGTTGTTCAGATTTTTGTTACTCCAATGGATGGTAGCCTTGTCATTCTGGAAGGTAGTCTGTTGTCGAGATTTTTGTTATTCCATTGGATGGTAGCCTTGTCATTACGGAAGGCACTTATTGTCGATATTTTTGATACTCCAATGGATGGTAGCCTTGTCATTACGAAAGGTAGTTTGTTGTCAAGATTTTTGTTACCCCAATGGATGGTTGCCTTGTAATTATGGAATTTAGTCTGTTGTCGAGATTTTTGTTACTCCAATGGATTGTAGCCTTGTAATTATGGAAGGTAGTCTGTTGTTCAGATTTTTGTTACTCTAATGGATGGTAGGCTTGTCATTATGGAAAGTAGTCTGTTGTCGATATTTTTGTTACTCCAATGAATGGTAGCCTTGTCAATATGGAAGGTAGTCTGTCGTTAAGATTTTTATTACTATAATGGATTATAGCCTTGTCATTAGGGAAGGTAGTCTGTTGTTCAGATTTTTGTTACTCCAATGGATGGTAGCCTTTTCATTATGGAAGGTAGTCTATTGTCGAGATTTTTGTTATTCCATTGGATGGTAGCCTTGTCATTACGGAAGGCACTTATTTTTGATATTTTTGATACCCCAATGGATGGTAGCCTTGTCATTACGGAAGGTAGACTGTTGTTCAGATTTTTGTTCCTCCAATGGATGTTAGCCTTGTCATTATGGAAGGTAGTGTGTTGTCGAGATTTTTGTTACTCCAATGGATGGTAGCCTTGTCATTATCGAAGGTAGTCTGTTGTCGAGATTTTTGTTACCCCAATGGATGGTAGTCTTGTAATTATGAAAGGTAGTTTGTTGTCGAGATTTTTGTTACTCCAATAGATGGTAGCCTTGTCATTATGGAAGGTAGTCTGTTGTCGAGATGTTTGTTACCCCAATGGATGGTAGCCTTGTAATTATGGAAGGTAGTTTGTTGTAGAGATTTTTGTTACTCCAATGGATGGTAGACTTGTCATTATGGAAGGTAATCGGTTGTTGAGAATTCTGTTACTCCAATGGATTTTAGCCTTGTCATTATGTAAAGTAGTCTGTTGTTCAGATTTTTGTTACTCCAATGGATGTTAGCCTTGTCATTATGGAAGGTAGTCTGTTGTTGATATTTTTGTTATTCCGATGGATGGTAACCTTGTCATTATGGAAGGTAGTCTTTTGTCCAGATTTTTGTTACTCCAATGGATGGTAGCCTTGTCATTATTAAAGGAAGTTTGTTGTCGATATCTTTGTTACTCCAATGGATGATAGCCTTGTCATTATGCAAGGTAGTCTGTTGTTCAGATTTTTGTTACTCTAATGGATGGTAACCTTGTCAATATGGAAGGTAGTTTGTCGTTAATATTTTTGTTACTCCAATGGATTATAGCCTTGTCATTATGGAAGGTAGTCTGTTGTTCAGATTTTTGTTACTCTAATGGATGGTAGCCTTGTCATTATGGAAGGTAGTCTGTTGTCGAGATTTTTGTTATTCCATTGGATGGTAGCCTTGTCATTACAGAAGGCACTTATTGTCGATATTTTTTATACTCCAATGGATGTTAGCCTTGTCATTACAGAAGGTAGTTTGTTGTCAAGATTTTTGTTACCCTAATGGATGGTAGCCTTGTAATGATGGAAGGTAGTCTGTTGTGGAGATTTTTGTTACTCCAATGGATTGTAGCCTGGTCATTATGGAAGGTAGTCTGTTGTTCATATTTTTGTTACTCTAATGGATGGCAGCCTTGTCATTATGGAAGGTAGTCTGTTGTCGATATTTTTGTTACTCCAATGAATGATAGCCTTGTCAATATGGAAGGTAGTCCTTCGTTAATATTTTTGTTACTCCAATGGATTATAACCTTGTCATTATGAAAGGTAGTCTGTTGTTCAGATTTTTGTTACTCCAATGGATGGTAGCCTTGTCATTATGGAAGGTAGTCTGTTGTCGAGATTTTTGTTATTCCATTGGATGGTAGCCTTGTCATTACGGAAGGCACTTATTATCGATATTTTTTATACTCTAATGGATGGTAGCCTTGTCATTGCGGAAGGTAGTCTGTTGTCAAGTTTTTTGTTACCCCAATGGATGGTAGCCTTGTAATTATGGAAGGTAGTCTGTTGTCGAGATTTTTGTTACTCCAATGGATGGTAGCCTTGTCATTATATAAGGTAGTCTATTGTTCAGATTTCTGTTACTCCACTGGATTGTAGCCTTGTCATTAAGGAAGGTAGTCTTTTGTCCAGATTTGTGTTACTCCAATGGATGGTAGCCTTGTCATTATTGAAGGTAGTCTTTTGTCGATATCTTTGTTACTCCAATGGATGACAGCCTTGTCATTATGCAAAGTAGTCTGTTGTTCAGATTTTTGTTACTCTAATGGATGGTAGCCTTCTCATTATGGAAGGTAGTATGTTGTCGATATTTTTGTTACTCCAATGAATGGTAGCCTTGTCAATATGGAAGGTAGTCTGTCGTTAATATTTTTGTTACTCAAATGGATTATAGCCTTGTCATTATGGAAGGTAGTCTGTTGTTCAGATTTTTGTTACTCCAATCGATGGTAGCCTAGTCATTATGGAAGGTAGTCTGTTGTAGAGATTTTTGTTATTCCATTGGATGGTAGCCTTGCCATTACGAAAGGTAGTATGTTGTCAAGATTTTTGTTACCCCAATGGATGGTAGCCTTGTAATTATGGAAGGTAGTCTATTGTCGAGATTTTTGGTACTCCAATGGATTGTAGCCTTGTCATTATGGAAGGTAGTCTGTTGTTCAGATTTTTGTTACTCTAATGGATGGTAGCCTTGTCATTATGGAAGGTAGTCTGTTGTCGATATTTTGGTTACTCCAATGAATGGTAGCCTTGTCAATATGGAAGGTAGTATGTCGTTAAGATTTTTGTTACTCCAATGGATTATAGCCTTATCATTATGGAAGGTAGTCTGTTGTTCAGATTTTTGTTACTCCAATGGATGGTAGCCTTGTCTTTATGGAAGGTAATCTGTTGTCGAGATTTTTGTTATTCCATTGGATGGTAGCCTTGTCATTAAGGAAGGCACTTATTGTCGATATTTTTGATACCCCAATGGATGATAGCCTTGTCATTACGGAAGGTAGTCTGTTGTCAAGATTTTTGTTACCCCAATGGATGGTAGCCTTGTAATTATGGAAGGTAGTCTGTTGTCGAAATTTTTGTTACTCCAATGGATGGTAGCCTTGTCATTATGGAAGGTAGTCTATTGTTGAGATTTCTGTTACTCCAATGGATTGTAGCCTTGTCATTATGGAAGGTAGTCTTTTGTCCAGATTTTTGTTACTCCAATGGATGGTAGCCTTGTCATTATTGAAGGTAGTCTGTTGTCGATATCTTTGTTACTCCAATGGATGATAACCTTGTCATTATGCAAGGTAGTCTGTTGTTCAGATTTGTGTTACTCTAATGGATGGTAGCCTTCTCATTACGGAAGGCACTTATTGTCGATATTTTTGATACTCCAATGGATGGTAGCCTTGTCATTACGGAAGGTAGTCTATTGTCATGATTTTTTTTACCCCAATGGATGGTAGCCTTGTAATTATGGAATGTAGTCTGTTGTCGAGATTTTTTTTACTCCAATGGATTGTAGCCTTGTCATTATGGAAGGTAGTCTGTTGTTCAGATTTTTTTTACTCTAATGGATGGTAGGCTTGTCATTATGGAAGGTAGTCTGTTGTCGATATTTTTGTTACTCCAATGAATGGTAGCCTTGTCAATATGGAAGGTAGTCTGTCGTTAAGATTTTTGTTACTCCAATGGATTATAGCCTTGTCATTATGGAAGGTAGTCTGTTGTTCAGATTTTTGTTACTCCAATGGATGGTAGCTTTGTCATTATGGAAGGTAGTCTGTTGTCGAGATTTTTGTTATTCCATTGGATGGTAGCCTTGTCATTACGGAAGGCACTTATTGTCTATATTTTTGATACCCCAATTGATGGTAGCTTTGTCATTACGGAAGGTAGTCTGTTGTCAAGATTTTTGTTACCCCAATGGATGGTAGCCTTGTAATAATGGAAGGTAGTTTATTGTCGAGATTTTTGTTACTCCAATGGATTGTAGCCTTGTCATTATTGAAGGTAGTCTGTTGTTCATATTTTTGTTACTCTAATGGATGGTAGCCTTGTCATTATGAAAGGTAGTCTGTTGTCGATATTTTTTTTACTCCAATGAATGGTAGCCTTGTCAATATGGAAGGTAGTCTGTCGTTAAGATTTTTGTTACTCCAATGGATTATAGCCTTGTCATTATGGAAGGTAGTCTGTTGTTCAGATTTTTGTTACTCCAATGGATGGTAGCCTTGTCATTCTGGAAGGTAGTCTGTTGTCGAAATTTTTATTATTCCATTGGATGGTAGCCTTGTCATTACGGAAGGCACTTATTGTCGATATTTTTGATACTCCAATGGATGGTAGCCTTGTCATTACGGAAGGTAGTTTGTTGTCAAGATTTTTGTTACCCCAATGGATGGTAGCCTTGTAATTATGGAATGTAGTCTGTTGTCGAGATTTTTGTTACTCTAATGGATTGTAGCCTTGTCATTATGGAAGGTAGTCAGTTGTTCAGATTTTTGTTACTCTAATGGATGATAGGCTTGTCATTATGGAAGGTAGTCTGTTGTCAATATTTTTGTTACTCCAATGAATGGTAGCCTTGTCAATATGGAAGGTAGTCTGTCGTTAAGATTTTTGATACCCCAATGGATGGTAGCCTTGTCATTACGGAAGGTAGTCTGGTGTTCAGATTTTTTTTCATCCAATGGATGGTAGCCTTGTCATTATGGAACGTAGTGTGTTGTCGAGATTTTTGTTACTCCAATGGATGGTAGCCTTGTCATTATGGAAGGTAGTCTGTTGTCGAGATTTTTGTTACCCCAATGGATGGTAGCCTTGTAATTATGAAAGGTAGTTTGTTGTCGAGATTTTTGTTAATCCAATGGATGGTAGCCTTGTCATTATGGAAGGTAGTCTGTTGTCAAGATGTTTGTTACCCCAATGGATGGTGGCCTTGTAATTATGGAAGGTAGTTTGTTGTCGAGATATTTGTTACTCTAATGGATGGTAGCCTTGTCATTATGGAAGGTAGTCGGTCGTTGAGAATTCTGTTACTCCATTGGATTTTAGCCTTGTCATTATGTAAGGTAGTATGTTATTCAGATTTTTGTTACTCCAATGGATGGTAGGCTTGTCATTATGGAAGGTAGTCTGTTTTAGATATTTTTGTTACTCCAATGAATGGTAGCCTTGTCATAATGGAAGGTAGTATTTCGTTAAGATTTTTGTTACTCCAATGGATTATAGCCTTGTCATTATGGAAGGTAGTCTGCTGTTCAGATTTTTGTTACTCCAATGGATGGTAGCCTTGTCATTATGGAAGGTAGTCTGTTGTCGAGATTTTTGTTATTCCATTGGTTGGTAGCCTTGTCAATACGGAAGGCACTTATTGTCGATATTTTTGATACTCTAATGGATGGTAGCCTTGTCATTACGGAAGGTAGTCTTTTGTCAAGTTTTTTGTTACCCCAATGGATGGTAGCCTTGTAATTATGGAAGGTAGTCTGTTGTCGAGATTTTTGTTACTCCAATGGATGGTAGCCTTGTAATTATGAAGGAAGTCTATTGTTGAGATTTATGTTACTCCAATGGATTGTAGCCTTGTCATTATGGAATGTAGTCTTTTGTCGAGATTTTTGTTACTCCAATGGATGGTAGCCTTGTCATTATTGAAGGTAGTCTGTTGTCGATATCTTTGCTACTCCAATAGATGATAGCCTTGTCATTATGCAAGGTAGTCAGTTGTTCAGATTTTTGTTACTCTAATGGATGGTAGCCTTCTCATTATGGAAGGTAGTCTGTTGTCGATATTTTTGTTACTCCAATGAATGGTAGCCTTGTCAATATGGAAGGTAGTCTGTCGTTAAGATTTTTGTTACTCAAATGGATTATAGCCTTGTCATTATGGAAGGTAGTCTGTTGTTCAGATTTTTGTTACTCCAATCGATGGTAGCCTAGTCATTATGGAAGGTAGTCTGTTGTAGAGATTTTTGTTATTCCATTGGATGGTAGCCTTGTCATTACGAAAGGCACTTATTGTCGATATTTTTGATACTCCAATGGATGGTAGCCTTGTCATTACGGAAGGTAGTCTGTTGTCAAGATTTTTGTTACCCCAATGGATGGTAGCCTTGTAATTATGGAAGGTAGTCAATTGTTGAGATTTTTGGTAATCCAATGGTTTGTAGCCTTGTCATTATGGAAGGTAGTCTGTTGTTCATATTTTTGTTACTCTAATGGATGGTATCCTTGTCATTACGGAAGGTAGTCTGTTGTCAAGATTTTTGTTACCCCAATGGATGGTAGCCTTGTAATTATGGAAGGAAGTCTATTGTCGAGATTTTTGTTACTCCAATGGATTGTAGCCTGGTCATTATGGAAGGTAGTCTGTTGTTCATATTTTTGTTACTCTAATGGATGGCAGCCTTGTCATTATGGAAGGTAGTCTGTTGTCGATATTTTTGTTACTCCAATGAATGATAGCCTTGTCAATATGGAAGGTAGTCCTTCGTTAATATTTTTGTTACTCCAATGGATTATAACCTTGTCATTATGAAAGGTAGTCTGTTGTTCAGATTTTTGTTACTCCAATGGATGGTAGCCTTGTCATTATGGAAGGTAGTCTGTTGTCGAGATTTTTGTTATTCCATTGGATGGTAGCCTTGTCATTACGGAAGGCACTTATTATCGATATTTTTTATACTCTAATGGATGGTAGCCTTGTCATTGCGGAAGGTAGTCTGTTGTCAAGTTTTTTGTTACCCCAATGGATGGTAGCCTTGTAATTATGGAAGGTAGTCTGTTGTCGAGATTTTTGTTACTCCAATGGATGGTAGCCTTGTCATTATATAAGGTAGTCTATTGTTCAGATTTCTGTTACTCCACTGGATTGTAGCCTTGTCATTAAGGAAGGTAGTCTTTTGTCCAGATTTGTGTTACTCCAATGGATGGTAGCCTTGTCATTATTGAAGGTAGTCTTTTGTCGATATCTTTGTTACTCCAATGGATGACAGCCTTGTCATTATGCAAAGTAGTCTGTTGTTCAGATTTTTGTTACTCTAATGGATGGTAGCCTTCTCATTATGGAAGGTAGTATGTTGTCGATATTTTTGTTACTCCAATGAATGGTAGCCTTGTCAATATGGAAGGTAGTCTGTCGTTAATATTTTTGTTACTCAAATGGATTATAGCCTTGTCATTATGGAAGGTAGTCTGTTGTTCAGATTTTTGTTACTCCAATCGATGGTAGCCTAGTCATTATGGAAGGTAGTCTGTTGTAGAGATTTTTGTTATTCCATTGGATGGTAGCCTTGCCATTACGAAAGGTAGTATGTTGTCAAGATTTTTGTTACCCCAATGGATGGTAGCCTTGTAATTATGGAAGGTAGTCTATTGTCGAGATTTTTGGTACTCCAATGGATTGTAGCCTTGTCATTATGGAAGGTAGTCTGTTGTTCAGATTTTTGTTACTCTAATGGATGGTAGCCTTGTCATTATGGAAGGTAGTCTGTTGTCGATATTTTGGTTACTCCAATGAATGGTAGCCTTGTCAATATGGAAGGTAGTATGTCGTTAAGATTTTTGTTACTCCAATGGATTATAGCCTTATCATTATGGAAGGTAGTCTGTTGTTCAGATTTTTGTTACTCCAATGGATGGTAGCCTTGTCTTTATGGAAGGTAATCTGTTGTCGAGATTTTTGTTATTCCATTGGATGGTAGCCTTGTCATTAAGGAAGGCACTTATTGTCGATATTTTTGATACCCCAATGGATGATAGCCTTGTCATTACGGAAGGTAGTCTGTTGTCAAGATTTTTGTTACCCCAATGGATGGTAGCCTTGTAATTATGGAAGGTAGTCTGTTGTCGAAATTTTTGTTACTCCAATGGATGGTAGCCTTGTCATTATGGAAGGTAGTCTATTGTTGAGATTTCTGTTACTCCAATGGATTGTAGCCTTGTCATTATGGAAGGTAGTCTTTTGTCCAGATTTTTGTTACTCCAATGGATGGTAGCCTTGTCATTATTGAAGGTAGTCTGTTGTCGATATCTTTGTTACTCCAATGGATGATAACCTTGTCATTATGCAAGGTAGTCTGTTGTTCAGATTTGTGTTACTCTAATGGATGGTAGCCTTCTCATTACGGAAGGCACTTATTGTCGATATTTTTGATACTCCAATGGATGGTAGCCTTGTCATTACGGAAGGTAGTCTATTGTCATGATTTTTTTTACCCCAATGGATGGTAGCCTTGTAATTATGGAATGTAGTCTGTTGTCGAGATTTTTTTTACTCCAATGGATTGTAGCCTTGTCATTATGGAAGGTAGTCTGTTGTTCAGATTTTTTTTACTCTAATGGATGGTAGGCTTGTCATTATGGAAGGTAGTCTGTTGTCGATATTTTTGTTACTCCAATGAATGGTAGCCTTGTCAATATGGAAGGTAGTCTGTCGTTAAGATTTTTGTTACTCCAATGGATTATAGCCTTGTCATTATGGAAGGTAGTCTGTTGTTCAGATTTTTGTTACTCCAATGGATGGTAGCTTTGTCATTATGGAAGGTAGTCTGTTGTCGAGATTTTTGTTATTCCATTGGATGGTAGCCTTGTCATTACGGAAGGCACTTATTGTCTATATTTTTGATACCCCAATTGATGGTAGCTTTGTCATTACGGAAGGTAGTCTGTTGTCAAGATTTTTGTTACCCCAATGGATGGTAGCCTTGTAATAATGGAAGGTAGTTTATTGTCGAGATTTTTGTTACTCCAATGGATTGTAGCCTTGTCATTATGGAAGGTAGTCTGTTGTTCATATTTTTGTTACTCTAATGGATGGTAGCCTTGTCATTATGAAAGGTAGTCTGTTGTCGATATTTTTTTTACTCCAATGAATGGTAGCCTTGTCAATATGGAAGGTAGTCTGTCGTTAAGATTTTTGTTACTCCAATGGATTATAGCCTTGTCATTATGGAAGGTAGTCTGTTGTTCAGATTTTTGTTACTCCAATGGATGGTAGCCTTGTCATTCTGGAAGGTAGTCTGTTGTCGAAATTTTTATTATTCCATTGGATGGTAGCCTTGTCATTACGGAAGGCACTTATTGTCGATATTTTTGATACTCCAATGGATGGTAGCCTTGTCATTACGGAAGGTAGTTTGTTGTCAAGATTTTTGTTACCCCAATGGATGGTAGCCTTGTAATTATGGAATGTAGTCTGTTGTCGAGATTTTTGTTACTCTAATGGATTGTAGCCTTGTCATTATGGAAGGTAGTCAGTTGTTCAGATTTTTGTTACTCTAATGGATGATAGGCTTGTCATTATGGAAGGTAGTCTGTTGTCAATATTTTTGTTACTCCAATGAATGGTAGCCTTGTCAATATGGAAGGTAGTCTGTCGTTAAGATTTTTGATACCCCAATGGATGGTAGCCTTGTCATTACGGAAGGTAGTCTGGTGTTCAGATTTTTTTTCATCCAATGGATGGTAGCCTTGTCATTATGGAACGTAGTGTGTTGTCGAGATTTTTGTTACTCCAATGGATGGTAGCCTTGTCATTATGGAAGGTAGTCTGTTGTCGAGATTTTTGTTACCCCAATGGATGGTAGCCTTGTAATTATGAAAGGTAGTTTGTTGTCGAGATTTTTGTTAATCCAATGGATGGTAGCCTTGTCATTATGGAAGGTAGTCTGTTGTCAAGATGTTTGTTACCCCAATGGATGGTGGCCTTGTAATTATGGAAGGTAGTTTGTTGTCGAGATATTTGTTACTCTAATGGATGGTAGCCTTGTCATTATGGAAGGTAGTCGGTCGTTGAGAATTCTGTTACTCCATTGGATTTTAGCCTTGTCATTATGTAAGGTAGTATGTTATTCAGATTTTTGTTACTCCAATGGATGGTAGGCTTGTCATTATGGAAGGTAGTCTGTTTTAGATATTTTTGTTACTCCAATGAATGGTAGCCTTGTCATAATGGAAGGTAGTATTTCGTTAAGATTTTTGTTACTCCAATGGATTATAGCCTTGTCATTATGGAAGGTAGTCTGCTGTTCAGATTTTTGTTACTCCAATGGATGGTAGCCTTGTCATTATGGAAGGTAGTCTGTTGTCGAGATTTTTGTTATTCCATTGGTTGGTAGCCTTGTCAATACGGAAGGCACTTATTGTCGATATTTTTGATACTCTAATGGATGGTAGCCTTGTCATTACGGAAGGTAGTCTTTTGTCAAGTTTTTTGTTACCCCAATGGATGGTAGCCTTGTAATTATGGAAGGTAGTCTGTTGTCGAGATTTTTGTTACTCCAATGGATGGTAGCCTTGTAATTATGAAGGAAGTCTATTGTTGAGATTTATGTTACTCCAATGGATTGTAGCCTTGTCATTATGGAATGTAGTCTTTTGTCGATATTTTTGTTACTCCAATGGATGGTAGCCTTGTCATTATTGAAGGTAGTCTGTTGTCGATATCTTTGCTACTCCAATAGATGATAGCCTTGTCATTATGCAAGTTAGTCAGTTGTTCAGATTTTTGTTACTCTAATGGATGGTAGCCTTCTCATTATGGAAGGTAGTCTGTTGTCGATATTTTTGTTACTCCAATGAATGGTAGCCTTGTCAATATGGAAGGTAGTCTGTCGTTAAGATTTTTGTTACTCAAATGGATTATAGCCTTGTCATTATGGAAGGTAGTCTGTTGTTCAGATTTTTGTTACTCCAATCGATGGTAGCCTAGTCATTATGGAAGGTAGTCTGTTGTAGAGATTTTTGTTATTCCATTGGATGGTAGCCTTGTCATTACGAAAGGCACTTATTGTCGATATTTTTGATACTCCAATGGATGGTAGCCTTGTCATTACGGAAGGTAGTCTGTTGTCAAGATTTTTGTTACCCCAATGGATGGTAGCCTTGTAATTATGGAAGGTAGTCAATTGTTGAGATTTTTGGTAATCCAATGGTTTGTAGCCTTGTCATTATGGAAGGTAGTCTGTTGTTCAGATTTTTGTTACTCTAATGGATGGTATCCTTGTCATTACGGAAGGTAGTCTGTTGTCAAGATTTTTGTTACCCCAATGGATGGTAGCCTTGTAATTATGGAAGGAAGTCTATTGTCGAGATTTTTGTTACTCCAATGGATTGTAGCCTTGTCATTATGGAAGGTAGTCTGTTGTTCAGATTTTTGTTACTATAATGGATGGTAGCCTTGTCATTATGAAAGGTAGTCTGTTGTCGATATTTTTGTTACTCCAATGAATGGTAGCCTTGTCAATATGGAAGGTAGTCTGTCGTTAATATTTTTGTTACTCCAATGGATTATAGCCTTGTCATTATGGAAGGTAGTCTGTTGTTCAGATTTTTGTTACTCCAATGGATGGTAGTCTTGTCATTCTGGAAGGTATTCTGTTGTCGAAATTTTTGTTATTCCATTGGACGGTAGCCTTGTCATTACGGAAGGCACTTATTGTCGATATTTTTGATATTCCAATGGATGGTAGCCTTGTCATTACGGAAGGTAGTTTGTTGTCAAGATTTATGTTACCCCAATGGATGGTAGCCTTGTAATTATGGAATGTAGTCTGTTGTCGAGATTTTTGTTACTCCAATGGATTGTAGCCTTCTCATTATGGAAGGTAGTCTGTTGTTCAGATTTTTATTACTCTAATGGATGGTAGGCTTGTCATTATGGAAGGTAGTCTGTTGTCAATATTTTTGTTAGTCTAATGAATGTTAGCCTTGTCAATATGGAAGGTAGTCTGTCGTTAAGATTTTTGTTACTCGAATGGATTATAGCCTTGTCATTAGGGAAGGTAGTTTGTTGTTCAGATTTTTGTGACTTCAATGGATGGTAGCCTTTTCATTATGGAAGGTAGTCTGTTGTCGAGATTTTTTTTATTCCATTGGATGGTAGCCTTGTCATTACGGAAGGCACTTATTATCGATATTTTTGATACCCCAATGGATGGTAGCCTTGTCATTACGGAAGGTAGTCTGTTGTTCAGATTTTTGTTCCTCCAATGGATGGTAGCCTTGTCATTATGGAAGGTAGTGTGTTGTCGAGATTTTTGTTACTCCAATGGATGGTAGCCTTGTCATTATGGAAGGTAGTCTATTGTCGAGATTTTTGTTACCCCAATGGATGGTAGCCTTGTAATTATGAAAGGTAGTTTGTTGTCGAGATTTTTGTTAATCCAATGGATGGTAGCCTTGTCATTATGGAAGGTAGTCTGTTGTCGAGATGTTTGTTACCCCAATGGATGGTGGCCTTGTAATTATGGAAGGTAGTTTGTTGTCGAGATATTTGTTACTCTAATGGATGGTAGCCTTGTCATTATGGAAGGTAGTCGGACGTTGAGAATTCTGTTACTCCATTGGATTTTAGCCTTGTCATTATGTAAGGTAGTCTGTTGTTCAGATTTTTGTTACTCCAATGGATGGTAGCCTTGTCATTATGGAAGGTAGTCTGTTGTTGATATTTTGGTTACTCCAATGAATGGTAGCCTTGTCAATATGGAAGGTAGTCTGTCGTTAAGATTTTAGTTACTCCAATGGATTATAGCCTTATCATTATGGAAGGTAGTCTGTTGTTCAGATTTTTGTTACTCCAATGGATGGTAGCCTTGTCATTATGGAAGGTAGTCGGTCGTTGAGAATTCTGTTACTCCATTGGATTTTAGCCTTGTCATTATGTAAGGTAGTCTGTTGTTCAGATTTTTGTTACTCCAATGGATGGTAGCCTTGTCATTATGGAAGGTAGTCTGTTGTCGATATTTTGGTTACTCCAATGAATGGTAGCCTTGTCAATATGGAAGGTAGTCTGTCGTTAAGATTTTTGTTACTCCAATGTATTATAGCCTTATCATTATGGAAGGTAGTCTGTTGTTCAGATTTTTGTTACTCCAATGGATGGTAGCCTTGTCTTTATGGAAGGTAATCTGTTGTCGAGATTTTTGTTATTCCATTGGATGGTAGCCTTGTCATTACGGAAGGCACTTATTATCGATATTTTCTGATACCCCAATGGATGGTAGCCTTGTCATTACGGAAGGTAGTCTGTTGTCAAGATTTTTGTTACCCCAATGGATGGTAGCCTTGTAATTATGGAAGGTAGTCTGTTGTCGAAATTTTTGTTACTCCAATGG
The DNA here is from genome assembly GCA_948472305.1 of Vicia faba. Lineage (NCBI taxonomy): Eukaryota > Viridiplantae > Streptophyta > Magnoliopsida > Fabales > Fabaceae > Vicia > Vicia faba. The sequence continues at coordinate 851,534,050 of OX451739.1, forward strand.
ATGGTAGCCTTGTCATTATGGAAGGTAGTCTATTGTTGAGATTTCTGTTACTCCAATGGATTGTAGCCTTGTCATTATGGAAGGTAGTCTTTTGTCCAGATTTTTGTTACTCCAATGGATGGTAGCCTTGTCATTATTGAAGGTAGTCTGTTGTCGATATCTTTGTTACTCCAATGGATGATAACCTTGTCATTATGCAAGGTAGTCCGTTGTTAAGATTTGTGTTACTCTAATGGATGGTAGCCTTCTCATTACGGAAGGCACTTATTGTCGATATTTTTGATACTCCAATGGATTGTAGCCATGTCATTATGGAAGGTAGTCTATTGTCAAGATTTTTTTTACCCCAGTGGATGGTAGCCTTGTAATTATGGAATGTAGTCTGTGGTCAAGATTTTTTTTACTCCAATGGATTGTAGCCTTGTAATTATGGAAGGTAGTCTGTTGTTCAGATTTTTGTTACTCTAATGGATGGTAGGCTTGTCATTATGGAAGGTAGTATGTTGTCGATATTTTTGTTAGTCCAATGAATGGTAGCCTTGTCAATATGGAAGGTAGTTTGTCGTTAAGATTTTTGTTACTCCAATGGATTATAGCCTTGTCATTATGGAAAGTAGTCTGTTGTTCTGATTTTTGTTACTCCAATGGATGGTAGCCTTGTCATTCTTGAAGGTAGTCTGTTGTCGAAATTTTTGTTATTCCATTGGATGGTAGCCTTGTCATTACGGAAGGCACTTATTGTCGATATTTTTGATATTCCAATGGATGGTAGCCTTGTCATTACGGAAGGTAGTTTGTTGTCAAGATTTTTGTTACCCCAATGGATGGTAGCCTTGTAATTATGGAATGTAGTCTGTTGTCGAGATTTTTGTTACTCCAATGGATTGTAGCCTTGTCACTATGGAAGGTAGTCTGTTGTTCAGATTTTTGTTACTCTAATGGATGGTAGCCTTCTCATTATGGAAGGTAGTCTGTTGTCGATATTTTTGTTACTCCAATGAATGGTAGCCTTGTCAATATGGAAGGTAGTCTGTATTTAAGATTTTTGTTACTCAAATGGATTATAGCCTTGTCATTATGGAAGGTAGTCTGTTGTTCAGATATTTGTTACTCCAATCGATGGTAGCCTAGTCATTATGGAAGGTAGTCTGTTGTAGAGATTTTTGTTATTCCATTGGATGGTAGCCTTGTCATTACGAAAGGCACTTATTGTCGATATTTTTGATACTCCAATGGATGGTAGCCTTGTCATTACGGAAGGTAGTCTGTTGTCAAGATTTTTGTTACCCCAATGGATGGTAGCCTTGTAATTATGGAAGGTAGTCAATTGTCGAGATTTTTGTTACTCCAATGGATTGTAGCCTTCTCATTATGGAAGGTAGTCTGTTGTTCAGATTTTCTTTACTCTAATGGATGGTCGGCTTGTCATTATGGAAGGTAGTCTGTTGTCAATATTTTCGTTACTCTAATGAATGGTAGCCTTGTCAATATGGAAGATAGTCTGTCGTTAAGATTTTTGTTACTCGAATGGATTATAGCCTTGTCATTAGGGAAGGTAGTCTGTTGTTCAGATTTTTGTGACTTCAATGGATGGTAGCCTTTTCATTATGGAAGGTAGTCTGTTGTCGAGATTTTTTTATTTCCATTGGATGGTAGCCTTGTCATTACGGAAGGCACTTATTATCGATATTTTTGATACCCCAATGGATGGTAGCCTTGTCATTACGGAAGGTAGTCTGTTGTTCAGATTTTTGTTCCTCCAATGGATGGTAGCCTTGTCATTATGGAAGGTAGTGTGTTGTCGAGATTTTTGTTACTCCAATGGATGGTAGCCTTGTCATTATGGAAGGTAGTCTATTGTCGAGATTTTTGTTACCCCAATGGATGGTAGCCTTGTAATTATGAAAGGTAGTTTGTTGTCGAGATTTTTGTTAATCCAATGGATGGTAGCCTTGTCATTATGGAAGGTAGTCTGTTGTCGAGATGTTTGTTACCCCAATGGATGGTGGCCTTGTAATTATGGAAGGTAGTTTGTTGTCGAGATATTTGTTACTCTAATGGATGGTAGCCTTGTCATTATGGAAGGTAGTCGGTCGTTGAGAATTCTGTTACTCCATTGGATTTTAGCCTTGTCATTATGTAAGGTAGTCCGTTGTTCAGATTTTTGTTACTCCAATGGATGGTAGCCTTGTCATTATGGAAGGTAGTCTGTTGTTGATATTTTGGTTACTCCAATGAATGGTAGCCTTGTCAATATGGAAGGTAGTCTGTCGTTAAGATTTTAGTTACTCCAATGGATTATAGCCTTATCATTATGGAAGGTAGTCTGTTGTTCAGATTTTTGTTACTCCAATGGATGGTAGCCTTGTCATTATGGAAGGTAGTCGGTCGTTGAGAATTATGTTACTCCATTGGATTTTAGCCTTGTCATTATGTAAGGTAGTCTGTTGTTCAGATTTTTGTTACTCCAATGGATGGTAGCCTTGTCATTATGGAAGGTAGTCTGTTGTCGATATTTTGGTTACTCCAATGAATGGTAGCCTTGTCAATATGGAAGGTAGTCTGTCGTTAAGATTTTTGTTACTCCAATGTATTATAGCCTTATCATTATGGAAGGTAGTCTGTTGTTCAGATTTTTGTTACTCCAATGGATGGTAGCCTTGTCTTTATGGAAGGTAATCTGTTGTCGAGATTTTTGTTATTCCATTGGATGGTAGCCTTGTCATTACGGAAGGAACTTATTATCGATATTTTCTGATACCCCAATGGATGGTAGCCTTGTCATTACGGAAGGTAGTCTGTTGTCAAGATTTTTGTTACCCCAATGGATGGTAGCCTTGTAATTATGGAAGGTAGTCTGTTGTCGAAATTTTTGTTACTCCAATGGATGGTAGCCTTGTCATTATGGAAGGTAGTCTATTGTTGAGATTTCTGTTACTCCAATGGATTGTAGCCTTGTCATTATGGAAGGTAGTCTTTTGTCCAGATTTTTCTACTCCAATGGATGGTAGCCTTGTCATTATTGAAGGTAGTCTGTTGTCGATATCTTTGTTACTCCAATGGATGATAACCTTGTCATTATGCAAGGTAGTCCGTTGTTCAGATTTGTGTTACTCTAATGGATGGTAGCCTTCTCATTACGGAAGGCACTTATTGTCGATATTTTTGATACTCCAATGGATGGTAGCCATGTCATTATGGAAGGTAGTCTATTGTCAAGATTTTTTTTACCCCAATGGATGGTAGCCTTGTAATTATGGAATGTAGTCTGTTGTCAAGACTTTTTTTACTCCAATGGATTGTAGCCTTGTAATTATGGAAGGTAGTCTGTTGTTCAGATTTTTGTTACTCTAATGGATGGTAGGCTTGTCATTATGGAAGGTAGTATGTTGTCGATATTTTTGTTAGTCCAATGAATGGTAGCCTTGTCAATATGGAAGGTAGTCTGTCGTTAAGATTTTTGTTACTCCAATGGATTATAGCCTTGTCATTATGGAAAGTAGTCTGTTGTTCAGATTTTTGTTACTCCAATGGATGGTAGCCTTGTCATTCTTGAAGGTAGTCTGTTGTCGAAATTTTTGTTATTCCATTGGATGGTAGCCTTGTCATTACGGAAGGCACTTATTGTCGATATTTTTGATATTCCAATGGATGGTAGCCTTGTCATTACGAAAGGTAGTTTGTTGTCAAGATTTTTGTTACCCCAATGGATGGTAGCCTTGTAATTATGGAATGTAGTCTTTTGTCGAGATTTTTGTTACTCCAATGGATTGTAGCCTTGTCACTATGGAAGGTAGTCTGTTGTTCAGATTTTTGTTACTCTAATGGATGGTAGCCTTCTCATTATGGAAGGTAGTCTGTTGTCGATATTTTTGTTACTCCAATGAATGGTAGCCTTGTCAATATGGAAGGTAGTCTGTATTTAAGATTTTTGTTACTCAAATGGATTATAGCCTTGTCATTATGGAAGGTAGTTTGTTGTTCAGATATTTATTACTCCAATCGATGGTAGCCTAGTCATTATGGAAGGTAGTCTGTTGTAGAGATTTTTGTTATTCCATTGGATGGTAGCCTTGTCATTATGAAAGGACTTTATTGTCGATATTTTTGATACACCATTGGATGGTAGCCTTGTCATTACGGAAGGTAGTCTGTTGTCAAGATTTTTGTTACCCCAATGGATGGTAGCCTTGTAATTATGGAAGGTAGTCAATTGTCGAGATTTTTGGTACTCCAATGGTTTGTAGCCTTGTCATTATGGAAGGAAGTCTGTTGTTCAGATTTTTGTTACTCTAATGGATGGTAGCCTTGTCATTATGTAAGGTAGTCTATTGTCGATATTTTTGTTACTCCAATGAATGGTAGCCTTTTTAATATGGAAGGTAGTCTATCGTTAAGATTTTTGTTACTCCAATGGATTATAGCCTTGTCATTATGGAAGGTAGTCTGTTGTTCAGATTTTTGTTACTCCAATGGATTGTAGCCTTGTCATTATGGAAGGTAGTCTGTTGTCGAGATTTTTGTTATTTCATTGGATGGTAGCCTTGTCATTACGGTAGGCACTTATTATCGATATTTTTGATACCCCAATGGATGGTAGCCTTGTCATTATGGAAGGTAGTCTGTTGTCAAGATTTTTGTTACCCCAATGGATGGTAGCCTTGTAATTATGGAAGGTAGTCTGTTGTCGAGATTTTTGTTACTCCAATGGATGGTAGCCTTGTCATTATGGAAGGTAGTATGTTGTCGAGATTTTTGTTACCCCAATGGATGGTAGCCTTGTAATTATGAAAGGTAGTTTGTTGTCGAGATTTTTGTTAATCCAATGGATGGTAGCCTTGTCATTATGGAAGGTAGTCTGTTGTCGAGATGTTTGTTACCCCAATGGATGGTGGCCTTGTAATTATGGAAGGTAGTTTGTTGTCGAGATATTTATTACTCTAATGGATGGTAGCCTTGTCATTATGGAAGGTAGTCGGTCGTTGAGAATTCTGTTACTCCATTGGATTTTAGCCTTGTCATTATGTAAGGTAGTCTGTTGTTCAGATTTTTGTTACTCTAATGGATGGTAGCCTTGTCATTATGGAAGGTAGTCTGTTTTAGATATTTTTGTTACTCCAATGAATGGTAGCCTTGTCATAATGGAAGGTAGTCTTTCGTTAAGATTTTTGTTACTCCAATGGATTATAGCCTTGTCATTATGGAAGTTAGTCTGTTGTTCAGATTTTTGTTACTCCAATGGATGGTAGCCTTGTCATTATGGAAGGTAGTCTGTTGTCGAGATTTTTGTTATTCCATTGGATGGTAGCCTTGTCATTACGGAAGGCACTTATTGTTGATATTTTTGATACTCTAAAGGATGGTAGCCTTGTCATTACGGAAGGTAGTCTGTTGTCAAGTTTTTTGTTACCCTAATGGATGGTAGCCTTGTAATTATGGAAGGTAGTCTGTTGTCGAGATTTTTGTTACTCCAATGGATGGTAGCCTTGTAATTATGGAAGGAAGTCTATTGTCGAGATTTTTGTTACTCCAATGGATTGTAGCCTTGTCATTATGGAAGGTAGTCTGTTGTTCAGATTTTTGTTACTATAATGGATGGTAGCCTTGTCATTATGAAAGGTAGTCTGTTGTCGATATTTTTGTTACTCCAATGAATGGTAGCCTTGTCAATATGGAAGGTAGTCTGTCGTTAATATTTTTGTTACTCCAATGGATTATAGCCTTGTCATTATGGAAGGTAGTCTGTTGTTCAGATTTTTGTTACTCCAATGGATGGTAGTCTTGTCATTCTGGAAGGTATTCTGTTGTCGAAATTTTTGTTATTCCATTGGATGGTAGCCTTGTCATTACGGAAGGCACTTATTGTCGATATTTTTGATATTCCAATGGATGGTAGCCTTGTCATTACGGAAGGTAGTTTGTTGTCAAGATTTTTGTTACCCCAATGGATGGTAGCCTTGTAATTATGGAATGTAGTCTGTTGTCGAGATTTTTGTTACTCCAATGGATTGTAGCCTTCTCATTATGGAAGGTAGTCTGTTGTTCAGATTTTTGTTACTCTAATGGATGGTAGGCTTGTCATTATGGAAGGTAGTCTGTTGTCAATATTTTTGTTAGTCTAATGAATGTTAGCCTTGTCAATATGGAAGGTAGTCTGTCGTTAAGATTTTTGTTACTCGAATGGATTATAGCCTTGTCATTAGGGAAGGTAGTTTGTTGTTCAGATTTTTGTGACTTCAATGGATGGTAGCCTTTTCATTATGGAAGGTAGTCTGTTGTCGAGATTTTTTTTATTCCATTGGATGGTAGCCTTGTCATTACGGAAGGCACTTATTATCGATATTTTTGATACCCCAATGGATGGTAGCCTTGTCATTACGGAAGGTAGTCTGTTGTTCAGATTTTTGTTCCTCCAATGGATGGTAGCCTTGTCATTATGGAAGGTAGTGTGTTGTCGAGATTTTTGTTACTCCAATGGATGGTAGCCTTGTCATTATGGAAGGTAGTCTATTGTCGAGATTTTTGTTACCCCAATGGATGGTAGCCTTGTAATTATGAAAGGTAGTTTGTTGTCGAGATTTTTGTTAATCCAATGGATGGTAGCCTTGTCATTATGGAAGGTAGTCTGTTGTCGAGATGTTTGTTACCCCAATGGATGGTGGCCTTGTAATTATGGAAGGTAGTTTGTTGTCGAGATATTTGTTACTCTAATGGATGGTAGCCTTGTCATTATGGAAGGTAGTCGGTCGTTGAGAATTCTGTTACTCCATTGGATTTTAGCCTTGTCATTATGTAAGGTAGTCCGTTGTTCAGATTTTTGTTACTCCAATGGATGGTAGCCTTGTCATTATGGAAGGTAGTCTGTTGTTGATATTTTGGTTACTCCAATGAATGGTAGCCTTGTCAATATGGAAGGTAGTCTGTCGTTAAGATTTTAGTTACTCCAATGGATTATAGCCTTATCATTATGGAAGGTAGTCTGTTGTTCAGATTTTTGTTACTCCAATGGATGGTAGCCTTGTCATTATGGAAGGTAGTCGGTCGTTGAGAATTATGTTACTCCATTGGATTTTAGCCTTGTCATTATGTAAGGTAGTCTGTTGTTCAGATTTTTGTTACTCCAATGGATGGTAGCCTTGTCATTATGGAAGGTAGTCTGTTGTCGATATTTTGGTTACTCCAATGAATGGTAGCCTTGTCAATATGGAAGGTAGTCTGTCGTTAAGATTTTTGTTACTCCAATGTATTATAGCCTTATCATTATGGAAGGTAGTCTGTTGTTCAGATTTTTGTTACTCCAATGGATGGTAGCCTTGTCTTTATGGAAGGTAATCTGTTGTCGAGATTTTTGTTATTCCATTGGATGGTAGCCTTGTCATTACGGAAGGAACTTATTATCGATATTTTCTGATACCCCAATGGATGGTAGCCTTGTCATTACGGAAGGTAGTCTGTTGTCAAGATTTTTGTTACCCCAATGGATGGTAGCCTTGTAATTATGGAAGGTAGTCTGTTGTCGAAATTTTTGTTACTCCAATGGATGGTAGCCTTGTCATTATGGAAGGTAGTCTATTGTTGAGATTTCTGTTACTCCAATGGATTGTAGCCTTGTCATTATGGAAGGTAGTCTTTTGTCCAGATTTTTCTACTCCAATGGATGGTAGCCTTGTCATTATTGAAGGTAGTCTGTTGTCGATATCTTTGTTACTCCAATGGATGATAACCTTGTCATTATGCAAGGTAGTCCGTTGTTCAGATTTGTGTTACTCTAATGGATGGTAGCCTTCTCATTACGGAAGGCACTTATTGTCGATATTTTTGATACTCCAATGGATGGTAGCCATGTCATTATGGAAGGTAGTCTATTGTCAAGATTTTTTTTACCCCAATGGATGGTAGCCTTGTAATTATGGAATGTAGTCTGTTGTCAAGACTTTTTTTACTCCAATGGATTGTAGCCTTGTAATTATGGAAGGTAGTCTGTTGTTCAGATTTTTGTTACTCTAATGGATGGTAGGCTTGTCATTATGGAAGGTAGTATGTTGTCGATATTTTTGTTAGTCCAATGAATGGTAGCCTTGTCAATATGGAAGGTAGTCTGTCGTTAAGATTTTTGTTACTCCAATGGATTATAGCCTTGTCATTATGGAAAGTAGTCTGTTGTTCAGATTTTTGTTACTCCAATGGATGGTAGCCTTGTCATTCTTGAAGGTAGTCTGTTGTCGAAATTTTTGTTATTCCATTGGATGGTAGCCTTGTCATTACGGAAGGCACTTATTGTCGATATTTTTGATATTCCAATGGATGGTAGCCTTGTCATTACGAAAGGTAGTTTGTTGTCAAGATTTTTGTTACCCCAATGGATGGTAGCCTTGTAATTATGGAATGTAGTCTTTTGTCGAGATTTTTGTTACTCCAATGGATTGTAGCCTTGTCACTATGGAAGGTAGTCTGTTGTTCAGATTTTTGTTACTCTAATGGATGGTAGCCTTCTCATTATGGAAGGTAGTCTGTTGTCGATATTTTTGTTACTCCAATGAATGGTAGCCTTGTCAATATGGAAGGTAGTCTGTATTTAAGATTTTTGTTACTCAAATGGATTATAGCCTTGTCATTATGGAAGGTAGTTTGTTGTTCAGATATTTGTTACTCCAATCGATGGTAGCCTAGTCATTATGGAAGGTAGTCTGTTGTAGAGATTTTTGTTATTCCATTGGATGGTAGCCTTGTCATTATGAAAGGACTTTATTGTCGATATTTTTGATACACCATTGGATGGTAGCCTTGTCATTACGGAAGGTAGTCTGTTGTCAAGATTTTTGTTACCCCAATGGATGGTAGCCTTGTAATTATGGAAGGTAGTCAATTGTCGAGATTTTTGGTACTCCAATGGTTTGTAGCCTTGTCATTATGGAAGGAAGTCTGTTGTTCAGATTTTTGTTACTCTAATGGATGGTAGCCTTGTCATTATGTAAGGTAGTCTATTGTCGATATTTTTGTTACTCCAATGAATGGTAGCCTTTTTAATATGGAAGGTAGTCTATCGTTAAGATTTTTGTTACTCCAATGGATTATAGCCTTGTCATTATGGAAGGTAGTCTGTTGTTCAGATTTTTGTTACTCCAATGGATTGTAGCCTTGTCATTATGGAAGGTAGTCTGTTGTCGAGATTTTTGTTATTTCATTGGATGGTAGCCTTGTCATTACGGTAGGCACTTATTATCGATATTTTTGATACCCCAATGGATGGTAGCCTTGTCATTATGGAAGGTAGTCTGTTGTCAAGATTTTTGTTACCCCAATGGATGGTAGCCTTGTAATTATGGAAGGTAGTCTGTTGTCGAGATTTTTGTTACTCCAATGGATGGTAGCCTTGTCATTATGGAAGGTAGTATGTTGTCGAGATTTTTGTTACCCCAATGGATGGTAGCCTTGTAATTATGAAAGGTAGTTTGTTGTCGAGATTTTTGTTAATCCAATGGATGGTAGCCTTGTCATTATGGAAGGTAGTCTGTTGTCGAGATGTTTGTTACCCCAATGGATGGTGGCCTTGTAATTATGGAAGGTAGTTTGTTGTCGAGATATTTATTACTCTAATGGATGGTAGCCTTGTCATTATGGAAGGTAGTCGGTCGTTGAGAATTCTGTTACTCCATTGGATTTTAGCCTTGTCATTATGTAAGGTAGTCTGTTGTTCAGATTTTTGTTACTCTAATGGATGGTAGCCTTGTCATTATGGAAGGTAGTCTATTTTAGATATTTTTGTTACTCCAATGAATGGTAGCCTTGTCATAATGGAAGGTAGTCTTTCGTTAAGATTTTTGTTACTCCAATGGATTATAGCCTTGTCATTATGGAAGTTAGTCTGTTGTTCAGATTTTTGTTACTCCAATGGATGGTAGCCTTGTCATTATGGAAGGTAGTCTGTTGTCGAGATTTTTGTTATTCCATTGGATGGTAGCCTTGTCATTACGGAAGGCACTTATTGTTGATATTTTTGATACTCTAAAGGATGGTAGCCTTGTCATTACGGAAGGTAGTCTGTTGTCAAGTTTTTTGTTACCCTAATGGATGGTAGCCTTGTAATTATGGAAGGTAGTCTGTTGTCGAGATTTTTGTTACTCCAATGGATGGTAGCCTTGTAATTATGAAGGAAGTCTATTGTTGAGATTTATGTTCCTCCAATGGATTGTAGCCTTGTCATTATGGAAGGTAGTCTTTTGTCGAGATTTTTGTTACTCCAATGGATGGTAGCCTTGTCATTATTGAAGGTAGTCTGTTGTCGATATCTTTGTTACTCCAATGGATGATAGCCTTGTCATTATGCAAGGTAGTCTGTTGTTCAGATTTTTGTTACTCTAATGGATGGTAGCCTTCTCATTATGGAAGGTAGTCTGTTGTCGATATTTTTGTTACTCCAATGAATGGTAGCCTTGTCAATATGGAAGGTAGTCTGTCGTTAAGATTTTTGTTACTCAAATGGATTATAGCCTTGTCATTATGGAAGGTAGTCTGTTGTTCAAATTTTTGTTACTCCAATCGATGGTAGCCTAGTCATTATGGAAGGTAGTCTGTTGTAGAGATTTTTGTTATTCCATTGGATGGTAGCCTTGTCATTACGAAAGGCACTTATTGTCGATATTTTTGATACTCCAATGGATGGTAGCCTTGTCATTACGGAAGGTAGTCTGTTGTCAAGATTTTTGTTACCCCAATGGATGGTAGCCTTGTAATTATGGAAGGTAGTCAATTGTCGAGATTTTTGGTACTCCAATGGTTTGTAGCCTTGTCATTCTGGAAGGTAGTCTGTTGTTCAGATTTTTGTTACTCTAATGGATGGTAGCCTTGTCATTACGGAAGGTAGTCTGTTGTCAAGATTTTTGTTACCCCAATGGATGGTAGCCTTGTAATTATGGAAGGAAGTCTATTGTCGAGATTTTTGTTACTCCAATGGATTGTAGCCTTCTCATTATGGAAGGTAGTCTGTTGTTCAGATTTTTGTTACTCTAATGGATGGTAGCCTTATCATTATGAAAGGTAGTCTGTTGTCGATATTTTTGTTACTCCAATGAATGGTAGCCTTTTCAATATGGAAGGTAGTCCGTCGTTAAGATTTTTGTTACTCCAATGGATTATAGCCTTGTCATTATGGAAGGTAGTGTGTTGTTCAGATTTTTGTTACTCCAATGGATGGTAGCCTTGTCATTCTTGAAGGTAGTCTGTTGTCGAAATTTTTGTTATTCCATTGGATGGTAGCCTTGTCATTACGGAAGGCACTTATTGTCGATATTTTTGATATTCCAATGGATGGTAGCCTTGTCATTACGGAAGGTAGTTTGTTGTCAAGATTTTTGTTACCCCAATGGATGGTAGCCTTGTAATTATGGAATGTAGTCTTTTGTCGAGATTTTTGTTACTCCAATGGATTGTAGCCTTGTCACTATGGAAGGTAGTCTGTTGTTCAGATTTTTGTTACTCTAATGGATGGTAGGCTTGTCATTATGGAAGGTAGTCTGTTGTCAATATTTTTGTTACTCTAATGAATGGTAGCCTTGTCAATATGGAAGGTAGTCTGTCGTTATGATTTTTGTTACTCCAATGGTTTATAGCCTTGTCATTAGGGAAGGTAGTCTGTTGTTCAGATTTTTGTGACTTCAACGGATGGTAGCCTTTTTATTATGGAAGGTAGTCTGTTGTCGAGATTTTTTTTATTCCATTGGATGGTAGCCTTGTCATTACGAAAGGCACTTATTTTTGATATTTTTGATACCCCAATGAATGGTAGCCTTGTCATTACGGAAGGTAGTCTGTTGTTCAGATTTTTGTTCCTCCAATGGATGGTAGCCTTGTCATTATGGAAGGTAGTGTGTTGTCGAGATTTTTGTTACTCCAATGGATGGTAGCCTTGTCATTATGGAAGGTAGTCTATTGTCGAGATTTTTGTTACCCCAATGGATGGTAGCCTTGTAATTATGAAAGGTAGTTTGTTGTCGAGATTTTTGTTAATCCAATGGATGGTAGCCTTGTCATTATGGAAGGTAGTCTGTTGTCGAGATGTTTGTTACCCCAATGGATGGTGGCCTTGTAATTATGGAAGGTAGTTTGTTGTCGAGATATTTATTACTCTAATGGATGGTAGCCTTGTCATTATGGAAGGTAGTCGGTCGTTGAGAATTCTGTTACTCCATTGGATTTTAGCCTTGTCATTATGTAAGGTAGTCTGTTGTTCAGATTTTTGTTACTCTAATGGATGGTAGCCTTGTCATTATGGAAGGTAGTCTGTTTTAGATATTTTTGTTACTCCAATGAATGGTAGCCTTGTCATAATGGAAGGTAGTCTTTCGTTAAGATTTTTGTTACTCCAATGGATTATAGCCTTGTCATTATGGAAGTTAGTCTGTTGTTCAGATTTTTGTTACTCCAATGGATGGTAGCCTTGTCATTATGGAAGGTAGTCTGTTGTCGAGATTTTTGTTATTCCATTGGATGGTAGCCTTGTCATTACGGAAGGCACTTATTGTCGATATTTTTGATACTCTAATGGATGGTAGCCTTGTCATTACGGAAGGTAGTCTGTTGTCAAGTTTTTTGTTACCCTAATGGATGGTAGCCTTGTAATTATGGAAGGTAGTCTGTTGTCGAGATTTTTTTTACTCCAATGGATGGTAGCCTTGTAATTATGAAGGAAGTCTATTGTTGAGATTTATGTTACTCCAATGGATTGTAGCCTTGTCATTATGGAAGGTAGTCTTTTGTCGAGATTTTTGTTACTCCAATGGATGGTAGCCTTGTCATTATGCAAGGTAGTCTGTTGTTCAGATTTTTGTTACTCTAATGGATGGTAGCCTTCTCATTATGGAAGGTAGTCTGTTGTCGATATTTTTGTTACTCCAATGAATGGTAGCCTTGTCAATATGGAAGGTAGTCTGTCGTTAAGATTTTTGTTACTCAAATGGATTATAGCCTTGTCATTATGGAAGGTAGTCTGTTGTTCAAATTTTTGTTACTCCAATCGATGGTAGCCTAGTCATTATGGAAGGTAGTCTGTTGTAGAGATTTTTGTTATTCCATTGGATGGTAGCCTTGTCATTACGAAAGGCACTTATTGTCGATATTTTTGATACTCCAATGGATGGTAGCCTTGTCATTACGGAAGGTAGTCTGTTGTCAAGATTTTTGTTACCCCAATGGATGGTAGCCTTGTAATTATGGAAGGTAGTCAATTGTCGAGATTTTTGGTACTCCAATGGTTTGTAGCCTTGTCATTCTGGAAGGTAGTCTGTTGTTCAGATTTTTGTTACTCTAATGGATGGTAGCCTTGTCATTACGGAAGGTAGTCTGTTGTCAAGATTTTTGTTACCCCAATGGATGGTAGCCTTGTAATTATGGAAGGAAGTCTATTGTCGAGATTTTTGTTACTCCAATGGATTGTAGCCTTCTCATTATGGAAGGTAGTCTGTTGTTCAGATTTTTGTTACTCTAATGGATGGTAGCCTTATCATTATGAAAGGTAGTCTGTTGTCGATATTTTTGTTACTCCAATGAATGGTAGCCTTTTCAATATGGAAGGTAGTCCGTCGTTAAGATTTTTGTTACTCCAATGGATTATAGCCTTGTCATTATGGAAGGTAGTGTGTTGTTCAGATTTTTGTTACTCCAATGGATGGTAGCCTTGTCATTCTTGAAGGTAGTCTGTTGTCGAAATTTTTGTTATTCCATTGGATGGTAGCCTTGTCATTACGGAAGGCACTTATTGTCGATATTTTTGATATTCCAATGGATGGTAGCCTTGTCATTACGGAAGGTAGTTTGTTGTCAAGATTTTTGTTACCCCAATGGATGGTAGCCTTGTAATTATGGAATGTAGTCTTTTGTCGAGATTTTTGTTACTCCAATGGATTGTAGCCTTGTCACTATGGAAGGTAGTCTGTTGTTCAGATTTTTGTTACTCTAATGGATGGTAGGCTTGTCATTATGGAAGGTAGTCTGTTGTCAATATTTTTGTTACTCTAATGAATGGTAGCCTTGTCAATATGGAAGGTAGTCTGTCGTTATGATTTTTGTTACTCCAATGGTTTATAGCCTTGTCATTAGGGAAGGTAGTCTGTTGTTCAGATTTTTGTGACTTCAATGGATGGTAGCCTTTTTATTATGGAAGGTAGTCTGTTGTCGAGATTTTTTTTATTCCATTGGATGGTAGCCTTGTCATTACGAAAGGCACTTATTTTTGATATTTTTGATACCCCAATGAATGGTAGCCTTGTCATTACGGAAGGTAGTCTGTTGTTCAGATTTTTGTTCCTCCAATGGATGGTAGCCTTGTCATTATGGAAGGTAGTGTGTTGTCGAGATTTTTGTTACTCCAATGGATGGTAGCCTTGTCATTATGGAAGGTAGTCTATTGTCGAGATTTTTGTTACCCCAATGGATGGTAGCCTTGTAATTATGAAAGGTAGTTTGTTGTCGAGATTTTTGTTAATCCAATGGATGGTAGCCTTGTCATTATGGAAGGTAGTCTGTTGTCGAGATGTTTGTTACCCCAATGGATGGTGGCCTTGTAATTATGGAAGGTAGTTTGTTGTCGAGATATTTATTACTCTAATGGATGGTAGCCTTGTCATTATGGAAGGTAGTCGGTCGTTGAGAATTCTGTTACTCCATTGGATTTTAGCCTTGTCATTATGTAAGGTAGTCTGTTGTTCAGATTTTTGTTACTCTAATGGATGGTAGCCTTGTCATTATGGAAGGTAGTCTGTTTTAGATATTTTTGTTACTCCAATGAATGGTAGCCTTGTCATAATGGAAGGTAGTCTTTCGTTAAGATTTTTGTTACTCCAATGGATTATAGCCTTGTCATTATGGAAGTTAGTCTGTTGTTCAGATTTTTGTTACTCCAATGGATGGTAGCCTTGTCATTATGGAAGGTAGTCTGTTGTCGAGATTTTTGTTATTCCATTGGATGGTAGCCTTGTCATTACGGAAGGCACTTATTGTCGATATTTTTGATACTCTAATGGATGGTAGCCTTGTCATTACGGAAGGTAGTCTGTTGTCAAGTTTTTTGTTACCCTAATGGATGGTAGCCTTGTAATTATGGAAGGTAGTCTGTTGTCGAGATTTTTTTTACTCCAATGGATGGTAGCCTTGTAATTATGAAGGAAGTCTATTGTTGAGATTTATGTTACTCCAATGGATTGTAGCCTTGTCATTATGGAAGGTAGTCTTTTGTCGAGATTTTTGTTACTCCAATGGATGGTAGCCTTGTCATTATGCAAGGTAGTCTGTTGTTCAGATTTTTGTTACTCTAATGGATGGTAGCCTTCTCATTATGGAAGGTAGTCTGTTGTCGATATTTTTGTTACTCCAATGAATGGTAGCCTTGTCAATATGGAAGGTAGTCTGTCGTTAAGATTTTTGTTACTCAAATGGATTATAGCCTTGTCATTATGGAAGGTAGTCTGTTGTTCAAATTTTTGTTACTCCAATCGATGGTAGCCTAGTCATTATGGAAGGTAGTCTGTTGTAGAGATTTTTGTTATTCCATTGGATGGTAGCCTTGTCATTACGAAAGGCACTTATTGTCGATATTTTTGATACTCCAATGGATGGTAGCCTTGTCATTACGGAAGGTAGTCTTTTGTCAAGATTTTTGTTACCCCAATGGATGGTAGCCTTGTAATTATGGAAGGTAGTCAATTGTCGAGATTTTTGGTACTCCAATGGTTTGTAGCCTTGTCATTATGGAAGGTAGTCTGTTGTTCAGATTTTTGTTACTCTAATGGATGGTAGCCTTGTCATTACGGAAGGTAGTCTGTTGTCAAGATTTTTGTTACCCCAATGGATGGTAGCCTTGTAATTATGGAAGGAAGTCTATTGTCGAGATTTTTGTTACTCCAATGGATTGTAGCCTTCTCATTATGGAAGGTAGTCTGTTGTTCAGATTTTTGTTACTCTAATGGATGGTAGCCTTATCATTATGAAAGGTAGTCTGTTGTCGATATTTTTGTTACTCCAATGAATGGTAGCCTTTTCAATATGGAAGGTAGTCCGTCGTTAAGATTTTTGTTACTCCAATGGATTATAGCCTTGTCATTATGGAAGGTAGTGTGTTGTTCATATTTTTGTTACTCCAATGGATGGTAGCCTTGTCATTCTTGAAGGTAGTCTGTTGTCGAAATTTTTGTTATTCCATTGGATGGTAGCCTTGTCATTACGGAAGGCACTTATTGTCGATATTTTTGATATTCCAATGGATGGTAGCCTTGTCATTACGGAAGGTAGTTTGTTGTCAAGATTTTTGTTACCCCAATGGATGGTAGCCTTGTAATTATGGAATGTAGTCTGTTGTCGAGATTTTTGTTACTCCAATGGATTGTAGCCTTGTCACTATGGAAGGTAGTCTGTTGTTCAGATTTTTGTTACTCTAATGGATGGTAGGCTTGTCATTATGGAAGGTAGTCTGTTGTCAATATTTTTGTTACTCTAATGAATGGTAGCCTTGTCAATATGGAAGGTAGTCTGTCGTTATGATTTTTGTTACTCCAATGGTTTATAGCCTTGTCATTAGGGAAGGTAGTCTGTTGTTCAGATTTTTGTGACTTCAATGGATGGTAGCCTTTTTATTATGGAAGGTAGTCTGTTGTCGAGATTTTTTTTATTCCATTGGATGGTAGCCTTGTCATTACGAAAGGAACTTATTTTTGATATTTTTGATACCCCAATGAATGGTAGCCTTGTCATTACGGAAGGTAGTCTGTTGTTCAGATTTTTGTTCCTCCAATGGATGGTAGCCTTGTCATTATGGAAGGTAGTGTGTTGTCGAGATTTTTGTTACTCCAATGGATGGTAGCCTTGTCATTATGGAAGATAGTCTATTGTCGAGATTTTTGTTACCCCAATGGATGGTAGCCTTGTAATTATGAAAGGTAGTTTGTTGTCGAGATTTTTGTTAATCCAATGGATGGTAGCCTTGTCATTATGGAAGGTAGTCTGTTGTCGAGATGTTTGTTACCCCAATGGATGGTGGCCTTGTAATTATGGAAGGTAGTTTGTTGTCGAGATATTTATTACTCTAATGGATGGTAGCCTTGTCATTATGGAAGGTAGTCGGTCGTTGAGAATTCTGTTACTCCATTGGATTTTAGCCTTGTCATTATGTAAGGTAGTCTGTTGTTCAGATTTTTGTTACTCTAATGGATGGTAGCCTTGTCATTATGGAAGGTAGTCTGTTTTAGATATTTTTGTTACTCCAATGAATGGTAGCCTTGTCATAATGGAAGGTAGTCTTTCGTTAAGATTTTTGTTACTCCAATGGATTATAGCCTTGTCATTATGGAAGTTAGTCTGTTGTTCAGATTTTTGTTACTCCAATGGATGGTAGCCTTGTCATTATGGAAGGTAGTCTGTTGTCGAGATTTTTGTTATTCCATTGGATGGTAGCCTTGTCATTACGGAAGGCACTTATTGTCGATATTTTTGATACTCTAATGGATGGTAGCCTTGTCATTACGGAAGGTAGTCTGTTGTCAAGTTTTTTGTTACCCTAATGGATGGTAGCCTTGTAATTATGGAAGGTAGTCTGTTGTCGAGATTTTTTTTACTCCAATGGATGGTAGCCTTGTAATTATGAAGGAAGTCTATTGTTGAGATTTATGTTACTCCAATGGATTGTAGCCTTGTCATTATGGAAGGTAGTCTTTTGTCGAGATTTTTGTTACTCCAATGGATGGTAGCCTTGTCATTATGCAAGGTAGTCTGTTGTTCAGATTTTTGTTACTCTAATGGATGGTAGCCTTCTCATTATGGAAGGTAGTCTGTTGTCGATATTTTTGTTACTCCAATGAATGGTAGCCTTGTCAATATGGAAGGTAGTCTGTCGTTAAGATTTTTGTTACTCAAATGGATTATAGCCTTGTCATTATGGAAGGTAGTCTGTTGTTCAAATTTTTGTTACTCCAATCGATGGTAGCCTAGTCATTATGGAAGGTAGTCTGTTGTAGATATTTTTGTTATTCCATTGGATGGTAGCCTTGTCATTACGAAAAGCACTTATTGTCGATATTTTTGATACTCCAATGGATGGTAGCCTTGTCATTACGGAAGGTAGTCTTTTGTCAAGATTTTTGTTACCCCAATGGATGGTAGCCTTGTAATTATGGAAGGTAGTCAATTGTCGAGATTTTTGGTACTCCAATGGTTTGTAGCCTTGTCATTATGGAAGGTAGTCTGTTGTTCAGATTTTTGTTACTCTAATGGATGGTAGCCTTGTCATTACGGAAGGTAGTCTGTTGTCAAGATTTTTGTTACCCCAATGGATGGTAGCCTTGTAATTATGGAAGGAAGTCTATTGTCGAGATTTTTGTTACTCCAATGGATTGTAGCCTTCTCATTATGGAAGGTAGTCTGTTGTTCAGATTTTTGTTACTCTAATGGATGGTAGCCTTATCATTATGAAAGGTAGTCTGTTGTCGATATTTTTGTTACTCCAATGAATGGTAGCCTTTTCAATATGGAAGGTAGTCCGTCGTTAAGATTTTTGTTACTCCAATGGATTATAGCCTTGTCATTATGGAAGGTAGTGTGTTGTTCATATTTTTGTTACTCCAATGGATGGTAGCCTTGTCATTCTTGAAGGTAGTCTGTTGTCGAAATTTTTGTTATTCCATTGGATGGTAGCCTTGTCATTACGGAAGGCACTTATTGTCGATATTTTTGATATTCCAATGGATGGTAGCCTTGTCATTACGGAAGGTAGTTTGTTGTCAAGATTTTTGTTACCCCAATGGATGGTAGCCTTGTAATTATGGAATGTAGTCTGTTGTCGAGATTTTTGTTACTCCAATGGATTGTAGCCTTGTCACTATGGAAGGTAGTCTGTTGTTCAGATTTTTGTTACTCTAATGGATGGTAGGCTTGTCATTATGGAAGGTAGTCTGTTGTCAATATTTTTGTTACTCTAATGAATGGTAGCCTTGTCAATATGGAAGGTAGTCTGTCGTTATGATTTTTGTTACTCCAATGGTTTATAGCCTTGTCATTAGGGAAGGTAGTCTGTTGTTCAGATTTTTGTGACTTCAATGGATGGTAGCCTTTTTATTATGGAAGGTAGTCTGTTGTCGAGATTTTTTTTATTCCATTGGATGGTAGCCTTGTCATTACGAAAGGAACTTATTTTTGATATTTTTGATACCCCAATGAATGGTAGCCTTGTCATTACGGAAGGTAGTCTGTTGTTCAGATTTTTGTTCCTCCAATGGATGGTAGCCTTGTCATTATGGAAGGTAGTGTGTTGTCGAGATTTTTGTTACTCCAATGGATGGTAGCCTTGTCATTATGGAAGATAGTCTATTGTCGAGATTTTTGTTACCCCAATGGATGGTAGCCTTGTAATTATGAAAGGTAGTTTGTTGTCGAGATTTTTGTTAATCCAATGGATGGTAGCCTTGTCATTATGGAAGGTAGTCTGTTGTCGAGATGTTTGTTACCCCAATGGATGGTGGCCTTGTAATTATGGAAGGTAGTTTGTTGTCGAGATATTTATTACTCTAATGGATGGTAGCCTTGTCATTATGGAAGGTAGTCGGTCGTTGAGAATTCTGTTACTCCATTGGATTTTAGCCTTGTCATTATGTAAGGTAGTCTGTTGTTCAGATTTTTGTTACTCTAATGGATGGTAGCCTTGTCATTATGGAAGGTAGTCTGTTTTAGATATTTTTGTTACTCCAATGAATGGTAGCCTTGTCATAATGGAAGGTAGTCTTTCGTTAAGATTTTTGTTACTCCAATGGATTATAGCCTTGTCATTATGGAAGTTAGTCTGTTGTTCAGATTTTTGTTACTCCAATGGATGGTAGCCTTGTCATTATGGAAGGTAGTCTGTTGTCGAGATTTTTGTTATTCCATTGGATGGTAGCCTTGTCATTACGGAAGGCACTTATTGTCGATATTTTTGATACTCTAATGGATGGTAGCCTTGTCATTACGGAAGGTAGTCTGTTGTCAAGTTTTTTGTTACCCTAATGGATGGTAGCCTTGTAATTATGGAAGGTAGTCTGTTGTCGAGATTTTTTTTACTCCAATGGATGGTAGCCTTGTAATTATGAAGGAAGTCTATTGTTGAGATTTATGTTACTCCAATGGATTGTAGCCTTGTCATTATGGAAGGTAGTCTTTTGTCGAGATTTTTGTTACTCCAATGGATGGTAGCCTTGTCATTATGCAAGGTAGTCTGTTGTTCAGATTTTTGTTACTCTAATGGATGGTAGCCTTCTCATTATGGAAGGTAGTCTGTTGTCGATATTTTTGTTACTCCAATGAATGGTAGCCTTGTCAATATGGAAGGTAGTCTGTCGTTAAGATTTTTGTTACTCAAATGGATTATAGCCTTGTCATTATGGAAGGTAGTCTGTTGTTCAAATTTTTGTTACTCCAATCGATGGTAGCCTAGTCATTATGGAAGGTAGTCTGTTGTAGAGATTTTTGTTATTCCATTGGATGGTAGCCTTGTCATTACGAAAGGCACTTATTGTCGATATTTTTGATACTCCAATGGATGGTAGCCTTGTCATTACGGAAGGTAGTCTGTTGTCAAGATTTTTGTTACCCCAATGGATGGTAGCCTTGTAATTATGGAAGGTAGTCAATTGTCGAGATTTTTGGTACTCCAATGGTTTGTAGCCTTGTCATTATGGAAGGTAGTCTGTTGTTCAGATTTTTGTTACTCTAATGGATGGTAGCCTTGTCATTACGGAAGGTAGTCTGTTGTCAAGATTTTTGTTACCCCAATGGATGGTAGCCTTGTAATTATGGAAGGAAGTCTATTGTCGAGATTTTTGTTACTCCAATGGATTGGAGCCTTCTCATTATGGAAGGTAGTCTGTTGTTCAGATTTTTGTTACTCTAATGGATGGTAGCCTTATCATTATGAAAGGTAGTCTGTTGTCGATATTTTTGTTACTCCAATGAATGGTAGCCTTTTCAATATGGAAGGTAGTCCGTCGTTAAGATTTTTGTTACTCCAATGGATTATAGCCTTGTCATTATGGAAGGTAGTGTGTTGTTCAGATTTTTGTTACTCCAATGGATGGTAGCCTTGTCATTCTTGAAGGTAGTCTGTTGTCGAAATTTTTGTTATTCCATTGGATGGTAGCCTTGTCATTACGGAAGGCACTTATTGTCGATATTTTTGATATTCCAATGGATGGTAGCCTTGTCATTACGGAAGGTAGTTTGTTGTCAAGATTTTTGTTACCCCAATGGATGGTAGCCTTGTAATTATGGAATGTAGTCTGTTGTCGAGATTTTTGTTACTCCAATGGATTGTAGCCTTGTCACTATGGAAGGTAGTCTGTTGTTCAGATTTTTGTTACTCTAATGGATGGTAGGCTTGTCATTATGGAAGGTAGTCTGTTGTCAATATTTTTGTTACTCTAATGAATGGTAGCCTTGTCAATATGGAAGGTAGTCTGTCGTTATGATTTTTGTTACTCCAATGGTTTATAGCCTTGTCATTAGGGAAGGTAGTCTGTTGTTCAGATTTTTGTGACTTCAATGGATGGTAGCCTTTTTATTATGGAAGGTAGTCTGTTGTCGAGATTTTTTTTATTCCATTGGATGGTAGCCTTGTCATTACGAAAGGCACTTATTTTTGATATTTTTGATACCCCAATGAATGGTAGCCTTGTCATTACGGAAGGTAGTCTGTTGTTCAGATTTTTGTTCCTCCAATGGATGGTAGCCTTGTCATTATGGAAGGTAGTGTGTTGTCGAGATTTTTGTTACTCCAATGGATGGTAGCCTTGTCATTATGGAAGGTAGTCTATTGTCGAGATTTTTGTTACCCCAATGGATGGTAGCCTTGTAATTATGAAAGGTAGTTTGTTGTCGAGATTTTTGTTAATCCAATGGATGGTAGCCTTGTCATTATGGAAGGTAGTCTGTTGTCGAGATGTTTGTTACCCCAATGGATGGTGGCCTTGTAATTATGGAAGGTAGTTTGTTGTCGAGATATTTATTACTCTAATGGATGGTAGCCTTGTCATTATGGAAGGTAGTCGGTCGTTGAGAATTCTGTTACTCCATTGGATTTTAGCCTTGTCATTATGTAAGGTAGTCTGTTGTTCAGATTTTTGTTACTCTAATGGATGGTAGCCTTGTCATTATGGAAGGTAGTCTGTTTTAGATATTTTTGTTACTCCAATGAATGGTAGCCTTGTCATAATGGAAGGTAGTCTTTCGTTAAGATTTTTGTTACTCCAATGGATTATAGCCTTGTCATTATGGAAGTTAGTCTGTTGTTCAGATTTTTGTTACTCCAATGGATGGTAGCCTTGTCATTATGGAAGGTAGTCTGTTGTCGAGATTTTTGTTATTCCATTGGATGGTAGCCTTGTCATTACGGAAGGCACTTATTGTCGATATTTTTGATACTCTAATGGATGGTAGCCTTGTCATTACGGAAGGTAGTCTGTTGTCAAGTTTTTTGTTACCCTAATGGATGGTAGCCTTGTAATTATGGAAGGTAGTCTGTTGTCGAGATTTTTTTTACTTCAATGGATGGTAGCCTTGTAATTATGAAGGAAGTCTATTGTTGAGATTTATGTTACTCCAATGGATTGTAGCCTTGTCATTATGGAAGGTAGTCTTTTGTCGAGATTTTTGTTACTCCAATGGATGGTAGCCTTGTCATTATGCAAGGTAGTCTGTTGTTCAGATTTTTGTTACTCTAATGGATGGTAGCCTTCTCATTATGGAAGGTAGTCTGTTGTCGATATTTTTGTTACTCCAATGAATGGTAGCCTTGTCAATATGGAAGGTAGTCTGTCGTTAAGATTTTTGTTACTCAAATGGATTATAGCCTTGTCATTATGGAAGGTAGTCTGTTGTTCAAATTTTTGTTACTCCAATCGATGGTAGCCTAGTCATTATGGAAGGTAGTCTGTTGTAGAGATTTTTGTTATTCCATTGGATGGTAGCCTTGTCATTACGAAAGGCACTTATTGTCGATATTTTTGATACTCCAATGGATGGTAGCCTTGTCATTACGGAAGGTAGTCTGTTGTCAAGATTTTTGTTACCCCAATGGATGGTAGCCTTGTAATTATGGAAGGTAGTCAATTGTCGAGATTTTTGGTACTCCAATGGTTTGTAGCCTTGTCATTATGGAAGGTAGTCTGTTGTTCAGATTTTTGTTACTCTAATGGATGGTAGCCTTGTCATTCGGAAGGTAGTCTGTTGTCAAGATTTTTGTTACCCCAATGGATGGTAGCCTTGTAATTATGGAAGGAAGTCTATTGTCGAGATTTTTGTTACTCCAATGGATTGGAGCCTTCTCATTATGGAAGGTAGTCTGTTGTTCAGATTTTTGTTACTCTAATGGATGGTAGCCTTATCATTATGAAAGGTAGTCTGTTGTCGATATTTTTGTTACTCCAATGAATGGTAGCCTTTTCAATATGGAAGGTAGTCCGTCGTTAAGATTTTTGTTACTCCAATGGATTATAGCCTTGTCATTATGGAAGGTAGTGTGTTGTTCAGATTTTTGTTACTCCAATGGATGGTAGCCTTGTCATTCTTGAAGGTAGTCTGTTGTCGAAATTTTTGTTATTCCATTGGATGGTAGCCTTGTCATTACGGAAGGCACTTATTGTCGATATTTTTGATATTCCAATGGATGGTAGCCTTGTCATTACGGAAGGTAGTTTGTTGTCAAGATTTTTGTTACCCCAATGGATGGTAGCCTTGTAATTATGGAATGTAGTCTGTTGTCGAGATTTTTGTTACTCCAATGGATTGTAGCCTTGTCACTATGGAAGGTAGTCTGTTGTTCAGATTTTTGTTACTCTAATGGATGGTAGGCTTGTCATTATGGAAGGTAGTCTGTTGTCAATATTTTTGTTACTCTAATGAATGGTAGCCTTGTCAATATGGAAGGTAGTCTGTCGTTATGATTTTTGTTACTCCAATGGTTTATAGCCTTGTCATTAGGGAAGGTAGTCTGTTGTTCAGATTTTTGTGACTTCAATGGATGGTAGCCTTTTTATTATGGAAGGTAGTCTGTTGTCGAGATTTTTTTTATTCCATTGGATGGTAGCCTTGTCATTACGAAAGGCACTTATTTTTGATATTTTTGATACCCCAATGAATGGTAGCCTTGTCATTACGGAAGGTAGTCTGTTGTTCAGATTTTTGTTCCTCCAATGGATGGTAGCCTTGTCATTATGGAAGGTAGTGTGTTGTCGAGATTTTTGTTACTCCAATGGATGGTAGCCTTGTCATTATGGAAGGTAGTCTATTGTCGAGATTTTTGTTACCCCAATGGATGGTAGCCTTGTAATTATGAAAGGTAGTTTGTTGTCGAGATTTTTGTTTATCCAATGGATGGTAGCCTTGTCATTATGGAAGGTAGTCTGTTGTCGAGATGTTTGTAACCCCAATGGATGGTGGCCTAGTAATTATGGAAGGTAGTTTGTTGTCGAGATATTTATTACTCTAATGGATGGTAGCCTTGTCATTATGGAAGGTAGTCGGTCGTTGAGAATTCTGTTACTCCATTGGATTTTAGCCTTGTCATTATGTAAGGTAGTCTGTTGTTCAGATTTTTGTTACTCTAATGGATGGTAGCCTTGTCATTATGGAAGGTAGTCTGTTTTAGATATTTTTGTTACTCCAATGAATGGTAGCCTTGTCATAATGGAAGGTAGTCTTTCGTTAAGATTTTTGTTACTCCAATGGATTATAGCCTTGTCATTATGGAAGTTAGTCTGTTGTTCAGATTTTTGTTACTCCAATGGATGGTAGCCTTGTCATTATGGAAGGTAGTCTGTTGTCGAGATTTTTGTTATTCCATTGGATGGTAGCCTTGTCATTACGGAAGGCACTTATTGTCGATATTTTTGATACTCTAATGGATGGTAGCCTTGTCATTACGGAAGGTAGTCTGTTGTCAAGTTTTTTGTTACCCTAATGGATGGTAGCCTTGTAATTATGGAAGGTAGTCTGTTGTCGAGATTTTTTTTACTCCAATGGATGGTAGCCTTGTAATTATGAAGGAAGTCTATTGTTGAGATTTATGTTACTCCAATGGATTGTAGCCTTGTCATTATGGAAGGTAGTCTTTTGTCGAGATTTTTGTTACTCCAATGGATGGTAGCCTTGTCATTATGCAAGGTAGTCTGTTGTTCAGATTTTTGTTACTCTAATGGATGGTAGCCTTCTCATTATGGAAGGTAGTCTGTTGTCGATATTTTTGTTACTCCAATGAATGGTAGCCTTGTCAATATGGAAGGTAGTCTGTCGTTAAGATTTTTGTTACTCAAATGGATTATAGCCTTGTCATTATGGAAGGTAGTCTGTTGTTCAAATTTTTGTTACTCCAATCGATGGTAGCCTAGTCATTATGGAAGGTAGTCTGTTGTAGAGATTTTTGTTATTCCATTGGATGGTAGCCTTGTCATTACGAAAGGCACTTATTGTCGATATTTTTGATACTCCAATGGATGGTAGCCTTGTCATTACGGAAGGTAGTCTGTTGTCAAGATTTTTGTTACCCCAATGGATGGTAGCCTTGTAATTATGGAAGGTAGTCAATTGTCGAGATTTTTGGTACTCCAATGGTATGTAGCCTTGTCATTATGGAAGGTAGTCTGTTGTTCAGATTTTTGTTACTCTAATGGATGGTAGCCTTGTCATTACGGAAGGTAGTCTGTTGTCAAGATTTTTGTTACCCCAATGGATGGTAGCCTTGTAATTATGGAAGGAAGTCTATTGTCGAGATTTTTGTTACTCCAATGGATTGTAGCCTTCTCATTATGGAAGGTAGTCTGTTGTTCATATTTTTGTTACTCTAATCGATGGTAGCCTTATCATTATGAAAGGTAGTCTGTTGTCGATATTTTTGTTACTCCAATGAATGGTAGCCTTTTCAATATGGAAGGTAGTCCGTCGTTAAGATTTTTGTTACTCCAATGGATTATAGCCTTGTCATTATGGAAGGTAGTGTGTTGTTCAGATTTTTGTTACTCCAATGGATGGTAGCCTTGTCATTCTTGAAGGTAGTCTGTTGTCGAAATTTTTGTTATTCCATTGGATGGTAGCCTTGTCATTACGGAAGGCACTTATTGTCGATATTTTTGATATTCCAATGGATGGTAGCCTTGTCATTACGGAAGGTAGTTTGTTGTCAAGATTTTTGTTACCCCAATGGATGGTAGCCTTGTAATTATGGAATGTAGTCTGTTGTCGAGATTTTTGTTACTCCAATGGATTGTAGCCTTGTCACTATGGAAGGTAGTCTGTTGTTCAGATTTTTGTTACTCTAATGGATGGTAGGCTTGTCATTATGGAAGGTAGTCTGTTGTCAATATTTTTGTTACTCTAATGAATGGTAGCCTTGTCAATATGGAAGGTAGTCTGTCGTTATGATTTTTGTTACTCCAATGGTTTATAGCCTTGTCATTAGGGAAGGTAGTCTGTTGTTCAGATTTTTGTGACTTCAATGGATGGTAGCCTTTTCATTATGGAAGGTAGTCTGTTGTCGAGATTTTTTTTATTCCATTGGATGGTAGCCTTGTCATTACGAAAGGCACTTATTTTTGATATTTTTGATACCCCAATGAATGGTAGCCTTGTCATTACGGAAGGTAGTTTGTTGTTCAGATTTTTGTTCCTCCAATGGATGGTAGCCTTGTCATTATGGAAGGTAGTGTGTTGTCGAGATTTTTGTTACTCCAATGGATGGTAGCCTTGTCATTATGGAAGGTAGTCTATTGTCGAGATTTTTGTTACCCCAATGGATGGTAGCCTTGTAATTATGAAAGGTAGTTTGTTGTCGAGATTTTTGTTAATCCAATGGATGGTAGCCTTGTCATTATGGAAGGTAGTCTGTTGTCGAGATGTTTGTTACCCCAATGGATGGTGGCCTTGTAATTATGGAAGGTAGTTTGTTGTCGAGATATTTGTTACTCTAATGGATGGTAGCCTTGTCATTATGGAAGGTAGTCGGTCGTTGAGAATTCTATTACTCCATTGGATTTTAGCCTTGTCATTATGTAAGGTAGTCTGTTGTTCAGATTTTTGTTACTCTAATGGATGGTAGCCTTGTCATTATGGAAGGTAGTATGTTTTAGATATTTTTATTACTCCAATGAATGGTAGCCTTGTCATAATGGAAGGTAGTCTGTCGTTAAGATTTTTGTTACTCCAATGGATTATAGCCTTGTCATTATGGAAGGTAGTCTGTTGTTCAGATTTTTGTTACTCCAATGGATGGTAGCCTTGTCATTATGGAAGGTAGTCTGTTGTCGAGATTTTTGTTATTCCATTGGATGGTAGCCTTGTCATTACGGAAGGCACTTATTGTCGATATTTTTGATACTCCAATGGATGGTAGCCTTGTCATTACGGAAGGTAGTCTGTTGTCAAGATTTTTGTTACCCCAATGGATGGTAGCCTTGTAATTATGGAAGGTAGTCAATTGTCGAGATTTTTGGTACTCCAATGGTTTGTAGCCTTGTCATTATGGAAGGTAGTCTGTTGTTCAGATTTTTGTTACTCTAATGGATGGTAGCCTTGTCATTACGGAAGGTAGTCTGTTGTCAAGTTTTTTGTTACCCCGATGGATGGTAGCCTTGTAATTATGGAAGGTAGTCTGTTGTCGAGATTTTTGTTACTCCAATGGATGGTAGCCTTGTGATTATGAATGAAGTCTATTGTTGAGATTTATGTTACTCCAATGGATTGTAGCCTTGTCATTATGGAAGGTAGTCTTTTGTCGAGATTTTTGTTACTCCAATGGATGGTAGCCTTGTCATTATTGAAGGTAGTCTATTGTCGATATCTTTGTTACTCCAGTGGATGATAGCCTTGTCATTATGCAAGGTAGTCTGTTGTTCAGATTTTTGTTACTCTAATGGATGGTAGCCTTCTCATTATGGAAGGTAGTCTGTTGTCGATATTTTTGGTACTCCAATGAATGGTAGCCTTGTCAATATGGAAGGTAGTCTGTATTTTAGATTTTTGTTACTCAAATGGATTATAGCCTTGTCATTATGGAAGGTAGTCTGTTGTTCAGATATTTGTTACTCCAATCGATGGTAGCCTAGTCATTATGGAAGGTAGTCTGTTGTAGAGATTTTTTTTATTCCATTGGATGGTAGCCTTGTCATTACGAAAGGCACTTATTGTCGATATTTTTGATACTCCAATGGATGGTAGCCTTGTCATTACGGAAGGTAGTCTGTTGTCAAGATTTTTGTTACCCCAATGGATGGTAGCCTTGTAATTATGGAAGGTAGTCAATTGTCGAGATTTTTGGTACTCCAATGGTTTGTAGCCTTGTCATTATGGAAGGTAGTCTGTTGTTCAGATTTTTGTTACTCTAATTGATGGTAGCCTTGTCATTATGTAAGGTAGTCTATTGTCGATATTTTTGTTACTCCAATGAATGGTAGCCTTTTTAATATGGAAGGTAGTCTATCGTTAAGATTTTTGTTACTCCAATGGATTATAGCCTTGTCGTTATGGAAGGTAGTCTGTTGTTCAGATTTTTGTTACTCCAATGGATTGTAGCCTTGTCATTACGGAAGGCACTTATTATCGATATTTTTGATACCCCAATGGATGGTAGCCTTGTCATTATGGAAGGTAGTCTGTGGTCAAGATTTTTGTTACCCCAATGGATGGTAGCGTTGTAATTATGGAAGGTAGTGTGTTGTCGATATTTTTGTTACTCCAATGGATGGTAGCCTTGTCATTATGGAAGGTAGTATGTTGTCGAGATTTTTGTTACCCCAATGGATGGTAGCCTTGTAATTATGAAAGGTAGCTTGTTGTCGAGATTTTTGTTAATCCAATGGATGGTAGCCTTGTCATTATGGAAGGTAGTCTGTTGTCGAGATGTTTGTTACCCCAATGGATGGTGGCCTTGTAATTATGGAAGGTAGTTTGTTGTCGAGATATTTGTTACTCTAATGGATGGTAGCCTTGCAATTATGGAAGGTAGTCGGTCGTTGAGAATTCTGTTACTCCATTGGATTTTAGCCTTGTCATTATGTAAGGTAGTCTGTTGTTCAGATTTTTGTTACTCCAATGGATGGTAGCCTTGTCGTTATGGAAGGTAGTATGTTTTAGATATTTTTGTTACTCCAATGAATGGTAGCCTTGTCATAATGGAAGGTAGTCTGTCGTTAAGATTTTTGTTACTCCAATGGATTATAGCCTTGTCATTATGGAAGGTAGTCTGTTGTTCAGATTTTTGTTACTCCAATGGATGGTAGCCTTGTCATTATGGAAGGTAGTCTGTTGTCGAGATTTTTGTTATTCCATTGGATGGTAGCCTTGTCATTACGGAAGGCACTTATTGTCGATATTTTTGATACTCTAATGGATGGTAGCCTTGTCATTACGGAAGGTAGTCTGTTGTCAAGTTTTTTGTTACCCCGATGGATGGTAGCCTTGTAATTATGGAAGGTAGTCTGTTGTCGAGATTTTTGTTACTCCAATGGATGGTAGCCTTGTGATTATGAATGAAGTCTATTGTTGAGATTTATGTTACTCCAATGGATTGTAGCCTTCTCATTATGGAAGGTAGTCTTTTGTCGAGATTTTTGTTACTCCAATGGATGGTAGCCTTGTCATTATTGAAGGTAGTCTATTGTCGATATCTTTGTTACTCCAATGGATGCTAGCCTTGTCATTATGCAAGGTAGTCTGTTGTTCAGATTTTTGTTACTCTAATGGATGGTAGCCTTCTCATTATGGAAGGTAGTCTGTTGTCGATATTTTTGTTACTCCAATGAATGGTAGCCTTGTCAATATGGAAGGTAGTCTGTATTTAAGATTTTTGTTACTCAAATGGATTATAGCCTTGTCATTATGGAAGGTAGTCTGTTGTTCAGATATTTGTTACTCCAATCGATGGTAGCCTAGTAATTATGGAAGGTAGTCTGTTGTAGAGATTTTTGTTATTCCATTGGATGGTAGCCTTGTCATTACGAAAGGCACTTATTGTCGATATTTTTGATACTCCAATGGATGGTAGCCTTGTCATTACGGAAGGTAGTCTGTTGTCAAGATTTTTGTTACCCCAATGGATGGTAGCCTTGTAATTATGGAAGGTAGTCAATTGTCGAGATTTTTGGTACTCCAATGGTTTGTAGCCTTGTCATTATGGAAGGTAGTCTGTTGTTCAGATTTTTGTTACTCTAATGGATGGTAGCCTTGTCATTATGTAAGGCACTTATTATCGATATTTTTGATACCCCAATGGATGGTAGCCTTGTCATTATGGAAGGTAGTCTGTTGTCAAGATTTTTGTTACCCCAATGGATGGTAGCGTTGTAATTATGGAAGGTAGTCTGTTGTCGAGATTTTTGTTACTCCAATGGATGGTAGCCTTGTCATTATGGAAGGTAGTCTATTATCGATATTTTTGTTACTCCAATGGATTGTAGCCTTGTCATTATGGAAGGTAGTCTGTTCAGATTTTTGTTACTCTAATGGATGGTAGCCTTGTCATTATAGAAGGTAGTCTGTTGTCGATATTTTTGTTACTCCAATGAATGGTAGCCTTGTCAATATGGAAGGTAGTCTGTCGTTAAGATTTTTGTTACTCCAATGGATTATAGCCTTGTCATTATGGAATGTAGTCTGTTGTCGAGATTTTTGTAATTCCATTGGATGGTTGCCTTGTCTTTAAGGAAGGCACTTATTCTCGGTATTTTTGATACTCTAATGGATGGTAGCCTTGTCATTGTGGAAGGTAGTCTGTTGTCAAGTTTTTTGTTACCCCAATGGATGGTAACCTTGTAATTATGGAAGGTAGTCTGTTGTCGAAATTTTTGTTACTCCAATGGATGGTAACCTTGTCATTATGGAAGGTAGTCTATTGTTGAGATTTCTGTTACTCCAATGGATTGTAGCCTTGTCATTATGGAAGGTAGTCTTTTGTCCAGATTTTTGTTACTCCAATGGATGGTAGCCTTGTCATTATTGAAGGTAGTTTATTGTCGATATCTTTGTTACTCCAATGGATGATAGCCTTGTCATTATGCAAGGTAGTCTGTTGTTCAGATTTGTGTTACTCTAATGGATGGTAGCCTTCTCATTACGGAAGGCACTTATTGTTGATATTTTTGATACTCCAATGGATGGTAGCCTTGTCATTACGGATGGTAGTCTATTGTCAAGATTTTTGTTACCCCAATGGATGGTAGCCTTGTAATTCTGGAATGTAGTCTGTTGTCGAGAATTTTTTTACTCCAATGGATTGTAGCCTTGTCATTATGGAAGGTAGTCTGTTGTTCATATTTTTTTTACTCTAATGGATGGTAGGCTTGTCATTATGGAAGGTAGTCTGTTGTCGATATTTTTGTTACTCCAATGAATGGTAGCCTTGTCAATATGGAAGGTAGTCTGTCATTAAGATTTTTGTTACTCCAATGGATTATAGCCTTGTCATTATGGAAAGTAGTCTGTTGTTCAGATTTTTGTTACTCCAATGGATGGTAGCTTTGTCATTATGGAAGGTAGTCTGTTGTCGAGATTTTTGTTATTCCATTGGATGGTAGCCTTGTCATTACGGAAGGCACTTATTGTCTATATTTTTGATACCCCAATGGATGGTAGCCTTGTCATTACGGAAGGTAGTCTGTTGTCAAGATTTTTGTTACCCCAATGGATGGTAGCCTTGTAATTATGGAAGGTAGTCTATTGTCGAGATTTTTGTTACTCCAATGGATTGTAGCCTTGTCATTATGGAAGGTAGTCTGTTGTTCAGATTTTTGTTACTCTAATGGATCGTAGCCTTGTCATTATGAAAGGTAGTCTGTTGTCGATATTTTTGTTACTCCAATGAATGGTAGCCTTGTCAATATGGAAGGTAGTCCGTCGTTAAGATTTTTGTTACTCCAATGGATTATAGCCTTGTCATTATGGAAGGTAGTCTGTTATTCAGATTTTTGTTACTCCAATGGATGGTAGCCTAGTAATTATGGAAGGTAGTCTGTTGTAGAGATTTTTGTTATTCCATTGGATGGTAGCCTTGTCATTACGAAAGGCACTTATTGTCGATATTTTTGATACTCAAATGGATGGTAGCCTTGTCATTACGGAAGGTAGTCTGTTGTCAAGATTTTTGTTACCCCAATGGATAGTAGCCTTGTAATTATGGAAGGTAGTCAATTGTCGAGATTTTTGGTACTCCAATGGTTTGTAGCCTTGTCATTATGGAAGGTAGTCTGTTGTTCAGATTTTTGTTACTCTAATGGATGGTAGCCTTGTCATTATGTAAGGTAGTCTGTTGTGGATATTTTGGTTACTCCAATGAATGGTAGCCTTGTCAATATGGAAGGTAGTCTGTTGTTAAGATTTTTGTTACTCCAATGGATTATAGCCTTGTCATTATGGAAGGTAGTCTGTTGTTCAGATTTTTGTTACTCCAATGGATTGTAGCCTTGTCATTATGGAAGGTAGTCTGTTTTCGAGATTTTTGTTATTCCATTGGATGGTAGCCTTGTCATTACGGAAGGCACTTATTATCGATATTTTTGATACCCCAATGGATGGTAGCCTTGTCATTACGGAAGGTAGTCTGTTGTCAAGATTTTTGTTACCCCAATGGATGGTAGCCTTGTAATTATGGAAGGTAGTCTGATATCGATATTTTTGTTACTCCAATGGATGGTAGCCTTGTCATTATGGAAGGTAGTCTATTGTCGATATTTTTGTTACTCCAATGGATTGTAGCCTTGTCATTATGGAAGGTAGTCTGTTGTTCAGATTTTTGTTACTCTAATGGATGGTAGCCTTGTCATTATAGAAGGTAGTCTGTTGTAGATATTTTTGTTACTCCAATGAATGGTAGCCTTGTCAATATGGAAGGTAGTATGTCGTTAAGATTTTTGTTACTCCAATGGATTATAGCCTTGTCATTATGGAAGGTAGTCTGTTGTTCAGATTTTTGTTACTCCAATGGATGGTAGCCTTGTCATTCTGGAAGGTAGTCTGTTGTCGAGATTTTTGTTATTCCATTGGATGGTAGCCTTGTCATTACGGAAGGCACTTATTGTCGATATTTTTGATACTCCAATGGATGGTAGCCTTGTCATTACAGAAGGTAGTCTGTTGTCAAGATTTTTTTTACCCCAATGGATGGTAGCCTTGTAATTATGGAAGGTAGTCAATTGTCGAGATTTTTGGTACTCCAATGGTTTGTAGCCTTGTCATTATGGAAGGTAGTCTGTTGTTCAGATTTTTGTTACTCTAATGGATGATAGCCTTGTCATTATGTAAGGTAGTCTGTTGTCGATATTTTGGTTACTCCAATGAATGGTAGCCTTGTCAATATGGAAGGTAGTCTGTCGTTAAGATTTTTGTTACTCCAATGGATTATAGCCTTGTCATTATGGAAGGTAGTCTGTTGTTCAGATTTTTGTTACTCCAATGGATTGTAGCCTTGTCATTATGGAAGGTAGTTTGTTGTCGAGATTTTTGTTATTCCATTGGATGGTAGCCTTGTCATTACGGAAGGCACTTATTGTCTATATTTTTGATACCCCAATGGATGGTAGCCTTGTCATTACGGAAGGTAGTCTGTTGTCAAGATTTTTGTTACCCCAATGGATGGTATCCTTGTAATTATGGAAGGTAGTCTATTGTCGAGATTTTTGTTACTCCAATGGATTGTAGCCTTGTCATTATGGAAGGTAGTCTGTTGTTTAGATTTTTGTTACTCTAATGGATGATAGCCTTGTCATTATGTAAGGTAGTCTGTTGTTGATATTTTGGTTACTCCAATGAATGGTAGCCTTGTCAATATGGAAGGTAGTCTGTCGTTAAGATTTTTGTTACTCCAATGGATTATAGCCTTGTCATTATGGAAGGTAGTCTGTTGTTCAGATTTTTGTTACTCCAATGGATTGTAGCCTTGTCATTATGGAAGGTAGTCTGTTGTCGAGATTTTTGTTATTCCATTGGATGGTAGCCTTGTCATTACGGAAGGCACTTATTGTCTATATTTTTGATACCCCAATGGATGGTAGCCTTGTCATTACGGAAGGTAGTCTGTTGTCAAGATTTTTGTTACCCCAATGGATGGTATCCTTGTAATTATGGAAGGTAGTCTATTGTCGAGATTTTTGTTACTCCAATGGATTGTAGCCTTGTCATTATGGAAGGTAGTCTGTTGTTCAGATTTTTGTTACTCTAATGGATGGTAGCCTTGTCATTATGAAAGGTAGTCTGTTGTCGATATTTTTTTTACTCCAATGAATGGTAGCCTTGTCAATATGGAAGGTAGTCCGTCGTTAAGATTTTTGTTACTCCAATGGATTATAGCCTTGTCATTATGGAAGGTAGTCTGTTGTTCAGATTTTTGTTACTCCAATGGATGGTAGCCTTGTCATTCTGGAAGGTAGTCTGTTGTCGAGATTTTTGTTATTCCATTGGATGGTAGCCTTGTCATTACGAAAGGCACTTATTGTCGATATTTTTGATACTCCAATGGATGGTAGCCTTGTCATTACAGAAGGTAGTCTGTTGTCAAGATTTTTTTTACCCCAATGGATGGTAGCCTTTTAATTATGGAAGGTAGTCAATTGTCGAGATTTTTGGTACTCCAATGGTTTGTAGCCTTGTCATTATGGAAGGTAGTCTGTTGTTCATATTTTTGTTACTCTAATGGATGGTAGCCTTGTCATTATGTAAGGTAGTCTGTTGTCGATATTTTGGTTACTCCAATGAATGGTAGCCTTGTCAATATGGAAGGTAGTCTGTCGTTAAGATTTTTGTTACTCCAATGGATTATAGCCTTGTCATTATGGAAGGTAGTCTGTTGTTCAGATTTTTTTTACTCCAATGGATTGTAGCCTTGTCATTATGGAAGGTAGTCTGTTGTCGAGATTTTTGTTATTCCATTGGATGGTAGCCTTGTCATTACGGAAGGCACTTATTGTCGATATTTTTGATACTCCAATGGATGGTAGCCTTGTCATTACAGAAGGTAGTCTGTTGTCAAGATTTTTTTTACCCCAATGGATGGTAGCCTTGTAATTATGGAAGGTAGTCAATTGTCGAGATTTTTGGTACTCCAATGGTTTGTAGCCTTGTCATTATGGAAGGTAGTCTGTTGTTCAGATTTTTGTTACTCTAATGGATGATAGCCTTGTCATTATGTAAGGTAGTCTGTTGTCGATATTTTGGTTACTCCAATGAATGGAAGCCTTGTCAATATGGAAGGTAGTCTGTCGTTAAGATTTTTGTTACTCCAATGGATTATAGCCTTGTCATTATGGAAGGTAGTCTGTTGTTCAGATTTTTGTTACTCCAATGGATTGTAGCCTTGTCATTATGGAAGGTAGTCTGTTGTCGAGATTTTTGTTATTCCATTGGATGGTAGCCTTGTCATTACGGAAGGCACTTATTGTCTATATTTTTGATACCCCAATGGATGGTAGCCTTGTCATTACGGAAGGTAGTCTGTTGTCAAGATTTTTGTTACCCCAATGGATGGTATCCTTGTAATTATGGAAGGTAGTCTATTGTCGAGATTTTTGTTACTCCAATGGATTGTAGCCTTGTCATTATGGAAGGTAGTCTGTTGTTCAGATTTTTGTTACTCTAATGGATGATAGCCTTGTCATTATGTAAGATAGTCTGTTGTTGATATTTTGGTTACTCCAATGAATGGTAGCCTTGTCAATATGGAAGGTAGTCTGTCGTTAAGATTTTTGTTACTCCAATGGATTATAGCCTTGTCATTATGGAAGGTAGTCTGTTGTTCAGATTTTTGTTACTCCAATGGATTGTAGCCTTGTCATTATGGAAGGTAGTCTGTTGTCGAGATTTTTGTTATTCCATTGGATGGTAGCCTTGTCATTACGGAAGGCACTTATTGTCTATATTTTTGATACCCCAATGGATGGTAGCCTTGTCATTACGGAAGGTAGTCTGTTGTCAAGATTTTTGTTACCCCAATGGATGGTATCCTTGTAATTATGGAAGGTAGTCTATTGTCGAGATTTTTGTTACTCCAATGGATTGTAGCCTTGTCATTATGGAAGGTAGTCTGTTGTTCAGATTTTTGTTACTCTAATGGATGGTAGCCTTGTCATTATGAAAGGTAGTCTGTTGTCGATATTTTTTTTACTCCAATGAATGGTAGCCTTGTCAATATGGAAGGTAGTCCGTCGTTAAGATTTTTGTTACTCCAATGGATTATAGCCTTGTCATTATGGAAGGTAGTTTGTTGTTCAGATTTTTGTTACTCCAATGGATGGTAGCCTTGTCATTCTGGAAGGTAGTCTGTTGTCGAGATTTTTGTTATTCCATTGGATGGTAGCCTTGTCATTACGAAAGGCACTTATTGTCGATATTTTTGATACTCCAATGGATGGTAGCCTTGTCATTACAGAAGGTAGTCTGTTGTCAAGATTTTTTTTACCCCAATGGATGGTAGCCTTTTAATTATGGAAGGTAGTCAATTGTCGAGATTTTTGGTACTCCAATGGTTTGTAGCCTTGTCATTATGGAAGGTAGTTTGTTGTTCAGATTTTTGTTACTCTAATGGATGGTAGCCTTGTCATTATGTAAGGTAGTCTGTTGTCGATATTTTGGTTACTCCAATGAATGGTAGCCTTGTCAATATGGAAGGTAGTCTGTCGTTAAGATTTTTGTTACTCCAATGGATTATAGCCTTGTCATTATGGAAGGTAGTCTGTTGTTCAGATTTTTGTTACTCCAATGGATTGTAGCCTTGTCATTATGGAAGGTAGTCTGTTGTCGAGATTTTTGTTATTCCATTGGATGGTAGCCTTGTCATTACGGAAGGCACTTATTATCGATATTTTTGATACCCCAATGAATGGTAGCCTTGTCATTACGGAAGGTAGTCTGTTGTCAAGATTTTTGTTACCCCAATGGATTGTAGCCTTGTAATTATGGAAGGTAGTCTGATATCGATATGTTTGTTACTCCAATGGATGGTTGCCTTGTCATTATGGAAGGTAGTCTATTGTCGATATTTTTGTTACTCCAATGGATTGTAGCCTTGTCATTATGGAAGGTAGTCTGTTGTTCAGATTTTTGTTACTCTAATGGATGGTAGCCTTGTCATTATAGAAGGTAGTCTGTTGTAGATATTTTTGTTACTCCAATGAATGGTAGCCTTGTCAATATGGAAGGTAGTATGTCGTTAAGATTTTTGTTACTCTAATGGATTATAGCCTTGTCATTATGGAAGGTAGTCTGTTGTTCAGATTTTTGTTACTCCAATGGATGGTAGCCTTGTCATTCTGGAAGGTAGTCTGTTGTCGAGATTTTTGTTATTCCATTGGATGGTAGCCTTGTCATTCCGGAAGGCACTTATTGTCGATATTTTTGATACTCCAATGGATGGTAGCCTTGTCATTACAGAAGGTAGTCTGTTGTCAAGATTTTTTTTACCCCAATGGATGGTAGCCTTGTAATTATGGAAGGTAGTCAATTGTCGAGATTTTTGGTACTCCAATGGTTTGTAGCCTTGTCATTATGGAAGGTAGTCTGTTGTTCAGATTTTTGTTACTCTAATGGATGATAGCCTTGTCATTATGTAAGGTAGTCTGTTGTCGATATTTTGGTTACTCCAATGAATGGTAGCCTTGTCAATATGGAAGGTAGTCTGTCGTTAAGATTTTTGTTACTCCAATGGATTATAGCCTTGTCATTATGGAAGGTAGTCTGTTGTTCAGATTTTTGTTACTCCAATGGATTGTAGCCTTGTCATTATGGAAGGTAGTCTGTTTTCGAGATTTTTGTTATTCCATTGGATGGTAGCCTTGTCATTACGGAAGGCACTTATTATCGATATTTTTGATACCCCAATGGATGGTAGCCTTGTCATTACGGAAGGTAGTCTGTTGTCAAGATTTTTGTTACCCCAATGGATGGTAGCCTTGTAATTATGGAAGGTAGTCTGATATCGATATTTTTGTTACTCCAATGGATGGTAGCCTTGTCATTATGGAAGGTAGTCTATTGTCGATATTTTTGTTACTCCAATGGATTGTAGCCTTGTCATTATGGAAGGTAGTCTGTTGTTCAGATTTTTGTTACTCTAATGGATGGTAGCCTTGTCATTATAGAAGGTAGTCTGTTGTAGATATTTTTGTTACTCCAATGAATGGTAGCCTTGTCAATATGGAAGGTAGTATGTCGTTAAGATTTTTGTTACTCCAATGGATTATAGCCTTGTCATTATGGAAGGTAGTCTGTTGTTCAGATTTTTGTTACTCCACTAGATGGTAGCCTTGTAATTCTGGAAGGTAGTCTGTTGTCGAGATTTTTGTTATTCCATTGGATGGTAGCCTTGTCATTACGGAAGGCACTTATTGTCGATATTTTTGATACTCTAATGGATGGTAGCCTTGTCATTGTGGAAGGTAGTCTGTTGTCAAGTTTTTTGTTACCCCAATGGATGGTAACCTTGTAATTATGGTAGGTAGTCTGTTGTCGAAATTTTTGTTACTCCAATGGATGGTAGCCTTGTCATTATGGAAGGTAGTCTATTGTTGAGATTTCTGTTACTCCAATGGATTGTAGCCTTGTCATTATGGAAGGCACTTATTGTCGATATTTTTGATACTCCAACGGATGGTAGCCTTGTCATTACGGAAGGTAGTCTGTTGTCAAGATTTTTGTTACCCCAATGGATGGTAGCCTTGTAATTATGCAAGGTAGTCTATTGTCGAGATTTTTGTTACTCCAATGGATTGTAGCCTTGTCATTATGGAAGGTAGTCTGTTGTTCAGATTTTTGTTACTCTAATGGATGGTAGCCTTGTCATTATGGAAGGTAGTTTGTTGTCGATAAATTTGTTACTCCAATGAATGGTAGCCTTGTCATTATGGAAGGTAGTTTGTCTTTAAGATTTTTGTTACTCCAATGGATTATAGCCTTGTCATTATGGAAGGTAGTCTGTTGTTCAGATTTTTTTTACTCCAATGGATGGTAGCCTTGTCATTATGGAAGGTAGTCTGTTGTCGAGATTTTTGTTATTCCATTGGATGGTAGCCTTGTCATTACGGAAGGCACTTATTGTCGATATTTTTTATACCCCAATGGATGGTAGCCTTGTCATTATGGAAGGTAGTCTATTGACAAGATTTTGGTTACCCAAATGGATGGTAGCCTTGTCATTATGGAAGGTAGTCTGTTGTTGAGATTTCTAGTACTCCAATGGATTATAGCCTTGTCATTATAGAAGGTAGTCTTTTGTCCAGATTTTTGTTACTCCAATGGATGGTAGCCTTGTCATTATTGAAGGTAGTCTGTTGTCGATATCTTTGTTACTCCAATGGATGATAGCCTTGTCATTATGCAAGGTAGTCTGTTGTTCATATTTTTGTTACTCTAATGGATGGTAGCCTTGTCATTATGGAAGGTAGTCTGTTGTCGATATTTTTGTTACTCCAATGAATTGTAGCCTTGTCAATATGGAAGGTAGTCTGTCATTAAGATTTTTGTTACTCTAATGGATTATAGCCTTGTCATTATGGAAAGTAGTCTGTTGTTCAGATTTTTGTTACTCCAATGGATTGTAGCCTTGCCATTATGGAAGGTAGTCTGTTGTCGAGATTTTTGTTATTCCATTGGATGGTAGCCTTGTCATTACGGAAGGCACTTATTGTCGATATTTTTGATACTCTAATGGATGGTAGCCTTGTCATTACGAAAGGTAGTCTGTTTTCAAGATTTCTGTTACCCCAATGGATGGTAGCCTTGTAATTATGGAAGGTAGTATTTTGTCAAGATTTTTGTTACTCCAATGGATTGTAGCCTTGTCATTATGGAAGGTAGTCTGTTGTTCATATTTTTGTTACTTTAATGGATGGTAGCCTTGTCGTTATGGAAGGTAGTCTTTTGTCCAGATTTTTGTTACTCAATTGGATGATAGCCTTGTCATTATGCAAGGTAGTCTGTTGTCGATATTTTTGTTACTCCAATGAATGGTAGCCTTGTCAATATGGATGGTAGTCTGTCGTTAAGATTTTTGTTAATCCAATGGATTATAGCCTTGTCATTTTGGAAGGTAGTCTGTTGTTCAGATTTTTGTTACTCCACTGGATGGTAGCCTTGTCATTCTGGAAGGTAGTCTGTTGTCGAGATTTTTGTTATTCCATTGGATGGTAGCCTTGTCATTACGGAAGGCACTTATTGTCGATATTTTTGATACTCTAATGGATGGTAGCCTTGTCGTTATGGAAGGTAGTCTGTTGTCATGTTTTTTGTTACCCCAATGGATGGTAACCTTCTAATTATGGAAGGTAGTCTGTTGTCGAAATTTTTGTTACTCCAATGGATGGTAGCCTTGTCATTATGGAAGGTAGTCTATTGTTGAGATTTCTGTTACTCCAATGGATTGTAGCCTTGTCATTATGGAAGGTAGTCTTTTGTCCAGATTTTTGTTACTCCAATGGATGGTAGCCTCGTCATTATTGAAGGTAGTCTGTTGTCGATATCTTTGTTACTCCAATGGATGATAGCCTTGTCATTATGCAAGGTAGTCTGTTGTTCAGATTTGTGTTACTCTAATGGATGGTAGCCTTCTCATTACGGAAGGCACTTATTGTCGATATTTTTGATACTCCAATGGATGGTAGCCTTGTCATTACGGATGGTAGTCTATTGTCAAGATTTTTGTTACTCCAATGAATGGTAGCCTTGTCAATATGGAAGGTAGTTTGTTGTCGATAAATTTGTTACTCCAATGAATGGTAGCCTTGTCAATATGAAAGGTAGTCTGTCGTTAAGATTTTTGTTACTCCAATGGATTGTAGCCTTGTCATTATGGAAGGTAGTCTGTTGTTCAGATTTTTGTTACTCTAATGGATGGTAGCCTTGTCATTATGGAAGGTAGTTTGTTGTCGATAAATTTGTTACTCCAATGAATGGTAGCCTTGTCAATATGAAAGGTAGTCTGTCGTTAAGATTTTTGTTACTCCAATGGATTGTAGCCTTGTCATTATGGAAGGTAGTCTGTTGTTCAGATTTTTTTTACTCCAATGAATGGTAGCTTTGTCATTATGGAAGGTAGTCTGTTGTCGCGATTTTTGTTATTCCATTGGATGGTAGCCTTGTCATTACGGAAGGCACTTATTGTCGATATTTTTGATACCCCAATGGATGGTAGCCTTGTCATTACGGAAGGTAGTCTGTTGTCAAGATTTTGGTTACCCAAATGGATGGTAGCCTTGTAATTATGGAAGGTAGTCTCTTGTCGAGATTTTTGTTACTCCAATGGATGGTAGCCTTGTCATTATGGAAGGTAGTCTGTTGTTGAGATTTCTGGTACTCCAATGGATTATAGCCTTGTCATTACAGAAGGCACTTATTGTCGATATTTTTGATACTCCAATGGATGGTAGCCTTGTCATTACGGAAGGTAGTCTGTTGTCAAGATTTTTGTTACCCCAATGGATGGTAGCCTTGTAATTATGCAAGGTAGTCTATTGTCGAGATTTTTGTTACTCCAATGGATTTTAGCCTTGTCATTATGGAAGGTAGTCTGTTGTTCAGATTTTTGTTACTCTAATGGATGGTAGCCTTGTCATTATGGAAGGTAGTTTGTTGTCGATAAATTTGTTACTCCAATGAATGGTAGCCTTGTCAATATGGAAGGTAGTCTGTCGTTAAGATTTTTGTTACTCCAATGGATTATAGCCTTGTCATTATGGAAGGTAGTCTGTTGTTCAGATTTTTTTTACTCCAATGGATGGTAGCTTTGTCATTATGGAATCTAGTCTGTTGTCGAGATTTTTGTTATTCCATTGGATGGTAGCCTTGTCATTACGGAAGGCACTTATTATCGATATTTTTTATAACCCAATGGATGGTAGCATTGTCATTACGGAAGGTAGTCTATTGTCAAGATTTTGGTTACCCAAATGGATGGTAGCCTTGTAATTATGGAAGGTAGTCTGTTGTCGAGATTTTTGTTACTCCAATGGATGGTAGCCTTGTCATTATGGAAGGTAGTCTGTTGTTGAGATTTCTAGTACTCCAATGGATTATAGCCTTGTCCTTATGGAAGGTAGTCTTTTGTCCAGATTTTTGTTACTCCAATGGATGGTAGCCTTGTCATTATTGAAGGTAGTCTGTTGTCGATATCTTTGTTACTCCAATGGATGATAGCCTTGTCATTATGCAAGATAGTCTGTTGTTCATATTTTTGTTACTCTAATGGATGGTAGCCTTGTCATTATGGAAGGTAGTCTGTTGTCGATATTTTTGTTACTCCAATGAATTGTAGCCTTGTCAATATGGAAGGTAGTCTGTCATTAAGATTTTTGTTACTCTAATGGATTATAGCCTTGTCATTATGGAAAGTAGTCTGTTGTTCAGATTTTTGTTACTCCAATGGATTGTAGCCTTGCCATTATGGAAGGTAGTCTGTTGTCAAGATTTTTGTTATTCCATTGGATGGTAGCCTTGTCATTACGGAAGGCACTTATTGTCGATATTTTTGATACTCTAATGGATGGTAGCCTTGTCATTACGGAAGGTAGTCTGTTATCAAGATTTTTGTTACCCCAATGAATGGTAGCCTTGTAATTATGGAAGGTAGTCTGTTGTTCAGATTTTTGTTACTCCAATGTATGGTAGCCTTGTCATTATGGAAGGTAGTCTGTTGACGAGATTTTTGTTATTCCAATGGATGGTAACTTTGTCATTATGGAAGGTAGTCTTTTGTTGAGATTTTTGTTACTCCAATGGATGGTAGCCTTGTCATTATTGAAGGTAGTCTGTTGTCGATATCTTTGTTACTCCAATGGATGATAGCCTTGTCATTATGCAAGGTAGTCTGTTGTTCATATTTTTGTTACTCTAATGGATGGTAGCCTTGTCATTATGGAAGGTAGTCTGTTGTTCAGATTTTTGTTACTCCAATGTATGGTAGCCTTGTCATTATGGAAGGTAGTCTGTTGACGAGATTTTTGTTATTCCAATGGATGGTAACTTTGTCATTATGGAAGGTAGTCTTTTGTTGAGATTTTTGTTACTCCAATGGATGGTAGCCTTGTCATTATTGAAGGTAGTCTGTTGTCGATATCTTTGTTACTCCAATGGATGATAGCCTTGTCATTATGCAAGGTAGTCTGTTGTTCATATTTTTGTTACTCTAATGGATGGTAGCCTTGTCATTATGGAAGGTAGTCTGTTGTTCAGATTTTTGTTACTCCAATCGATGGTAGCCTTGTCATTATGGAAGGTAGTCTGTTGTCAAGATTTTTGTAATTCCATTGGATGGTAGCCTTGTCATTACGGAAGGCACTTATTGTCGATATTTTTGATACTCCAACGGATGGTAGCCTTGTCATTACGGAAGGTAGTCTGTTGTCAAGATTTTTGTTACCCCAATGGATGGTAGCCTTGTAATTATGCAAGGTAGTCTATTGTCGAGATTTTTGTTACTCCAATGGATTGTAGCCTTGTCATTATGGAAGGTAGTCTGTTGTTCAGATTTTTGTTACTCTATTGGATGGTAGCCTTGTCATTATGGAAGGTAGTTTGTTGTCGATATTTTTGTTACTCCAATGAATGGTAGCCTTGTCAATATGGAAGGTATTCTGTCGTTAAGATTTTGGTTACTCCAATGGATTATAGCCTTGTCATTATTGAAGGTAGTCTGTTGTTCAGATTTTTTTTACTCCAATGAATGGTAGCTTTGTCATTATGGAAGGTAGTCTGTTGTCGAGATTTTTGTTATTCCATTGGATGGTAGCCTTGTCATTACGGAAGGCACTTATTGTCGATATTTTTGATACCCCAATGGATGGTAGCCTTGTCATTACGGAAGGTAGTCTGTTGTCAAGATTTTGGTAACCCAAATGGATGGTAGCCTTGTAATTATGGAAGGTAGTCTGTTGTCGATATTTTTGTTACTCCAAGTGATGGTAGCCTTGTCATTATGGAAGGTAGTCTGTTGTTGAGATTTCTGGTACTCCAATGGATTATAGCCTTGTCATTACAGAAGGCACTTATTGTCGATATTTTTGATACTCCAACGGATGGTAGCCTTGTCATTACGGAAGGTAGTCTGTTGTCAAGATTTTTGTTACCCCAATGGATGGTAGCCTTGTAATTATGCAAGGTAGTCTATTGTCGATATTTTTGTTACTCCAATGGATTTTAGCCTTGTCATTATGGAAGGTAGTGTGTTGTTCAGATTTTTGTTACTCTAATGGATGGTAGCCTTGTCATTATGGAAGGTAGTTTATTGTCGATAAATTTGTTACTCCAATGAA
This sequence comes from Vicia faba, assembly GCA_948472305.1. Classification (NCBI taxonomy): domain Eukaryota; kingdom Viridiplantae; phylum Streptophyta; class Magnoliopsida; order Fabales; family Fabaceae; genus Vicia; species Vicia faba. The sequence continues at coordinate 851,578,326 of OX451739.1, forward strand.
TGGTAGCCTTGTCAATATGGAAGGTAGTCTGTCGTTAAGATTTTTGTTACTCCAATGGATTATAGCCTTGTCATTATGGAAGGTTGTCTGTTGTTCAGATTTTTTTTACTCCAATGGATGGTAGCTTTGTCATTATGGAATGTAGTCTGTTGTCGAGATTTTTGTTATTCCATTGGATGGTAGCCTTGTCATTACGGAAGGCACTTATTATCGATATTTTTTATAACCCAATGGATGGTAGCATTGTCATTACGGAAGGTAGTCTATTGTCAAGATTTTGGTTACCCAAATGGATGGTAGCCTTGTAATTATGGAAGGTAGTCTGTTGTCGAGATTTTTGTTACTCCAATGGATGGTAGCCTTGTCATTATGGAATGTAGTCTGTTGTTGAGATTTCTAGTACTCCAATGGATTATAGCCTTGTCATTATGGAAGGTAGTCTTTTGACCAGATTTTTGTTACTCCAATGGATGGTAGCCTTGTCATTATTGAAGGTAGTCTGTTGTCGATATCTTTGTTACTCCAATGGATGATAGCCTTGTCATTATGCAAGGTAGTCTGTCATTAAGATTTTCGTTACTCTAATGGATTATAGCCTTGTCATTATGGAAAGTAGTCTGTTGTTCAGATTTTTGTTACTCCAATGGATTGTAGCCTTGTAATTATGGAAGGTAGTCTGTTGTCGAGATTTTTGTTATTCCATTGGATGGTAGCCTTGTCATTACGGAAGGCACTTATTGTCGATATTTTTGATACTCTAATGGATGGTAGCCTTGTCATTACGGAAGGTAGTCTGTTATCAAGATTTTTGTTACCCCAATGAATGGTAGCCTTGTAATTATGGAAGGTAGTCTGTTGTTGAGATTTCTGTTACTCCAATGGATTGTAGCCTTGTCATTATGGAAGGTAGTCTGTTGTTCAGATTTTTGTTACTCCAATGTATGGTAGCCTTGTCATTATGGAAGGTAGTCTGTTGACGAGATTTTTGTTATTCCAATGGATGGTAACTTTGTCATTATGGAAGGTAGTCTTTTGTTGAGATTTTTGTTACTCCAATGGATGGTAGCCTTGTCATTATTGAAGGTAGTCTGTTGTCAATATCTTTGTTACTCCAATGGATGATAGCCTTGTCATTATGGAAGGTAGTCTGTTGTCGAGATTTTTGTTATTCCATTGGATGGTAGACTTGTCATTACGGAAGGCACTTATTGTCGATATTTTTGATACCCCAATGGATGGTAGCCTTGTCATTACGGAAGGTAGTCTGTTGTCAAGATTTTTGTTACCCCAATGGATGGAAGCCTTGTAATTATGGAAGGTAGTCTGTTGTCGAGATTTTTGTTACTCCAATGGATGGTAGCCTTGTCATTATGGAAGGTAGTCTGTTGTTGAGATTTCTGTTACTCCAATGAATTATAGCCTTGTCATTATGGAAGGTAGTCTTTTGTCCAAATTTTTGTTACTCCAATAGATGGTAGCCTTGTCATTATTTTAGGTAGTCTGTTGTCGATATCTTTGTTACTCCAATGGATGATAGCCTTGTCATTATGCATGGTAGTCTGTTGTTCAGATTTTTGTTACTCTAATGGATGGTAGCCTTGTCATTATGGAAGGTAGTCTGTTGTCGATATTTTTGTTACTCCAATGAATGGTAGCCTTGTCATTATGGAAGGTAGTCTGTCGTTAAGATTTTTGTTACTCTAATGGATTATAGCCTTGTCATTATGTAAAGTAGTCTGTTGTTCATATTTTTGTTACTCCAATGGATTGTAGCCTTGTCATTATGGAAGGTAGTCTGTTGTCGTGATTTTTGTTATTCCATTGGATGGTAGCCTTGTCATTACGGAAGGCACTTATTGTCGATATTTTTGATACTCCAATGGATGGTAGCCTTGTCATTACAGAAGGTAGTCTGTTATCAAGATTTTTGTTACCCCAATGGATGGTAGCCTTGTAATTATGGAAGGTTGTCTGTTGTTGAGATTTCTGTTACTCCAATGGATTGTAGCCTTGTCATTATGGAAGGTAGTCTGTTGTTCAGATTTTTGTTACTCCAATGTATGGTAGCCTTGTCATTATGGATGGTAGTATGTTGTCGAGAATTTTTTCATTCCATTGGATGGTAGCCTTTTTATTATGGAAGGAAGTCTGTTTACGAGATTTTTGTTATTCCAATGGATGGTAACCTTGTCATTATGGAAGGTAGTCTTTTGTCGAAATTTTTGTTACTCCAATGGATGGTAGCCTTGTCATTATTGAAGGTAGTCTGTTGTCGATATCTTTGTTACTCTAATGGATGATAGCCTTGTCATTATGGAAGGTAGTCTGTTGTCGAGATTTTTGTTATTCCATTGGATGGTAGCCTTGTCATTACGGAAGGCACTTATTATCGATATTTTTGATACTCTAATGGATGGTAGCCTTGTCATTACGGAAGGTAGTCTGTTGTCAAGTTTTTTGTTACCCCAATGGATGGTAGCCTTGTAATTATGGAAGGTAGTCTGTTGTCGAGATTTCTGTTACTCCAATGGAATGTAGCCTTGTCATTATGGAAGGTAGTCTTTTGTCCAGATTTTTGTTACTCCAATGGATGGTAGCCTTGTCATTATTGAAGGTAGTCTGTTGTTCAGATTTTTTTTTACTCCAATGGATGGTAGCCTTGTCATTATGGAAGGTAGTCTGTTGTCGAGATTTTTGTTATTCCATTGGATGGTAGCCTTGTCATTACGGAAGGCACTTATTGTCGATAATTTTGATACCCCAATGGATGGTAGCCTTGTCATTACGGAAGGTAGTCTGTTGTCAAGATTTTGGTTACCCAAATGGATGGTAGCCTTGTAATTATGGAAGGTAGTCTGTTGTCGAGATTTTTGTTACTCCAATGGATGGTAGCCTTGTCATTATGGAAGGTAGTCTATTGTTGAGATTTCTGGTACTCCAATGGTGTATAGCCTTGTCATTATGGAAGGTAGTCTTTTGTCCAGATTTTTTTTACTCCAATGGATGGTAGCCTTGTCATTATTGAAGGTAGTCTGTTGTCGATATCTTTGTTACTCCAATGGATGATAGCCTTGTCATTATGCAAGGTAGTCTGTTGTTCAGATTTTTGTTACTCTAATGGATGGTAGCCTTGTCATTATGGAAGGTAGTATGTTGTTGATATTTTTGTTACTCCAATTAATTGTAGCCTTGTCAATATGGAAGGTAGTCTGTCGTTAAGATTTTTGTTACTCTAATGGATTATAGCCTTGTCATTATGGAAGGTAGTCTGTTGTTCATATTTTTGTTACTCCAATGGATGATAGCCTTGTAATTATGGAAGGTAGTATGTTGTCGAGAATTTTGTTATTCCATTGGATGGTAGCCTTGTCATTACGGAAGGCACTTATTGTCGATATTTTTGATACCCCAATGGATGGTAGCCTTGTCATTACAGAAGGTAGTCTGTTGTCAAGATTTTGGTTACCCAAATGGATGGTAGCCTTGTAATTATGGAAGGTAGTCTATTGTCGAGATTTTTGTTACTCCAATGGATGGTAGCCTTTGCATTATGCAAGGTAGTCTGTTCAGATTTTTGTTACTCTAATGGATGGTAGCCTTGTCATTATAGAAGGTAGTCTGTTGTTGATATTTTTGTTACTCAAATGAATTGTAGCCTTGTCAATATGGAAGGTAGTCTGTCATTAAGATTTTTGTTACTCTAATGGATTATACCCATGTCATTATGGAAAGTAGTCTGTTGTTCAGATTTTTATTACTCCAACGGATTGTAGCCTTGTCATTATGGAAGGTAGTCTGTTGTCGAGATTTTTGTTATTCCATTGGATGGTAGCCTTGTCATTACGGAAGGCACTTATTGTCGATATTTTTGATACTCTAATGGATGGTAGCCTTGTCATTACGGAAGGTATTCTGTTATCAAGATTTTTGTTACCCCAATGGATGGTAGCCTTGTAATTATGGAAGGTAGTCTATTCTTGAGATTTCTGTTACTCCAATGGATTGTAGCCTTGTCATTATGGAAGGTAGCCTGTTGTTCAGATTTTTGTTACTCCAATGGATGGTAGCCTTGTCATTATTGAAGGTAGTCTGTTGTTCATATTTTTTTTTACTCCAATGGATGGTAGCCTTGTCATTATGGAAGGTAGTCTGTTGTCGAGATTTTTGTTATTCCATTGGATGGTAGCCTTGTCATTACGGAAGGCACTTATTGTCGATAATTTTGATACCCCAATGGATGGTAGCCTTGTCATTACGGAAGGTAGTCTGTTATCAAGATTTTGGTTACCCAAATGGATGGTAGCCTTGTAATTATGGAAGGTAGTCTGTTGTCGAGATTTTTGTTACTCCAATGGATGGTAGCCTTGTCATTATGGAAGGTAGTCTATTGTTGAGATTTCTGGTACTCCAATGGATTATAGCCTTGTCATTATGGAAGGTAGTCTTTTGTCCAGATTTTTTTTACTCCAATGGATGGTAGCCTTGTCATTATTGAAGGTAGTCTGTTGTCGATATCTTTGTTACTCCAATGGATGATAGCCTTGTCATTATGCAAGGTAGTCTGTTGTTCAGATTTTTGTTACTCTAATGGATGGTAGCCTTGTCATTATGGACGGTAGTATGTTGTCGATATTTTTGTTACTCCAATTAATTGTAGCCTTGTCAATATGGAAGGTAGTCTGTCGTTAAGATTTTTGTTACTCTAATGGATTATAGCCTTGTCATTATGGAAGGTAGTCTGTTGTTCATATTTTTGTTACTCCAATGGATGGTAGCCTTGTCATTATGGAAGGTAGTATGTTGTCGAGAATTTTGTTATTCCATTGGATGGTAGCCTTGTCATTACGGAAGGCACTTATTGTCGATATTTTTGATACCCCAATGGATGGTAGCCTTGTCATTACAGAAGGTAGTCTGTTGTCAAGATTTTGGTTACCCAAATGGATGGTAGCCTTGTAATTATGGAAGGTAGTCTATTGTCGAGATTTTTGTTACTCCAATGGATGGTAGCCTTTGCATTATGCAAGGTAGTCTGTTCAGATTTTTGTTACTCTAATGGATGGTAGCCTTGTCATTATGGAAGGTAGTCTGTTGTTGATATTTTTGTTACTCAAATGAATTGTAGCCTTGTCAATATGGAAGGTAGTCTGTCATTAAGATTTTTGTTACTCTAATGGATTATAGCCATGTCATTATGGAAAGTAGTCTGTTGTTCAGATTTTTATTACTCCAATGGATTGTAGCCTTGTCATTATGGAAGGTAGTCTGTTGTCGAGATTTTTGTTATTCCATTGGATGGTAGCCTTGTCATTACGGAAGGCACTTATTGTCGATATTTTTGATACTCTAATGGATGGTAGCCTTGTCATTACGGAAGGTATTCTGTTATCAAGATTTTTGTTACCCCAATGGATGGTAGCCTTGTAATTATGGAAGGTAGTCTATTCTTGAGATTTCTGTTACTCCAATGGATTGTAGCCTTGTCATTATGGAAGGTAGTCTGTTGTTCAGATTTTTGTTACTCCAATGTATGGTAGCCTTGTCATTATGGAAGGTAGTCTGTTGACGAGATTATTGTTATTCCAATGGATGGTAACCTTGTCATTATGGAAGGTAGTCTTTTGTCGAGATTTTTGTTACTCCAATGGATGGTAGCCTTGTCATTATTGAAGGTAGTCTGTTGTCGATATCTTTGTTACTCCAATGGATGATAGCCTTGTCATTATGGAAGGTAGTCTGTTGTCGAGATTTTTGTTATTCCATTGGATGGTAGCCTTGTCATTACGGAAGGCACTTATTGTCGATATTTTTGATACTCTAATGGATGGTAGCCTTGTCATTAAGGAAGGTAGTATGTTGTCAAGTTTTTAGTTACCCCAATGGATGGTAGCCTTGTAATTATGGAAGGTAGTCTGTTGTCGAGATTTTTGTTACTCCAATGGATGGTAGCCTTGTCATTATGGAAGGTAGTCTATTGTTGAGATTTCTGTTACTCCAATGGATTGTAGCCTTGTCATTATGGAAGGTAGTCTTTTGTCCATATTTTTGTTACTCCAATGGATGGTAGCCTTGTCATTATTGAAGGTAGTCTATTGTCGATATCTTAGTTACTCCAGTGGATGATAGCCTTGTCATTATGCAAGGAAGTCTGTTGTTCAGATTTTTGTTACTCTAATGGATGGTAGCCTTGTCATTATGGAAGGTAGTCTGTTGTCGATATTTTTGTTACTCCAATGAATGGTAGCCTTGTCAATATGGAAGGCAGTCTGTCGTTAAGATTTTTGTTACTCCAATGGATTATAGCCTTGTCATTATGGAAGGTAGTCTGTTGTTCATATTTTTGTTACTCCAATGGATGGTAGCCTTGTCATTATGGAAGGTAGTCTGTTGTCGAGATTTTTGTTATTCCATTTGATGGTAGCCTTGTCATTACGGAAGGCACTTATTATCGATATTTTTGATACCCCAATGGATGGTAGCCTTTTCATTACGGAAGGTAGTCTGTTGTAAAGATTTTTGTTACCCCAATGGATGGTAGCCTTATAATTATGGAAGGTAGTCTGTTGTCGAGATTTTTGTTACTCCAATGGATGGTAGCCTTGTCATTATGGAAGGTAGTCTGTTGTTGAGATTTCTGTTACTCCAATGGATTATAGCCTTGTCATTATGGAAGGTAGTCTTTTGTCCAGATTTTTGTTACTCTAATGGATGGTAGCCTTGTCATTATTGAAGGTAGTCTGTTGTCGATATCTTTGTTACTCCAATGGATGATAGCCTTGTCATTATGCATGGTAGTCAGTTGTTCAGATTTTTGTTACTCTAATGGATGGTAGCCTTGTCATTATGGAAGGTAGTCTGTTGTCGATATTTTTGTTACTCCAATTAATTGTAGCCTTGTCAATATGGAAGGTAGTCTATCGTTAAGATTTTTGTTACTCTAATGGATTATAGCCTTGTCATTATGGAAGGTAGTCTGTTGTTCATATTTTTGTTACTCCCATGGATGGTAGCCTTGTCATTATGGAAGGTAGTCTGTTGTCGAGATTTTTGTTATTCCATTGGATGGTAGCCTAGTCATTACGGAAGGCACTTATTGTCGATATTTTTGATACCCCAATGGATGGTAGCCTTGTCATTACGGAAGGTAGTCTGTTGTCAAGATTTTGGTTACCCAAATGGATGGTAGCCTTGTAATTATGGAAGGTAGTCTGTTGTCGATATTTTTGTTACTCCAATGGATGGTAGCCGTGTCTATATGGAAGGCAGTCTGTCGTTAAGATTTTTGTTACTCCAATGGATTAGAGCCTTGTCATAATGGAAGGTAGTCTGTAGTTCAGATTTTTGTTACTCCAATGGATGGTAGCCTTGTCATTATGGAAGGTAGTCTGTTGTCGAGATTTTTGTTATTCCATTGGATGGTAGCCTTGTCATTACGGAAGGCACTTATTGTCGATATTTTTGATACTCTAATGGATGGTAGCCTTGTCATTACGGAAGGTAGTCTGTTGTCAAGTTTTTTGTTACCCCAATGGATGGTAGCCTTGTAATTATGGAAGGTAGTCTGTTGTCGAGATTTTTCTTACTCCAATGGATGGTAGCCTTGTCATTATGGAAGATAGTCTATTGTTGAGATTTCTGTTACTCCAATGGATTGTAGCCTTGTCATTATGGAAGGTAGTCTTTTGTTCATATTTTTGTTACTCCAATGGATGGTAGCCTTGTCATTATTGAAGGTAGTGTATTGTCGATATCTTTGTTACTCCAATGGATGATAGCCTTGTCATTATGCAAGGTAGTCTGTTGTTCAGATTTTTGTTACTCTAATGGATGGTAGCCTTGTCATTATGGAAGGTAGTCTGTTGTCGATATTTTGGTTACTCCAATGAATGGTAGCCTTGTCAATATGGAAGGTAGTCTGTCGTTAAGATTTTTATTACTCCAATGGATTATAGCCTTGTCATTATGGAAGGTAGTCTGTTGTTCATATTTTTGTTACTCCAATGGATGGTAGCCTTGTCATTATGGAAGGTAGTCTGTTGTCGAGATTTTTGTTATTCCATTTGATGGTAGCCTTGTCATTACGGAAGGCACTTATTATCGATATTTTTGATACCCCAATGGATGGTAGCCTTTTCATTACGGAAGGTAGTCTGTTGTAAAGATTTTTGTTACCCCAATGGATGGTAGCCTTATAATTATGGAAGGTAGTCTGTTGTCGAGATTTTTGTTACTCCAATGGATGGTAGCCTTGTCATTATGGAAGGTAGTCTGTTGTTGAGATTTCTGTTACTCCAATGGATTATAGCCTTGTCATTATGGAAGGTAGTCTTTTGTCCAGATTTTTGTTACTCTAATGGATGGTAGCCTTGTCATTATTGAAGGTAGTCTGTTGTCGATATCTTTGTTACTCCAATGGATGATAGCCTTGTCATTATGCATGGTAGTCAGTTGTTCAGATTTTTGTTACTCTAATGGATGGTAGCCTTGTCATTATGGAAGGTAGTCTGTTGTCGATATTTTTGTTACTCCAATTAATTGTAGCCTTGTCAATATGGAAGGTAGTCTATCGTTAAGATTTTTGTTACTCTAATGGATTATAGCCTTGTCATTATGGAAGGTAGTCTGTTGTTCATATTTTTGTTACTCCCATGGATGGTAGCCTTGTCATTATGGAAGGTAGTCTGTTGTCGAGATTTTTGTTATTCCATTGGATGGTAGCCTAGTCATTACGGAAGGCACTTATTGTCGATATTTTTGATACCCCAATGGATGGTAGCCTTGTCATTACGGAAGGTAGTCTGTTGTCAAGATTTTGGTTACCCAAATGGATGGTAGCCTTGTAATTATGGAAGGTAGTCTGTTGTCGAGATTTTTGTTACTCCAATGGATGGTAGCCTTGTCTATATGGAAGGTAGTCTGTTGTTGAGATTTCTGTTACTCCAATGGATTATAGCCTTGTCATTATGGAAGGTAGTCTTTTGTCCAGATTTTTGTTACTCTAATGGATGGTAGCCTTGTCATTATTGAAGGTAGTCTGTTGTCGATATCTTTGTTACTCCAATGGATGATAGCCTTGTCATTATGCATGGTAGTCTGTTGTTCAGATTTTTGTTACTCTAATGGATGGTAGCCTTGTCATTATGGAAGGTAGTCTGTTGTCGATATTTTTGTTACTCCAATTAATTGTAGCCTTGTCAATATGGAAGGTAGTGTGTCGTTAAGATTTTTGTTACTCTAATGGATTATAGCCTTGTCATTATGGAAGGTAGTCTGTTGTTCATATTTTTGTTACTCCCATGGATGGTAGCCTTGTCATTATGGAAGGTAGTCTGTTGTCGAGATTTTTGTTATTCCATTGGATGGTAGCCTAGTCATTACGAAAGGCACTTATTGTCGATATTTTTGATACCCCAATGGATGGTAGCCTTGTCATTACGGAAGGTAGTCTGTTGTCAAGATTTTGGTTACCCAAATGGATGGTAGCCTTGTAATTATGGAAGGTAGTCTGTTGTCGAGATTTTTGTTACTCCAATGGATGGTAGCCTTGTCATTATGGAAGGTAGTCTGTTGTTGAGATTTCTGTTACTCCAATGGATTATAGCCTTGTCATTATGGAAGGTAGTCTTTTGTCCAGATTTTTGTTACTCTAATGGATAGTAGCCTTGTCATTATTGAAGGTAGTCTGTTGTCGATATCTTTGTTACTCCAATGGATGATAGCCTTGTCATTATGCATGGTAGTCTGTTGTTCAGATTTTTGTTACTCTAATGGATGGTAGCCTTGTCATTATGGAAGGTAGTCTGTTGTCGATATTTTTGTTACTCCAATTAATTGTAGCCTTGTCAATATGGAAGGTAGTGTGTCGTTAAGATTTTTGTTACTCTAATGGATTATAGCCTTGTCATTATGGAAGGTAGTCTGTTGTTCATATTTTTGTTACTCCCATGGATGGTAGCCTTGTCATTATGGAAGGTAGTCTGTTGTCGAGATTTTTGTTATTCCATTGGATGGTAGCCTAGTCATTACGGAAGGCACTTATTGTCGATATTTTTGATACCCCAATGGATGGTAGCCTTGTCATTACGGAAGGTAGTCTGTTGTCAAGATTTTGGTTACCCAAATGGATGGTAGCCTTGTAATTATGGAAGGTAGTCTGTTGTCGAGATTTTTGTTACTCCAATGGATGGTAGCCTTGTCATTATGGAAGGTAGTCTGTTGTTGAGATTTCTGGTACTCCAATGGATTATAGCCTTGTCATTATGGAAGGTAGTCTTTTGTCCAGATTTTTGTTACTCCAATGGATGGTAGCCTTGTCATTATTGAAGGTAGTTTGTTGTCGATATCTTTGTTACTCCAATGGATGATAGCCTTGTAATTATGCAAGGTAGTCTGTTTTTCAGATTTTTGTTACTCTAATGGATGGTAGCCTTGTCATTATGGAAGGTAGTCTATTATCGATATTTTTGTTACTCTAATAAATTGTAGCCTTGTCAATATGGAAGGTAGTCTGTCATTAAGATTTTTGTTACTCTAATGGATTATAGCCTTGTCATTATGGAAAGTAGTCTGTTGTTCAGATTTTTATTACTCCAATGGATTGTAGCCTTGTCATTATGGAAGGTAGTCTGTTGTCGAGATTTTTGTTATTCCATTGGATGGTAGCCTTGTCATTACAGAAGGCACTTATTATCGATATTTTTGATACTTTAATGGATGGTAGCCTTGTCATTACGAAAGGTAGTCTGTTATCAAGATTTTTGTTACCCCAATGGATGGTAGCCTTGTAATTATGGAAGGTAGTCTGTTGTTGAGATTTCTGTTACTCCAATGGATTGTAGCCTTGTCATTATGGAAGGTAGTCTGTTGTTCAGATTTTTGTTACTCCAATGTATGGTAGCCTTGTCATTATGGAAGGTAGTCTGTTGACGAGATTATTGTTATTCCAATGGATGGTAACCTTGTCATTATGGAAGGTAGTCTTTTGTCGAGATTTTTGTTACTCCAATGGATGGTAGCCTTGTCATTATGGAAGGTAGTCTGTTGTCGAGATTTTTGTTATTCCATTGGATGGTAGCCTTGTCATTACGGAAGGCACTTATTGTCGATATTTTTGATACTCTAATGGATGGTAGCCTTGTCATTACGGAAGGTATTCTGTTATCAAGATTTTTGTTACCCCAATGGATGGTAGCCTTGTAATTATGGAAGGTAGTCTATTCTTGAGATTTCTGTTACTCCAATGGATTGTAGCCTTGTCATTATGGAAGGTAGTCTGTTGTTCAGATTTTTGTTACTCCAATGTATGGTAGCCTTGTCATTATGGAAGGTAGTCTGTTGACGAGATTATTGTTATTCCAATGGATGGTAACCTTGTCATTATGGAAGGTAGTCTTTTGTCGAGATTTTTGTTACTCCAATGGATGGTAGCCTTGTCATTATTGAAGGTAGTCTGTTGTCGATATCTTTGTTACTCCAATGGATGATAGCCTTGTCATTATGGAAGGTAGTCTGTTGTCGAGATTTTTGTTATTCCATTGGATGGTAGCCTTGTCATTACGGAAGGCACTTATTGTCGATATTTTTGATACTCTAATGGATGGTAGCCTTGTCATTAAGGAAGGTAGTATGTTGTCAAGTTTTTAGTTACCCCAATGGATGGTAGCCTTGTAATTATGGAAGGTAGTCTGTTGTCGAGATTTTTGTTACTCCAATGGATGGTAGCCTTGTCATTATGGAAGGTAGTCTATTGTTGAGATTTCTGTTACTCCAATGGATTGTAGCCTTGTCATTATGGAAGGTAGTCTTTTGTCCATATTTTTGTTACTCCAATGGATGGTAGCCTTGTCATTATTGAAGGTAGTCTATTGTCGATATCTTAGTTACTCCAGTGGATGATAGCCTTGTCATTATGCAAGGAAGTCTGTTGTTCAGATTTTTGTTACTCTAATGGATGGTAGCCTTGTCATTATGGAAGGTAGTCTGTTGTCGATATTTTTGTTACTCCAATGAATGGTAGCCTTGTCAATATGGAAGGCAGTCTGTCATTAAGATTTTTGTTACTCCAATGGATTATAGCCTTGTCATTATGGAAGGTAGTCTGTTGTTCATATTTTTGTTACTCCAATGGATGGTAGCCTTGTCATTATGGAAGGTAGTCTGTTGTCGAGATTTTTGTTATTCCATTTGATGGTAGCCTTGTCATTACGGAAGGCACTTATTATCGATATTTTTGATACCCCAATGGATGGTAGCCTTTTCATTACGGAAGGTAGTCTGTTGTAAAGATTTTTGTTACCCCAATGGATGGTAGCCTTATAATTATGGAAGGTAGTCTGTTGTCGAGATTTTTGTTACTCCAATGGATGGTAGCCTTGTCATTATGGAAGGTAGTCTGTTGTTGAGATTTCTGTTACTCCAATGGATTATAGCCTTGTCATTATGGAAGGTAGTCTTTTGTCCAGATTTTTGTTACTCTAATGGATGGTAGCCTTGTCATTATTGAAGGTAGTCTGTTGTCGATATCTTTGTTACTCCAATGGATGATAGCCTTGTCATTATGCATGGTAGTCAGTTGTTCAGATTTTTGTTACTCTAATGGATGGTAGCCTTGTCATTATGGAAGGTAGTCTGTTGTCGATATTTTTGTTACTCCAATTAATTGTAGCCTTGTCAATATGGAAGGTAGTCTATCGTTAAGATTTTTGTTACTCTAATGGATTATAGCCTTGTCATTATGGAAGGTAGTCTGTTGTTCATATTTTTGTTACTCCCATGGATGGTAGCCTTGTCATTATGGAAGGTAGTCTGTTGTCGAGATTTTTGTTATTCCATTGGATGGTAGCCTAGTCATTACGGAAGGCACTTATTGTCGATATTTTTGATACCCCAATGGATGGTAGCCTTGTCATTACGGAAGGTAGTCTGTTGTCAAGATTTTGGTTACCCAAATGGATGGTAGCCTTGTAATTATGGAAGGTAGTCTGTTGTCGATATTTTTGTTACTCCAATGGATGGTAGCCGTGTCTATATGGAAGGCAGTCTGTCGTTAAGATTTTTGTTACTCCAATGGATTAGAGCCTTGTCATAATGGAAGGTAGTCTGTAGTTCAGATTTTTGTTACTCCAATGGATGGTAGCCTTGTCATTATGGAAGGTAGTCTGTTGTCGAGATTTTTGTTATTCCATTGGATGGTAGCCTTGTCATTACGGAAGGCACTTATTGTCGATATTTTTGATACTCTAATGGATGGTAGCCTTGTCATTACGGAAGGTAGTCTGTTGTCAAGTTTTTTGTTACCCCAATGGATGGTAGCCTTGTAATTATGGAAGGTAGTCTGTTGTCGAGATTTTTCTTACTCCAATGGATGGTAGCCTTGTCATTATGGAAGATAGTCTATTGTTGAGATTTCTGTTACTCCAATGGATTGTAGCCTTGTCATTATGGAAGGTAGTCTTTTGTTCATATTTTTGTTACTCCAATGGATGGTAGCCTTGTCATTATTGAAGGTAGTGTATTGTCGATATCTTTGTTACTCCAATGGATGATAGCCTTGTCATTATGCAAGGTAGTCTGTTGTTCAGATTTTTGTTACTCTAATGGATGGTAGCCTTGTCATTATGGAAGGTAGTCTGTTGTCGATATTTTGGTTACTCCAATGAATGGTAGCCTTGTCAATATGGAAGGTAGTCTGTCGTTAAGATTTTTATTACTCCAATGGATTATAGCCTTGTCATTATGGAAGGTAGTCTGTTGTTCATATTTTTGTTACTCCAATGGATGGTAGCCTTGTCATTATGGAAGGTAGTCTGTTGTCGAGATTTTTGTTATTCCATTTGATGGTAGCCTTGTCATTACGGAAGGCACTTATTATCGATATTTTTGATACCCCAATGGATGGTAGCCTTTTCATTACGGAAGGTAGTCTGTTGTAAAGATTTTTGTTACCCCAATGGATGGTAGCCTTATAATTATGGAAGGTAGTCTGTTGTCGAGATTTTTGTTACTCCAATGGATGGTAGCCTTGTCATTATGGAAGGTAGTCTGTTGTTGAGATTTCTGTTACTCCAATGGATTATAGCCTTGTCATTATGGAAGGTAGTCTTTTGTCCAGATTTTTGTTACTCTAATGGATGGTAGCCTTGTCATTATTGAAGGTAGTCTGTTGTCGATATCTTTGTTACTCCAATGGATGATAGCCTTGTCATTATGCATGGTAGTCAGTTGTTCAGATTTTTGTTACTCTAATGGATGGTAGCCTTGTCATTATGGAAGGTAGTCTGTTGTCGATATTTTTGTTACTCCAATTAATTGTAGCCTTGTCAATATGGAAGGTAGTCTATCGTTAAGATTTTTGTTACTCTAATGGATTATAGCCTTGTCATTATGGAAGGTAGTCTGTTGTTCATATTTTTGTTACTCCCATGGATGGTAGCCTTGTCATTATGGAAGGTAGTCTGTTGTCGAGATTTTTGTTATTCCATTGGATGGTAGCCTAGTCATTACGGAAGGCACTTATTGTCGATATTTTTGATACCCCAATGGATGGTAGCCTTGTCATTACGGAAGGTAGTCTGTTGTCAAGATTTTGGTTACCCAAATGGATGGTAGCCTTGTAATTATGGAAGGTAGTCTGTTGTCGAGATTTTTGTTACTCCAATGGATGGTAGCCTTGTCTATATGGAAGGTAGTCTGTTGTTGAGATTTCTGTTACTCCAATGGATTATAGCCTTGTCATTATGGAAGGTAGTCTTTTGTCCAGATTTTTGTTACTCTAATGGATGGTAGCCTTGTCATTATTGAAGGTAGTCTGTTGTCGATATCTTTGTTACTCCAATGGATGATAGCCTTGTCATTATGCATGGTAGTCTGTTGTTCAGATTTTTGTTACTCTAATGGATGGTAGCCTTGTCATTATGGAAGGTAGTCTGTTGTCGATATTTTTGTTACTCCAATTAATTGTAGCCTTGTCAATATGGAAGGTAGTGTGTCGTTAAGATTTTTGTTACTCTAATGGATTATAGCCTTGTCATTATGGAAGGTAGTCTGTTGTTCATATTTTTGTTACTCCCATGGATGGTAGCCTTGTCATTATGGAAGGTAGTCTGTTGTCGAGATTTTTGTTATTCCATTGGATGGTAGCCTAGTCATTACGAAAGGCACTTATTGTCGATATTTTTGATACCCCAATGGATGGTAGCCTTGTCATTACGGAAGGTAGTCTGTTGTCAAGATTTTGGTTACCCAAATGGATGGTAGCCTTGTAATTATGGAAGGTAGTCTGTTGTCGAGATTTTTGTTACTCCAATGGATGGTAGCCTTGTCATTATGGAAGGTAGTCTGTTGTTGAGATTTCTGTTACTCCAATGGATTATAGCCTTGTCATTATGGAAGGTAGTCTTTTGTCCAGATTTTTGTTACTCTAATGGATAGTAGCCTTGTCATTATTGAAGGTAGTCTGTTGTCGATATCTTTGTTACTCCAATGGATGATAGCCTTGTCATTATGCATGGTAGTCTGTTGTTCAGATTTTTGTTACTCTAATGGATGGTAGCCTTGTCATTATGGAAGGTAGTCTGTTGTCGATATTTTTGTTACTCCAATTAATTGTAGCCTTGTCAATATGGAAGGTAGTGTGTCGTTAAGATTTTTGTTACTCTAATGGATTATAGCCTTGTCATTATGGAAGGTAGTCTGTTGTTCATATTTTTGTTACTCCCATGGATGGTAGCCTTGTCATTATGGAAGGTAGTCTGTTGTCGAGATTTTTGTTATTCCATTGGATGGTAGCCTAGTCATTACGGAAGGCACTTATTGTCGATATTTTTGATACCCCAATGGATGGTAGCCTTGTCATTACGGAAGGTAGTCTGTTGTCAAGATTTTGGTTACCCAAATGGATGGTAGCCTTGTAATTATGGAAGGTAGTCTGTTGTCGAGATTTTTGTTACTCCAATGGATGGTAGCCTTGTCATTATGGAAGGTAGTCTGTTGTTGAGATTTCTGGTACTCCAATGGATTATAGCCTTGTCATTATGGAAGGTAGTCTTTTGTCCAGATTTTTGTTACTCCAATGGATGGTAGCCTTGTCATTATTGAAGGTAGTTTGTTGTCGATATCTTTGTTACTCCAATGGATGATAGCCTTGTAATTATGCAAGGTAGTCTGTTTTTCAGATTTTTGTTACTCTAATGGATGGTAGCCTTGTCATTATGGAAGGTAGTCTATTATCGATATTTTTGTTACTCTAATAAATTGTAGCCTTGTCAATATGGAAGGTAGTCTGTCATTAAGATTTTTGTTACTCTAATGGATTATAGCCTTGTCATTATGGAAAGTAGTCTGTTGTTCAGATTTTTATTACTCCAATGGATTGTAGCCTTGTCATTATGGAAGGTAGTCTGTTGTCGAGATTTTTGTTATTCCATTGGATGGTAGCCTTGTCATTACAGAAGGCACTTATTATCGATATTTTTGATACTTTAATGGATGGTAGCCTTGTCATTACGAAAGGTAGTCTGTTATCAAGATTTTTGTTACCCCAATGGATGGTAGCCTTGTAATTATGGAAGGTAGTCTGTTGTTGAGATTTCTGTTACTCCAATGGATTGTAGCCTTGTCATTATGGAAGGTAGTCTGTTGTTCAGATTTTTGTTACTCCAATGTATGGTAGCCTTGTCATTATGGAAGGTAGTCTGTTGACGAGATTATTGTTATTCCAATGGATGGTAACCTTGTCATTATGGAAGGTAGTCTTTTGTCGAGATTTTTGTTACTCCAATGGATGGTAGCCTTGTCATTATGGAAGGTAGTCTGTTGTCGAGATTTTTGTTATTCCATTGGATGGTAGCCTTGTCATTACGGAAGGCACTTATTGTCGATATTTTTGATACTCTAATGGATGGTAGCCTTGTCATTACGGAAGGTATTCTGTTATCAAGATTTTTGTTACCCCAATGGATGGTAGCCTTGTAATTATGGAAGGTAGTCTATTCTTGAGATTTCTGTTACTCCAATGGATTGTAGCCTTGTCATTATGGAAGGTAGTCTGTTGTTCAGATTTTTGTTACTCCAATGTATGGTAGCCTTGTCATTATGGAAGGTAGTCTGTTGACGAGATTATTGTTATTCCAATGGATGGTAACCTTGTCATTATGGAAGGTAGTCTTTTGTCGAGATTTTTGTTACTCCAATGGATGGTAGCCTTGTCATTATTGAAGGTAGTCTGTTGTCGATATCTTTGTTACTCCAATGGATGATAGCCTTGTCATTATGGAAGGTAGTCTGTTGTCGAGATTTTTGTTATTCCATTGGATGGTAGCCTTGTCATTACGGAAGGCACTTATTGTCGATATTTTTGATACTCTAATGGATGGTAGCCTTGTCATTAAGGAAGGTAGTATGTTGTCAAGTTTTTAGTTACCCCAATGGATGGTAGCCTTGTAATTATGGAAGGTAGTCTGTTGTCGAGATTTTTGTTACTCCAATGGATGGTAGCCTTGTCATTATGGAAGGTAGTCTATTGTTGAGATTTCTGTTACTCCAATGGATTGTAGCCTTGTCATTATGGAAGGTAGTCTTTTGTCCATATTTTTGTTACTCCAATGGATGGTAGCCTTGTCATTATTGAAGGTAGTCTATTGTCGATATCTTAGTTACTCCAGTGGATGATAGCCTTGTCATTATGCAAGGAAGTCTGTTGTTCAGATTTTTGTTACTCTAATGGATGGTAGCCTTGTCATTATGGAAGGTAGTCTGTTGTCGATATTTTTGTTACTCCAATGAATGGTAGCCTTGTCAATATGGAAGGCAGTCTGTCATTAAGATTTTTGTTACTCCAATGGATTATAGCCTTGTCATTATGGAAGGTAGTCTGTTGTTCATATTTTTGTTACTCCAATGGATGGTAGCCTTGTCATTATGGAAGGTAGTCTGTTGTCGAGATTTTTGTTATTCCATTTGATGGTAGCCTTGTCATTACGGAAGGCACTTATTATCGATATTTTTGATACCCCAATGGATGGTAGCCTTTTCATTACGGAAGGTAGTCTGTTGTAAAGATTTTTGTTACCCCAATGGATGGTAGCCTTATAATTATGGAAGGTAGTCTGTTGTCGAGATTTTTGTTACTCCAATGGATGGTAGCCTTGTCATTATGGAAGGTAGTCTGTTGTTGAGATTTCTGTTACTCCAATGGATTATAGCCTTGTCATTATGGAAGGTAGTCTTTTGTCCAGATTTTTGTTACTCTAATGGATGGTAGCCTTGTCATTATTGAAGGTAGTCTGTTGTCGATATCTTTGTTACTCCAATGGATGATAGCCTTGTCATTATGCATGGTAGTCAGTTGTTCAGATTTTTGTTACTCTAATGGATGGTAGCCTTGTCATTATGGAAGGTAGTCTGTTGTCGATATTTTTGTTACTCCAATTAATTGTAGCCTTGTCAATATGGAAGGTAGTCTATCGTTAAGATTTTTGTTACTCTAATGGATTATAGCCTTGTCATTATGGAAGGTAGTCTGTTGTTCATATTTTTGTTACTCCCATGGATGGTAGCCTTGTCATTATGGAAGGTAGTCTGTTGTCGAGATTTTTGTTATTCCATTGGATGGTAGCCTAGTCATTACGGAAGGCACTTATTGTCGATATTTTTGATACCCCAATGGATGGTAGCCTTGTCATTACGGAAGGTAGTCTGTTGTCAAGATTTTGGTTACCCAAATGGATGGTAGCCTTGTAATTATGGAAGGTAGTCTGTTGTCGATATTTTTGTTACTCCAATGGATGGTAGCCGTGTCTATATGGAAGGCAGTCTGTCGTTAAGATTTTTGTTACTCCAATGGATTAGAGCCTTGTCATAATGGAAGGTAGTCTGTAGTTCAGATTTTTGTTACTCCAATGGATGGTAGCCTTGTCATTATGGAAGGTAGTCTGTTGTCGAGATTTTTGTTATTCCATTGGATGGTAGCCTTGTCATTACGGAAGGCACTTATTGTCGATATTTTTGATACTCTAATGGATGGTAGCCTTGTCATTACGGAAGGTAGTCTGTTGTCAAGTTTTTTGTTACCCCAATGGATGGTAGCCTTGTAATTATGGAAGGTAGTCTGTTGTCGAGATTTTTCTTACTCCAATGGATGGTAGCCTTGTCATTATGGAAGATAGTCTATTGTTGAGATTTCTGTTACTCCAATGGATTGTAGCCTTGTCATTATGGAAGGTAGTCTTTTGTTCATATTTTTGTTACTCCAATGGATGGTAGCCTTGTCATTATTGAAGGTAGTGTATTGTCGATATCTTTGTTACTCCAATGGATGATAGCCTTGTCATTATGCAAGGTAGTCTGTTGTTCAGATTTTTGTTACTCTAATGGATGGTAGCCTTGTCATTATGGAAGGTAGTCTGTTGTCGATATTTTGGTTACTCCAATGAATGGTAGCCTTGTCAATATGGAAGGTAGTCTGTCGTTAAGATTTTTATTACTCCAATGGATTATAGCCTTGTCATTATGGAAGGTAGTCTGTTGTTCATATTTTTGTTACTCCAATGGATGGTAGCCTTGTCATTATGGAAGGTAGTCTGTTGTCGAGATTTTTGTTATTCCATTTGATGGTAGCCTTGTCATTACGGAAGGCACTTATTATCGATATTTTTGATACCCCAATGGATGGTAGCCTTTTCATTACGGAAGGTAGTCTGTTGTAAAGATTTTTGTTACCCCAATGGATGGTAGCCTTATAATTATGGAAGGTAGTCTGTTGTCGAGATTTTTGTTACTCCAATGGATGGTAGCCTTGTCATTATGGAAGGTAGTCTGTTGTTGAGATTTCTGTTACTCCAATGGATTATAGCCTTGTCATTATGGAAGGTAGTCTTTTGTCCAGATTTTTGTTACTCTAATGGATGGTAGCCTTGTCATTATTGAAGGTAGTCTGTTGTCGATATCTTTGTTACTCCAATGGATGATAGCCTTGTCATTATGCATGGTAGTCAGTTGTTCAGATTTTTGTTACTCTAATGGATGGTAGCCTTGTCATTATGGAAGGTAGTCTGTTGTCGATATTTTTGTTACTCCAATTAATTGTAGCCTTGTCAATATGGAAGGTAGTCTATCGTTAAGATTTTTGTTACTCTAATGGATTATAGCCTTGTCATTATGGAAGGTAGTCTGTTGTTCATATTTTTGTTACTCCCATGGATGGTAGCCTTGTCATTATGGAAGGTAGTCTGTTGTCGAGATTTTTGTTATTCCATTGGATGGTAGCCTAGTCATTACGGAAGGCACTTATTGTCGATATTTTTGATACCCCAATGGATGGTAGCCTTGTCATTACGGAAGGTAGTCTGTTGTCAAGATTTTGGTTACCCAAATGGATGGTAGCCTTGTAATTATGGAAGGTAGTCTGTTGTCGAGATTTTTGTTACTCCAATGGATGGTAGCCTTGTCTATATGGAAGGTAGTCTGTTGTTGAGATTTCTGTTACTCCAATGGATTATAGCCTTGTCATTATGGAAGGTAGTCTTTTGTCCAGATTTTTGTTACTCTAATGGATGGTAGCCTTGTCATTATTGAAGGTAGTCTGTTGTCGATATCTTTGTTACTCCAATGGATGATAGCCTTGTCATTATGCATGGTAGTCTGTTGTTCAGATTTTTGTTACTCTAATGGATGGTAGCCTTGTCATTATGGAAGGTAGTCTGTTGTCGATATTTTTGTTACTCCAATTAATTGTAGCCTTGTCAATATGGAAGGTAGTGTGTCGTTAAGATTTTTGTTACTCTAATGGATTATAGCCTTGTCATTATGGAAGGTAGTCTGTTGTTCATATTTTTGTTACTCCCATGGATGGTAGCCTTGTCATTATGGAAGGTAGTCTGTTGTCGAGATTTTTGTTATTCCATTGGATGGTAGCCTAGTCATTACGAAAGGCACTTATTGTCGATATTTTTGATACCCCAATGGATGGTAGCCTTGTCATTACGGAAGGTAGTCTGTTGTCAAGATTTTGGTTACCCAAATGGATGGTAGCCTTGTAATTATGGAAGGTAGTCTGTTGTCGAGATTTTTGTTACTCCAATGGATGGTAGCCTTGTCATTATGGAAGGTAGTCTGTTGTTGAGATTTCTGTTACTCCAATGGATTATAGCCTTGTCATTATGGAAGGTAGTCTTTTGTCCAGATTTTTGTTACTCTAATGGATAGTAGCCTTGTCATTATTGAAGGTAGTCTGTTGTCGATATCTTTGTTACTCCAATGGATGATAGCCTTGTCATTATGCATGGTAGTCTGTTGTTCAGATTTTTGTTACTCTAATGGATGGTAGCCTTGTCATTATGGAAGGTAGTCTGTTGTCGATATTTTTGTTACTCCAATTAATTGTAGCCTTGTCAATATGGAAGGTAGTGTGTCGTTAAGATTTTTGTTACTCTAATGGATTATAGCCTTGTCATTATGGAAGGTAGTCTGTTGTTCATATTTTTGTTACTCCCATGGATGGTAGCCTTGTCATTATGGAAGGTAGTCTGTTGTCGAGATTTTTGTTATTCCATTGGATGGTAGCCTAGTCATTACGGAAGGCACTTATTGTCGATATTTTTGATACCCCAATGGATGGTAGCCTTGTCATTACGGAAGGTAGTCTGTTGTCAAGATTTTGGTTACCCAAATGGATGGTAGCCTTGTAATTATGGAAGGTAGTCTGTTGTCGAGATTTTTGTTACTCCAATGGATGGTAGCCTTGTCATTATGGAAGGTAGTCTGTTGTTGAGATTTCTGTTACTCCAATGGATTATAGCCTTGTCATTATGGAAGGTAGTCTTTTGTCCAGATTTTTGTTACTCTAATGGATAGTAGCCTTGTCATTATTGAAGGTAGTCTGTTGTCGATATCTTTGTTACTCCAATGGATGATAGCCTTGTCATTATGCATGGTAGTCTGTTGTTCAGATTTTTGTTACTCTAATGGATGGTAGCCTTGTCATTATGGAAGGTAGTCTGTTGTCGATATTTTTGTTACTCCAATTAATTGTAGCCTTGTCAATATGGAAGGTAGTGTGTCGTTAAGATTTTTGTTACTCTAATGGATTATAGCCTTGTCATTATGGAAGGTAGTCTGTTGTTCATATTTTTGTTACTCCCATGGATGGTAGCCTTGTCATTATGGAAGGTAGTCTGTTGTCGAGATTTTTGTTATTCCATTGGATGGTAGCCTAGTCATTACGGAAGGCACTTATTGTCGATATTTTTGATACCCCAATGGATGGTAGCCTTGTCATTACGGAAGGTAGTCTGTTGTCAAGATTTTGGTTACCCAAATGGATGGTAGCCTTGTAATTATGGAAGGTAGTCTGTTGTCGAGATTTTTGTTACTCCAATGGATGGTAGCCTTGTCATTATGGAAGGTAGTCTGTTGTTGAGATTTCTGGTACTCCAATGGATTATAGCCTTGTCATTATGGAAGGTAGTCTTTTGTCCAGATTTTTGTTACTCCAATGGATGGTAGCCTTGTCATTATTGAAGGTAGTTTGTTGTCGATATCTTTGTTACTCCAATGGATGATAGCCTTGTAATTATGCAAGGTAGTCTGTTTTTCAGATTTTTGTTACTCTAATGGATGGTAGCCTTGTCATTATGGAAGGTAGTCTATTATCGATATTTTTGTTACTCTAATAAATTGTAGCCTTGTCAATATGGAAGGTAGTCTGTCATTAAGATTTTTGTTACTCTAATGGATTATAGCCTTGTCATTATGGAAAGTAGTCTGTTGTTCAGATTTTTATTACTCCAATGGATTGTAGCCTTGTCATTATGGAAGGTAGTCTGTTGTCGAGATTTTTGTTATTCCATTGGATGGTAGCCTTGTCATTACAGAAGGCACTTATTATCGATATTTTTGATACTTTAATGGATGGTAGCCTTGTCATTACGAAAGGTAGTCTGTTATCAAGATTTTTGTTACCCCAATGGATGGTAGCCTTGTAATTATGGAAGGTAGTCTGTTGTTGAGATTTCTGTTACTCCAATGGATTGTAGCCTTGTCATTATGGAAGGTAGTCTGTTGTTCAGATTTTTGTTACTCCAATGTATGGTAGCCTTGTCATTATGGAAGGTAGTCTGTTGACGAGATTATTGTTATTCCAATGGATGGTAACCTTGTCATTATGGAAGGTAGTCTTTTGTCGAGATTTTTGTTACTCCAATGGATGGTAGCCTTGTCATTATGGAAGGTAGTCTGTTGTCGAGATTTCTGTTATTCCATTGGATGGTAGCCTTGTCATTACGGAAGGCA
Organism: Vicia faba; assembly: GCA_948472305.1. Lineage (NCBI taxonomy): Eukaryota > Viridiplantae > Streptophyta > Magnoliopsida > Fabales > Fabaceae > Vicia > Vicia faba. Next base: position 851,601,612 of record OX451739.1, read on the forward strand.
CTTATTGTCGATATTTTTGATACTCTAATGGATGGTAGCCTTGTCATTAAGGAAGGTAGTCTGTTGTCAAGTTTTTAGTTACCCCAATCGATGGTAGCCTTGTAATTATGGAAGGTAGTCTGTTGTCGAGATTTTGGTTACTCCAATGGATTGTAGCCTTGTCATTATGGAAGGTAATCTATTATTGAGATTTCTGTTACTCCAATGGATTGTAGCCTTGTCATTATGGAAGGTAGTCTTTTGTCCATATTTTTGTTACTCCAATGGATGGTAGCCTTGTCATTATTGAAGGTAGTCTATTGTCGATATCTTTGTTACTCCAATGGATGATAGCCTTGTCATTATGCAAGGTAGTCTGTTGTTCAGAATTTTGTTACTCTAATGGATGGTAGCCTTATCATTATGGAAGGTAATCTGTTGTCGATATTTTTGTTACTCCAATGAATGGTAGCCTTGTCAATATGGAAGGTAGTCTGTCGTTAATATTTTTGTTACTCCAATGGATTATAGCCTTGTCATTATGGAAGGTAGTCTGTTGTTCATATATTTGTTACTCCAATGGATGGTAGCCTTGTCATTATGGAGGGTAGTCTGTTGTTGAGATTTTTGTTATTCCATTGGATGGTAGCCTTGTCATTACAGAAGGCACTTATTATCGATATTTTTGATACCCCAATGGATGGTAGCCTTGTCATTACGGAAGGTAGTCTGTTGTCAAGATTTTTATAACCCCAATGGATGGTAGCCTTGTAATTATGGAAGGTAGTCTGTTGTCGAGATTTTTGTTACTCCGATGGATGGTTGCCTTGTCATTATGGAAGGTAGTCTGTTGTTGAGATTTCTGTTACTCCAATGGATTATAGCCTTGTCATTATGGAAGGTAGTCTTTTGTCCAGATTTTTGTTACTCCAATGGATGGTAGCCTTGTCATTATTGAAGGTAGTTTGTTGTGGATATCTTTGTTACTCCAATGGATGATAGCCTTGTCATTATGCATGGTAGTCTGTTGTTCAGATTTTTGTTACTCTAATGGATGGTAGCCTTGTCATTATGGAAGGTAGTCTGTTGTCGATATTTTTGTTACTCTAATAAATTGTAGCCTTGTCAATATGGAAGGTAGTCTGTCATTAAGATTTTTGTTACTCTAATGGATTATAGCCTTGTCATTATGGAAAGTAGTCTGTTGTTCAGATTTTTATTACTCCAATGGATTGTAGCCTTGTCATTATGGAAGGTAGTCTGTTGTCGAGATTTTTGTTATTCCATTGGATGGTAGCCTTGTCATTACAGAAGGCACTTATTATCGATATTTTTGATACTCTAATTGATGGTAGCCTTGTCATTACGGAAGGTAGTCTGTTATCAAGATTTTTGTTACCCCAATGGATGGTAGCCTTGTAATTATGGAAGGTAGTCTGTTGTTGAGATTTCTGTTACTCCAATGGATTGTAGCCTTGTCATTATGGAAGGTAGTCTGTTGTTCAGATTTTTGTTACTCCAATGTATGGTAGCCTTGTCATTATGGAAGGTAGTCTGTTGACGAGATTATTGTTATTCTAATGGATGGTAACCTTGTCATTATGGAAGGTAGTCTTTTGTCGAGATTTTTGTTACTCCAATGGATGGTAGCCTTGTCATTATTGAAGGTAGTCTGTTGTCGAGATTTTTGTTATTCCATTGGATGGTAGCCTTGTCATTACGGAAGGCACTTATTATCGATATTTTTGATACTCTAATGGATGGTAGCCTTGTCATTAAGGAAGGTAGTCTGTTGTCAAGTTTTTAGTTACCCCAATGGATGGTAGCCTTGTAATTATGGAAGGTAGTCTGTTGTCGAGATTTTGGTTACTCCAATGGATGGTAGCCTTGTCATTATGGAAGGTAATCTATTATTGAGATTTCTGTTACTCCAATGGATTGTAGCCTTGTCATTATGGAAGGTAGTCTTTTGTCCATATTTTTGTTACTCCAATGGATGGTAGCCTTGTCATTATTGAAGGTAGTCTATTGTCGATATCTTTGTTACTCCAATGGATGATAGCCTTGTCATTATGCAAGGTAGTCTGTTGTTCAGAATTTTGTTACTCTAATGGATGGTAGCCTTGTCATTATGGAAGGTAGTCTATTGTCGATATTTTTGTTACTCCAATGAATGGTAGCCTTGTCAATATGGAAGGTAGTCTGTCGTTAATATTTTTGTTACTCCATTGGATTATAGCCTTGTCATTATGGAAGGTAGTCTGTTGTTCATATTTTTGTTACTCCAATGGATGGTAGCCTTGTCATTATGGAGGGTAGTTTGTTGTTGAGATTTTTGTTAATCCATTGGATGTTAGCCTTGTCATTACAGAAGGTACTTATTATCGATATTTTTGATACCCCAATGGATGGTAGCCTTGTCATTACGGAAGGTAGTCTGTTGTCAAGATTTTTATAACCCCAATGGATGGTAGCGTTGTAATTATGGAAGGTAGTCCGTTGTCGAGATTTTTGTTACTCCAATGGATGGTAGCCTTGTCATTATGGAAGGTGAAGGGGTGAAAAACACAAGAAGGGGGGGGTTGAATTGTAAAACTGGAAACTTAAAGCAAATGACAAGGTATTTTTATCCTGGTTCGTTTGATCTCAAACTACTCCAGTCCACCCGTTCAAGGTGATTTCGCCTCTCTCCAACGAGGTCTTAATTCACTATATTCAACTGAATACAAATCTGTTTTAGCAACTGCTAAAACCTTCTTGATTCAAACCACAATCCGGTTTGTCAAGGCAACACTTTCTTACAAAGGAATAATCAAATGTGTGTGAATGTTTCTACAAAAACTATATCACAACTGTGATGTTTACACAAATGAAGCTTAGAATACTAAGTTGCTAAACGCTAATGAAGTATCAGAGTTTGGTGGTTTAGCAAAACTTGTAGAGTGAAGATTATTGATCAGCTTTTTACGTGTAGAGAGTTTGGAAGCATTAGCCGTGATAATCTTCAAAGCTTGGTTTATATAGCACTTTGAGAAGATGAACGTTGAAGCAAATATTCTTGATTCAATGCTATTTACAAGCTTTCCTTTCTGAGCAGATCTTGTCTAGAATGATGCCGTTGGTATTGATTAGCTTTCAATGCACAGTACCGTTGCTTCTTCAATGCACGATCTGGCTTGGCTCATTCTGATTCTGCTTTGCTGCTGATGAACTGATTTGATTCTGTATCAGAGTATTTTACGCGCAGTTCTGTTCATCAAGCTTCAGCATGTGCAAGCGTTGATCTTCTGATCTTGACATTCTGATTCAGCAACTTCTGATGCTGATGCACAAACTCATATTCTGATGCTGGGAACGTGATCTTGCTTATTTTAATCAGCATATCTGCAAGTCAGAGCATAGTAATTTTAAGTAGCATATAATTCAATCATGAAATATTTAACTACTATATCTTTTCACTTTGTTATCATCAAAACTTAATTATAGGGTACTAGATTCAAACATTGTTCTAACAATCTCCCCCTTTTTGATGATGACAAAAACTAGATATTTTAAATGAAAAATAACGTGAAAAGGTTATCAGATCTATGTATCAGAATAAGAAGTACGGAGAAGTTAGAGTTTAAGAAATACTCCCCCTGAGTTTGTTACTTCCCTTTGATATGCGTGTTCTTCAGAGTCAGATCTTTTTCTGTCTTTGAGCATCAGATTGTAAGTCTTTGACTTATCAGAAAGCAGAGCTTCAGAGCTTTTCCTGTCAGAGCTTTGCTTCAGATCAGAGTGTTAGGTTGATCAGAGCTTCATATATCAGAACTTCATATTTGATCAGAGCAACATGGTCTTCTAGTCTTCATTGTGTTCAAGAGCTTCCTTGTGCCTGTAGACTTAAAGACAAAACAGAAAAACATTTCAAGTAATAGATAGTTAGAATGTTTGAGAGTTTCTGTCTAGTTATCCGTTATTGATTTAAATATCATTCTTGTTCTCCCCCTTTTTGTCAGCAATCAAAAAGTGCTGGTGATGTGCTAAAATAGGATTTTTCAAAAAATTATTTTGAAAAATAAAACGTTTTTAAGAGAGAGAAAAAAATAATGATTGCAATTAACAAGCGTGATTACTTTTGCATTTAATGCTTGCTGATTTTGGGGGATTTGAGAAAGATACTTAAAAACGGTTACCAGACATGTGTCTCAATGCACCCAATCAGCGCTTTCCTTTCTCAGAAACGTGCACGCGTTCTGCTTCAGGGATTTGCTGATGATTGGATGACACTTGTTTGATATAGTGATCAGCACGTCTGTCTTTGAGATTAGACTCTCAGATCTTCAGACTTGCCTCTGATACAATCTGCATGTTCTAACTTTCTGAAACAAAGATTGATCAGAAGTTCACAGTAATATAATTACATTCTGACAGATAAACATATGGAATTAAAGCATTTTCATTCTGGGCATACTTTCATGCTGAGATGTTTCAGAATGAAATTAAACCTATCTTCTGAAAGGGGTTTTGTAAAGATATCAGCCCATTGATGGTTTGTATCTATAAATTTCAAGTTTAAAATGCCTTTCTGAATATAGTCCCTAATGAAATGATGTTTTATTTCTATATGCTTAGCTCTAGAATGTAAAATAGGATTCTTACTTAGGCAAATAGCAGAAGTATTATCACAAAGAATAGGAATGTTACTCTCAAAAATCTGGAAGTCTTCAAGCTGACTTTTCATCCAGAGCATCTGTGTGCTGCAACCAGCTGCTGCTATGTACTCAGCTTCTGCTGTTGACAGAGCAATAGTTGATTGCCTTTTGCTGGACCACGAGATCAGATTTTCTCCCAGAAACTGGCAGCTTCCAGAAGTACTTTTTCGTTCCACTCTGTCTCCAGCAAAATCAGCGTCGCAGTAGCCTACTAAACTGTAATCACTAGATTTTCTATAAAACAAACCCAGATTAGTAGTACCTTTCAGATACTTGAAAATTCGCTTAACAGCTGTTAAGTGAGATTCTCTAGGATCTGATTGGAATCTAGCACAAATACATACGCTGAATAAAATATCAGGTCTTGAAGCAGTCAGATAAAGGAGAGAACCAATCATACCTCTGTAGACTTTCTGTTCTACGCTTTTGCTTACCTCTTCTCTTTCCAGAATGCACGTGGGATGCATTGGAATTTTTGATGGCTTACATTCTGAGAGGTCAAATTTCTTCAGAAGATCTCTGATGTATTTGCTCTGATGAATGTAAGTTCCCTCTGGAGTTTGATTGATCTGAATTCCTAGAAAGAACTTCAGTTCCCCCATGAGGCTCATCTCAAATTCTGCCTGCATACACTTAGCAAATTTTCTTCCAAGAGAAGGATTAGTAGAACCAAAGATTATATCATCAACATAAATCTGACAGACTAAAATGTCACTCTTAACTGTTTTACAGAATAGAGTGGTGTCCACTTTCCCTCTGGTGAACTCATTTTCAAGCAGAAAGTTACTTAGCCTTTCATACCAAGCTCTGGGAGCTTGTTTCAGACCATACAGTGACTTTTTCAGTTTGAAAACATGTTCTGGATGTTTTGTATTTTCAAAACCTGGGGGTTGGTGAACGTACACTTCTTCTTCTATATAACCATTTAAGAATGCACTTTTGACATCCATCTGATACAGAGTGATGCCTCTATTAACAGCAAATGAGATTAAAAGTCTGATAGATTCTAACCTGGCGACTGGAGCAAAGGTTTCTGTATAGTCTATCCCCTCTTGCTGACTATAACCTTGTGCAACCAGTCGTGCCTTGTTTCTGACGACTTCACCTTGTTCATTGAGCTTGTTTCTGAACACCCATCTTGTTCCAATGACATTGAATCCTTTTGGTCTTGGAACGAGATCCCATACGTCGTTTCTGGTGAATTGATTCAGCTCTTCTTGCATTGCCAGAATCCAGTCATTGTCCAGAAGTGCTTCATCAATGGAAGAAGGTTCAATCAGAGACACAAGTCCCATCAGAGTTTCTTCAGAGTTTCTGAGGCTTGCTCTTGTTCTGATTGGATCTTCCTTTCTTCCTAGAATAGATTCTTCTGGGTGATCCAAACTGCTTCTGGGTACTCTCTTCTGAGGTTGATCAGCAGCAGTTGTAGGATTTCTAGCATTGCTTCTTTCAGACGTTGAAGGAGTGTCTGTGTTGAGAGCTTCTGATGACTTGTCTTCAGAACCTGCAAATTCAATTTCTATACCTGCAAGATTTTCATTCTGCTTTGACTTTTCAGAGTCAAGCTTGTCATCAAAACGAACACTGATTGATTCTTCCACAATCTGTGTTTCTGTATTGTATACTCTGTACCCTCTTGAGCGTTCAGAGTATCCTAACATAATACACTTCTGTGCCTTAGAATCAAACTTGTTCAAATAATTCTTAGTATTTAACATATAGCAAGTACATCCAAATGGATGAAAATACGAAATGTTGGGCTTTCTGTTCTTCCACAATTCATATGGAGTCTTTTCCAGAATAGGTCTTATTGAGATTCTATTCTGAATGTAGCACGCTGTGTTTATTGCCTCTGCCCAGAAAGTCTTAGCAACGTTTGTCTCGTTGATCATGGTTCTGGCCATTTCTTGCAATGTTCTGTTCTTTCGTTCTACAACTCCATTTTGTTGGGGAGTTCTAGGACAAGAGAAGTCATGCAGAATGCCTTTGTCATTAAAGAATGACTCAAAATTTTTATTTTCAAATTCTCCACCATGATCACTTCTGACTTTAACGATTCTAAGATCTTTTTCATTCTGAACTTGGTTACAGAAGGTAACAAACACAGAGTGTGACTCGTCCTTGTGTCTTAAGAACTTTACCCATGTCCATCTGCTATAGTCATCTACGATTACTAACCCATACTTCTTGCCACTGACAGAAGCAGTCTTAACTGGTCCAAATAGGTCAATGTGCAGAAGTTCTAATGGCTTAGAGGTAGAAACAACATTTTTGGATTTAAAAGATGGTTTTGCAAATTTGCCTTTCTGACATGCTTCACACAGAGCATCTGAATTGAACTTCAAATTTGGAAGTCCTCTGACCAGATTGAGTTTGTTAATCTGAGATATTCTTCTCATACTAACATGCCCCAATCTTCTGTGCCAGATCCACTGCTCGTTGTTAACAGACAGAAGACATTTTACGTTCTGACTCTTAAGTTCAGAAAGTTTGATTTTGTAGATGTTGTTTTTCCTCTTACCATTAAATAGGATAGTCCCATCTTTCTGACTAACAGCTTTACATGATTTTTGATTAAAGATTATATCATAACCGTTATCACTTAATTGACTTATGGATAACAAGTTATGCATCAATCCATCAACAAGCAGAACATTATTAATAGAGGGAAGATTTCCGTTACCTACAGTTCCAGAGCCAATTATCTTTCCCCTCTGATTGCCTCCAAAGCCAACGTGGCCTCCAGGCTTAAGTTCCAGGCTTTGGAACATATGCCTTCTTCCCGTCATGTGACGTGAGCAGCCAGAGTCCAGGTACCATGACTGGTGTTTCTGACTTGCTGCTAAAGATATCTGCAACATGTATTATTTTATCCTTAGGTACCCAGATCTTCTTGGGTCCTGTTTTGTTAGTTTTACCAAAACTCTGATTGAATTTTGGTTTCACAAAGTGATTGCTACTAGTATATTTGATGTCATGTGTGTGACCATACACAAAGTGTGAATTTAGAGGAGTGTACTTAATTGTTAAATCCATGACATTTTTAGGTGTAGGATTCTTACCTAGGTATCCTATTCCTTTCCTGCCGTTTCTGCTAACTCCATAGATCATTGAAGCCATTTTGCTTCTATCTATGCTTTTAGCAAGGAACTTCTGGAAACTATGATCATACTCCTTGATGATCTCATCAGCGTTGCTGGGAGTTTCAGCAATTGGTTCCTTCTGAGAGTTTTGTAAAGAGTTTTCTAATTTTAAAATTTTATCTCTCAGCTCAGAGTTTTCCAATCTGAGACTCTCAGACTTATTAGAGTCAGATTCAAGAGTCCTTTTCAGGTCTCTGAATTTAGCTCTAATCTGCTGATAACGTTCCAGAATTTCATTTAGGCTTTCAGCAAGTTCAGCCTTTGTAAAATTAACAGCGAAGTTAGGGAATACCTCTTCTGTGTCTGATTCTGAGTCTGAGTCAGAAGCTTCACTGTCATCTTGAATGTTAGCCATAAGCGCTAGGTTCGCCCTTTCATCATCTGATTCTGAGTCAGCTTCAGACGAGTCAGAGTCATCCCATGTGGCCATGAGACTTTTCTTCTTCTCTCTTCCAAACTTCCTTTTTGGCTTTTCCCTCTGAAGCTTTGGACAGTCACTCTTGTAGTGACCTTGCTCATTGCACTCGTAGCAGATGATGTCTTTTGTATTTGGCTTCTTGCTACCTGAGGAGCCTTCAGATCTTCTGTATCCAGAGGAAGAATCTGTCCTTCTGTGTCTGGAAGAAGACTCGTTATGATCAGATCTTCTGGGATTCCTGAACTTCTTTTGTCTTTGCTTCCACAGTTGATTTACTCTTCTGGAGAGGAGAGAAAGCTCGTCTTCTTCTGATGAGGATCCATCAGATGTTTCTTCAACTGCCTGCAAAACTTTAGATTCAGATTTTCTGTTAGATTTCAAAGCTATAGGCTTACCTTGCTTCTGAGGCTCGTCAGCTTCCAGCTCTATCTCATGACTTCTGAGGGAGCTTATAAGTTCCTCCAGAGTGATTTTGTTGAGATCTTTCGCCAGCTTCAGAGCAGTAACCATAGGCCTCCACTGCTTGGGTAAACTTCTGATTATCTTCTTGACATGGTCAGCAGTAGAGTACCCCTTGTCCAGAACTTTGAGACCAGCTACCAGAATCTGGAATCTAGAGAACATATTTTCAATGGATTCAGATTCTTCCATTTTAAACGCCTCATACTTCTGAATGAGCGCCAGAGCCTTTGTTTCCTTGACTTGAACGTTGCCCTCATGCGTCATTCTGAGAGAATCAAAGATGTTCTTAGCTGTGTCTCTGTTGGAGATCTTCTCATACTCAGTATAGGAGATAGCACTGAGAAGGATGGTTCTGGCCTTATGGTGATTCTTGAAATCACGCTTTTGTTGATCAGTCATTGATTTTCTATCAATCTTCTGACCAGTTGCATTAACAGGGTGCGTGTATCCATCTGTCACCATATCCCACAGATCAGCATCATGTGCTAGAAAGAAGCTTTCAATTCTGTCTTTCCAGTAGTCAAAGTTTTCTCCATCAAAGACTGGAGGTTTGCCGCTGAATCTGTCTCTATCCTCATTGCTGTCATTGCTGAAATGAGAGTTGTTTCCTGCCATAGTGTTTTTCTGATGCTGGATCTTTTACTGACACGGTTAAGTGTTTTAGCTCAGAACCAGGCGCTCTGATACCAATTGAAGGGGTGAAAAACACAAGAAGGGGGGGGTTGAATTGTAAAACTGGAAACTTAAAGCAAATGACAAGGTATTTTTATCCTGGTTCGTTTGATCTCAAACTACTCCAGTCCACCCGTTCAAGGTGATTTCGCCTCTCTCCAACGAGGTCTTAATTCACTATATTCAACTGAATACAAATCTGTTTTAGCAACTGCTAAAACCTTCTTGATTCAAACCACAATCCGGTTTGTCAAGGCAACACTTTCTTACAAAGGAATAATCAAATGTGTGTGAATGTTTCTACAAAAACTATATCACAACTGTGATGTTTACACAAATGAAGCTTAGAATACTAAGTTGCTAAACGCTAATGAAGTATCAGAGTTTGGTGGTTTAGCAAAACTTGTAGAGTGAAGATTATTGATCAGCTTTTTACGTGTAGAGAGTTTGGAAGCATTAGCCGTGATAATCTTCAAAGCTTGGTTTATATAGCACTTTGAGAAGATGAACGTTGAAGCAAATATTCTTGATTCAATGCTATTTACAAGCTTTCCTTTCTGAGCAGATCTTGTCTAGAATGATGCCGTTGGTATTGATTAGCTTTCAATGCACAGTACCGTTGCTTCTTCAATGCACGATCTGGCTTGGCTCATTCTGATTCTGCTTTGCTGCTGATGAACTGATTTGATTCTGTATCAGAGTATTTTACGCGCAGTTCTGTTCATCAAGCTTCAGCATGTGCAAGCGTTGATCTTCTGATCTTGACATTCTGATTCAGCAACTTCTGATGCTGATGCACAAACTCATATTCTGATGCTGGGAACGTGATCTTGCTTATTTTAATCAGCATATCTGCAAGTCAGAGCATAGTAATTTTAAGTAGCATATAATTCAATCATGAAATATTTAACTACTATATCTTTTCACTTTGTTATCATCAAAACTTAATTATAGGGTACTAGATTCAAACATTGTTCTAACAGAAGGTAGTCTGTTGTTGAGATTTCTGTTACTCCAATGGATTATAGCCTTGTCATTATGGAAGGTAGTCTTTTGTCCAGATTTTTGTTACTCCAATGGATGGTAGCCTTGTCATTATTGAAGGTAGTCTGTTGTCGATATCTTTGTTACTCCAATGGATGATAGCCTTGTCATTATGCATGGTAGTCTGTTGTTCATATTTTTGTTACTCTAATGGATGGTAGCCTTGTCATTATGGAAGGTAGTCTGTTGTCTATATTTTTGTTACTCCAATGAATTGTAGCCTTGTCAATATGGAAGGTAGTCTGTCGTTAAGATTTTGGTTACTCTAATGGATTATAGCCTTGTCATTATGGAAGGTAGTCTGTTGTTCAGATTTTTGTTACTCCAATGGATTGTAGCCTCGTCATTATGGAAGGTAGTCTGTTGTCGAGATTTTTGTTATTCCATTGGATGGTAGCCTTGTCATTACGAAAGGCACTTATTGTCGATATTTTTGATACTCCAATGGATGGTAGCCTTGTCATTACGGAAGGTAGTCTGTTATCAAGATTTTTGTTACCCCAATGGATGGTAGGCTTGTAATTATGGAAGGTAGTTTGTTGTTGAGATTTCTGTTACTCCAATGGATTGTAGCCTTGTCATTATGGAAGGTAGTCTGTTGTTCATATTTTTGTTACTCCAATGTATGGTAGCCTTGTCATTATGGAAGGTAGTCTGTTGACGAGATTATTGTTATTCCAATGGATGGTAACCTTGTCATTATGGAAGGTAGTCTTTTGTCGAGATTTTTGTTACTCCAATGGATGGTAGCCTTGTCATTATTGAAGGTAGTCTGTTGTCGATATCTTTGTTACTCCAATGGATGATAGCCTTGTCATTATGGAAGGTAGTCTGTTGTCGATATTTTTGTTTTTCCAATCGATGGTAGCCTTGTCATTAAGGAAGGTAGTCTGTTGTCAAGTTTTTAGTTACCCCAATGGATGGTAGCCATGTAATTATGGAAGGTAGTCTGTTGTCGAGATTTTTGTAACTCCAATGGATGGTAGCCTTGTCATTATGGAAGGTAGTCTATTATTGAGATTTCTGTTACTCCAATGGATTGTAGCCTTGTCATTATGGAAGGTAGTCTTTTGTCCATATTTTTGTTACTGCAATGGATGGTAGCCTTGTCATTATTGAAGGTAGTCTATTGTCGATATCTTTGTTACTCCAATGGATGATAGCCTTGTCATTATGCAAGGTAGTCTGTTGTTCAGAATTTTGTTACTCTAATTGATGGTAGCCTTGTCATTATGGAAGGTAGTCTGTTGTCGATATTTTTGTTACTCCAATGAATGGTAGCCTTGTCAATATGGAAGGTAGTCTGTCGTTAAGATTTTTGTTACTCCAATGGATTATAGCCTTGTCATTATGGAAGGTAGTCTGTTGTTCATATTTTTGTTACTCCAATGGATTGTAGCCTCGTCATTATGGAAGGTAGTCTGTTGTCGAGATTTTTGTTATTCCATTGGATGGTAGCCTTGTCATTACGAAAGGCACTTATTGTCGATATTTTTGATACTCCAATGGATGGTAGCCTTGTCATTACGGAAGGTAGTCTGTTATCAAGATTTTTGTTACCCCAATGGATGGTAGGCTTGTAATTATGGAAGGTAGTCTGTTGTTGAGATTTCTGTTACTCCAATGGATTGTAGCCTTGTCATTATGGAAGGTAGTCTTTTGTTCATATTTTTGTTACTCCAATGTATGGTAGCCTTGTCATTATGGAAGGTAGTCTGTTGACGAGATTATTGTTATTCCAATGGATGGTAACCTTGTCATTATGGAAGGTAGTCTTTTGTCGAGATTTTTGTTACTCCAATGGACGGTAGCCTTGTCATTATTGAAGGTAGTCTGTTGTCGATATCTTTGTTACTCCAATGGATGATAGCCTTATCATTATGGAAGGTAGTCTGTTGTCGAGATTTTTGTTTTTCCAATCGATGGTAGCCTTGTCATTAAGGAAGGTAGTCTGTTGTCAAGTTTTTAGTTACCCCAATGGATGGTAGCCTTGTAATTATGGAAGGTAGTCTGTTGTCGAGATTTTGGTTACTCCAATGGATGGTAGCCTTGTCATTATGGAAGGTAATCTATTATTGAGATTTCTGTTACTCCAATGGATTGTAGCCTTGTCATTATGGAAGGTAGTCTTTTGTCCATATTTTTGTTACTCCAATGGATGGTAGCCTTGTCATTATTGAAGGTAGTCTATTGTCGATATCTTTGTTACTCCAATGGATGATAGCCTTGTCATTATGCAAGGTAGTCTGTTGTTCAGAATTTTGTTACTCTAATGGATGGTAGCCTTGTCATTATGGAAGGTAGTCTGTTGTCGATATTTTTGTTACTCCAATGAATGGTAGCCTTGTCAATATGGAAGGTAGTCTGTCGTTAATATTTTTGTTACTCCAATGGATTATAGCCTTGTCATTATGGAAGGTAGTCTGTTGTTCATATTTTTGTTACTCCAATGGATGGTAGCCTTGTCATTATGGAGGGTAGTCTGTTGTTGAGATTTTTGTTATTCCATTGGATGGTAGCCTTGTCATTACAGAAGGTACTTATTATCGATATTTTTGATACCCCAATGGATGGTAGCCTTGTCATTACGGAAGGTAGTCTGTTGTCAAGATTTTTATAACCCCAATGGATGGTAGCCTTGTAATTATGGAAGGTAGTCTGTTGTCGAGATTTTTGTTACTCCAATGGATGGTAGCCTTGTCATTATGGAAGGTAGTCTGTTGTTGAGATTTCTGTTACTCCAATGGATTATAGCCTTGTCATTATGGATTGTAGTCTTTTGTCCAGATTTTTGTTACTCCAATGGATGGTAGCCTTGTCATTATTGAAGGTAGTCTGTTGTCGATATCTTTGTTACTCCAATGGATGATAGCCTTGTCATTATGCATGGTAGTCTGTTGTTCAGATTTTGGTTACTCTAATGGATGATAGCCTTGTCATTATGGAAGGTAGTCTGTTGTCTATATTTTTGTTACTCCAATGAATTGTAGCCTTGTCAATATGGAAGGTAGTCTGTCGTTAAGATTTTTGTTACTCTAATGGATTATAGCCTTGTCATTATGGAAGGTAGTCTGTTGTTCAGATTTTTGTTACTCCAATGGATTGTAGCCTCGTCATTATGGAAGGTAGTCTGTTGTCGAGATTTTTGTTATTCCATTGGATGGTAGCCTTGTCATTACGGAAGGCAGTTATTATCGATATTTTTGATACTCCAATGGATGGTAGCCTTGTCATTACGGAAGGTAGTCTGTTATCAAGATTTTTGTTACCCCAATGGATGGTAGGCTTGTAATTATGGAAGGTAGTCTGTTGTTGAGATTTTTGTTACTCCAATGGATTGTAGCCTTGTCATTATGGAAGGTAGTCTGTTGTTCAGATTTTTGTTACTCCAATGTATGGTAGCCTTGTCATTATGGAAGGTAGTCTGTTGACGAGATTATTGTTATTCCAATGGATGGTAACCTTGTCATTATGGAAGGTAGTCTTTTGTCGAGATTTTTGTTACTCCAATGGATGGTAGCCTTGTCATTATGGAAGGTAGTCTGTTGTCGAGATTTCTGTTATTCCATTGGATGGTAGCCTTGTCATTACGGAAGGCACTTATTGTCGATATTTTTGATACTCTAATGGATGGTAGCCTTGTCATTAAGGAAGGTAGTCTGTTGTCAAGTTTTTAGTTACCCCAATCGATGGTAGCCTTGTAATTATGGAAGGTAGTCTGTTGTCGAGATTTTGGTTACTCCAATGGATTGTAGCCTTGTCATTATGGAAGGTAATCTATTATTGAGATTTCTGTTACTCCAATGGATTGTAGCCTTGTCATTATGGAAGGTAGTCTTTTGTCCATATTTTTGTTACTCCAATGGATGGTAGCCTTGTCATTATTGAAGGTAGTCTATTGTCGATATCTTTGTTACTCCAATGGATGATAGCCTTGTCATTATGCAAGGTAGTCTGTTGTTCAGAATTTTGTTACTCTAATGGATGGTAGCCTTATCATTATGGAAGGTAATCTGTTGTCGATATTTTTGTTACTCCAATGAATGGTAGCCTTGTCAATATGGAAGGTAGTCTGTCGTTAATATTTTTGTTACTCCAATGGATTATAGCCTTGTCATTATGGAAGGTAGTCTGTTGTTCATATTTTTGTTACTCCAATGGATGGTAGCCTTGTCATTATGGAGGGTAGTCTGTTGTTGAGATTTTTGTTATTCCATTGGATGGTAGCCTTGTCATTACAGAAGGCACTTATTATCGATATTTTTGATACCCCAATGGATGGTAGCCTTGTCATTACGGAAGGTAGTCTGTTGTCAAGATTTTTATAACCCCAATGGATGGTAGCCTTGTAATTATGGAAGGTAGTCTGTTGTCGAGATTTTTGTTACTCCGATGGATGGTTGCCTTGTCATTATGGAAGGTAGTCTGTTGTTTAGATTTCTGTTACTCCAATGGATTATAGCCTTGTCATTATGGAAGGTAGTCTTTTGTCCAGATTTTTGTTACTCCAATGGATGGTAGCCTTGTCATTATTGAAGGTAGTTTGTTGTGGATATCTTTGTTACTCCAATGGATGATAGCCTTGTAATTATGCAAGGTAGTCTTTTGTTCAGATTTTTGTTACTCTAATGGATGGTAGCCTTGTCATTATGGAAGGTAGTCTGTTGTCGATATTTTTGTTACTCTAATAAATTGTAGCCTTGTCAATATGGAAGGTAGTCTGTCATTAAGATTTTTGTTACTCTAATGGATTATAGCCTTGTCATTATGGAAAGTAGTCTGTTGTTCAGATTTTTATTACTCCAATGGATTGTAGCCTTGTCATTATGGAAGGTAGTCTGTTGTCGAGATTTTTGTTATTCCATTGGATGGTAGCCTTGTCATTACAGAAGGCACTTATTATCGATATTTTTGATACTCTAATTGATGGTAGCCTTGTCATTACGGAAGGTAGTCTGTTATCAAGATTTTTGTTACCCCAATGGATGGTAGCCTTGTAATTATGGAAGGTAGTCTGTTGTTGAGATTTCTGTTACTCCAATGGATTGTAGCCTTGTCATTATGGAAGGTAGTCTGTTGTTCAGATTTTTGTTACTCCAATGTATGGTAGCCTTGTCATTATGGAAGGTAGTCTGTTGACGAGATTATTGTTATTCTAATGGATGGTAACCTTGTCATTATGGAAGGTAGTCTTTTGTCGAGATTTTTGTTACTCCAATGGATGGTAGCCTTGTCATTATGGAAGGTAGTCTGTTGTCGAGATTTTTGTTATTCCATTGGATGGTAGCCTTGTCATTACGGAAGGCACTTATTATCGATATTTTTGATACTCTAATGGATGGTAGCCTTGTCATTAAGGAAGGTAGTCTGTTGTCAAGTTTTTAGTTACCCCAATGGATGGTAGCCTTGTAATTATGGAAGGTAGTCTGTTGTCGAGATTTTGGTTACTCCAATGGATGGTAGCCTTGTCATTATGGAAGGTAATCTATTATTGAGATTTCTGTTACTCCAATGGATTGTAGCCTTGTCATTATGGAAGGTAGTCTTTTGTCCATATTTTTGTTACTCCAATGGATGGTAGCCTTGTCATTATTGAAGGTAGTCTATTGTCGATATCTTTGTTACTCCAATGGATGATAGCCTTGTCATTATGCAAGGTAGTCTGTTGTTCAGAATTTTGTTACTCTAATGGATGGTAGCCTTGTCATTATGGAAGGTAGTCTATTGTCGATATTTTTGTTACTCCAATGAATGGTAGCCTTGTCAATATGGAAGGTAGTCTGTCGTTAATATTTTTGTTACTCCAATGGATTATAGCCTTGTCATTATGGAAGGTAGTCTGTTGTTCATATTTTTGTTACTCCAATGGATGGTAGCCTTGTCATTATGGAGGGTAGTTTGTTGTTGAGATTTTTGTTAATCCATTGGATGGTAGCCTTGTCATTACAGAAGGTACTTATTATCGATATTTTTGATACCCCAATGGATGGTAGCCTTGTCATTACGGAAGGTAGTCTGTTGTCAAGATTTTTATAACCCCAATGGATGGTAGCCTTGTAATTATGGAAGGTAGTCTGTTGTCGAGATTTTTGTTACTCCAATGGATGGTAGCCTTGTCATTATGGAAGGTAGTCTGTTGTTGAGATTTCTGTTACTCCAATGGATTATAGCCTTGTCATTATGGAAGGTAGTCTTTTGTCCAGATTTTTGTTACTCCAATGGATGGTAGCCTTGTCATTATTGAAGGTAGTCTGTTGTCGATATCTTTGTTACTCCAATGGATGATAGCCTTGTCATTATGCATGGTAGTCTGTTGTTCATATTTTTGTTACTCTAATGGATGGTAGCCTTGTCATTATGGAAGGTAGTCTGTTGTCTATATTTTTGTTACTCCAATGAATTGTAGCCTTGTCAATATGGAAGGTAGTCTGTCGTTAAGATTTTGGTTACTCTAATGGATTATAGCCTTGTCATTATGGAAGGTAGTCTGTTGTTCAGATTTTTGTTACTCCAATGGATTGTAGCCTCGTCATTATGGAAGGTAGTCTGTTGTCGAGATTTTTGTTATTCCATTGGATGGTAGCCTTGTCATTACGAAAGGCACTTATTGTCGATATTTTTGATACTCCAATGGATGGTAGCCTTGTCATTACGGAAGGTAGTCTGTTATCAAGATTTTTGTTACCCCAATGGATGGTAGGCTTGTAATTATGGAAGGTAGTTTGTTGTTGAGATTTCTGTTACTCCAATGGATTGTAGCCTTGTCATTATGGAAGGTAGTCTGTTGTTCATATTTTTGTTACTCCAATGTATGGTAGCCTTGTCATTATGGAAGGTAGTCTGTTGACGAGATTATTGTTATTCCAATGGATGGTAACCTTGTCATTATGGAAGGTAGTCTTTTGTCGAGATTTTTGTTACTCCAATGGATGGTAGCCTTGTCATTATTGAAGGTAGTCTGTTGTCGATATCTTTGTTACTCCAATGGATGATAGCCTTGTCATTATGGAAGGTAGTCTGTTGTCGAGATTTTTGTTTTTCCAATTGATGGTAGCCTTGTCATTAAGGAAGGTAGTCTGTTGTCAAGTTTTTAGTTACCCCAATGGATGGTAGCCTTGTAATTATGGAAGGTAGTCTGTTGTCGAGATTTTTGTAACTCCAATGGATGGTAGCCTTGTCATTATGGAAGGTAGTCTATTATTGAGATTTCTGTTACTCCAATGGATTGTAGCCTTGTCATTATGGAAGGTAGTCTTTTGTCCATATTTTTGTTACTGCAATGGATGGTAGCCTTGTCATTATTGAAGGTAGTCTATTGTCGATATCTTTGTTACTCCAATGGATGATAGCCTTGTCATTATGCAAGGTAGTCTGTTGTTCAGAATTTTGTTACTCTAATTGATGGTAGCCTTGTCATTATGGAAGGTAGTCTGTTGTCGATATTTTTGTTACTCCAATGAATGGTAGCCTTGTCAATATGGAAGGTAGTCTGTCGTTAAGATTTTTGTTACTCCAATGGATTATAGCCTTGTCATTATGGAAGGTAGTCTGTTGTTCATATTTTTGTTACTCCAATGGATTGTAGCCTCGTCATTATGGAAGGTAGTCTGTTGTCGAGATTTTTGTTATTCCATTGGATGGTAGCCTTGTCATTACGAAAGGCACTTATTGTCGATATTTTTGATACTCCAATGGATGGTAGCCTTGTCATTACGGAAGGTAGTCTGTTATCAAGATTTTTGTTACCCCAATGGATGGTAGGCTTGTAATTATGGAAGGTAGTCTGTTGTTGAGATTTCTGTTACTCCAATGGATTGTAGCCTTGTCATTATGGAAGGTAGTCTTTTGTTCATATTTTTGTTACTCCAATGTATGGTAGCCTTGTCATTATGGAAGGTAGTTTGTTGACGAGATTATTGTTATTCCAATGGATGGTAACCTTGTCATTATGGAAGGTAGTCTTTTGTCGAGATTTTTGTTACTCCAATGGACGGTAGCCTTGTCATTATTGAAGGTAGTCTGTTGTCGATATCTTTGTTACTCCAATGGATGATAGCCTTGTCATTATGGAAGGTAGTCTGTTGTCGAGATTTTTGTTTTTCCAATCGATGGTAGCCTTGTCATTAAGGAAGGTAGTCTGTTGTCAAGTTTTTAGTTACCCCAATGGATGGTAGCCTTGTAATTATGGAAGGTAGTCTGTTGTCGAGATTTTGGTTACTCCAATGGATGGTAGCCTTGTCATTATGGAAGGTAATCTATTATTGAGATTTCTGTTACTCCAATGGATTGTAGCCTTGTCATTATGGAAGGTAGTCTTTTGTCCATATTTTTGTTACTCCAATGGATGGTAGCCTTGTCATTATTGAAGGTAGTCTATTGTCGATATCTTTGTTACTCCAATGGATGATAGCCTTGTCATTATGCAAGGTAGTCTGTTGTTCAGAATTTTGTTACTCTAATGGATGGTAGCCTTGTCATTATGGAAGGTAGTCTGTTGTCGATATTTTTGTTACTCCAATGAATGGTAGCCTTGTCAATATGGAAGGTAGTCTGTCGTTAATATTTTTGTTACTCCAATGGATTATAGCCTTGTCATTATGGAAGGTAGTCTGTTGTTCATATTTTTGTTACTCCAATGGATGGTAGCCTTGTCATTATGGAGGGTAGTCTGTTGTTGAGATTTTTGTTATTCCATTGGATGGTAGCCTTGTCATTACAGAAGGTACTTATTATCGATATTTTTGATACCCCAATGGATGGTAGCCTTGTCATTACGGAAGGTAGTCTGTTGTCAAGATTTTTATAACCCCAATGGATGGTAGCCTTGTAATTATGGAAGGTAGTCTGTTGTCGAGATTTTTGTTACTCCAATGGATGGTAGCCTTGTCATTATGGAAGGTAGTCTGTTGTTGAGATTTCTGTTACTCCAATGGATTATAGCCTTGTCATTATGGATTGTAGTCTTTTGTCCAGATTTTTGTTACTCCAATGGATGGTAGCCTTGTCATTATTGAAGGTAGTCTGTTGTCGATATCTTTGTTACTCCAATGGATGATAGCCTTGTCATTATGCATGGTAGTCTGTTGTTCAGATTTTGGTTACTCTAATGGATGATAGCCTTGTCATTATGGAAGGTAGTCTGTTGTCTATATTTTTGTTACTCCAATGAATTGTAGCCTTGTCAATATGGAAGGTAGTCTGTCGTTAAGATTTTTGTTACTCTAATGGATTATAGCCTTGTCATTATGGAAGGTAGTCTGTTGTTCAGATTTTTGTTACTCCAATGGATTGTAGCCTCGTCATTATGGAAGGTAGTCTGTTGTCGAGATTTTTGTTATTCCATTGGATGGTAGCCTTGTCATTACGGAAGGCAGTTATTATCGATATTTTTGATACTCCAATGGATGGTAGCCTTGTCATTACGGAAGGTAGTCTGTTATCAAGATTTTTGTTACCCCAATGGATGGTAGGCTTGTAATTATGGAAGGTAGTTTGTTGTTGAGATTTCTGTTACTCCAATGGATTGTAGCCTTGTCATTATGGAAGGTAGTCTGTTGTTCATATTTTTGTTACTCCAATGTATGGTAGCCTTGTCATTATGGAAGGTAGTCTGTTGACGAGATTATTGTTATTCCAATGGATGGTAACCTTGTCATTATGGAAGGTAGTCTTTTGTCGAGATTTTTGTTACTCCAATGGATGGTAGCCTTGTCATTATGCATGGTAGTCTGTTGTCGATATCTTTGTTACTCCAATGGATGATAGCCTTGTCATTATGGAAGGTAGTCTGTTGTCGAGATTTTTGTTATTCCAATCGATGGTAGCCTTGTCATTAAGGAAGGTAGTCTGTTGTCAAGTTTTTAGTTACCCCAATGGATGGTAGCCTTGTAATTATGGAAGGTAGTCTGTTGTCGAGATTTTTGTAACTCCAATGGATGGTAGCCTTGTCATTATGGAAGGTAGTCTATTATTGAGATTTCTGTTACTCCAATGGATTGTAGCCTTGTCATTATGGAAGGTAGTCTTTTGTCCATATTTTTGTTACTGCAATGGATGGTAGCCTTGTCATTATTGAAGGTAGTCTATTGTCGATATCTTTGTTACTCCAATGGATGATAGCCTTGTCATTATGCAAGGTAGTCTGTTGTTCAGAATTTTGTTACTCTAATTGATGGTAGCCTTGTCATTATGGAAGGTAGTCTGTTGTCGATATTTTTGTTACTCCAATGAATGGTAGCCTTGTCAATATGGAAGGTAGTCTGTCGTTAAGATTTTTGTTACTCCAATGGATTATAGCCTTGTCATTATGGAAGGTAGTCTGTTGTTCATATTTTTGTTACTCCAATGGATTGTAGCCTCGTCATTATGGAAGGTAGTCTGTTGTCGAGATTTTTGTTATTCCATTGGATGGTAGCCTTGTCATTACGAAAGGCACTTATTGTCGATATTTTTGATACTCCAATGGATGGTAGCCTTGTCATTACGGAAGGTAGTCTGTTATCAAGATTTTTGTTACCCCAATGGATGGTAGGCTTGTAATTATGGAAGGTAGTCTGTTGTTGAGATTTCTGTTACTCCAATGGATTGTAGCCTTGTCATTATGGAAGGTAGTCTGTTGTTCATATTTTTGTTACTCCAATGTATGGTAGCCTTGTCATTATGGAAGGTAGTATGTTGACGAGATTATTGTTATTCCAATGGATGGTAACCTTGTCATTATGGAAGGTAGTCTTTTGTCGAGATTTTTGTTACTCCAATGGACGGTAGCCTTGTCATTATTGAAGGTAGTCTGTTGTCGATATCTTTGTTACTCCAATGGATGATAGCCTTGTCATTATGGAAGGTAGTCTGTTGTCGAGATTTTTGTTTTTCCAATCGATGGTAGCCTTGTCATTAAGGAAGGTAGTCTGTTGTCAAGTTTTTAGTTACCCCAATGGATGGTAGCCTTGTAATTATGGAAGGTAGTCTGTTGTCGAGATTTTGGTTACTCCAATGGATGGTAGCCTTGTCATTATGGAAGGTAATCTATTATTGAGATTTCTGTTACTCCAATGGATTGTAGCCTTGTCATTATGGAAGGTAGTCTTTTGTCCATATTTTTGTTACTCCAATGGATGGTAGCCTTGTCATTATTGAAGGTAGTCTATTGTCGATATCTTTGTTACTCCAATGGATGATAGCCTTGTCATTATGCAAGGTAGTCTGTTGTTCAGAATTTTGTTACTCTAATGGATGGTAGCCTTGTCATTATGGAAGGTAGTCTGTTGTCGATATTTTTGTTACTCCAATGAATGGTAGCCTTGTCAATATGGAAGGTAGTCTGTCGTTAATATTTTTGTTACTCCAATGGATTATAGCCTTGTCATTATGGAAGGTAGTCTGTTGTTCATATTTTTGTTACTCCAATGGATGGTAGCCTTGTCATTATGGAGGGTAGTCTGTTGTTGAGATTTTTGTTATTCCATTGGATGGTAGCCTTGTCATTACAAAAGGTACTTATTATCGATATTTTTGATACCCCAATGGATGGTAGCCTTGTCATTACGGAAGGTAGTCTGTTGTCAAGATTTTTATAACCCCAATGGATGGTAGCCTTGTAATTATGGAAGGTAGTCTGTTGTCGAGATTTTTGTTACTCCAATGGATGGTAGCCTTGTCATTATGGAAGGTAGTCTGTTGTTGAGATTTCTGTTACTCCAATGGATTATAGCCTTGTCATTATGGATTGTAGTCTTTTGTCCAGATTTTTGTTACTCCAATGGATGGTAGCCTTGTCATTATTGAAGGTAGTCTGTTGTCGATATCTTTGTTACTCCAATGGATGATAGCCTTGTCATTATGCATGGTAGTCTGTTGTTCAGATTTTGGTTACTCTAATGGATGATAGCCTTGTCATTATGGAAGGTAGTCTGTTGTCTATATTTTTGTTACTCCAATGAATTGTAGCCTTGTCAATATGGAAGGTAGTCTGTCGTTAAGATTTTTGTTACTCTAATGGATTATAGCCTTGTCATTATGGAAGGTAGTCTGTTGTTCAGATTTTTGTTACTCCAATGGATTGTAGCCTCGTCATTATGGAAGGTAGTCTGTTGTCGAGATTTTTGTTATTCCATTGGATGGTAGCCTTGTCATTACGGAAGGCAGTTATTATCGATATTTTTGATACTCCAATGGATGGTAGCCTTGTCATTACGGAAGGTAGTCTGTTATCAAGATTTTTGTTACCCCAATGGATGGTAGGCTTGTAATTATGGAAGGTAGTTTGTTGTTGAGATTTCTGTTACTCCAATGGATTGTAGCCTTGTCATTATGGAAGGTAGTCTGTTGTTCATATTTTTGTTACTCCAATGTATGGTAGCCTTGTCATTATGGAAGGTAGTCTGTTGACGAGATTATTGTTATTCCAATGGATGGTAACCTTGTCATTATGGAAGGTAGTCTTTTGTCGAGATTTATGTTACTCCAATGGATGGTAGCCTTGTCATTATGCATGGTAGTCTGTTGTCGATATCTTTGTTACTCCAATGGATGATAGCCTTGTCATTATGGAAGGTAGTCTGTTGTCGAGATTTTTGTTATTCCATTGGATGGTAGCCTTGTAATTATGGAAGGTAGTCTGTTGTCGAGATTTTTGTAACTCCAATGGATGGTAGCCTTGTCATTATGGAAGGTAGTCTATTATTGAGATTTCTGTTACTCCAATGGATTGTAGCCTTGTCATTATGGAAGGTAGTCTTTTGTCCATATTTTTGTTACTGCAATGGATGGTAGCCTTGTCATTATTGAAGGTAGTCTATTGTCGAAATCTTTGTTACTCCAATGGATGATAGCCTTGTCATTATGCAAGGTAGTCTGTTGTTCATAATTTTGTTACTCTAATGGATGGTAGCCTTGTCATTATGGAAGGTAGTCTGTTGTCGATATTTTTGTTACTCCAATGAATGGTAGCCTTGTCAATATGGAAGGTAGTCTGTCGTTAAGATTTTTGTTACTCCAATGGATTATAGCCTTGTCATTATGGAAGGTAGTCTGTTGTTCATATTTTTGTTACTCCAATGGATGGTAGCCTTGTCATTATGGAGGGTAGTCTGTTGTCGAGATTTTTGTTATTCCATTGGATGGTAGCCTTGTCATTATAGAAGGCACTTATTATCGATATTTTTGATACCCCAATGGATGGTAGCCTTATCATTACGGAAGGTAGTCTGTTGTCATGATTTTTGTAACCCCAATGGATGGTAGCCTTGTAATTATGGAAGGTAGTCTGTTGTCGAGATTTTTGTTACTCCAATGGATGGTAGCCTTGTCATTATGGAAGGTAGTCTGTTGTTGAGATTTCTGTTACTCCAATGGATTATAGCCTTGTCATTATGGAAGGTAGTCTTTTGTCCAGATTTTTGTTACTCCAATGGATGGTAGCCTTGTCATTATTGAAGGTAGTCTGTTGTCGATATCTTTGTTACTCCAATGGATGATAGCCTTGTCATTATGCATGGTAGTCTGTTGTTCAGATTTTGGTTACTCTAATGGATGGTAGCCTTGTCATTATGGAAGGTAGTCTGTTGTCGAGATTTTTGTTACTCCAATTAATTGTAGCCTTGTCAATATGTAAGGTAGTCTGTCGTTAAGATTTTTGTTACTCTAATGGATTATAGCCTTGTCATTATGGAAGGTAGTCTGTTGTTAAGATTTTTGTTACTCCAATGGATTGTAGCCTCGTCATTATGGAAGGTAGTCTATTGTCGAGATTTTTGTTATTCCATTGGATGGTAGCCTTGTCATTACGGAAGGCACTTATTGTCGATATTTTTTATACCACAATGGATGGTAGCCTTGTCATTACGGAAGGTAGTCTGTTGTCAAGATTTTTGTTACCCCAATGGATGGTAGCCTTGTAATTATGGAAGGTAGTCTGTTGTCGAGATTTTTGTTACTCCAATGGATGGTAGCCTTGTCATTATGGAAGGTAGTCTGTTGTTGAGATTTTTGTTACTCCAATGGATTATAGCCTTGTCATTATGGAAGGTAGTCTTTTGTCCAGATTTTTGTTACTCCAATAGATAGTAGCCTTGTCATCATTGAAGGTAGTCTGTTGTCGATATCTTTGTTACTCCAATGGATGATAGCCTTGTCATTATGCATGGTAGTCTGTTGTTCAGATTTTTGTTACTCTAATGGATGGTAGCCTTGTCATTATGGAAGGTAGTCTGTTGTCTATATTTTTGTTACTCCAATGAATTGTAGCCTTGTCAATATGGAAGGTAGTCTGTCGTTAAGATTTTTGTTACTCTAATGGATTATAGCCTTTTCATTATGGAAGGTAGTCTGTTGTTCAGATTTTTGTTACTCCAATGGATTGTAGCCTCGTCATTATGGAAGGTAGTCTGTTGTCGAGATTTTTGTTATTCCATTGGATGGTAGCCTTGTCATTACGGAAGGCAGTTATTGTCGATATTTTTGATACTCCAATGGATGGTAGCCTTGTCATTACGGAAGGTAGTCTGTTATCAAGATTTTTGTTACCCCAATGGATGGTAGGCTTGTAATTATGGAAGGTAGTCTGTTGTTGAGATTTCTGTTACTCCAATGGATTGTAGCCTTGTCATTATGGAAGGTAGTCTGTTGTTCATATTTTTATTACTCCAATGTATGGTAGCCTTGTCATTATGGAAGGTAGTCTGTTGACGAGATTATTGTTATTCCAATGGATGGTAACCTTGTCATTATGGAAGGTAGTCTTTTGTCGAGATTTTTGTTACTCCAATGGATGGTAGCCTTGTCATTATTGAAGGTAGTCTGTTGTCGATATCTTTGTTACTCCAATGGATGATAGCCTTGTCATTATGGAAGGTAGTCTGTTGTCGAGATTTTTGTTATTCCATTGGATGGTAGCCTTGTAATTATGGAAGGTAGTCTGTTGTCGAGATTTTTGTAACTCCAATGGATGGTAGCCTTGTCATTATGGAAGGTAGTCTATTATTGAGATTTTTGTTACTCCAATGGATTGTAGCCTTGTCATTATGGAAGGTAGTCTTTTGTCCATATTTTTGTTACTGCAATGGATGGTAGCCTTGTCATTATTGAAGGTAGTCTATTGTCGAAATCTTTGTTACTCCAATGGATGATAGCCTTGTCATTATGCAAGGTAGTCTTTTGTTCAGAATTTTGTTACTGCAATGGATGGTAGCCTTGTCATTATTGAAGGTAGTCTATTGTCGATATCTTTGTTACTCCAATGGATGATAGCCTTGTCATTATGCAAGGTAGTCTGTTGTTCAGAATTTTGTTACTCTAATGGATGGTAGCCTTGTCATTATGGAAGGTAGTCTGTTATCGATATTTTTGTTACTCCAATGAATGGTAGCCTTGTCAATATGGAAGGTAGTCTGTCGTTAAGATTTTTGTTACTCCAATGGATTATAGCCTTGTCATTATGGAAGGTAGTCTGTTGTTCATATTTTTGTTACTCCAATGGATGGTAGCCTTGTCATTATGGAGGGTAGTCTGTTGTCGAGATTTTTGTTATTCCATTGGATGGTAGCCTTGTCATTATAGAAGGCACTTATTATCGATATTTTTGATACCCCAATGGATCGTAGCCTTGTCATTACGGAAGGTAGTCTGTTGTCATGATTTTTGTAACCCCAATGGATGGTAGCCTTGTAATTATGGAAGGTAGTCTGTTGTCAAGATTTTTGTTACTCCAATGGATGGTAGCCTTGTCATTATGGAAGGTAGTCTGTTGTTGAGATTTCTGTTACTCCAATGGATTATAGCCTTGTCATTATGGAAGGTAGTCTTTTGTCCAGATTTTTGTTACTCCAATGGATGGTAGCCTTGTCATTATTGAAGGTAGTCTGTTGTCGATATCTTTGTTACTCCAATGGATGATAGCCTTGTCATTATGCATGGTAGTCTGTTGTTCAGATTTTGGTTACTCTAATGGATGGTAGCCTTGTCATTATGGAAGGTAGTATGTTGTCGATATTTTTGTTACTCCAATTAATTGTAGCCTTGTCAATATGGAAGGTAGTCTGTCGTTAAGATTTTTTTTACTCTAATGGATTATAGCCTTGTCATTATGGAAGGTGGTCTGTTGTTAAGATTTTTGTTACTCCAATGGATAGTAGCCTCGTCATTATGGAAGGTAGTTTATTGTCGAGATTTTTGTTATTCCATTGGATGGTAGCCTTGTCATTACGGAAGGCACTTATTGTCGATATTTTTTATACCACAATGGATGGTAGCCTTGTCATTACGGAAGGTAGTCTGTTGTCAAGATTTTTGTTACCCCAATGGATGGTAGCCTTGTAATTATGGAAGGTAGTCTGTTGTCGAGATTTTTGTTACTCCAATGGATGGTAGCCTTGTCATTATGGAAGGTAGTCTGTTGTTGAGATTTTTGTTACTCCAGTGGATTATAGCCTTGTCATTATGGAAGGTAGTCTTTTGTCCAGATTTTTGTTACTCCAATAGATGGTAGCCTTGTCATTATTGAAGGTAGTATGATGTCGATATCTTTGTTACTCCAATGGATGATAGCCTTGTCATTATGCAAGGTAGTCTGTTGTTCAGATTTTTGTTACTCTAATGGATGGTAGCCTTGTCATTATGGAAGGTAGTCTGTTGTCGATATTTTTGTTACTCCAATAAATTGTAGCCTTGTCAATATGGAAGGTAGTCTGTCATTAAGATTTTTGTTACTCTAATGGATTATAGCCTTGAGATTATGGAAAGTAGTCTGTTGTTCAGATTTTTATTACTCCAATGGATTGTAGCCTTGTCATTATGGAAGGTAGTCTGTTGTCGAGATTTTTGTTATTCCATTGGATGGTAGCCTTGTCATTACAAAAGGCACTTATTATCGATATTTTTGATACTCTAATGGATGGTAGCCTTGTCATTACGGAAGGTAGTCTGTTATCAAGATTTTTGTTACCCCAATGGATTGTAGCCTTGTAATTATGGAAGGTAGTCTGTTGTTGAGATTTCTGTTACTCCAATGGATTGTAGCCTTGTCATTATGGAAGGTAGTCTGTTGTTCAGATTTTTGTTACTCCAATGTATGGTAGCCTTATCATTATGGAAGGTAGTCTGTTGACGAGATTATTGTTATTCCAATGGATGGTAACCTTGTCATTATGGAAGGTAGTCTTTTGTCGAGATTTTTGTTACTCCAATGGATGGTAGCCTTGTCATTATGGAAGGTAGTCTGTTGTCGAGATTTTTGTTATTCCATTGGATGGTAGCCTTGTCATTACGGAAGGCACTTATTGTCGATATTTTTGATACTCTAATGGATGGTAGCCTTGTCATTAAGGAAGGTAGTCTGTTGTCAAGTTTTTAGTTACCCCAATGGATGGTAGCCTTGTAATTATGGAAGGTAGTCTGTTGTCGAGATATTTGTTACTCCAATGGATGGTAGCCTTGTCATTATGGAAGGTAGTCTATTATTGAGATTTCTGTTACTCCAATGGATTGTAGCCTTGTCATTATGGAAGGTAGTCTTTTGTCCATATTTTTGTTACTCCAATGGATGGTAGCCTTGTCATTATTGAAGGTAGTCTATTATCGATATCTTTGTTACTCCAATGGATGATAGCCTTGTCATTATGCAAGGTAGTCTGTTGTTCAGAATTTTGTTACTCTAATGGATGGTAGCCTTGTCATTATGGAAGGTAGTCTGTTGTCGATATTTTTATTACTCCAATGAATGGTAGCCTTGTCAATATGGAAGGTAGTCTGTCGTTAATATTTTTGTTACTCCAATGGATTATAGCCTTGTCATTATGGAAGGTAGTTTGTTGTTCATATTTTTGTTACTCCAATGGATGGTAGCCTTGTCATTATGGAGGGTAGTCTGTTGTTGAGATTTTTGTTATTCCATTGGATGGTAGCCTTGTCATTACAGAAGGCACTTATTATCGATATTTTTGATACCCCAATGGATGGTAGCCTTGTCATTACGGAAAGTAGTCTGTTGTCAAGATTTTTGTAACCCCAATGGATGGTAGCCTTGTAATTATGGAAGGTAGTCTGTTGTCGAGATTTTTGTTACTCCAATGGATGGTAGCCTTGTCATTATGGAAGGTAGTCTGTTGTTGAGATTTCTGTTACTCCAATGGATTATAGCCTTGTCATTATGGAAGGTAGTCTTTTGTCCAGATTTTTGTTACTCCAATGGATGGTAGCCTTGTCATTATTGAAGGTAGTCTGTTGTCGATATCTTTGTTACTCCAATGGATGATAGCCTTGTCATTATGCATGGTAGTCTGTTGTTCATATTTTTGTTACTCTAATGGATGGTAGCCTTGTCATTATGGAAGGTAGTCTGTTGTCGATATTTTTGTTACTCCAATAAATTGTAGCCTTGTCAATATGGAAGGTAGTCTGTCGTTAAGATTTTTGTTACTCTAATGGATTATAGCCTTGAGATTATGGAAAGTAGTCTGTTGTTCAGATTTTTATTACTCCAATGGATTGTAGCCTTGTCATTATGGAAGGTAGTCTGTTGTCGAGATTTTTGTTATTCCATTGGATGGTAGCCTTGTCATTACAAAAGGCACTTATTATCGATATTTTTGATACTCTAATGGATGGTAGCCTTGTCATTACGGAAGGTAGTCTGTTATCAAGATTTTTGTTACCCCAATGGATTGTAGCCTTGTAATTATGGAAGGTAGTCTGTTGTTGAGATTTCTGTTACTCCAATGGATTGTAGCCTTGTCATTATGGAAGGTAGTCTGTTGTTCAGATTTTTGTTACTCCAATGTATGGTAGCCTTATCATTATGGAAGGTAGTCTGTTGACGAGATTATTGTTATTCCAATGGATGGTAACCTTGTCATTATGGAAGGTAGTCTTTTGTCGAGATTTTTGTTACTCCAATGGATGGTAGCCTTGTCATTATGGAAGGTAGTCTGTTGTCGAGATTTTTGTTATTCCATTGGATGGTAGCCTTGTCATTACGGAAGGCACTTATTGTCGATATTTTTGATACTCTAATGGATGGTAGCCTTGTCATTAAGGAAGGTAGTCTGTTGTCAAGTTTTTAGTTACCCCAATGGATGGTAGCCTTGTAATTATGGAAGGTAGTCTGTTGTCGAGATATTTGTTACTCCAATGGATGGTAGCCTTGTCATTATGGAAGGTAGTCTATTATTGAGATTTCTGTTACTCCAATGGATTGTAGCCTTGTCATTATGGAAGGTAGTCTTTTGTCCATATTTTTGTTACTCCAATGGATGGTAGCCTTGTCATTATTGAAGGTAGTCTATTATCGATATCTTTGTTACTCCAATGGATGATAGCCTTGTCATTATGCAAGGTAGTCTGTTGTTCAGAATTTTGTTACTCTAATGGATGGTAGCCTTGTCATTATGGAAGGTAGTCTGTTGTCGATATTTTTATTACTCCAATGAATGGTAGCCTTGTCAATATGGAAGGTAGTCTGTCGTTAATATTTTTGTTACTCCAATGGATTATAGCCTTGTCATTATGGAAGGTAGTTTGTTGTTCATATTTTTGTTACTCCAATGGATGGTAGCCTTGTCATTATGGAGGGTAGTCTGTTGTTGAGATTTTTGTTATTCCATTGGATGGTAGCCTTGTCATTACAGAAGGCACTTATTATCGATATTTTTGATACCCCAATGGATGGTAGCCTTGTCATTACGGAAAGTAGTCTGTTGTCAAGATTTTTGTAACCCCAATGGATGGTAGCCTTGTAATTATGGAAGGTAGTCTGTTGTCGAGATTTTTGTTACTCCAATGGATGGTAGCCTTGTCATTATGGAAGGTAGTCTGTTGTTGAGATTTCTGTTACTCCAATGGATTATAGCCTTGTCATTATGGAAGGTAGTCTTTTGTCCAGATTTTTGTTACTCCAATGGATGGTAGCCTTGTCATTATTGAAGGTAGTCTGTTGTCGATATCTTTGTTACTCCAATGGATGATAGCCTTGTCATTATGCATGGTAGTCTGTTGTTCATATTTTTGTTACTCTAATGGATGGTAGCCTTGTCATTATGGAAGGTAGTCTGTTGTCGATATTTTTGTTACTCCAATTAATTGTAGCCTTGTCAATATGGATGGTAGTCTGTCGTTAAGATTTTTGTTACTCTAATGGATTATAGCCTTGTCATTATGGAATGTAGTCTGTTGTTCAGATTTTTGTTACTCCAATGGATTGTAGCCTCATCATTATGGAAGGTAGTATGTTGTCGAGATTTTTGTTATTCCATTGGATGGTAGCCTTGTCATTACGGAAGGCACTTATTGTCTATATTTTTGATACTCTAATGGATGGTAGCCTTGTCATTACGGAAGGTAGTCTGTTGTCAAGTTTTTTGTTACCCCAATGGATGGTAGCCTTGTAATTATGGAAGGTAGTCTGTTGTCGAGATTTTTGTTACTCCAATGGATGGTAGCCTTGTCATTATGGAAGGTAGTCTATTGTTGAGATTTCTGTTACTCCAATGGATTGTAGCCTTGTCATTATGGAAGGTAGTCTTTTGTCCATATTTTTGTTACTCCAATGGATGGTAGCCTTGTCATTATTGAAGGTAGTCTATTATTGATATCTTGGTTACTCCAATGGATGATAGCCTTGTCATTATGCAAGGTAGTCTGTTGTTCAGATTATTGTTACTCTAATGGATGGTAGCCTTGTCATTATGGAAGGTAGTCTGTTGTCGATATTTTTGTTACTCCAATGAATGGTAGCCTTGTCAATATGGAAGGTAGTCTGTCGTTAAGATTTTTGTTACTCCAATGGATTGTAGCCTTGTCATAATGGAAGGTAGTCTGTTGTTCAGATTTTTGTTACTCCAATGGATGGTAGCCTTGTCATTATGGAAGGTAGTCTGTTGTCGAGATTTTTGTTATTCCATTGGATGGTAGCCTTGTCATTACGGAAGGCACTTATTGTCGATATTTTTGATACTCTAATGGATGGTAGCCTTGTCATTACGGAAGGTAGTCTGTTGTCAAGTTTTTTGTTACCTCAATGGATGGTAGCCTTGTAATTATGGAAGGTAGTCTGTTGTCGAGATTTTTGTTACTCCAATGGATGGTAGCCTTGTCATTATGGAAGGTAGTCTGTTGTTGAGATTTCTTTTACTCCAATGGATTATAGCCTTGTCATTATGGAAGGTAGTCTTTTGTCCAGATTTTTGTTACTCCAATGGATGGTAGCCTTGTCATTATTGAAGGTAGTCTGTTGTCGATATCTTTGTTACTCCAATGGATGATAGCCTTGTCATTATGCATGGTAGTCTGTTGTTCATATTTTTGTTACTCTAATGGATGGTAGCCTTGTCATTATGGAAGGTAGTCTGTTGTCGATATTTTTGTTACTCCAATTAATTGTAGCCTTGTCAATATGGATGGTAGTCTGTCGTTAAGATTTTTGTTACTCTAATGGATTATAGCCTTGTCATTATGGAATGTAGTCTGTTGTTCAGATTTTTGTTACTCCAATGGATTGTAGCCTCATCATTATGGAAGGTAGTATGTTGTCGAGATTTTTGTTATTCCATTGGATGGTAGCCTTGTCATTACGGAAGGCACTTATTGTCTATATTTTTGATACTCTAATGGATGGTAGCCTTGTCATTACGGAAGGTAGTCTGTTGTCAAGTTTTTTGTTACCCCAATGGATGGTAGCCTTGTAATTATGGAAGGTAGTCTGTTGTCGAGATTTTTGTTACTCCAATGGATGGTAGCCTTGTCATTATGGAAGGTAGTCTATTGTTGAGATTTCTGTTACTCCAATGGATTGTAGCCTTGTCATTATGGAAGGTAGTCTTTTGTCCATATTTTTGTTACTCCAATGGATGGTAGCCTTGTCATTATTGAAGGTAGTCTATTATTGATATCTTGGTTACTCCAATGGATGATAGCCTTGTCATTATGCAAGGTAGTCTGTTGTTCAGATTTTTGTTACTCTAATGGATGGTAGCCTTGTCATTATGGAAGGTAGTCTGTTGTCGATATTTTTGTTACTCCAATGAATGGTAGCCTTGTCAATATGGAAGGTAGTCTGTCGTTAAGATTTTTGTTACTCCAATGGATTGTAGCCTTGTCATAATGGAAGGTAGTCTGTTGTTCAGATTTTTGTTACTCCAATGGATGGTAGCCTTGTCATTATGGAAGGTAGTCTGTTGTCGAGATTTTTGTTATTCCATTGGATGGTAGCCTTGTCATTACGGAAGGCACTTATTGTCGATATTTTTGATACTCTAATGGATGGTAGCCTTGTCATTACGGAAGGTAGTCTGTTGTCAAGTTTTTTGTTACCTCAATGGATGGTAGCCTTGTAATTATGGAAGGTAGTCTGTTGTCGAGATTTTTGTTACTCCAATGGATGGTAGCCTTGTCATTATGGAAGGTAGTCTATTGTTGAGATTTCTGTTACTCCAATGGATTGTAGCCTTGTCATTATGGAAGGTAGTCTTTTGTCCATATTTTTGTTACTCCAATGGATGGTAGCCTTGTCATTATTGAAGGTAGTCTGTTGTCGATATCTTTGTTACTCCAATGGATGATAGCCTTGTCATTATGCATGGTAGTCTGTTGTTCAGATTTTGGTTACTCTAATGGATGGTAGCCTTGTCATTATGGAAGGTAGTCTGTCGTCGATATTTTTGTTACTCCAATGAATGGTAGCCTTGTCAATATGGAAGGTAGTCTGTCGTTAAGATTTTTGTTACTCCAATGGATTGTAGCCTTGTCATAATGGAAGGTAGTATGTTGTTCAGATTTTTGTTACTCCAATGGATGGTAGCCTTGTCATTATGGAAGGTAGTCTGTTGTCGAGATTTTTGTTATTCCATTGGATGGTAGCCTTGTCATTACGGAAGGCACTTATTGTCGATATTTTTGATACTCTAATGGATGGTAGCCTTGTCATTACGGAAGGTAGTCTGTTGTCAAGTTTTTTGTTACCTCAATGGATGGTAGCCTTGTAATTATGGAAGGTAGTCTGTTGTCGAGATTTTTGTTACTCCAATGGATGGTAGCCTTGTCATTATGGAAGTTAGTCTATTGTTGAGATTTCTGTTACTCCAATGGATTGTAGCCTTGTCATTATGGAAGGTTGTCTTTTGTCCATATTTTTGTTACTCCAATGGATGGTAGCCTTGTCATTATTGAAGGTAGTCTATTGTCGATATCTTTGTTACTCCAATGGATGATAGCCTTGTCATTATGCAAGGTAGTCTGTTGTTCAGATTTTTTTTACTCTAATGGATGGTAGCCTTGTCATTATGGAGGGTAGTCTGTTGTCGATATTTTTGTTACTCCAATGAATGGTAGCCTTGTCAATATGGAAGGTAGTCTGTCGGTAAGATTTTTGTTACGCCAATGGATTAGAGCCTTGTCATTATGGAAGGTAGTCTGTTGTTCATATTTTTGTTACTCCAATGGATGGTAGCCTTGTCATTATGGAAGGTAGTCTGTTGTCGAGATTTTTGTTATTCCATTGGATGGTATCCTTGACGTTACGGAAGGCACTTATTATCGATATTTTTGATACCCCAATGGATGGTAGCCTTGTCATTACGGAAGGTAGTCTTTTATCAAGATTTTTGTTACCCCAATGGATGGTAGCCTTGTAATTATGGAAGGTAGTCTGTTGTCGAGATTTTTGTTACTCCAATGGATGGTAGCCTTGTCATTATGGAAGTTAGTCTATTGTTGAGATTTCTGTTACTCCAATGGATTGTAGCCTTGTCATTATGGAAGGTAGTCTTTTGTCCATATTTTTGTTACTCCAATGGATGGTAGCCTTGTCATTATTGAAGGTAGTCTATTGTCGATATCTTTGTTACTCCAATGGATGATAGCCTTGTCATTATGCAAGGTAGTCTGTTGTTCAGATTTTTGTTACTCTAATGGTTGGTAGCCTTGTCATTATGGAAGGTAGTCTGTTGTCGATATTTTTGTTACTCCAATGAATGGTAGCCTTGTCAATATGGAAGGTAGTCTGTCGTTAAGATTTTTGTTACTCTAATGGATTAGAGCCTTGTCATTATGGAAGGTAGTCTGTTGTTCATATTATTGTTAATCCAATGGATGATAGCCTTGTCATTATGGAAGGTAGTCTGTTGTCGAGATTTTTGTTATTCCAGTGGATGGTAGCCTTGTCATTACGGAAGGCACTTATTGTCGATATTTTTGATACTCTAATGGATGGTAGCCTTGTCATTACGGAAGGTAGTCTGTTGTCAAGTTTTTTGTTACCCCAATGGATGGTAGCCTTGTAATTATGGAAGGTAGTCTGTTGTCGAGATTTTTGTTACTCCAATGGATGGTAGCCTTGTCATTATGGAAGGTAGTCTATTGTTGAGATTTCTGTTACTCCAATGGATTGTAGCCTTGTCATTATGGAAGGTAGTCTTTTATCCATATTTTTGTTACTCCAATGGATGGTAGCCTTGTCATTATTGAAGGTAGTCTATTGTCGATATCTTTGTTACTCCAATGGATGATAGCCTTGTCATTATGCAAGGTAGTCTGTTGTTCAGATTTTTGTTACTCTAATGGATGGTAGCCTTGTCATTATGGAAGGTAGTCTGTTGTCGATATTTTTGTTACTCCAATGAATGGTAGCCTTGTCAATATGGAAGGTAGTCTGTCGTTAAGATTTTTGTTACGCCAATGGATTAGAGCCTTGTCATTATGGAAGGTAGTCTGTTGTTCATATTTTTGTTACTCCAATGGATGGTAGCCTTGTCATTATGGAAGGTACTCTGTTGTCGAGATTTTTGTTATTCCATTGGATGGTATCCTTGACATTACGGAAGGCACTTATTATCGATATTTTTGATACCCCAATAGATGGTAGCCTTGTCATTACGGAAGGTAGTCTATTATCAAGATTTTTGTTACCCCAATGGATGGTAGCCTTGTAATTATGGAAGGTAGTCTGTTGTCGAGATTTTTGTTACTCCAATGGATGGTAGCCTTGTCATTATGGAAGGTAGTCTATTGTTGAGATTTCTGTTACTCCAATGGATTGTAGCCTTGTCATTATTGAAGGTAGTCTTTTGTCCATATTTTTGTTACTCCAATGGATGGTAGCCTTGTCAATATTGAAGGTAGTCTATTGACGATATCTTTGTTACTCCAATGGATGATAACCTTGTCATTATGCAAGGTAGTCTGTTGTTCATATTTTTGTTACTCTAATGGATGGTAGCCTTGTCATTATGGAAGGTAGTCTGTTGTCGATATTTTTGTTACTCCAATGAATGGTAGCCTTGTCAATATGGAAGGTAGTCTGTTGTCGAGATTTTTTTTATTCCATTGGATGGTAGCCTTGTCATTACGGAAGGCACTTATTGTCTATATTTTTGATACTCTTATGGATGGTAGCCTTGTCATTACGGAAGGTAGTCTGTTGTCAAGTTTTTTGTTACCCCAATGGATGGTAGCCTTGTAATTATGGAAGGTAGTCTGTTGTCGAGATTTTTGTTACTCCAATGGATGGTAGCCTTGTCATTATGGAAGGTAGTCTATTGTTGAGATTTCTGTTACTCCAATGGATTGTAGCCTTGTCATTATGGAAGGTTGTCTTTTGTCCATATTTTTGTTACTCCAATGGATGGTAGCCTTGTCATTATTGAAGGTAGTCTATTGTTGATATCTTGGTTACTCCAATGGATGATAGCCTTGTCATTATGCAAGGTAGTCTGTTGTTCAGATTTTATGTTACTCTAATGGATGGTAGCCTTGTCATTATGGAAGGTAGTCTGTTGTCGATATTTTTGTTACTCCAATAAATGGTAGCCTTGTCAATATGGAAGGTAGTCTGTCGTTAAGATTTTTGTTACTCCAATGGATTGTAGCCTTGTCATAATGGAAGGTAGTCTGTTGTTCAGATTTTTGTTACTCCAATGGATGGTAGCCTTGTCATTATGGAAGGTAGTCTGTTGTCGAGATTTTTGTTATTCCATTGGATGGTAGCCTTGTCATTACGGAAGGCACTTATTGTCGATATTTTTGATACCCCAATGGATGGTAGCCTTGTCATTACGGAAGCTAGTCTATTATCAAGATTTTTGTTACCCCAATGGATGGTAGCCTTGTAATTATGGAAGGTAGTCTGTTGTCGAGATTTTTGTTACTCCAATGGATGGTAGCCTTGTCATTATGGAAGGTAGTCTGTTGTTGAGATTTCTATTACTCCAATGGATTATAGCCTTGTCATTATGGAAGGTAGTCTTTTGTCCAGATTTTTGTTACTCTAATGGATGGTAGCCTTGTCATTATTGAAGGTAGTCTGTTGTCGATATCTTTGTTACTCCAATGGATGATAGCCTTGTCATTATGCATGGTAGTCTGTTGTTCAGATTTTTGTTACTCTAATGGATGGTAGCCTTGTCATTATGGAAGGTAGTCTGTTGTCGATATTTTTGTTACTCCAATTAATTGTAGCCTTGTCAATATGGAAGGTAGTTTGTCGTTAAGATTTTTGTTACTCCAATGGATTATAGACTTGTCATTATGGAAGGTAGTCTGTTGTTCATATTTTTGTTACTCCAATGGATGGTAGCCTTGTCATTATGGAAGGTAGTCTGTTATCGAGATTTTTGTTATTCCATTGGATGGTAGCCTTGTCATTATGGAAGGTAGTCTGTTGTCGAGATTTTTGTTACTCCAATGGATGGTAGCCTTGTCATTATGGAAGCTAGTCTATTGTTGAGATTTCTGTTACTCCAATGGATTGTAGCCTTGTCATTATGGAAGGTAGTCTTTTGTCCATATTTTTGTTACTCCAATGGATGGTAGCCTTGTCATTATTGAAGGTAATCTATTGTTGATATCTTGGTTACTCCAATGGATGATAGCCTTGTCATTATGCAAGGTAGTCTGTTTTTCAGATTTTTGTTACTCTAATGGATGGTAGCCTTGTCATTATGGAAGGTAGTCTGTTGTCGATATTTTTGTTACTCCAATAAATGGTAGCCTTGTCAATATGGAAGGTAGTCTGTCGTTAAGATTTTTGTTACTCCAATGGATTGTAGCCTTGTCATAATGGAAGGTAGTCTGTTGTCCATATTTTTGTTACTCCAATGGATGGTAGCCTTGTCAATATTGAAGGTAGTCTATTGACGATATCTTTGTTACTCCAATGGATGATAGCCTTTTCATTATGCAAGGTAGTCTGTTGTTCAGATTTTTGTTACTCTAATGGATGGTAGCCTTGTCATTATGGAAGGTAGTCTGTTGTCGATATTTTTGTTACTCCAATGAATGGTAGCCTTGTCAATATGGAAGGTAGTCTGTTGTCGAGATTTTTGTTATTCCATTGGATGGTAGCCTTGTCATTATGGAAGGCACTTATTGTCTATATTTTTGATACTCTAATGGATGGTAGCCTTGTCATTACGGAAGGTAGTCTGTTGTCAAGTTTTTTGTTACCCCAATGGATGGTAGCCTTGTAATTATGGAAGGTAGTCTGTTGTCGAGATTTTTGTTACTCCAATGGATGGTAGCCTTGTCATTATGGAAGCTAGTCTATTGTTGAGATTTCTGTTACTCCAATGGATTGTAGCCTTGTCATTATGGAAGGTAGTCTTTTGTCCATATTTTTGTTACTCCAATGGATGGTAGCCTTGTCATTATTGAAGGTAATCTATTGTTGATATCTTGGTTACTCCAATGGATGATAGCCTTGTCATTATGCAAGGTAGTCTGTTTTTCAGATTTTTGTTACTCTAATGGATGGTAGCCTTGTCATTATGGAAGGTAGTCTGTTGTCGATATTTTTGTTACTCCAATAAATGGTAGCCTTGTCAATATGGAAGGTAGTCTGTCGTTAAGATTTTTGTTACTCCAATGGATTGTAGCCTTGTCATAATGGAAGGTAGTCTGTTGTTCAGATTTTTGTTACTCCAATGGATGGTAGCCTTGTCATTATGGAAGGTAGTCTGTTGTCGAGATTTTTGTTATTCCATTGGATGGTAGCCTTGTCTTTACGGAAGGCACTTATTGTCGATATTTTTGATACTCTAATGGATGGTAGCCTTGTCATTACGGAAGGTAGTCTGTTGTCAAGTTTTTTGTTACCTCAATGAATGGTAGCCTTGTAATTATGGAAGGTAGTCTGTTGTCGAGATTTTTGTTACTCCAATGGATGGTAGCCTTGTCATTATGGAAGGTAGTCTATTGTTGAGATTTCTGTTACTCCAATGGATTGTAGCCTTGTCATTATGGAAGGTAGTCTTTTGTCCATATTTTTGTTACTCCAATGGATGGTAGCCTTGTCATTATTGAAGGTAGTCTATTGTCGATATCTTTGTTACTCCAATGGATGATAGCCTTGTCATTATGCAAGGTAGTCTGTTGTTCAGATTTTTGTTACTCTAATGGATGGTAGCCTTGTCATTATGGAAGGTAGTTTGTTGTCGATATTTTGGTTACTCCAATGAATGGTAGCCTTGTAATTATGGAAGGTAGTCTGTCGTTAAGATTTTTGTTACTCCAATGGATTGTAGCCTTGTCATAATGGAAGGTAGTCTGTTGTTCAGATTTTTGTTACTCCAATGGATGGTAGCCTTGTCATTATGGAAGGTAGTCTGTTGTCGAGATTTTTGTTATTCCATTGGATGGTAGCCTTGTCATTACGGAAGGCACTTATTGTCGATATTTTTGATACTCTAATGGATGGTAGCCTTGTCATTACGGAAGGTAGTCTGTTGTCAAGTTTTTTGTTACCTCAATGAATGGTAGCCTTGTAATTATGGAAGGTAGTCTGTTGTCGAGATTTTTGTTACTCCAATGGATGGTAGCCTTGTCATTATGGAAGGTAGTCTATTGTTGAGATTTCTGTTACTCCAATGGATTGTAGCCTTGTCATTATGGAAGGTAGTCTTTTGTCCATATTTTTGTTACTCCAATGGATGGTAGCCTTGTCATTATTGAAGGTAGTCTATTGTCGATATCTTTGTTACTCCAATGGATGATAGCCTTGTCATTATGCAAGGTAGTCTGTTGTTCAGATTTTTGTTACTCTAATGGATGGTAGCCTTGTCATTATGGAAGGTAGTCTGTTGTCGATATTTTTGTTACTCCAATGAATGGTAGCCTTGTCAATATGGAAGGTAGTCTGTCGTTAAGATTTTTGTTACGCCAATGGATTAGAGCCTTGATATTATGGAAGGTAGTCTGTTGTTCATATTTTTTTTACTCCAATGGATGGTAGCCTTGTCATTATGGAAGGCACTTATTGTCGATATTTTTGATACCCTAATGGATGGTAGCCTTGTCATTACGGAAGGTAGTCTGTTATCAAGATTTTTGTTACCCCAATGGATGGTAGCCTTGTAATTATGGAAGGTAGTCTGTTGTCGAGATTTTTGTTACTCCAATGGATGGTAGCCTTGTCATTATGGAAGGTAGTTTGTTGTTGAGATTTCTATTACTCCAATGGATTATAGCCTTGTCATTATGGAAGGTAGTCTTTTGTCCAGATTTTTGTTACTCTAATGGATGGTAGCCTTGTCATTATTGAAGG
The DNA here is from genome assembly GCA_948472305.1 of Vicia faba. Classification (NCBI taxonomy): domain Eukaryota; kingdom Viridiplantae; phylum Streptophyta; class Magnoliopsida; order Fabales; family Fabaceae; genus Vicia; species Vicia faba. The sequence continues at coordinate 851,641,548 of OX451739.1, forward strand.
TAGTCTGTTGTCGATATCTTTGTTACTCCAATGGATGATAGCCTTGTCATTATGCATGGTAGTCTGTTGTTCAGATTTTTGTTACTCTAATGGATGGTAGCCTTGTCATTATGGAAGGTAGTCTGTTGTCGATATTTTTGTTACTCCAATTAATTGTAGCCTTGTCAATATGGAAGGTAGTTTGTCGTTAAGATTTTTGTTACTCTAATGGATTATAGCCTTGTCATTATGGAAGGTAGTTTGTTGTTCATATTTTTGTTACTCCAATGGATGGTAGCCTTGTCATTATGGAAGGTAGTCTGTTATCGAGATTTTTGTTATTCCATTGGATGGTAGCCTTGTCATTATGGAAGGCACTTATTGTCGATATTTTTGATACCCTAATGGATGGTAGCCTTGTCATTACGGAAGGTAGTCTGTTGTCAAGATTTTTGTTACCCCAATGGATGGTAGCCTTGTAATTATGGAAGGTAGTCTGTTGTCGAGATTTTTGTTACTCCAATGGATGGTAGCCTTGTCATTATGGAAGGTAGTCTGTTGTTGAGATTTCTGTTACTCCAATGGATTATAGCCTTGTCATTATGGAAGGTACTCTTTTGTCCAGATTTTTGTTACTCCAATGGACGGTAGCCTTGTCATTATTGAAGGTAGTCTGTTGTCGATATATTTGTTACTCCAATGGATGATAGCCTTGTCATTATGCAAGGTAGTCTGTTGTTCAGATTTTTGTTACTCTAATGGATGGTAGCCTTGTCATTATGGAAGGTAGTCTGTTGTCGATATTTTTGTTACTCCAATGAATGGTAGCCTTGTCAATATGGAAGGTAGTCTGTTGTCGAGATTTTTGTTATTCCATTGGATGGTAGCCTTGTCATTATGGAAGGCACTTATTGTCTATATTTTTGATACTCTAATGGATGGTAGCCTTGTCATTACGGAAGGTAGTCTGTTGTCAAGTTTTTTGTTACCCCAATGGATGGTAGCCTTGTAATTATGGAAGGTAGTCTGTTGTCGAGATTTTTGTTACTCCAATGGATGGTAGCCTTGTCATTATGGAAGCTAGTCTATTGTTGAGATTTCTGTTACTCCAATGGATTGTAGCCTTGTCATTATGGAAGGTAGTCTTTTGTCCATATTTTTGTTACTCCAATGGATGGTAGCCTTGTCATTATTGAAGGTAATCTATTGTTGATATCTTGGTTACTCCAATGGATGATAGCCTTGTCATTATGCAAGGTAGTCTGTTTTTCAGATTTTTGTTACTCTAATGGATGGTAGCCTTGTCATTATGGAAGGTAGTCTGTTGTCGATATTTTTGTTACTCCAATAATTGGTAGCCTTGTCAATATGGAAGGTAGTCTGTCGTTAAGATTTTTGTTACTCCAATGGATTGTAGCCTTGTCATAATGGAAGGTAGTCTGTTGTTCAGATTTTTGTTACTCCAATGGATGGTAGCCTTGTCATTATGGAAGGTAGTCTGTTGTCGAGATTTTTGTTATTCCATTGGATGGTAGCCTTGTCTTTACGGAAGGCACTTATTGTCGATATTTTTGATACTCTAATGGATGGTAGCCTTGTCATTACGGAAGGTAGTCTGTTGTCAAGTTTTTTGTTACCTCAATGAATGGTAGCCTTGTAATTATGGAAGGTAGTCTGTTGTCGAGATTTTTGTTACTCCAATGGATGGTAGCCTTGTCATTATGGAAGGTAGTCTATTGTTGAGATTTCTGTTACTCCAATGGATTGTAGCCTTGTCATTATGGAAGGTAGTCTTTTGTCCATATTTTTGTTACTCCAATGGATGGTAGCCTTGTCATTATTGAAGGTAGTCTATTGTCGATATCTTTGTTACTCCAATGGATGATAGCCTTGTCATTATGCAAGGTAGTCTGTTGTTCAGATTTTTGTTACTCTAATGGATGGTAGCCTTGTCATTATGGAAGGTAGTCTGTTGTCGATATTTTGGTTACTCCAATGAATGGTAGCCTTGTAATTATGGAAGGTAGTCTGTCGTTAAGATTTTTGTTACTCCAATGGATTGTAGCCTTGTCATAATGGAAGGTAGTCTGTTGTTCAGATTTTTGTTACTCCAATGGATGGTAGCCTTGTCAATATGGAAGGTAGTCTGTCGTTAAGATTTTTGTTACGCCAATGGATTAGAGCCTTGATATTATGGAAGGTAGTCTGTTGTTCATATTTTTTTTACTCCAATGGATGGTAGCCTTGTCATTATGGAAGGCACTTATTGTCGATATTTTTGATACCCTAATGGATGGTAGCCTTGTCATTACGGAAGGTAGTCTGTTATCAAGATTTTTGTTACCCCAATGGATGGTAGCCTTGTAATTATGGAAGGTAGTCTGTTGTCGAGATTTTTGTTACTCCAATGGATGGTAGCCTTGTCATTATGGAAGGTAGTTTGTTGTTGAGATTTCTATTACTCCAATGGATTATAGCCTTGTCATTATGGAAGGTAGTCTTTTGTCCAGATTTTTGTTACTCTAATGGATGGTAGCCTTGTCATTATTGAAGGTAGTCTGTTGTCGATATCTTTGTTACTCCAATGGATGATAGCCTTGTCATTATGCATGGTAGTCTGTTGTTCAGATTTTTGTTACTCTAATGGATGGTAGCCTTGTCATTATGGAAGGTAGTCTGTTGTCGATATTTTTGTTACTCCAATTAATTGTAGCCTTGTCAATATGGAAGGTAGTTTGTCGTTAAGATTTTTGTTACTCTAATGGATTATAGCCTTGTCATTATGGAAGGTAGTCTGTTGTTCATATTTTTGTTACTCCAATGGATGGTAGCCTTGTCATTATGGAAGGTAGTCTGTTATCGAGATTTTTGTTATTCCATTGGATGGTAGCCTTGTCATTATGGAAGGCACTTATTGTCGATATTTTTGATACCCTAATGGATGGTAGCCTTGTCATTACGGAAGGTAGTCTGTTGTCAAGATTTTTGTTACCCCAATGGATGGTAGCCTTGTAATTATGGAAGGTAGTCTGTTGTCGAGATTTTTGTTACTCCAATGGATGGTAGCCTTGTCATTATGGAAGGTAGTCTGTTGTTGAGATTTCTGTTACTCCAATGGATTATAGCCTTGTCATTATGGAAGGTACTCTTTTGTCCAGATTTTTGTTACTCCAATGGACGGTAGCCTTGTCATTATTGAAGGTAGTCTGTTGTCGATATATTTGTTACTCCAATGGATGATAGCCTTGTCATTATGCATGGTAGTCTGTTGTTCAGATTTTTGTTACTTCAATGGATGGTAGCCTTGTCATTATGGAAGGTAGTCTGTTGTCGATATCTTTGTTACTCCAATGGATGATAGCCTTGTCATTATGGAAGGTAGTCTGTTGTCGAGATTTTTGTTATTCCATTGGATGGTAGCCTTGTCATTACGGAAGGCACTTATTGTCGATATTTTTGATACTCTAATGGATGGTAGCCTTGTCATTACGGAAGGTAGTCTGTTGTCAAGTTTTTTGTTACCCCAATGGATGGTAGCCTTGTAATTATGGAAGATAGTTTGTTGTCGAGATTTTTGTTACTCCAATGGATGGTAGCCTTGTCATTATGGAAGGTAGTCTATTGTTGAGATTTCTGTTACTCCAATGGATTGTAGCCGTGTCATTATGGAAGGTGGTCTTTTGTCCAGATTTTTGTTCCTCCAATGGATGGTAGCCTTGTCATTATTGAAGGTAGTCTATTGTCGATATCTTTGTTACTCCAATGGATGATAGACTTGTCATTATGCAAGGTAGTCTGTTGTTCAGATTTTTGTTACTCTAATGGATGGTAGCCTTGTCATTATGGAAGGTAATCTGTTGTCGATATTTTTGTTACTCCAATGAATGGTAGCCTTGTCAATATGGAAGGTAGTCTGTCGTTAAGATTTTTGTTACTCCAATGGATTATAGCCTTGTCATTATGGAAGGTAGTCTGTTGTTCAGATTTTTGTTACTCCAATGGATGGTAGCCTTGTCATTATGGAAGGTAGTCTGTTGTCGAGATTTTTGTTATTCCATTGGATGGTAGCCTTGTCATTACGGAAGGCACTTATTGTCGATATTTTTAATACCCCAATGGATGGTAGCCTTGTCATTACGGAAGGTAGTCTATTGTCAAGATTTTTGTTACCCCAATGGATGGTAGCCTTGTAATTATGGAAGGTAGTCTGTTGTCGAGATTTTTGTTACTCCAATGGATTGTAGCCTGGTCATTATGGAAGGTAGTCTGTTGTTGAGATTTCTGTTACTCCAATGGATTATAGCCTTGTCATTATGGAAGGTAGTCTTTTGTCCAGATTTTTGTTACTCCAATGGATGGTAGCATTGACATTATTGAAGGTAGTCTGTTGTCGATATCTTTGTTACTCCAATGGATGATAGCCTTATCATTATGCAAGTTAGTCTGTTGTTCAGATTTTTGTTACTCTAATCGATGGTAGCCTTGTCATTATGGAAGGTAGTCTGTTGTTGATATTTTTGTTACTCCATTGAATTGTAGCCTTGTCAATATGGTAGGTAGTCTGTCGTTAAGATTTTTGTTACTCCAATGGATTATAGCTATGTCATTATGGAAGGTAGTCTGTTGTTCAGATTTTTGTTACTCCAATGGATTGTAGCCTTGTCATTATGGAAGGTAGTCTGTTGTCGAGATTTTTGTTATTCCATTGGATGGTAGCCTTGTCATTACAGAAGACACTTATTGTCGATATTTTTGATACTCCAATGGATTGTAGCCTTGTCATTACAGAAGGTAGTCTGTTGTTCAGATTTTTGTTACTCCAATGGATTGTAGCCTTGTCATTATGGAAGGTAGTTTGTTGTTCAGATTTTTGTTACTCCAATGGATGGTAACCTTGTCATTATGGAAGGTAGTCTTTTGTCTTGATTTTTGTTACTCCAATGGATGGTAGCCTTGTCATTATTGAAGGTAGTCTGTTGTCGATATCTTTGTTACTCCAATGGATGATAGCCTTGTCATTATGCAAGGTAGTCTGTTGTTCAAATTTTTGTTACTCCAATGGATGGTAGCCATGTCATTATGGAAGGTAGTCTGTTGCCGAGATTTTTGTTAATCCATTGGATGGTAGCCTTGTCATTACGGAAGGCACTTATTATCGATATTTTTGATACCCCAATGGATGGTAGCCTTGTCATTACGGAAGGTAGTGTGTTGTCAAGATTTTTGTTACCCCAATGGATGGTAGCCTTTTAATTATGGAAGGTAGTTTGTTGTCGAGATTTTTGTTACTCCAATGGATGGTAGCCTTGCCATTATAGAAGGTAGTCTATTGTCGAGATTTTTGTTACTCCAATGGATTGTAGCCTTGTCATTATGGAAGGTAGTCTGTTTTTCAGATTTTTGTTACTCTAATGGATGGTAGCCTTGTCATTATAGAAGGTAGTCTTTTGTCCAGATTTTTGTTACTCCAATGGATGGTAGCCTTGTCATTATTTAAGGTAGGCTGTTGTCGATATCTTTGTTACTCCAATGGATGATAGCCTTGTCATTATGCAAGGTAGTCTGTTGTTCAGATTTTTGTTACTCTAATGGATGGTAGCCTTGTCATTATGGAAGGTAGTCTGTTGTCTATATTTTTGTTACTCCAATGAATTATAGCCTTGTCAATATGGAAGGTAGTCTGTCGTTAAGATTTTTGTTACACCAATGGATTATAGCCTTGTCATTATGGAAGGTAGTCTGTTGTTCAGATTTTTGTTACTCCAATGGATGGTAGCCTTGTCATTATAGAAGGTAGTATATTGTCGAGATTTTTGTTACTCGAATGGATTGTAGCCTTGTCATTATGGAAGGTAGTCTGTTTTTCAGATTTTTGTTACTCTAATGGATGGTAGCCTTGTCATTATGGAAGGTAGTCTGTTATTGAGATTTCTGTTACTCCAATGGATTATAGCCTTGTCATTATGGAAGGTAGTCTTTTGTCCAGATTTTTGTTACTCCAATGGATGGTAGCCTTGTCAATATTGAAGGTAGTCTGTTGTTGATATCTTTGTTACTCCAATGGATGATAGCCTTGTCATTATGCAAGGTAGTCTGTTGTTCAGATTTTTCTTACTCTAATGGATGGTAGCCTTGTCATTATGGAAGGTAGTCTGTTGTCGATATTTTTGTTACTCCAATGGATTATAGCCTTGTCATTATGGAAGGTAGTCTGTTGTTCAGATTTTTGTTACTCCCATGGATTGTAGCCTTGTCATTATCGAAGGTAGTCTGTTGTCGAGATTTTTGTTATTCCATTGGATGGTAGCCTTGTCATTACGGAAGGCACTTATTGTCGATTTTTTTAATACTCCAATGGTTGGTAGCCTTGTCATTACGGAAGGTAGTCTATTATCAAGATTTTTGTTACCCCAAGGATGGTAGTCTTGTAATTATGGAAGGTAGTCTTTTGTTGAGATTTCTATTACTCCAATGGATTGTAGCCTTGTCATTATGGAAGGTAGTCTGTTGTCGATAATTTTTTTATTCCATTGGATGGTAGCCTTTTTATTATGGAAGGTAGTCTTTTGTCGAGATTTTTGTTACTCCAATGGATGGTAGCCTTGTCATTATTGAAGGTAGTCTGTTGTCGATATCTTTTTTACTCCAATGGATGATAGCCTTGTCATTATGGAAGGTAGTATTTTGTCGATATTTTTGTTACTCCAATGGATGGTAGCCTTGTCATTGTTGAAGGTAGTCTGTTGTCGATATCTTTGTTACTCCAGTGGATGATAGCCTTGTCATTTTGGAAGGTAGTCAATTGTCGATATTTTTTTTACTCCAATGGATGGTAGCCCTGTCATTATGGAACGTAGTCTGTTGTCGAGATTTTTGTTACTCCAATGGATGGTAGCCTTGTCATTATGGAAGGTAGTTTGTCGTTGAGATTTTTGTTACTCCAATGGATTTTAGCCTTGTCATTATGTAAGGTAGTCTGTTGTTCTGATTTTTGTTACTCCAATGGATGGTAGCCTTGTCATTCTGGAAGATAGTCTGTTGTCGAGATTTTTGTTATTTTAATGGATGGTAACCTTATCAGTATGGAAGGTAGTATTTTGTCGAGATTTTTGTTACTCCAATGGATGGTAGCCTTGTCATTATTTAAGGTAGTCTATTCTCGATATCATTGTTACTCCAATGGATGATAGCCTTGTCATTATGCAAGGTAGTCGGTTGTTTATATTTTTGTTACTCCAATGGAAGGTAGCCTTGTCATTATGGAAGGTAGTCTGTTGTTCAGATTTTTGTTACCCCATTGGATGGTAGCCTTGTCATTATGGAAGGTAGTATGTTGTCGAGATTTTTGTTAAACCATTGGATGGTAGCCTTGTCATTACGGAAGGCACTTATTATCGATATTTTTGATACCCCAATGGATGGTAGCCTTGTCATTACGGAAGGTAGTGTGTTGTCAAGATTTTTGTTACCCCAATGGATGGTAGCCTTGTAATTATGGAAGGTAGTTTGTTGTCGAGATTTTTGTTACTCCAATGTATGGTAGCCTTGTCATTATAGAAGGTAGTCTATTGTCGAGATTTTTGTTACTCCAATGGATTGTAGCCTTGTCATTATGGAAGGTAGTCTGTTTTTCAGATTTTTGTTACTCTAATGGATGGTAGCCTTGTCATTATGGAAGGTAGTCTGTTGTTGAGATTTTTGTTATTCCAATGGATGTTAACGTTGTCATTACAGAAGGTAGTCTGTTGTCGATATCTTTGTTACTCCAATGGATGATAGCCTTGTCATTATGCAAGGTAGTCTGTTGTTCAGATTTTTTTTACTCCAATGGATGGTAGCCTTGTCATTATGGAAGGTAGTATTTTGTCGATATTTTTGTTACTCCAATGGATGGTAGCCTTGTCATTATTGAAGGTAGTCTATTGTCGATATCTTTGTTACTCCAATGGATGATAGCCTTGTCATTATGGAAGGCAGTCAGTTGTCGATATTTTTTAACTCCAATGGATGGTAGCCCTGTCATTATTGAAGGTAGTCTGTTGTCGAGATTTTTGTTACTCCAATTGATGGTAGCCTCATCATTATGGAAGGTATTTTGTTGTTGAGATTTTTGGTAATCCAATGGATTGTAGCCTTGTCATTATGTAAGGTAGTCTGTTTTTCAGATTTTTGTTACTCCAATGGATGGTAGCCTTGTCATTCTGGAAGATAGTCTGTTGTCGAGATTTTTGTTATTCCAATGGATGGTAACCTTGTCAGTATGGAAGGTAGTCTTTTGTCGAGATTTTTGTTACTCCAATTGATGGTAGCCTTTTCATTATTTAAGGTAGTCTATTCTCGATATATTTGTTACTCAATGTATGATAGCCTTGTCATTATGCAAGGTAGTCTGTTGTTCAGATTTTTGTTACTCCAATGGATGGTAGCCTTGTAATTATGGAAGGTAGTCTATTGTCAAGATTTTTGTTATTCCAATGGATGGTTTCCTTATCATTATGGAAGGTAGTTTTTTATCGAGATTTTTGTTACTCCAGTAGATGGTAGCCTTGTCATTATGGAAGGTAGTCTATTGTCGAGATTTTTGTTATTCCAATGGATCTTAACCTTATCGTTATTGAAGGTAGTCTTTCGTCGAGATTTTTGTTACTCCAATGGATGGTAGCCTTGTCATTATTGAAGGTAGTCTGTTGTCGATATCTTTGTTACTCGAATGGATGATAGCCTTGTCATTATGAAAGGTAGTCTGTTGTTCAGATTTTTGTTACTCAATTGGATGGTAGCCTTGTCTTTATGGAAGGTAGTCTGTTGTCGATATTTTTGTTACTCCAATGAATGGTAGCCTTGTCAATATGGAAGGTAGTCTGTAGTTAAGATTTTTGTTACTCCAATGGATTATAGCCTTGTCATTATGGAAGGTAGTCTGTTGTTTAGATTTTTGTTACTCCAATGGATTGTAGCCTTGTCATTATGGAAGGTAGTCTGTTGTCGAGATTTTTGTTATTCCATTGGATGGTAGCCTTGTCATTACGGAAGGCACTTATTGTCGATATTTTTGATACTCCAATGGATGGTAGCCTTGTCATTACGGAAGGTAGTCTGTTATCAAGATTTTTGTTACCCCAATGGATGGAAGCCTTGTAATTATGGAAGGTAGTCTATTGTTGAGATTTTTGTTACTCCAATGGATTGTAGCCTTGTCATTATGGAGGGTAGTCTATTGTTCAGATTTTTGTTACTCCAATGGATGGTAGCCTTGTCATTATGGAAGATAGTCTGTTGTCGAGAATTTTTTTATTCCATTGGATGGTAACCTTTTTAATATGGAAGGTAGTTTGTTGACGAGATTTTTGTTATTTCAATGGATGTTAACATTGTCATTACGGAAGGTAGTCTTTTGTCGAGATTTTTGTTACTCCAATGGATGGTAGCCTTTTTATTATTGAAGGTAGTCTGTTGTCGATATCTTTGTTACTCCAATGGATGTTAGCCTTGTCATTATGCAAGGTAGTCTGTTGTTCAGATTTTTTTTACTCCAATGGAGGGTAGCCTTGTCATTATGGAAGGTAGTATTTTGTCGATATTTTTGTTACTCCAATGGATGGTAGCCTTGTCATTATTGAAGGTAGTCTATTGTCGATATCTTTGTTTCTCCAATGGATGATAGCCTTGTCATTATGGAAGGTAGTCAGTTGTCGATATTTTTTTACTCCAATGGATGGTAGCCCTGTCATTATGGAAGGTAGTCTGTTGTTCAGATTTTTGTTACTCCAATGGATGGTAGCCTAGTCATTATATAAGGTATTTTGTCGTTGAGATTTTTGTTAATCCAATGGATTGTAGCCTTGTCATTATGTAAGGTAGTCTGTTGTTCAGATTTTTGTTACTCCAATGGATGGTAGCCTTGTCATTCTGGAAGATAGTCTGTTGTCGAGATTTTTGTTATTCCAATGGATGGTAACCTTGTCAATATGGAAGGTAGTCTTTTGTCGAGATTTTTGTTACTCCAATTGATGGTAGCCTTGTCATTATTTAAGGTAGTCTATTCTCGATATCTTTGTTACTCCAATGGATGATAGCCTTGTCATTATGCAAGGTAGTCTGTTGTTCAGATTTTTCTTACTCCAATGGATGGTAGCCTTGTAATTATGGAAGGTAGTCTATTGTTAAGATTTTTGTTATTCCAATGGATGGTTGCCTTATCATTATGGAAGGTAGTTTTTTATCGAGATTTTTGTTACTCCAGTAGAAGGTAGCCTTGTCATTATGGAAGGTAGTCTATTGTCGAGATTTTTGTTATTCCAATGGATCTTAACCTTATCGTTATTGAAGGTAGTCTTTTGTCGAGATTTTTGTTATTCCAATGGATGGTAGCCTTGTCATTATTGAAGGTAGTCTGTTGTCGATATCTTTGTTACTCCAATGGATGATAGCCTTGTCATTATGCAAGGTAGTTTGTTGTTTAGATTTTTGTTACTCGAATGGATGGTAGCCTTGTCACATTGGAACATAGTATTTTGTGGAGATTTTTGTTACTCCAATGGATGGTAGCCTTGTCATTATTGAAGGTATTTTGTTATCGATATCTTTGTTACTCCAATGGATGATAGCCTTGTCATTATGTAAGGTAGTCTATTATCGATATTTTTTTTACTCCAATGGATGGTAGCCTTGTCATTATGGAAGGTAGTCTGTTGTCGAGATTTTTGTTACCCCAATGGATGGTAGCCTTATAATTATGCAAGGTAGTCTGTTGTTCAGATTTTTGTTACTCCAATGGATTGTAGCCTTGTCATTATGGAAGGTAGTTTGTTGTCGAGATTTTTGTTATTCCATTGGATGGTAGCCTTGTCATTACGGAAGGCACTTATTGTCGATATTTTTGATACTCCAATGGATGGTAGCCTTGTCATTACGGAAGGGAGTCTGTTATCAAGATTTTTGTTACCCCATTGGATGGTAGCCTTGTAATTATGGAAGGTAGTCTGTTGTTGAGATTTCTGTTACTCCAATGGATTGTAGCCTTGTCATTATGGAAGGTAGTCTGTTGTTCAGATTTTTGTTACTCCAATGGATGGTAGCCTTGTCATTATGGAAGGTAGTCTTTTGTCGAGATTTTTGTTATTCCATTGGATGGTAGCCTTGTCATTATTGAAGGTAGTCTGTTGTTGATATCTTTGTTACTCCAATGGATGATAGCCTTGTCATTATGCAAGGTAGTCTGTTGTTCAGATTTTTGTTACTCAATTGGATGGTAGCCTTGTCTTTATGGAAGGTAGTCTGTTGTCGATATTTTTGTTACTCCAATGAATGGTAGCCTTGTCAATATGGAAGGTAGTCTGTAGTTAAGATTTTTGTTACTCCAATGGATTATAGCCTTGTCATTATGGAAGGTAGTATGTTGTTCAGATTTTTGTTACTCCAATGGATTGTAGCCTTGTCATTATGGAAGGTAGTCTGTTGTCGAGATTTTTGTTATTCCATTGGATGGTAGCCTTGTCATTACGGAAGGCACTTATTATCGATATTTTTGATACTCCAATGGATGGTAGCCTTGTCATTATGCAAGGTAGTCTGTTGTTAAGATTTTTTTACTCCAATGGATGGTAGCCTTGTCATTATGGAAGGTAGTATTTTGTCGATATTTTTGTTACTCCAATGGATGGTAGCCTTGTCATTATGGAAGGTAGTATTTTGTCGATATTTTTGTTACTCCAATGGATGGTAGCCTTGTCATTATTGAAGGTAGTCTATTGTCGATATCTTTGTTACTCCAATGGATGGTAGCCTTGTCATTATTGAAGGTAGTCTATTGTCGATATCTTTGTTACTCCAATGGATGATAGCCTTGTCATTATGGAAGGTAGTCAGTTGTCGATATTTTTTTTACTCCAATGGATGGTAGCCCTGTCATTATTGAAGGTAGTCTGTTGTCGAGATTTGTGTTACTCCAATGGATGGTAGCCTAGTCATTATGGAAGGTATTTTGTCGTTGAGATTTTTGTTAATCCAATGGATTGTAGCCTTGTCATTATGTAAGGTAGTCTGTTGTTCAGATTTTTGTTACTCCAATGGATGGTAGCCTTGTCATTCTGGAAGATAGTCTATTGTCGAGATTTTTGTTATTCCAATGGATGGTTGCCTTATCATTAGAGAAGGTAGTTTTTTATCGAGATTTTGGTTACTCCAATGGATGGTAGCCTTGTAATTATGGAAGGTAGTCTGTTGTCGAGATTTTTGTTAATCCATTGGATGGTAGCCTTGTCATTACGGAAGGCACTTATTATCGATATTTTTGATACTCCAATGGATGGTAGCCTTGTCATTATGCAAGGTAGTCTGTTGTTAAGATTTTTTTACTCCAATGGATGGTAGCCTTGTCATTATGGAAGGTAGTATTTTGTCGATATTTTTGTTACTCCAATGGATGGTAGCCTTGTCATTATGGAAGGTAGTCTATTGACGAGATTTTTATTATTCCAATGGATGTTAACCTTGTCATTATGGAAGGTAGTCTTTTGTCGAGATTTTTTTTACTCCAATGGATGGTAGCCTTGTCATTATTGAAGGTAGTCTGTTGTCGATATCTTTGTTACTCCAATGGATGATAGCCTTGTCATTATGCAAGGTAGTCTGTTGTTCAGATTTTTGTTACTCCAATGGATGGTAGCCTTGTCATTATGGAAGGTAGTATTTTGTCGAAATTTTTGTTACTCCAATGGATGGTAGCCTTGTCATTATTGAAGGTAGTCTATTGTCGATATCTTTGTTACTCCAATGGATGATAGCCTTGTCATTATGGAAGGTAGTCTGTTGTCGAGATTTTTGTTACTCCAATGGATGGTAGCCCTGTCATTATGGAAGGTATTTTGTCGTTGAGAATTTTGTTACTCCAATGGATGGTAGCCTTGTCATTCTGGAAGATAGTCTATTGTCGAGATTTTTGTTATTCCAATGGATGGTAACCTTGTCAGTATGGAAGGTAGTCTTTTGTCGAGATTTTTGTTACTCCAATTGATGGTAGCCTTGTCATTATTTAAGGTAGTCTATTCTCGATATCTTTGTTACTCCAATGGATGATAGCCTTGACATTATGCAAGGTAGTCTGTTGTTCAGATTTTTGTTACCCCAATGGATGGTAGCCTTGTAATTATGGAAGGTAGTCTATTGTCAAGATTTTTGTTATCCAATGGATAGTTGCCTTATCATTATGGAATGTAGTTTTTTATCGAGATTTTTGTTACTCCAATGGATGGTAACCTTGTCATTATGGAAGGTAGTCTATTGTCGAGATTTTTGTTATTCCAATGGATGGTAACCTTATCATTATTGGAGGTAGTCTTTTGTCGAGATTTTTGTTACTCCAATGGATGGTAGCCTTGTCATTATTGAAGGTAGTCTGTTGTTGATATCTTTGTTACTCGAATGGATGATAGCCTTGTCATTATGCAAGGTAGTTTGTTGTTTAGATTTTTGTTACTCCAATGGATGGTAGCCTTGTCACATTGGAAGGTAGTATTTTGTGGAGATTTTTGGTACTCCAATGGATGGTAGCCTTGTCATTATTGAAGGTAGTCTGTTATCGATATCTTTGTTACACCAATGGATGATAGCCTTGTCATTATGTAAGGTAGTCTGTTGTCGAGATTTTTGTTACCCCAATGGATTGTAGCCTTGTAATTATGCAAGGTAGTGTATTGTTCAGATTTTTGTTACTCCAATGGATTGTAGCCTTGTCAGTATGGAAGGTAGTCTTTTGTCGAGATTTTTGTTACTCCAATTGATGGTAGCCTTGTCATTATTTAAGGTAGTCTATTCTCGATATCTTTGTTACTCTAATGGATGATAGCCTTGTCATTATGCAAGGTAGTCTGTTATTTAGATTTTTGTTACTCCAATGGATGGTAGCCTTGTAATTATGGAAGGTAGTCTATTATCAAGATTTTTGTTATTCCAATGGATGGTTGTCTTATCATTATGGAAGGTAGTTTTTTATCGAGATTTTTGATACTCCAATGGATGGTAGCCTTGTCATTATGGAAGGTAGTCTATTGTCGAGATTTTTGTTATTCCAATGGATGGTAACCTTATCATTATTGAAGGTAGTCTTTTGTCGAGATTTTTGTTACTCCAATGGATGGTAGCCTTGTCATTATTGAAGGTAGTCTGTTGTCGATATCTTTGTTACTCCAATGGATGATAGCCTTATAATTATGCAAGGTAGTGTATTGTTCAGATTTTTGTTACTCCAATGGATTGTAGCCTTGTCATTACGGAAGGCACTTATTGTCGATATTTTTGATACTCCAATGGATGGTAGCCTTGTCATTACGGAAGGGAGTCTGTTATCAAGATTTTTGTTACCCCATTGGATGGTAGCCTTGTAATTATGGAAGGTAGTCTGTTGTTGAGATTTCTGTTACTCCAATGGATTGTAGCCTTGTCATTATGGAAGGTAGTTTTTTGTTCAGATTTTTGTTACTCCAATGGATGATAGCCTTGTCATTATGCAAGGTAGTCTGTTGTTCAGATTTTTGTTCCTCAATTGGATGGTAGCCTTGTCTTTATGGAAGGTAGTCTGTTGTCGATATTTTTGTTACTCCAATGAATGGTAGCCTTGTCAATATGGAAGGTAGTCTGTAGTTAAGATTTTTGTTACTCCAATGGATTATAGCCTTGTCATTATGGAAGGTAGTATGTTGTTCAGATTTTTGTTACTCCAATGGATTGTAGCCTTGTCATTATGGAAGGTAGTCTGTTGTCGAGATTTTTGTTATTCCATTGGATGGTAGCCTTGTCATTACGGAAGGCACTTATTGTCGATACTTTTGATATTCCAATGGATGGTAGCCTTGTCATTATGGAAGGTAGTCTGTTGTCGATATCTTTGTTACTCCAATGGATGATAGCCTTGTCATTATGCAAGGTAGTCTATTGTTAAGATTTTTTTACTCCAATGGATGGTAGCCTTGTCATTATGGAAGGTAGTATTTTGTCGATATTTTTGTTACTCCAATGGATGGTAGCCTTGTCATTATGGAAGGTAGTATTTTGTCGATATTTTTGTTACTCCGATGGATGATAGCCTTGTCATTATTGAAGGTAGTCTATTGTCGATATCTTTGTTACTCCAATGGATGATAGCCTTGTCATTATGGAAGGTAGTCAGTTGTCGATATTTTTTTTACTCCAATGGATGGTAGCCCTGTCATTATTGAAGGTAGTCTGTTGTCGAGATTTTTGTTACTCCAATGGATGGTAGCCTAGTCATTATGGAAGGTATTTTGTCGTTGAGATTTTTGTTAATCCAATGGATTGTAGCCTTGTCATTATGTAAGTTAGTCTGTTGTTCAGATTTTTGTTACTCCAATGGATGGTAGCCGTGTCATTCTGGAAGATAGTCTGTTGTCGAGATTTTTGTTATTCCAATGGATGGTAACCTTGTCAGTATGGAAGGTAGTCTTTTGTCGAGATTTTTGTTACTCCAATTGATGGTAGCCTTGTCACATTGGAAGGTAGTATTTTGTGGAGATTTTTGGTACTCCAATGGATGGTAGCCTTGTCATTATTGAAGGTAGTCTGTTATCGATATCTTTGTTACACCAATGGATGATAGCCTTGTCATTATGGAAGGTAGTCTGTTGTCGAGATTTTTGTTACCCCAATTGATTGTAGCCTTGTAATTATGCAAGGTAGTGTATTGTTCAGATTTTTGTTACTCCAATGGATTGTAGCCTTGTCAGTATGGAAGGTAGTCTTTTGTTGAGATTTTTGTTACTCCAATTGATGGTAGCCTTGTCATTATTTAAGGTAGTCTATTCTCGATATCTTTGTTACTCTAATGGATGATAGCCTTGTCATTATGCAAGGTAGTCTGTTATTCAGATTTTTGTTACTCCAATGGATGGTAGCCTTGTAATTATGGAAGGTAGTCTATTGTCAAGATTTTTGTTATTCCAATGGATGGTTGTCTTATCATTATGGAAGGTAGTTTTTTATCAAGATTTTTGTTACTCCAATGGATGCTAGCCTTGTCATTATGGAAGGTAGTCTATTGTCGAGATTTTTGTTATTCCAATGGATGGTAACCTTATCATTATTGAAGGTAGTCTTTTGTCGAGATTTTTGTTACTCCAATGGATGGCAGCCTTGTCATTATTGAAGGTAGTCTGTTGTCGATATCTTTGTTACTCCAATGGATGATAGCCTTGTCATTATGCAAGGTAGTTTGTTGTTTAGATTTTTGTTACTCCAATGGATGGTAGCCTTGTCACATTGGAAGGTAGTATTTTAGGGAGATTTTTGTTACTCCAATGGATGGTAGCCTTGTCATTATTGAAGGTAGTCTGTTATCGATATCTTTGTTACTCCAATGGATGATAGCCTTGTCATTATGTAAGGTAGTCTATTGTCGAGATTTTTTTTACTCCAATGGATGGTAGCCTTGTCATTATGAAAGGTAGTCTGTTGTCGAGATTTTTGTTACCCCAATGGATGGTAGCCTTGTAATTATGCAAGGTAGTATGTTGTTCATATTTTTGTTACTCCAATGGATTGTAGCCTTATCATTATGGAAGGTAGTCTGTTGTCGAGATTTTTGTTATTCCATTGAATGGTAACCTTGTCAGTATGGAAGGTAGTCTTTTGTCGAGATTTTTGTTACTCCAATTGATGGTGGCCTTGTCATTTCTTAAGGTAGTCTATTCTCGATATCTTTGTTACTCTAATGGATGATAGCCTTGTCATTATGCAAGGTAGTCTGTTGTTCAGATTTTTGTTACTCCAATGGATAGTAGCCTTATAATTATGGAAGGTAGTCTATTGTCAAGATTTTTGTTATTCCAATGGATGGTTGCCTTATCATTATGGAAGGTAGTTTTTTATCGAGATTTTTGTTACTCCAATGGATGGTAGCCTTGTCATTATGGAAGGTAGTCTATTGTCGAGATTTTTATTATTCCAATGGATGGTAACCTTATTATTATTGAAGGTAGTCTGTTATCGATATCTTTGTTACTCCAATGGATGATAGCCTTGTCATTATGTAAGGTAGTCTATTGTCGAGATTTTTTTTACTCCAATGGATGGTAGCCTTGTCATTATGGAAGGTAGTCTGTTGTCGAGATTTTTGTTACCCCAATGGATGGTAGCCTTATAATTATGCAAGGTAGTGTATTGTTCAGATTTTTATTACTCCAATGGATTGTAGCCTTGTCATTATGGAAGGTAGTTTGTTGTCGAGATTTTTGTTATTCCATTGGATGGTAGCCTTGTCATTACGGAAGTCACTTATTGTCGATATTTTTGATACTCCAATGGATGGTAGCCTTGTCATTACGGAAGGGAGTCTGTTATCAAGATTTTTGTTACCCCATTGGATGGTAGCCTTGTAATTATGGAAGGTAGTCTGTTGTTGAGATTTCTGTTACTCCAATGGATTGTAGCCTTGTCATTATGGAAGGTAGTTTGTTGTTCAGATTTTTGTTACTCCTATGGATGGTAGCCTTGTCATTATGGAAGGTAGTCTTTTGTCAAGATTTTTGTTATTCTATTGGATGGTAGCCTTGTCATTATTGAAGGTAGTATGTTGTTGATATCTTTGTTACTCCAATGGATGATAGCCTTGTCATTATGCAAGGTAGTCTGTTGTTCAGATTTTTGTTACTCAATTGGATGGTAGCCTTGTCTTTATGGAAGGTAGTTTGTTGTCGATATTTTGGTTACTCCAATGAATGGTAGCCTTGTCAATATGGAAGGTAGTCTGTAGTTAAGATTTTTGTTACTCCAATGGATTATAGCCTTGTCATTATGGAAGGTAGTATGTTGTTCAGATTTTTGTTACTCCAATGGATTGTAGCCTTGTCATTATGGAAGGTAGTCTGTTGTCGAGATTTGTGTTATTCCATTAGATGGTAGCCTTGTCATTACGGAAGGCACTTATTGTCGATATTTTTGATACTCCAATGGATGGTAGCCTTGTCATTATGGAAGGTAGTCTGTTGTCGATATCTTTGTTACTCCAATGGATGATAGCCTTGTCATTATGCAAGGTAGTCTGTTGTTAAGATTTTTTTACTCCAATGGATGGTAGCCTTGTCATTATGGAAGGTAGTATTTTGTCGATATTTTTGTTACTCCAATGGATGGTAGCCTTGTCATTATAGAAAGTAGTATTTTGTCGATATTTTTGTTACTCCAATGGATGGTAGCCTTGTCATTATTTAAGGTAGTCTATTGTCGATATCTTTGTTACTCCAATGGATGATAGCCTTGTCATTATGGAAGGTAGTCAGTTGTCGATATTTTTTTTACTCCAATGGATGGTAGCCCTGTCATTATTGAAGGTAGTCTGTTGTCGAGATTTTTGTTACTCCAATGGATGGTAGCCTAGTCATTATGGAAGGTATTTTGTCGTTGAGATTTTTGTTAATCCAATGGATTGTAGCCTTGTCATTATGTTAGGTAGTCTGTTGTTCAGATTTTTGTTACTCCAATGGATGGTAGCCTTGTCATTCTGGAAGATAGTCTGTTGTCGAGATTTTTGTTATTCCAATGGATGGTAACCTTGTCAGTATGGAAGGTAGTCTTTTGTCGAGATTTTTGTTACTCCAATTGATGGTAGCCTTGTCATTATTTAAGGTAGTCTATTCTCGATATTTTTGTTACTCCAATGGATAATAGCCTTGTCATTATGCAAGGTAGTCTGGTATTCAGATTTTTGTTACTCCAATGGATGGTAGCCTTGTCATTAAGGAAGGTAGTCTATTGTCAAGATTTTTTTGTTATTCCAATGGATGGTTGCCTTATCATTATGGAAGGTAGTTTTTTATCGAGATTTTGGTTACTCCAATGGATGGTAGCCTTGTCATTATGGAAGGTAGTCTATTGACGAGATTTTTGTTATTCCAATGGATGTTAACCTTGTCATTATGGAAGGTAGTCTTTTGTCTAGATTTTTTTTACTCCAATGGATGGTAGCCTTGTAATTATTGAAGGTAGTCTGTTGTTGATATCTTTGTTACTCCAATGGATGATAGCCTTGTCATTATGCAAGGTAGTCTGTTGTTCAGATTTTTGTTACTCCAATGGATGGTAGCCTTGTCACATTGGAAGGTAGTATTTTGTGGAGATTTTTGGTACTCCAATGGATGGTAGCCTTGTCATTATGGAAGGTAGTATTTTGTCGAAATTTTTGTTACTCCAATGGATGGTAGCCTTGTCATTATTGAAGGTAGTCTATTGTCGATATGTTTGTTACTCCAATGGATGATAGCCTTGTCATTATGGAAGGTAGTCAGTTGTCGATATTTTTTTTACTCCAATGGATGGTAGCCCTGTCATTATGGAAGGTAGTCTGTTGTCGAGATTTTTGTTACTCCAATGGATGGTAGCCTTGTCATTATGGAAGGTAGTTTGTCGTTGAGAATTTTGTTACTCCAATGGATTGTAGCCTTGTCATTCTGGAAGAAAGTCTATTGTCGAGATTTTTGTTATTCCAATGGATGGTAACCTTGTCAGTATGGAAGGTAGTCTTTTGTCGAGATTTTTGTTACTCCAATTGATGGTAGCCTTGTCATTATTTAAGGTAGTCTATTCTCGATATCTTTGTTACTCCAATGGATGATAGCCTTGTCATTATGCAAGGTAGTCTGTTGTTCAGATTTTTGTTACCCCAATGGATGGTAGCCTTCTAATTATGGAAGGTAGTCTATTGTCAAGATTTTTGTTATTCCAATGGATAGTTGCCTTATCATTATGGAATGTAGTTTTTTATCGAGATTTTTGTTACTCCAATGGATGGTAGCCTTGTCATTATGGAAGGTAGTCTATTGTCGAGATTTTTGTTATTCCAATGGATGGTAACCTTATCATTATTGGAGGTAGTCTTTTGTCGAGATTTTTGTTACTCCAATGGATGGTAGCCTTGTCATTATTGAAGGTAGTGTGTTGTCGATATCTTTGTTACTCCAATGGATGATAGCCTTGTCATTATGCAAGGTAGTTTGTTGTTTAGATTTTTGTTACTCCAATGGATGGTAGCCTTGTCACATTGGAAGGTAGTATTTTGTGGAGATTTTTGGTACTCCAATGGATGGTAGCCTTGTCATTATTGAAGGTAGTCTGTTATCGATATCTTTGTTACACCAATGGATGATAGCCTTGTCATTATGTAAGGTAGTCTATTGTCGAGATTTTTTTTACTTCAATGGATGGTAGCCGTGTCATTATGGAAGGTAGTCTGTTGTCGATATTGTTGTTACCCCAATGGATGGTAGAATTGTAATTATGCAAGGTAGTGTATTGTTTAGATTTTTGTTACTCCAATGGATTGTAGCCTTGTCAGTATGGAAGGTAGTCTTTTGTCGAGATTTTTGTTACTCCAATTGATGGTAGCCTTGTCATTATTTAAGGTAGTCTATTCTCGATATCTTTGTTACTCTAATGGATGATAGCCTTGTCATTATGCAAGGTAGTCTGTTATTCAGATTTTTGTTACTCCAATGGATGGTAGCCTTGTAATTATGGAAGGTAGTCTATTGTCAAGATTTTTGTTATTCCAATGGATGGTTGCCTTATCATTATGGAAGGTAGTTTTTTATCGAGATTTTTGTTACTCCAATGGATGGTAGCCTTGTCATTATGGAAGGTAGTCTATTGTCGACATTTTTGTTATTCCAATGGATGGTAACCTTATCATTATTGAAGGTAGTCTTTTGTCGAGATTTTTGTTACTCCAATAGATGGTAGCCTTGTCATTATTGAAGGTAGTCTGTTGTCGATATCTTTGTTACACCAATGGTTGATAGCCTTGTCATTATGCAAGGTAGTTTGTTGTTTAGATTTTTGTTACTCCAATGGATGGTAGCCTTGTCACATTGGAAGGTAGTATTTTGGGGATATTTTTGTTACTCCAATGGATGGTAGCCTTGTCATTATTGAAGGTAGTCTGTTATCGATATCTTTGTTACTCCAATGGATGATAGCCTTGTCATTATGTAAGGTAGTCTATTGTCGAGATTTTTTTTACTCCAATAGATGGTAGCCTTGTCATTATGAAAGGTAGTCTGTTGTCGAGATTTTTGTTACCCCAATGGATGGTAGCCTTGTAATTATGCAAGGTAGTCTGTTGTTCATATTTTTGTTACTCCAATGGATTGTAGCCTTGTCTTTATGGACGGTAATCTGTTGTCGAGATTTTTGTTATTCCATTGAATGGTAACCTTGTCAGTATGGAAGGTAGTCTTTTGTCGAGATTTTTGTTACTCCAATTGATGGTGGCCTTGTCATTATTTAAGGTAGTCTATTCTCGATATCTTTGTTACTCTAATGGATGATAGCCTTGTCATTATGCAAGGTAGTCTGTTGTTATAATTTTTGTTACTCCAATGGATGGTAGCCTTGTAATTATGGAAGGTAGTCTATTGTCAAGATTTTTGTTATTCCAATGGATGGTTGTCTTATCATTATGGAAGGTAGTTTTTTATCGAGATTTTTGTTACTCCAATGGATGGTAGCCTTGTCATTATGGAAGGTAGTCTATTGTCGAGATTTTTGTTATTCCAATGGATGGTAACCTTATCATTATTGAAGGTAGTCTTTTGTCGAGATTTTTGTTACTCCAATGGATGGTAGCCTTGTCATTATTGAAGGTAGTCTGTTGTCGATATCTTTGTTACTTCAATGGATGATAGCCTTGTCATTATGCAAGGTAGTTTGTTGTTTAAATTTTTGTTAGTCCAATGGATGGTAGCCTTGTCACATTGGAAGGTAGTATTTTGTGGAGATTTTTGTTACTCCAATGGATGGTAGCCTTGTCATTATTGAAGGTAGTCTGTTATCGATATCTTTGTTACTCCAATGGATGATACCCTTGTCATTATGTAAAGTAGTCTATTGTCGAGATTTTTTTTACTCCAATGGATGGTAGCCTTGTCATTATGGAAGGTAGTCTGTTGTCGAGATTTTTGTTACCCCAATGGATAGTAGTCTTGTAATTATGCAAGGTAGTGTATTGTTCAGATTTTTGTTACTCCAATGGATTGTAGCCTTGTCATTATGGAAGGTAGTCTTTTGTCGAGATTTTTGTTATTCCATTGGATGGTAGCCTTGTCATTACGGAAGGCACTTATTGTTGATATTTTTGATACTCCAATGGATGGTAGCCTTGTCATTACAAAAGGTAGTTTGTTATCAAGATTTTTGTTACCCCAATGGATGGTAGCCTTGTAATTATGGAAGGTAGTCTGTTGTTGAGATTTCTATTACTCCAATGGATTGTAGCCTTGTCATTATGGAAGGTAGTCTGTTGTTCATATTGTTGTTACTCCAATGGATGGTAGCCTTGTCATTATGGAAGGTAGTCTTTTGTCGAGATTTTTTTTACTCCAATGGATGGTAGCCTTGTCATTATGGAAGGTAGTCTGTTGTCGAGATTTTTGTTACCCCAATGGATGGTAGCCTGGTAATTATGCAAGGTAGTCTGTTGTTCAGATTTTTGTTACTCCAATGGATTGTAGCCTTGTCATTACGGAAGGTAGTCTGTTGTCGAGATTTTTGTTATTCCATTAGATGGTAGCCTTATCATTACGGAAGGCACTTATTGTCGATATTTTTGATACTCCAACGGATGGTAGCCTTGTCATTACGGAAGGTAGTTTGTTATCAAGAGTTTTGTTACTCCAATGGATGGTAGCCTTGTCATTACGTAAGATAGTCTGTAGTCTAGATTTTTGTTATTCCAATGGATTATAGCCTTGTCATTAAGGAAGGTAGTCTGTTGTTCAGATTTTTGTTACTCCAATGGATTGTAGCCTTGTCATTATGGAAGGTAGTCTGTTGTCGAGATTTTTGTTATTCCATTGGATGGTAGCCTTGTTATTACGGAAGGTAGTTATTGTCGATATTTTTGATACTCCAATGGATGGTAGCCTTGTCATTACGGAAGGTAGTCTGTTATCAAGATTTTTGTTACCCCAATGGATGGTAGCCTTGTAATTATGGAAGGTAGTCTGTTGTTGAGATTTCTGTTATTCCAATGGATTGTAGCCTTGTCATTATGGAAGGTAGTCTGTTGTTCAGATTTTTGTTACTCCAATGGATGGTAGCCTTGTCATTTTGGAAGGTAGTCTTTTGTCGAGATTTTTGTTATTCCATTGGATGGTAGCCTTGTCATTATTGAAGGTAGTCTGTTGTCGATATCTTTGTTACTCCAATGGATGATAGCCTTGTCATTATGCAAGGTAGTCTGTTGTTCAGATTTTTGTTACTCCAATGGATGGTAGCCTTGTAATTATGGAAGGTAGTCTATTGTCAAGATTTTTGTTATTCCAATGGATGGTTGCCTTAACATTATGGAAGGTAGTTTTTTATCGAGATTTTTGTTACTCCAATGGATGGTAGCCTTGTCATTATGGAAGGTAGTCTATTGTCGAGATTTTTGTTATTCCAATGGATGGTAACCTTATCATTATTGAAGGTAGTCTTTTGTCGAGATTTTTGTTACTCCAATGGATGGTAGCCTTGTCATTATTGAAGGTAGTCTGTTGTCGATATCTTTGTTACTCCAATGGATGATAGCCTTGTCATTATGCAAGGTAGTTTGTTGTTTAGATTTTTGTTACTCCAATGGATGGTAGCCTTGTCACATTGGAAGGTAGTATTTTGTGGAGATTTTTATTACTCCAATGGATGGTAGCCTTGTCATTATTGAAGGTAGTTTGTTATCGATATCTTTGTTACTCCAATGGATGATAGCCTTGTCATTATGTAAGGTAGTCTATTGTCGAGATTTTTTTTACTCCAATGGATGGTAGCCTTGTCATTATGGAAGGTAGTCTGTTGTCGAGATTTTTGTTACCCCAATGGATGGTAGCCTTGTAATTATGCAAGGTAGTGTATTGTTCAGATTTTTGTTACTCCAATGGATTGTAGCCTTGTCATTATGGAAGGTAGTCTGTTGTCAAGATTTTTGTTATTCCATTGGATGGTAGCCTTGTCATTATGGAAGGCACTTATTGTCGATATTTTTGATACTCCAATGGATGGTAGCCTTGTCATTACGAAAGGTAGTTTGTTATCAAGATTTTTGTAACCCCAATGGATGGTAGCCTTGTAATTATGGAAGGTAGTCTGTTGTTGAGATTTCTATTACTCCAATGGATTGTAGCCTTGTCATTATGGAAGGTAGTCTTTTGTTCATATTTTTGTTACACCAATGGATTGTAGCCTTGTCATTATGGAAGGTAGTCTTTTGTCGAGATTTTTTTTACTCCAATGGATGGTAGCCTTGTCATTATGGAAGGTAGTCTGTTGTCGAGATTTTTGTTACCCCAATGGATGGTAGCCTTGTAATTATGCAAGGTAGTCTGTTGTTCAGATTTTTGTTACTCCAATGGATTGTAGCCTTGTCATTACGGAAGGTAGTCTGTTGTCGAGATTTTTGTTATTCCATTAGATGGTAGCCTTATCATTACGGAAGGCACTTATTGTCGATATTTTTGATACTCCAACGGATGGTAGCCTTGTCATTACGGAAGGTAGTTTGTTATCAAGAGTTTTGTTACTCCAATGGATGGTAGCCTTGTCATTACGTAAGATAGTCTGTAGTCTAGATTTTTGTTATTCCAATGGATTATAGCCTTGTCATTAAGGAAGGTAGTTTGTTGTTCAGATTTTTGTTACTCCAATGGATTGTAGCCTTGTCATTATGGAAGGTAGTCTGTTGTCGAGATTTTTGTTATTCCATTGGATGGTAGCCTTGTTATTACGGAAGGTAGTTATTGTCGATATTTTTGATACTCCAATGGATGGTAGCCTTGTCATTACGGAAGGTAGTCTGTTATCAAGATTTTTGTTACCCCAATGGATGGTAGCCTTGTAATTATGGAAGGTAGTTTGTTGTTGAGATTTCTGTTACTCCAATGGATTATAGCCTTGTCATTATGGAAGGTAGTCTGTTGTTCAGATTTTTGTTACTCCAATGGATGGTAGCCTTGTCATTTTGGAAGGTAGTCTTTTGTCGAGATTTTTGTTATTCCATTGGATGGTAGCCTTGTCATTATTGAAGGTAGTCTGTTGTCGATATCTTTGTTACTCCAATGGATGATAGCCTTGTCATTATGCAAGGTAGTCTGTTGTTCATATTTTTGTTACTCCAATGGATGGTAGCCTTGTAATTATGGAAGGTAGTCTATTGTCAAGATTTTTGTTATTCCAATGGATGGTTGCCTTAACATTATGGAAGGTAGTTTTTTATCGAGATTTTTGTTACTCCAATGGATGGTAGCCTTGTCATTATGGAAGGTAGTCTATTGTCGAGATTTTTGTTATTCCAATGGATGGTAACCTTATCATTATTGAAGGTAGTCTTTTGTCGAGATTTTTGTTACTCCAATGGATGGTAGCCTTGTCATTATTGAAGGTAGTCTGTTGTCGATATCTTTGTTACTCCAATGGATGATAGCCTTGTCATTATGCAAGGTAGTTTGTTGTTTAGATTTTTGTTACTCCAATGGATGGTAGCCTTGTCACATTGGAAGGTAGTATTTTGTGGAGATTTTTATTACTCCAATGGATGGTAGCCTTGTCATTATTGAAGGTAGTTTGTTATCGATATCTTTGTTACTCCAATGGATGATAGCCTTGTCATTATGTAAGGTAGTCTATTGTCGAGATTTTTTTTACTCCAATGGATGGTAGCCTTGTCATTATGGAAGGTAGTCTGTTGTCGAGATTTCTGTTACCCCAATGGATGGTAGCCTTGTAATTATGCAAGGTAGTGTATTGTTCAGATTTTTGTTACTCCAATGGATTGTAGCATTGTCATTATGGAAGGTAGTCTGTTGTCGAGATTTTTGTTATTCCATTGGATGGTAGCCTTGTCATTATGGAAGGCACTTATTGTCGATATTTTTGATACTCCAATGGATGGTAGCCTTGTCATTACGAAAGGTAGTTTGTTATCAAGATTTTTGTAACCCCAATGGATGGTAGCCTTGTAATTATGGAAGGTAGTCTGTTGTTGAGATTTCTATTACTCCAATGGATTGTAGCCTTGTCATTATGGAAGGTAGTCTTTTGTTCATATTTTTGTTACTCCAATGGATGGTAGCCTTGTCATTATGGAAGGTAGTCTTTTGTCGAGATTTTTGTTATTCCATTGGATGGTAGCCTTGTCATTATTGAAGGTAGTCTGTTGTCGATATCTTTGTTACTCCAATGGATGATAGCCTTGTCATTATGCAAAGTAGTCTGTTGTTCAAATTTTTGTTACTCTAATGGATGGTAGCCTTGTCTTTATGGAAGGTAGTCTGTTGTCGATATTTTTGTTACTCCAATGAATTGTAGCCTTGTCAATATGGAAGGTAGTCTGTCGTTAAGATTTTTGTTACTCCAATGGATTATAGCCTTGTCTATATGGAAGGTAGTCTGTTGTTCAGATTTTTGTTACTCCAATGGATTGTAGCCTTGTCATTATGGAAGGTAGTCTGTTGTCGAGATTTTTGTTATTACATTGGATGGTAGCCTAGTCATTACGGAAGGCACTTATTATCCATATTTTTGATACTCCAATGGATGGTAGCCTTGTCATTACGGAAGGTAGTCTGTTATCAAGATTTTTGTTACCCCAATGGATGGTAGCCTTGTAATTATGGAAGGTAGTCTGTTGTTGAGATTTCTGTTAATCCAATGGATTTTAGCCATGTCATTATGGAAGGTAGTCTGTTTTTCAGATTTTTGTTACTCTAATGGATGGTAGTTTTGTCATTATGGAAGGTAGTCTGTTGTCGAGAATTTTTTTATTCCATTGGATGGTAGCCTTTTTATTATGGAAGGTAGTCTGTTGACGAGATTTTTGTTATTCCAATGGATGTTAACCTTGTCATTATGGAAGGTAGTTTTTTGTCAAGATTTTTGTTACTCCAATGGATGCTAGCCTTGTCATTATTGAAGGTAGTCTGTTGTCGATATCTTTGTTACTCCAATGGATGATAGCCTTGTCATTATGCAAGGTAGTCTGTTGTTCAGATTTTTGTTACCCAAATGGATGGTAGCCTTGTCATTATGGAAGGTAGTATTTTATCGATATTTTTGTTACTCCAATGGATGGTATCCTTGTCATTATTGAAGGTAGTCTATTGTCGATATCTTTGTTACTCCAATGGATGATAGCCTTGTCATTATGAAAGGTAGTCCGCTGTCGATATTTTTTTACTCCAATGGATGGTAGCCCTGTCATTGTGGAAGGTAGTCTGTTGTCGAGATTTTTGTTACTCCAATGGATGGTAGCCTTGTAATTATGGAAGTTATTTTGTCATTGAGATTTTTGTTACTCCAATGGATTGTAGCCTTGTCATTATGCAAGGTAGTCTGTTGTTCAGATTTTTGTTACTCCAATGGATGGTAGCCTTGTCATTATGGAAGGTAGTCTATTGTCAAGATTTTTGTTATTCCAATGGATGATTGCCTTATCATTATGGAAGGTAGTTTTTTATGGAGATTTTTGTTACTCCAATGGATGGTAGCCTTGTCATTATTTAAGGTAGTCTATTCTCGATATCTTTGTTATTCCAATGGATGTTAACCTTGTCATTATAGAAGGTAGTCTTTTGTCGAGATTTTTTTTACTCCAATGGATGGTAGCCTTGTCATTATTGAAGGTAGTCTGTTGTCGATATCTTTGTTACTCCAATGGATGATAGCCTTGTCATTATGCAAGGTAGTCTGTTGTCGAGATTTTTGTTACTCCAATGGATGGTAGCCTTGTCATTATGGAAGGTAGTATGTTGTCGATATTTTTGTTACTCCAATGGATGGTAGCCTTGTCATTATTGAAGGTAGTCTATTGTCGATATCTTTGTTACTCCAATGGATGATAGCCTTGTCATTATGGAAGGTAGTCAGTTGTCGATATTTTTTTTACTCCAATGGATGGTAGCCCTGTCATTATGGAAGCTAGTCTGTTGTCGAGATTTTTGTTACTCCAATGGATGGTAGCCTTGTCATTATGGAAGGTAGTTTGTCGTTGTGAATTTTGTTACTCCAATGGATGGTAGCCTTGTCATTCTGGAAGATAGTCTGTTGTTCAGATTTTTGTTATTCCAATGGATGGTAACCTTGTCAGTATGGAAGGTAGTCTTTTGTCGAGATTTTTGTTACTCCAATTGATGGTAGCCTTGTCATTATTTAAGGTAGTCTATTCTCGATATCTTTGTTACTCCAATGGATGATAGCCTTGTCATTATGGAAGGTAGTCAGTTGTCGATATTTTTTTTACTCCAATGGATGGTAGCCCTGTCATTATGGAAGGTAGTCTGTTGTCGAGATTTTTGTTACTCCAATGGATGGTAGCCTTGTCATTATGGAAGGTAGTTTGTCGTTGTGAATTTTGTTACTCCAATGGATGGTAGCCTTGTCATTCTGGAAGATAGTCTGTTGTTGAGATTTTTGTTATTCCAATGGATGGTAACCTTGTCAGTATGGAAGCTAGTCTTTTGTCGAGATTTTTGTTACTCCAATTGATGATAGCCTTGTCATTATTTAAGGTAGTCTATTCTCGATATATTTGTTACTCCAATGGATGATAGCCTTGTCCTTATGCAATGTAGTCTGTTGTTCAGATTTTTGTTACTCCAATGGATGGTAGCCTTGTCATTATGGAAGGTAGTTTTTTATCGAGATTTTTGTTACTCCAATGGATGGTAGCCTTGTCATTATGGAAGGTAGTCTATTGTCGAGATTTTTGTTATTCCAATGGATGGTAACCTTATCATTATTGAAGGTAGTCTTTTGTCGAGATTTTTGTTACTCCAATGGATGGTAGCCTTGTCATTATTGAAGGTAGCCTGTTGTCGATATCTTTGTTACTCCAATGGATGATAGCCTTGTCATTATGCAAGGTAGTTTGTTGTTTAGATTTTTGTTACTCCAATGGATGGTTGCCTTGTCACATTGGAAGGTAGTATTTTGTGGAGATTTTTGTTACTCCAATGGATGGTAGCCTTGTCATTATTGAAGGTAGTCTGTTATCGATATCTTTGTTACTGCAATGGATGATAGCCTTGTAATTATGTAAGGTAGTCTATTGTCGAGATTTTTTTTACTCCAATGGATGGTAGCCTTGTCATTATGGAAGGTAGTCTGTTGTCGAGATTTTTGTTACCCCAATGGATGGTAGCCTTGTAATTATGCAAGGTAGTCTGTTGTTCAAATTTTTGTTACTCCAATGGATTGTAGCCTTGTCATTATGGAAGGTAGTCTGTTGTCGAGATTTTTGTTATTCCATTGGATGGTAGCCTTGTCATTACGAAAGGCACTTATTGTCGATATTTTTGATACTCCAATGGATGGTAGCCTTGTCATTACGGAAGGTAGTTTGTTATCAAGATTTTTGTTACCCCAATGGATGGTAGCCTTGTAATTATGGAAAGTAGTCTGTTGTTGAGATTTCTGTTACTCCAATGGATTGTAGCCATGTCATTATGTAAGGTAGTCTGTTGTTCAGATTTTTGTTACTCCAATGGATGGTAGCCTTGTCATTATGGAAGATAGTCTATAGTCGAGATTTTTTTTATTCCAATGGATGGTAACCTTAACAGTATGGAAGGTAGTCTTTTGTCGAGATTTTTGTTACTCCAATGGATGGTCGCCTTGTCATTATTGAAGGTAGTCTGTTGTCGAGATTTTTGTTATTCCAATGGATGGTAGCCTTGTCATTATGGAAGGTAGTCTGTTGTCGAGATTTTTGTTACCCCAATGGATGGTAGCCTTGTAATTATGGAAAGTAGTTTGTTGTCGAGATTTTTGTTACTCCAATTGATGGTAGCCTTGTAATTATGGAAGGTAGTCGGTCGTTGAGAATTCTGTTACTCCAATGGATTTTAGCCTTGTCATTATGTAAGGTAGTCTGTTGTTCATATTTTTGTTACTCCAATGGATGTTAGCCTTGTCATTATGGAAGGTAGTCTGTTGTTGATATTTTTGTTATTCTAATGGATGGTAACCTTGTCATTATGGAAGGTAGTCTTTTGTCGAGATTTTTTTTACTCCATTAGATGGTAGCCTTGTCATTATTGAAGGTACTCTGTTGTCGATATCTTTGTTACTCCAATGGATGATAGCCTTGTAATTATGCAAGGTAGTCTGTTGTTCATATTTTTGTTACTCTAATGGATGATAGCCTTGTCTTTATGGAAGGTAGTCTGTTGTCGATATTTTTGTTACTCCAATGAATGGTAGCCTTGTCAATATGGAAGGTAGTCTGTCGTTAAGATTTTTGTTACTCCAATGGATTATATCATTGTCATTATGGAAGGTAGTCTGTTGTTCAGATTTTTGTTACTCCAACAAATTGTAGCCTTGTCATTATGGAAGGTAGTCTGTTGTCGAGATTTTTGTTATTCCATTGGATGGTAGCCTTGTCATTACGGAAGGCACTTATTGTCGATATTTTTGATACTCCAATGGATGGTAGCCTTGTCATTATGGAAGGTAGTCTGTTATCAAGATATTTGTTACCCCAATGGATGGTAGCCTTGTAATTATGGAAGGTAGTCTGTTGTTGAGATTTCTGTTACTCCAATGGATTGTAGCCTTGTCATTATGAAAGGTAGTCTGTAGTTTATATTTTTGTTACTCCAATGGATGGTAGCCTTGTCATTATGGAAGGTAGTCTGTTGTCGAGAATTTTTTTATTCCTTTGGATGGTAGCCTTTTTATTATGGAAGGTAGTCTGTTGACGAGATTTTTGTTATTCCAATGGATCTTAACCTTGTCATTATGGAAGGTAGTCTTTTGTCGAGATTTTTGTTACTCCATTGGATGGTAGCCTTGTCATTATTGAAGGTAGTCTGTTGTCAATATCTTTGTTACTCCAAGGGATGATAGCCTTGTCATTATGCAAGGTAGTCTGTTGTTCAGATTTTTGTTACTCCAATGGATGGTAGCCTTGTCATTATGGAAGGTAGTATTTTGCCGATATTTTTGTTACTCCAATGGATGGTAGCCTTGTCATTATTGAAGGTAGTCTGTTGTCGATATCTTTGTTACTCCAATGGATGAGAGCCTTGTCATTATGGAAGGTAGTTAGTTGTCGATATTTTTTTTACTCCATTGGATGGCAGCCCTGTCATTATGGAAGGTAGTCTGTTGTCGAGATTTTTGTTACTACAATAGATGGTAGCCTTATCATTATGGAAGATAGTTTGTCGTTGAAATTTTTGTTACTCCAATGGATTGTAGCCTTGTCATTATGTAAGGTAGTTTGTTGTTCAGATTTTTGTTACTCTAATGGATGGTAGCCATGTCATTCTGGAAGAAAGTCTGTTGTCCAGATTTTTGTTATTCCAATGGATGGTAACCTTGTCAGTATGGAAGGCAGTCTTTTGTCGAGATTTTTGTTACTCCAATTGATGGTAGCCTTGTAATTATTTAAGGTAGTCTATTCTCGATATCTTTGTTACTCCAATGGATGATAGCCTTGTCATTATGCAAGGTAGTCTGTTGTTCAGATTTTAGTTACTCCAATGGATGGTAGCCTTGTCATTATGGAAGGTAGTCTATTGTCAAGATTTTTGGTATTCCAATGGATGGTTGCCTTATCATTATGGAAGGTAGTTTTTTATCGAGATTTTTGTTACTCCAATGGATGGTATCCTTGTCATTATGGAAGGTAGTCTATTGTCGAGATTTTTGTTACTCTAATGGATGGTAGCCTTATCATTATTGAAGGTAGTCTGTTGTCGATATCTTTGTTACTTCAATGGATGATAGCCTTGTCATTATGCAAGGTAGTTTGTTGTTTAGATTTTTGTTACTCCAATGGATGGTATCCTAGTCACATTGGAAGGTAGTATTTTGTGGAGATTTTTGTTACTCCAATGGATGGTAGCCTTGTCACATTGGAAGGTAGTATTTTGTGGAGATTTTTGTTACTCCAATGAATGGTAGCCTTGTCATTATTGAAGGTAGTCTGTTATCGATATCTTTGTTACTCCAATGGATGATAGCCTTGTCATTATGTAAGGTAGTCTATTGTCGAGATTTTTTTTACTCCAAAGGATGGTAGCGTTGTCATTATGAAAGGTAGTCTGTTGTCGAGATTTTTGTTACCCCAATGGATGGTAGCCTTGTAATTATGAAAGGTAGTCTGTTGTCGATATTTTTGTTACTCCAATGGATGGTAACCTTGTCATTATGGAAGGTAGTCTGTCAGTGAGATTTCTGTTACTCCAATGGATTGTAGCCTTGTCATTATGTAAGGTAGTCTGTTTTTCAGATTTTTGTTACTCCAATGGATGGTAGCCTTGTCATTACGGAAGATAGTGTGTAGTCGAGATTTTTGTTATTCCAATGGATGGTAACCTTGTTAGTATTGAAGGTAGTCTTTTGTCGAGATTTTTGTTACTCCAATGGATGGTAGCCTTGTCATTATTGAAGGTAGTCTGTTGTCGATATCTTTGTTACTCCAATGGATGATAGCCTTGTCATTATGGAAGGTAGTCTGTTGACCAAATTTTTGTTACTCCAATGGATGGAAGCCTTGTCATTATGGAAGGTACTCTGTTGTCGAGATTTTTGTTACCCCAATGGATGCTAGCCTTGTAATTATGGAAGGTAGTTTGTTGTCGATATTTTTGTTACTCCAATGGATGGTAGCCTTGTCATTATGGAAGGTAGTCGGTCGTTGAGAATTCTGTTACTCCAATGGATTTTAGCCTTGTCATTATGTAAGGTAGTCTGTTCTTCAGATTTTTGTTACTCAAATTGATGTTAGCCTTGTCATTATAGAAGGTAGTCTGTTGTTCATATTTTTCTTACTCTAATGGATGGTAGCCTTGTCTTTATGGAAGGTAGTTTGTTGTCGATATTTTTGTTACTCCAATGAATGGAGCCTTGTCAATATGGAAGGTAGTCTGTCGTTAAGATTTTTGTTACTCCAATGGATTATAGCCTTGTCATTATGGAAGGTAGTCTGTTGTTCAGATTTTTGTTACTCCAATGGATTATATCCTAGTCATTATGGAAGGTAGTCTGTTGTCGAGATTTTTGTTATTCAATTGGATGGAAACCTTGTCATTACGGAAGGCACTTATTGTCGATATTTTTGATACTACAATGGATGGTAGCCTTGTCATTACGGAAGGTAGTCTGTTATCAAGATTTTTGTTACCCCAATGGATGGTAGCCTTGTAACTATGGAAGGTAGTCTGTTGTTGAGATTTCTGTTAATCCAATGGTTTGTAGCCTTGTCATTATGGAAGGTACTCTGTTGTTCAGATTTTTGTTACTCCAATGGATTGTAGCCTTGTCATTATGGAAGGTAGTCTGTTGTCGAGAATTTTTTATTCCATTGGATGGTAGCCTTTTTATTATGGAAGGTAGTCTGTTGACCAGATTTTTGTTACTCCAATGGATGGAAGCCTTGTCATTATGGAAGGTAGTCTGTTGTCGAGATTTTTGTTACCCCAATGGATGCTAGCCTTGTAATTATGGAAGGTAGTTTATTGTCGATATTTTTGTTACTCCAATGGATGGTAGCCTTGTCATTATGGAAGGTAGTCGGTCGTTGAGAATTCTGTTACTCCAATGGATTTTAGCCTTGTCATTATGTAAGGTAGTCTGTTGTTCAGATTTTTGTTACTCCAATTGATGTTAGCCTTGTCATTATGCAAGGTAGTCTGTTGTTCAGATTTTTCTTTCTCAAATGGATGGTAGCCTTGTCTTTATGGAAGGTAGTCTGTTGTTGATATTTTTGTTACTCCAATGAATGGTAGCCTTGTCAATATGGAAGGTAGTCTGTCGTTAATATTTTTGTTACTCCAATGGATTATAGCCTTGTCATTATGGAAGGTAGTCTGTTGTTCAGATTTTTGTTACTCCAATGGATTGTAGCCTTGTCATTATGGAAGGTAGTTTGTTGTCGAGATTTTTGTTATTCAATTGGATGGTAACCTTGTCATTACGGAAGGCACTTATTGTCGATATTTTTGATACTACAATGGATGGTAGCCTTGTCATTACGGAAGGTAATCTGTTATCAAGATTTTTGTTACCCCAATGGATGGTACCCTTGTAATTATGGAAGGTAGTCTGTTGTTGAGATTTCTGTTACTCCAATGGATTGTAGCCTTGTCATTATGGAAGGTAGTTTGTTGTTCAAATTTTTGTTACTCCAATGGATGGTAGCCTTGTCATTATGTAAGGTAGTCTATTGTCGAGATTTTTTTTACTCCAAAGGATGGTAGCCTTGTCATTATGAAAGGTAGTCTGTTGTCGAGATTTTTGTTACCCTAATGGATGGTAGCCTTGTAATTATGAAAGGTAGTCTGTTGTCGATATTTTTGTTACTCCAATGGATGGTAACCTTGTCATTATGGAAGGTAGTCTGTCAGTGAGATTTTTGTTACTCCAATGGATTGTAGCCTTGTCATTATGTAAGGTAGTCTGTTTTTCAGATTTTTGTTACTCCAATGGATGGTAGCCTTGTCATTACGGAAGATAGTGTGTAGTCGAGATTTTTGTTATTCCAATGGATGGTAACCTTGTCAGTATTGAAGGTAGTCTTTTGTCGAGATTTTTGTTACTCCAATAGATGGTAGCCTTGTCATTATTGAAGGTAGTTTGTTGTCGATATCTTTGTTACTCCAATGGATGATAGCCTTGTCATTATGGAAGGTAGTCTGTTGACCAGATTTTTGTTAATCCAATGGATGGAAGCCTTGTCATTATGGAAGGTACTCTGTTGTCGAGATTTTTGTTACCCCAATGGATGCTAGCCTTGTAATTATGGAAGGTAGTTTGTTGTCGATATTTTTGTTACTCCAATGGATGGTAGCCTTGTCATTATGGAAGGTAGTCGGTCGTTGAGAAATCTGTTACTCCAATGGATTTTAGCCTTGTCATTATGTAAGGTAGTCTGTTGTTCAGATTTTTGTTACTCCAATTGATGTTAGCCTTGTCATTATAGAAGTTAGTCTGTTGTTCATATTTTTCTTACTCTAATGGATGGTAGCCTTGTCTTTATGGAAGGTAGTCTGTTGTCGATATTTTTGTTACTCCAATGAATGGTAGCCTTGTCAATATGGAAGGTAGTCTGTCGTTAAGATTTTTGTTACTCCAATGGATTATAGCCTTGTCATTATGGAAGGTAGTCTGTTGTTCAGATTTTTGTTACTCCAATGGATTATAGCCTAGTCATTATGGAAGGTAGTCTGTTGTCGAGATTTTTGTTATTCAATTGGATGGAAACCTTGTCATTACGAAAGGCACTTATTGTCGATATTTTTGATACTACAATGGATGGTAGCCTTGTCATTACGGAAGGTAGTCTGTTATCAAGATTTTTGTTACCCCAATGGATGGTAGCCATGTAATTATGGAAGGTAGTCTATTGTTGAGATTTTTGTTAATCCAATGGATTGTAGCCTTGTCATTATGGAAGGTAGTCTGTTGTTCAGATTTTTGTTACTCCAATGGATGGTAGCCTTGTCATTATGGAAGGTAGTCTGTTGTCGAGAATTTTTTATTCCATTGGATGGTAGCCTTTTTATTATGGAAGGTAGTCTGTTGACCAGAGTTTTGTTACTCCAATGGATGGAAGCCTTGTCATTATGGAAGGTAGTATGTTGTCGAGATTTTTGTTACCCCAATGGATGCTAGCCTTGTAATTATGGAAGGTAGTTTGTTGTCGATATTTTTGTTACTCCAATGGATGGTAGCCTTGTCATTATGGAAGGTAGTCGGTCGTTGAGAATTCTGTTACTCCAATGGATTTTAGCCTTGTCATTATGTAAGGTAGTCTGTTGTTCAGATTTTTGTTACTCCAATTGATGTTAGCCTTGTCATTATGCAAGGTAGTCTGTTATTCAGATTTTTCTTTCTCTAATGGATGGTAGCCTTGTCTTTATGGAAGGTAGTCTGCTGTTGATATTTTTGTTACTCCAAAGAATGGTAGCCTTGTCAATATGGAAGGTAGTCTGTCGTTAATATTTTTGTTACTCCAATGGATTATAGCCTTGTCATTATGGAAGGTAGTCTGTTGTTCAGATTTTTGTTACTCCAATGGATTGTAGCCTTGTCATTATGGAAGGTAGTCTATTGTCGAGATTTTTGTTATTCAATTGGATGGTAGCCTTGTCATTACGGAAGGCACTTATTGTCGATATTTTTGAGACTACAATGGATGGTAGCCTTGTCATTACGGAAGGTAGTCTATTATCAAGATTTTTGTTACCCCAATGGATGGTAGCCTTGTAATTATGGAAGGTAGTCTGTTGTTGAGATTTTTGTTACTCCAATGGATTGTAGCCTTGTCATTATGGAAGGTAGTTTGTTGTTCAGATTTTTGTTACTCCAATGGATGGTAGCCTTGTAATTATGGAAGGTAGTCTGTTGTCGAGAGTTTTTTTATTCCATTGGATGGTAGCCTTTTTATTATGGAAGGTAGTCTGTTGACCAGATTTTGTTTACTCCAATGGATGGAAGCCTTGTCATTATGGAAGGTAGTCTGTTGTCGAGATTTTTGTTACCCCAATGGATGCTAGCCTTGTAATTATGGAAGGTAGTTTGTTGTCGATATTTTTGTTACTCCAATGGATGGTAGCCTTGTCATTATGGAAGGTAGTCGGTCGTTGTGAATTCTGTTACTCCAATGGATTTTAGCCTTGTCATTATGTAAGGTAGTCTGTTGTTCAGATTTTTGTTACTCCAATTGATGTTAGCCTAGTCATTATAGAAGGTAGTATGTTGTTCAGATTTTTCTTACTCTAATGGATGGTAGCCTTGTCTTTATGGAAGGTAGTCTGTTGTCGATATTTTTGTTACGCCAATGAATGGTAGCCTTGTCAATATGGAAGGTAGTTTGTCGTTAAGATTTTTTTTACTCCAATGGATTATAGCCTTGTCATTATGGAAGGTAGTCTGTTGTTCAGATTTTTGTTACTCCAATGGATTGTAGCCTTGTCATTATGGAAGGTAGTCTGTTGTCGAGATTTTTGTTATTCAATTGGATGGTAACCTTGTCATTACGGAAGGCACTTATTGTCGATATTTTTGATACTACAATGGATGGTAGCCTTGTCATTACGGAAGGTAGTCTGTTATCAAGATTTTTGTTACCCCAATGGATGGTAGCCTTGTAATTATGGAAGGTAGTCTGTTGTTGAGATTTCTGTTAATCCAATGGATTGTAGCCTTGTCATTATAAAAGGTAGTCTGTTGTTCAGATTTTTGTTACTCCAATGGATGGTAGCCTTGTCATTATGGAAGTGAGTCTCTTGTCGAGAATTTTTTTATTCCATTAGATGGTAGCCCTTTTATTATGGAAGGTAGTCTGTTGACCAGATTTTTGTTACTCCAATGGATGGAAGCCTTGTCATTATGGAAGGTAGTCTGTTGTCGAGAATTTTGTTACCCCAATGGATGCTAGCCTTGTAATTATGGAAGGTAGTTTGTTGTCGATATTTTTGTTACTCTAATGGATGGTAGCCTTGTCATTATGGAAGGTAGTCGGTCGTTGAGAATTCTGTTACTCCAATGGATTTTAGCCTTGTCATTATGTAAGGTAGTTTGTTGTTCAGATTTTTGTTACTCCAATTGATGTTAGCCTTGTCATTATAGAAGGTAGTCTGTTGTTCAGATTTTTCTTACTCTAATGGATGGTAGCCTTGTCTTTATGGAAGGTAGTCTGTTGTCGATATTTTTGTTACTCCAATGAATTGTAGCCTTGTCAATATGGAAGGTAGTCTGTCATTAAGATTTTTGTTACTCCAATGGATTATAGCCTTGTCATTATGGAAGGTAGTCTGTTGTTCAGATTTTTGTTACTCCAATGGATTGTAGCCTTGTCATTATGGAAGGTAGTCTGTTGTCGAGATTTTTGTTATTCAATTGGATGGTAACATTGTCATTACGGAAGGCACTTATTGTCGTTATTTTTGATACTACAATGGATGGTAGCCTTGTCATTATGAAAGGTAGTATGTTATCAAGATGTTTGTTACCCCAATGGATGGTAGCCTTGTAATTATGGATGGTAGTCTGTTGTTGAGATTTCTGTTAATCCAACGGATTGTAGCCTTGTCATTATGGAAGGTAGTCTGTTGTTCAGATTTTTGTTACTCCAATGGATGGTAGCCTTGTCATTATGGAAGGTAGTCTGTTGTCGAGAATTTTTTTATTCCATTGGATGGTAGCCTTTTTATTATAGAAGGTAGTCTGTTGACTAGATTTTTGTTACTCCAATGGATGGAAGCCTTGTCATTATGGAAGGTAGTTTGTTGTCGAGATTTTTGTTACCCCAATGGATGCTAGCCTTGTAATTATGGAAGGTAGTTTGTTGTCGATATTTTTGTTACTCCAATGGATGGTAGCCTTGTCATTATTGAAGGTAGTCGGTCGTTGAGAATTCTGTTACTCCAATGGATTTTAGCCTTGTCATTATGTAAGGTAGTCTGTTGTTCAGATTTTGGTTACTCCAATTGATGTTAGCCTTGTCATTATAGAAGGTAGTTTGTTGTTCAGATTTTTCTTACTCTAATGGATGGTAGCCTTGTCTTTATGGAAGGTAGTCTGTTGTCGATATTTTTGTTACTCCAATGAATGGTAGCCTTGTAAATATGGAAGGTAGTCTGTCATTAAGATTTTTGTTAATCCAACGGATTATAGCCTTGTCATTATGGAAGGTAGTCTGTTGTTCAGATTTTTATTACTCCAATGGATTGTAGCCTTGTCATTATGGAAGGTAGTCTGTTGTCGAGATTTTTGTTATTCAATTGGATGGTAACCTTGTCATTACGGAAGGCACTTATTGTCGATATTTTTAATACTACAATGGATGGTAGCCTTTTCATTACGGAAGGTAGTCTGTTATCAAGATTTTTGTTACCCCAATGGATGGTAGCCTTGTAATTATGGATGGTAGTCTGTTGTTGAGATTTCTGTTAATCCAATGGATTGTAGCCTTGTCATTATGGAAGGTAGTCTGTTGTTCAGATTTTTGTTACTCCAATGGATGGTAGCCTTGTCATTATGGAAGGTAGTCTATTGTCGAGAATTTTTTTATTCCATTGGATGGTAGCCTTTTTATTATGGAAGGTAGTCTGTTGACAAGATTTTTGTTACTCCAATGGTTGGAAGCCTTGTCATTATGGAAGGTAGTCTGTTGTCGAGATTTTTGTTACCCCAATGGATGCTAGCCTTGTAATTATGGAAGGTAGTTTGTTGTCGATATTTTTGTTACTCCAATTGATGGTAGCCT
This sequence comes from Vicia faba, assembly GCA_948472305.1. Lineage (NCBI taxonomy): Eukaryota > Viridiplantae > Streptophyta > Magnoliopsida > Fabales > Fabaceae > Vicia > Vicia faba. The sequence continues at coordinate 851,680,780 of OX451739.1, forward strand.
TGTCATTATGGAAGGTAGTCGGTCGTTGAGAATTCTATTACTCCAATGGATTTTAGCCTTGTCATTATGTAAGGTAGTCTGTTGTTCAGATTTTTGTTACTCCAATTGATGTTAGCCTTGTCATTATAGAAGGTAGTCTGTTGTTCATATTTTTCTTACTCTAATGGATGGTAGCCTTGTCTTTATGGAAGGTAGTCTGTTGTCGATATTTTTGTTACTCCAATGAATGGTAGCCTTGTCAATATGGAAGGTAGTCTGTCGTTAAGATTTTTGTTACTCCAATGGATTATAGCCTTGTCATTATGGAAGGTAGTCTGTTGTTCAGATTTTTGTTACTCCAATGGATTATAGCCTAGTCATTATGGAAGGTAGTCTGTTGTCGAGATTTTTGTTATTCAATTGGATGGAAACCTTGTCATTACGAAAGGCACTTATTGTCGATATTTTTGATACTACAATGGATGGTAGCCTTGTCATTACGGAAGGTAGTCTGTTATCAAGATTTTTGTTACCCCAATGGATGGTAGCCATGTAATTATGGAAGGTAGTCTATTGTTGAGATTTTTGTTAATCCAATGGATTGTAGCCTTGTCATTATGGAAGGTAGTCTGTTGTTCAGATTTTTGTTACTCCAATGGATGGTAGCCTTGTCATTATGGAAGGTAGTCTGTTGTCGAGAATTTTTTATTCCATTGGATGGTAGCCTTTTTATTATGGAAGGTAGTCTGTTGACCAGAGTTTTGTTACTCCAATGGATGGAAGCCTTGTCATTATGGAAGGTAGTATGTTGTCGAGATTTTTGTTACCCCAATGGATGCTAGCCTTGTAATTATGGAAGGTAGTTTGTTGTCGATATTTTTGTTACTCCAATGGATGGTAGCCTTGTCATTATGGAAGGTAGTCGGTCGTTGAGAATTCTGTTACTCCAATGGATTTTAGCCTTGTCATTATGTAAGGTAGTCTGTTGTTCAGATTTTTGTTACTCCAATTGATGTTAGCCTTGTCATTATGCAAGGTAGTCTGTTATTCAGATTTTTCTTTCTCTAATGGATGGTAGCCTTGTCTTTATGGAAGGTAGTCTGCTGTTGATATTTTTGTTACTCCAAAGAATGGTAGCCTTGTCAATATGGAAGGTAGTCTGTCGTTAATATTTTTGTTACTCCAATGGATTATAGCCTTGTCATTATGGAAGGTAGTCTGTTGTTCAGATTTTTGTTACTCCAATGGATTGTAGCCTTGTCATTATGGAAGGTAGTCTATTGTCGAGATTTTTGTTATTCAATTGGATGGTAGCCTTGTCATTACGGAAGGCACTTATTGTCGATATTTTTGAGACTACAATGGATGGTAGCCTTGTCATTACGGAAGGTAGTCTATTATCAAGATTTTTGTTACCCCAATGGATGGTAGCCTTGTAATTATGGAAGGTAGTCTGTTGTTGAGATTTTTGTTACTCCAATGGATTGTAGCCTTGTCATTATGGAAGGTAGTTTGTTGTTCAGATTTTTGTTACTCCAATGGATGGTAGCCTTGTAATTATGGAAGGTAGTCTGTTGTCGAGAGTTTTTTTATTCCATTGGATGGTAGCCTTTTTATTATGGAAGGTAGTCTGTTGACCAGATTTTGTTTACTCCAATGGATGGAAGCCTTGTCATTATGGAAGGTAGTCTGTTGTCGAGATTTTTGTTACCCCAATGGATGCTAGCCTTGTAATTATGGAAGGTAGTTTGTTGTCGATATTTTTGTTACTCCAATGGATGGTAGCCTTGTCATTATGGAAGGTAGTCGGTCGTTGTGAATTCTGTTACTCCAATGGATTTTAGCCTTGTCATTATGTAAGGTAGTCTGTTGTTCAGATTTTTGTTACTCCAATTGATGTTAGCCTAGTCATTATAGAAGGTAGTATGTTGTTCAGATTTTTCTTACTCTAATGGATGGTAGCCTTGTCTTTATGGAAGGTAGTCTGTTGTCGATATTTTTGTTACGCCAATGAATGGTAGCCTTGTCAATATGGAAGGTAGTTTGTCGTTAAGATTTTTTTTACTCCAATGGATTATAGCCTTGTCATTATGGAAGGTAGTCTGTTGTTCAGATTTTTGTTACTCCAATGGATTGTAGCCTTGTCATTATGGAAGGTAGTCTGTTGTCGAGATTTTTGTTATTCAATTGGATGGTAACCTTGTCATTACGGAAGGCACTTATTGTCGATATTTTTGATACTACAATGGATGGTAGCCTTGTCATTACGGAAGGTAGTCTGTTATCAAGATTTTTGTTACCCCAATGGATGGTAGCCTTGTAATTATGGAAGGTAGTCTGTTGTTGAGATTTCTGTTAATCCAATGGATTGTAGCCTTGTCATTATAAAAGGTAGTCTGTTGTTCAGATTTTTGTTACTCCAATGGATGGTAGCCTTGTCATTATGGAAGTGAGTCTCTTGTCGAGAATTTTTTTATTCCATTAGATGGTAGCCCTTTTATTATGGAAGGTAGTCTGTTGACCAGATTTTTGTTACTCCAATGGATGGAAGCCTTGTCATTATGGAAGGTAGTCTGTTGTCGAGAATTTTGTTACCCCAATGGATGCTAGCCTTGTAATTATGGAAGGTAGTTTGTTGTCGATATTTTTGTTACTCTAATGGATGGTAGCCTTGTCATTATGGAAGGTAGTCGGTCGTTGAGAATTCTGTTACTCCAATGGATTTTAGCCTTGTCATTATGTAAGGTAGTTTGTTGTTCAGATTTTTGTTACTCCAATTGATGTTAGCCTTGTCATTATAGAAGGTAGTCTGTTGTTCAGATTTTTCTTACTCTAATGGATGGTAGCCTTGTCTTTATGGAAGGTAGTCTGTTGTCGATATTTTTGTTACTCCAATGAATTGTAGCCTTGTCAATATGGAAGGTAGTCTGTCATTAAGATTTTTGTTACTCCAATGGATTATAGCCTTGTCATTATGGAAGGTAGTCTGTTGTTCAGATTTTTGTTACTCCAATGGATTGTAGCCTTGTCATTATGGAAGGTAGTCTGTTGTCGAGATTTTTGTTATTCAATTGGATGGTAACATTGTCATTACGGAAGGCACTTATTGTCGTTATTTTTGATACTACAATGGATGGTAGCCTTGTCATTATGAAAGGTAGTATGTTATCAAGATGTTTGTTACCCCAATGGATGGTAGCCTTGTAATTATGGATGGTAGTCTGTTGTTGAGATTTCTGTTAATCCAACGGATTGTAGCCTTGTCATTATGGAAGGTAGTCTGTTGTTCAGATTTTTGTTACTCCAATGGATGGTAGCCTTGTCATTATGGAAGGTAGTCTGTTGTCGAGAATTTTTTTATTCCATTGGATGGTAGCCTTTTTATTATAGAAGGTAGTCTGTTGACTAGATTTTTGTTACTCCAATGGATGGAAGCCTTGTCATTATGGAAGGTAGTTTGTTGTCGAGATTTTTGTTACCCCAATGGATGCTAGCCTTGTAATTATGGAAGGTAGTTTGTTGTCGATATTTTTGTTACTCCAATGGATGGTAGCCTTGTCATTATTGAAGGTAGTCGGTCGTTGAGAATTCTGTTACTCCAATGGATTTTAGCCTTGTCATTATGTAAGGTAGTCTGTTGTTCAGATTTTGGTTACTCCAATTGATGTTAGCCTTGTCATTATAGAAGGTAGTTTGTTGTTCAGATTTTTCTTACTCTAATGGATGGTAGCCTTGTCTTTATGGAAGGTAGTCTGTTGTCGATATTTTTGTTACTCCAATGAATGGTAGCCTTGTAAATATGGAAGGTAGTCTGTCATTAAGATTTTTGTTAATCCAACGGATTATAGCCTTGTCATTATGGAAGGTAGTCTGTTGTTCAGATTTTTATTACTCCAATGGATTGTAGCCTTGTCATTATGGAAGGTAGTCTGTTGTCGAGATTTTTGTTATTCAATTGGATGGTAACCTTGTCATTACGGAAGGCACTTATTGTCGATATTTTTAATACTACAATGGATGGTAGCCTTTTCATTACGGAAGGTAGTCTGTTATCAAGATTTTTGTTACCCCAATGGATGGTAGCCTTGTAATTATGGATGGTAGTCTGTTGTTGAGATTTCTGTTAATCCAATGGATTGTAGCCTTGTCATTATGGAAGGTAGTCTGTTGTTCAGATTTTTGTTACTCCAATGGATGGTAGCCTTGTCATTATGGAAGGTAGTCTATTGTCGAGAATTTTTTTATTCCATTGGATGGTAGCCTTTTTATTATGGAAGGTAGTCTGTTGACAAGATTTTTGTTACTCCAATGGTTGGAAGCCTTGTCATTATGGAAGGTAGTCTGTTGTCGAGATTTTTGTTACCCCAATGGATGCTAGCCTTGTAATTATGGAAGGTAGTTTGTTGTCGATATTTTTGTTACTCCAATTGATGGTAGCCTTGTCATTATGGAAGGTAGTCGGTCGTTGAGAATTCTATTACTCCAATGGATTTTAGCCTTGTCATTATGTAAGGTAGTCTGTTGTTCAGATTTTTGTTACTCCAATTGATGTTAGCCTTGTCATTATAGAAGGTAGTCTGTTGTTCAGATTTTTCTTACTCTAATGGATGGTAGCCTTGTCTTTATGGAAGGTAGTCTGTTGTCGATATTTTTGTTACTCCAATGAATGGTAGCCTTGTCAATATGGAAGGTAGTCTGTCGTTAAAATTTTTGTTACTCCAATGGATTATAGCCTTGTCATTATGGAAGGTAGTCTGTTGTTCAGATTTTTGTTACTCCAATGGATTGTAGCCTTGTCATTATGGAAGGTAGTCTGTTGTCGAGATTTTTGTTATTCAATTGGATGGTAACCTTGTCATTACGGAAGGCACTTATTGTCGATATTTTTGATACTACAATGGATGGTAGCCTTGTCATTACGGAAGGTAGTCTGTTATCAAGATTTTTGTTACCCTAATGGATGGTAGCCTTGTAATTATGGAAGGTAGTCTGTTGTTGAGATTTCTGTTACTCCAATGGATTGTAGCCTTGTCATTATGGAAGGTAGTCTGTTGTTCATATTTTTGTTACTCCAATGGATGGTAGCCTTGTCATTATGGAAGGTAGTCTGTTGTTGAGAATTTTTTTATTCCATTGGATGGTAGCCTTTTTATTATGGAAGGTAGTCTGTTGACGAGATTTTTGCTATTCCAATGGATGTTATCCTTGTCATTATGGAAGGTAGTCTTTTGTTGAGATTTTTTTTACTCCAATGGATGGTAGCCTTGTCATTATTGAAGGTAGTCTGTTGTCGATATCTTTGTTACTCCAATGGATGATAGCCTTGTCATTATGCAAGGTAGTCTGTTGTTCAGATTTTGTTACTCCCATGGATGGTTAGCTTGTCGTTATGGAAGCTAGTATTTTGTCGATATTTTTGTTATTCTGATGGATGGTAGCCTTGTCATTTTTTAAGGTAGTCTGTTTTCGATATCTTTGTTACTCCAATAGATGATAGCCTTGTCATTATGGAAGGTAGTTAGTTGTCGATATTTTTTTTACTCCAATGGATGGTAGCCCTGTCATTATGGAAGGTAGTCTGTTGTCGAGATTTTTGTTACTCCAATGGATGGTAGCCTTGTCATTATGGAAGGTAGTTTGTCATTGAGATTTTTGTTACTCCAATGGATTGTAGCCTTGTCATTATGTAAGGTAGTCTGTTGTTCAGATTTTTGTTACTCCAATGGATGGTAGCCATGTCATTCTGGAAGATAGTCTGTTGTCGAGATTTTTGTTATTCCAATGGATGGTAACCTTGTCAGTATGGAAGGTAGTCTTTTGTCGAGGTTTTTGTTACTCCAATTGATGGTAGCCTTGTCATTATTTAAGGTAGTCTATTCTCGATATCTTTGTTACTCCAATGGATGGTAGCCTTGTCATTATGGAAGGTAGTCTATTGTCAAGATTTTTATTATTCCAATGGATGGTTGCCTTATCATTATGGAAGGTAGTTTTTTATCGAGATTTTTGTTACTCCATTGGATGGTAGCCTTGTCATTATGGAAGGTAGTCTATTGTCGAGATTTTTGTTATTCCAATGGATGGTAACCTTATCATTATTGAAGGTAGTCTTTTGTCGAGATTTTTGTTACTCCAATGGATGGTATCCTTGTCATTATGGAAGGTAGTCTGTTGTCGAGATTTTTGTTACCCCAATGGATGGTAGCCTTGTAATTATGGAAGGTAGTTTGTTGTCGAGATTTTTGTTACTCCAATGGATGGTAGCCTTGTCATTATGGAAGGTAGTCGGTCGTTGAGAATTCTGTTACTCCAATGGATTTTAGCCTTCTCATTATGTAAGGTAGTCTGTTATTCAGATTTTTGTTACTCCAATGGATGTTAGCATTGTCATTATGGAAGGTAGTCTGTTGTTGATATTTTTGTTATTCCAATGGATGGTAACCTTGTCATTATGGAAGGTAGTCTTTTGTCGAGATTTTTGTTACTCCATTGAATGGTAGCCTTGTCATTATTAAAGGTAGTCTGTTGTCGATATCTTTGTTACTCCAATGGATGATAGCCTTGTCATTATGCAAGGTAGTCTGTTGTTCAGATTTTTGTTACTCTAATGGATGGTAGCCTTTTCTTTATGGAAGGTAGTCTATTGTCGATATTTTTGTTACTCCAATGAATGGTAGCCTTGTCAATATGGAAGATAGTCTGTCGTTAAGAATTTGGTTACTCCAATGGATTATAGCCTTGTCATTATGGAAGGTAGTCTGTTGTTCAGATTTTTGTTACTCCAATGGATGGTAGCCTTGTCATTATGGAAGGTAGTCTGTTGTCGAGATTTTTGTTATTCCATTGGATGGTAGCCTTGTCATTACGGAAGGCACTTATTGTCGATATTTTTGATACTCCAATGGATGGTAGCCCTGTCATTACGGAAGGTATACTATTGTCAGGATTTTTGTTACCCCAATGGATGGTTGCCTTGTAATTATGGAAGGTAGTCTGTTATCGAGATTTTTGTTACCCTAATGGATGGTAGCCTTGTAATTATGGAAGGTAGTCTGTTGTTGAGATTTCTGTTACTCCAATGGATTGTAGCCTTGTCATTATGGAAGGTAGTCTGTTGTTCAGATTTTTGTTACTCCAATGGATGGTAGCCTTGTCATTATGGAAGGTAGTCTGTTGTTGAGAATTTTTTTATTCCATTGGATGGTAGCCTTTTTATTATGGAAGGTAGTCTGTTGACGAGATTTTTGTTATTCCAATGGATGTTATCCTTGTCATTATGGAAGGTAGTCTTTTGTTGAGATTTTTTTTACTCCAATGGATGGTAGCCTTGTCATTATTGAAGGTAGTCTGTTGTCGATATCTTTGTTACTCCAATGGATGATAGCCTTGTCATTATGCAAGGTAGTCTGTTGTTCAGATTTTGTTACTCCCATGGATGGTTAGCTTGTCGTTATGGAAGCTAGTATTTTGTCGATATTTTTGTTACAATGATGGATGGTAGCCTTGTCATTTTTGAAGGTAGTCTGTTTTCGATATCTTTGTTACTCCAATAGATGATAGCCTTGTCATTATGGAAGGTAGTTAGTTGTCGATATTTTTTTTACTCCAATGGATGGTAGCCCTGTCATTATGGAAGGTAGTCTGTTGTCGAGATTTTTGTTACTCCAATGGATGGTAGCCTTGTCATTATGGAAGGTAGTTTGTCATTGAGATTTTTGTTACTCCAATGGATTGTAGCCTTGTCATTATGTAAGGTAGTCTGTTGTTCAGATTTTTGTTACTCCAATGGATGGTAGCCATGTCATTCTGGAAGATAGTCTGTTGTCGAGATTTTTGTTATTCCAATGGATGGTAACCTTGTCAGTATGGAAGGTAGTCTTTTGTCGAGATTTTTGTTACTCCAATTGATGGTAGCCTTGTCATTATTTAAGGTAGTCTATTCTCGATATCTTTGTTACTCCAATGGATGGTAGCCTTGTCATTATGGAAGGTAGTCTATTGTCAAGATTTTTATTATTCCAATGGATGGTTGCCTTATCATTATGGAAGGTAGTTTTTTATCGAGATTTTTGTTACTCCATTGGATGGTAGCCTTGTCATTATGGAAGGTAGTCTTTTGTCGAGATTTTTGTTACTCCAATGGATGGTAGCCTTGTCATTATTGAAGGTAGTCTGTTGTCGATATCTTTGTTACTCCAATGGATGATAGCCTTGTCATTATGCAAGGTAGTTTGTTGTTCAAATTTTTGTTACTCCAATGGATGGTAGCCTTGTCACATTGGAAGGTAGTATTTTGTGGAGATTTTTGTTACTCCAATGAATGGTAGCCTTGTCATTATTGAAGGTAGTCTATTATCGATATCTTTGTTACTCCGATGGATGATAGCCTTGTCATTATGTAAGGTAGTCTATTGTCGAGATTTATTTTACTCAAATGGATGGTAGCCTTGTCATTATGAAAGGTATTCTGTTTTCGATATTTTTGTTACCCCAATAGATGGTAGCCTTGTAATTATGAAAGGTAGTCTGTTGTCGATATTTTTGTTACTCCAATGGATGGTAGCCTTGTCACATTGGAAGGTAGTATTTTGTTGAGATTTATGTTACTCCAATGGATTGTAGCCTTGTCATTATGTAAGGTAGTATGTTTTTCAGATTTTTGTTACTCCAATGGATGGTAGCTTTGTCATTACGGAAGATAGTGTGTAGTCGAGATATTTGTTATTCCAATGTATGGTAAACTTGTCAGTATGGAAGGTAGTCTTTTATCGAGATTTTTGTTACTCCCATGGATGGTAGCCTTGTCATTATTGAAGGTAGTCTATTATCGATATCTTTGTTACTCTAATGGATGATAGCCTTGTCATTTTGGAAGGTAGTCTGTTGACCAGATTTTTGTTACTCCAATGGATGGTATCCTTGTCATTATGGAAGGTAGTCTGTTGTCGAGATTTTTTTTACCCCAATGGATGGTAGCCTTGTAATTATGGAAGGTAGTTTGTTGTCGAGATTTTTGTTACTCCAATGGATGGTAGCCTTGTCATTATGGAAGGTAGTCGGTCGTTGAGAATTCTGTTACTCCAATGGATTTTAGCCTTCTCATTATGTAAGGTAGTCTGTTATTCAGATTTTTGTTACTCCAATGGATGTTAGCATTGTCATTATGGAAGGTAGTCTGTTGTCGATATCTTTGTTACTCCAATGGATGATAGCCTTGTCATTATGCAAGGTAGTCTGTTGTTCAGATTTTTGTTACTCTAATGGATGGTAGCCTTTTCTTTATGGAAGGTAGTCTATTGTCGATATTTTTGTTACTCCAATGAATGGTAGCCTTGTCAATATGGAAGATAGTCTGTCGTTAAGAATTTGGTTACTCCAATGGATTATAGCCTTGTCATTATGGAAGGTAGTCTGTTGTTCAGATTTTTGTTACTCCAATGGATGGTAGCCTTGTCATTATGGAAGGTAGTCTGTTGTCGAGATTTTTGTTATTCCATTGGATGGTAGCCTTGTCATTACGGAAGGCACTTATTGTCGATATTTTTGATACTCCAATGGATGGTAGCCCTGTCATTACGGAAGGTATACTATTGTCAGGATTTTTGTTACCCCAATGGATGGTTGCCTTGTAATTATGGAAGGTAGTCTGTTGTCGAGATTTTTGTTACTCCAATGGATGGTAACCTTGTCATTATGGAAGGTAGTCTGTTGTTGAGATTTCTGTTACTCCAATGGATTGTAGCCTTGTCATTATGGAAGGTAGTCTGTTTTTCAGATTTTTGTTACTCCAATGGATGGTAGCCTTGTCATTATGGAAGGTAGTCTGTTGTCGAGAATTTTTTTATTCCATTGGATAGTAGCCTTTTCATTATGGAAGGTAGTCTATTGACGAGATTTTTGTTATTCCAATGGATGGTAACCTTGTCATTATGGAAGGTAGTCTTTTGTCAAGATTTTTGTTACTCCAATGGATGGTAGCCTTTTCATTATTGAAGGTAGTCTGTTGTCGATATCTTTGTCACTCCAATGGATGATAGCCTTGTCATTATGCAAGGTAGTCTGTTTTTCAGATTTTTGTTACTCCAATGCATGGTAGCCTTGTCATTATGGAAGGTAGTATTTTGTCGAGATTTTTGTTACTCCAATGGATGGTACCCTTGTCATTATTGAAGGTAGTCTGTTATCGATATCTTTTTTACTCCAATGGATGATAGCCTTGTCATTATGGAAGGTAGTCTGTTGTCGAGATTTTTTTTACCCCAATGGATGGTAGCCTTGTAATTATGGAAGGTAGTTTGTTGTCGAGATTTTTGTTACTCCAATGGATGGTAGCCTTGTCATTATGGAAGGTAGTCGGTCGTTGAGAATTCTGTTACTCCAATGGATTTTAGCCTTCTCATTATGTAAGGTAGTCTGTTATTCAGATTTTTGTTACTCCAATGGATGTTAGCATTGTCATTATGGAAGGTAGTCTGTTGTCGATATCTTTGTTACTCCAATGGATGATAGCCTTGTCATTATGCAAGGTAGTCTGTTGTTCAGATTTTTTTTACTCTAATGGATGGTATCCTTTTCTTTATGGAAGGTAGTCTATTGTCGATATTTTTGTTACTCCAATGAATGGTAGCCTTGTCAATATGGAAGATAGTCTGTCGTTAAGAATTTGGTTACTCCAATGGATTATAGCCTTGTCATTATGGAAGGTAGTCTGTTGTTCAGATTTTTGTTACTCCAATGGATGGTAGCCTTGTCATTATGGAAGGTAGTCTGTTGTCGAGATTTTTGTTATTCCATTGGATGGTAGCCTTGTCATTACGGAAGGCACTTATTGTCGATATTTTTGATACTCCAATGGATGGTAGCCCTGTCATTACGGAAGGTATACTATTGTCAAGATTTTTGTTACCCCAATGGATGGTTGCCTTGTAATTATGGAAGGTAGTCTGTTGTCGAGATTTTTGTTACTCCAATGGATGGTAACCTTGTCATTATGGAAGGTAGTCTGTTGTTGAGATTTCTGTTACTCCAATGGATTGTAGCCTTGTCATTATGGAAGGTAGTCTGTTTTTCAGATTTTTGTTACTCCAATGGATGGTAGCCTTGTCATTATGGAAGGTAGTCTGTTGTCGAGAATTTTTTTATTCCATTGGATAGTAGCCTTTTCATTATGGAAGGTAGTCTATTGACGAGATTTTTGTTATTCCAATGGATGGTAACCTTGTCATTATGGAAGGTAGTCTTTTGTCAAGATTTTTGTTACTCCAATGGATGGTAGCCTTTTCATTATTGAAGGTAGTCTGTTGTCGATATCTTTGTCACTCCAATGGATGATAGCCTTGTCATTATGCAAGGTAGTCTGTTTTTCAGATTTTTGTTACTCCAATGCATGGTAGCCTTGTCATTATGGAAGGTAGTATTTTGTCGAGATTTTTGTTACTCCAATGGATGGTACCCTTGTCATTATTGAAGGTAGTCTGTTATCGATATCTTTTTTACTCCAATGGATGATAGCCTTGTCATTATGGAAGGTAGTCTGTTGTCGATAATTTTTTTACTCCAATGGATGGTAGCCCTGTCATTATGGAAGGTAGTCTGTTGTCGAGATTTTTGTTACCCCAATGGATGGTAGCCTTGTAATTATGGAAGGTAGTCTATTTCCGAGATTTTTGTTACACCAATGGATAGTAGCCTTGTCATTATGGAAGGTAGTTTGTCGTTGAGATTTTTGTTACTCCAATGGATTGTAGCCTTGTCATTATGGAAGATAGACTGTTTTCGAGATTTTTTTTATTCCAATGGATAGTAACCTTGTCAGTATGGAAGGTAGTCTTTTGTCGAGATTTTTGTTACTCCAATGGATGGTAGCCTTATCATTATTTAAGGTAGTCTATTATCGATATCTTTGTTACTCCAATGGATGATAGCCTTGTCATTATGCAAGGTAGTCTGCTATTCAGATTTTTGTTACTCCAATGGATGGTAGCCTTGTCATTATGGAAAGTAGTCTATTGTCAAGATTTTTGTAATTCCAATGGATGGTAGCCTTATCATTATGGAAGGTAGTTTTTTATCGAGATTTTTGTTACTCCAATGGATGGTAGCCTTGTCATTATGGAAGGTAGTCTATTGTCGAGATTTTTGTTATTCCAATGGATGGTAACCTTATCATTATGGAAGGTAGTCTTTTGTCGAGATTTTTGTTACTCCAATGGATGGTAGCCTTGTCATTATTGAAGGTAGTCTGTTGTCGATATCTTTGTTACTCTAATGGATTATAGCCTTGTCATTATGGAAGGTAGTCTGTTGTTCAGATTTTTGTTATTCCAATGGATGGAAGCCTTGTCATTATGGAAGGTAGTATTTTGTGGAGATTTTTGTTACTCCAATGGATGGTAGCCTTGTCATTATTGAAGGGTATCTGTTATCGTTATCTTTGTTACTCCAATGGATGATAGCCTTGTCATTATGGAAGGTAGTCAATTGTCGAGATTTTTTTTACTCCAATGGATGGTGGCCTTGCAATTATGGAAGGTAGTCTGTTGTCGAAATTTTTGTTACTCCAAAGAATGGTAGCCTTGTCAATATGGAAGGTAGTTTGTAGTTAAGATTTTTGTTACTCCAATGGATTATAGCCTTGTCATTATGGAAGGTAGTCAGTTGTTCAGATTTTTGTTACTCCAATGGATTGTAGCCTTTTCATTATGGAAGGTAGTCTGTTGACGAGATTTTTGTTATTCAATTGGATGGTAGCCTTGTAATTATGGAAGGCACTTATTGTCGATATTTTTGATACTACAATGGATGGTAGCCTTGTCATTATGGAAGGTAGTCTGTTATCAAGATTTTTGTTACCCCAATGGATGGTAGCCTTGTAATTATGGAAGGTAGTCTGTTGTTGAGATTTCTGTTACTCCAATGGATTGTAGCCTTGTCATTATGGAAGGTAGTCTGTTGTTCAGATTTTTGTTACTCCAATAGATGGTAGCCTTGTCATTATGGAAGGTAGTCTGTTGTCGAGAATTTTTTTATTCCATTGGATGGTAGCCTTTTTATTATGGAAGGTAGTCTGTTGACGAGATTTTTGTTATTCCAATGTATGTTAACCTTGTCATTATGGAAGGTAGTCTTTTGTTGAGATTTTTGTTTCTCCAATGGATGGTAGCCTTGTCATTATTGAAGGCAGTCTGTTGTCGATATCTTTGTTACTCCAATGGATGATAGCCTTGTCATTATGCAAGTTAGTCTGTTATTTATATTTTTGTTACTCCAATGGATGGTTAGCTTGTCATTATGGAAGGTAGTATTTTGTCGATATTTTTGTTACTCTGATGGATGGTAGCCTTGTCATTATTGAAGGTAGTCTGTTTTTGATATCTTTGTTACTCTAATGGATGATAGCCTTGTCATTATGGAAGGTAGTTAGTTGTCGATATTTTTTTTACTCCAATGGATGGTAGCTCTGTCATTATGGAAGGTAGTCTGTTGTCGAGATTTTTGTTACTCCAATGGATGGTAGCCTTGTCATTATGGAAGGTAGTTTGTCATTGAGATTTTTGTTACTCCAATGGATTGTAGCCTTGTCATTATGTAAGGTAGTCTGTTGTTCCGATTTTTGTTACTCCAATGGATGGTAGCCATGTCATTCTGGAAGATAGTCTATTGTCGAGATTTTTGTTATTCCAATGGATGGTAACCTTGTCAGTATGGAAGGTAGTCTTTTATCGAGATTTTTGTTACTCCAATTGATAGTAGTCTTGTCATTATTTAAGGTAGTCTATTCTCGATATCTTTGTTACTCCAATGGATGATAGCCTTGTCATTATGCAAGGTAGTATGTTGTTCAGATTTTTGTTACTCCAATGGATGGTAGCCTTGTCATTATGGATGGTAGTCTATTGTCAAGATTTTTGTTATTCCAATGGATGGTTGCCTTATCATTATGGAAGGTAGTTTTTTATCGAGATTTTTGTTACTCCAATGGATGGTAGCCTTGTCATTATGAAAGGTAGTCTATTGTCGAGATTTTTGTTATTCCAATGGATGGTAACCTTATCATTATTGAAGGTAGTCTTTTGTCGAGGTTTTTGTTACTCCAATGGATGGTAGCCTTGTCATTATTGAAGGTAGTCTGTTGTCGATATCTTTGTTACTCCAATGGATGATAGCCTCGTCATTATGCAAGGTAGTTTGTTGTTCATATTTTTGTTACTCCAATGGATGGTAGCCTTGTCACATTGGAAGGTAGTATTTTGTGGAGATTTTTGTTACTCCAATGAATGGTAGCCTTGTCATTATTGAAGGTAGTCTGTTATCGATATCTTTGTTACTCTGATGGATGATAGCCTTTTCATTATGTAAGGTAGTCTATTGTCGAGATTTTTTTTACTCCAATGGATGGTAGCCTTGTCATTATGAAAGGTAGTCTGTCGTTGAGATTTGTGTTACTCCAATGGATTGTAGCCTTGTCATTATGTAAGGTAGTCTGTTTTTCAGATTTTGGTTACTCCAATGGATGGTAGCCTTGTCATTACGGAAGATAGTGTGTAGTCGAGATATTTGTTATTCCAATGTATGGTAACCTTGTCAGTATGGAAGGTAGTCTTTTGTCGAGATTTTTGTTACTCCAATGGATGGTAGCCTTGTCATTATTGAAGGTAGTCTGTTGTCGATATCTTTGTTACTCCAATGGATGATAGCCTTGTCATTATGGAAGGTAGTTTGTTGATTATATTTTTGTTACTCCAATGGATGGTAGCCTTATCATTATGGAAGGTAGTCTGTTGTCGAGATTTTTGTTACCCCAATGGATGGTAGCCTTGTAATTATGGAAGGTAGTTTGTTGTCGAGATTTTTGTTACTCCAATGGATGGTAGACTTGCCATTATGGAAGGTAGTCGGTCGTTGAGAATTCTGTTACTCCAATGGATTTTAGCCTTGTCATTATGTAAGGTAGTTTGTTGTTCAGATTTTTGTTACTTCAATCGATGTTAGCGTTGTCATTATGGAAGGTAGTCTATTGTTGATATTTTTGTTATTCCAATGGATGGTAACCTTGTCATTATGGAATGTAGTCTTTTGTCGAGATTTTTGTTAGTCCATTGAATGGTAGCCTTGTCATTATTGAAGTAAGTCTGTTGTCGATATCTTTGTTACTCCAATGGATGATAGCCTTGTCATTATGCAAGGTAGTCTGTTGTTTAGATTTTTGTTACTCTAATGGATGGTAGCCTTGTCTTTATGGAAGGTAGTCTATTATCGATATTTTTGTTACTCCAATGAATGGTAGCCTTGTCAATATGGAAGATAGTCTGTCGTTAAGAATTTTGTTAATCCAATGGATTATAGCCTTGTCATTATGGAAGGTAGTCTGTTGGAAGATAGCCTTGTCATTAAGATTTTTTTTATTCCAATGGATGTTAGCCTTATCATTATGGAAGGTAGTTTTTTATCGAGATTTTCGTTACTCCAATGGATGGTAGCCTTGTCATTATGGAAGGTAGTCTATTGTTGAGATTTGTGTTATTCCAATGGATGGTAACCTTGTCATTATGGAAGGTAGTCTTTTGTGGAGATTTTAGTTACTCCAATGGATGGTAGCCTTGTCATTATTGAAGGTAGTCTGTTGTCGATATCTTTGTTACTCCAATTGATGGTAGCCTTGTCATTATGGAAGGTAGTATTTTGTCGAGATTTCTGTTACTCCAACGGATTGTAGTCTTGTCATTATTGAAGGTAGTTTGTTATCGATATCTTCGTTACTCCAATGGATGAAAGCCTTGTCATTATGGAAGGTAGTCTGTTGTCGAGATTTTTGTTACCCCAATGGATGGTAGCCTTGTAATTATGGAAGGTAGTCAGTTGTCAAGACTTTTGTTACTCCAATGGATGGTAGCCTTCTCATTATGGACGGTAGTCTGTCGTTGAGATTTTTGTTACTCCAATGGATTATGGCCTTGTCATTATGTAAGGTAGTGTGTTGTTCAGATTTTTGTTACTCCAATGAATGGTAGCCTTGTCATTATGGAAGGTGGTTTGTCGTTGAGATTTCTGTTACTCCAATGGATTGTAGCGTTGTCATTATGTAAGATAGTCTGTTGTTCAGATTTATGTTACTCCAATGGATGGTAGCCTTGTAATTATTTAAGGTAGTCTATTGTCGATATCTTTGTTACTCCAATGGATGATATCCTTGTCATTATGCAAGGAAGTCTGTTGTTCAGATTTTTGTTACTCCAATGGATGGTAGCCTTGTCATTATGCAAGGTAGTCAGTTGTTCATATTTTTGTTACTCCAATGGATGGTAGCCTTGTCATTATGGAAGGTAGTCTGTTATCGAGATTTTTTTTACTACAATGGATGGTAGCCTTTTCATTATGGAAGGTAGTCTATTGTCGAGATTTTTGTTATTCCAATGGATGGGAACTTTGTCAGTATGGAAGGTAGTCTTTTGTCGAGATTTTTGTTACTCCAATGGATGGTAGCCTTATCATTATTTAAGGTAGTCTATTATCGATATCTTTGTTACTCCAATGGATGATAGCCTTGTCATTATGCAAGGTAGTCTGCTATTCAGATTTTTGTTACTCCAATGGATGGTAGCCTTGTCATTATGGAAAGTAGTCTATTGTCAAGATTTTTGTAATTCCAATGGATGGTAGCCTTATCATTATGGAAGGTAGTTTTTTATCCAGATTTTTGTTACTCCAATAGATGGTAGCCTTGTCATTATGGAAGGTAGTCTTTTGTCGAGATTTTTGTTACTCCAATGGATGGTAGCCTTGTCATTATTGAAGGTAGTCTGTTGTCGATATCTTTGTTACTCTAATGGATTATAGCCTTGTCATTATGGAAGGTAGTCTGTTGTTCAGATTTTTGTTATTCCAATGGATGGAAGCCTTGTCATTATGGAAGGTAGTATTTTGTGGAGATTTTTGTTACTCCAATGGATGGTAGCCTTGTCATTATTGAAGGGTGTCTGTTATTGATATCTTTGTTACTCCAATGGATGATAGCCTTGTCATTATGGAAGGTAGTCAATTGTCGAGATTTTTTTTACTCCAATGGATGGTGGCCTTGCAATTATGGAAGGTAGTCTGTTGTCAAAATTTTTGTTACTCCAAAGAATGGTAGCCTTGTCAATATGGAAGGTAGTCTGTCGTTAAGATTTTTTTTACTCCAATGGATTATAGCCTTGTCATTATGGAAGGTAGTCAGTTGTTCAGATTTTTGTTACTCCAATGGATTGTAGCCTTGTTATTATGGAAGGTAGTCTGTTGACGAGATTTTTGTTATTCAATTGGATGGTAGCCTTGTCATTACGGAAGGCACTTATTGTCGATATTTTTGATACTACAATGGATGGTAGCCTTGTCATTACGGAAGGTAGTCTGTTATCAAGATTTTTGTTACCCCAATGGATGGTAGCCTTGTAATTATGGAAGGTAGTCTGTTGTTGAGATTTCTGTTACTCCAATGGATTGTAGCGTTGTCATTATGGAAGGTAGTCTGTTGTTCAGATTTTTGTTACTCCAATGGATGGTAGCCTTGTCATTATGGAAGGTAGTCTGTTGTCGAGAATTTTTTTATTCCATTGGATGGTAGCCTTTTTATTATGGAAGGTAGTCTGTTGACTAGATTTTTGTTATTCCAATGGATGTTAACCTTGTCATTATGGAAGGTAGTCTTTTGTTGAGATTTTTGTTTCTCCAATGGATGGTAGCCTTGTCATTATTGAAGGTAGTCTGTTGTCGATATCTTTGTTACTCCAATGGATGATAGCCTTGTCATTATGCAAGTTAGTCTGTTGTTTATATTTTTGTTACTCCAATTGATGGTAGCCTTGTCATTATGGAAGGTAGTATTTTGACGAGATTTATGTTACTCCAACGGATTGTAGTCTTGTCATTATTGAAGGTAGTTTGTTATCGATATCTTCCTTACTCCAATGGATGATAGCCTTGTCATTATGGAAGGTAGTCTATTGTCGAGATTTTTGTTACCCCAATGGATGGTAGCCTTGTAATTATGGAAGGTAGTCTGTTGTCAAGATTTTTGTTACTCCAATGGATGGTAGCCTTCTCATTATGGAAGGTAGTCTGTCGTTGAGATTTTTGTTACTCCAATGGATTGTAGCCTTGTCATTATGTAAGGTAGTCTGTTGTTCAGATTTTTGTTACTCCAATGGATGGTAGCCTTGTCATTATAGAAGGTAGTCTGTCGTTGAGATTTCTGTTACTCCAATGGATTGTAGCATTGTCATTATGTAGAGTAGTCTTTTATCGATATTTTTGTTACTCCAATGGATGGTAGCCTTGTCATTATTGAAGGTAGTCTGTTGTCGATATCTTTGTTACTCTAATGGATTATAGCCTTGTCATTATGGAAGGTAGTCTGTTGTTCAGATTTTTGTTATTCCAATGGATGGAAGCCTTGTCATTATGGAAGGTAGTATTTTGTGGAGATTTTTGTTACTCCAATGGATGGTAGCCTTGTCATTATTGAAGGGTATCTGTTATCGTTATCTTTGTTACTCCAATGGATGATAGCCTTGTCATTATGGAAGGTAGTCAATTGTCGAGATTTTTTTTACTCCAATGGATGGTGGCCTTGCAATTATGGAAGGTAGTCTGTTGTCGAAATTTTTGTTACTCCAAAGAATGGTAGCCTTGTCAATATGGAAGGTAGTTTGTAGTTAAGATTTTTGTTACTCCAATGGATTATAGCCTTGTCATTATGGAAGGTAGTCAGTTGTTCAGATTTTTGTTACTCCAATGGATTGTAGCCTTTTCATTATGGAAGGTAGTCTGTTGACGAGATTTTTGTTATTCAATTGGATGGTAGCCTTGTAATTATGGAAGGCACTTATTGTCGATATTTTTGATACTACAATGGATGGTAGCCTTGTCATTATGGAAGGTAGTCTGTTATCAAGATTTTTGTTACCCCAATGGATGGTAGCCTTGTAATTATGGAAGGTAGTCTGTTGTTGAGATTTCTGTTACTCCAATGGATTGTAGCCTTGTCATTATGGAAGGTAGTCTGTTGTTCAGATTTTTGTTACTCCAATAGATGGTAGCCTTGTCATTATGGAAGGTAGTCTGTTGTCGAGAATTTTTTTATTCCATTGGATGGTAGCCTTTTTATTATGGAAGGTAGTCTGTTGACGAGATTTTTGTTATTCCAATGTATGTTAACCTTGTCATTATGGAAGGTAGTCTTTTGTTGAGATTTTTGTTTCTCCAATGGATGGTAGCCTTGTCATTATTGAAGGCAGTCTGTTGTCGATATCTTTGTTACTCCAATGGATGATAGCCTTGTCATTATGCAAGTTAGTCTGTTATTTATATTTTTGTTACTCCAATGGATGGTTAGCTTGTCATTATGGAAGGTAGTATTTTGTCGATATTTTTGTTACTCCGATGGATGGTAGCCTTGTCATTATTGAAGGTAGTCTGTTTTTGATATCTTTGTTACTCTAATGGATGATAGCCTTGTCATTATGGAAGGTAGTTAGTTGTCGATATTTTTTTTACTCCAATGGATGGTAGCTCTGTCATTATGGAAGGTAGTCTGTTGTCGAGATTTTTGTTACTCCAATGGATGGTAGCCTTGTCATTATGGAAGGTAGTTTGTCATTGAGATTTTTGTTAATCCAATGGATTGTAGCCTTGTCATTATGTAAGGTAGTCTGTTGTTCCGATTTTTGTTACTCCAATGGATGGTAGCCATGTCATTCTGGAAGATAGTCTATTGTCGAGATTTTTGTTATTCCAATGGATGGTAACCTTGTCAGTATGGAAGGTAGTCTTTTATCGAGATTTTTGTTACTCCAATTGATGGTAGTCTTGTCATTATTTAAGGTAGTCTATTCTCGATATCTTTGTTACTCCAATGGATGATAGCCTTGTCATTATGCAAGGTAGTATGTTGTTCAGATTTTTGTTACTCCAATGGATGGTAGCCTTGTCATTATGGATGGTAGTCTATTGTCAAGATTTTTGTTATTCCAATGGATGGTTGCCTTATCATTATGGAAGGTAGTTTTTTATCGAGATTTTTGTTACTCCAATGGATGGTAGCCTTGTCATTATGAAAGGTAGTCTATTGTCGAGATTTTTGTTATTCCAATGGATGGTAACCTTATCATTATTGAAGGTAGTCTTTTGTCGAGGTTTTTGTTACTCCAATGGATGGTAGCCTTGTCATTATTGAAGGTAGTCTGTTGTCGATATCTTTGTTACTCCAATGGATGATAGCCTCGTCATTATGCAAGGTAGTTTGTTGTTCATATTTTTGTTACTCCAATGGATGGTAGCCTTGTCACATTGGAAGGTAGTATTTTGTGGAGATTTTTGTTACTCCAATGAATGGTAGCCTTGTCATTATTGAAGGTAGTCTGTTATCGATATCTTTGTTACTCTGATGGATGATAGCCTTTTCATTATGTAAGGTAGTCTATTGTCGAGATTTTTTTTACTCCAATGGATGGTAGCCTTGTCATTATGAAAGGTAGTCTGTCGTTGAGATTTGTGTTACTCCAATGGATTGTAGCCTTGTCATTATGTAAGGTAGTCTGTTTTTCAGATTTTGGTTACTCCAATGGATGGTAGCCTTGTCATTACGGAAGATAGTGTGTAGTCGAGATATTTGTTATTCCAATGTATGGTAACCTTGTCAGTATGGAAGGTAGTCTTTTGTCGAGATTTTTGTTACTCCAATGGATGGTAGCCTTGTCATTATTGAAGGTAGTCTGTTGTCGATATCTTTGTTACTCCAATGGATGATAGCCTTGTCATTATGGAAGGTAGTTTGTTGATTATATTTTTGTTACTCCAATGGATGGTAGCCTTATCATTATGGAAGGTAGTCTGTTGTCGAGATTTTTGTTACCCCAATGGATGGTAGCCTTGTAATTATGGAAGGTAGTTTGTTGTCGAGATTTTTGTTACTCCAATGGATGGTAGACTTGCCATTATGGAAGGTAGTCGGTCGTTGAGAATTCTGTTACTCCAATGGATTTTAGCCTTGTCATTATGTAAGGTAGTTTGTTGTTCAGATTTTTGTTACTTCAATCGATGTTAGCGTTGTCATTATGGAAGGTAGTCTATTGTTGATATTTTTGTTATTCCAAATGATGGTAACCTTGTCATTATGGAATGTAGTCTTTTGTCGAGATTTTTGTTAGTCCATTGAATGGTAGCCTTGTCATTATTGAAGTAAGTCTGTTGTCGATATCTTTGTTACTCCAATGGATGATAGCCTTGTCATTATGCAAGGTAGTCTGTTGTTTAGATTTTTGTTACTCTAATGGATGGTAGCCTTGTCTTTATGGAAGGTAGTCTATTATCGATATTTTTGTTACTCCAATGAATGGTAGCCTTGTCAATATGGAAGATAGTCTGTCGTTAAGAATTTTGTTAATCCAATGGATTATAGCCTTGTCATTATGGAAGGTAGTCTGTTGGAAGATAGCCTTGTCATTAAGATTTTTTTTATTCCAATGGATGTTAGCCTTATCATTATGGAAGGTAGTTTTTTATCGAGATTTTCGTTACTCCAATGGATGGTAGCCTTGTCATTATGGAAGGTAGTCTATTGTTGAGATTTTTGTTATTCCAATGGATGGTAACCTTGTCATTATGGAAGGTAGTCTTTTTGTGGAGATTTTAGTTACTCCAATGGATGGTAGCCTTGTCATTATTGAAGGTAGTCTGTTGTCGATATCTTTGTTACTCCAATTGATGGTAGCCTTGTCATTATGGAAGGTAGTATTTTGTCGAGATTTCTGTTACTCCAACGGATTGTAGTCTTGTCATTATTGAAGGTAGTTTGTTATCGATATCTTCGTTACTCCAATGGATGATAGCCTTGTCATTATGGAAGGTAGTCTGTTGTCGAGATTTTTGTTACCCCAATGGATGGTAGCCTTGTAATTATGGAAGGTAGTCAGTTGTCAAGACTTTTGTTACTCCAATGGATGGTAGCCTTCTCATTATGGACGGTAGTCTGTCGTTGAGATTTTTGTTACTCCAATGGATTATGGCCTTGTCATTATGTAAGGTAGTGTGTTGTTCAGATTTTTGTTACTCCAATGAATGGTAGCCTTGTCATTATGGAAGGTGGTTTGTCGTTGAGATTTCTGTTACTCCAATGGATTGTAGCGTTGTCATTATGTAAGATAGTCTGTTGTTCAGATTTATGTTACTCCAATGGATGGTAGCCTTGTAATTATTTAAGGTAGTCTATTGTCGATATCTTTGTTACTCCAATGGATGATATCCTTGTCATTATGCAAGGAAGTCTGTTGTTCAGATTTTTGTTACTCCAATGGATGGTAGCCTTGTCATTATGCAAGGTAGTCAGTTGTTCATATTTTTGTTACTCCAATGGATGGTAGCCTTGTCATTATGGAAGGTAGTCTGTTATCGAGATTTTTTTTACTACAATGGATGGTAGCCTTTTCATTATGGAAGGTAGTCTATTGTCGAGATTTTTGTTATTCCAATGGATGGGAACCTTGTCAGTATGGAAGGTAGTCTTTTGTCGAGATTTTTGTTACTCCAATGGATGGTAGCCTTATCATTATTTAAGGTAGTCTATTATCGATATCTTTGTTACTCCAATGGATGATAGCCTTGTCATTATGCAAGGTAGTCTGCTATTCAGATTTTTGTTACTCCAATGGATGGTAGCCTTGTCATTATGGAAAGTAGTCTATTGTCAAGATTTTTGTAATTCCAATGGATGGTAGCCTTATCATTATGGAAGGTAGTTTTTTATCCAGATTTTTGTTACTCCAATAGATGGTAGCCTTGTCATTATGGAAGGTAGTCTTTTGTCGAGATTTTTGTTACTCCAATGGATGGTAGCCTTGTCATTATTGAAGGTAGTCTGTTGTCGATATCTTTGTTACTCTAATGGATTATAGCCTTGTCATTATGGAAGGTAGTCTGTTGTTCAGATTTTTGTTATTCCAATGGATGGAAGCCTTGTCATTATGGAAGGTAGTATTTTGTGGAGATTTTTGTTACTCCAATGGATGGTAGCCTTGTCATTATTGAAGGGTGTCTGTTATTGATATCTTTGTTACTCCAATGGATGATAGCCTTGTCATTATGGAAGGTAGTCAATTGTCGAGATTTTTTTTACTCCAATGGATGGTGGCCTTGCAATTATGGAAGGTAGTCTGTTGTCAAAATTTTTGTTACTCCAAAGAATGGTAGCCTTGTCAATATGGAAGGTAGTCTGTCGTTAAGATTTTTTTTACTCCAATGGATTATAGCCTTGTCATTATGGAAGGTAGTCAGTTGTTCAGATTTTTGTTACTCCAATGGATTGTAGCCTTGTTATTATGGAAGGTAGTCTGTTGACGAGATTTTTGTTATTCAATTGGATGGTAGCCTTGTCATTACGGAAGGCACTTATTGTCGATATTTTTGATACCACAATGGATGGTAGCCTTGTCATTACGGAAGGTAGTCTGTTATCAAGATTTTTGTTACCCCAATGGATGGTAGCCTTGTAATTATGGAAGGTAGTCTGTTGTTGAGATTTCTGTTACTCCAATGGATTGTAGCGTTGTCATTATGGAAGGTAGTCTGTTGTTCAGATTTTTGTTACTCCAATGGATGGTAGCCTTGTCATTATGGAAGGTAGTCTGTTGTCGAGAATTTTTTTATTCCATTGGATGGTAGCCTTTTTATTATGGAAGGTAGTCTGTTGACTAGATTTTTGTTATTCCAATGGATGTTAACCTTGTCATTATGGAAGGTAGTCTTTTGTTGAGATTTTTGTTTCTCCAATGGATGGTAGCCTTGTCATTATTGAAGGTAGTCTGTTGTCGATATCTTTGTTACTCCAATGGATGATAGCCTTGTCATTATGCAAGTTAGTCTGTTGTTTATATTTTTGTTACTCCAATTGATGGTAGCCTTGTCATTATGGAAGGTAGTATTTTGACGAGATTTATGTTACTCCAACGGATTGTAGTCTTGTCATTATTGAAGGTAGTTTGTTATCGATATCTTCCTTACTCCAATGGATGATAGCCTTGTCATTATGGAAGGTAGTCTATTGTCGAGATTTTTGTTACCCCAATGGATGGTAGCCTTGTAATTATGGAAGGTAGTCTGTTGTCAAGATTTTTGTTACTCCAATGGATGGTAGCCTTCTCATTATGGAAGGTAGTCTGTCGTTGAGATTTTTGTTACTCCAATGGATTGTAGCCTTGTCATTATGTAAGGTAGTCTGTTGTTCAGATTTTTGTTACTCCAATGGATGGTAGCCTTGTCATTATAGAAGGTAGTCTGTCGTTGAGATTTCTGTTACTCCAATGGATTGTAGCATTGTCATTATGTAGAGTAGTCTTTTATCGATATTTTTGTTACTCCAATGGATGGTAGCCTTGTAATTATTTAAGGTAGTCTATTCTCGATATCTTTGTTACTCCAATGGATGATAGCCTTGTCATTATGCAAGGAAGTCTGTTGTTCAGATTTTTGTTACTACAATGGATGGTACCCTTGTCATTATGCAAGGTAGTCAGTTGTTCATATTTTTGTTACTCCAATGGATGGTAGCCTTGTCACTATGGAAGGTAGTCTGTTATCGAGATTTTTTCTACTACAATGGATGGTAGCCTTTTCATTATGGAAGGTAGTCTATTGTCGAGATTTTTGTTATTCCAATGGATGGGAACCTTGTCAGTATGGAAGGTAGTCTTTTGTCGAGATTTTTGTTACTCCAATGGATGGTAGCCTTGTCATTATTGAAGGTAGTCTATTTTCGATATCTTTGTTACTCCAATGGATGATAGCCTTGTTATTATGCAAGGTAGTCTGTTGTTCATATTTTTGTTACTCCAATGGATGGTAGCCTTGTCATTATGGAAGGTAGTCTGTTGTCGAGATTTTTTTTACTACAATGGATGGTAGCCTTGTCATTATAGAAGGTAGTCTGTTGTCGAGATTTTTGTTACCCCAATGGATTGTAGCCTTGTAATTATGGAAGGTAGTCTGTTGTCGAGATTTTTGTTACTCCAATGGATGGTAGCCTTGCCATTATGGAAGGTAGTCTGTCGTTGAGATTTTTGTTACTCCAATGGATTGTAGCCTTGTCATTATGTAAGGTAGTCTGTTGTTCAGATTTTTGTTAGTCCAATGGATGGTAGCCTTATCATTATGGAAGGTAGTCTGTTGTCGAGATTTTTTTTATTCCAATGGATGTTAGCCTTATCATTATGGAAGGTAGTTTTTATTGAGATTTTCGTTACTCCAATGGATGGTAGCCTTGTCATTATGGAAGGTAGTCTATTGTCGAGATTTTTGTTATTCCAATGGATGGTAACCTTGTCATTATGGAAGGTAGTCTTTTGTGGAGATTTTAGTTACTCCAATGGATGGTAGCCTTGTCATTATTGAAGGTAGTCTGTTGTCGATATCTTTGTTACTCCAATTGATGGTAGCCTTGTCATTATGGAAGGTAGTATTTTGACGAGATTTATGTTACTCCCACGGATTGTAGTCTTGTCATTATTGAAGGTAGTTTGTTATCGATATCTTCCTTACTCCAATGGATGATAGCCTTGTCATTATGGAAGGTAGTCTATTGTCGAGATTTTTGTTACCCCAATGGATGGTAGCCTTGTAATTATGGAAGGTAGTATGTTGTCAAGATTTTTGTTACTCCAATGGATGGTAGCCTTCTCATTATGGAAGGTAGTCTGTCGTTGAGATTTTTGTTACTCCAATGGATTGTAGCCTTGTCATTATGTAAGGTAGTCTGTTGTTCAGATTTTTGTTACTCCAATGGATGGTAGCCTTGTCATTATGGAAGGTAGTCTGTCGTTGAGATTTCTGTTACTCCAATGGATTGTAGCGTTGTCATTATGTAAGGTAGTCTGTTGTTCAGATTTTTGTTACTCCAATGGATGGTAGCCTTGTAATTATTTAAGGTAGTCTATTGTCGATATCTTTGTTACTCCAATGGATGATAGCCTTGTCATTATGCAAGGAAGTCTGTTGTTCAGATTTTTGTTACTCTAATGGATGGTACCCTTGTCATTATGCAAGGTAGTCAGTTGTTCATATTTTTGTTACTCCAATGGATGGTAGCCTTGTCACTATGGAAGGTAGTCTGTTATCGAGATTTTTTTTACTACAATGGATGGTAGCCTTTTCATTATGGAAGGTAGTCTATTGTCGAGATTTTTGTTATTCCAATGGATGGGAACCTTGTCAGTATGGAAGGTAGTCTTTTGTTGAGATTTTTGTTACTCCAATGGATGGTAGCCTTGTCATTATTGAAGGTAATCTATTTTCGATATCTTTGTTACTCCAATGGATGATAGCCTTGTTATTATGCAAGGTAGTCTGTTGTTCATATTTTTGTTACTCCAATGGATGGTAGCCTTGTCATTATGGAAGGTAGTCTGTTGTCGAGATTTTTTTTACTACAATGGATGGTAGCCTTGTCATTATAGAAGGTAGTCTGTTGTTGAGATTTTTGTTACCCCAATGGATGGTAGCCTTGTAATTATGGAAGGTAGTATGTTGTCGAGATTTTTGTTACTCCAATGGATGGTAGCCTTGTCATTATGGAAGGTAGTCTGTCGTTGAGATTTTTGTTACTCCAATGGATTGTAGCCTTGTCATTATGTAAGGTAGTCTGTTGTTCAGATTTTTGTTACTCCAATGGATGGTAGCCTTGTCATTATGGAAGGTAGTCTGTCGTTGAGATTTCTGTTACTCCAATGGATTGTAGCGTTGTCATTATGTAAGGTAGTCTGTTGTTCAGATTTTTGTTACTCCAATGGATGGTAGCCTTGTAATTATTTAAGGTAGTCTATTGTCGATATCTTTGTTACTCCAATGGATGATAGCCTTGTCATTATGCAAGGAAGTCTGTTGTTCAAATTTTTGTTACTCTAATGGATGGTACCCTTGTCATTATGCAAGGTAGTCAGTTGTTCATATTTTTGTTACTCCAATGGATGGTAGCCTTGTCCTTATGGAAGGTAGTCTGTTATCGAGATTTTTTTTACTACAATGGATGGTAGCCTTTTCATTATGGAAGGTAGTCTATTGTCGAGATTTTTGTTATTCCAATGGATGGGAACCTTGTCAGTATGGAAGGTAGTCTTTTGTCGAGATTTTTGTTACTCCAATGGATGGTAGCCTTGTCATTATTGAAGGTAATCTATTTTCGATATCTTTGTTACTCCAATGGATGATAGCCTTGTTATTATGCAAGGTAGTCTGTTGTTCATATTTTTGTTACTCCAATGGATGGTAGCCTTGTCATTATGGAAGGTAGTCTGTTGTCGAGATTTTTTTTACTACAATGGATGGTAGCCTTGTCATTATAGAAGGTAGTCTGTTGTTGAGATTTTTGTTACCCCAATGGATGGTAGCCTTGTAATTATGGAAGGTAGTCTGTTGTCGAGATTTTTGTTACTCCAATGGATGGTAGCCTTGTCATTATGGAAGGTAGTCTGTCGTTGAGATTTTTGTTACTCCAATGGATTGTAGCCTTGTCATTATGTAAGGTAGTCTGTTGTTCAGATTTTTGTTAGTCCAATGGATGGTAGCCTTATCATTATGGAAGGTAGTCTGTTGTCGAGATTTTCTTTATTCCAATGGATGTTAGCCTTATCATTATGGAAGGTAGTTTTTATTGAGATTTTCGTTACTCCAATGGATGGTAGCCTTGTCATTATGGAAGGTAGTCTATTGTCGAGATTTTTGTTATTCCAATGGATGGTAACCTTGTCATTATGGAAGGTAGTCTTTTGTGGAGATTTTAGTTACTCCAATGGATGGTAGCCTTGTCATTATTGAAGGTAGTCTGTTGTCGATATCTTTGTTACTCCAATTGATGGTAGCCTTGTCATTATGGAAGGTAGTATTTTGACTAGATTTATGTTACTCCAACGGATTGTAGTCTTGTCATTATTGAAGGTAGTTTGTTATCGATATCTTCCTTACTCCAATGGATGATAGCCTTGTCATTATGGAAGGTAGTTTATTGTCGAGATTTTTGTTACCCCAATGGATGGTAGCCTTGTAATTATGGAAGGTAGTCTGTTGTCAAGATTTTTGTTACTCCAATGGATGGTAGCCTTCTCATTATGGAAGGTAGTCTGTCGTTGAGATTTTTGTTACTCCAATGGATTGTAGCCTTGTCATTATGTAAGGTAGTCTGTTGTTCAGATTTTTGTTACTCCAATGGATGGTAGCCTTGTCATTATGGAAGGTAGTCTGTCGTTGAGATTTCTGTTACTCCAATGGATTGTAGCGTTGTCATTATGTAAGGTAGTCTGTTGTTCAGATTTTTGTTACTCCAATGGATGGTAGCCTTGTAATTATTTAAGGTAGTCTATTGTCGATATCTTTGTTACTCCAATGGATGATAGCCTTGTCATTATGCAAGGAAGTCTGTTGTTCAGATTTTTGTTACTCTAATGGATGGTACCCTTGTCATTATGCAAGGTAGTCAGTTGTTCATATTTTTGTTACTCCAATGGATGGTAGCCTTGTCACTATGGAAGGTAGTCTGTTATCGAGATTTTTTTTACTACAATGGATGGTAGCCTTTTCATTATGGAAGGTAGTCTGTTGTCGAGATTTTTGTTATTCCAATGGATGGGAACCTTGTCAGTATGGAAGGTAGTCTTTTGTCAAGATTTTTGTTACTCCAATGGATGGTAGCCTTGTCATTATTGAAGGTAATCTATTTTCGATATCTTTGTTACTCCAATGGATGATAGCCTTGTTATTATGCAAGGTAGTCTGTTGTTCATATTTTTGTTACTCCAATGGATGGTAGCCTTGTCATTATGGAAGGTAGTCTGTTGTCGAGATTTTTTTTACTACAATGTATGGTAGCCTTGTCATTATAGAAGGTAGTCTGTTGTTGAGATTTTTGTTACCCCAATGGATGGTAGCCTTGTAATTATGGAAGGTAGTCTGTTGTCGAGATTTTTGTTACTCCAATGGATGGTAGCCTTGTCATTATGGAAGGTAGTCTGTCGTTGAGATTTTTGTTACTCCAATGGATTGTAGCCTTGTCATTATGTAAGGTAGTCTGTTGTTCAGATTTTTGTTAGTCCAATGGATGGTAGCCTTATCATTATGGAAGGTAGTCTGTTGTCGAGATTTTTTTTATTCCAATGGATGTTAGCCTTATCATTATGGAAGGTAGTTTTTATTGAGATTTTCGTTACTCCAATGGATGGTAGCCTTGTCATTATGGAAGGTAGTCTATTGTCGAGATTTTTGTTATTCCAATGGATGGTAACCTTGTCATTATGGAAGGTAGTCTTTTGTGGAGATTTTAGTTACTCCAATGGATGGTAGCCTTGTCATTATTGAAGGTAGTCTGTTGTCGATATCTTTGTTACTCCAATTGATGGTAGCCTTGTCATTATGGAAGGTAGTATTTTGACTAGATTTATGTTACTCCAACGGATTGTAGTCTTGTCATTATTGAAGGTAGTTTGTTATCGATATCTTCCTTACTCCAATGGATGATAGCCTTGTCATTATGGAAGGTAGTTTATTGTCGAGATTTTTGTTGCCCCAATGGATGGTAGCCTTGTAATTATGGAAGGTAGTCTGTTGTCAAGATTTTTGTTACTCCAATGGATGGTAGCCTTCTCATTATGGAAGGTAGTCTGTCGTTGAGATTTTTGTTACTCCAATGGATTGTAGCCTTGTCATTATGTAAGGTAGTCTGTTGTTCAGATTTTTGTTACTCCAATGGATGGTAGCCTTGTCATTATGGAAGGTAGTCTGTCGTTGAGATTTCTGTTACTCCAATGGATTGTAGCGTTGTCATTATGTAAGGTAGTCTGTTGTTCAGATTTTTGTTACTCCAATGGATGGTAGCCTTGTAATTATTTAAGGTAGTCTATTGTCGATATCTTTGTTACTCCAATGGATGATAGCCTTGTCATTATGCAAGGAAGTCTGTTGTTCAGATTTTTGTTACTCTAATGGATGGTACCCTTGTCATTATGCAAGGTAGTCAGTTGTTCATATTTTTGTTACTCCAATGGATGGTAGCCTTGTCACTATGGAAGGTAGTCTGTTATCGAGATTTTTTTTATTACAATGGATGGTAGCCTTTTCATTATGGAAGGTAGTCTATTGTCGAGATTTTTGTTATTCCAATGGATGGGAACCTTGTCAGTATGGAAGGTAGTCTTTTGTCGAGATTTTTGTTACTCCAATGGATGGTAGCCTTGTCATTATTGAAGGTAATCTATTTTCGATATCTTTGTTACTCCAATGGATGATAGCCTTGTTATTATGCAAGGTAGTCTGTTGTTCATATTTTTGTTACTCCAATGGATGGTAGCCTTGTCATTATGGAAGGTAGTCTGTTGTCGAGATTTTTTTTACTACAATGGATGGTAGCCTTGTCATTATAGAAGGTAGTCTGTTGTTGAGATTTTTGTTACCCCAATGGATGGTAGCCTTTTCATTATGGAAGGTAGTCTATTGTCGAGATTTTTGTTATTCCAATGGATGGGAACCTTGTCAGTATGGAAGGTAGTCTTTTGTCGAGATTTTTGTTACTCCAATGGATTGTAGCCTTGTCATTATGTAAGGTAGTCTGTTGTTCAGATTTTTGTTAGTCCAATGGATGGTAGCCTTATCATTATGGAAGGTAGTCTGTTGTCGAGATTTTTTTTATTCCAATGGATGTTAGCCTTATCATTATGGAAGGTAGTTTTTATTGAGATTTTCGTTACTCCAATGGATGGTAGCCTTGTCATTATGGAAGGTAGTCTATTGTCGAGATTTTTGTTATTCCAATGGATGGTAACCTTGTCATTATGGAAGGTAGTCTTTTGTGGAGATTTTAGTTACTCCAATGGATGGTAGCCTTGTCATTATTGAAGGTAGTCTGTTGTCGATATCTTTGTTACTCCAATTGATGGTAGCCTTGTCATTATGGAAGGTAGTATTTTGACGAGATTTATGTTACTCCAACGGATTGTAGTCTTGTCATTATTGAAGGTAGTTTGTTATCGATATCTTCCTTACTCCAATGGATGATAGCCTTGTCATTATGGAAGGTAGTTTATTGTCGAGATTTTTGTTACCCCAATGGATGGTAGCCTTGTAATTATGGAAGGTAGTCTGTTGTCAAGATTTTTGTTACTCCAATGGATGGTAGCCTTCTCATTATGGAAGGTAGTCTGTCGTTGAGATTTTTGTTACTCCAATGGATTGTAGCCTTGTCATTATGTAAGGTAGTCTGTTGTTCAGATTTTTGTTACTCCAATGGATGGTAGCCTTGTCATTATGGAAGGTAGTCTGTCGTTGAGATTTCTGTTACTCCTATGGATTGTAGCGTTGTCATTATGTAAGGTAGTCTTTTGTTCAGATTTTTGTTACTCCAATGGATGGTAGCCTTGTATTATTTAAGGTAGTCTATTGTCGATATCTTTGTTACTCCAATGGATGATAGCCTTGTCATTATGCAAGGAAGTCTGTTGTTCAGATTTTTGTTACTCCAATGGATGGTACCCTTGTCATTATGCAAGGTAGTCAGTTGTTCATATTTTTGTTACTCCAATGGATGGTAGCCTTGTCACTATGGAAGGTAGTCTGTTATCGAGATTTTTTTTACTACAATGGATGGTAGCCTTTTCATTATGGAAGGTAGTCTATTGTCGAGATTTTTGTTATTCCAATGGATGGGAACCTTGTCAGTATGGAAGGTAGTCTTTTGTCGAGATTTTTGTTACTCCAATGGATGGTAGCCTTGTCATTATTGAAGGTAGTCTATTTTCGATATCTTTGTTACTCCAATGGATGATAGCCTTGTTATTATGCAAGGTAGTCTGTTGTTCATATTTTTGTTACTCCAATGGATGGTAGCCTTGTCATTATGGAAGGTAGTCTGTTGTCGAGATTTTTTTTACTACAATGGATGGTAGCCTTGTCATTATAGAAGGTAGTCTGTTGTCGAGATTTTTGTTACCCCAATGGATGGTAGCCTTGTATTTATGGAAGGTAGTCTGTTGTCGAGATTTTTGTTACTCCAATGGATGGTAGCCTTGTCATTATGGAAGGTAGCCTGTCGTTGAGATTTTTGTTACTCCAATGGATTGTAGCCTTGTCATTATGTAAGGTAGTCTGTTGTTCAGATTTTTGTTAGTCCAATGGATGGTAGCCTTGTCATTATGGAAGGTAGTCTGTTGTCGAGATTTTTTTCACTACAATGGATGGTAGCCTTGTCATTATGGAAGGTAGTCTATTGTCGAGATTTTTGTTACTCCAATGGATGGTAGCCTTGTCATTATGGAAGGTAGTCTATTGTCGAGATTTTTTTTATTCCAATGGATGTTAGCCTTATCATTATGGAAGGTAGTTTTTTATTGTGATTTTCGTTACTCCAATGGATGGTAGCCTTGTCATTATGGAAGGTAGTCTTTTGTGGAGATTTTAGTTACTCCAATGGATGGTAGCCTTGTCATTTATGAAGGTAGTCTGTTGTCGATATCTTTGTTACTCCAATTGATGGTAGCCTTGTCATTATGGAAGGTAGTATTTTGTCGAGATTTCTGTTACTCCAACGGATTGTAGTCTTGTCATTATTGAAGGTAGTTTGTTATCGATATCTTCCTTACTCCAGTGGATGATAGCCTTGTCATTATGGAAGGTAGTCTGTTGTCGAGATTTTTGTTACCCCAATGGATGGTAGCCTTGTAATTATGGAAGGTAGTCTGTTGTCAAGATTTTTGTTACTCCAATGGATGGTAGCCTTCTCATTATGGAAGGTAGTCTGTCGTTGAGATTTTTGTTACTCCAATGGATTGTAGCCTTGTCATTATGTAAGGTAGTCTGTTGTTCAGATTTTTGTTACTCCAATGGATGGTAGCCTTGTCATTATGGAAGGTAGTCTGTCGTTGAGATTTCTGTTACTCCAATGGATTGTAGCGTTGTCATTATGTAAGGTAGTCTGTTGTTCAGATTTTTGTTACTCCAATGGATGGTAGCCTTGTAATTATTTAAGGTAGTCTATTGTCGATATCTTTGTTACTCCAATGGATGATAGCCTTGTCATTATGCAAGGAAGTCTGTTGTTCAGATTTTTGTTACTCCAATGGATGGTACCCTTGTCATTATGCAAGGTAGTCAGTTGTTCATATTTTTGTTACTCCAATGGATGGTGGCCTTGTCACTATGGAAGGTAGTCTGTTATCGAGATTTTTTTTACTACAATGGATGGTAGCCTTTTCATTATGGAAGGTAGTCTATTGTCGAGATTTTTGTTATTCCAATGGATGGGAACCTTGTCAGTATGGAAGGTAGTCTTTTGTCGAGATTTTTGTTACTCCAATGGATTGTAGCCTTGTCATTATGTAAGGTAGTCTGTTGTTCAGATTTTTGTTAGTCCAATGGTTGGTAGCCTTATCATTATGGAAGGTAGTCTGTTGTCGAGATTTTTTTTATTCCAATGGATGTTAGCCTTATCATTATGGAAGGTAGTTTTTATTGAGATTTTCGTTACTCCAATGGATGGTAGCCTTGTCATTATGGAAGGTAGTCTATTGTCGAGATTTTTGTTATTCCAATGGATGGTAACCTTGTCATTATGGAAGGTAGTCTTTTGTGGAGATTTTAGTTACTCCAATGGATGGTAGCCTTGTCATTATTGAAGGTAGTCTGTTGTCGATATCTTTGTTACTCCAATTGATGGTAGCCTTGTCATTATGGAAGGTAGTATTTTGATGAGATTTATGTTACTCCAACGGATTGTAGTCTTGTCATTATTGAAGGTAGTTTGTTATCGATATCTTCCTTACTCCAATGGATGATAGCCTTGTCATTATGGAAGGTAGTTTATTGTCGAGATTTTTGTTACCCCAATGGATGGTAGCCTTGTAATTATGGAAGGTAGTCTGTTGTCAAGATTTTTGATACTCCAATGGATGGTAGCCTTCTCATTATGGAAGGTAGTCTGTCGTTGAGATTTTTGTTACTCCAATGGATTGTAGCCTTGTCATTATGTAAGGTAGTCTGTTGTTCAGATTTTTGTTACTCCAATGGATGGTAGCCTTGTCATTATGGAAGGTAGTCTGTCGTTGAGATTTCTGTTACTCCAATGGATTGTAGCGTTGTCATTATGTAAGGTAGTCTGTTGTTCAGATTTTTGTTACTCCAATGGATGGTAGCCTTGTAATTATTTAAGGTAGTCTATTGTCGATATCTTTGTTACTCCAATGGATGATAGCCTTGTCATTATGCAAGGAAGTCTGTTGTTCAGATTTTTGTTACTCCAATGGATGGTACCCTTGTCATTATGCAAGGTAGTCAGTTGTTCATATTTTTGTTACTCCAATGGATGGTAGCCTTTTCATTATGGAAGGTAGTCTATTGTCGAGATTTTTGTTATTCCAATGGATGGGAACCTTGTCAGTATGGAAGGTAGTCTTTTGTCGAGATTTTTGTTACTCCAATGGATGGTAGCCTTGTCATTATTGAAGGTAGTCTATTTTCGATATCTTTGTTACTCCAATGGATGATAGCCTTGTTATTATGCAAGGTAGTCTGTTGTTCATATTTTTGTTACTCTAATGGATGGTAGCCTTGTCATTATGGAAGGTAGTCTGTTGTCGAGATTTTTTTTACTACAATTGATGGTAGCCTTGTCATTATAGAAGGTAGTCTGTTGTCGAGATTTTTGTTACCCCAATGGATGGTAGCCTTGTAATTATGGAAGGTAGTCTGTTGTCGAGATTTTTGTTACTCCAATGGATGGTAGCCTTGTCATTATGGAAGGTAGTATGTCGTTGAGATTTTTGTTACTCCAATGGATTGTAGCCTTGTCATTATGTAAGGTAGTCTGTTGTTCAGATTTTTGTTAGTCCAATGGATGGTAGCCTTGTCATTATGGAAGGTAGTCTGTTGTCGAGATTTTTTTCACTACAATGGATGGTAGCCTTGTCATTATGGAAGGTAGTCTATTGTCGAGATTTTTGTTACTCCAATGGATGGTAGCCTTGTCATTATGGAAGGTAGTCTATTGTTGAGATTTTTTTTATTCCAATGGATGTTAGCCTTATCATTATGGAAGGTAGTTTTTTATTGAGATTTTCGTTACTCCAATGGATGGTAGCCTTGTCATTATGGAAGGTAGTCTTTTGTGGAGATTTTAGTTACTCCAATGGATGGTAGCCTTGTCATTTATGAAGGTAGTCTGTTGTCGATATCTTTGTTACTCCAATTGATGGTAGCCTTGTCATTATGGAAGGTAGTATTTTGTCGAGATTTCTGTTACTCCAACGGATTGTAGTCTTGTCATTATTGAAGGTAGTTTGTTATCGATATCTTTGTTACTCCAATGGATGATCGCCTTGTCATTATGGAAGGTAGTCTGTTGTCGAGATTTTTGTTACCCCAATGGATGGTAGCCTTGTAATTATGGAAGGTAGTCTGTTGTCAAGATTTTTATTACTCCAATGGATGGTAGCCTTCTCATTATGGAAGGTAGTCTGTCGTTGAGATTTTTGTTACTCCAATGGATTGTAGCCTTGTCATTATGTAAGGTAGTTTGTTGTTCAGATTTTTGTTACTCCAATGGATGGTAGCCTTGTCATTATGGAAGGTAGTCTGTTGTTGAGATTTCTGTTACTCCAATGGATTATAGCCTTGTCATTTAATGAAGGTAGTCTTTTGTCGAGATTTTTGTTACTCCAATGGATGGTAGCCTTGTCATTATTGAAGGTAGTCTGTTGTCGATATCTTTGTTACTCCAATGGATGGTTGCCTTGTTATTATGGAAGGAAGTATTTTGTCGAGATTTCTGTTCCTCCAACGGATGGTAGTCTTGTCATTATTGAAGATAGTTTGTTATCGATATCTTCGTTACTCCAATGGATGATAGCCTTGTCATTATGGAAGGTAGTCTGTTGTCGAGATTTTTGTTACCCCAATGGATGGTAGCCTTGTAATTATGGAAGGTAGTCTGTTGTCAAGATGTTTGTTACTCCAATGGATGGTAGCCTTCTCATTATGGAAGGTAGTCTGTCATTGAGATTTTTGTTACTCCAATGGATTGTAGCCTTGTCATTATGTAAGGTAGTCTGTTGTTCAGATTTTTGTTACTCACATGGATGGTAGCCTTGTCATTATGGAAGGTAGTCTGTTGTTGAGATTTTTGTTACTCCAATGGATTATAGCCTTGTCATTATGGAAGGTAGTCTTTTGTCGAGATTTTTGTTACACCAATGGATGGTAGCCTTGTCATTATTGAAGGTAGTCTGTTGTCGATATCTTTGTAACTCCAATGGATGGTAGCCTTGTCATTATGGAAGGTAGTATTTTGTCGAGATTTCTGTTACTCCAACGGATGGTAGTCTTGTCATTATTGAAGATAGTTTGTTATCGATATCTTCTTTACTCCAATGGATGCTAGCCTGGTCATTATGGAAGGTAGTCCGTTGTCGAGATTTTTGTTACCCCAATGGATGGTAGCCTTGTAATTATGGAAGGTAGTTTGTTGTCGAGATTTTTGTTACTCCAATCGATGGTAACCTTATCATTAAGGAAGGTATTCTGTCGTTGAGATTTCTGTTACTCCAATGGATTGTAGCCTTGTCATTATGTAAGGTAGTCTGTTGTTCAGATTTTTGTTACTCCAATGGATGGTAGCCTTGTAATTATTTAAGGTAGTCTATTGTCGATATCTTTGTTACTCCAACGGATGATAGCCTTGTCATTATGCAAGGTAGTCTGTTGTTCAGATTTTTGTTACTCCAATGGATGGTAGCCTTGTCATTATGCAAGGTAGTCTATTGTTCATATTTTTGTTGCTCCAATGGATGGTAGCCTTGTCATTATGGAAGGTAGTCTGTTGTCGAGATTTTTTTTACTACAATGGATGGTAGCCTTGTCATTATGGAAGGTAGTCTATTGTCGAGATTTTTGTTATTCCAGCCATTTCTGTACATTCAATGTACTCTACGGATAGAGGAATACATAGAGTTGAAGATAGTAAAATAAGAAATTGAAAGATTTCGTTGAAATTGTTTGTTTGGAAATTTCCCGAAAAACTAATCATGGGTTCTTCTCTCCATCGGAACAACAGCGCCGTTATGCTCATTACTAAACTTGTTGAAGAGATAAAATAGAACCAAGATATCTCTTTGTGATCCGAAGTTGAATCAATCATCAGAAGAAGAATTAGGCCCAAAATTAGGATCAATTCCGGAAAAATAAAACTTCCATCGAAAAGATATTGGAAGGTAGTCTTTTGTCGAGATTTTTGTTACTCCAATGGATGGTAGCCTTGTCATTATTGAAGGTAGTCTATTTTCCATATCTTTGTTACTTCAATGGATGATAGCCTTGTCATTATGCAAGGTAGTCTATTGTTCAGATTTTTGTTACTCCAATGGATGGTAGCCTTGTCATTATGGAAGGTTGTCTATTGTCGAGATTTTTTTTATTCCAATGGATGTTAGCCTTATCATTATGGCAGGTAGTTTTTTATCGAGAATTTCGTTACTCCAATGGATGGTAGCTTTGTCATTATGGAAGGTAGT
This sequence comes from Vicia faba, assembly GCA_948472305.1. NCBI lineage: Eukaryota > Viridiplantae > Streptophyta > Magnoliopsida > Fabales > Fabaceae > Vicia > Vicia faba. The sequence continues at coordinate 851,718,321 of OX451739.1, forward strand.
CTATTGTCGATATTTTTGTTATTCCAATGGATGGTAACCTTGTCATTATGGAAGGTAGTCTTTTGTGGAGATTTTAGTTACTCCAATGGAAGGTAGCCTTGTCATTATTGAAGGTAGTCTGTTGTCGATATCTTTGTTACTCCAATGGATGGTAGCCTTGTCATTATGGAAGGTAGTATTTTGTCGAGAATTCTGTTACTCCAACAGATTGTAGTCTTGTCATTATTGAAGGTAGTTTGTTATCGATATCTTCGTTACTCCAATGGATGATAGCCTTGTCATTATGGAAGGTAGTCTATTATCGAGATTTTTGTTACCCCAATGGATGGTAGCCTTGTAATTATGGAAGGTAGTCTGTTGTCAAGATTTTTGTTACTCCAATGGATGGTAGCCTTCTCATTATGGAAGGTAGTCTGTCGTTGAGATTTTTGTTACTCCAATGGATTGTAGCCTTGTCATTATGTAAGGTAGTCTGTTGTTCAGATTTTTGTTAGTCCAATGGATGGTAGCCTTGTCATTATGGAAGATAGTCTGTTGTCGAGATTTTTGTTATTCCAATGGATTGTAACCTTGTGAGTATGGAAGGAAGTCTTTTGTCGAGATTTTTGTTACTCCAATGGATGGTAGCCTTGTCATTATTTAAGGTAGTCTATTGTCGATATCTTTGTTACTCCAATGGATGATAGCCTTGTCATTATGCAAGGTAGTTTGTTGTTCATATATTTGTTACTCCAATGGATGGTAGCCTTGTCATTATGGAAGGTAGTCTATTGTCGAGATTTTTGTTATTCCAATGGATGGTAACCTTGTCATTATGGAAGGTAGTCTTTTGTCGAGATTTTTGTTACTCCAATGGATGGTAGCCTTGTCATTATTGAAGGTAGTTTGTTGTCGATATCTTTGTTACTCCAATGGATGGTAGCCTTGTCATTATGGAAGGTAGTATTTTGTCGAGATTTCTGTTACTCCAACGGATGGTAGTGTTGTCATTATTGAAGGTAGTTTGTTATCGATATCTTCGTTACTCCAATGGATGATAGCCTTGTCATTATGGAAGGTAGTCTGTTGTCGAGATTTTTGTTACCCCAATGGATGGTAGCCTTGTAATTATGGAAGGTAGTTTGTTGTCGAGATTTTTGTTACTCCAATGGATTGTAACCTTATCATTATGGAAGGTATTCTGTCGTTGAGATTTCTGTTACTCCAATAGATTGTAGCCTTGTCATTATGTAAGGTAGTCTGTTGTTCAGATTTTTGTTACTCCAATGGATGGTAGCCTTGTAATTATTTCAGGTAGTCTATTGTCGATATCTTTGTTACTCCAATGGATGATAGCCTTGTCATTATGCAAGGTAGTCTATTGTTCAGATTTTTGTTACTCCAATGGATGGTAGCCTTGTCATTATGCAACGTAGTCTGTTGTTCATATTTTTGTTACTCCAATGGATGGTAGCCTTGTCATTATGGAAGGTAGTCTGTTGTCGAGATTTTTTTTACTACAATGGATGGTAGCCTTGTCATTATGGAAGGTAGTCTATTGTCGAGATTTTTGTTATTCCAATGGATGGTAACCTTGTCATATTGGAAGGTAGTCTTTTGTCGAGATTTTAGTTACTCCAATGGATGGTAGCCTTGTCATTATTGTAGGTAGTCTATTTTGGATATCTTTGTTACTCCAATGGATGATAGCCTTGTCATTATGCAAGGTAGTCTGTTGTTAAGATTTTTGTTACTCCAATGGATGGTAGCCTTGTCATTATGGAAGGTAGTCTATTGTCGAGATTTTTTTTATTCCAATGGATGGTAGCCTTATCATTATGGAAGGTAGTATTTTGTGGAGATTTTAGTTACTCCAATGGTTGGTAGCCTTGTCATTATTGAAGGTAGTCTATTGTCGATATCTTTGTTACTCCAATGGATGGTGGCCTTGTCATTATGGAAGGTAGTATTTTGTCGAGATTTCTGTTACTCCAACGGATTTTAGTCTTGTCATTATTGAAGGTACTTTGTTATCGATATCTTCGTTACTCCAATGGATGATAGCCTTGTCATTATGGAAGGTAGTCTGTTGTCGAGATTTTTGTTACCCCAATGGATGGGAGCCTTGTAATTATGGAAGGTAGTCTGTTGTCGAGATTTTTGTTACTCCAATGGATGGTAGCCTTCTCATTATGGAAGGTAGTATGTCGTTGAGATTTTTGTTACTCCAATGGATTGTAGCCTTGTCATTATGTAAGGTAGTCTATTATTCAGATTTTTGTTAGTCCAATGGATGGTAGCCTTGTCATTATGGAAGATAGTCTGTTGTCGAGATTTTTGTTATTCCAATGGATGGTAACCTTGTGAGTATGGAAGGTTGTCTTTTGTCGAGATTTTTGTTACTCCAATGGATGGTAGCCTTGTCATTATTTAAGGTAGTCTATTTTCGATATCTTTGTTACTCCAATGGATGATAGCCTTGTCATTATGCAAGGTAGTCTATTGTTCAGATTTTTGTTACTCCAATGGATGCTAGCCTTGTCATTATAGAAGGTAGTCTATTGTCGAGATTTTTTTTATTCCAATGGATGGTAGCCTTATCATTATGGAAGGTAGTCTTTTGTGGAGATTTTAGTTACTCCAATGGATGGTAGCCTTGTCATTATTGAAGGTAGTCTCTTGTCGATATCTTTGTTACTCCAATGGATGGTAGCCTTGTCATTATGGAAGGTAGTATTTTGTCGAGATTTTTGTTACTCCAACGGATGGTAGTCTTGTCTTTATTGAAGGTAGTTTGTTATCGATATCTTTGTTACTCCAATGGATGATAGCCTTGTCATTATGGAAGGTAGTCTGTTGTCGAGATTTTTGTTACCCCAATGGATGGTAGCCTTGTAATTATGGAAGGTAGTCTGTTGTCAAGATTTTTGTTACTCCAATGGATGGTAGCCTTCTCATTATGGAAGGTAGTATGTCGTTGAGATTTTTGTTACTCCAATGGATTGTAGCCTTGTCATTATGTAAGGTAGTCTGTTGTTCAGATTTTTGTTAGTCCAATGGATGGTAGCCTTATCATTATGGAAGGTAGTTTTTTATCGAGATTTTTTTACTCCAATGGATGGTAACATTGTCATTATGGAAGGTAGTCTTTTGTCGAGATTTTTGTTACTCCAATGGTTGGTAGCCTTGTCATTATTGAAGGTAGTCTGTTGTCGATATCTTTGTTACTCTAATGGATGGTAGCCTTGTCATTATGGAAGGTAGTATTTTGTCGAGATTTCTGTTACTCCAACGGATGGTAGTCTTGTCATTATTGAAGGTAGTTTGTTATCGATATCTTCGTTACTCCAATGGATGATAGCCTTGTCATTATGGAAGGTAGTCTATTGTCGAGATTTTTGTTACCCCAATGGATGGTAGCCTTGTAATTATGGAAGGTAGTTTGTTTTCGAGATTTTTGTTACTCCAATGGATGGTAACCTTATCATTATGGAAGGTATTCTGTCGTTGAGATTTCTGTTACTCCAATGGATTGTAGCCTTGTCATTATGTAAGGTAGTCTGTTGTTCAGATTTTTTTTACTCCAATGGATGGTAGCCTTGTTATTATTTAAGGTAGTCTATTGTCGATATCTTTGTTACTCCAATGGATGATAGCCTTGTCATTATGCAAGGTAGTCTGTTGTTCAGATTTTTGTTACTCCAATGGATGGTAGCCATGTCATTATGCAAGGTAGTCTGTTGTTCATATTTTTGTTGCTCCAATGGATGGTAGCCTTGTCATTATGGAAGGTAGTCTGTTGTCGAGATTTTTTTTACTACAATGGATGGTAGCCTTGTCATTATGGAAGGTAATCTATTGTCGAGATTTTTTTTATTCCAATGGATGTTAGCCTTATCATTATGGAAGGTAGTTTTTTATCGAGATTTTCTTTACTCCAATGGATGGAAGCCTTGTCATTATTGAAGGTAGTCTATTGTCGAGATTTTTATTATTCCAATGGATGGTAACCTTGTCATTATGGAAGGTAGTCTTTTGTGGAGATTTTAGTTACTCCAATGGATGGTAGCCTTGTCATTATTGAAGGTAGTCTGTTGTCGATATCTTTGTTACTCCAATGGATGGTAGCCTTGTCATTATGGAAGGTAGTATTTTGTCGAGATTTTTGTTACTCCAACGGATGGTAGTCTTGTCTTTATTGAAGGTAGTTTGTTATCGATATCTTCGTTACTCCAATGGATGATAGCCTTGTCATTATGGAAGGTAGTCTGTTGTCGAGATTTTTGTTACCCCAATGGATGGTAGCCTTGTAATTATGGAAGGTAGTCTGTTGTCAAGATTTTTGTTACTCCAATGGATGGTAGCCTTCTCATTATGGAAGGTAGTCTGTCGTTGAGATTTTTGTTACTCCAATGGATTGTAGCCTTGTCATTATGTAAGGTAGTCTGTTGTTCATATTTTTGTTAGTCCAATGGATGGTAGCCTTGTCATTATGGAAGATAGTCTGTTTTCGAGATTTTTGTTATTCCAATGGATGGTAACCTTGTAAGTATGGAAGGAAGTCTTTTGTCGAGATTTTTGTTACTCCAATGGATGGTAGCCTTGTCATTATTTAAGGTAGTCTATTGTCGATATCTTTGTTACTCCAATGGATATAGCCTTGTCATTATGCAAGGTAGTCTGTTGTTCAGATTTTTGTTACTCCAATGGATGCTAGCCTTGTCATTATAGTAGGTAGTCTATTGTCGAGATTTTTTTTATTCCAATGGATGGTAGCCTTATCATTATGGAAGGTAGTTTTTTATCGAGATTTTTTTACTCCAATGGATGGTAACCTTGTCATTATGGAAGGTAGTCTTTTGTCGAGATTTTTGTTGCTCCAATGGATGGTAGCCTTGTCATTATGGAAGTTAGTCTGTTGTCGAGATTTTTTTTACTACAATGGATGGTAGCCTTGTCATTATGGAAGGTAATTTATTGTCGATATTTTTTTTATTCCAATGGATGTTAGCCTTATCATTATGGAAGGTAGTTTTTTATCGAGATTTTCTTTACTCCAATGGATGGTAGCCTTGTCATTATGGAAGGTAGTCTATTGTCGAGATTTTTATTATTCCAATGGATGGTAACCTTGTCATTATTGAAGGTAGTCTGTTGTCGATATCTTTGTTACTCCAATGGATGGTAGCCTTGTCATTACGGAAGGTAGTATTTTGTCGAGATTTCTGTTACTCCAACGGATGGTAGTCTTGTCATTATTGAAGGTAGTTTGTTATCGATATCTTCGTTACTCCAATGGATGATAGCCTTGTCATTATGGAAGGTAGTCTGTTGTCGAGATTTTTGTTACCCCAGTGGATGGTAGCCTTGTAATTATGGAAGGTAGTTTGTTGTCGAGATTTTTGTTACTCCAATGGATGGTAACCTTATAATTATGGAAGGTATTCTATCGTTGAGATTTCTGTTACTCCAATGGATTGTAGCCTTGTCATTATGTAAGGTAGTCTGTTGTTCAGATTTTTGTTACTCCAATGGATGGTAGCCTTGTAATTATTTAAGGTAGTCTATTGTCGATATCTTTGTTACTCCAATGGATGATAGCCTTGTCATTATGCAAGGTAGTCTGTTGTTCAGATTTTTGTTACTCCAATGGATGGTAGCCTTGTCATTATGCAAGGTAGTCTGTTGTTCATATTTTTGTTGCTCCAATGGATGGTAGCCTTGTCATTATTGAAGGTAGTCTGTTGTCGATATCTTTGTTACTCCAATGGATGGTAGCCTTGTCATTATGGAAGGTAGTTTGTTTTCGAGATTTTTGTTACTCCAATGGATGGTAACCTTATCATTATGGAAGGTATTCTGTCGTTGAGATTTCTGTTACTCCAATGGATTGTAGCCTTGTCATTATGTAAGGTAGTCTGTTGTTCAGATTTTTTTTACTCCAATGGATGGTAGCCTTGTTATTATTTAAGGTAGTCTATTGTCGATATCTTTGTTACTCCAATGGATGATAGCCTTGTCATTATGCAAGGTAGTCTGTTGTTCAGATTTTTGTTACTCCAATGGATGGTAGCCTTGTCATTATGCAAGGTAGTCTGTTGTTCATATTTTTGTTGCTCCAATGGATGGTAGCCTTGTCATTATGGAAGGTAGTCTGTTGTCGAGATTTTTTTTACTACAATGGATGGTAGCCTTGTCATTATGGAAGGTAATCTATTGTCGAGATTTTTTTTATTCCAATGGATGTTAGCCTTATCATTATGGAAGGTAGTTTTTTATCGAGATTTTCTTTACTCCAATGGATGGAAGCCTTGTCATTATGGAAGGTAGTCTATTGTCGAGATTTTTATTATTCCAATGGATGGTAACCTTGTCATTATGGAAGGTAGTCTTTTGTGGAGATTTTAGTTACTCCAATGGATGGTAGCCTTGTCATTATTGAAGGTAGTCTGTTGTCGATATCTTTGTTACTCCAATGGATGGTAGCCTTGTCATTATGGAAGGTAGTATTTTGTCGAGATTTTTGTTACTCCAACGGATGGTAGTCTTGTCTTTATTGAAGGTAGTTTGTTATCGATATCTTCGTTACTCCAATGGATGATAGCCTTGTCATTATGGAAGGTAGTCTGTTGTCGAGATTTTTGTTACCCCAATGGATGGTAGCCTTGTAATTATGGAAGGTAGTCTGTTGTCAAGATTTTTGTTACTCCAATGGATGGTAGCCTTCTCATTATGGAAGGTAGTCTGTCGTTGAGATTTTTGTTACTCCAATGGATTGTAGCCTTGTCATTATGTAAGGTAGTCTGTTGTTCAGATTTTTGTTAGTCCAATGGATGGTAGCCTTGTCATTATGGAAGATAGTCTGTTTTCGAGATTTTTGTTATTCCAATGGATGGTAACCTTATGAGTATGGAAGGAAGTCTTTTGTCGAGATTTTTGTTACTCCAATGGATGGTAGCCTTGTCATTATTTAAGGTAGTCTATTGTCGATATCTTTGTTACTCCAATGGATGATAGCCTTGTCATTATGCAAGGTAGTCTGTTGTTCAGATTTTTGTTACTCCAATGGATGCTAGCCTTGTCATTATAGTAGGTAGTCTATTGTCGAGATTTTTTTTATTCCAATGGATGGTAGCCTTATCATTATGGAAGGTAGTTTTTTATCGAGATTTTTTTACTCCAATGGATGGTAACCTTGTCATTATGGAAGGTAGTCTTTTGTCGAGATTTTTGTTGCTCCAATGGATGGTAGCCTTGTCATTATGGAAGTTAGTCTGTTGTCGAGATTTTTTTTACTACAATGGATGGTAGCCTTGTCATTATGGAAGGTAATCTATTTTCGATATTTTTTTTATTCCAATGGATGTTAGCCTTATCATTATGGAAGGTAGTTTTTTATCGAGATTTTCTTTACTCCAATGGATGGTAGCCTTGTCATTATGGAAGGTAGTCTATTGTCGAGATTTTTATTATTCCAATGGATGGTAACCTTGTCATTATTGAAGGTAGTCTGTTGTCGATATCTTTGTTACTCCAATGGATGGTAGCCTTGTCATTATGGAAGGTAGTATTTTGTCGAGATTTCTGTTACTCCAACGGATGGTAGTCTTGTCATTATTGAAGGTAGTCTGTTATCGATATCTTCGTTACTCCAATGGATGATAGCCTTGTCATTATGGAAGGTAGTCTGTTGTCGAGATTTTTGTTACCCCAGTGGATGGTAGCCTTGTAATTATGGAAGGTAGTTTGTTGTCGAGATTTTTGTTACTCCAATGGATGGTAACCTTATCATTATGGAAGGTAGTCTATTGTCGAGATTTTTGTTACTCCAATGGATTGTAGCCTTGTCATTATGTAAGGTAGTCAGTTGTTCAGATTTTTGTTACTCCAATGGATGGTAGCCTTGTAATTATTTAAGGTAGTCTATTGTCGATATCTTTGTTACTCCAATGGATGATAGCCTTGTCATTATGCAAGGTAGTCTGTTGTTCAGATTTTTGTTACTCCAATGGATGGTAGCCTTGTCATTATGCAAGGTAGTCTGTTGTTCATATTTTTGTTGCTCCAATGGATGGTAGCCTTGTCATTATTGAAGGTAGTCTGTTGTCGATATCTTTGTTACTCCAATGGATGGTAGCCTTGTCATTATGGAAGGTAGTATTTTGTCGAGATTTCTGTTACTCCAACGGATGGTAGTCTTGTCATTATTGAAGGTAGTTTGTTATCGATATCTTCGTTACTCCAATGGATGATAGCCTTGTCATTATGGAAGGTAGTCTGTTGTCGAGATTTTTGTTACCCCAATGGATGGTAGCCTTGTAATTATGGAAGGTAGTCTGTTGTCAAGATTTTTGTTACTCCAATGGATGGTAGCCTTCTCATTATGGAAGGTAGTCTGTCGTTGAGATTTCTGTTACTCCAATGGATTGTAGCCTTGTCATTATGTAAGGTAGTCTGTTGTTCAGATTTTTTTTACTCCAATGGATGGTAGCCTTGTTATTATTTAAGGTAGTCTATTGTCGATATCTTTGTTACTCCAATGGATGATAGCCTTGTCATTATGCAAGGTAGTCTGTTGTTCAGATTTTTGTTACTCCAATGGATGGTAGCCTTGTCATTATGCAAGGTAGTCTGTTGTTCACATTTTTGTTGCTCCAATGGATGGTAGCCTTGTCATTATGGAAGGTAGTCTGTTGTCTAGATTTTTTTTACTACAATGGATGGTAGCCTTGTCATTATGGAAGGTAATCTATTGTCGAGATTTTTTTTATTCCAATGGATGTTAGCCTTATCATTATGGAAGGTAGTTTTTTATCGAGATTTTCTTTACTCCAATGGATGGAAGCCTTGTCATTATGGAAGGTAGTCTATTGTCGAGATTTTTATTATTCCAATGGATGGTAACCTTGTCATTATGGAAGGTAGTCTTTTGTGGAGATTTTAGTTACTCCAATGGATGGTAGCCTTGTCATTATTGAAGGTAGTCTGTTGTCGATATCTTTGTTACTCCAATGGATGGTAGCCTTGTCATTATGGAAGGTAGTATTTTGTCGAGATTTTTGTTACTCCAACGGATGGTAGTCTTATCTTTATTGAAGGTAGTTTGTTATCGATATCTTCGTTACTCCAATGGATGATAGCCTTGTCATTATGGAAGGTAGTCTGTTGTCGAGATTTTTGTTACCCCAATGGATGGTAGCCTTGTAATTATGGAAGGTAGTCTGTTGTCAAGATTTTTGTTACTCCAATGGATGGTAGCCTTCTCATTATGGAAGGTAGTCTGTCGTTGAGATTTTTGTTACTCCAATGGATTGTAGCCTTGTCATTATGTAAGGTAGTCTGTTGTTCAGATTTTTGTTAGTCCAATGGATGGTAGCCTTGTCATTATGGAAGATAGTTTGTTTTCGAGATTTTTGTTATTCCAATGGATGGTAACCTTGTGAGTATGGAAGGAAGTCTTTTGTCGAGATTTTTGTTACTCCAATGGATGGTAGCCTTGTCATTATTTAAGGTAGTCTATTGTCGATATCTTTGTTACTCCAATGGATGATAGCCTTGTCATTATGCAAGGTAGTCTGTTGTTCAGATTTTTGTTACTCCAATGGATGCTAGCCTTGTCATTATAGTAGGTAGTCTATTGTCGAGATTTTTATTATTCCAATGGATGGTAGCCTTATCATTATGGAAGGTAGTTTTTTATCGAGATTTTTTTACTCCAATGGATGGTAACCTTGTCATTATGGAAGGTAGTCTTTTGTCGAGATTTTGGTTGCTCCAATGGATGGTAGCCTTGTCATTATGGAAGTTAGTCTGTTGTCGAGATTTTTTTTACTACAATGGATGGTAGCCTTGTCATTATGGAAGGTAATCTATTGTCGAGATTTTTTTTATTCCAATGGATGTTAGCCTTATCATTATGGAAGGTAGTTTTTTATCGAGATTTTCTTTACTCCAATGGATGGTAGCCTTGTCATTATGGAAGGTAGTCTATTGTCGAGATTTTTATTATTCTAATGGATGGTAACCTTGTCATTATTGAAGGTAGTCTGTTGTCGATATCTTTGTTACTCCAATGGATGGTAGCCTTGTCATTATGGAAGGTAGTATTTCGTCGAGATTTCTGTTACTCCAACGGATGGTAGTCTTGTTATTATTGAAGGTAGTTTGTTATCGATATCTTTGTTACTCCAATGGATGATAGCCTTGTCATTATGGAAGGTAGTCTGTTGTCGAGATTTTTGTTACCCCAGTGGATGGTAGCCTTGTAATTATGGAAGGTATTTTGTTGTCGAGATTTTTGTTACTCCAATGGATGGTAACCTTATCATTATGGAAGGTATTCTATCGTTGAGATTTCTGTTACTCCAATGGATTGTAGCCTTGTCATTATGTAAGGTAGTCTGTTGTTCAGATTTTTGTTACTCCAATGGATGATAGCCTTGTAATTATTTAAGGTAGTCTATTGTCGATATCTTTGTTACTCCAATGGATGATAGCCTTGTCATTATGCAAGGTAGTCTGTTGTTCAGATTTTTGTTACTCCAATGGATGGTAGCCTTGTCATTATGCAAGGTAGTCTGTTGTTCATATTTTTGTTGCTCCAATGGATGGTAGCCTTGTCATTATGGAAGGTAGTCTGTTGTCGAGATTTTTTTTACTACAATGGATGGTAGCCTTGTCATTATGGAAGGTAATCTATTGTCGATATTTTTTTTATTCCAATGGATGTTAGCCTTATCATTATGGAAGGTAGTTTTTTATCGAGATTTTCTTTACTCCAATGGATGGAAGCCTTGTCATTATGGAAGGTAGTCTATTGTCGAGATTTTTATTATTCCAATGGATGGTAACCTTGTCATTATGGAAGGTAGTCTTTTGTGGAGATTTTAGTTACTCCAATGGATGGTAGCCTTGTCATTATTGAAGGTAGTCTGTCGTCGATATCTTTGTTACTCCAATGGATGGTAGCCTTGTCATTATGGAAGGTAGTATTTTGTCGAGATTTTTGTTACTCCAACGGATGGTAGTCTTGTCTTTATTGAAGGTAGTTTGTTATCGATATCTTCGTTACTCCAATGGATGATAGCCTTGTCATTATGGAAGGTAGTCTGTTGTCGAGATTTTTGTTACCCCAATGGATGGTAGCCTTGTAATTATGGAAGGTAGTCTGTTGTCAAGATTTTTGTTACTCCAATGGATGGTAGCCTTCTCATTATGGAAGGTAGTCTGTCGTTGAGATTTTTGTTACTCCAATGGATTGTAGCCTATTCATTATGTAAGGTAGTCTGTTGTTCAGATTTTTGTTAGTCCAATGGATGGTAGCCTTGTCATTATGGAAGATAGTCTGTTGTCGAGATTTTTGTTATTCCAATGGATGGTAACCTTGTGAGTATGGAAGGAAGTCTTTTGTCGAGATTTTTGTTACTCCAATGGATGGTAGCCTTGTCATTATTTAAAGTAGTCTATTGTCAATATCTTTGTTACTCCAATGGATGATAGCCTTGTCATTATGCAAGGTAGTCTATTGTTCATATTTTTGTTACTCCAATGGATGGTAGCCTTGTCATTATGGAAGGTAGTCTATTGTCGAGATTTTTTTTATTCCAATGGATGGTAGCCTTATCATTATGGAAGGTAGTTTTTTATCGAGATTTTTGTTACTCTAATGGATGGTAGCCTTGTCATTATGGAAGGTAGTCTATTGTTGAGATTTTTGTTATTCCAATGGATGGTAACCTTGTCATTATGGAAGGTAGTCTTTTGTCGAGATTTTTGTTACTCCAATGGATGGTAGCCTTGTCATTATAGAAGGTAGTCTGTTGTCGATATCTTTTTTACTCCAATAGATGGTAGCCTTGTCATTATGGAAGGTAGTCTATTGTCGATATCTTTGTTACTCCAACGGATGGTAGTGTTGTCATTATTGAAGGTAGTTTGTTATCGATATCTTCGTTACTCCAATGGATGATAGCCTTGTCATTATGGAAGGTAGTCTGTTGTCGAGATTTTTGTTACCCCAATGGATGGTAGCCTTGTAATTATGGAAGGTAGTTTGTTGTCGAGATTTTTATTACTCCAATGGATGGTAACCTTATCATTATGGAAGGTATTCTATCGTTGAGATTTCTATTACTCCAATGGATTGTAGCCTTGTCATTATGTAAGGTAGTCAGTTGTTCAGATTTTTGTTACTCCAATGGATGGTAGCCTTGTAATTATTTAAGGTAGTCTATTGTCGATATCTTTGTTACTCCAATGGATGATAGCCTTGTCATTATGCAAGGTAGTCTGTTGTTCAGATTTTTGTTACTCCAATGGATGGTAGCCTTGTCATTATGCAAGGTAGTCTGTTGTTCATATTTTTGTTGCTCCAATGGATGGTAGCCTTGTCATTATTGAAGGTAGTCTGTTGTCGATATCTTTGTTACTCCAATGGATGGTAGCCTTGTCATTATGGAAGGTAGTATTTTGTCGAGATTTCTGTTACTCCAACGGATGGTAGTCTTGTCATTATTGAAGGTAGTTTGTTATCGATATCTTCGTTACTCCAATGGATGATAGCCTTTTCATTATGGAAGGTAGTCTGTTGTCGAGATTTTTGTTACCCCAATGGATGGTAGCCTTGTAATTATGGAAGGTAGTCTGTTGTCAAGATTTTTGTTACTCCAATGGATGGTAGCCTTCTCATTATGGAAGGTAGTCTGTCGTTGAGATTTTTGTTACTCCAATGGATTGTAGCCTTGTCATTATGTAAGGTAGTCTGTTGTTCAGATTTTTGTTAGTCCAATGGATGGTAGCCTTGTCATTATGGAAGATAGTTTGTTTTCGAGATTTTTGTTATTCCAATGGATGGTAACCTTGTGAGTATGGAAGGAAGTCTTTTGTCGAGATTTTTGTTACTCCAATGGATGGTAGCCTTGTCATTATTTAAGGTAGTCTATTGTCGATATCTTTGTTACTCCAATGGATGATAGCCTTGTCATTATGCAAGGTAGTCTGTTGTTCAGATTTTTGTTACTCCAATGGATGCTAGCCTTGTCATTATAGTAGGTAGTCTATTGTCGAGATTTTTATTATTCCAATGGATGGTAGCCTTATCATTATGGAAGGTAGTTTTTTATCGAGATTTTTTTACTCCAATGGATGGTAACCTTGTCATTATGGAAGGTAGTCTTTTGTCGAGATTTTGGTTGCTCCAATGGATGGTAGCCTTGTCATTATGGAAGTTAGTCTGTTGTCGAGATTTTTTTTACTACAATGGATGGTAGCCTTGTCATTATGGAAGGTAATCTATTGTCGAGATTTTTTTTATTCCAATGGATGTTAGCCTTATCATTATGGAAGGTAGTTTTTTATCGAGATTTTCTTTACTCCAATGGATGGTAGCCTTGTCATTATGGAAGGTAGTCTATTGTCGAGATTTTTATTATTCTAATGGATGGTAACCTTGTCATTATTGAAGGTAGTCTGTTGTCGATATCTTTGTTACTCCAATGGATGGTAGCCTTGTCATTATGGAAGGTAGTATTTCGTCGAGATTTCTGTTACTCCAACGGATGGTAGTCTTGTCATTATTGAAGGTAGTTTGTTATCGATATCTTTGTTACTCCAATGGATGATAGCCTTGTCATTATGGAAGGTAGTCTGTTGTCGAGATTTTTGTTACCCCAGTGGATGGTAGCCTTGTAATTATGGAAGGTATTTTGTTGTCGAGATTTTTGTTACTCCAATGGATGGTAACCTTATCATTATGGAAGGTATTCTATCGTTGAGATTTCTGTTACTCCAATGGATTGTAGCCTTGTCATTATGTAAGGTAGTCTGTTGTTCAGATTTTTGTTACTCCAATGGATGATAGCCTTGTAATTATTTAAGGTAGTCTATTGTCGATATCTTTGTTACTCCAATGGATGATAGCCTTGTCATTATGCAAGGTAGTCTGTTGTTCAGATTTTTGTTACTCCAATGGATGGTAGCCTTGTCATTATGCAAGGTAGTCTGTTGTTCATATTTTTGTTGCTCCAATGGATGGTAGCCTTGTCATTATGGAAGGTAGTCTGTTGTCGAGATTTTTTTTACTACAATGGATGGTAGCCTTGTCATTATGGAAGGTAATCTATTGTCGATATTTTTTTTATTCCAATGGATGTTAGCCTTATCATTATGGAAGGTAGTTTTTTATCGAGATTTTCTTTACTCCAATGGATGGAAGCCTTGTCATTATGGAAGGTAGTCTATTGTCGAGATTTTTATTATTCCAATGGATGGTAACCTTGTCATTATGGAAGGTAGTCTTTTGTGGAGATTTTAGTTACTCCAATGGATGGTAGCCTTGTCATTATTGAAGGTAGTCTGTCGTCGATATCTTTGTTACTCCAATGGATGGTAGCCTTGTCATTATGGAAGGTAGTATTTTGTCGAGATTTTTGTTACTCCAACGGATGGTAGTCTTGTCTTTATTGAAGGTAGTTTGTTATCGATATCTTCGTTACTCCAATGGATGATAGCCTTGTCATTATGGAAGGTAGTCTGTTGTCGAGATTTTTGTTACCCCAATGGATGGTAGCCTTGTAATTATGGAAGGTAGTCTGTTGTCAAGATTTTTGTTACTCCAATGGATGGTAGCCTTCTCATTATGGAAGGTAGTCTGTCGTTGAGATTTTTGTTACTCCAATGGATTGTAGCCTATTCATTATGTAAGGTAGTCTGTTGTTCAGATTTTTGTTAGTCCAATGGATGGTAGCCTTGTCATTATGGAAGATAGTCTGTTGTCGAGATTTTTGTTATTCCAATGGATGGTAACCTTGTGAGTATGGAAGGAAGTCTTTTGTCGAGATTTTTGTTACTCCAATGGATGGTAGCCTTGTCATTATTTAAAGTAGTCTATTGTCAATATCTTTGTTACTCCAATGGATGATAGCCTTGTCATTATGCAAGGTAGTCTATTGTTCATATTTTTGTTACTCCAATGGATGGTAGCCTTGTCATTATGGAAGGTAGTCTATTGTCGAGATTTTTTTTATTCCAATGGATGGTAGCCTTATCATTATGGAAGGTAGTTTTTTATCGAGATTTTTGTTACTCTAATGGATGGTAGCCTTGTCATTATGGAAGGTAGTCTATTGTTGAGATTTTTGTTATTCCAATGGATGGTAACCTTGTCATTATGGAAGGTAGTCTTTTGTCGAGATTTTTGTTACTCCAATGGATGGTAGCCTTGTCATTATAGAAGGTAGTCTGTTGTCGATATCTTTTTTACTCCAATAGATGGTAGCCTTGTCATTATGGAAGGTAGTCTATTGTCGATATCTTTGTTACTCCAACGGATGGTAGTGTTGTCATTATTGAAGGTAGTTTGTTATCGATATCTTCGTTACTCCAATGGATGATAGCCTTGTCATTATGGAAGGTAGTCTGTTGTCGAGATTTTTGTTACCCCAATGGATGGTAGCCTTGTAATTATGGAAGGTAGTTTGTTGTCGAGATTTTTATTACTCCAATGGATGGTAACCTTATCATTATGGAAGGTATTCTGTCGTTGAGATTTCTGTTACTCCAATGGATTATAGCCTTGTCATTATGTAAGGTAGTCTGTTGTTCAGATTTTTGTTACTCCAATGGATGGTAGCCTTGTAATTATTTAAGGTAGTCTATTGTCGATATCTTTGTTACTCCAATGGATGATAGCCTTGTCATTATGCAAGGTAGTCTGTTGTTCAGATTTTTATTACTACAATGGATGGTAGCCTTGTCATTATGCAAGGTAGTCTGTTGTTCATATTTTTGTTACTCCAATGGATGGTAGCCTTGTCATTATGGAAGGTAGTCTGTTGTCGAGATTTTTTTTACTACAATGGATGGTAGCCTTGTCATTATGGAAGGTATTCTATTGTCGAGATTTTTGTTATTCCAATGGATGGTAACCTTGTCATATTGGAAGGTAGTCTTTTGTCGAGATTTTTGTTACTCCAATGGATGGTAGCCTTGTCATTATTGAAGGTAGTCTATTTTCGATATCTTTGTTACTCCAATGGATGATAGCCTTGTCATTATGCAAGGTAGTCTGTTGTTCAGATTTTTGTTACTCCAATGGATAGTAGCCTTGTCATTATGGAAGGTAGTCTATTGTCGAGATTTTTTTTATTCCAATGGATGGTAGCCTTATCATTATGGAAGGTAGTTTTCTATCGAGATTTTTGTTACTCCAATGGATGGTAGCCTTGTCATTATGGAAGGTAGTCTATTGTCGAGATTTTTGTTATTCCAATGGATGGTAACCTTGTCATTATGGAAGGTAGTCTTTTGTGGAGATTTTAGTTACTCCAATGGATGGTAGCCTTGTCATTATTGAAGGTAGTCTATTTTCGATATCTTTGTTACTCCAATGGATGATAGCCTTGTCATTATTCAAGGTAGTCTGTTGTTCAGATTTTTGTTACTCCAATGGATGGTAGCCTTGTCATTATGCAAGGTAGTCTGTTGTTCATATTTTTGTTGCTCCAATGGATGGTAGCCTTGTCATTATGGAAGGTAGTCTGTTGTCGAGATTTTTTTTACTACAATGGATGGTAGCCTTGTCATTATGGAAGGTAATCTATTTACGAGATTTTTTTTATTCCAATGGATGTTAGCCTTATCATTATGGAAGGTAGTTTTTTATCGAGATTTTCTTTACTCCAATGGATGGTAGCCTTGTCATTATGGAAGGTAGTCTATTGTCGAGATTTTTATTATTCCAATGGATGGTAACCTTGTCATTATTGAAGGTAGTCTGTTGTCGATATCTTTGTTACTCCAATGGATGGTAGCCTTGTCATTATGGAAGGTAGTATTTTGTCGAGATTTCTGTTACTCCAACGGATGGTAGTCTTGTCATTATTGAAGGTAGTTTGTTATCGATATCTTCGTTACTCCAATGGATGATAGCCTTGTCATTATGGAAGGTAGTCTGTTGTCGAGATTTTTGTTACCCCAATGGATGGTAGCCTTGTAATTATGGAAGGTAGTTTGTTGTCGAGATTTTTGTTACTCCAATGGATGGTAACCTTATCATTATGGAAGGTATTCTGTCGTTGAGATTTCTGTTACTCCAATGGATTGTAGCCTTGTCATTATGTAAGGTAGTCTGTTGTTCAGATTTTTGTTACTCCAATGGATGGTAGCCTTGTAATTATTTAAGGTAGTCTATTGTCGATATCTTTGTTACTCCAATGGATGATAGCCTTGTCATTATGTAAGGTAGTCTGTTGTTCAGATTTTTGTTACTCCAATGGATGTTAGCCTTGTCATTATGCAAGGTAGTCTGTTGTTCATATTTTTGTTACTCCAATGGATGGTAGCCTTGTAATTATGGAAGGTAGTCTGTTGTCGAGATTTTTTTTACTACAATGGATGGTAGCCTTGTCATTATGGAAGGTAGTATGTTGTCGAGATTTTTGTTATTCCAATGGATGGTAACCTTGTCATATTGGAAGGTAGTCTTTTGTCGAGATTTTTGTTACTCCAATGGATGGTAGCCTTGTCATTATTGAAGGTAGTCTATTTTCGATATCTTTGTTACTCCAATGGATGATAGCCTTGTCATTATGCAAGGTAGTCTGTTGTTCAGATTTTTGTTACTCCAATGGATGGTAGCCTTGTCATTATGGAAGGTAGTCTATTGTCGATATTTTTTTTATTCCAATGGATGGTAGCCTTATCATTATGGAAGGTAGTTTTTTATCGAGATTTTTGTTACTCCAATGGATGGTAGCCTTGTCATTATGGAAGGTAGTCTATTGTCGAGATTTTTGTTATTCCAATGGATGGTAACCTTGTCATTATGGAAGGTAGTCTTTTGTGGAGATTTTAGTTACTCCAATGGATGGTAGCCTTGTCATTATTGAAGGTAGTCTATTTTCGATATCTTTGTTACTCCAATGGATGATAGCCTTGTCATTATGCAAGGTAGTCTGTTGTTCAGATTTTTGTTACTCAAATGGATGGTAGCCTTGTCATTATGCAAGGTAGTCTGTTGTTCATATTTTTGTTGCTCCAATGGATGGTAGCCTTGTCATTATGGAAGTAAGTCTGTTGTCGAGATTTTTTTTACTACAATGGATGGTAGCCTTGTCATTATGGAAGGTAATCTATTGCCGAGATTTTTTTTATTCCAATGGATGTTAGCCTTATCATTATGGAAGGTAGTTTTTTATCGAGATTTTCTTTACTCCAATGGATGGTAGCCTTGTCATTATGGAAGGTAGTCTATTGTCGAGATTTTTATTATTCCAATGGATGCTAACCTTGTCATTATGGAAGGAAGTCTTTTGTGGAGATTTTAGTTACTCCAATGGATGGTAGCCTTGTCATTATTGAAGGTAGTCTATTGTCGATATCTTTTTTACTCCAATGGATGGTAGCCTTGTCATTATGGAAGGTAGTATTTTGTCGAGATTTCTTTTACTCCAACAAATTGTAGTCTTGTCATTATTGAAGGTAGTTTGTTATCGATATCTTCGTTACTCCAATGGATGATAGCCTTGTCATTATGGAAGGTAGTTTGTTGTCGAGATTTTTGTTACCCCAATGGATGGTAGCCTTGTAATTATGGAAGGTAATCTGTTGTCAAGATTTTTGTTACTCCAATGGATGGTAGCCTTCTCATTATGGAAGGTAGTCTGTCGTTGAGATTTTTGTTACTCCAATGGATTGTAGCCTTGTCATTATGTAAGGTAGTCTGTTGTTCAGATTTTTGTTAGTCCAATGGATGGTAGCCTTGTCATTATGGAAGATAGTCTGTTGTCGAGATTTTTGTTATTCCAATGGATGGTAACCTTGTGAGTATGGAAGGAAGTTTTTTGTCGAGATTTTTGTTACTCCAATGGATGGTAGCCTTGTCATTATTTAAGGTAGTCTATTGTCGATATCTTTGTTACTCCAATGGATGATAGCCTTGTCATTATGCAAGGTAGTCTGTTGTTCATATTTTTGTTACTCCAATGGATGGTAGCCTTGTCATTATGGAAGGTAGTCTATTGTCGAGATTTTTTTTATTCCAATGGATGGTAGCCTTATCATTATGGAAGGTAGTTTTTTATCGAGATTTTTGTTACTCTAATGGATGGTAGCCTTGTCATTATGGAAGGTAGTCTATTGTCAAGATTTTTGTTATTCCAATGGATGGTAACCTTGTCATTATGGAAGGTAGTCTTTTGTCGAGATTTTTGTTACTCCAATGGATGGTAGCCTTGTCATTATTGAAGGTAGTCTATTGTCGATATCTTTGTTACTCCAATGGATGGTAGCCTTGTCATTATGGAAGGTAGTATTTTGTCAAGATTTTTGTTACTCCAATGGATGGTAGTGTTGTCATTATTGAAGGTAGTTTGTTATCGATATCTTCGTTACTCCAATGGATGATAGCCTTGTCATTATGGAAGGTAGTCTGTTGTCGAGATTTTTGTTACCCCAATGGATGGTAGCCTTGTAATTATGGAAGGTAGTTTGTTGTCGAGATTTTTGTTACTCCAATGGATGGTAACCTTATCATTATGGAAGGTATTCTATCGTTGAGATTTCTGTTACTCCAATGGATTATAGCCTTGTCATTATGTAAGGTAGTCTGTTTTTCAGATTTTTGTTACTCCAATGGATGGTAGCCTTGTAATTATTTAAGGTAGTCTATTGTCGATATCTTTGTTACTCCAATGGATGACAGCCTTGTCATTATGCAAGGTAGTCTGTTGTTCAGATTTTTGTTACTCCAATGGATGGTAGCCTTGTCATTATGCAAGGTAGTCTGTTGTTCATATTTTTGTTACTCCAATGGATGGTAGCCTTGTCATTATGGAAGGTAGTCTGTTGTCGAGATTTTTTTTTACTACAATGGATGGTAGCCTTGTCATTATGGAAGGTAGTCTATTGTCGAGATTTTTGTTATTCCAATGGATGGTAACCTTGTCATATTGGAAGGTAGTCTTTTGTGGAGATTTTAGTTACTCCAATGGATGGTAGCCTTGTCATTATTGAAGGTAGTCTATTTTCGATATCTTTGTTACTACAATGGATGATAGCCTTGTCATTATGCAAGGTAGTCTGTTGTTTAGATTTTTGTTACTCCAATGGATGGTAGCCTTGTCATTATGGAAGGTAGTCTATTGTCGAGATTTTTTTTATTCCAATGGATGGTAGCCTTATCATTATGGAAGGTAGTTTTTTATTGAGATTTTTGTTACTCCAATGGATGGTAGCCTTCTCATTATGGAAGGTAGTCTGCCGTTGTGATTTTTGTTACTCCAATGGATTGTAGCCTTGTCATTATGTAAGGTAGTCTGTTGTTCAGATTTTTGTTAGTCCAATGGATTGTAGCCTTGTCATTATGGAAGATAGTCTGTTGTCGAGATTTTTGTTATTCCAATGGATGGTAACCTTGTCATATTGGAAGGTAGTCTTTTGTCGAGATTTTTGTTACTCCAATGGATGGTAGCCTTGTCATTATTGAAGGTAGTCTATTTTCGATATCTTTGTTACTCCAATGGATGATAGCCTTGTCATTATGCAAGGTAGTCTGTTGTTCAGATTTTTGTTACTCCAATGGATGGTAGCCTTGTCATTATGGAAGGTAGTCTATTGTCGAGATTTTTTTTATTCCAATGG
This sequence comes from Vicia faba, assembly GCA_948472305.1. Lineage (NCBI taxonomy): Eukaryota > Viridiplantae > Streptophyta > Magnoliopsida > Fabales > Fabaceae > Vicia > Vicia faba. The sequence goes on from OX451739.1 coordinate 851,738,937, forward strand.
ATGGTAGCCTTGTCATTATGGAAGGTAGTTTTTTGTCGAGATTTTTGTTACTCCAATGGATGGTAGCCTTGTCATTATTGAAGGTAGTCTATTGTCGATATCTTTGTTACTCCAATGGATGGTAGCCTTGTCATTATGGAAGGTAGTATTTTGTCAAGATTTTTGTTACTCCAATGGATGGTAGTGTTGTCATTATTGAAGGTAGTTTGTTATCGATATCTTCGTTACTCCAATGGATGATAGCCTTGTCATTATGGAAGGTAGTCTGTTGTCGAGATTTTTGTTACCCCAATGGATGGTAGCCTTGTAATTATGGAAGGTAGTTTGTTGTCGAGATTTTTGTTACTCCAATGGATGGTAACCTTATCATTATGGAAGGTATTCTATCGTTGAGATTTCTGTTACTCCAATGGATTATAGCCTTGTCATTATGTAAGGTAGTCTGTTTTTCAGATTTTTGTTACTCCAATGGATGGTAGCCTTGTAATTATTTAAGGTAGTCTATTGTCGATATCTTTGTTACTCCAATGGATGACAGCCTTGTCATTATGCAAGGTAGTCTGTTGTTCAGATTTTTGTTACTCCAATGGATGGTAGCCTTGTCATTATGCAAGGTAGTCTGTTGTTCATATTTTTGTTACTCCAATGGATGGTAGCCTTGTCATTATGGAAGGTAGTCTGTTGTCGAGATTTTTTTTTACTACAATGGATGGTAGCCTTGTCATTATGGAAGGTAGTCTATTGTCGAGATTTTTGTTATTCCAATGGATGGTAACCTTGTCATATTGGAAGGTAGTCTTTTGTGGAGATTTTAGTTACTCCAATGGATGGTAGCCTTGTCATTATTGAAGGTAGTCTATTTTCGATATCTTTGTTACTACAATGGATGATAGCCTTGTCATTATGCAAGGTAGTCTGTTGTTTAGATTTTTGTTACTCCAATGGATGGTAGCCTTGTCATTATGGAAGGTAGTCTATTGTCGAGATTTTTTTTATTCCAATGGATGGTAGCCTTATCATTATGGAAGGTAGTTTTTTATTGAGATTTTTGTTACTCCAATGGATGGTAGCCTTCTCATTATGGAAGGTAGCCTGCCGTTGTGATTTTTGTTACTCCAATGGATTGTAGCCTTGTCATTATGTAAGGTAGTCTGTTGTTCAGATTTTTGTTAGTCCAATGGATTGTAGCCTTGTCATTATGGAAGATAGTCTGTTGTCGAGATTTTTGTTATTCCAATGGATGGTAACCTTGTCATATTGGAAGGTAGTCTTTTGTCGAGATTTTTGTTACTCCAATGGATGGTAGCCTTGTCATTATTGAAGGTAGTCTATTTTCGATATCTTTGTTACTCCAATGGATGATAGCCTTGTCATTATGCAAGGTAGTCTGTTGTTCAGATTTTTGTTACTCCAATGGATGGTAGCCTTGTCATTATGGAAGGTAGTCTATTGTCGAGATTTTTTTTATTCCAATGGATGGTAGCCTTGTCATTATGGAAGGTAGTTTTTTATCGAGATTTTTGTTACTCCAATGGATGGTAGCCTTGTCATTATGGACGGTAGTCTATTGTCGAGATTTTTTTTATTCCAATGGATGGTAACCTTGTCATTATGGAAGGTAGTCTTTTGTCGAGATTTTTGTTACTCCAATGGATGGTAGCCTTGTCATTATTGAAGGTAGTCTGTTGTCGATATCTTTGGTACTCCAATGGATGGTAGCCTTGTCATTATGGAAGGTAGTATTTTGTCAAGATTTTTGTTACTCCAACGGATGGTAGTGTTGTCATTATTGAAGGTAGTTTGTTATCGATATCTTCGTTACTCCAATGGATGATAGCCTTGTCATTATGGAAGGTAGTCTGTTGTCGAGATTTTTGTTACCCCAATGGATGGTAGCCTTGTAATTATGAAAGGTAGTTTGTTGTCGAGATTTTTGTTACTCCAATGGATGGTAACCTTATCATTATGGAAGGTATTCTGTAGTTGAGATTTCTGTTACTCCAATGGATTATAGCCTTGTCATTATGTAAGGTAGTCTGTTGTTCAGATTTTTGTTACTCCAATGGATGGTAGCCTTGTAATTATTTAAGGTAGTCTATTGTCGATATCTTTGTTACTCCAATGGATGATAGCCTTGTCATTATGCAAGGTAGTTTGTTGTTCATATTTTTGTTACTCCAATGGATGGTGGCCTTGTCATTATGGAAGGTAGTTTGTTGTCGAAATTTTTTTTACTACAATGGATGGTAGCCTTGTCATTATGGAAGGTAGTCTATTGTCGAGATTTTTGTTATTCCAATGGATGGTAACCTTGTCATATTGGAAGGTAGTCTTTTGTCAAGATTTTTGTTACTCCAATGGATGGTAGCCTTGTCATTATTGAAGGTAGTCCATTTTCGATATCTTTGTTACTCCAATGGATGATAGCCTTGTCATTCTGCAAGGTAGTCTGTTGTTCATATTTTTGTTACTCCAATGGATGGTAGCCTTGTCATTATGGAAGGTAGTCTATTGTCGAGATTTTTTTTATTCCAATGGATGGTAGCCTTATCATTATGGAAGGTAGTTTTTTATCGAGATTTTTGTTACTCCAATGGATGGTAGCCTTGTAATTATGGAAGGTAGTCTATTGTCGAGATTTTTGTTATTCCAATGGATGGTAACCTTGTCATTATGGAAGGTAGTCTTTTGTGGAGATTTTAGTTACTCCAATGGATGGTAGCCTTGTCATTATTGAAAGGAGTCTATTTTCGATATCTTTGTTACTCCAATGGATGATAGCCTTGTCATTATGCAAGGTAGTCTGTTGTTCAGATTTTTGTTACTCCAATGGATGGTAGCCTTGTCATTATTGAAGGTAGTCTATTGTTGAGATTTTTTTTATTCCAATGGATGGTAGCCTTATCATTATGGAGGGTAGTTTTTTATCGAGATTTTTGTTACTCCAATGGATGGTAGCCTTGACATTATGGAAGGTAGTCTATTGTCGAGATTTTTGTTATTCCAATGGATGGTAACCTTGTCATTATGGAAGGTAGTCTTTTGTGGAGATTTTAGTTACTCCAATGGATGGTAGCCTTGTCATTATTGAAGGTAGTCTATTGTCGATATCTTTGTTACTCTAATGGATGGTGGCTTTGTCATTATGGAAGGTAGTATTTTGTCGAGATTTCTGTTACTCCAACGGATTGTAGTCTTGTCATTATTGAAGGTAGTTTGTTATCGATATCTTCGTTACTCCAATGGATGATAGCCTTGTCATTATGGAAGGTAGTCTATTGTCGAGATTTTTGTTACCCCAATGGATGGTAGCCTTGTAATTATGGAAGGTAGTCTGTTGTCGAGATTTTTGTTACTCCAATGGATGGTAGCCTTCTCATTATGGAAGGTAGTCTGTCGTTGAGATTTTTGTTACTCCAATGGATTGTAGCCTTGTCATTATGTAAGGTAGTCTATTATTCAGATTTTTGTTAGTCCAATGGATGGTAGCCTTGTAATTATTTAAGGTAGTCTATTGTTGATATCTTTGTTACTCCAATGGATGATAGCCTTGTCATTATGCAAGGTAGTCTGTTGTTCAGATTTTTGTTACTCCAATGGATGGTAGCCTTGTCATTATGCAAGGTAGTCTGTTGTTCATATTTTTGTTGCTCCAATGGATGGTAGCCTTGTCATTATGGAAGGTAGTCTGTTGTCGAGATTTTTTTTACTACAATGGATGGTAGCCTTGTCATTATGGAAGGTAGTCTATTGTCGAGATTTTTGTTATTCCAATGGATGGTAACCTTGTCATTATGGAAGGTAGTCTTTTGTGGAGATTTTAGTTACTCCAATGGATGGTAGCCTTGTCATTATGGAAGGTAGTATTTTGTCGAGATTTTTGTTACTCTAACGGATTGTAGTCTTGTCATTATTGAAGGTAGTTTGTTATTGATATCTTCGTTACTCCAACGGATGATAGCCTTGTCATTATGGAAGGTAGTCTGTTGTCAAGATTTTTGTTACTCCAATGGATGGTAGCCTTCTCATTATAGAAGGTAGTCTGTCGTTGAGATTTTTGTTACTACAATGGATTGTAGCCTTGTCATTATGTAAGGTAGTCTGTTGTTCAGATTTTTGTTAGTCCAATGGATGGTAGCCTTGTCATTATGGAAGATAGTCTGTTGTCGAGATTTTTGTTATTCCAATGGATGGTAACCTTGTGAGTATGGAAGGAAGTCTTTTGTCGAGATTTTTGTTACTCCAATGGATGGTAGCCTTGTCATTATTTAAGGTAGTCTATTGTCGATATCTTTGGTACTCCAATGGATGATAGCCTTGTCATTATGCAAGGTAGTCTGTTGTTCAGATTTTTGTTACTCCAATGGATGGTAGCCTTGTCATTATGGAAGGTAATCTGTTGTCGAAATTTTTTTTACTATAATGGATGGTAGCCTTGTAATTATGGAAGGTAGTCTATTGTCGAGATTTTTGTTATTCCAATGGATGGTAACCTTGTCAAATTGGAAGGTAGTCTTTTGTCGAGATTTTTGTTACTCCAATGGATGGTAGCCTTGTCATTATTGAAGGTAGTCTGTTGTCGATATCTTTGTTACTCCAATGGATGGTAGCCTTGTCATTATGGAAGGTAGTATTTTGTCAAGATTTTTGTTACTCCAACGGATGGTAGTGTTGTCATTATTGAAGGTAGTTTGTTATCGATATCTTCGTTACTCCAATGGATGATAGCCTTGTCATTATGGAAGGTAGTCTGTTGTCGAGATTTTTGTTACCCCAATGGATGGTAGCCTTGTAATTATGGAAGGTAGTTTGTTGTCGAGATTTTTGTTACTCCAATGGATGGTAACCTTATCATTATGGAAGGTATTCTATCGTTGAGATTTCTGTTACTCCAATGGATTATAGCCTTGTCATTATGTAAGGTAGTCTGTTTTTCAGATTTTTGTTACTCCAATGGATGGTAGCCTTGTAATTATTTAAGGTAGTCTATTGTCGATATCTTTGTTACTCCAATGGATGACAGCCTTGTCATTATGCAAGGTAGTCTGTTGTTCAGATTTTTGTTACTCCAATGGATGGTAGCCTTGTCATTATGCAAGGTAGTCTGTTGTTCATATTTTTGTTACTCCAATGGATGGTAGCCTTGTCATTATGGAAGGTAGTCTGTTGTCGAGATTTTTTTTACTACAATGGATGGTAGCCTTGTCATTATGGAAGGTAGTCTATTGTCGAGATTTTTGTTATTCCAATGGATGGTAACCTTGTCATATTGGAAGGTAGTCTTTTGTGGAGATTTTAGTTACTCCAATGGATGGTAGCCTTGTCATTATTGAAGGTAGTCTATTTTCGATATCTTTGTTACTACAATGGATGATAGCCTTGTCATTATGCAAGGTAGTCTGTTGTTTAGATTTTTGTTACTCCAATGGATGGTAGCCTTGTCATTATGGAAGGTAGTCTATTGTCGAGATTTTTTTTATTCCAATGGATGGTAGCCTTATCATTATGGAAGGTAGTTTTTTATCGAGATTTTTGTTACTCTAATGGATGGTAGCCTTCTCATTATGGAAGGTAGTCTGCCGTTGTGATTTTTGTTACTCCAATGGATTGTAGCCTTGTCATTATGTAAGGTAGTCTGTTGTTCAGATTTTTGTTAGTCCAATGGATTGTAGCCTTGTCATTATGGAAGATAGTCTGTTGTCGAGATTTTTGTTATTCCAATGGATGGTAACCTTGTCATATTGGAAGGTAGTCTTTTGTCGAGATTTTTGTTACTCCAATGGATGGTAGCCTTGTCATTATTGAAGGTAGTCTATTTTCGATATCTTTGTTACTCCAATGGATGATAGCCTTGTCATTATGCAAGGTAGTCTGTTGTTCAGATTTTTGTTACTCCAATGGATGGTAGCCTTGTCATTATGGAAGGTAGTCTATTGTCGAGATTTTTTTTATTCCAATGGATGGTAGCCTTGTCATTATGGAAGGTAGTTTTTTATCGAGATTTTTGTTACTCCAATGGATGGTAGCCTTGTCATTATGGACGGTAGTCTATTGTCGAGATTTTTTTTATTCCAATGGATGGTAACCTTGTCATTATGGAAGGTAGTCTTTTGTCGAGATTTTTGTTACTCCAATGGATGGTAGCCTTGTCATTATTGAAGGTAGTCTGTTGTCGATATCTTTGGTACTCCAATGGATGGTAGCCTTGTCATTATGGAAGGTAGTATTTTGTCAAGATTTTTGTTACTCCAACGGATGGTAGTGTTGTCATTATTGAAGGTAGTTTGTTATCGATATCTTCGTTACTCCAATGGATGATAGCCTTGTCATTATGGAAGGTAGTCTGTTGTCGAGATTTTTGTTACCCCAATGGATGGTAGCCTTGTAATTATGAAAGGTAGTTTGTTGTCGAGATTTTTGTTACTCCAATGGATGGTAACCTTATCATTATGGAAGGTATTCTGTAGTTGAGATTTCTGTTACTCCAATGGATTATAGCCTTGTCATTATGTAAGGTAGTCTGTTGTTCAGATTTTTGTTACTCCAATGGATGGTAGCCTTGTAATTATTTAAGGTAGTCTATTGTCGATATCTTTGTTACTCCAATGGACGATAGCCTTGTCATTATGCAAGGTAGTCTGTTGTTCATATTTTTGTTACTCCAATGGATGGTAGCCTTGTCATTATGGAAGGTAGTTTGTTGTCGAAATTTTTTTTACTACAATGGATGGTAGCCTTGTCATTATGGAAGGTAGTCTATTGTCGAGATTTTTGTTATTCCAATGGATGGTAACCTTGTCATATTGGAAGGTAGTCTTTTGTCGAGATTTTTGTTACTCCAATGGATGGTAGCCTTGTCATTATTGAAGGTAGTCCATTTTCGATATCTTTGTTACTCCAATGGATGATAGCCTTGTCATTATGCAAGGTAGTCTGTTGTTCATATTTTTGTTACTCCAATGGATGGTAGCCTTGTCATTATGGAAGGTAGTCTATTGTCGAGATTTTTTTTATTCCAATGGATGGTAGCCTTATCATTATGGAAGGTAGTTTTTTATCAAGATTTTTGTTACTCCAATGGATGGTAGCCTTGTAATTATGGAAGGTAGTCTATTGTCGAGATTTTTGTTATTCCAATGGATGGTAACCTTGTCATTATGGAAGGTAGTCTTTTGTGGAGATTTTAGTTACTCCAATGGATGGTAGCCTTGTCATTATTGAAAGGAGTCTATTTTCGATATCTTTGTTACTCCAATGGATGATAGCCTTGTCATTATGCAAGGTAGTCTGTTGTTCAGATTTTTGTTACTCCAATGGATGGTAGCCTTGTCATTATTGAAGGTAGTCTATTGTTGAGATTTTTTTTATTCCAATGGATGGTAGCCTTATCATTATGGAGGGTAGTTTTTTATCGAGATTTTTGTTACTCCAATGGATGGTAGCCTTGACATTATGGAAGGTAGTCTATTGTCGAGATTTTTGTTATTCCAATGGATGGTAACCTTGTCATTATGGAAAGTAGTCTTTTGTGGAGATTTTAGTTACTCCAATGGATGGTAGCCTTGTCATTATTGAAGGTAGTCTATTGTCGATATCTTTGTTACTCTAATGGATGGTGGCTTTGCCATTATGGAAGGTAGTATTTTGTCGAGATTTCTGTTACTCCAACGGATTGTAGTCTTGTCATTATTGAAGGTAGTTTGTTATCGATATCTTCGTTACTCCAATGGATGATAGCCTTGTCATTATGGAAGGTAGTCTATTGTCGAGATTTTTGTTACCCCAATGGATGGTAGCCTTGTAATTATGGAAGGTAGTCTGTTGTCGAGATTTTTGTTACTCCAATGGATGGTAGCCTTCTCATTATGGAAGGTAGTCTGTCGTTGAGATTTTTGTTACTCCAATGGATTGTAGCCTTGTCATTATGTAAGGTAGTCTATTATTCAGATTTTTGTTAGTCCAATGGATGGTAGCCTTGTAATTATTTAAGGTAGTCTATTGTTGATATCTTTGTTACTCCAATGGATGATAGCCTTGTCATTATGCAAGGTAGTCTGTTGTTCAGATTTTTGTTACTCCAATGGATGGTAGCCTTGTCATTATGCAAGGTAGTCTGTTGTTCATATTTTTGTTGCTCCAATGGATGGTAGCCTTGTCATTATGGAAGGTAGTCTGTTGTCGAGATTTTTTTTACTACAATGGATGGTAGCCTTGTCATTATGGAAGGTAGTCTATTGTCGAGATTTTTGTTATTCCAATGGATGGTAACCTTGTCATTATGGAAGGTAGTCTTTTATGGAGATTTTAGTTACTCCAATGGATGGTAGCCTTGTCATTATGGAAGGTAGTATTTTGTCGAGATTTTTGTTACTCTAACGGATTGTAGTCTTGTCATTATTGAAGGTAGTTTGTTATTGATATCTTCGTTACTCCAACGGATGATAGCCTTGTCATTATGGAAGGTAGTCTGTTGTCAAGATTTTTGTTACTCTAATGGATGGTAGCCTTCTCATTATAGAAGGTAGTCTGTCGTTGAGATTTTTGTTACTACAATGGATTGTAGCCTTGTCATTATGTAAGGTAGTCTGTTGTTCAGATTTTTGTTAGTCCAATGGATGGTAGCCTTGTCATTATGGAAGATAGTCTGTTGTCGAGATTTTTGTTATTCCAATGGATGGTAACCTTGTGAGTATGGAAGGAAGTCTTTTGTCGAGATTTTTGTTACTCCAATGGATGGTAGCCTTGTCATTATTTAAGGTAGTCTATTGTCGATATCTTTGGTACTCCAATGGATGATAGCCTTGTCATTATGCAAGGTAGTCTGTTGTTCAGATTTTTGTTACTCCAATGGATGGTAGCCTTGTCATTATGGAAGGTAATCTGTTGTCGAAATTTTTTTTACTATAATGGATGGTAGCCTTGTAATTATGGAACGTAGTCTATTGTCGAGATTTTTGTTATTCCAATGGATGGTAACCTTGTCAAATTGGAAGGTAGTCTTTTGTCGAGATTTTTGTTACTCCAATGGATGGTAGCCTTGTCATTATTGAAGGTAGTCTGTTGTCGATATCTTTGTTACTCCAATGGATGGTGGCCTTGTCGTTATGGAAGGTAGTATTTTGTCGAGATTTCTGTTACTCCAACGGAATGTAGTCTTGTCATTATTGAAGGTAGTTTTTTATTGATATCTTCGTTACTCCAATGGATGATAGCCTTGTCATTATCGAAGGTAGTCTATTGTCGAGATTTTTGTTACCCCAATGGATGGTAGCCTTGTAATTATGGAAGGTAGTCTGTTGTCGAGATATTTGTTACTCCAATGGATGGTAGCCTTCTCATTATGGAAGGTAGTCTGTCGTTGAGATTTTTGTTACTCCAATGGATTGTAGCCTTGTCATTATGTAAGGTAGTCTTTTGTTCAGATTTTTGTTAGTCCAATGGATGGTAGCCTTGTCATTATGGAAGATAGTCTATTGTCGAGATTTTTGTTATTCCAATGGATGGTAACCTTGTGAGTATGGAAGGTAGTCTTTTGTCAAGATTTTTGTTACTCCAATGGATGGTAGCCTTGTCATTATTTAAGGTAGTCTATTGTCGATATCTTTGTTACTCCAATGGATGATAGCCTTGTCATTATGCAAGGTAGTCTATTGTTCAGATTTTTGTTACTCCAATGGATGGTAGCCTTGTCATTATGGAAGGTAGTCTATTGTCGATATTTTTTTTATTCCAATGAATGATAGCCTTATCATTATGGAAGGTAGTTTTTTATCGAGATTTTTGTTACTCCAATGGATGGTAGCCTTGTCATTATGGAAGGTAGTCTATTGTCGAGATTTTGGTTATTCCAATGGATGGTAACCTTGTCATTATGGAAGGTAGTCTGTTGTCGATATCTTTGTTACACCAATGGATGGTAGCCTTGTCATTATGGAAGGTAGTATTTTGTCGAGATTTCTGTTACTCCAACATATGGTAGTCTTGTCATTATTGAAGGTAGTTTGTTATCGATATCTTTGTTACTCCAATGGATGGTAGCCTTGTCATTATTGAAGGTAGTCTGTTGTCGATATCTTTTTTACTCCAATGGATGGTAGCCTTGTCATTATGGAAGGTAGTATTTTGTCGAGATTTCTGTTACTCCAACTTATTGTAGTCTTGTCATTATTGAAGGTAGTTTGTTATCGATATCTTCGTTACTCCAATGGATGATAGCCTTGTCATTATGGAAGGTAGTCTATTGTCGAGATTTTTGTTACCCCAATGGATGGTAGCCTTGTAATTATGGAATGTAGTCTGTTGTCAAGATTTTTGTTACTCCAATGGATGGTAGCCTTCTCATTATGGAAGGTAGTCTGTCGTTGAGATTTTTGTTACTCCAAGGGATTGTAGCCTTGTCATTATGTAAGGTAGTCTGTTGTTCAGATTTTTGTTAGTCCAATGGATGGTAGCCTTGTCATTATGGAAGATAGTTTGTTGTCGAGATTTTTGTTATTCCAATGGATGGTAACCTTGTTAGTATGGAAGGAAGTCTTTTGTCAAGATTTTTGTTACTCCAATGGATGGTAGCCTTGTCATTATTTAAGGTAGTCTATTGTCGATATCTTTGTTACTCCAATGGATGATAGCCTAGTCATTATGCAAGGTAGTCTATTGTTCAGATTTTTGTTACTCCAATGGATGGTAGCCTTGTCATTATGGAAGGTAGTCTATTGTCGAGATTTTTTTTATTCCAATGGATGGTAGCCTTATCATTATGGAAGGTAGTTTTTTATCGAGATTTTTGTTACTCCAATGGATGGTAGCCTTGTCATTATGGAAGGTAGTCTATTGTCGAGATTTTTGTTATTCCAATGGATGGTAACCTTGTCATTATGGAAGGTAGTCTTTTGTCGAGATTTTTGTTACTCCAATGGATGGTAGCCTTGTCATTATTGAAGATAGTCTGTTGTCGATATCTTTGTTACTCCAATGGATGATAGCCTTGTCATTATGGAAGGTAGTATTTTGTCGAGATTTCTATTACTCCAACGGATGGTAGTGTTGTCATTATTGAAGGTAGTTTGTTATCGATATCTTCGTTACTCCAATGGATGATAGCCTTGTCATTATGGAAGGTAGTCTGTTGTCGAGATTTTTGTTACCCCAATGGATGGTAGCCTTGTAATTATGGAAGGTAGTTTTTTGTCGAGTTTTTTGTTACTCCAATGGATGGTAACCTTATCATTATGGAAGGTATTCTGTCGTTGAGATTTCTGTTAATCCAATGGATTGTAGCCTTGTCATTATGTAAGGTAGTCTGTTGTTCAGATTTTTGTTACTCCAATGGATGGTAGCCTTGTAATTATTTAAGGTAGTCTATTGTCGATATCTTTGTTACTCCAATGGATGATAGCCTTGTCATTATGCAAGGTAGTCTGTTGTTCAGATTTTTGTTACTCCAATGGATGGTAGCCTTCTCATTATGGAAGGTAGTCTGTCGTTGAGATTTTTGTTACTCCAATGGACTGTAGCCTTGTCATTATGTAAGGTAGTCTGTTGTTCAAATTTTTGTTAGTCCAATGGATGGTAGCCTTGTCATTATGGAAAATAGTCTGTTGTCGAGATATTTGTTATTCCAATGGATGGTAACCTTGTGAGTATGGAAGGAAGTCTTTTGTCGAGATTTTTGTTGTTCCAATGGATGGTAGCCTTGTCATTATTTAAGGTAGTCTATTGTCGATATCTTTGTTACTCCAATGGACGATAGCCTTGTCATTACGCAAGGTAGTCTGTTGTTCAGATTTTTGTTACTCCAATGGATGGTAGCCTTGTCATTATGGAAGGTAGTCTGTTGTCGAGATTTTTTTTACTACAATGGATGGTAGCCTTGTAATTATGGAAGGTAGTCTATTGTCGAGATTTTTGTTACTCCAATGGATGGTAGCCTTGTCATTATTGAAGGTAGTCTATTTTCGATATCTTTGTTACTCCAATGGATGATAGCCTTGTCATTATGCAAGGTAGTCTGTTGTTCAGATTTTTGTTACTCCAATGGATGGTAGCCTTGTCATTATGGAATGTAGTCTATTATCGAGATTTTTTTTATTCCAATGGATGGTAGCCTTATCATTATGGAAGGTAGTTTTTTATCGATATTTTTGTTACTCCAATGGATGGTAGCCTTGTCATTATGGAATGTAGTCTATTGTCGAGATTTTTGTTATTCCAATGGATGGTAACCTTGTCATTATGGAAGGTAGTCTTTTGTGGAGATTTTAGTTACTCCAATGGATGGTAGCCTTGTCATTATTGAAGGTAGTCTGTTGTCGATATCTTTGTTACTCCAATGGATGGTGGCCTTGTCATTATGGAAGGTAGTATTTTGTCGAGATTTCTGTTACTCCAACGGATTGTAATCTTGTAATTATTGAAGGTAGTTTGTTATCGATATCTTCGTTACTCCAATGGATGATAGCCTTGTCATTATGGAAGGTACTCTGTTGTCGAGATTTTTGTTACCCCAATGGATGGTAGCCTTGTAATTATGGAAGGTAGTCTGTTGTCGAGATTTTTGTTACTCCAATGGATGGTAGCCTTGTCATTATGTAAGGTAGTCTGTTGTTCAGATTTTTGTTAGTCCAATGGATGGTAGCCTTGTCATTATGGAAGATAGTCTGTTGTCGAGATTTTTGTTATTCCAATGGATGGTAACATTGTGAGTATGGACGGAAGTCTCTTGTCAAGATTTTTGTTACTCCAATGGATGGTAGCCTTGTCATTATTTAAGGTAGTCTATTGTCGATATCTTTGTTACTCCAATGGATGATAGCCTTGTCATTATGCAAGGTAGTCTGTTGTTCAGATTTTTGTTACTCCAATGGATGGTAGCCTTGTCATTATTGAAGGTAGTCTATTGTCGAGATTTTTTTTATTCCAATGGATGGTAGCCTTATCATTATGGAAGGTAGTTTTTTATCGAGATTTTTGTTACTCCAATGGATGGTAGCCTTGTCATTATGGAAGGTAGTCTATTGTCGAGATTTTTGTTATTCCAATGGATGGTAACCTTGTCATTATGGAAGGTAGTCTTTTGTCGAGATTTTTGTTACTCCAATGGATGGTAGCCTTTTCATTATTGAAGGTAGTCTGTTGTCGATATCTTCGTTACTCCAATGGATGATAGCCTTGTCATTATGGAAGGTAGTCTGTTGTCGAGATTTTTGTTACTCCAATGGATGGTAACCTTATCATTATGGAAGGTATTCTGTCGTTGAGATTTCTGTTACTCCAATGGATGGTAGCCTTGTAATTATTTAAGGTAGTCTATTGTCGATATCTTTGTTACTCTAATTGATGATAGCCTTGTCATTATGCAAGGTAGTCTGTTGTTCAGATTTTTGTTACTCCAATGGATGGTAGCCTTGTCATTATGCAAGGTAGTCTGTTGTTCATACTTTTGTTACTCCAATGGATGGTATCCTTGTCATTATGGAAGGTAGTCTGTTGTCGAGAATTTTGTTATTCTAATGGATGGTAACCTTGTCATATTGGAAGGTAGTCTTTTGTCGAGATTTTTGTTACTCCAATGGATGGTAGCCTTGTCATTATTGAAGGTAGTCTATTTTCGATATCTTTGTTACTCCAATGGATGATAGCCTTGTCATTATGCAAGGTAGTCTGTTGTTCAGATTTTTGTTACTCCAATGGATGGTAGCCTTGTCATTATGGAAGGTAGTCTATTGTCGAGATTTTTTTATTCCAATGGATGGTAGCCTTATCATTATGGAAGGTAGTTTTTTATCGAGATTTTTGTTACTCCAATGGATGGTAGCCTTGTCATTATGGAAGGTAGTCTATTGTCGAGATTTTTGTTATTCCAATGGATGGTAACCTTGTCATTATGGAAGGTAGTCTTTTGTGGAGATTTTAGTTACTCCAATGGATGGTAGCCTTGTCATTATTGAAGGTAGTCTGTTGTCGATATCTTTGTTACTCCAATGGATGGTAGCCTTGTCATTATGGAAGGTAGTATTTTGTCGAGATTTCTGTTACTCCAACGGATTGTAGTCTTGTCATTATTGAAGGTAGTTTGTTATCGATATCTTTGTTACTCCAATGGATGATAGCCTTGTCATTATGGAAGGTAGTCTGTTGTCGAGATTTTCGTTACCCCAATGGATGGTAGCCTTGTAATTATGGAAGGTAGTCTGCTGTCGAGATTTTTGTTACTCCAATGGGTGGTAGCCTTCTCATTATGGAGGGTAGTCTGTCGTTGAGATTTTTGTTACTCCAATGGATTGTAGCCTTGTCATTATGTAAGGTAGTCTGTTGTTCAGATTTTTGTTAGTCCAATGGATGGTAGCCTTGTCATTATGGAAGATAGTCTGTTGTTGAGATTTTTGTTATTCCAATGGATGGTAACCTTGTGAGTATGGAAGGTAGTCTTTTGTCGAGATTTTTGTTACTCCAATGGATGGTAGCCTTGTCATTATTTAAGGTAGTCTATTGTCGATATCTTTGTTACTCCAATGGAAGATAGCCTTGTATTTATGCAAGGTAGTCTGTTGTTCAGATTTTTGTTACTCCAATGGATGGTAGCCTTGTCATTATGGAAGGTAGTCTATTGTCGAGATTTTTTTTATTCCAATGGATGGTAGCCTTATCATTATGGAAGGTAGTTTTTTATCGAAATTTTTATTACTCCAATGGATGGTAGCCTTGTCATTATGGAATGTAGTCTATTGTTGAGATTTTTGTTATTCCAATGGATGGTAACCTTGTCATTATGGAAGGTAGTCTGTTGTCGAGATTTTTGTTATTCCAATGGATGGTAACCTTGTCATTATGGAAGGTAGTCTGTTGTCGATATTTTTGTTACCCCAATGGATGGTAGCCTTGTAATTATGGAAGGTAGTTTGTTGTCGAGATTTTTGTTACTCCAATGGATGGTAGCCTTGTCATTATGCAAGGTAGTCTGTAGTTCATATTTTTGTTACTCTAATGGATGGTAGCCTTGTCATTATGGAAGGTAGTCTGTTGTCGAGATTTTTTTTACTACAATGGATGGTAGCCTTGTCATTATGGAAGGTAGTCTATTGTCGAGATTTTTGTTATTCCAATGGATGGTAACCTTGTCATATTGGAAGGTAGTCTTTTGTCGAGATTTTTGTTACTCCAATGGATGGTAGCCTTGTCATTATGCAAGGTAGTCTGTTGTTCAGATTTTTGTTACTCCAATGGATGGTAGCCTTGTCATTATGGAAGGTAGTCTATTGTCGAGATTTTTTTTATTCCAATGGATGGTAGCCTTATCATTATGGAAGGTAGTTTTTTATCGAGATTTTTGTTACTCCAATGGATGGTAGCCTTGTCATTATGGAAGGTAGTCTATTGTCAAGATTTTTGTTATTCCAATGGATGATAACCTTGTCATTATGGAATGTTGTCTTTTGTGGAGATTTTAGTTACTCCAATGGATGGTAGCCTTGTCACTATTGAAGGTAGTCTGTTGTCGATATCTTTGTTACTCCAATGGATGGTAGCCTTGTCATTATGGAAGGTAGTATTTTGTCGAGATTTCTGTTACTCCAACGGATTGTAGTCTTGTCATTATTGAAGGTAGTTTGTTATCGATATCTTCGTTACTCCAATGGATGATAGCCTTGTCATTATGGAAGGTAGTCTGTTGTCGAGATTTTTGTTACCCCAATGGATGGTAGCCTTGTAATTATGGAAGGTAGTCTGTTGTCGAGATTTTTGTTACTCTAATGGATGGTATCCTTCTCATTATGGAAGGTAGTCTGTCGTTGAGATTTTTGTTACTCCAATGGATTGTAGCCTTGCAATTATGTAAGGTAGTCTGTTGTTCAGATTTTTGTTAGTCCAATGGATGGTAGCCTTGTCATTATGGAAGATAGTCTATTGTCGAGATTTTTGTTATTCCAATGGATGGTAACCTTGTGAGTATGGAAGGTAGTCTTTTGTCGATATTTTTGTTACTCCAATGGATGGTAACCTTGTCATTATTTAAGGTAGTCTATTGTCGATATCTTTGTTACTCCAATGGATAATAGCCTTGTCGTTTTGCAAGGTAGTCTGTTGTTCAGATTTTTGTTACTCCAATGGATGGTAGCCTTGTCATTATGGAAGGTAGTCTATTGTCGAGATTTTTTTTATTCCAATGGATGGTAGCCTTATCATTATGGAAGGTAGTTTTTTATCGAGATTTTTGTTACTCCAATGGATGGTAGCCTTGTCATTATGGAAGGTAGTCTATTGTCGAGATTTTTGTTATTCCAATGGATGGTAACCTTGTCATTATGGAAGGTAGTCTTTTGTCGAGATTTTTGTTACTCCAATGGATGGTAGCCTTGTCATTATTGAAGGTAGTCTGTTGTCGATATCTTTGTTATTCCAATGGATGGTAGCCTTGTCATTATGGAAGGTAGTATTTTGTCGAGATTTCTGTTACTCCAACGGATGGTAGTGTTGTCATTATTGAAGGTAGTTTGTTATCGATATCTTCGTTACTCCAATGGATGATAGCCTTGTCATTATGGAAGGTAGTCTATTGTCGATATTTTTTTTACTACAATGGATGGTAGCCTTGTCATTATGGAAGGTAGTCTATTGTCGAGATTTTTGTTATTCCAATGGATGGTAACCTTGTCAGTATGGAAGGTAGTCTTTTGTCGAGATTTTTGTTACTCCAATGGATGGTAGGCTTGTCATTATTTAAGGTAGTCTATTTTCGATATCTTTATTACTCCAATGGATGATAGCCTTGTTATTATGCAAGGTAGTCTGTTGTTCAGATTTTTGTTACTCCAATGGATGGTAGCCTTGTCATTATGGAAGGTAGTCTATTGTCGAGATTTTTTTTATTCCAATGGATGGTAGCCTTATCATTATGGAAGGTAGTTTTTTATCGAGATTTTTGTTACTCCAATGGATGGTAGCCTTGTCATTATGGAAGGTAGTCTATTGTCGAGATTTTTGTTATTCCAATGGATGGTAACCTTGTCATTATGGAAGGTAGTCTTTTATGGAGATTTTAGTTACTCCAATGGATGGTAGCCTTGTCATTATTGAAGGTAGTCTGTTGTCGATATCTTTGTTACTCCAATGGATGGTAGCCTTGTCATTATGGAAGGTAGTATTTTGTCGAGATTTCTATTACTCCAACGGATTGTAGTCTTGTCATTATTGAAGGTAGTTTGTTATCGATATCTTTGTTACTCCAATGGATGATAGCCTTGTCATTATGGAAGGTAGTCTGTTGTCGAGATTTTTGTTACCCCAATGGATGGTAGCCTTGTAATTATGGAAGGTAGTCTGTTGTCGAGATTTTTGTTACTCCAATGGGTGGTAGCCTTCTCATTATGGAGGGTAGTCTGTCGTTGAGATTTTTGTTACTCCAATGGATTGTAGCCTTGTCATTATGTAAGGTAGTCTGTTGTTCAGATTTTTGTTAGTCCAATGGATGGTAGCCTTGTCATTATGGAAGATAGTCTGTTGTTGAGATTTTTGTTATTCCAATGGATGGTAACCTTGTGAGTATGGAAGGTAGTCTTTTGTCGAGATTTTTGTTACTCCAATGGATGGTAGCCTTGTCATTATTTAAGGTAGTCTATTGTCGATATCTTTGTTACTCCAATGGAAGATAGCCTTGTCATTATGCAAGGTAGTCTGTTGTTCAGATTTTTGTTACTCCAATGGATGGTAGCCTTGTCATTATGGAAGGTAGTCTATTGTCGAGATTTTTTTTATTCCAATGCATGGTAGCCTTATCATTATGGAAGGTAGTTTTTTATTGAGATTTTTGTTACTCCAATGGATGGTAGCCTTGTCATTATGGAAGATAGTCTATTGTCGAGATTTTTGTTATTCCAATGGATGGTAACCTTGTCATTATGGAAGGTAGTCTGTTGTCGAGATTTTTGTTATTCCAATGGATGGTAACCTTGTCATTATGGAAGGTAGTCTGTTGTTGAGATTTTTGTTACCCCAATGGATGGTAGCCTTGTAATTATGGAAGGTAGTTTGTTGTCGAGATTTTTGTTACTCCAATGGATGGTAACCTTATCATTATGGAAGGTATTCTGTCGTTGAGATTTCTGTTATTCCAATGGATGGTAGCCTTGTAATTATTTAAGGTAGTCTATTGTCGATATCTTTGTTACTCCAATGGATGATAGCCTTGTCATTATGCAAGGTAGTCTGTTGTTCAGATTTTTGTTACTCCAATGGATGGTAGCCTTGTCATTGTGCAAGGTAGTCTGTTGTTCATATTTTTGTTACTCTAATGGATGGTAGCCTTGTCATTATGGAAGGTAGTCTGTTGTCGAGATTTTTTTACTACAATGGATGGTAGCCTTGTCATTATGGAAGGTAGTCTATTGTCGAGATTTTTGTTATTCCAATGGATGGTAACCTTGTCATATTGGAAGGTAGTCTTTTGTCGAGATTTTTGTTACTCCAATGGATGGTAGCCTTGTCATTATGCAAGGTAGTCTGTTGTTCAGATTTTTGTTACTCCAATGGATGGTAGCCTTGTCATTATGGAAGGTAGTCTATTGTCGAGATTTTTTTTATTCCAATGGATGGTAGCCTTATCATTATGGAAGGTAGTTTTTTATCGAGATTTTTGTTACTCCAATGGATGGTAGCCTTGTCATTATGGAAGGTAGTCTATTGTCAAGATTTTTGTTATTCCAATGGATGGTAACCTTGTCATTATGGAAGGTAGTCTTTTGTGGAGATTTTAGTTACTCCAATGGATGGTAGCCTTGTCACTATTGAAGGTAGTCTGTTGTCGATATCTTTGTTACTCCAATGGATGGTAGCCTTGTCATTATGGAAGGTAGTATTTTGTCGAGATTTCTGTTACTCCAACGGATTGTAGTCTTGTCATTATTGAAGGTAGTTTGTTATCGATATCTTCGTTACTCCAATGGATGATAGCCTTGTCACTATGGAAGGTAGTCTGTTGTCGAGATTTTTGTTACCCCAATGGATGGTAGCCTTGTAATTATGGAAGGTAGTCTGTTGTCGAGATTTTTGTTACTCTAATGGATGGTAGCCTTCTCATTATGGAAGGTAGTCTGTCGTTGAGATTTTTGTTACTCCAATGGATTGTAGCCTTGCAATTATGTAAGGTAGTCTGTTGTTCAGATTTTTGTTAGTCCAATGGATGGTAGCCTTGTCATTATGGAAGATAGTCTATTGTCGAGATTTTTGTTATTCCAATGGATGGTAACCTTGTGAGTATGGAAGGTAGTCTTTTGTCGATATTTTTGTTACTCCAATGGATGGTAACCTTGTCATTATTTAAGGTAGTCTATTGTCGATATCTTTGTTACTCCAATGGATAATAGCCTTGTCATTTTGCAAGGTAGTCTGTTGTTCAGATTTTTGTTACTCCAATGGATGGTAGCCTTGTCATTATGGAAGGTAGTCTATTGTCGAGATTTTTTTTATTCCAATGGATGGTAGCCTTATCATTATGGAAGGTAGTTTTTTATCGAGATTTTTGTTACTCCAATGGATGGTAGCCTTGTCATTATGGAAGGTAGTCTATTGTCGAGATTTTTGTTATTCCAATGGATGGTAACCTTGTCATTATGGAAGGTAGTCTTTTGTCGAGATTTTTGTTACTCCAATGGATGGTAGCCTTGTCATTATTGAAGGTAGTCTGTTGTCGATATCTTTGTTACTCCAATGGATGGTAGCCTTGTCATTATGGAAGGTAGTATTTTGTCGAGATTTCTGTTACTCCAACGGATGGTAGTGTTGTCATTATTGAAGGTAGTTTGTTATCGACATCTTCATTACTCCAATGGATGATAGCCTTGTCATTATGGAAGATAGTCTATTGTCGAGATTTTTTTTACTACAATGGATGGTAGCCTTGTCATTATGGAAGGTAGTCTATTGTCGAGATTTTTGTTATTCCAATGGATGGTAACCTTGTCAGTATGGAAGGTAGTCTTTTGTCGAGATTTTTGTTACTCCAATGGATGGTAGGCTTGTCATTATTTAAGGTAGTCTATTTTCGATATCTTTATTACTCCAATGGATGATAGCCTTGTTATTATGCAACGTAGTCTGTTGTTCAGATTTTTGTTACTCCAATGGATGGTAGCCTTGTCATTATGGAAGGTAGTCTATTGTCGATATTTTTTTTATTCCAATGGATGGTAGCCTTATCATTATGGAAGGTAGTTTTTTATCGAGATTTTTGTTACTCCAATGGATGGTAGCCTTGTCATTATGGAAGGTAGTCTATTGTCGAGATTTTTGTTATTCCAATGGATGGTAACCTTGTCATTATGGAAGGTAGTCTTTTGTGGAGATTTTAGTTACTCCAATGGATGGTAGCCTTGTCATTATTGAAGGTAGTCTGTTGTCGATATCTTTGTTACTCCAATGGATGGTAGCCTTGTCATTATGGAAGGTAGTATTTTGTCGAGATTTCTGTTACTTCAACGGATTGTAGTCTTGTCATTATTGAAGGTAGTTTGTTATCGATATCTTTGTTACTCCAATGGATGATAGCCTTGTCATTATGGAAGGTAGTCTGTTGTCGAGATTTTTGTTACCCCAATGGATGGTAGCCTTGTAATTATGGAAGGTAGTCTGTTGTCGAGATTTTTGTTACTCCAATGGGTGGTAGCCTTCTCATTATGGAGGGTAGTCTGTCGTTGAGATTTTTGTTACTCCAATGGATTGTAGCCTTGTCATTATGTAAGGTAGTCTGTTGTTCAGATTTTTGTTAGTCCAATGGATGGTAGCCTTGTCATTATGGAAGATAGTCTGTTGTTGAGATTTTTGTTATTCCAATGGATGGTAACCTTGTGAGTATGGAAGGTAGTCTTTTGTCGAGATTTTTGTTACTCCAATGGATGGTAGCCTTGTCATTATTTAAGGTAGTCTATTGTGGATATCTTTGTTACTCCAATGGAAGATAGCCTTGTCATTATGCAAGGTAGTCTGTTGTTCAGATTTTTGTTACTCCAATGGATGGTAGCCTTGTCATTATGGAAGGTAGTCTATTGTCGAGATTTTTTTTATTCCAATGGATGGTAGCCTTATCATTATGGAAGGTAGTTTTTTATCGAGATTTTTGTTACTCCAATGGATGGTAGCCTTGTCATTATGGAAGGTAGTCTATTGTCGAGATTTTTGTTATTCCAATGGATGGTAACCTTGTCATTATGGAAGGTAGTCTTTTGTCGAGATTTTTGTTACTCCAATGGATGGTAGCCTTGTCATTATTGAAGGTAGTCTGTTGTCGATATCTTTGTTACTCCAATGGATGGTAGCCTTGTCATTATGGAAGGTAGTATTTTGTCGAGATTTCTGTTACTCCAACGGATGGTAGTGTTGTCATTATTGAAGGTAGTTTGTTACCGATATCTTCGTTACTCCAATGGATGATAGCCTTGTCATTATGGAAGATAGTCTATTGTCGAGATTTTTTTTACTACAATGGATGGTAGCCTTGTCATTATGGAAGGTAGTCTATTGTCGAGATTTTTGTTATTCCAATGGATGGTAACCTTGTCAGTATGGAAGGTAGTCTTTTGTCGAGATTTTTGTTACTCCAATGGATGGTAGGCTTGTCATTATTTAAGGTAGTCTATTTTCGATATCTTTATTACTCCAATGGATGATAGCCTTGTTATTATGCAACGTAGTCTGTTGTTCATATTTTTGTTACTCCAATGGATGGTAGCCTTGTCATTATGGAAGGTAGTCTATTGTCGATATTTTTTTTATTCCAATGGATGGTAGCCTTATCATTATGGAAGGTAGTTTTTTATCGAGATTTTTGTTACTCCAATGGATGGTAGCCTTGTCATTATGGAAGGTAGTCTATTGTCGAGATTTTTGTTATTCCAATGGATGGTAACCTTGTCATTATGGAAGGTAGTCTTTTGTGGAGATTTTAGTTACTCCAATGGATGGTAGCCTTGTCATTATTGAAGGTAGTCTGTTGTCGATATCTTTGTTACTCCAATGGATGGTAGCCTTGTCATTATGGAAGGTAGTATTTTGTCGAGATTTCTGTTACTTCAACGGATTGTAGTCTTGTCATTATTGAAGGTAGTTTGTTATCGATATCTTTGTTACTCCAATGGATGATAGCCTTGTCATTATGGAAGGTAGTCTGTTGTCGAGATTTTTGTTACCCCAATGGATGGTAGCCTTGTAATTATGGAAGGTAGTTTGTTGTCGAGATTTTTGTTACTCCAATGGGTGGTAGCCTTCTCATTATGGAGGGTAGTCTGTCGTTGAGATTTTTGTTACTCCAATGGATTGTAGCCTTGTCATTATCTAAGGTAGTCTGTTGTTCAGATTTTTGTTAGTCCAATGGATGGTAGCCTTGTCATTATGGAAGATAGTCTGTTGTTGAGATTTTTGTTATTCCAATGGATGGTAACCTTGTGAGTATGGAAGGTAGTCTTTTGTCGAGATTTTTGTTACTCCAATGGATGGTAGCCTTGTCATTATTTAAGGTAGTCTATTGTGGATATCTTTGTTACTCCAATGGAAGATAGCCTTGTCATTATGCAAGGTAGTCTGTTGTTCAGATTTTTGTTACTCCAATGGATGGTAGCCTTCTCATTATGGAAGGTAGTCTATTGTCGAGATTTTTTTTATTCCAATGGATGGTAGCCTTATCATTATGGAAGGTAGTTTTTTATTGAGATTTTTGTTACTCCAATGGATGGTAGCCTTGTCATTGTGGAAGGTAGTCTATTGTCGAGATTTTTGTTATTCCAATGGATGGTAACCTTGTCATTATGGAAGGTAGTCTGTTGTCGAGATTTTTGTTATTCCAATGGATGGTAACCTTGTCATTATGGAAGGTAGTCTGTTGTCGAGATTTTTGTTACCCCAATGGATGGTAGCCTTGTAATTATGGAAGGTAGTTTGTTGTCGAGATTTTTGTTACTCCAATGGATGGTAACCTTATCATTATGGAAGGTATTCTGTCGTTGAGATTTCTGTTATTCCAATGGATGGTAGCCTTGTAATTATTTAAGGTAGTCTATTGTCGATATCTTTGTTACTCCAATGGATGGTAGCCTTCTCATTATGGAAGGTAGTCTGTCGTTGAGATTTTTGTTACTCCAATGGATTGTAGCCTTGCAATTATGTAAGGTAGTCTGTTGTTCAGATTTTTGTTAGTCCAATGGATGGTAGCCTTGTCATTATGGAAGATAGTCTATTGTCGAGATTTTTGTTATTCCAATGGATGGTAACCTTGTGAGTATGGAAGGTAGTCTTTTGTCGATATTTTTGTTACTCCAATGGATGGTAAACTTGTCATATTGGAAGGTAGTCTTTTGTCGAGATTTTTGTTACTCCAATGGATGGTAGCCTTGTCATTATGCAAGGTAGTCTGTTGTTCAGATTTTTGTTACTCCAATGCATGGTAGCCTTGTCATTATGGAAGGTAGTCTATTGTCGAGATTTTTTTTATTCCAATGGATGGTAGCCTTATCATTATGGAAGGTAGTTTTTTATCGAGATTTTTGTTACTCCAATGGATGGTAGCCTTGTCATTATGGAAGGTAGTCTATTGTCGAGATTTTTGTTATTCCAATGGATGGTAACCTTGTCATTATGGAAGGTAGTCTTTTGTCGAGATTTTAGTTACTCCAATGGATGGTAGCCTTGTCATTATTGAAGGTAGTCTGTTGTCGATATCTTTGTTACTCCAATGGATGGTAGCCTTGTCATTATGGAAGGTAGTATTTTGTCGAGATTTCTGTTACTCCAACGGATGGTAGTGTTGTCATTATTGAAGGTAGTTTGTTATCGATATCTTCGTTACTCCAATGGATGATAGCCTTGTCATTATGGAAGGTAGTCTGTTGTCGAGATTTTTGTTACTACAATGGATGGTAGCCTTGTCATTATGGAAGGTAGTCTATTGTCGAGATTTTTGTTATTCCAATGGATGGTAACCTTGTCAGTATGGAAGGTAGTCTTTTGTCCAGATTTTTGTTACTCCAATGGATGGTAGGCTTGTCATTATTTAAGGTAGTCTATTTTCGATATCTTTATTACTCCAATGGATGATAGCCTTGTTCTTATGCAAGGTAGTCTGTTGTTCATATTTTTGTTACTCCAATGGATGGTAGCCTTGTCATTATGGAAGGTAGTCTGTTTTCGAGGATTTTTTTAGTACAATGGATGGTAGCCTTGTCATTATGGAAGGTAGTCTGTTATCGAGATTTTTGTTACCCCAATGGATGGTAGCCTTGTAATTATGGAAGGTAGTCTGTTGTCGAGATTTTTGTTACTCCAATGGATGGTAGCCTTGTCATTATGGAAGGTAGTCTGTCATTGATATTTTTGTTACTCCAATGGATTGTAGCCTTGTCATTATGTAAGGTAGTCTGTTGTTCAAATTTTTTTTAGTCCAATGGATGGTAGCCTTGTCATTATGGAAGATAGTCTGTTGTCGAGATTTTTGTTATTCCAATGGATGGTAACTTTGTGAGTATGGAAGGTAGTCTTTTGTCGAGATTTTTGTTACTCCAATGGATGGTAGCCTTGTCATTATTGAAGGTAGTCTGTTGTCGATATCTTTGTTACTCCAATGGATGGTAGCCTTGTCATTATGGAAGGTAGTATTTTGTTGAGATTTCTGTTACTCCAACGGATGGTAGTGTTGTCATTATTGAAGGTAGTTTGTTATCGATATCTTCGTTACTCCAATGGATGATAGCCTTGTCATTATGGAAGGTAGTCTGTTGTCGAGATTTTTGTTACCCCAATGGATGGTAGCCTTATAATTATGGAAGGTATTTTGTTGTCGAGATTTTTGTTACTCCAATGGATGGTAACCTTATCATTATGGAAGGTATTCTGTCGTTGAGATTTCTGTTATTCCAATGGGCTATAGCCTTGTCATTATGTAAAGTAGTCTGTTGTTCAGATTTTTGTTACTCCAATGGATGGTAGCCTTGTCAGTATGGAAGGTAGTCTTTTGTCGAGATTTTTGTTACTCCAATGGATGGTAGGCTTGTCATTATTTAAGGTAGTCTATTTTCGATATCTTTATTACTCCAATGGATGATAGCCTTGTTATTATGCAAGGTAGTCTGTTGTTCATATTTTTGTTACTCCAATGGATGGTAGCCTTGTCATTATGGAAGGTAGTCTGTTTTCGAGGATTTTTTTAGTACAATGGATGGTAGCCTTGTCATTATGGAAGGTAGTCTGTTATCGAGATTTTTGTTACCCCAATGGATGGTAGCCTTGTAATTATGGAAGGTAGTCTGTTGTCGATATTTTTATTACTCCAATGGATGGTAGCCTTGTCATTATGGAAGGTAGTCTGTCATTGATATTTTTGTTACTCCAATGGATTGTAGCCTTGTCATTATGTAAGGTAGTCTGTTGTTCAAATTTTTGTTAGTCCAATGGATGGTAGCCTTGTCATTATGGAAGATAGTCTGTTGTCGAGATTTTTGTTATTCCAATGGATGGTAACCTTGTGAGTATGGAAGGTAGTCTTTTGTCGAGATTTTTGTTACTCCAATGGATGGTAACCTTGTCATTATTTAAGGTAGTCTATTGTCGATATCTTTGTTACTCCAATGGATGATAGCCTTGTCATTATGCAAGGTAGTCTGTTGTTCAGATTTTTGTTACTCCAATGGATGGTAGCATTGTCATTATGGAAGGTAGTCTATTGTCGAGATTTTTTTTATTCCAATGGATGGTAGCCTTATCATTATGGAAGGTAGTTTTTTATCGAGATTTTTGTTACTCCAATGGATGGTAGCCTTGTCATTATGGAAGGTAGTCTATTGTCGAGATTTTTGTTATTCCAATGGATGGTAAGCTTGTCATTATGAAAGGTAGTCTTTTGTCGAGATTTTTGTTACTCCAATGGATGGTAGCCTTGTCATTATTGAAGGTAGTCTGTTGTCGATATCTTTGTTACTCCAATGGATGGTAGCCTTGTCATTATGGAAGGTAGTATTTTGTCGAGATTTTTGTTACTCCAACGGATGGTAGTGTTGTCATTATTAAATGTAGTTTGTTATCGATATCTTCGTTACTCCAATGGATGATAGCCTTGTCATTATGGAAGGTAGTCTATTGTCGAGATTTTTTTTACTACAATGGATGGTAGCCTTGTCATTATGAAAGGTAGTCTATTGTCGAGATTTTTGTTATTCCAATGGATGGTAACCTTGTCAGTATGAAAGGTAGTCTTTTGTCGAGATTTTTGTTACTCCAATGGATGGTAGGCTTGTCATTATTTAAGGTAGTCTATTTTCGATATCTTTATTACTCCAATGGATTATAGCCTTGTTATTATGCATGGTAGTCTGTTGTTCATATTTTTGTTACTCCAATGGATGGTAGCCTTGTCATTATGGAAGGTAGTCTGTTTTCGAGGATTTTTTTAGTACAATGGATGGTAGCCTTGTCATTATGGAAGGTAGTCTGTTATCGAGATTTTTGTTACCCCAATGGATGGTAGCCTTGTAATTATGGAAGGTAGTCTGTTGTCAAGATTTTTGTTACTCCAATGGATGGTAGCGTTGTCATTATGGAAGTTAGTATGTCATTGATATTTTTGTTACTCCAATGGATTGTAGCCTTGTCATTATGTACGGTAGTCTGTTGTTCAAATTTTTGTTAGTCCAATGGATGGTAGCCTTGTCATTATGGAAGATAGTCTGTTGTCGAGATTTTTGTTATTCCAATGGATGGTAACCTTGTGTGTATGGAAGGTAGTCTTTTGTCGAGATTTTTGTTACTCCAATGGATGGTAGCCTTGTCATTATTGAAGGTAGTCTGTTGTCGATATCTTTGTTACTCCAATGGATGGTAGCCTTGTCATTATGGAAGGTAGTATTTTGTCGAGATTTCTGTTACTCCAACGGATGGTAGTGTTGTCATTATTGAAGGTAGTTTGTTATCGATATCTTCGTTACTCCAATGGATGATAGCCTTGTCATTATGGAAGGTAGTCTGTTGTCGAGATTTTTGTTACCCCAATGGATGGTAGCCTTATAATTATGGAAGGTATTTTGTTGTCGAGATTTTTGTTACTCCAATGGATGGTAACCTTATCATTATGGAAGGTATTCTGTCGTTGAGATTTCTGTTATTCCAATGGGCTATAGCCTTGTCATTATGTAAAGTAGTCTGTTGTTCAGATTTTTGTTACTCCAATGGATGGTAGCCTTGTCAGTATGGAAGGTAGTCTTTTGTCGAGATTTTTGTTACTCCAATGGATGGTAGGCTTGTCATTATTTAAGGTAGTCTATTTTCGATATCTTTATTACTCCAATGGATGATAACCTTGTTATTATGCAAGGTAGTCTGTTGTTCATATTTTTGTTACTCCAATGGATGGTAGCCTTGTTATTATGGAAGGTAGTCTGTTTTCGAGGGTTTTTTTAGTACAATGGATGGTAGCCTTGTCATTATGGAAGGTAGTCTGTTATCGAGATTTTTGTTACCCCAATGGATGGTAGCCTTGTAATTATGGAAGGTAGTCTGTTGTCGAGATTTTTGTTACTCCAATGGATGGTAGCCTTGTCATTATGGAAGGTAGTCTGTCATTGATATTTTTTTTACTCCAATGGATTGTAGCCTTGTCATTATGTAAGGTAGTCTGTTATTCAAATTTTTGTAAGTCCAATGGATGGTAGCCTTGTCATTATGGAAGATAGTCTGTTGTCGAGATTTTTGTTATTCCAATGGATGGTAACCTTGTGAGTATGGAAGGTAGTCTTTTGTCGAGATTATTGTTACTCCAATGGATGGTAGCCTTGTCATTATTGAAGGTAGTTTGTTGTCGATATCTTTGTTACTCCAATGGATGGTAGCCTTGTCATTATGGAAGGTAGTATTTTGTCGAGATTTCTGTTACTCCAACGGATGGTAGTGTTGTCATTATTGAAGGTAGTTTGTTATCGATATCTTCGTTACTCCAATGGATGATAGCCTTGTCATTATGGAAGGTAGTCTGTTGTCGAGATTTTTGTTACCCTAATGGATGGTAGCCTTATAATTATGGAAGGTAGTTTGTTGTCGAGATTTTTGTTACTCCAATGGATGGTAACCTTATCATTATGGAAGGTATTCTGTCGTTGAGATTTCTGTTATTCCAATGGGCTATAGCCTTGTCATTATGTAAGGTAGTCTGTTGTTCAGATTTTTGTTACTCCAATGGATGGTAGCCTTGTAATTATTTAAGGTAGTCTATTGTCGATATCTTTGTTACTCCAATGGATGATAGCCTTGTCATTATGCAAGGTAGTCTGTTGTTTAGATTTTTGTTACTCCAATGGATGGTAGCCTTGTCATTATGCAAGGTAGTCTGTTGATCATATTTTTGTTACTCCAATGGATGGTAGCCTTGTCATTATGGAAGGTAGTCTGTTGCCGAGATTTTTTTTACTACAATGGATGGTAGCCTTGTCATTATGGAAGGTAGTCTATTGTCGAGATTTTTGTTATTCCAATGGATGGTAACCTTGTCATATTGGAAGGTAGTCTTTTGTCGAGATTTTTGTTACTCCAATGGATGGTAGCCTTGTCATTATTGAAGGTAGTCTATTTTCGATATCTTTGTTACTCCAATGGATGATAGCCTTGTCATTATGCAAGGTAGTCTGTTGTTCAGATTTTTGTTACTCCAATGGATGGTAGCCTTGTCATTATGGAAGGTAGTCTATTGTCGAGATTTTTTTTATTCCAATGGATGGTAGCCTTATCATTATGGAAGGTAGTTTTTTATCGAGATTTTTGTTACTCCAATGGATGGTAGCCTTGTCATTATGGAAGGTAGTCTATTGTCGAGATTTTTGTTATTCCAATGGATGGTAACCTTGTCATTATGGAAGGTAGTCTTTTGTGGAGATTTTAGTTACTCCAATGGATGGTAGCCTTGTCATTATTGAAGGTAGTCTGTTGTCGATATCTTTGTTACTCCAATGGATGGTAGCCTTGTCATTATGGAAGGTAGTATTTTCTCGAGA
The DNA here is from genome assembly GCA_948472305.1 of Vicia faba. Classification (NCBI taxonomy): domain Eukaryota; kingdom Viridiplantae; phylum Streptophyta; class Magnoliopsida; order Fabales; family Fabaceae; genus Vicia; species Vicia faba. Next base: position 851,767,946 of record OX451739.1, read on the forward strand.
TTTCTGTTACTCCAACGGATTGTAGTCTTGTCATTATTGAAGGTAGTTTGTTATCGATATCTTTGTTACTCCAATGGATAATAGCCTTGTCATTATGGAAGGTAGTCTGTTGTCGAGATTTTTGTTACCCCAATGGATGGTAGCCTTGTAATTATGGAAGGTAGTCTGTTGTCGAGATTTTTGTTACTCCAATGGATGGTAGCCTTCTCATTATGGAAGGTAGTCTGTCGTTGAGATTTTTGGTACTCCAATGGATTGTAACCTTGTCATTATGTAAGGTAGTCTATTGTTCAGATTTTTGTTAGTCCAATGGATGGTAGCCATGTCATTATGGAAGATAGTCTGTTGTTGAGATTTTTGTTATTCCAATGGATGGTAACCTTGTGAGTATGGAAGGTAGTCTTTTGTCGAGATTTTTGTTATTCCAATGGATGGTAGCCTTGTCATTATTTAAGGTAGTCTATTGTCGATATCTTTGTTACTCCAATGGATGATAGCCTTGTCATTATGCAAGGTAGTTTGTTGTTCAGATTTTTGTTACTCCAATGGATGGTAGCCTTGTCATTATGGAAGGTAGTCTATTGTCAAGATTTTTTTTATTCCAATGGATGGTAGCCTTATCATTATGGAAGGTAGTTTTTTATCGATATTTTTGTTACTCTAATGGATGGTACCCTTGTCATTATTGAAGGTAGTCTATTGTCGAGATTTTGGTTATTCCAATGGATGGTAACCTTGTCATTATGGAAGGTAGTCTGTTGTCGAGATTTTTGTTACCCCAATGGATGGTAGCCTTGTAATTATGGAAGGTAGTTTGTTGTCGAGATTTTTATTACTCCAATGGATGGTAACCTTATCATTATGGAAGGTATTCTGTCGTTGAGATATCTGTTATTCCAATGGATTGTAGCCTTGTCATTATGTAAGGTAGTCTGCTGTTTAGATTTTTGTTACTCCAATGGATGGTAGCGTTGTCATTATGGAAGTTAGTATGTCATTGATATTTTTGTTACTCCAATGGATTGTAGCCTTGTCATTATGTACGGTAGTCTGTTGTTCAAATTTTTGTTAGTCCAATGGATGGTAGCCTTGTCATTATGGAAGATAGTCTGTTGTCGAGATTTTTGTTATTCCAATGGATGGTAACCTTGTGTGTATGCAAGGTAGTCTTTTGTCGAGATTTTTGTTACTCCAATGGATGGTAGCCTTGTCATTATTGAAGGTAGTCTGTTGTCGATATCTTTGTTACTCCAATGGATGGTAGCCTTGTCATTATGGAAGGTAGTATTTTGTCGAGATTTCTGTTACTCCAACGGATGGTAGTGTTGTCATTATTGAAGGTAGTTTGTTATCGATATCTTCGTTACTCCAATGGATGATAGCCTTGTCATTATGTAAGGTAGTCTGTTGTTCAGATTTTTGTTACTCCAATGGATGGTAGCCTTGTAATTATTTAAGGTAGTCTATTGTCGATATCTTTGTTACTCCAATGGATGATAGCCTTGTCATTATGCAAGGTAGTCTGTTGTTTAGATTTTTGTTACTCCAATGGATGGTAGCCTTGTCATTATGCAAGGTAGTCTGTTGATCATATTTTTGTTACTCCAATGGATGGTAGCCTTGTCATTATGGAAGGTAGTCTGTTGCCGAGATTTTTTTTACTACAATGGATGGTAGCCTTGTCATTATGGAAGGTAGTCTATTGTCGAGATTTTTGTTATTCCAATGGATGGTAACCTTGTCATATTGGAAGGTAGTCTTTTGTCGAGATTTTTGTTACTCCAATGGATGGTAGCCTTGTCATTATTGAAGGTAGTCTATTTTCGATATCTTTGTTACTCCAATGGATGATAGCCTTGTCATTATGCAAGGTAGTCTGTTGTTCAGATTTTTGTTACTCCAATGGATGGTAGCCTTGTCATTATGGAAGGTAGTCTATTGTCGAGATTTTTTTTATTCCAATGGATGGTAGCCTTATCATTATGGAAGGTAGTTTTTTATCGAGATTTTTGTTACTCCAATGGATGGTAGCCTTGTCATTATGGAAGGTAGTCTATTGTCGAGATTTTTGTTATTCCAATGGATGGTAACCTTGTCATTATGGAAGGTAGTCTTTTGTGGAGATTTTAGTTACTCCAATGGATGGTAGCCTTGTCATTATTGAAGGTAGCTTGTTATCGATATCTTTGTTACTCCAATGGATGGTAGCCTTGTCATTATGGAAGGTAGTCTGTTGTCGAGATTTTTGTTATCCCAATGGATGGTAGCCTTGTAATTATGGAAGGTAGTCTGTTGTCGAGATTTTTGTTACTCCAATGGATGGTAGCCTTCTCATTATGGAAGGTAGTCTGTCGTTGAGATTTTTGGTACTCCAATGGATTGTAACCTTGTCATTATGTAAGGTAGTCTATTGTTCAGATTTTTGTTAGTCCAATGGATGGTAGCCATGTCATTATGGAAGATAGTCTGTTGTTGAGATTTTTGTTATTCCAATGGATGGTAACCTTGTGAGTATGGAAGGTAGTCTTTTGTCGAGATTTTTGTTATTCCAATGGATGGTAGCCTTGTCCTTATTTAAGGTAGTCTATTGTCGATATCTTTGTTACTCCAATGGATGATAGCCTTGTCATTATGCAAGGTAGTTTGTTGTTCAGATTTTTGTTACTCCAATGGATGGTAGCCTTGTCATTATGGAAGGTAGTCTATTGTCAAGATTTTTTTTATTCCAATGGATGGTAGCCTTATCATTATGGAAGGTAGTTTTTTATCGATATTTTTGTTACTCTAATGGATGGTACCCTTGTCATTATTGAAGGTAGTCTATTGTCGAGATTTTGGTTATTCCAATGGATGGTAACCTTGTCATTATGGAAGGTAGTCTGTTGTCGAGATTTTTGTTACCCCAATGGATGGTAGCCTTGTAATTATGGAAGGTAGTTTGTTGTCGAGATTTTTATTACTCCAATGGATGGTAACCTTATCATTATGGAAGGTATTCTGTCGTTGAGATATCTGTTATTCCAATGGATTGTAGCCTTGTCATTATGTAAGGTAGTCTGCTGTTTAGATTTTTGTTACTCCAATGGATGGTAGCCTTGTAATTATTTAAGGTAGTCTATTGTCGATATCTTTGTTACTCTAATGGATGATAGCCTTGTCATTATGCAAGGTAGTCTGTTGTTCAGATTTTTGTTACTCCAATGGATGGTAGCCTTGTCATTATGCAAGGTAGTCTGTTGTTCATTTTTTTTTACTCCAATGGATGGTAGCCTTGTCATTATGGAAGGTAGTCTGTTGTCGAGATTTTTTTTACTACAATGGATGGTAGCCTTGTCATTATGGAAGGTAGTCTATTGTCGAGATTTTTGTTATTCCAATGGATGGTAACTTTGTCATATTGGAAGGTAGTCTTTTGTCGAGATTTTTGTTACTCCAATGGATGGTAGCCTTCTCATTATTGAAGGTAGTCTATTTTCGATATCTTTGTTACTCCAATGGATGATAGCCTTGTCATTATGCAAGGTAGTCTGTTGATCAGATTTTTGGTACTCCAATGGATGGTAGACTTGTCATTATGGAAGGTAGTCTATTTTCGAGATTTTTTTTATTCCAATGGATGGTAGCCTTATCATTATGGAAGGTAGTTTTTTATCGAGATTTTTGTTACTCCAATGGATGGTAGCCTTGTCATTATGGAAGGTAGTCTATTGTCGAGATTTTTGTTATTCCAATGGATGGTAACCTTGTCATTATGGAAGGTAGTCTTTTGTGGAGATTTTAGTTACTCCAATGGATGGTCGCCTTGTCACTATTGAAGGTAGTCTGTTGTCGATATCTTTGTTACTCCAATGGATGGTAGCCTTGTCATTATGGAAGGTAGTATTTTGTCGACATTTTTGTTACTTCAACGGATTATAGTCTTGTAATTATTGAAGGTAGTTTGTTATCAATATCTTCGTTACTCCAATGGATGATAGCCTTGTCATTATGGAAGGTAGTCTGTTGTCGAGATTTTTGTTACCCCAATGGATGGTAGCCTTATAATTATGGAAGGTAGTTTGTTGTCGAGATTTTTGTTACTCCAATGGATGGTAACCTTATCATTATGGAAGGTATTCTTTCGTTGTGATTTCTGTTACTCCAATGGATTGTAGCCTTGTCATTATGTAAGGTAGTCTGTTGTTCAGATTATTGTTACTCCAATGGATGGTAGCCATGTAATTATGTAAGGTAGTCTATTTTCGATATCTTTGTTACTCCAATGGATGATAGCCTTGTCATTATGCAAGGTAGTCTGTTGTTCATATTTTTGTTACTCCAATGGATGGTAGCCTTGTCATTATGCAAGGTAGTTTGTTGTTCATATTTTTGTTACTCCAATGGATGGTAGACTTGTCATTATGGAAGGTAGTCTGTTGTCGAGATTTTTTTTACTACAATGGATGGTAGCCTTGTCATTATGGAAGGTAGTCTATTGTCGAGATTTTTGTTATTCCAATAGATGGTAACTTTGTCAGTATGGAAGGTAGTCTTTTGTCGAGATTTTTGTTACTCCAATGGATGGTAGGCTTGTCATTATTGAAGGTAGTCTATTTTCGATATCTTTGTTACTCCAATAGATGATAGCCTTGTTATTATGCAAGGTAGTCCGTTGTTCATATTTTTGTTACTCCAATGGATGGTATGCTTGTCATTATGGAAGGTAGTCTGTTGTCGAGTTTTTTTTAGTACAATGGATGGTAGCCTTGTCAATATGGAAGGTAGTCTGTTGTCGAGATTTTTGTTACCCCAATGGATGGTAGCCTTGTAATTATGGAAGGTAGTTTGTTGTCGAGATTTTTGTTACTCCAATGGATGGTAACCTTATCATTATGGAAGGTATTCCGTCGTTGAGATTTCTGTTATTCCAATGGATTGTAGCCTTGTCATTATGTAAGGTAGTCTGTTGTTCAGATTTTTGTTACTCCAATGGATGGTAGCCTTGTAATTATTTAAGGTAGTCTATTGTCGATATCTTTGTTACTCCAATGGATGATAGCCTTGTCATTATGCAAGGTAGTCTGTTGTTCAGATTTTTGTTACCCCAATGGATGGTAGCCTTGTAATTATGGAAGGTAGTTTGTTGTCGAGATTTTTGTTACTCCAATGGATGGTAACCTTATCATTATGGAAGGTATTCTGTCGTTGAGATATCTGTTATTCCAATGGATTGTAGCCTTGTCATTATGTAAGGTAGTCTGCTGTTTAGATTTTTGTTACTCCAATGGATGGTAGCCTTGTAATTATTTAAGGTAGTCTATTGTCGATATCTTTGTTACTCTAATGGATGATAGCCTTGTCATTATGCAAGGTAGTCTGTTGTTCAGATTTTTGTTACTCCAATGGATGGTATCCTTGTCATTATGCAAGGTAGTCTGTTGTTCATTTTTTTTTTACTCCAATGGATGGTAGCCTTGTCATTATGGAAGGTAGTCTGTTGTCGAGATTTTTTTTACTACAATGGATGGTAGCCTTGTCATTATGGAAGGTAGTCTATTGTCGAGATTTTTGTTATTCCAATGGATGGTAACCTTGTCATATTGGAAGGTAGTCTTTTGTCGAGATTTTTTTTACTCCAATGGATGGTAGCCTTCTCATTATTGAAGGTAGTCTATTTTCGATATCTTTGTTACTCCAATGGATGATAGCCTTGTCATTATGCAAGGTAGTCTGTTGTTCAGATTTTTGGTACTCCAATGGATGGTAGACTTGTCATTATGGAAGGTAGTCTATTTTCGAGATTTTTTTTATTCCAATGGATGGTAGCCTTATCATTATGGAAGGTAGTTTTTTATCGAGATTTTTGTTACTCCAATGGATGGTAGCCTTGTCATTATGGAAGGTAGTCTATTGTCGAGATTTTTGTTATTCCAATGGATGGTAACCTTGTCATTATGGAAGGTAGTCTTTTGTGGAGATTTTAGTTACTCCAATGGATGGTAGCCTTGTCACTATTGAAGGTAGTCTGTTGTCGATATCTTTGTTACTCCAATGGATGGTAGCCTTGTCATTATGGAAGGTAGTATTTTGTCGACATTTTTGTTACTTCAACGGATTGTAGTCTTGTCATTATTGAAGGTATTTTGTTATCAATATCTTCGTTACTCCAATGGATGATAGCCTTGTCATTATGGAAGGTAGTCTGTTGTCGAGATTTTTGTTACCCCAATGGATGGTAGCCTTATAATTATGGAAGGTAGTTTGTTGTCGAGATTTTTGTTACTCCAATGGATGGTAACCTTATCATTATGGAAGGTATTCTTTCGTTGTGATTTCTGTTACTCCAATGGATTGTAGCCTTGTCTTTATGTAAGGTAGTCTGTTGTTCAGATTATTGTTACTCCAATGGATGGTAGCCTTGTAATTATGTAAGGTAGTCTATTTTCGATATCTTTGTTACTCCAATAGATGATAGCCTTGTCATTATGCAAGGTAGTCTGTTGTTCAGATTTTTGTTACTCCAATGGATGGTAGCCTTGTCATTATGCAAGGTAGTTTGTTGTTCATATTTTTGTTACTCCAATGGATGGTAGACTTGTCATTATGGAAGGTAGTCTGTTGTCGAGATTTTTTTTACTACAATGGATGGTAGCCTTGTCATTATGGAAGGTAGTCTATTGTCGAGATTTTTGTTATTCCAATAGATGGTAACTTTGTCAGTATGGAAGGTAGTCTTTTGTCGAGATTTTTGTTACTCCAATGGATGGTAGGCTTGTCATTATTGAAGGTAGTCTATTTTCGATATCTTTGTTACTCCAATAGATGATAGCCTTGTTATTATGCAAGGTAGTCCGTTGTTCATATTTTTGTTACTCCAATGGATGGTATGCTTGTCATTATGGAAGGTAGTCTGTTGTCGAGTTTTTTTTTAGTACAATGGATGGTAGCCTTGTCATTATGGAAGGTAGTCTGTTGTCGAGATTTTTGTCACCCCAATGGATGGTAGCCTTGTAATTATGGAAGGTAGTTTGTTGTCGAGATTTTTGTTACTCCAATGGATGGTAACCTTATCATTATGGAAGGTATTCCGTCGTTGAGATTTCTGTTATTCCAATGGATTGTAGCCTTGTCATTATGTAAGGTAGTTTGCTGTTCAGATTTTTGTTACTCCAATGGATGGTAGCCTTGTAATTATTTAAGGTAGTCTATTGTCGATATCTTTGTTACTCCAATGGATGATAGCCTTGTCATTATGCAAGGTAGTCTGTTGTTCAGATTTTTGTTACTCCAATGGATGGTAGCCTTGTCATTATGCAAGGTAGTCTGTTGTTCATATTTTTGTTACTCCAATGGATGGTAGCCTTGTCATTATGAAAGGTAGTCTGTTGTCGAGATTTTTTTTACTACAATGGATGGTAGCCTTGTCATTATGGAAGGTAGTCTATTGTCGAGATTTTTGTTATTCCAATGGATGGTAACCTTGTCATATTGGAAGGTAGTCTTTTGTCGAGATTTTTGTTACTCCAATGGATGGTAGCCTTGTCATTATTGAAGGTAGTCTATTTTCGATATCTTTGATACTCCAATGGATGATAGCCTTGTCATTATGCAAGGTAGTCTGTTGTTAAGATTTTTGGTACTCCAATGGATGGTAGCCTTGTCATTATGGAAGGTAGTCTATTGTCGAGATTTTTTTTATTCCAATGGATGGTAGCCTTATCATTATGGAAGGTAGTTTTTTATCGAGATTTTTGTTACTCCAATGGATGGTAGCCTTGTCATTATGGAAGGTAGTCTATTGTCGAGATTTTTGTTATTCTAATGGATGGTAACCTTGTCATTATGGAAGGTAGTCTTTTGTGGAGATTTTAGTTACTCCAATGGATGGTTGCCTTGTCACTATTGAAGGTAGTCTGTTGTCGATATCTTTGTTACTCCAATGGATGGTAGCCTTGTCATTATGGAAGGTAGTATTTTGTCGACATTTTTGTTACTCCAATGGATGGTAGCCTTGTCATTATGTAAGTTAGTCTGTTGTTCAGATTTTTGTTACTCCAATGGATGGTAGCCTTGTAATTATTTAAGGTAGTCTATTGTCGATATCTTTGTTACTCCAATGGATGATAGCCTTGTCATTATGCAAGGTAGTCTGTTGTTTAGATTTTTGTTACTCCAATGGATGGTAGCCTTGTCATTATGCATGGTAGTCTGTTGTTCATATTTTTGTTACTCCAATGGATTGTAGACTTGTCATTATGGAAGGTAGTCTGTTGTAGAGATAATTTTTACTACAATGGATGGTAGCCTTGTCATTATGGAAGGTAGTCTTTTGTCGAGATTTTTGTTACTCCAATGGATGGTAGGCTTGTCATTATTGAAGGTAGTTTATTTTCGATATCTATGTTACTCCAATGGATGATAGCCTTGTTATTATGCAAGGTAGTCTGTTGTTCATATTTTTGTTACTCCAATGGATGGTAGCCTTGTCATTATGGAAGGTAGTCTGTTGTCAAGATTTTTTTTACTAAAATGGATGGTAGCCTTGTCATTATGGAAGGTAGTCTGTTGTCGATATTTTTGTTACCCCAATGGATGGTAGCCTTGTAATTATGGAAGGTAGTCTGTTGTCGAAATTTTTGTTACTCCAATGGATGGTAGCCTTGTCATTATGGAAGGTAGTCTGTCGTTGAGATTTTTGGTACTCCAATGGATTGTAGCCTTGTCATTATGTAACGTAGTCTGTTGTTCAGATTTTTGTTAGTCCAATGGATGGTAGCCTTGTCATTATGGAAGATAGTTTGTTGTCGAGATTTTTGTTATTCCAATGGATGGTAACCTTGTGAGTATGTAAGGTAGTCTTTTGTCGAGATTTTTGTTATTCCAATGCATGGTAACCTTGTCATTATTTATGGTAGTCTATTGTCGATATCTTTGTTACTCCAATGGATGATAGCCTTGTCATTATGCAAGGTAGTCTACTATTCAGATTTTTCTTACTCCAATGGATGGTTGCCTTGTCATTTTGGAAGGTAGTCTATTGTCGATATCTTTGTTACTACAATGGATGGAAGCCTAGTTATTATGGAAGTTAGTTTGTTGTCGTGATTTTTGTTACCCCAATGGATGGTAGCCTTGTCATTATGGAAGGAAGTCTATTGTTGAGATTTTTGTTACTATAATGGATGGTAGCCTTGTCATTATGGAAGGTAGTCTTTTATCGAGATTTTTGTTACTACAATGTATTTTAGCCTTGTCGTCATGGAAGGTAGTTTGTAGTTGATATCTTTGTTACTCCAATGGATGGAAGCCTAGTGATTATGGAAGGTAGTCGTTTATCGAGATTTTTGTTACTCCAATGGATGGTATCCTTGTCATTATGGAAGGTAGTCTGTTATCGAGATTTTTGTTATTCTAATGGATGGTATCCTTGTCATTATGAAAGGTAGTCCGTTGTCGATTTCTTTGTTTCTCCAATGGATGGTAGCCTAATCATTATGGAAGGGAGTCTGTTGACTAGATTTTTGTTACTCCAATGAATGTTAGCCTTGTCATTATGGAAGGTATTCTGTTGTCGTGATTTTTGTTACTCCAATGGATGGTAGCCTTGTCATTATGGAAGGTAGTTTGTTATCGAGATTTTTGTTACTACAATGGATGGTAGCCTTGTCATTATGGAAGGTAGTCTGTTATCGACATTTTTGTTACTCTAATGGATGGTAGCCTTGTCATTATGGAAGTTAGTCTGTTGTTCAGATTTTTGTTACTCCAATGGATGGTAGCCTTGTCATTATGGAAGGTAGTCTATTGTAGAGATTTTTTTTATTCCAATGGATGGTAGCCTTATCATTATGGAAGGTAGTTTTTTATCGAGATTTTTGTTACTCCAATGGATGGTAGCCTTGTCATTATGGAAAGTAGTCTATTGTCGAGATTTTTGTTATTCCAATGGATGGTAACCTTTTCATTATGGAAGGTAGTCTTTTGTCGAGATTTTTGTTACTCCAATGGATGGTAGCCTTGTCATTATTGAAGGTAGTCTGTTGTCAATATCTTTGTTACTCCAATGGATGGTAGCCTTGTCATTATGGAAGGTAGTATTTTGTCGAGATTTCTGTTACTCCAACGGATGGTAGTTTTGTCATTATTGAAGGTAGTTTGTTATCGATATCTTCATTACTCCAATGGATGATAGCCTTGTCATTATGGAAGGTAGTCTGTTGTCGAGATTTTTGTTACCCCAATGGATGGTAGCCTTGTAATTATGGAAGGTAATTTCTTGTCGAGATTTTTGTTACTCCAATGGATGGTAACCTTATAATTATGGAAGGTATTCTTATGTTGAGATTTCTGTTACTCCAATGGATTGTAGCCTTGTCATTATGTAAGGTAGTCTGTTGTTCAGATTTTTGTTACTCCAATGGATGGTAGCCTTGTAATTATTTAAGGTAGTCTATTGTCGATATCTTTGTTACTCCAATGGATGATAGCCTTGTCATTATGCAAGGTAGTCTGTTGTTCAGATTTTTGTTACTCCAATGGATGGTAGCCTTGTCATTATGCAAGGTAGTCTGTTGTTCATATTTTTGTTACTCCAATGGATGGTACACTTGTCATTATGGAAGGTAGTCTGTTGTCGAGATTTTTTTTACTACAATGGATGGTAGCCTTTTCATTATGGAAGGTAGTCTATTTTCGAGATTTTTGTTATTCCAATGGATGGTAACCTTGTCAGTATGGAAGGTAGTCTTTTGTCGAGATTTTTGTTACTCCAATGGATGGTAGCCTTGTCATTATTGAAGGTAGTCTATTTTCGATATCTTTGTTACTCCAATGGATGATAACCTTGTTATTCTGCAAGGTAGTCTGTTGTTCATATTTTTGTTACTCCAATGGATGGTAGCCTTGTCATTATGGAAGGTAGTCTGTTGTCGAGATTTTTTTTACTACAATGGATGGTAGCCTTGTCATTATGGAAGGTAGTCTGTTGTCGAGATTTTTGTTACCCCAATGGATGGTAGCCTTGTAATTATGGAAGGTAGTCTGTTGTCGAGATTTTTGTTACTCCAATGGATGGTAGCCTTGTCAATATGGAAGGTAGTCTGTCGTTGAGATTTTTGTTACTCCAATGGATTGTAGCCTTGTCATTATGTAAGGTAGTCTGTTGTATAGATTTTTGTTAGTCCAATGGATGGTAGCCTTGTCATTATGGAAGATAGTCTTTTGTCGAGATTTTTGTTATTCCAATGGATGGTAACCTTGTGAGTATGGAAGGTAGTCTTTTGTCGAGATTTTTGTTACTCCAATGGATGGTAGCCTTGTCATTATTTATGGTAGTCTATTATCGATATCTTTGTTACTCCAATGGATGATAGCCTTGTCATTATGCAAGGTAGTCTATTGTTCAGATTTTTGTTACTCCAATGGATGGTAGCCTTGTCGTTTTGGAAGGTAGTTTGTTGTCGATATCTTTGTTACTACAATGGATGGCAGCCTAGTTATTATGGAAGTTAGTTTGTTGTCGTGATTTTTGTTACCCCAATGGATGGTAGCCTTGTCATTATGGAAGGAAGTGTATTGTTGAGATTTTTGTTACTCCAATGGATGGTAGCCTTGTCATTATGGAAGGTAGTTTGTTATCGAGATTTTTGTTACTACAATGGATGGTAGCCTTGTCATTATGGAAGGTAGTCTATTGTTTAGATTTTTGTTACTCCAATGGATGGTAGCCTTGTCATTATGGAAGGTAGTCTATTGTCGAGATTTTATTTATTCCAACGGATGGTAGCCTTATCATTTTGGAAGGTAGTTTTTTATCGAAATTTTTGTTACTCCAATGGATGGTAGCCTTGTCATTATTGAAGGTAGTCTATTGTCGAGATTTTTGTTATTCCAGTGGATGGTAACCTTGTCATTATGGAAGGTAGTCTGTTGTTCAGATTTTTGTTACTCCAATGGATGGTAGCCTTGTCATTATGGAAGGTAGTCTATTGTCGAGATTTGTTTTATTCCAATGGATGGTAGCCTTATCATTATGGAAGGTAGTTTTTTATCGAGATTTTTGTTACTCTAATGGATGGCATCCTTGTCATTATGAAAGGTAGTCTGTTGTCGATTTCTTTTTTACTCCAATAGATGGTAGCCTAGTCATTATGAAAGGCAGTCTGTTGTCTAGACTTTTGTTACTCCAATGGATGTTATCCTTGTCATTATGGAAGGTATTATGTTGTCGTGATTTTTGTTACTCCAATGGATGGTAGCCTTGTCATTATGGAAGGTAGTTTGTTGTCGAGATTTTTGTTACTACAATGGATGGTAGCCTTGTCATTATGGAAGGTAGTCTGTTATCGACATTTTTGTTACTCTAATGGATGGTAGCCTTGTCATTATGGAAGGTAGTCTGTTGTCGAGATTTTTTTTACTACAATGGATGGTAGCCTTCTCATTATGGAAGGTAGTCTGTTGTCGAGATTTTTGTTACCCCAATGGATTGTAGCCTTGTAATTATGGAAGGTAGTCTGTTGTCGTGATTTTTGTTACTCCAATGCATGGTAGCCTTCTCATTATGGAAGGTAGTCTGTCGTTGAGATTTTTGTTACTCCAATGGATGGTAGCCTTGTCATTATGGAAGGTAGTCTGTTGTTCAGATTTTTGTTACTCCAATGGATGGTAGCCTTGTCATTATGGAAGGTAGTCTATTGTCGAGATTTTTTTTATTCCAATGGATGGTAGCCTTATCATTATGGAAGGTAGTTTTTTATCGAGATTTTTGTTACTCCAATGGATGGTAGCCTTGTCATTATAGAAGGTAGTCTATTGTCGAGATTTTTGTTATTCCAATGGATGGTAACCTTGTCATTATGGAAGGTAGTGTGTTGTTCAGATTTTTGTTACTCCAATGGATGGTAGCTTTGTCATTATTGAAGGTAGTCTATTGTCGAGATTTTTTTTATTCCAATGGATGGTAGCCTTATCATTATGGAAGGTAGTTTTTTATCGAGATTTTTGTTACTCCAATGGATGGCATCCTTGTCATTATGAAAGGTAGTCTGTTGTCGATTTCTTTGTTACTCCAATAGATGGTAGCCTAGTCATTATGGAAGGGAGTCTGTTGTCTAGATTTTTGTTACTCCAATGGATGTTATCCTTGTCATTATGGAAGGTATTCTGTTGTCGTGATTTTTGTTACTCCAATGGATGGTAGCCTTGTCATTATGGAAGGTAGTTTGTTGTCGAGATTTTTGTTACTACAATGGATGGTAGCCTTGTCATTATGGAAGGTAGTCTGTTATCGACATTTTTGTTACTCTAATGGATGGTAGCCTTGTCATTATGGAAGGTAGTCTGTTGTCGAGATTTTTTTTACTACAATGGATGGTAGCCTTGTCATTATGGAAGGTAGTCTATTGTCGAGATTTTTGTTACCCCAATGGATTGTAGCCTTGTAATTATGGAAGGTAGTCTGTTGTCGAGATTTTTGTTACTCCAATGCATGGTAGCCTTCTCATTATGGAAGGTAGTCTGTCGTTGAGATTTTTGTTACTCCAATGGTTGGTAGCCTTGTCATTATGGAAGGTAGTCTGTTGTTCAGATTTTTGTTACTCCAATGCATGGTAGCCTTGTCATTATGGAAGGTAGTCTATTGTCGAGATTTTTTTATTCAATGGATGGTAGCCTTATCATTATGGAAGGTAGTTTTTTATCGAGATTTTTGTTACTCCAATAGATGGTAGCCTTGTCATTATGGAAGGTAGTCTATTGTCGAGATTTTTGTTATTCCAATGGATGGTAACCTTGTCATTATGTAAGGTAGTCTTTTGTCGAGATTTTTGTTATTCCAATGGATGGCATCCTTGTCATTATGAAAGGTAGTCCGTTGTCGATTTCTTTGTTACTCCAATGGATGGTAGCCTAATCATTATGGAAGGTAGTCTATTGTCGATATTTTTGTTAATCCAATGGATGGTAACCTTGTCATTATGGAAGGTAGTCTGTTGTTCATATTTTTGTTACTCCAATGGATGGTAGCCTTGTCATTATGGAAGGTAGTCTATTGTCGAGATTTTTTTTATTCCAATGGATGGTAGCCTTATCATTATGGAAGGTAGTTTTTTATCGAGATTTTTGTTACTCCAATGGATGGCATCCTTGTCATTATGAAAGGTAGTCTGTTGTCTATTTCTTTGTTACTCCAATAGATGGTAGCCTAGTCATTATGGAAGGGAGTCTGTTGTCTAGATTTTTGTTACTCCAATGGATGTTATCCTTGTCATTATGGAAGGTATTCTGTTGTCGTGATTTTTGTTACTCCAATGGATGGTAGCCTTGTCATTATGGAAGGTAGTTTGTTGTCGAGATTTTTGTTACTACAATGGATGGTTGCCTTGTCATTATGGAAGGTAGTCTGTTATCGACATTTTTGTTACTCTAATGGATGCTAGCCTTGTCATTATGGAAGGTAGTCTGTTGTCGAGATTTTTTTTACTATAATGGATGGTAGCCTTGTCATTATGGAAAGTAGTCTGTTGTTGAGATTTTTGTTACCCCAATGGATTGTAGCCTTGTAATTATGGAAGGTAGTCTGTTGTCGAGATTTTTGTTACTCCAATGCATGGTAGCCTTCTCATTATGGAAGGTAGTCTGTCATTGAGATTTTTGTTACTCCAATGGATGGTAGCCTTGTCATTATGGAAGGTAGTCTGTTGTTCAGATTTTTGTTACTCCAATGGATGGTAGCCTTGTCATTATGGAAGGTAGTCTATTGTCGAGATTTTTTTTATTCCAATGGATGGTAGCCTTGTCATTATGGAAGGTAGTTTTTTATCGAGATTTTTGTTACTCCAATAGATGGTAGCCTTGTCATTATGGAAGGTAGTCTATTGTCGTGATTTTTGTTATTCCAATGGATGGCATCCTTGTCATTATGAAAGGTAGTCCGTTGTCGATTTCTTTGTTACTCCAATGGATGTTAGCCTAATCATTATGGAAGGTAGTCTTTTGTCGAGATTTTTGTTACTCCAATGGATGGTAGCCTTGTCATTATTTATGGTAGTCTATTGTTGATATCGTTGTTACTCCAATGGATGATAGCCTTGTCATTATGCAAGGTAGTCTATTGTTCAGATTTTTGTTACTCCAATGGATGGTAGCCTTGTCGTTTTGGAAGGTAGTCTGTTGTCGATATCTTTGTTACTACAATGGATGGAAGCCTAGTTATTATGGAAGTTAGTTTGTTGTCGTGATTTTTGTTACCCCAATGGATGGTAGCCTTGTCATTATGGAAGGAAGTCTATTGTTGAGATTTTTGTTACTATAATGGATGGTAGCCTTGTCATTTTGGAAGGTAGTCTTTTGTCGAGATTTTTGTTACTACAATGTATTGTAGCCTTGTCGTTATGGAAGGTAGTTTGTTGTTGATATCTTTGTTACTCCAATGGATGGAAGCCTAGTGATTATGGAAGGTAATCGTTTATCGAGATTTTTGTTACTCCAATGGATGGTAAACTTGTCATTATGGAAGGTAGTCTGTTATCGAGATTTTTGTTATTCCAATGGATGGCATCCTTGTCATTGTGAAAGGTAGTCCGTTGTCGATTTCTTTGTTACTCCAATGGATGGTAGCCTAATCATTATGGAAGGGAGTCTGTTGTCTAGATTTTTGTTACTCCAATGGATGTTATCCTTGTCATTATGGAAGGTATTTTGTTGTCGTGATTTTTGTTACTCCAATGGATGGTAGCCTTGTCATTATGGAAGGTAGTTTGTTATCGATATTTTTGTTACTACAATGGATGGTAGCCTTATCATTATGGAAGGTAGTCTGTTATCGACACTTTTGTTACTCCAATGGATGGTAGCCTTGTCATTATGGAAGGTAGTCTGTTGTTCAGATTTTTGTTACACCAATGGATGGTAGCCTTGTCATTAGGGAAGGTAGTCTATTGTCGAGATTTTTTTTATTCCAATGGATGGTAGCCTTATCATTATGGAAAGTAGTTTTTTATCGAGATTTTTGTTACTCCAATGGATGGTAGCCTTGTCATTATTGAAGGTAGTCTATTGTCGAGATTTTTGTTATTCCAATGGATGGTAACCTTGTCATTATGGAAGGTAGTCTGTTGTTCAGATTTTTGTTACTCCAATGGATGGTAGCCTTGTCATTATGGAAGGTAGTCTATTGTCGAGATTTTTTTTATTCCAATGGATGGTAGCCTTATCATTATGGAAGGTAGTTTTTTATCGAGATTCTTGTTACTCCAATGGATGGTAGCCTTGTCATTATGGAAGGTAGTCTATTGTCGAGATTTTTGTTATTCCAATGGATGGTAACCTTGTCATTATGGAAGGTAGTCTTTTGTCGAGATTTTTGTTATTCCAATGGATGGCATCCTTGTCATTATAAAAGGTACTCCGTTGTCGATTTCTTTGTTACTCTAATGGATGGTAGCCTAATCATTATGGAAGGTAGTCTTTTGTCGAGATTTTTGTTACTCCAATGGATGGTAGCCTTGTCATTATTTAAGGTAGTCTATTGTCGATATATTTGTTACTCCCATGGATGATAGCCTTGTCATTATGCAAGGTAGTCTATTGTTCAGATTTTTGTTACTCCAATGGATGGTAGCCTTGTTGTTTTGGAAGGTAGTTTGTTGTCGATATCTTTGTTACTACAATGGATGGAAGCCTAGTTATTATGGAAGTTAGTTTGTTGTCGTGATTTTTGTTACCCCAATGGATGGTAGCCTTGTCATTATGCAAGGAAGTCTATTGTTGAGATTTTTGTTACTATAATGGATGGTAGCCTTGTCATTATGGAAGGTAGTCTTTTGTCGAGATTTTTGTTACTACAATGTATTGTAGCCTTGTCGTCATGGAAGGTAGTTTGTTGTTGATATCTTTGTTACTCCAATGGATGGAAGCCTAGTGATTATGGAAGGTAGTCGTTTATCGATATTTTTGTTACTCCAATGGATGGTAACCTTGTCATTATGGAAGGTAGTCTGTTATCGAGATTTATGTTATTCCAATGGATGGCATCCTTGTCATTATGAAAGGTAGTCCGTTGTCGATTTCTTTGTTACTCCAATGGATGGTATCCTAATCATTATGGAAGGGAGTCTGTTGTCTAGATTTTTGTTACTCCAATGGATGTTAGCCTTGTCATTATGGAAGGTATTCTGTTGTCGTGATTTTTGTTACTCCAATGGATGGTAGCCTTGTCATTATGGAAGGTAGTTTGTTATCGATATTTTTGTTACTACAATGGATGGTAGCCTTGTCATTATGGAAGGTAGTCTGTTATCGAAATTTTTGTTACTCCAATGGATGGTAGCCTCGTCATTATGGAAGGTAGTCTGTTGTTCAGATTTTTGTTACACCAATGGATGGTAGCCTTGCCATTATGGAAGGTAGTCTATTGTCGAGATTTTTTTTATTCCAATGGATGGTAGCCTTATCATTATGGAAAGTAGTTTTTATCGAGATTTTTGTTACTCCAATGGATGGTAGCCTTGTCATTATTGAAGGTAGTCAATTGTCGAGATTTTTTTTTTCCAATGGATGGTAACCTTGTCATTATGGAAGGTAGTCTGTTGTTCAGATTTTTGTTACTCCAATGGATAGTAGCCTTGTCATTATGGAAGGTAGTCTATTGTCGAGATTTTTTTTATTCCAATGGATGGTAGCCTTATTATTATGGAAGGTAGTTTTTTATCGAGATTTTTGTTACTCCAATGGATGGCATCGTTGTCATTATGAAAGGTAGTCCATTGTCGATTTCTTTGTTACTCTAATGGATGGTAGCCTAATCATTATGGAAGGTAGTCTTTTGTCGAGATTTTTGTTACTCCAATGGATGGTAGCCTTGTCATTATTTAAGGTAGTCTATTGTCGATATCTTTGTTACTCCAATGGATGATAGCCTTGTCATTATGCAAGGTAGTATGTTGTTCAGATTTTTGTTACTCCAATGGATGGTAGCCTTGTCGTTTTGGAAGGTAGTCTGTTGTCGATATCTTTGTTACTACAATGGATGGAAGCCTAGTTATTATGGAAGTTAGTTTGTTGTCCTGATTTTTGTTACCCCAATGGATGGTAGCCTTGTCATTATGGAAGGAAGTCTATTGTTGAGATTTTTGTTACTATAATGGATGGTAGCCTTGTCATTATGGAAGGTAGTCTTTTGTCGAGATTTTTGTTACTACAATGTATTGTAGCCTTGTCATCATGGAAGGTAGTTTGTTGTTGATATCTTTGTTACTCTAATGGATGGAAGCCTAATGATTATGGAAGGTAGTCATTTATCGAGATTTTTGGTACTCCAATGGATGGTATCCTTGTCATTATGGAAGGTAGTCTGTTATCGAGATTCTTGTTATTCCAATGGATGGCATCCTTGTCATTATGAAAGGTAGTTTGTTGTCGATTTCTTTGTTACTCCAATGGATGCTAGCCTAGTCATTATGGAAGGGAGTCTGTTGTCTAGATTTTTGTTACTCCAATGGATGTTAGCCTTCTCATTATGGAAGGTATTCTGTTGTCGTGATTTTTGTTACTCCAATGGATGGTAGCCTTGTCATTACGGAAGGTAGTTTGTTGTCGATATTTTTGTTACTACAATGGATTGTAGCCTTGTCATTACGGAAGGTAGTCTGTTATCGACATTTTTGTTACTCTAATGGATGGTAGCCTTGTCATTATGGAAGGTAGTCTGTTGTCGAGATTTTTTTTACTACAATGGATGGTAGCCTTGTCATTATGGAAGGTAGTTTGTTGTCGAGATTTTTGTTACCCCAATGGATGGTAGCCTTGTAATTATGGAAGGTAGTCTGTTGTCGAGATTTTTGGTACTCCAATGGATGGTAGCCTTCTCATTATAGAAGGTAGTCTGTCGTTGAGGTTTTTGTTACTCCAATGGATGATAGCCTTGTCATTATGGAAGGTAGTCTGTTGTTCAGATTTTTGTTACTCCAATGGATGGTAGCCTTGTCATTATGGAAGGTAGTCTATTGTCGAGATTTTTTTTATTCCAATGGATGGTAGCCTAATCATTATGGAATGTAGTTTTTTATCGAGATTTTTGTTACTCCAATGGATGGTAGCCTTGTCATTATGGAAGGTAGTCTGTTATCGACATTTTTGTTACTCCAATGGATGGTAGCCTTGTCATTATATAAGGTAGTCTGTTGTTCAGATTTTGGTTACACCAATGGATGGTAGCCTTGTCATTATGGAAAGTAGTTTATTGTCGAGATTTTTTTTATTCCAATGGATGGTAGCCTTATCATTATGGAAAGTAGTTTTTTATCGAGATTTTTGTTACTCCAATGGATGGTAGCCTTGTCATTATTGAAGGTAGTCTATTGTCGAGATTTTTGTTATTCCAATGGATGGTAACCTTGTCATTATGGAAGGAAGTCTGTTGTTCAGATTTTTGTTACTCCAATGGATGGTATCCTTGTCATTATGGAAGGTAGTCTATTGTCGAGATTTTTTGTATTCCAATGGATGGTAGCCTTATCATTATGGAAGGTAGTTTTTTATCGAAATTTTTGTTACTCCAATGGATGGTAGCCTTGTCATTATGGAAGGTAGTCTATTGTTGAGATTTTTGTTACTCCAATGGATGGTAACCTTGTCATTATGGAAGGTAGTCTTTTGTCGAGATTTTTGTTATTCCAATGGATGGCATCCTTGTCATTATGAAAGGTAGTCCGTTGTCGATTTCTTTGTTACTCCAATGGATGGTAGCCTAATCATTATGGAAGGTAGTCTTTTGTCGAGATTTTTATTACTCCAATGGATGGTAGCCTTGCCATTATTTAAGGTAGTCTATTGTCGATATCTTTGTTACTCCAATGCATGATAGCCTTGTCATTATGCAAGGTAGTCTGTTGTTCAGATTTTTTTTACTCCAATGGATGGTAGCCTTGTCGTTTTGGAAGGTAGTTTGTTGTCGATATCTTTGTTACTACAATGGATGGAAGCCTAGTTATTATGGAAGTTAGTTTGTTGTCCTGATTTTTGTTACCCCAATGGATGGTAGCCTTGTCATTATGGAAGGAAGTCTATTGTAGAGATTTTTGTTACTATAATGGATGGTAGCCTTGTCATTATGGAAGGTAGTCTTTTGTCGAGATTTTTGTTACTACAATGTATTGTAGCCTTGTCGTCATGGAAGGTAGTTTGTTGTTGATATCTTTGTTACTCCAATGGATGGAAGCCTAATGATTATGGAAGGTAGTCATTTATCGAGATTTTTGGTACTCCAATGGATGGTATCCTTGTCATTATGGAAGGTAGTCTGTTATCGAGATTCTTTTTATTTCAATGGATGGCATCCTTGTCATTATGAAAGGTAGTTT
Source organism: Vicia faba (assembly GCA_948472305.1). NCBI lineage: Eukaryota > Viridiplantae > Streptophyta > Magnoliopsida > Fabales > Fabaceae > Vicia > Vicia faba. Next base: position 851,788,285 of record OX451739.1, read on the forward strand.
GTTGTCGATTTCTTTGTTACTCCAATGGATGCTAGCCTAGTCATTATGGAAGGGAGTTTGTTGTCTAGATTTTTGTTACTCAAATGGATGTTAGCCTTCTCATTATGGAAGGTATTCTGTTGTCGTGATTTTTGTTACTCCAATGGATGGTAGCCTTGTCATTACGGAAGGTAGTTTGTTGTCGATATTTTTGTTACTACAATGGATGGTAGCCTTGTCATTATGGAAGGTAGTCTGTTATCGACATTTTTGTTACTCTAATGGATGGTAGCCTTGTCATTATGGAAGGTAGTCTGTTGTCGAGATTTTTTTTACTACAATGGATGGTAGCCTTGTCATTATGGAAGGTAGTTTGTTGTCGAGATTTTTGTTACCCCAATGGATGGTAGCCTTGTAATTATGGAAGGTAGTCTGTTGTCGAGATTTTTGGTACTCCAATGGATGGTAGCCTTCTCATTATGGAAGGTAGTCTGTCGTTGAGGTTTTTGTTACTCCAATGGATGATAGCCTTGTCATTATGGAAGGTAGTCTGTTGTTCAGATTTTTGTTACTCCAATGGATGGTAGCCTTGTCATTATGGAAGGTAGTCTATTGTCGAGATTTTTTTTATTCCAATGGATGGTAGCCTAATCATTATGGAAGGTAGTTTTTTATCGAGATTTTTGTTACTCCAATGGATGGTAGCCTTGTCATTATGGAAGGTAGTCTGTTATCGACATTTTTGTTACTCCAATGGATGGTAGCCTTGTCATTATATAAGGTAGTCTGTTGTTCAGATTTTGGTTACACCAATGGATGGTAGCCTTGTCATTATGGAAAGTAGTTTATTGTCGAGATTTTTTTTATTCCAATGGATGTTAGCCTTATCATTATGGAAAGTAGTTTTTTATCGAGATTTTTGTTACTCCAATGGATGGTAGCCTTGTCATTATTGAAGGTAGTCTATTGTCGAGATTTTTGTTATTCCAATGGATGGTAACCTTGTCATTATGGAAGGAAGTCTGTTGTTCAGATTTTTGTTACTCCAATGGATGGTATCCTTGTCATTATGGAAGGTAGTCTATTGTCGAGATTTTTTGTATTCCAATGGATGGTAGCCTTATCATTATGGAAGGTAGTTTTTTATCGAAATTTTTGTTACTCCAATGGATGGTAGCCTTGTCATTATGGAAGGTAGTCTATTGTCGAGATTTTTGTTACTCCAATGGATGGTAACCTTGTCATTATGGAAGGTAGTCTTTTGTCGAGATTATTGTTATTCCAATGGATGGCATCCTTGCCATTATGAAAGGTAGTCCGTTGTCGATTTCTTTGTTACTCCAATGGATGGTAGCCTAATCATTATGGAAGGTAGTCTTTTGTCGAGATTTTTATTACTCCAATGGATGGTAGCCTTGCCATTATTTAAGGTAGTCTATTGTCGATATCTTTGTTACTCCAATGCATGATAGCCTTGTCATTATGCAAGGTAGTCTGTTGTTCAGATTTTTTTTACTCCAATGGATGGTAGCCTTGTCGTTTTGGAAGGTAGTTTGTTGTCGATATCTTTGTTACTACAATGGATGGAAGCCTAGTTATTATGGAAGTTAGTTTGTTGTCCTGATTTTTGTTACCCCAATGGATGGTAGCCTTGTCATTATGGAAGGAAGTCTATTGTAGAGATTTTTGTTACTATAATGGATGGTAGCCTTGTCATTATGGAAGGTAGTCTTTTGTCGAGATTTTTGTTACTATAATGTATTGTAGCCTTGTCGTCATGGAAGGTAGTTTGTTGTTGATATCTTTGTTACTCCAATGGATGGAAGCCTAATGATTATGGAAGGTAGTCATTTATCGAGATTTTTTTTACTCCAATGGATGGTATCCTTGTCATTATGGAAGGTAGTCTGTTATCGAGATTCTTGTTATTCCAATGGATGGCATCCTTGTCATTATGAAAGGTAGTCTGTTGTCGATTTCTTTGTTACTCCAATGGATGGTAGCCTAGTCATTATGGAAGGGAGTCTGTTGTCTAGATTTTTGTTACTCTAATGGATGTTAGCCTTCTCATTATGGAAGGTATTCTGTTGTCGTGATTTTTGTTACTCCAATGGATGGTAGCCTTGTCATTATGGAAGGTAGCTTGTTGTCGATATTTTTGTTATTACAATGGATGGTAGCCTTGTCATTATGGAAGGTAGTCTGTTATCGACATTTTTGTTACTCTAATGGATGGTAGCCTTGTCATTATGGAAGGTAGTCTGTTGTCGAGATTTTTTTTAATACAATGGATGGTAGCCTTGTCATTATGGAAGGTAGTCTGTTGTCGAGATTTCTGTTACCCCAATGGATGGTAGCCTTGTAATTATGGAAGGTAGTCTGTTGTCGAGATTTTTGTTACTCCAATGGATGGTAGCCTTCTCATTATGGAAGGTAGTCTGTCGTTGAGATTTTTGTTACTCCAATGGATGGTAGCCTTGTCATTATGGAAGGTAGTCTGTTGTTCAGATTTTTGTTACTCCAATGGATGGTAGCCTTGTCATTATGGAAGGTAGTCTATTGTCGAGATTTTTTTTATTCCAATGGATGGTAGCCTTATCATTATGGAAGGTAGTTTTTTATAGAGATTTTTGTTACTCCAATGGATGGTATCCTTGTCATTATGGAAGGTAGTCTATTGTCGACATTTTTGTTACTCCAATGGATGGTAGCCTTGTCATAATGGAAGGTAGTCTGTTGTTCAGATTTTTGTAACACCAATGGATGGTAGCCTTGTCATTATGGAAGGTAGTCTATTGTCGAGATTTTTTTTATTCCAATGGATGGTAGCCTTATCATTATGGAAAGTAGTTTTTTATCGAGATTTTTGTTACTCCAATGGATGGTAGCCTTGTCATTACGGAAGGTAGTCTATTGTCGAGATTTTTGTTATTCCAATGGATGGTAACCATGTCATTATTGAAGGTAGTCTGTTGTTCAGATTTTTGTTACTCCAATGGATGGTAGCCTTGTCATTATGGAAGGTAGTCTATTGTCGAGATTTTTTTTATTCCAAGGATGGTAGCCTTATCATTATGGAAGGTAGTTTTTTATCGAGATTTTTGTTACTCCAATGGATGGTAGCCTTGTCATTATGGAAGGTAGTCTATTGTCGAGATTTTTGTTATTCCAATGGATGGTAACCTTGTCATTATAGAAGGTAGTCTTTTGTCGAGATTTTTGTTATTCCAATGGATGGCATCCTTGTCATTATGAAAGGCAGTATGTTGTCGATTTCTTTGTTACTCCAATGGATGGTAGCCTAATCATTATGTAAGGTAGTCTTTTGTCGAGATTTTTGTTACTCCAATGGATGGTAGCCTTGTCATTATTTAAGGTCGTCTATTGTCGATATCTTTGTTACTCCAATGGATGATAGCCTTGTCATTATGCAAGGTAGTCTGTTGTTCAGATTTTTGTTACTCCAATGGATGGTAGCCTTGTCGTTTTGGAAGGTAGTTTGTTGTCGATATCTTTGTTACTACAATAGATGGAAGCCTAGTTATTAAGGAAGTTAGTTTGTTGTCCTGATTTTTGTTACCCCAATGGATGGTAGCCTTGTCATTATGGAAGGTAGTCTATTGTCGAGATTTTTTTTATTCCAATGGATGGTAGCCTTATCATTATGGAAAGTAGTTTTTTATCGATATTTTTGTTACTCCAATGGATAGTAGCCTTGTCATTATTGAAGGTAGTCTATTGTCGAGATTTTTGTTATTCCAATGGATGTTAACCTTGTCATTATGGAAGGTAGTCTGTTGTTCAGATTTTTGTTACTCCAATGGATGGTAGCCTTGTCATTATGGAAGGTAGTCTATTGTCGAGATTTTTTTTATTCCAAGGATGGTAGCCTTATCATTATGGAAGGTAGTTTTTTATCGAGATTTTTGTTACTCCAATGGATGGTAGCCTTGTCATTATGGAAGGTAGTCTATTGTCGAGATTTTTGTTATTCCAATGGATGGAAACCTTGTCATTATAGAAGGTAGTCTTTTGTCGAGATTTTTGTTATTCCAATGGATGGCATCCTTGTCATTATGAAAGGTAGTCCGTTGTCGATTTCTTTGTTACTCCAATGGATGGTAGCCTAATCATTATGGAAGGTAGTCTTTTGTCGAGATTTTTGTTACTCCAATGGATGGTAGCCTTGTCATTATTTAAGGTAGTCTATTGTCGTTATCTTTGTTACTCTAATGGATGATAGCCTTGTCATTATGCAAGGTAGTCTGTTGTTCAGATTTTTGTTACTCCAATGGATGGTAGCCTTGTCGTTTTGGAAGGTAGTTTGTTTTCGATATCTTTGTTACTACAATAGATGGAAGCCTAGTTATTATGGAAGTTAGTTTGTTGTCCTGATTTTTGTTACCCCAATGGATGGTAGCCTTGTCATTATGGAAGGAAGTCTATTGTAGAGATTTTTGTTACTATAATGGATGTTAGCCTTGTCATTATGGAAGGTAGTCTTTTGTCGAGATTTTTGTTACTACAATTTATTGTAGCCTTGTCGTCGTGGATGGTAGTTTGTTGTTGATATCTTTGTTATTCCAATGGATGGAAGCCTAATGATTATGGAAGGTAGTATGTTATCGAGATTCTTGTTATTCCAATGGATGGTATCCTTGTCATTATGAAAGGTAGTCTGTTGTCGATTTCTTTGTTACTCCAATGGATGGTAGCCTAGTCATTATGGAAGGGAGTCTGTTGTCTAAATTTTTGTTACTCCAATGGATGTTAGCCTTCTCATTATGGAAGGTATTCTGTTTTCGTGATTTTTGTTACTCCAATGGATGGTAGCCTTGTCATTATGGAAGTTAGCTTGTTGTCGATATTTTTGTTACTACAATGGATGGTAGCCTTGTCATTATGGAAGGTAGTCTGTTATCGACATTTTTGTTACTCTAATGGATGGTAGCCTTGTCATTATGGAAGGTAGTCTGTTGTCGAGATTTTTTTTACTACAATGGATGGTAGCCTTGTCATTATGGAAGGTAGTCTGTTGTCGAGATTTTTGTTACCCCAATGGATGGTAGCCTTGTAATTATGTAAGGTAGTCTGTTGTCGAGATTTTTGTTACTCCAATGGATGGTAGCCTTCTCATTATGGAAGGTAGTCTGTCGTTGAGATTTTTGTTACTCCAATGGATGGTAGCCTTGTCATTATGGAAGGTAGTCTGTTGTTCCGATTTTTGTTACTCCAATGGATGGTAGCCTTGTCATTATGGAAGGGAATCTATTGTCGAGATTTTCTTTATTCCAATGGATGGAAGCCTTATCATTATGGTAGGTAGTTTTTTATCGAGATTTTTGTTACTCCAATGGATGGTAGCCTTGTCATTATGGAAGCTAGTCTATTGTCGAGATTTTTGTTATTCCAATGGATGGTAACCTTGTCATTATAGAAGGTAGTCTTTTGTCGAGATTTTTGTTATTCCAATGGATGGCATCCTTGTCATTATGAAAGGTAGTCCGTTGTCGATTTCTTTATTACTCCAATGGATGGTAGCCTAATCATTATGGAAGGTAGTCTATTGTCGAGATTTTTGTTACTCCAATGGATGGTAGCCTTATCATTATTTAAGGTAGTCTATTATTGATATCTTTGTTACTCCAATGGATGATAGCCTTGTCATTATGCAAGGTAGTCTGTTGTTCAGATTTTTGTTACTCCAATGCATGGTAGCCTTGTCGTTTTGGAAGGTAGTTTGTTGTCGATATGTTTGTTACTACAATAGATGGAAGCCTAGTTATTATGGAAGTTAGTTTGTTGTCCTGATTTTTGTTACCCCAATGGATGGTAGCCTTGTCATTATGGAAGGTAGTCTTTTGTCGAGATTTTTGTTACTACAATGTATTGTAGCCTTGTCGTCATGGAAGGTAGTTTGTTGTTGATATCTTTGTTATTCCAATGGATGGAAGCCTAATAATTATGGAAGGTAGTCTGTTATTGAGATTCTTGTTATTCCAATGGATGGTATCCTTGTCATTATGAAAGGTAGTCTGTTGTCGATTTCTTTGTTACTCCAATGGATGGTAGCCTAGTCATTATGGAAGGGAGTCTGTTGTCTAGATTTTTGTTACTCCAATGGATGTTAGCCTTCTCATTATGGAAGGTATTCTGTTGTCGTGATTTTTGTTACTCCAATGGATGGTAGCCTTGTCATTATGGAAGGTAGCTTGTTGTCGATATTTTTGTTACTACAATGGATGGTAGCCTTGTCATTATGGAAGGTAGTCTGTTATCGACATTTTTGTTACTCTAATGGATGGTAGCCTTGTCATTATGGAAGGTAGTCTGTTGTCGAGAGTTTTTTTACTACAATGGATGGTAGCCTTGTCATTATGGAAGGTAGTCTGTTGTCGAGATTTTTGTTACCCCAATGGATGGTAGCCTTGTAATTATGGAAGGTAGTCTGTTGTCGAGATTTTTGTTACTCCAATGGATGGTAGCCTTCTCATTATGGAAGGTAGTCTGTCGTGGAGATTTTTGTTACTCCAATGGATGGTAGCCTTGTCATTATGGAAGGTAGTCTGTTGTTCAGATTTTTATTACTCCAATGGATGGTAGCCTTGTCATTATGGAAGGTAGTCTATTGTCGAGATTTTTTTTATTCCAATGGATGGTAGCCTTATCATTATGGAAGGTAGTTTTTTATCGAGATTTTTGTTACTCCAATGGATGGTAGCCTTGTCATTATGGAAGGTAGTCTATTGTCGACATTTTTGTTACTCCAATGGATGTTAGCCTTTTCATTATGGAAGGTAGTATGTTGTTCAGATTTTTGTTACACCAATGGATGGTAGCCTTGTCATTATGGAAGGTAGTCTATTGTCGAGATTTTTTTTATTCCAATGGATGGTAGCCTTATCATTATGGAAAGTAGTTTTTTATCGAGATTTTTGTTACTCCAATGGATGGTATCCTTGTCATTATGAAAGGTAGTCTATTGTCGAGATTTTTGTTATTCCAATGGATGGTAACCTTGTCATTATGGAAGGTAGTCTGTTGTTCAGATATTTGTTACTCCAATGGATGGTAGCCTTGTCATTATGGAAGGTAGTCTATTGTCGAGATTTTTGTTATTCCAATGGATGGTAACCTTGTCATTATAGAAGGTAGTCTTTTGTCGAGATTTTTGTTATTCCAATGGATGGCATCCTTGTCATTATGAAAGGTAGTCCGTTGTCGATTTCTTTGTTACTCCAATGGATGGTAGCCTAATCATTATGGAAGGTAGTCTTTTGTCGAGATTTTTGTTACTCCAATGGATGTTAGCCTTCTCATTATGCAAGGTATTCTGTTGTCGTGATTTTTGTTACTCCAATGGATGGTAGCCTTGTCATTATGGAAGGTAGTCTGTTGTTCAGATTTTTGTTACTCCAATGGATGGTAGCCTTGTCGTTTTGGAAGGTAGTTTGTTGTCGATATCTTTGTTACTACAATGGATGGAAGCCTAGTTATTATGATAGTTAGTTTGTTGTCCTGATTATTGTTACCCCAATGGATGGTAGCCTTGTCATTATTGAAGGAAGTCTATTGTAGAGATTTTTGTTACTATAATGGATGGTAGCCTTGTCATTATGGAAGGTAGTCTTCTTCGAGATTTTTGTTACTACAATGTATTGTAGCCTTGTCGTCATGGAAGGTAGTTTGTTGTTGATATCTTTGTTACTCCAATGGATGGAAGCCTAATGATTATGGAAGGTAGTCATTTATCGAGATTTTTTTTACTCCAATGGATGGTATCCCTGTCATTATGGAAGGTAGTCTATTATCGAGATTCTTTTTATTCCAATGGATGGCATCCTTGTCATTATGAAAGGTAGTCTGTTGTCGATTTCTTTGTTACTCCAATGGATGGTAGCCTAGTCATTATGGAAGGGAGTCTGTTGTCTAGATTTTTGTTACTCCAATGGATGTTAGCCTTCTCATTATGGAAGGTATTCTGTTGTCGTGATTTTTGTTACTCCAATGGATTGTAGCCTTGTCATTATGGAAGGTAGTTTGTTGTCGATATTTTTGTTACTATAATGAATGGTAGCCTTGTCATTATGAAAGGTAGTCTGTTATCGACATTTTTGTTACTCTAATGGATGGTAGCCTTGTCATTATGGAAGGTAGTCTGTTGTCGTGATTTTTTTTACTACAATGGATGGTAGCCTTGTCATTATGGAAGGTAGTCTGTTGTCGAGATTTTTGTTACCCCAATGGATGGTAGCCTTGTAATTATGGAAGGTAGTCTGTTCTCGAGATTTTTGTTACTCCAATGGATGGTAGCCTTCTCATTATGGAAGGTAGTCTGTCGTTGATATTTTTGTTACTCCAATGGATGGTAGCCTTGTCATTATGGAAGGTAGTCTGTTGTTCAGATTTTTTTTACTCCAATCGATGGTAGCCTTGTCATTATGGAAGGTAGTCTATTGTCTAGATTTTTTTTATTCCAATGGATGGTAGCCTTATCATTATGGAAGGTAGTTTTTTGTCGAGATTTTTGTTACTCCAATGGATGGTAGCCTTGTCATTATGGAAGGTAGTCTATTGTTGAGATTTTTGTTATTCCAATGGATGGTAACCTTGTCATTATGGAAGGTAGTCTTTTGTCGAGATTTTTGTTATTCCAATGGATGGCATCCTTGTCATTATGAAAGGTAGTCCGTTGTCGATTTCTTTGTTACTCCAATTGATGGTAGCCTAATCATTATGCAAGGTAGTCTTTTGTCGAGATTTTTGTTACTCCAATGGATGGTAGCCTTGTCATTATTTATGGTAGTCTATTGTCGATATCTTTGTTACTCCAATGGATGATAGCCTTGTCATTATGCAAGGTAGTATATTGTTCAGATTTTAGTTACTCCAATGGATGGTAGCCTTGTCGTTTTGGAAGGTAGTCTATTGTCGATATCTTTGTTACTACAATGGATGGAAGCCTAGTTATTACGGAAGTTAGTTTGTTGTCGTGATTTTTGTTACCCCAATAGATGGTAGCCTTGTCATTATGGAAGGAAGTCTATTGTTGAGATTTTTGTTACTATAATGGATGGTAGCCTTGTCATTATGGAAGGTAGTCTTTTGTCGAGATTTTTGTTACTACAATGTATTGTAGCCTTGTCGTCATGGAAGGTAGTTTGTTGTTGATATCTTTGTTACTCCAATGGATGGAAGCCTAGTGATTATGGAAGGTAGTCGTTTATCGAGATTTTTGTTACTCCAATGGATGGTAACCTTGTCATTATGGAAGGTAGTCTGTTAGCGAGATTTTTGTTATTCCAATGGATGGCATCCTTGTCATTATGAAAGGTAGTCCGTTGTCGATTTCTTTGTTACTCCAATGGATGGTAGCCTAATCATTATGGAAGGGAGTCTGTTTTCTAGATTTTTGTTACTCCAATGGATGTTAGCCTTGTCATTATGGAAGGTATTCTGTTGTCGTGATTTTTGGTACTCCAATGGATGGTAGCCTTGTCATTATGGAAGGTAGTCTATTGTCGAGATTTTTGTTATTCCAATGGATGGTAACCTTGTCATTATGGAAGGTAGTCTGTTGTTCAGATTTTTTTTACTCCAATGAATGGTAGCCTTGTTATTATGGAAGGTAGTCTATTGTTGAGATTTTTTTTATTCCAATGGATGGTAGCCTTATCATTATGGAAGGAAGTTTTTTATCGAGATTTTTTTTACTCCAATGGATGGTAGCCTTGTCATTATGGAAGGTAGTCTATTGTCGAGATTTTTGTTATTCCAATGGATGGTAACCTTGTCATTATGGAAGGTAGTCTTTTGTCGAGATTTTTGTTATTCCAATGGATGGCATCCTTGTCATTATGAAAGGTAGTCCGTTGTCGATTTCTTTGTTACTCCAATGGATGGTAGCCTTGTCATTATTTAAGGTAGTCTATTGTCGATATCTTTGTTACTCCAATGGATGATAACCTTGTCATTATGCAAGGTAGTCTGTTGTTCAGATTTTTATTACTCCAATAGATGGTAGCCTTGTCGTTTTGGAAGTTAGTTTGTTGTCGATATCTTTGTTACTACAATGGATGGAAGCCTAGTTATTATGGAAGTTAGTTTGTTGTCCTGATTTCTGTTATCCCAATGGATGGTAGCCTTGTCATTATGGAAGGAAGTCTATTGTAGGGATTTTTGTTACTATAATGGATGGTAGCCTTGTCATTATGGAAGGTAGTCTTTTGTCGAGATTTTTGTTACTACAATGTATTGTAGCCTTGTCGTCATGGAAGGTAGTTTGTTGTTGATATCTTTGTTACTCCAATGGATGGAAGCCTAATGATTATGGAAGGTAGTCATTTATCGAGATTTTTGTTACTCCAATGGATGGTATCCTTGTCATTATGGAAGGTAGTATGTTATCGAGATTCTTGTTATTCCAATGGATGGCATCCTTGTCATTATGAAAGGTAGTCTGTTGTCGATTTCTTTGTTACTCCAATGGATGGTAGCCTGGTCATTATGGAAGGGAGTCTGTTGTGTAGATTTTTGTTACTCCAATGGATGTTAGCCTTCTCATTATGGAAGGTATTCTGTTGTCGTGATTTTTGTTACTCCAATGGATGGAAGCCTTGTCATTATGGAAGGTAGTTTGTTGTCGATATTTTTGTTACTACAATGGATGGTAGCCTTGTCATTATGGAAGGTAGTCTGTTATCGACATTTTTGTTACTCTAATGGATGGTAGCCTTGTCATTATGGAAGGTAGTCTGTTGTCGAGATTTTTTTTACTACAATGGATGGTAGCCTTGTCTTTATGGAAGGTAGTCTGTTCTCGAGATTTTTGTTACCCCAATGGATGGTAGCCTTGTAATTATGGAAGGTAGTCTGTTCTCGAGATTTTTGTTACTCCAATGGATGGCAGCCTTCTCATTATGGAAGGTAGTCTGTCGTTGAGATTTTTGTTACTCCAATGGATGGTAGCCTTCTCATTATGGAAGGTAGTCTGTTGTTCAGATTTTTGTTACTCCAATGGATGGTAGCCTTGTCATTATGGAAGGTAGTCTATTGTCGAGATTTTTTTTATTCCAATGGATGGTAGCCTTATCATTATGGAAGGTAGTTTTTTATCGATATTTTTGTTACTCCAATGGATGGTAGCCTTGTCATTATGGAAGGTAGTCTATTGTCGAGATTTTTGCTATTCCAATGGATGGTAACCTTGTCATTATGGAAGGTAGTCTTTTGTCGAGATTTTTGTTATTCAAATGGATGGCATCCTTGTCATTATGAAAGGTAGTCCATTGTCGATTTCTTTGTTACTCCAATGGATGGTAGCCTAATCATTATGCAAGGTAGTCTTTTGTCGAGATTTTTGTTACTCCAATGGATGGTAGCCTTGTCATTATTTATGGTAGTCTATTGTCGATATCTTTGTTACTCCATTGGATGATAGCCTTGTCATTATGCAAGGTAGTCTATTGTTTAGATTTTTGTTACTCCAATGGATGGTAGCCTTGTCGTTTTGGAAGGTAGTCTGTTTTCGATATCTTTGTTACTACAATGGATGGAAGCCTAGTTATTATGGAAGTTAGTTTGTTGTCGTAATTTTTGTTACCCCAATGGATGGTAGCCTTGTCATTTTGGAAGGAAGTCTATTGTTGAGATTTTTGTTACTATAATGGATGGTAGCCTTGTCATTATGGAAGGTAGTCTTTTGTCGAGATGTTTGTTACTACAATGTATTGTAGCCTTGTCGTCATGGAAGGTAGTTTGTTGTTGATATCTTTGTTACTCCAATGGATGGAAGCCTAGTGATTATGGAATGTAGTCTTTTATCGAGATTTTTGTTACTCCAATGGATGGTAACCTTGTCATTATGGAAGGTAGTCTGTTGTTCAGATTTTTGTTACTCCAATGGATGGTAGCCTTGTCATTATGGAAGGTAGTCTATTGTCGAGATTTTTTTTATTCCAATGGATGGTAGCCTTATCATTATGGAAGGTAGTTTTTTATCGATATTTTTGTTACTCCAATGGATGGTAGCCTTGTCATTATGGAAGGTAGTCTATTGTCGAGATTTTTGTTATTCCAATGGATGGTAACCTTGTCATTATGGAAGGTAGTCTTTTGTCGAGATTTTTGTTATTCCAATGGATGGCATCCTTGTCATTATGAAAGGTAGTCCATTGTCGATTTCTTTGTTACTCCAATGGATGGTAGCCTAATCATTATGCAAGGTAGTCTTTTGTCGAGATTTTTGTTACTCCAATGGATGGTAGCCTTGTCATTATTTATGGTAGTCTATTGTCGATATCTTTGTTACTCCAATGGATGATAGCCTTGTCATTATGCAAGGTAGTCTATTGTCGATATCTTTGTTACTACAATGGATGGAAGCCTAGTTATTATGGAAGTTAATTTGTTGTCGTGATTTTTGTTACCCCAATGGATGGTAGCCTTGTCATTATGGAAGGAAGTCTATTGTTGAGATTTTTGTTACTATAATGGATGGTAGCCTTGTCATTATGGAAGGTAGTCTTTTGTCGAGATTTTTGTTACTACAATATATTGTAGCCTTGTCGTCATGGAAGGTAGTTTGTTGTTGATATCTTTGTTACTCCAATGGATGGAAGCCTAGTGATTATGGAATGTAGTCGTTTATCGAGATTTTTGTTACTCCAATGGATGGTAACCTTGTCATTATGGAAGGTAGTCTGTTGTTCAGATTTTTGTTACTCCAATGGATGGTAGCCTTGTCATTATGGAAAGTAGTCTATTGTCGAGATTTTTTTTATTCCAATGGATAGTAGCCTTATCATTATGGAAGGTAGTTTTTTATCGATATTTTTGTTACTCCAATGGATGGTAGCCTTGTCATTATGGAAGGTAGTCTATTGTCGAGATTTTTGTTATTCCAATGGATGGTAACCTTGTCATTATGGAAGGTAGTATTTTGTCGAGATTTTTGTTATTCCAATGGATGGCATCCTTGTCATTATGAAAGTTAGTCCGTTGTCGATTTCTTTGTTACTCCAATGGATGGTAACCTTGTCATTAGGGAAGGTAGTCCGTCGTTGTGATTTTTGTTACTCCAATGGATGGGAGCCTTGTCATTATCGAAGGTAGTCTGTTGTTCAGATTTTTGTTACTCCAATGGATGGTAGACTTGTCGTTATGGAAGGTAGTCTGTTGTCGAGATTTTTGTTACTTTATTGGATTGTACCCTTGTCATTATGGAAGGTAGTCTATTGTCGATATTTTTGTTACTCCAATGGATGGTAACCTTGTCATTATGGAATGTAGTCTGTTGTCGAGATTTTTGTTACTCCATTGGATGGTAGCCTTGTCATTATGGAAGGTAGTCTATTGTCGAGATATTTGATATTCCAATGGATGGTAGCGTTATCATTATGGAAGGTAGTCTTTTGTCGAGATTTTTGTTACTCCAATGGATGGTAGCCTTGTCATTATGGAAGGTAGTATGTTGTCAATATCTTTGTTACTCCAATGGATGGTAGCCTTGTCATTATGGAAGGTACTATGTTGTCAAGATATTTGTTATTCCAATGGATGGTAGCCTTGTCATTATGGAAGTTAGTCGATTGTCGAGAATTTCGTTACTTCAATTGATGGTAGCCTTGTCATTATGAAAGGTAGTATATTGTCAATATCTTTGTTACTCCAATGGATGGTAGCCTTGTCATTATGGAAGGTACTATGTTGTCGATATCTTTGTTACTCCAATAGATGGTAGCCTTGTCATTATAGAAGGTAGTCTGTTGTCGAGATTTTTGTTACTCCAGTGGATGGTAGCCTTGTCATTATGGAAGGTAGTCTCTTGTTGATATTTTTGTTACTCCAATGGATGGTAGCCTTGTCATTATGGAAGGTAGTCTCTTGTTGATATTTTTAGTACTCCAATGGATGGTAGCCTTGTCATTATGGAATGTAGTTTGTTTTCCCGATTATTGTTACTCCAATGGATTTTAGCCTTGTCATTATGGAAGGTAGTCTGTTGTTGATAACTTTGTTACTCCAATGGATGGTAGCTTAGTAATTATGGAAGGTAGTCTGTTGTCGAGTTTTTTGTTACTCCAACGGATGGTAGCCTTGTCATTATGGAAGGTAGTCAGTTGTGCTAAATTTTTATACTCCAATGGATGGTAACCTTGTCATTATGGAAGGTAGTCTATTATTGATATTTTTGTTACTCCAATGGATGGTAGCCTTGTAATTATGGAAGGTAGTCTGTTGTCGAGATTTTTGTTACTCTAATGGATGGTAGCAATGTCATTATTAAAGGTAGTCTATTGTCGATATTTTTGTTACTACAATGGATGGTAACCTTGTCATTATGGAAGGTAGTCTATTGACGATATTTTTGTTACTCCAATGGATGGTAACCTTGTCATTATGGAATGTAGTCTGTTGTCGATATTTTTGTTACTCCAATGGATGGTAGCCTTGTCATTAAGGAAGGTACTATGTTGTCGATATCTTTGTTACTCCAATAGATGGTAGCCTTGTCAATATAGAAGGTAGTCAGTTGTCGAGATTTTTGTTACTCCAATGGATGGTAGCCTTGTCATTATGGAAGGTAGTCTATTGTCGAGATATTTGTTATTCCAATGGATGGTAGCCTTGTCATTATGGAAGGTAGTCTCTTGTCGAGATTTTCGTTACTCCAATGGATGGTAGCCTTATCATTATGGAATGTAGTATATTGTCAATATCTTTGTTACTCCAATGGATGGTAGCCTTGTCATTATGGAAGATACTATGTTGTCGATATCTTTGTTACTCCAATAGATGGTAGCCTTGTCATTAAAGAAGGTAGTCTGTTGTCGAGATTTTTGTTACTCCAATGGATGGTAGTCTTGTCATTATGAAAGGTAGTCTCTTGTTGATATTTTTGTTACTCCAGTGGATGGTAGCCTTGTCATTATGGAAGGTAGTCTCTTGTTGATATTTTTTTTACTCCAATGGATGGTAGCCTTGTCATTATGGAAGGTAGTTTGTTTTCCCGATTATTGTTACTCCAATGGATTGTAGCCATGTAATTATGGTAGGTAGTCTATAGTCGTGATTTTTGTTACTCCAATGGAAGGTAGCCTTGGCATTATGGAAGGTAGTATGGTGTCGATATCTTTGTTACACCAATGGATGGTAGCCTTGTCATTAGGGAAGGTAGTCTGTCGTTGTGATTTTTGTTACTCCAATGGATGAGAGCCTGGTCATTATCGAAGGTAGTCTGTTGTTCAGATTTTTGTTACTCCAATGGATGGTAGACTTGATGTTATGGAAGGTAGTATGTTGTAGAGATTTTTGTTACTTTATTGGATTGTAGCCTTGTCATTATGGAAGGTAGTGTGTTGTCTAAATTTTTGTTATTCCAATGGATGGTAGCGTTATCATTATGGAAGGTAGTCTGTTGTCGAGATTTTTGTTACTCCAATGGATGGTAGCCTTGTCATTATGGAAGGTAGTATATTGTCAATATCTTTGGTACTCCAATGGATGGTAGCCTTGTCATTATGGAAGGTACTATGTTGTCGAGATATTTGTTATTCCAATGGATGGTAGCCTTGTCATTATGGAAGTTAGTCTCTTGTCGAGAATTTTGTTACTCCAATGGATGGTAGCCTTGTCATTATGGAAGTTAGTATATTGTCAATATCTTTGTTACTCCAATGGATGGTAGCCTTGTCGTTCTGGAAGGTACTATGTTGTCGATATCTTTGTTACTCCAATAGATGGTAGCCTTGTCATTATAGAAGGTAGTCTGTTGTCGAGATTTTGGTTACTCCAATGGATGGTAGCCTTGTCATTATGGAAGTTAGTCTCTTGTTGATATTTTTGTTACTCCAATGGATGGTAGCCTTGTCATTATGGAAGGTAGTCTCTTGTTGATATTTTTAGTTCTCCAATGGATGGTAGCCTTGTCATTATGAAAGGTAGTTTGTTTTCCCGATTATTTTTACTCCAATGGATTGTAGCCATGTCATTATGGAAGGTAGTCTGTTGTTGATAACTTTGTAACTCCAATGGATGGTAGCTTAGTAATTATGGAAGGTAGTCTGTTGTCGAGATTTTTGTTACTCCAATGGATGGTAGCCTTGTCATTATGGAAGGTAGTCAGTTGCCCTACATTTTTATACTCCAATGGATGGTAACCATGTCATTACGGAAGGTTGTCTATTATTGATATTTTTGTTACTCCAATGGATGGTAGCCTTGTAATTATGGAAGGTAGTCTGTTGTCCAGATTTTTGTTACTCCAATGGATGGTAGACTTGTCATTATGGAAGGTAGTCTGTTGTCGAGATTTTTGTTACTCCATTGGATGGTAGCATTGTCATTATGGAAGGTAGTTTGTTGTCGAGATTTTTTATATTCCAATGGATGGTAGCCTTATCATTATGGAAGGTAGTTTTTTATCAATATTTTTGTTACTCCAATGGATGGTAGCCTTGTCATTATGGAAGGTAGTCTATTGTCTAGATTTTTGTTATTCCAATGGATGGTAACCTTGTCATTATGGAAGGTAGTCTTTTGTCGAGATTTTTGTTATTTAAATGGATGGCATCCTTGTCATTATGAAAGGTAGTCCATTGTCGATTTCTTTGTTACTCCAATGGATGGTAGCCTAATCATTATGCAAGGTAGTCTTTTGTCGAGATTTTTGTTACTCTAATGGATGGTAGCCTTGTCATTATATATGGTAGTCTATTGTCGATATCTTTGTTACTCCAATGGATGATAGCCTTGTCATTATGCAAGGTAGTCTATTGTTCAGATTTTTGTTACTCCAATGGATGGTAGCCTTGTCGTTTTGGAAGGTAGTCTGTTGTCGATATCTTTGTTACTACAATGGATGGAAGCCTAGTTATTATGGAAGTTAGTTTGTTGTCGTGATTTTTGTTACCCCAATGGATGGTAGCCTTGTCATTATGGAAGGAAGTCTATTGTTGAGATTTTTGTTACTATAATGGATGGTAGCCTTGTCATTATGGAAGGAAGTCTTTTGTCGAGATTTTTGTTACTACAACGTATTGTAGCCTTGTCGTCATGGAAGGTAGTTTGTTGTTGATATCTTTGTTACTCCAATGGATGGAAGCCTAGTGATTATGGAAGGTAGTCGTTTATCGAGATTTTTGTTACTCCAATGGATGGTAACCTTGTCATTATGGAAGGTAGTCTGTTGTTCAGATTTTTGTTACTCCAATGGATGGTAGCCTTGTCATTATGGAAGGTAGTCTATTGTCGAGATTTTTTTTATTCCAATGGATAGTAGCCTTATCATTATGGAAGGTAGTTTTTTATCGATATTTTTGTTACTCCAATGGATGGTAGCCTTGTCATTATGGAAGGTAGTCTATTGACGATATTTTTGTTATTCCAATGGATGGTAACCTTGTCATTATGGGATGTAGTCTGTTGTCGATATTTTTGTTACTCCAATGGATGGTAGCCTTGTCATTAAGGAAGGTACTATGTTGTCGATATCTTTGTTACTCCAATAGATGGTAGCCTTGTCAATATAGAAGGTAGTCAGTTGTCGAGATTTTTGTTACTCCAATGGATGGTAGCCTTGTCACTATGGAAGGTAGTCTATTGTCGAGATATTTGTTATTCCAATGGATGGTAGCCTTGTCATTATGGAAGGTAGTCTCTTGTCGAGATTTTCGTTACTCCAATGGATGGTAGCCTTGTCATTATGGAATGTAGTATATTGTCAATATCTTTGTTACTCCAATGGATGGTATCCTTGTCATTATGGAAGATACTATGTTGTTGATATCTTTGTTACTCCAATTGATGGTAGCCTTGTCATTAAAGAAGGTAGTCTGTTGTCGAGATTTTTGTTACTCCAATGGATGGTAGCCTTGTCATTATGAAAGGTAGTCTCTTGTTGATATTTTTGTTACTCCAGTGGATGGTAGCCTTGTCATTATGGAAGGTAGTCTCTTGTTGATATTTTTTTTACTCCAATGGATGGTAGCCTTGTCATTATGGAAGGTAGTTTGTTTTCCCGATTATTGTTACTCCAATGGATTGTAGCCATGTAATTATGGTAGGTAGTCTATAGTCGTGATTTTTGTTACTCCAATGGAAGGTAGCCTTGGCATTATGGAAGGTAGTATGGTGTCGATATCTTTGCTACACCAATGGATGGTAGCCTTGTCATTAGGGAAGGTAGTCTGTCGTTGTGATTTTTGTTACTCCAATGGATGAGAGCCTTGTCATTATCGAAGGTAGTTTGTTGTTCAGATTTTTGTTACTCCAATGGATGGTAGACTTGATGTTATGGAAGGTAGTATGTTGTAGAGATTTTTGTTACTTTATTGGATTGTATCCTTGTCATTATGGAAGGTAGTGTGTTGTCTAAATTTTTGTTATTCCAATGGATGGTAGCGTTATCATTATGGAAGGTAGTCTGTTGTCGAGATTTTTGTTACTCCAATGGATGGTAGCCTTGTCATTATGGAAGGTAGTATATTGTCAATATCTTTGGTACTCCAATGGATGGTAGCCTTGTCATTATGGAAGGTACTATGTTGTCGAGATATTTGTTATTCCAATGGATGGTAGCCTCGTCATTATGGAAGTTAGTCTCTTGTCGAGAATTTTGTTACTCCAATGGATGGTAGCCTTGTCATTATGGAAGTTAGTATATTGTCAATATCTTTGTTACTCCAATGGATGGTAGCCTTGTCGTTATGGAAGGTACGATGTTGTTGATATCTTTGTTACTCCAATAGATGGTAGCCTTGTCATTATAGAAGGTAGTCTGTTGTCGAGATTTTGGTTACTCCAATGGATGGTAGCCTTGTCATTATGGAAGGTAGTCTCTTGTTGATATTTTTGTTACTCCAATGGATGGTAGCCTTGTCATTATGGAAGGTAGTCTCTTGTTGATATTTTTAGTTCTCCAATGGATGGTAGCCTTGTCATTATGAAAGGTAGTTTGTTTTCCCGATTATTTTTACTCCAATGGATTGTAGCCATGTCATTATGGAAGGTAGTCTGTTGTTGATAACTTTGTAACTCCAATGGATGGTAGCTTAGTAATTATGGAAGGTAGTCTGTTGTCGAGATTTTTGTTACTCCAATGGATGGTAGCCTTGTCATTATGGAAGGTAGTCAGTTGCCCTACATTTTTATACTCCAATGGATGGTAACCATGTCATTACGGAAGGTTGTCTATTATTGATATTTTTGTTACTCCAATGGATGGTAGCCTTGTAATTATGGAAGGTAGTCTATTGTCCAGATTTTTGTTACTCCAATGGATGGTAGACTTGTCATTATGGAAGGTAGTCTGTTGTCGAGATTTTTGTTACTCCATTGGATGGTAGCATTGTCATTATGGAAGGTAGTTTGTTGTCGAGATTTTTTATATTCCAATGGATGGTAGCCTTATCATTATGGAAGGTAGTTTTTTATCAATATTTTTGTTACTCCAATGGATGGTAACCTTGTCATTATGGAAGGTAGTCTATTGTCTAGATTTTTGTTATTCCAATGGATGGTAACCTTGTCATTATGGAAGGTAGTCTTTTGTCGAGATTTTTGTTATTTAAATGGATGGCATCCTTGTCATTATGAAAGGTAGTCCATTGTCAATTTCTTTGTTACTCCAATGGATGGTAGCCTAATCATTATGCAAGGTAGTCTTTTGTCGAGATTTTTGTTACTCTAATGGATGGTAGCCTTGTCATTATATATGGTAGTCTATTGTCGATATCTTTGTTACTCCAATGGATGATAGCCTTGTCATTATGCAAGGTAGTCTATTGTTCAGATTTTTGTTACTCCAATGGATGGTAGCCTTGTCGTTTTGGAAGGTAGTCTGTTGTCGATATCTTTGTTACTACAATGGATGGAAACCTAGTTATTATGGAAGTTAGTTTGTTGTCGTGATTTTTGTTACCCCAATGGATGGTAGCCTTGTCATTATGGAAGGAAGTCTATTGTTGAGATTTTTGTTACTATAATGGATGGTAGCCTTGTCATTATGGAAGGTAGTCTTTTGTCGAGATTTTTGTTACTACAACGTATTGTAGCCTTGTCGTCATGGAAGGTAGTTTGTTGTTGATATCTTTGTTACTCCAATGGATGGAAGCCTAGTGATTATGGAAGGTAGTCGTTTATCGAGATTTTTATTACTCCAATGGATGGTAACCTTGTCATTATGGAAGGTAGTCTGTTGTTCAGATTTTTGTTACTCCAATGGATGGTAGCCTTGTCATTATGGAAGGTAGTCTATTGTCGAGATTTTTTTTATTCCAATGGATAGTAGCCTTATCATTATGGAAGGTAGTTTTTTATCGATATTTTTGTTACTCCAATGGATGGTAGCCTTGTCATTAGTGAAGGTAGTCTATTGTCGAGATTTTTGTTATTCCAATGGATGGTAACCTTGTCATTATGGAAGGTAGTATTTTGTCGAGATTTTTGTTATTCCAATGGATGGAATCCTTGTCATTATGAAACGTAGTCCGTTGTCGATTTCTTTGTTACTCCAATGGATGGTAACCTTGTCATTAGGGAAGGTAGTCTGTCGTTGTGATTTTTTTTACTCCAATGGATGGTAGGCTTGTCATTATCGAAGGTAGTCTGTTGTTCAGATTTTTGTTACTCCAATGGATGGTAGACTTGTCGTTATGGAAGGTAGTCTGTTGTCGAGATTTTTGTTACTTTATTGGATTATACCCTTGTCATTATGGAAGGTAGTCTATTGTCGATATTTTTGTTACTCCAATGGATGGTAACCTTGTCATTATGGAATGTAGTCTGTTGTCGAGATTTTTGTTACTCCATTGGATGGTAGCCTTGTCATTATGGAAGGTAGTCTATTGTCGAGATATTTGTTATTCCAATGGATGGTAGCGTTATTATTATGGAAGGTAGTCTTTTGTCGAGATTTTTGTTACTCCAATGGATGGTAGCCTTGTCATTATGGAAGGTAGTATGTTGTCAATATCTTTGTTACTCCAATGGATGGTAGCCTTGTCATTATGGAAGGTATTATGTTGTCAAGATATTTGTTATTCCAATGGATGGTAGCCTTGTCATTATGGAAGTTAGTCGATTGTCGAGAATTTCGTTACTCCAATGGATGGTAGCCTTGTCATTATGAAAGGTAGTATATTGTCAATATCTTTGTTACTCCAATGGATGGTAGCCTTGTCATTATGGAAGGTACTATGTTGTCGATATCTTTGTTACTCCAATAGATGGTAGCCTTGTCATTATAGAAGGTAGTGTGTTGTCGAGATTTTTGTTACTCTAGTGGATGGTAGCCTTGTCATTATGGAAGGTAGTCTATTGTCGAGATTTTTTTTATTCCAATGGATAGTAGCCTTATCATTATGGAAGGTAGTTTTTTATCGATATTTTTGTTACTCCAATGGATGGTAGCCTTGTCATTATGGAAGGTAGTCTATTGTCGAGATTTTTGTTATTCCAATGGATGGTAACCTTGTCATTATGGAAGGTAGTATTTTGTCGAGATTTTTGTTATTCCAATGGATGGAATCCTTGTCATTATGAAAGGTAGTCCGTTGTCGATTTCTTTGTTACTCCAATGGATGGTAACCTTGTCATTAGGGAAGGTAGTCTGTCGTTGTGATTTTTTTTACTCCAATGGATGGTAAGCTTGTCATTATCGAAGGTAGTCTGTTGTTCAGATTTTTGTTTCTCCAATGGATGGTAGACTTGTCGTTATGGAAGGTAGTCTGTTGTCGAGATTTTTGTTACTTTATTGGATTATACCCTTCTCATTATGGAAGGTAGTCTATTGTCGATATTTTTGTTACTCCAATGGATGGTAACCTTGTCATTATGGAATGTAGTCTGTTGTCGAGATTTTTGTTACTCCATTGGATGGTAGCCTTGTCATTATGGAAGGTAGTCTATTGTCGAGATATTTGTTATTCCAATGGATGGTAGCGTTATTATTATGGAAGGTAGTCTTTTGTCGAGATTTTTGTTACTCCAATGGATGGTAGCCTTGTCATTATGGAAGGTAGTATGTTGTCAATATCTTTGTTACTCCAATGGATGGTAGCCTTGTCATTATGGAAGGTATTATGTTGTCAAGATATTTGTTATTCCAATGGATGGTAGCCTTGTCATTATGGAAGTTAGTCGATTGTCGAGAATTTCGTTACTCCAATGGATGGTAGCCTTGTCATTATGAAAGGTAGTATATTGTCAATATCTTTGTTACTCCAATGGATGGTAGCCTTGTCATTATGGAAGGTACTATGTTGTCGATATCTTTGTTACTCCAATAGATGGTAGCCTTGTCATTATAGAAGGTAGTGTGTTGTCGAGATTTTTGTTACTCCAGTGGATGGTAGCCTTGTCATTATGGAAGGTAGTCTCTTGTTGATATTTTTGTTACTCCAATGGATGGTAGCCTTGTCATTATGGAAGGTAGTCTCTTGTTGATATTTTTAGTACTCCAGTGGATGGTATCCTTGTCATTATGGAATGTAGTTTTTTTTCCCGATTATTGTTACTCCAATGGATTGTAGCCTTGTCATTATGGAAGGTAGTTTGTTGTTGATAACTTTGTTACTCCAATGGATGGTAGCTTAGTAATTATGGAAGGTAGTCTGTTGTCCAGATTTTTGTTACTCCAATGGATGGTAGACTTGTCATTATGGAAGGTAGTCTGTTGTCGAGATTTTTGTTACTCCATTGGATGGTAGCATTGTCATTATGGAAGGTAGTATATTGTCAATATCTTTGTTACTCCAATGGATGGTAGCCTTGTCATTATGGAAGATACTATGTTGTCGATATCTTTGTTACTCCAATATATGGTAGCCTTGTCATTAAAGAAGGTAGTCCGTTGTCGAGATTTTTGTTACTCCAATGGATGGTAGCCTTGTCATTATGAAAGGTAGTCTCTTGTTGATATTTTTGTTACTCCAGTGGATGGTAGCCTTGTCATTATGGAAGGTAGTCTCTTGTTGATATTTTTTTTACTCCAATGGATGGTAGCCTTGTCATTATGGAAGGTAGTTTGTTTTCACGATTATTGTTACTCCAATGGATTGTAGCCATGTCATTATAGTAGGTAGTCTATAGTCGTGATTTTTGTTACTCCAATGGAAGGTAGCCTTGGCATTATGGAAGGTAGTATGTTGTCGATATCTTTGTTACACCAATGGATGGTAGCCTTGTCATTAGGGAAGGTAGTCTGTCGTTGTGATTTTTGTTACTCCAATGGATGAGAGCCTTGTCATTATCGAAGGTAGTCTGTGGTTCAGATTTTTGTTACTCCAATGGATGGTAGACTTGATGTTATGGAAGGTAGTATGTTGTAGAGATTTTTGTTACTTTATTGGATTGTAGCTTTGTCATTATGGAAGGTAGTGTGTTGTCTAAATTTTTGATATTCCAATGGATGGTAGACTTGTCATTATGGAAGGTAGTCTATTGTCGAGATTTTAGTTACTCCAATGGATGGTACCCTTGTTATTATGGAAGGTAGTCTATTGTCGATATTTTTGTTACTACAATGGATGGTAACCTTGTCATTATGGAAGGTAGTCTATTGTCGAGATATTTGTTATTCCAATGGATGGTAGCGTTATCATTATGGAAGTTAGTCGATTGTCAAGATTTTTGTTACTCCAATGGATGGTAGCCTTGTCATTATGGAAGGTAGTATATTGTCAATATCTTTGTTACTCCAATGGATGGTAGCCTTGTCGTTATGGAAGGTACTATGTTGTCGATATCTTTGTTACTCCAATAGATGGTAGCCTTGTCCTTATAGAAGGTAGTCTGTTTTCGAGATTTTTGTTACTCCAATGGATGGTAGCCTTGTCATTATGGAAGGTAGTCTCTTGTTGATATTTTTGTTACTCCAATGGATGGTAGCCTTGTCATTATGGAAGGTAGTCTCTTGTTGATATTTTTAGTTCTCCAATGGAGGGTAGCCTTATCATTATGGAAGGTAGTTTGTTTTCCCGATTATTGTTACTCCAATGGATTGTAGCCTTGTCATTATGGAAGGTAGTCTGTTGTTGATAACTTTGTTACTCCAATGGATGGTAGCTTAGTAATTATGGAAGGTAGTCTGTTGTCGAGATTTTTGTTACTCCAATGGATGGTAGCCTTGTCATTATGGAAGGTAGTCAGTTGTCTTACATTTTTATACTCCAATGGATGGTAACCATGTCATTAGGAAGGTTGTTTATTATTGATATTTTTGTTACTCCAATGGATGGTAGCCTTGTAATTATGGAAGGTAGTCTGTTGTCCAGATTTTTGTTACTCCAATGAATTTTACCCTTGCATTATGGAAGGTAGTCTATTGTCGATATTTTTGTTACTCCAATGGAAGGTAGCCTTAGCATTATGGAAGGTAGTCTGTTGTCGAGATTTTTGTTACTCCATTGGATGGTAGCATTGTCATTATGGAAGGTAGTCTGTTGTCGAGATTTTTGTTACTCCAATGAATTTTACACTTGTCATTATGGAAGGTAGTCTATTGTCGATATTTTTGTTACTCCAATGGAAGGTAGCCTTAGCATTATGGAATGTAGTCTGTTGTCGGGATTTTTGTTACACCAATGGATGGTAGCCTTGTCAATATGGAAGGTAGTATTTTGTCGAGATTTTTGTTACTCCAATGGATGGTAGCCTTGTCATTATGGAAGGTAGTCTGTTGTTGATATTTTTGTAACTCCAATGGATGGTAGCCTTGTCATTATGGAAGGTAGTATGTTGTCAATATCTTTGTTACTCCAATGGATGGTAGCCTTGTCATTATGGAAGGTAGTATGTTGTCGAGATATTTGTTATTCCAATGGATGGTAGCCTTGTCATTATGGAAGTTAGTCTCTTGTCGAGAATTTCGTTACTCCAATGGATGGTAGCCTTGTCATTATGGAAGGTAGTATATTGTCAATATCTTTGTTACTCCAATGGATGGTAGCCTTGTAATTATGGAAGGTACTATGTTGTCGATATCTTTGTTACTCCAATAGATGGTAGCCTTGTCATTATAGAAGGTAGTTTGTTGTCGAGATTTTTGTTACTCTAGAGGATAATAGCCTTGTCATTATGGAAGGTAGTCTCTTGTTGATATTTTTGTTACTCCAATGGATGGTAGACTTGTCATTATGGAAGGTAGTCTCTTGTTGATATTTTTAGTACTCCAATGGATGGTAGCCTTGTCATTATGGAAGGTAGTTTGTTTTTCCGATTATTGTTACTCCAATGGATTGTAGTCTTGTCATTATGGAAGGTAGTCTGTTGTTGATAACTTTGATACTCCAATGGATGGTAGCTTAGTAATTATGGAAGGTAGTCTGTTGTCGAGATTTTTGTTACTCCAATGGATGGTAGCCTTGTCATTATGTAAGGTAGTCAGTTGTCCTAAATTTTTATACTCCAATGGATGGTAACCTTGTCATTATGGAAGGTAGTCTATTATTGATATTTTTGTTACTCCAATGGATGGTAGCCTTGTAATTATGGAAGGTAGTCTGTTGTCCATATTTTTGTTACCCTAATGGATGGTAGCAATGTCATTATGGAAGGTAGTCTATTGTCGATATTTTTGTTACTCCAATGGATGGTAACCTTGTCATTATGGAAGGTAGTCTATTGTGGATATCTTTGTTACTCCAATAGATGGTAGCCTTGTCAATATGGAAATTAGTCAGTTGTCGAGATTTTTGTTACTCCAATGGATGGTAGCCTTGTCATTATGGAAAGTAGTCTATTGTCGAGATATTTGTTATTCCAATGGATAGTAGCCTTGTCATTGTGGAAGGTAGTCTCTTGTCGAGATTTTCGTTACTCCAATGGATTGTAGCCTTGTCATTATGAAAGGTAGTATATTGTCAATATCTTTGTTACTCCAATGGATGGTAGCCTTGTCATTATGGAAGGTAGTCTCTTGTTGATATTTTTGTTACTCCAATGGATGGTAGCCTTGTCATTATGGAAGGTAGTCTCTTTTTGATATTTTTAGTTCTCCAATGGATGGTAGCCTTGTCATTATGGAAGGTAGTTTGTTTTCCCGATTATTGTTACTCCAGTGGATTGTAGCCTTGTCATTATGGAAGGTAGTCTGTTGTTGATAACTTTGTTACTCCAATGGATGGTAGCTTAGTAATTATGGAAGGTAGTCTGTTGTCGAGATTTTTGTTACTCCAATGGATGGTAGCCTTGTCATTATGGAAGGTAGTCAGTTGTCCTACATTTTTATACTCCAATGGATGGTAACCATGTCATTACGGAAGGTTGTTTATTATTGATATTATTGTTACTCCAATGGATGGTAGCCTTGTAATTATGGAAGGTAGTCTGTTGTCCAAATTTTTGTTACTCCAATGAATTTTACCCTTGCATTATGGAAGGTAGTCTATTGTCGATATTTTTGTTACTCCAATGGAAGGTAGCCTTAGCATTATGGAAGGTAGTCTGTTGTCGAGATTTTTGTTACTCCATTGGATGGTAGCGTTGTCATTATGGAAGGTAGTCTATTGTCGAGATTTTTGTTACTCCAATGGATTGTACCCTTGTCATTATGGAAGGTAGTCTATTGTCGATATTTTTGTTACTCGATTGGAAGGTAGCCTTGGCATTATGGAATGTAGTCTGTTTTCGAGATTTTTGTTACACCAATGGATGGTGACCTTGTCAATATGGAAGGTAGTATTTTGTCGAGATTTTTGTTACTCCAATGGATGGTAGCCTTGTCATTATGGAAGGTACTCTGTTGTTGATATTTTTGTTACTCCAATGGATGGTAGCCTTGTCATTATGGAAGGTAGTATGTTGTCAATATCTTTGTTACTCCAATGGATGGTAGCCTTGTCATTATGGAAGGTACTATGTTGTCGAGATATTTGTTATTCCAATGGATGGTAGCCTTGTCATTATGGAAGTTAGTCTCTTGTCGAGAATTTCGTTACTCCAATGGATGGTAGCCTTGTCATTATGGAAGGTAGTATATTGTCAATATCTTTGTTACTCCAATGGATGGTAGCCTTGTCATTATGGAAGGTACTATGTTGTCGATATCTTTGTTACTCCAATAGATGGTATCCTTGTCATTATAGAATGTAGTTTGTTGTCGAGATATTTGTTACTCTAGTGGATTGTAGCCTTGTCATTATGGAAGGTAGTCTCTTGTTGATATTTTTAGTACTCCAATGGATGGTAGCCTTGTCATTATGGAAGGTAGTTTGTTTTCCTGATTATTGTTACTCCAATGGATTGTAGTCTTGTCATTATGGAAGGTAGTCTGTTGTTGATAACTTTGTTACTCCAATGGATGGTAGCTTAGTAATTATGGAAGGTAGTCTGTTGTCGAGATTTTTGTTACTCCAATGGATGGTAGCCTTGTCATTATGGAAGGTAGTCAGTTGTCCTAAATTTTTATACTCCAATGGATGGTAACCTTGTCATTATGGAAGGTAGTCTATTATTGATATTTTTGTTACTCCAATGGATGGTATCCTTGTAATTATGGAAGGTAGTCTATTGTCCATATTTTTGTTACTCTAATGGATGGTAGCAATGTCATTATGGAAGGTAGTCTATTGTCGATATTTTTGTTACTCCAATGGATGGTAACCTTTTCATTATGGAAGGTAGTCTATTGTCGATATCTTTGTTACTCCAATAGATGGTAGCCTTGTCAATATGGAAGGTAGTCAGTTGTCGAGATTTTTGTTACTCCAATGGATGGTAGCCTTGTCATTATGGAAGGTAGTCTATTGTCGAGATATTTGTTATTCCAATGGATAGTAGCCTTGTCATTATGGAAGGTAGTCTCTTGTCGAGATTTTTGTTACTCCAATGGATGGTAGCCTTGTCATTATGAAAGGTAGTATATTGTCAATATCTTTGTTACTCCAATGGATGGTAGCCTTGTCATTATGGAAGATACTATGTTGTCGAGATATTTGTTATTCCAATGGATGGTAGCCTTGTCATTATGGAAGTTAGTCTCTTGTCGAGAATTTTGTTACTCCAATGGATGGTAGCCTTGTCATTATGGAAGGTAGTATATTGTCAATATCTTTGTTACTCCAATGGATGGAAGCCTTGTCGTTATGGAAGGTACTATGTTGTCGATATCTTTGTTACTCCAATAGATGGTAGCCTTGTCATTATAGAAGGTAGTCTGTTGTCGAGATTTTTGTTACTCCAATGGATGGTAGCCTTGTCATTATGGAAGGTAGTCTCTTGTTGATATTTTTGTTACTCCAATGGATGGTAGCCTTGTCATTATGGAAGGTAGTCTCTTGTTGATATTTTTAGTTCTCCAATGGATGGTAGCCTTGTCATTATGGAAGGTAGTTTATTTTCCCGATTATTGTTACTCCAATGGATTGTAGCCTTGTCATTATGGAAGGTAGTCTGTTGTTGATAACTTTGTTACTCCAATGGATGGTAGCTTAGTAATTATGGAAGGTAGTCTGTTGTCGAGATTTTTGTTACTCCAATGGATGGTAGCCTTGTCATTATGGAAGGTAGTCTATTATTGATATTTTTGTTACTCCAATGGATGGTAGCCTTGTAATTATGGAAGGTAGTCTGTTGTCCAAATTTTTGTTACTCCAATGGATGGTAGCCTTGTCATTATGGAAGGTAGTCTGTTGTCGAGATTTTTGTTACTCCATTGGATGGTAGCGTTGTCATTATGGAAGGTAGTCTGTTGTCGAGATTTTTGTTACTCCAATTGATTGTACCCTTGTCATTATGGAAGGTAGTCTATTGTCGATATTTTTGTTACTCGAATGGAAGGTAGCCTTGGCATTATGGAATGTAGTCTGTTATCGAGATTTTTGTTACACCAATGGATGGTGACCTTGTCAATATGGAAGGTAATATTTTGTCGAGATTTTTGTTACTCCAATGGATGGTAGCCTTGTCATTATGGAAGGTAGTCTGTTGTTGATATTTTTGTTACTCCAATGGATGGTAGCCTTGTCATTATGGAAGGTAGTATGTTGTCAATATCTTTGTTACTCCAATGGATGGTAGCCTTGTCATTATGGAAGGTACTATGTTATCGAGATATTTGTTATTCCAAAGGATGGTAGCCTTGTCATTATGGAAGTTAGTCTCTTGTCGAGAATTTCGTTACTCCAATGGATGGTAGCCTTGTCATTATGGAAGGTAGTATATTGTCAATATCTTTGTTACTCCAATGGATGGTAGCCTTGTCATTATGGAAGGTACTATGTTTTCGATATCTTTGTTACTCCAATAGATGGTAGCCTTTTCATTATAGAATGTAGTTTGTTGTCGAGATTTTTGTTACTCCAGTGGATGGTAGCCTTGTCATTATGGAAGGTAGTCTCTTGTTGATATTTTTGTTACTCCAATGGATGGTAGCCTTGTCATTATGGAAGGTAGTCTCTTGTTGATATTTTTAGTACTCCAATGGATGGTAGCCTTGTCATTATGGAAGGTAGTTTGTTTTCCTGATTATTGTTACTCCAATGGATTGTAGTCTTGTCATTATGGAAGGTAGTCTGTTGTTGATAACTTTGTTACTCCAATGGATGGTAGCTTAGTAATTATGGAATGTAGTCTGTTGTCGAGATTTTTGTTACTCCAATGGATGGTAGCCTTGTCATTATGGAAGGTAGTCAGTTGTCCTAAATTTTTATACTCCAATGGATGGTAACCTTGTCATTATGGAAGTTAGTCTATTATTGATATTTTTGTTACTCCAATGGATGGTATCCTTGTAATTATTGAAGGTAGTCTATTGTCCATATTTTTGTTACTCTAATGGATGGTAGCAATGTCATTATGGAAGGTAGTCTATTGTCGATATTTTTGTTACTCCAATGGATGGTAACCTTGTCATTATGGAAGGTAGTCTATTGTCGATATCTTTGTTACTCCAATAGATGGTAGCCCTGTCAATATGGAAGGTAGTCAGTTGTCGAGATTTTTGTTACTCCAATGGATGGTAGCCTTGTCATTATGGAAGGTAGTCTATTGTCGAGATATTTGTTATTCCAATGGATAGTAGCCTTGTCATTATGGAAGGTAGTCTCTTGTCGAGATTTTTGTTACTCCAATGGATGGTAGCCTTGTCATTATGAAAGGTAGTATATTGTCAATATCTTCGTTACTCCAATGGATGGTAGCCTTGTCATTATGGAAGATACTATGTTGTCGAGATATTTGTTATTCCAATGGATGGTAGCCTTGTCATTATGGAAGTTAGTCTCTTGTCGAGAATTTCGTTACTCCAATGGATGGTAGCCTTGTCATTATGGAAGGTAGTATATTGTCAATATCTTTGTTACTCCAATGGATGGAAGCCTTGTCGTTATGGAAGGTACTATGTTGTCGATATCTTTGTTACTCCAATAGACGGTAGCCTTGTCATTATAGAAGGTAGTCTGTTGTCGAGATTTTTGTTACTCCAATGGATGGTAGCCTTGTCATTATGGAAGGTAGTCTCTTGTTGATATTTTTGTTACTCCAATGGATGGTAGCCTTGTCATTATGGAAGGTAGTCTCTTGTTGATATTTTTAGTTCTCCAATGGATGGTAGCCTTGTCATTATGGAAGGTAGTTTGTTTTCCCGATTATTGTTACTCCAATGGATTGTAGTCTTGTCATTATGGAAGGTAGTCTGTTGTTGATAACTTTGTTACTCCAATGGATGGTAGCTTAGTAATTATGGAAGGTAGTCTGTTGTCGAGATTTTTGTTACTCCAATGGATGGTATCCTTGTCATTATGGAAGGTAGTCTATTATTGATATTTTTGTTACTCCAATGGATGGTAGCCTTGTAATTATGGAAGGTAGTCTGTTGTCCAGATTTTTGTTACTCCAATGGATGGTAGCCTTGTCATTATGGAAGGTAGTCTGTTGTCGAGATTTTTGTTACTCCATTGGATGGTAGCGTTGTCATTATGGAAGGTAGTCTATTGTCGAGATTTTTGTTACTCCAATTGATTGTACCCTTGTCATTATGGAAGGTAGTCTATTGTCGATATTTTTGTTACTCGAATGGAAGGTAGCCTTGGCATTATGGAATGTAGTCTGTTATCGAGATTTTTGTTACACCAATGGATGGTGACCTTGTCAATATGGAAGGTAATATTTTGTCGAGATTTTTGTTACTCCAATGGATGGTAGCCTTGTCATTATGGAAGGTAGTCTGTTGTTGATATTTTTGTTACTCCAATGGATGGTAGCCTTGTCATTATGGAAGGTAGTATGTTGTCAATATCTTTGTTACTCCAATGGATGGTAGCCTTGTCATTATGGAAGGTACTATGTTGTCGAGATATTTGTTATTCCAATGGATGGTAGCCTTGTCATTATGGAAGTTAGTCTCTTGTCGAGAATTTCGTTACTCCAATGGATGGTAGCCTTGTCATTATGGAAGGTAGTATATTGTCAATATCTTTGTTACTCCAATGGATGGTAGCCTTGTCATTATGGAAGGTACTATGTTGTCGATATCTTTGTTACTCCAATAGATGGTAGCCTTGTCATTATAGAATGTAGTTTGTTGTCGAGATTTTTGTTACTCTAGTGGATTGTAGCCTTGTCATTATGGAAGGTAGTCTCTTGTTGATATTTTTGTTACTCCAATGGATGGTAGACTTGTCATTATGGAAGGTAGTCTCTTGTTGATATTTTTAGTACTCCAATGGATGGTAGCCTTGTCATTATGGAAGGTAGTTTGTTTTCCTGATTATTGTTACTCCAATGGATTGTAGTCTTGTCATTATGGAAGGTAGTATGTTGTTGATAACTTTGTTACTCCAATGGATGGTAGCTTAGTAATTATGGAAGGTAGTCTGTTGTCGAGATTTTTGTTACTCCAATGGATGGTAGCCTTGTCATTATGGAAGGTAGTCAGTTGTCCTAAATTTTTATACTCCAATGGATGGTAACCTTGTCATTATGGAAGGTAGTCTATTATTGATATTTTTGTTACACCAATGGATGGTATCCTTGTAATTATGGAAGGTAGTCTATTGTCCATATTTTTGTTACTCTAATCGATGGTAGCAATGTCATTATGGAAGGTAGTCTATTGTCGATATTTTTGTTACTCCAATGGATGGTAACCTTGTCATTATGGAAGGTAGTCTATTGTCGATATCTTTGTTACTCCAATAGATGGTAGCCCTGTCAATATGGAAGGTAGTCAGTTGTCGAGATTTTTGTTACTCCAATGGATGGTAGCCTTGTCATTATGGAAGGAAGTCTATTGTCGAGATATTTGTTACTCCAATGGATGGTAGCCTTGTCATTATGAAAGGTAGTATATTGTCAATATCTTTGTTACTCCAATGGATGGTAGCCTTGTCATTATGGAAGATACTATGTTGTCGAGATATTTGTTATTCCAATGGATGGTAGCCTTGTCATTATGGAAGTTAGTCTCTTGTCGAGAATTTCGTTACTCCTAGGGATGGTAGCCTTGTCATTATGGAAGGTAGTATATTGTCAATATCTTTGTTACTCCAATGGATGGAAGCCTTGTCGTTATGGAAGGTACTATGTTGTCGATATCTTTGTTACTCCAATAGACGGTAGCCTTGTCATTATAGAAGGTAGTCTGTTGTCGAGATTTTTGTTACTCCAATGGATGGTAGCCTTGTCATTATGGAAGGTAGTCTCTTGTTGATATTTTTAGTTCTCCAATGGATGGTAGCCTTGTCATTATGGAAGGTAGTTTGTTTTCCCGATTATTGTTACTCCAATGGATTGTAGTCTTGTCATTATGGAAGGTAGTCTGTTGTTGATAACTTTGTTACTCCAATGGATGGTAGCTTAGTAATTATGGAAGGTAGTCTGTTGTCGAGATTTTTGTTACTCCAATGGATGGTATCCTTGTCATTATGGAAGGTAGTCTATTATTGATATTTTTGTTACTCCAATGGATGGTAGCCTTGTAATTATGGAAGGTAGTCTGTTGTCCAGATTTTTGTTACTCCAATGGATGGTAGCCTTGTCATTATGGAAGGTAGTCTGTTGTCGAGATTTTTGTTACTCCATTGGATGGTAGCGTTGTCATTATGGAAGGTAGTCTATTGTCGAGATTTTTGTTACTCCAATTGATTGTACCCTTGTCATTATGGAAGGTAGTCTATTGTCGATATTTTTGTTACTCGAATGGAAGGTAGCCTTGGCATTATGGAATGTAGTCTGTTATCGAGATTTTTGTTACACCAATGGATGGTGACCTTGTCAATATGGAAGGTAATATTTTGTCGAGATTTTTGTTACTCCAATGGATGGTAGCCTTGTCATTATGGAAGGTAGTCTGTTGTTGATATTTTTGTTACTCCAATGGATGGTAGCCTTGTCATTATGGAAGGTAGTATGTTGTCAATATCTTTGTTACTCCAATGGATGGTAGCCTTGTCATTATGGAAGGTACTATGTTGTCGAGATATTTGTTATTCCAATGGATGGTAGCCTTGTCATTATGGAAGTTAGTCTCTTGTCGAGAATTTCGTTACTCCAATGGATGGTAGCCTTGTCATTATGGAAGGTAGTATATTGTCAATATCTTTGTTACTCCAATGGATGGTAGCCTTGTCATTATGGAAGGTACTATGTTGTCGATATCTTTGTTACTCCAATAGATGGTAGCCTTGTCATTATAGAATGTAGTTTGTTGTCGAGATTTTTGTTACTCTAGTGGATTGTAGCCTTGTCATTATGGAAGGTAGTCTCTTGTTGATATTTTTGTTACTCCAATGGATGGTAGACTTGTCATTATGGAAGGTAGTCTCTTGTTGATATTTTTAGTACTCCAATGGATGGTAGCCTTGTCATTATGGAAGGTAGTTTGTTTTCCTGATTATTGTTACTCCAATGGATTGTAGTCTTGTCATTATGGAAGGTAGTCTGTTGTTGATAACTTTGTTACTCCAATGGATGGTAGCTTAGTAATTATGGAAGGTAGTCTGTTGTCGAGATTTTTGTTACTCCAATGGATGGTAGCCTTGTCATTATGGAAGGTAGTCAGTTGTCCTAAATTTTTATACTCCAATGGATGGTAACCTTGTCATTATGGAAGGTAGTCTATTATTGATATTTTTGTTACACCAATGGATGGTATCCTTGTAATTATGGAAGGTAGTCTATTGTCCATATTTTTGTTACTCTAATCGATGGTAGCAATGTCATTATGGAAGGTAGTCTATTGTCGATATTTTTGTTACTCCAATGGATGGTAACCTTGTCATTATGGAAGGTAGTCTATTGTCGATATCTTTGTTACTCCAATAGATGGTAGCCCTGTCAATATGGAAGGTAGTCAGTTGTCGAGATTTTTGTTACTCCAATGGATGGTAGCCTTGTCATTATGGAAGGAAGTCTATTGTCGAGATATTTGTTACTCCAATGGATGGTAGCCTTGTCATTATGAAAGGTAGTATATTGTCAATATCTTTGTTACTCCAATGGATGGTAGCCTTGTCATTATGGAAGATACTATGTTGTCGAGATATTTGTTATTCCAATGGATGGTAGCCTTGTCATTATGGAAGTTAGTCTCTTGTCGAGAATTTCGTTACTCCAAGGGATGGTAGCCTTGTCATTATGGAAGGTAGTATATTGTCAATATCTTTGTTACTCCAATGGATGGAAGCCTTGTCGTTATGGAAGGTACTATGTTGTCGATATCTTTGTTACTCCAATAGACGGTAGCCTTGTCATTATAGAAGGTAGTCTGTTGTCGAGATTTTTGTTACTCCAATGGATGGTAGCCTTGTCATTATGGAAGGTAGTCTCTTGTTGATATTTTTGTTACTCCAATGGATGGTAGCCTTGTCATTATGGA
The DNA here is from genome assembly GCA_948472305.1 of Vicia faba. Taxonomy (NCBI): domain Eukaryota; kingdom Viridiplantae; phylum Streptophyta; class Magnoliopsida; order Fabales; family Fabaceae; genus Vicia; species Vicia faba. The sequence continues at coordinate 851,823,080 of OX451739.1, forward strand.
AGGTAGTTTGTTTTCCCGATTATTGTTACTCCAATGGATTGTAGCCTTGTTATTATGGAAGGTAGTCTGTTGTTGATAACTTTGTTACTCCAATGGATGGTAGCTTAGTAATTATGGAAGGTAGTCTGTTGTCGAGATTTTGGTACTCCAATGGATGGTAGCCTTGTCATTATGGAAGGTAGTCTATTATTGATATTTTTGTTACTCCAATGGATGGTAGCCTTGTAATTATGGAAGGTAGTCTGTTGTCCAGATTTTTGTTACTCCAATGGATGGTAGCCTTGTCATTATGGAAGGTAGTCTGTTGTCGAGATTTTTGTTACTCCATTGGATGGTAGCGTTGTCATTATGGAAGGTAGTCTGTTGTCGAGATTTTTGTTACTCCAATTGATTGTACCCTTGTCATTATGGAAGGTAGTCTATTGTCGATATTTTTGTTACTCGAATGGAAGGTAGCCTTGGCATTATGGAATGTAGTCTGTTATCGAGATTTTTGTTACACCAATGGATGGTGACCTTGTCAATATGGAAGGTAATATTTTGTCGAGAGTTTTGTTACTCCAATGGATGGTAGCCTTGTCATTATGGAAGGTAGTCTGTTGTTGATATTTTTGTTACTCCAATGGATGGTAGCCTTGTCATTATGGAAGGTAGTATGTTGTCAATATCTTTGTTACTCCAATGGATGGTAGCCTTGTCATTATGGAAGGTACTATGTTGTCGAGATATTTGTTATTCCAATGGATGGTAGCCTTGTCATTATGGAAGTTAGTCTCTTGTCGAGAATTTCGTTACTCCAATGAATGGTAGCCTTGTCCTTATGGAAGGTAGTATATTGTCAATATCTTTGTTACTCCAATGGATGGTAGCCTTGTCATTATGGAAGGTACTATGTTGTCGATATCTTTGTTACTCCAATAGATGGTAGCCTTGTCAATATAGAATGTAGTTTGTTGTCGAGATTTTTGTTACTCCAGTGGATGGTAGCCTTGTCATTATGGAAGGTAGTCTCTTGTTGATATTTTTGTTACTCCAATGGATGGTAGACTTGTCATTATGGAAGGTAGTCTCTTGTTGATATTTTTAGTACTCCAATGGATGGTAGCCTTGTCATTATGGAAGGTAGTTTGTTTTCCCGATTATTGTTACTCCAATGGATTGTAGCCTTGTCATTATGGAAGGTAGTCTGTTGTTGATAACTTTGTTACTCCAATGGATGGTAGCTTAGTAATTATTGAAGGTAGTCTGTTGTCGAGATTTTTGTTACTCTAATGGATGGTAGCCTTGTCATTATGGAAGGTAGTCAGTTGTCCTAAATTTTTATACTCCAATGGATGGTAACCTTGTCATTATGGAAGGTAGTCTATTATTGATATTTTTGTTACTCCAATGGATGGTATCCTTGTAATTATTGAAGGTAGTCTATTGTCCATATTTTTGTTACTCTAATGGATGGTAGCAATGTCATTATGGAAGGTAGTCTATTGTCGATATTTTTGTTACTGCAATGGATGGTAACCTTGTCATTATGGAAGGTAGTCTATTGTCGATATCTTTGTTACTCCAATAGATGGTAGCCCTGTCAATATGGAAGGTAGTCAGTTGTCGAGATTTTTGTTACTCCAATGGATGGTATCCTTGTCATTATGGAAGGTAGTCTATTGTCGAGATATTTGTTATTCCAATGGATAGTAGCCTTGTCATTATGGAAGGTAGTCTCTTGTCGAGATTTTTGTTACTCCAATGGATGGTAGCCTTGTCATTATGAAAGGTAGTATATTGTCAATATCTTTGTTACTCCAATGGATGGTAGCCTTGTCATTATGGAAGATACTATGTTGTCGAGATATTTGTTATTACAATGGATGGTAGCCTTGTCATTATGGAAGTTAGTCTCTTGTCGAGAATTTCGTTACTCCAATGGATGGTAGCCTTGTCATTATGGAAGGTAGTATATTGTCAATATCTTTGTTACTCCAATGGATGGTAGACTTGTCATTATGGAAGGTACTATGTTGTCGATATCTTTGTTACTCCAATAGATGGTAGCCTTGTCATTATAGAATGTAGTTTGTTGTCGAGATTTTTGTTACTCTAGTGGATTGTAGCCTTGTCATTATGGAAGGTAGTCTCTTGTTGATATTTTTGTTACTCCAATGGATGGTAGACTTGTCATTATGGAAGGTAGTCTCTTGTTGATATTTTTAGTACTCCAATGGATGGTAGCCTTGTCATTATGGAAGGTAGTCTCTTGTCGAGAATTTCGTTACTCCAATGGATGGTAGCCTTGTCATTATGGAAGGTAGTATATTGTCAATATCTTTGTTACTCCAATGGATGGTAGCCTTGTAATTATGGAAGGTACTATGTTGCCGATATCTTTGTTACTCCAATAGATGGTAGCCTTGTCATTATAGAAGGTAGTCTGTTGTCGATATTTTTGTTACTCCAGTGGATGGTAGCCTTGTCATTATGGAAGGTAGTCTCTTGTTGATATTTTTGTTACTCCAATGGATGGTAGCTTTGTCATTATGGAAGGTAGTCTCTTGTTGATATTTTTAGTACTCCAATGGATGGTAGCCTTGTCATTATGGAAGGTAGTTTGTTTTCCCGATTATTGTTACTCCAATGGATTGTAGCCTTGTCATTATGGAAGGTAGTCTGTTGTTGATAACTTTGTTACTCCAATGGATGGTAGCTTAGTAATTATGGAAGGTAGTCTGTTGTCGAGATTTTTGTTACTCCAATGGATGGTATCCTTGTCATTATGGAAGGTAGTCAGTTGTCCTAAATTTTTATACTCCAATGGATGGTAACCTTGTCATTATGGAAGGTAGTCTATTATTGATATTTTGGTTACTCCAATGGATGGTAGACTTGTAATTATGGAAGGTAGTTTGTTGTCCATATTTTTGTTACTCTAATGGATGGTAGCAATGTCATTATGGAAGGTTGTCTATTGTCGATATTTTTGTTACTTCAATGGATGGTAACCTTGTCATTATGGAAGGTAGTCTATTGTCGATATCTTTGTTACTCCAATAGATGGTAGCCTTGTCAATATGGAAGGTAGTCAGTTGTCGAGATTTTTGTTACTCCAATGGATGGTAGCCTTGTCATTATGGAAGGTAGTCTATTGTCGAGATATTTGTTATTCCAATGGATGGTAGCCTTGTGATTATGGAAGGTAGTCTCTTGTCGAGATTTTCGTTACTCCAATGGATGGTAGCCTTGTCATTATGGAAGGTAGTATATTATCAATATCTTTGTTACTCCAATGGATGGTAGCCTTATCATTATGGAAGATACTATGTTGTCGAGATATTTGTTATTCTAATGGATGGTAGCCTTGTAATTATGGAAGTTAGTCTCTTGTCGAGAATTTCGTTACTCCAATGGATGGTAGCCTTGTCATTATGGAAGGTAGTCTGTTGTTGATATTTTTGTTACTCCAATGGATGGTATCCTTTTCATTATGGAAGGTAGTCTCTTGTTGATATTTTTAGTTCTCCAATGGATGGTAGCGTTGTCATTATGGAAGGTAGTTTGTTTTCCCGATTATTGTTACTCCAATGGATTGTAGCCTTGTCATTATGGAAGGTAGTCTGTTGTTGATAACTTTGTTACTCCAATGGATGGTAGCTTAGTAATTATGGAAGGTAGTCTGTTGTCGAGATTTTTGTTACTCCAATGGATGGTAGCCTTGTCATTATGGAAGGTAGTCAGTTGTCATACATTTTTATACTCCAATGGATGGTAACCTTGTCATTACGGAAGGTAGTCTATTATTGATATTTTTGTTACTCCAATTGATGGTAGCCTTGTAATTATGGAAGGTAGTATATTGTCAATATCTTTGTTACTCCAATGGATGGTAGCCTTATCATTATGGAAGATACTATGTTGTCGAGATATTTGTTATTCCAATGGATTGTACCCTTGTCATTATGGAAGGTAGTCTATTGTCGATATTTTTGTTACTCCAATGGAAGGTAGCCTTGGCATTATGGAATGTAGTCTGTTGTCGAGATTTTTGTTACTCCAATGGATGGTAGCCTTGACAATATGGAAGGTAGTATTTTGTCGAGATTTTTGTTACTCCAATGGATGGTAGCCTTGTCATTATGGAAGGTAGTCTGTTGTTGATATTTTTGTTACTCCAATGGATGGTAGCCTTGTCATTATGGAAGGTAGTATGTTGTCAATATCTTTGTTACTCCAATGGATGGTAGCCTTGTCATTATGGAAGGTACTATGTTGTCGAGATATTTGTTATTCCAATGGATGGTAGCCTTGTCATTATGGAAGTTAGTCTCTTGTCGAGAATTTCGTTACCCCAATGGATGGTAGCCTTGTCATTAAGGACGGTAGTATATTGTCAATATCTTTGTTACTCCAATGGATGGTAGCCTTGTCATTATGGAAGGTACTATGTTTTCGAAATCTTTGGTACTCCAATAGATGGTAGCCTTTTCATTATAGAAGGTAGTCTGTTGTCGAGATTTTTGTTACTCCAGTGGATGGTAGCCTTGTCATTATGGAAGGTAGTCTCTTGTTGATATTTTTGTTACTCCAATGGATGGTAGCTTTGTCATTATGGAAGGTAGTCTCTTGTTGATATTTTTAGTACTCCAATGGATGGTAGCCTTGTCATTATGGAAGGTAGTTTGTTTTCCCGATTAATGTTACTCCAATGGATTGTAGCCTTGTCATTATGGAAGGTAGTCTGTTGTTGATAACTTTGTTACTCCAATGGATGGTAGCTTAGTAATTATGGAAGGTAGTCTTTTGTCGAGATTTTTGTTACTCCAATGGATGGTAGCCTTGTCATTATGGAAGGTAGTCAGTTGTCCTAAATTTTTATACTCCAATGGATGGTAACCTTGTCATTATGGAAGGTAGTCTATTATTGATATTTTTTTTACTCCAATGGATGGTAGCCTTGTAATTATGGAAGGTAGTCTATTGTCCATATTTTTGTTACTCTAATGGATGGTAGCAATGTCATTATGGAAGGTAGTCTATTGTCGATATTTTTGTTACTCCAATGGATGGTAACCTTGTCATTATGGAAGGTAAGCTATTGTCGATATCTTTATTACTCCAATAGATGGTAGCCTTGTAAATATGGAAGGTAGTCAGTTGTCGAGATTTTTGTTACTCCAATGGATGGTAGCCTTGTCATTATGGAAGGTAGTCTATTGTCGAGATATTTGTTATTCCAATGGATGGTAGCCTTGTCATTATGGAAGGTAGTCTCTTGTCGAGATTTTCGTTACTCCAATGGATGGTAGCCTTGTCATTATAGAAGGTAGTATATTATCAATATCTTTGTTACTCCAATGGATGGTAGCCTTATCATTATGGAAGATACTATGTTGTCGAGATATTTGTTATTCCAATGGATGGTAGCCTTGTCATTATGGAAGTTAGTCTCTTGTCGAGAATTTCGTTACTCCAATGGATGGTAGCCTTGTCATTATGGAAGGTAGTCTGTTGTTGATATTTTTGTTACTCCAATGGATGGTATCCTTTTCATTATGGAAGGTAGTCTCTTGTTGATATTTTTAGTTCTCCAATGGATGGTAGCGTTGTCATTATGGAAGGTAGTTTGTTTTCCCGATTATTGTTACTCCAATGGATTGTAGCCTTGTCATTATGGAAGGTAGTCTATTGTTGATAACTTTGTTACTCCAATGGATGGTAGCTTAGTAATTATGGAAGGTAGTCTGTTGTCGAGATTTTTGTTACTCCAATGGATGGTAGCCTTGTCATTATGGAAGGTAGTCAGTTGTCCTACATTTTTATACTCCAATGGATGGTAACCTTGTCATTACGGAAGGTAGTCTATTATTGATATTTTTGTTACTCCAATTGATGGTAGCCTTGTAATTATGGAAGGTAGTATATTGTCAATATCTTTGTTACTCCAATGGATGGTAGCCTTATCATTATGGAAGATACTATGTTGTCGAGATATCTGTTATTCCAATGGATTGTACCCTTGTCATTATGGAAGGTAGTCTATTGTCGATATTTTTGTTACTCCAATGGAAGGTAGCCTTGGCATTATGGAATGTAGTCTGTTGTCGAGATTTTTGTTACTCCAATGGATGGTAGCCTTGACAATATGGAAGGTAGTATTTTGTCGAGATTTTTGTTACTCCAATGGATGGTAGCCTTGTCATTATGGAAGGTAGTCTGTTGTTGATATTTTTGTTACTCCAATGGATGGTAGCCTTGTCATTATGGAAGGTAGTATGTTGTCAATATCTTTGTTACTCCAATGGATGGTAGCCTTGTCATTATGGAAGGTACTATGTTGTCGAGATATTTGTTATTCCAATGGATGGTAGCCTTGTCATTATGGAAGTTAGTCTCTTGTCGAGAATTTCGTTACCCCAATGGATGGTAGCCTTGTCATTAAGGACGGTAGTATATTGTCAATATCTTTGTTACTCCAATGGATGGTAGCCTTGTCATTATGGAAGGTACTATGTTGTCGATATCTTTGGTACTCCAATAGATGGTAGCCTTTTCATTATAGAAGGTAGTCTGTTGTCGAGATTTTTGTTACTCCAGTGGATGGTAGCCTTGTCATTATGGAAGGTAGTCTCTTGTTGATATTTTTGTTACTCCAATGGATGGTAGCTTTGTCATTATGGAAGGTAGTCTCTTGTTGATATTTTTAGTACTCCAATGGATGGTAGCCTTGTCATTATGGAAGGTAGTTTGTTTTCCCGATTATTGTTACTCCAATGGATTGTAGCCTTGTCATTATGGAAGGTAGTCTGTTGTTGATAACTTTGTTACTCCAATGGATGGTAGCTTAGTAATTATGGAAGGTAGTCTTTTGTCGAGATTTTTGTTACTCCAATGGATGGTAGCCTTGTCATTATGGAAGGTAGTCAGTTGTCCTAAATTTTTATACTCCAATGGATGGTAACCTTGTCATTATGGAAGGTAGTCTATTATTGATATTTTTTTTACTCCAATGGATGGTAGCCTTGTAATTATGGAAGGTAGTCTATTGTCCATATTTTTGTTACTCTAATGGATGGTAGCAATGTCATTATGGAAGGTAGTCTATTGTCGATATTTTTGTTACTCCAATGGATGGTAACCTTGTCATTATGGAAGGTAGTCTATTGTCGATATCTTTGTTACTCCAATAGATGGTAGCCTTGTAAATATGGAAGGTAGTCAGTTGTCGAGATTTTTGTTACTCCAATGGATGGTAGCCTTGTCATTATGGAAGGTAGTCTATTGTCGAGATATTTGTTATTCCAATGGATGGTAGCCTAGTCATTATGGAAGTTAGTCTCTTGTCGAGAATTTCGTTACTCCAATGGATGGTAGCCTTGTAATTATGGAAGGTAGTATATTGTCAATATCTTTGTTACTCCAATGGATGGTAGCCTTATCGTTATGGAAGGTACTATGTTGTCGATATCTTTGTTACTCCAATAGATGGTAGCCTTGTCATTATTGAAGGTAGTCAGTTGTCGAGATTTTTGTTACTCCAATGGATGGTAGCCTTGTCATTATGGAAGGTAGTCTCTTGTTGATATTTTTGTTACTCCAATGGATGGTAGCTTTGTCATTATGGAAGGTAGTCTCTAGTTGATATTTTTAGTTCTCCAATGGATGGTAGCCTTGTTATTATGGAAGGTAGTTTGTTTTCCCGATTATTGTTACTCCAATGGATTGTAGCCTTGTCATTATGGAAGGTAGTCTGTTGTTGATAACTTTGTTACTCCAATGGATGGTAGCTTAGTAATTATGGAAGGTAGTCTGTTGTCGAGATTTTTGTTACTCCAATGGATGGTAGCCTTGTCATTATGGAAGGTAGTCAGTTGTCCTAAATTTTTATACTCCAATGGATGGTAACCTTGTCATTATGGAAGGTAGTCTATTATTGATATTTTTGTTACTCCAATGGATAGTAGCCTTGTAATTATGGAAGGTAGTCTGTTGTCCATATTTTTGTTACTCTAATGGATGGTAGCAATGTCATTATGGAAGGTAGTCTATTGTCGATATTTTTGTTACTCCAATGGATGGTAACCTTGTCATTATGGAAGGTAGTCTATTGTCGATATCTTTGTTACTCCAATAGATAGTAGCCTTGTCAATATGGAAGGTAGTCAGTTGTCGAGATTTTTGTTACTCCAATGGATGGTAGCCTTGTCATTATGGAAGGTAGTCTATTGTCGATATATTTGTTATTCCAATGGATGGCAGCCTTGTCATTATGGAAGGTAGTCTCTTGTCGAGATTTTCATTACTCCAATGGATGGTAGCCTTGTCATTATGGAAGGTAGTATATTGTCAATATATTTGTTACTCTAATGGATGGTAGCCTTATCATTATGGAAGATACTATGTTGTCGAGATATTTGTTATTCCAATGGATGGTAGCCTGGTCATTATGGAAGTGAGTCTCTAGTCGAGAATTTCCTTACTCCAATGGATGGTAGCCTTGTCATTATGGAAGGTAGTATATTGTCAATATCTTTGTTACTCCAATGGATGGTAGCCTTGTCGTTATGGAAGGTACTATGTTGTCGATATCTTTGTTACTCCAATAGATGGTAGCCTTGTCATTATTGAAGGTAGTTTGTTGTCGAGATTTTTGTTACTCCAATGGATGGTAGCCTTGTCATTATGGAAGGTAGTCTCTTGTTGATATTTTTGTTACTCCAATGGATGGTATCCTTGTCATTATGGAAGGTAGTCTCTTGTTGATATTTTTAGTTCTCCAATGGATGGTAGCCTTGTCATTATGGAAGGTAGTTTGTTTTCCCGATTATTGTTACTCCAATGGATTGTAGCCTAGTCATTATGGAAGGTAGTCTGTTGTTGATAACTTTGTTACTCCAATGGATGGTAGCTTAGTAATTATGGAAGGTAGTCTGTTATCGAGATTTTTGTTACTCTAATGGATGGTAGCCTTGTCATTATGGAAGGTAGTTTGTTGTCCTACATTTTTATACTCCAATGAATGGTAACCTTGTCATTACGGAAGGTAGTCTATTATTAATATTTTTGTTACTCCAATGGATGGTAGCCTTGTAATCATGGAAGGTAGTCTGTTGTCAAGATTTTTGTTACTCCATTGGATGGTAGCGTTGTCATTATGGAAGGTAGTCTGTTGTCGAGATTTTTGTTACTCCAATGGATTGTACCCTTGTCATTATGGAAGGTAGTCTATTGTTGATATTTTTGTTACTCCAATGGAAGGTAGCCTTGGCATTATGGAATGTAGTCTGTTGTCGAGATTTTTGTTACTCCAATGGATGGTAGCCTTGTCAATATGGAAGGTAGTCTGTTGTCGAGATTTTTGTTACTCCAATGGATGGTAGCCTTGTCATTATGGAAGGTAGTATGTTGTCAATATCATTGTTACTCCAATGGATGGTAGCCTTGTCATTATGGAAGGTACTATGTTGTCGAGATATTTGTTATTCCAATGGATGGTAGCCTTGTCATTATGGATGTTAGTCTCTTGTCGAGAATTTCGTTACTCCAATGGCTGGTAGCCTTGTCATTATTGTAGGTAGTATATTGTCATTATCTTTGTTACTCCAATGGATGGTAGCCTTGTCATTATGGAAGGTACTATGTTGTCGATATCTTTGTTACTCCAATAGATGGTAGCCTTGTCATTATAGAAGGTAGTCTGTTGTCAAGATTTTTGTTACTCCAGTGGATGGTAGCCTTGTCATTATGGAAGGTAGTCTCTTGTTGATATTTTTGTTACTCCAATGGATGGTAGCCTTGTCATTATGGAAGGTAGTCTCTTGTTGATATTTTTAGTACTCCAATGGATGGTAGCCTTGTCATTATGGAAGGTAGTTTGTTTTCCAGATTATTGTTACTCCAATGGATGGTAGCTTAGTAATTATGGAAGGTAGTCTGTTGTCGAGATTTTTGTTACTCCAATGGATGGTAGCCTTGTCATTATGGAAGGTAGTCAGTTGTCCTAAATTTTTATATTCCAAGGGATGGTAACCTTGTCATTATGGAAGGTAGTCTATTATTGATATTTTTGTTACTCCAATGGATGGTAGCCTTGTAATTATGGAAGGTAGTCTTGTGTCCATATTTTTGTTACTCAAATGGATGGTAGCAATGTCATTATGGAAGTAGTCTATTGTCGATATTTTTGTTACTCCAATGGATGGTAACCTTGTCATTATGGAATGTAGTCTGTTGTCGATATTTTTGTTACTCCAATGGATGGTAGCCTTGTCATTAAGGAAGGTACTATGTTGTCGATATCTTTGTTACTCCAATAGATGGTAGCCTTGTCAATATGGAAGGTAGTCAGTTGTCGAGATTTTTGTTACTCCAATGGATGGTAGCCTTGTCATTATGGAAGGTAGTCTATTGTCGAGATATTTGTTATTCCAATGGATGGTAGCCTTGTCATTATGGAAGGTAGTCTCTTGTCGAGATTTTCGTTACTCCAATTGATGGTAGCCTTGTCATTATGGAAGGTAGTATATTGTCAATATCTTTGTTACTCCAATGGATGGTAGCCTTGTCATTATGGAAGATACTATGTTATCGATATCTTTGATACTCCAATAGATGGTAGCCTTGTCATTATAGAAGGTAGTCTGTTGTCGAGATTTTTGTTACTCCAATGGATGGTAGCCTTGTAATTATGAAAGGTAGTCTCTTGTTGATATTTTTGTTACTCCAATGGATGGTAGCCTTGTCATTATGGAAGGTAGTCTCTTGTTGATATTTTTTTTACTCCAATGGATGGTAGCCTTGTCATTATGGAAGGTAGTTTGTTTTCCTGATTATTGTTACAACAATGGATTGTAGCCATGTCATTATGGTAGGTAGTCTATAGTCGTGATTTTTGTTACTCCAATGGAAGGTAGCCTTGGAATTATGGAAGGTAGTATGTTGTCGATATCTTTGTTACACCAATGGATGGTAGCCTTGTCATTAGGGAAGGTAGTCTATCATTGTGATTTTTGTTACTCCAATGGATGGGAGCCTTGTCATTATCGAAGGTAGTCTGTTGTTCAGATTTTTGTTACTCCAATGGATGGTAGACTTGTCGTTATGGAAGGTAGTATGTTGTCGAGATTTTTTTTACTTTATTGGATTGTAGCCTCGTCATTATGGAAGGTATTGTGTTGTCTAAATTTTTGATATTCCAATGGATGGTAGACTTGTCATTATGGAAGGTAGTCTATTGTCGAGATTTTTGTTACTCCAATGGATGATACCCTTGTCATTATGGAAGGTAGTCTATTGTTGATATTTTTGTTACTACAATGGATGGTAACCTTGTCCTTATGGAATGTAGTCTGTTGTCGAGATTTTTGTTACTCCATTGGATGGTAGCCTTGTCATTATGGAAGGTAGTCTATGGTCGAGATATTTGTTATTCCAATGGATGGTAGCTTTATCATTATGGAAGGTAGTCTGTTGTCGAGATTTTCGTTACTCCAATGGATGGTAGCCTTGTCATTATGGAAGGTAGTATATTGTCAATATCTTTGTTACTCCAATGGATGGTAGCCTTGTCATTATGGAAGGTACTATGTTGTCGAGATATTTGTTATTCCAATGGATGGTAGCCTTGTCATTATGGAAGTTAGTCTCTTGTCGAGAATTTCGTTACTCCAATGGATGGTAGCCTTGTCATTATGGAAGGTAGTATATTGTCAATATCTTTGTTACTCCAATGGATGGTAGCCTTGTCGTTATGGAAGGTACTATGTTGTCGATATCTTTGTTACTCCAATAGATGGTAGCCTTGTCATTATAGAAGGTAGTTTGTTGTCGAGATTTTTGTTACTCCAATGGATGGTAGCCTTGTCATTATGGAATGTAGTCTCTTGTTGATATTTTTGTTACTCTAATGGATGGTAGCCTTGTCATTATGTAAGGTAGTCTCTTGTTGATATTTTTAGTTCTCCAATGGATTGTAGCCTTGTCATTATGGAAGGTAGTCTGTTGTTGATAACTTTGTTACTCCAATGGATGGTAGCTTAGTAATTATGGAAAGTAGTCTGTTGTCGAGATTTTTGTTACTCCAATGGATGGTAGCCTTGTCATTGTGGAAGGTATTCTCTTGTTGATATTTTTGTTACTCCAATGGATGGTAGCCTTGTCATTATGGAAGGTAGTTTGTTTTCCCGATTATTGTTACTCCAATGGATGGTAGCCTTGTCATTATGGAAGGTAGTCTTTTGTCGACATTTTTGTTACTCCAATGGATGGTAGCCTTGTCATTATGGAAGGTAGTCTGTTGTTGTGATTTCTGTTACTCCAATGGATGGTAGCCATGTCATTATCGAAGGTAGTCTGTTTTCGAGATTTTCGTTACTCCAATGGATGATGGCCTTGTTATTATGGAAGGTAGTGTGCTGTAGAGATTTTTTTTATTCCAATGGATGGTAGACTTGTCATTATGGAAGGTAGACTATTGTCTAGATTTTTGTTACTCCATTGGATGGTACCCTTGTCATTATGGAAGGTAGTCTATTGTCGATATTTTTTTACTCCAATGGATGATAACCTTGTCATTATGGAAGGTAGTCTATTGTCGAGATTTTTGTTACTCCATTGGATGGTAGCCTTGTCATTATGGAAGGTAGTCTATTGTCGATATTTTTGTTATTCCAATGGATTTTAACCTTGTCATTATGGAATGTAGTCTGTTGTCGAGATTTTTGTTACTCCATTGGATGGTAGCCTTGTCATTATGGAAGGTAGTCTATTGTCGGGATATTTGTTATTTGAATGGATGGTAGCGTTATCAATATGAAAGGTATTCTTTTGTCAAGATTTTCGTTACTCCAATGGATGGTAGACTTGTCATTATGGAAGGTAGTATGTTGTCAATATCTTTGTTACCCAAATGGATGGTAGCCTTGTCATTATGGAAGGTACTATGTTGTCGATACCTTTGTTACTCCAATAGATGGTAGCCTTGTCATTATGGAAGGTAGTCTATTGTCGAGATATTTGTTATTCCAATGGATGGTATAGTTATCATTATGGAAGGTAGTCTATTGTCGAGATTTTCGTTACTCCAATGGATGGTGGCCTTGTCATTATGGAAGGTAGTATATTGTCAAAATCTTTGTTACTCCAAAGGATGGTAGCCTTGTCATTATTGAAGGTACTATGTTGTCGATATCTTTGTTACTCTGATAGATGGTAGCCTTGTCATTATGGAAGGTAGTCTGTGGTCGAGATTTTTGTTACTCCATTGGATGGCAGCCTTGTCATTATGGAAGGTAGTCTTTTGTCGAGATATTTGTTATTCCAATGGATGGTTGCGTAATCATTATGGAAGGTAGTCTATTGTCGAGATTTTCGTTACTCCAATGGATGGTAGCCTTGTCATTATTGAAGATAGTATGTGGTCGATATCTTTGTTACTCCAATAGATGGTAGCCTTTTCATTATGGAAGTTAGTTTGTGGTCGATATTTTTGTTACTCCAATGGATGGTAGCCTTGTCCTTATGGAAGATAGTCTCTTGTTGATATTTTTGTTACTACAATGGATGGTAGCCTTGTCATTATAGAAGGTAGTCTCTTGTTGATATTTTTGTTACTCCAATGGATGGTAGCCTTGTCATTATGGAAGGTAGTTTGTTGTCTCGATTATTGTTACTCCAATGGATTGTAGCCTTGTCATTATTGAAGGTAGTCTGTTGTCGATAACTTTGTTACTCCAATGAATGGTAGCCTTGTAATTATGTAAGGTAGTCTGTTGTCGAGATTTTTGTTACTCCATTGGATGGTAGCCTTGTCACTATGGAAGGTAGTCTGTTGTCCAAAAATTTTATACTTAGATGGATGGTGACCTTGTTATTATGGAAGGTATTCAATTGTTTATATTTTTGTTACTCCAATGGATGATAGCCTTGTAATTATGGAAGGTAGTCTGTTGTCCATATTTTTGTTACTCTAAAGGATGGTAGCCTTGTCATTATGGAAGGTAGTCTGTTGTGGAGATTTCTGTTACTCCATTGGATGGTAGCCTTGTCATTATGGAAGGTAGTCTATTGTCGAGATTTTTGTTATTCCAATGGATGGTAGCCTTTTCATTATGGAAGGTAGTCTATAGTCGTGATTTTTGTTACTCTAATGGAAGGTAGCCTTTGCATTATGGAAGGTAGTATGTTGTCGATATCTTTGTTACTCCAATGGATGGTAGCCTTGTCATTATGGAAGGTAGTCTTTTGTCGAGATTTTTGTTACTCCAATGGATGGTAGCCTTGTCATTATGGAAGGTAGTCTCTTGTTGATATTTTTGTTACTCCAGTGGATGGTATCCTTGTCATTAATGAAGGTAGTCTGTTGTCCCGATTTTTTACTCTAATGTATGGTAGTCTTGTCATTAAGGAAGGTAGTCTGTCCTTGTGATTTCTCTTACTCCAATGGATGGTAGACTTGTCATTATGGAAGGTAGTATGTTGTCAATATCTTTGTTACTCCAATGGATGGTAGCCTTGTCATTATGGAAGGTAGTCTGTTGTTGAGATTTTTGTTATTCCAATGGATGGTAGCCTTGTCATTATGGAAGGTAGTCTATTGTCTGGATTTTTGTTACTCCAATGGATTGTAGCCTTGTCATTATGGAAGGTAGTATGTTGTCGATATCTTTGTTACTCCAATGGATGGTAGCCTTGTCATTATCCAAGGTAGTATGTTGTTCAGATTTTTGTTACTCCAATGGATGGTAGACTTGTCATTATGGAAGTTAGTCTATTGTCGATATTTTTGTTACTCCAATGGATGGTAGCCTTGTAATTATGGTAGGTAGTCTGTTGTCCAGATTTTTGTTACTCTAATTGATGGTAGCCTTATTATTATGGAAGGTAGTCTCTTGTTGATATTTTTGTTACTCCAATGGATGGTAGCCTTGTCATTATGGAAGGTAGTCTGTTGTCGATATCTTTGTTACTCCAATGGATTGTAGCCTTGTCATTATGGAAGGTAGTCTTTTGTCGAGATTTTTGTTACTACAATGGATGGTAGCCTTGTCATTATGGAAGGTAGTCTCTTGTTGATATTTTTGTTACTCCAATGGATGGTATCGTTGTCTTTATGGAAGGTAGTATGTGGTTGTGATTTTTTTTACTCCAATGGATGGTAGCCTTGTCATTATGGAAAGTACTATGTTGTCGATATCTTTGTTACTCAAATGGATGGTAGCCATGTCATTATGGAAGGTAGTCTGTTGTCGAGATTTTTGTTATTCCAATGGATGGTAGCCTTGTGATTATGGAAGGTAGTCTATAGTCGTGATTTGTGTTACTCCAATGGAAGGTAGCCTTGGCATTATGGAAGGTAGTATGTTGTCGATATCTTTGTTACTCCAATGGATGGTAGCCTTGTCATTATGGAAGGTAGTCTTTTGTCGAGATTTTTCTTACTCCAATGGATGGTAGCCTTGTCATTATGGAAGGTAGTCTCTTGTTGATATTTTTGTTACTCCAATGGATGGTATCCTTGTCATTATGGAAGGTAGTTTGTTGTCCCGATTTTTGTTACTCTAATGGATGGTGGTCTTGTCATTATGGATGGTAGTCAGTCGTTGTGATCTCTGTTACTCTAATGGATGGTAGACTTGTCAATATGGAAGGTAGTCTTTTGTCGAGATTTTTGTTACTCCAATGGATGGTATCCTTGTCATTATGGAAGGTAGTCTTTTGTTAATATTTTTGTTACTCCAATGGATGGTATCCTTGTCATTATGGAAGATAGTCTGTTGTCCCGATTTTTGTTACTCTAATGGATGGTAGTCTTCTCATTATGGAAGGTAGTTTGTTGTTGTTATTTCTGTTACTCCAATGGATGGTAGCCTTGTCATTATCCAAGCTAGTCTTTTGTTCAGATTTTTGTTACTCCAATGGATGGTAGACTTGTCATTATGGAACGTAGTCTATTGTTGATATTTTTGTTACTCCAATGGATTGTAGCCTTGTAATTATGGTAGGTAGTCTGTTGTCCATATTTTTGTTACTCTAATGGATGGTAGCCTTGTTATTATGGAAGGTAGTCTCTTGTTGATATTTTTGTTACTCCAATGGATGGTAGCCTTGTCATTATGGAAGGTAGTCTGTTGTCGATATCTTTGTTACTCCAATGGATGGAAGCCTTGTCGTTATGGAACGTAGTCTTTTGTCGAGATTTTTGTTACTACAATGGATGGTAGCCTTGTCATTATGGAAGGTAGTCTCTTGTCGATTGTTTTGTTACTCTAATGGATGGTATCCTTGTCATTATGGAAGGTTGTATGTTGTCGTGATTTTTGTTACTCCAATGGATGGTAACCTTGTAATTATGGAAAGTACTATGTTGTCGATATCTTTGTTAGTCAAATGGATAGTAGCCTTGTCATTATGGAAGGTAGTCTCTTATCGATTGTTTTGTTACTCTAATGGATGGTATCCTTGTCATTATGGAAGGTTGTATGTTGTCGTGATTTTTGTTACTCCAATGGATGGTAACCTTGTAATTATGGAAAGTACTATGTTGTCGATATCTTTGTTAGTCAAATGGATGGTAGCCTTGTCATTATGGAAGGTAGTCTGTTGTCGAGATTTTTGTTACTCCAATGGATGGTAGCCTTGTCATTATGGAAGGTAGTCTCTTATTGATATTTTTGTTACTCCAATGGATGGTAGCCTTGTCATTATGGAAGGTAGTCTGTCCTTGTGATTTCTCTTACTCCAATGGATGGTAGACTTGTCATTATGGAAGGTAGTATGTTGTCAATATCTTTGTTACTCCAATGGATGGTAGCCTTGTCATTATGGAAGGTAGTCTGTTGTCGAGATTTTTGTTATTCCAATGGATGGTAGCCTTGTCATTATGGAAGGTAGTCTATTGTCGGGATTTTTGTTACTCCAATGGATTGTAGCCTTGTCATTATGGAAGGTAGTATGTTGTCAATATCTTTTTTACTCCAATGGATGGTAGCCTTGTCATTATCCAATGTAGTATGTTGTTCAGATTTTTGTTACTCCAATGGATGGTAGACTTGTCATTATGGAAGTTAGTCTATTGTCGATATTTTTGTTACTCCAATGGATGGTAGCCTTGTAATTATGGTAGGTAGTCTGTTGTCCAGATTTTTGTTACTCTAATTGATGGTAGCCTTATTATTATGGAAGGTAGTCTCTTGTTGATGTTTTTGTTACTCCAATGGATGGTAGCCTTGTCATTATGGAAGGTAGTCTGTTGTCGATATCTTTGTTACTCCAATGGATTGTAGCCTTGTCATTATGGAAGGTAGTCTTTTGTCGAGATTTTTGTTACTACAATGGATGGTAGCCTTGTCATTATGGAAGGTAGTCTCTTGTTGATATTTTTGTTACTCCAATGGATGGTATCGTTGTCTTTATGGAAGGTAGTATGTGGTTGTGATTTTTTTTACTCCAATGGATGGTAGCCTTGTCATTATGGAAAGTACTATCTTGTCGATATCTTTGTTACTCAAATGGATGGTAGCCATGTCATTATGGAAGGTAGTCTGTTGTCGAGATTTTTGTTATTCCAATGGATGGTAGCCTTGTGATTATGGAAGGTAGTCTATAGTCGTGATTTGTGTTACTCCAATGGAAGGTAGCCTTGGCATTATGGAAGGTAGTATGTTGTCGATATCTTTGTTACTCCAATGGATGGTAGCCTTGTCATTATGGAAGGTAGTCTTTTGTCGAGATTTTTCTTACTCCAATGGATGGTAGCCTTGTCATTATGGAAGGTAGTCTCTTGTTGATATTTTTGTTACTCCAATGGATGGTATCCTTGTCATTATGGAAGGTAGTTTGTTGTCCCGATTTTTGTTACTCTAATGGATGGTGGTCTTGTCATTATGGATGGTAGTCAGTAGTTGTGATCTCTGTTACTCTAATGGATGGTAGACTTGTCAATATGGAAGGTAGTCTTTTGTCGAGATTTTTGTTACTCCAATGGATGGTATCCTTGTCATTATGGAAGGTAGTCTCTTGTTAATATTTTTGTTACTCCAATGGATGGTATCCTTGTCATTATGGAAGATAGTCTGTTGTCCCGATTTTTGTTACTCTAATGGATGGTAGTCTTCTCATTATGGAAGGTAGTTTGTTGTTGTTATTTCTGTTACTCCAATGGATGGTAGCCTTGTCATTATCCAAGCTAGTCTTTTGTTCAGATTTTTGTTACTCCAATGGATGGTAGACTTGTCATTATGGAACGTAGTCTATTGTTGATATTTTTGTTACTCCAATGGATTGTAGCCTTGTAATTATGGTAGGTAGTCTGTTGTCCATATTTTTGTTACTCTAATGGATGGTAGCCTTGTTATTATGGAAGGTAGTCTCTTGTTGATATTTTTGTTACTCCAATGGATGGTAGCCTTGTCATTATGGAAGGTAGTCTGTTGTCGATATCTTTGTTACTCCAATGGATGGAAGCCTTGTCGTTATGGAACGTAGTCTTTTGTCGAGATTTTTGTTACTACAATGGATGGTAGCCTTGTCATTATGGAAGGTAGTCTCTTGTCGATTGTTTTGTTACTCTAATGGATGGTATCCTTGTCATTATGGAAGGTTGTATGTTGTCGTGATTTTTGTTACTCCAATGGATGGTAACCTTGTAATTATGGAAAGTACTATGTTGTCGATATCTTTGTTAGTCAAATGGATGGTAGCCTTGTCATTATGGAAGGTAGTCTCTTATCGATTGTTTTGTTACTCTAATGGATGGTATCCTTGTCATTATGGAAGGTTGTATGTTGTCGTGATTTTTGTTACTCCAATGGATGGTAACCTTGTAATTATGGAAAGTACTATGTTGTCGATATCTTTGTTAGTCAAATGGATGGTAGCCTTGTCATTATGGAAGGTAGTCTGTTGTCGAGATTTTTGTTACTCCAATGGATGGTAGCCTTGTCATTATGGAAGGTAATCTCTTATTGATATTTTTGTTACTCCAATGGATGGTAGCCTTGTCATTATGGAAGGTAGTCTGTCCTTGTGATTTCTCTTACTCCAATGGATGGTAGACTTGTCATTATGGAAGGTAGTATGTTGTCAATATCTTTGTTACTCCAATGGATGGTAGCCTTGTCATTATGGAAGGTAGTCTGTTGTCGAGATTTTTGTTATTCCAATGGATGGTAGCCTTGTCATTATGGAAGGTAGTCTATTGTCGGGATTTTTGTTACTCCAATGGATTGTAGCCTTGTCATTATGGAAGGTAGTATGTTGTCAATATCTTTTTTACTCCAATGGATGGTAGCCTTGTCATTATCCAAGGTAGTATGTTGTTCAGATTTTTGTTACTCCAATGGATGGTAGACTTGTCATTATGGAAGTTAGTCTATTGTCGATATTTTTGTTACTCCAATGGATGGTAGCCTTGTAATTATGGTAGGTAGTCTGTTGTCCAGATTTTTGTTACTCTAATTGATGGTAGCCTTATTATTATGGAAGGTAGTCTCTTGTTGATGTTTTTGTTACTCCAATGGATGGTAGCCTTGTCATTATGGAAGGTAGTCTGTTGTCGATATCTTTGTTACTCCAATGGATTGTAGCCTTGTCATTATGGAAGGTAGTCTTTTGTCGAGATTTTTGTTACTACAATGGATGGTAGCCTTGTCATTATGGAAGGTAGTCTCTTGTCGATATTTTTGTTACTCCAATGGATGGTATCGCTGTCATTATGGAAGGTAGTATGTGGTTGTGATTTTTTTTACTCCAATGGATGGTAGCCTTGTCATTATGGAAAGTACTATGTTGTCGATATCTTTGTTACTCAAATGGATGGTAGCCTTGTCATTATGGAAGGTAGTCTGTTGTCGAGATTTTTGTTAT
This sequence comes from Vicia faba, assembly GCA_948472305.1. NCBI lineage: Eukaryota > Viridiplantae > Streptophyta > Magnoliopsida > Fabales > Fabaceae > Vicia > Vicia faba. Next base: position 851,842,928 of record OX451739.1, read on the forward strand.
TCTAATGGATGGTAGCCTTGTGATTATGGAAGGTAGTCTATAGTCGTGATTTGTGTTACTCCAATGGAAGGTAGCCTTTGCATTATGGAAGGTAGTATGTTGTCGATATCTTTGTTACTCCAATGGATGGTAGCCTTGTCATTATGGAAGGTAGTCTTTTGTCGAGATTTTTCTTACTCCAATGGATGGTAGCCTTGTCATTATGGAAGGTAGTCTCTTGTTGATATTTTTGTTACTCGAATGGATGGTATCCTTGTCATTATGGAAGGTAGTTTGTTGTCCCGATTTTTGTTACTCTAATGGATGGTGGTCTTGTCATTATGGATGGTAGTCAGTCGTTGTGATCTCTGTTACTCTAATGGATGGTAGACTTGTCAATATGGAAGGTAGTCTTTTGTCGAGATTTTTGTTACTCCAATGGATGGTAGCCTTGTCATTATGGAAGGTAGTCTCTTGTTAATATTTTTGTTACTCCAATGGATGGTATCCTTGTCATTATGGAAGATAGTCTGTGTCCTGATTTTTGTTACTCTAATGGATGGTAGTCTTCTCATTATGGAAGGTAGTTTGTTGTTGTTATTTCTGTTACTCCAATGGATGGTAGCCTTGTCTTTATCCAAGGTAGTCTGTTGTTCAGATTTTTGTTACTCCAATGGATGGTAGACTTGTCATTATGGAACGTAGTCTATTGTCGATATTTTTATTACTCCAAAGGACTGTAGCCTTGTAATTATGGTAGGTAGTCTGTTGTCCATATTTTTGTTACTCTAATGGATGGTAGCCTTGTTATTATGGAAGGTAGTCTCTTGTTGATATTTTTGTTACTCCAATGGATGGTAGCCTTGTCATTATGGAAGGTAGTCTGTTGTCGATATCCTTGTTACTCCAATGGATGGTAGCCTTGTCGTTATGGAAGGTAGTCTTTTGTCGAGATTTTTGTTACTACAATGGATGGTAGCCTTGTCATTATGGAAGGTAGTCTCTTGTCGATTGTTTTGTTACTCTAATGGATGGTATCCTTGTCATTATGGAAGGTAGTATGTCGTCTTGATTTTTGTTACTCCAATGGATGGTAACCTTGTAATTATGGAAAGTACTATGTTGTCGATATCTTTGTTACTCAAATGGATGGTAGCCTTGTCATTATGGAAGGTAGTCTGTTGTCGAGATTTTTGTTACTATAATGGATGGTAGCCTTGTCATTATGGAAGGTAGTCTCTTATTGATATTTTTGTTACTCCAATGGATGGTAGCCTTGTCATTATGGAAGGTAGTCTGTCCTTGTGATTTCTCTTACTCCAATGGATGGTAGACTTGTCATTATGGAAGGTAGTATGTTGTCAATATCTTTGTTACTCCAATCGATGGTAGCCTTGTCATTATGGAAGGTAGTCTGTTGTCGAGATTTTTGTTATTCCAATGGATGGTAGCATTGTCATTATGGAAGGTAGTCTATTGTCGTGATTTTTGTTACTCCAATGGATTGTAGCCTTGTCATTATGGAAGGTAGTATGTTGTCGATATCTTTGTTACTCCAATGGATAGTAGCCTTGTCATTATCCAAGGTAGTATGTTGTTCAGATATTTGTTACTCCAATGGATGGTAGACTTGTCATTATGGAAGTTAGTCTATTGTCGATTTTTTTGTTACTCCAATGGATGGTAGCCTTGTAACTATGGTAGGTAGTCTGTTGTCCAGATTTTTGTTACTCTAATTGATGGTAGCCTTATTATTATGGAAGGTAGTCTCTTGTTGATATTTTTGTTACTCCAATGGATGGTAGCCTTGTCATTATGGAAGGTAGTCTGTTGTCAATATCTTTGTTACTCCAATGGATTGTAGCCTTGTCATTATGGAAGGTAGTATTTTGTCGAGATTTTTGTTACTACAATGGATGGTAGCCTTGTCATTATGGAAGGTAGTCTCTTGTCGATATTTTTGTTACTCCAATGGATGGTATCGTTGTCATTATGGAAGGTAGTATGTGGTTGTGATTTTTGTTACTCCAATGGATGGTAGCCTTGTCATTATGGAAAGTACTATGTTGTCGATATCTTTGTTACTCATATGGATGGTAGCCTTGTCATTATGGAAGGTAGTCTGTTGTCGAGATTTTTGTTATTCCAATGGATGGTAGCCTAGTGATTATGGAAGGTAGTTTTTTGTCGATATCTTTGTTACTCCAATGGATGGTAGCATTGTCATTATGGAAGGTAGTTTGTCCTTGTGATTTCTCTTACTCCAATGGATGGCAGACTTGTCATTATGGAAGGTAGTATGTTGTCAATATCTTTGTTACTCCAATGGATCGTAGCCTTGTCATTATGGAAGGTAGTCTGTTGTCGAGATTTTTGTTATTCCAATGGTTGGTAGCCTTGTCATTATGGAAGGTAGTCTGTTGTCGTGATTTTTGTTACTCCAATGGATTGTAGCCTTGTCATTATAGAAGGTAGTATGTTGTCGATGTCTTTGATACTCCAATGTATGGTAGCCTTGTCAATATCCAAGGTAGTCGGCTGTTCAGATTTTTGTTACTCCAATGGATGGTAGACTTGTCATTATGGAAGGTAGTCTATTGTCGATATTTTTGTTACTCCAATGGATGGTAGCCTTGTAATTATGGTAGGTAGTCTGTTGTCCAGATTTTTGTTACTCTAATGGATGGTAGCCTTGTTATTATGGAAGGTAGTCTCTTGTTGATATTTTTGTTACTCCAGTGGATGGTATCCTTGTCATTATGGAAGGTAGTATGTTGTCGTGATTTTTGTTACTCCAATGGATGGTAGTCTTGTCATTATGGAAAGTACTATGTTGTCGATATCTTTGTTACTCAAATGGATGGTAGCCTTGTCATTATATAAGGTAGTCTGTTGTCGAGATTTTTGTTATTCCAATGGATGGTAGCCTTCTGATTATGGAAGGTAGTCTATAGTCGTGATTTGTGTTACTCAAATGGAAGGTAGCCTTGGCATTATGGAAGGTAGTATGTTGTCGATATCTTTGTTACTCTAATGGATGGTAGCCTTGTCATTATGGAATGTAGTCTTTTGTCGAGATTTTTCTTACTCCAATGGATGGTAGCCTTGTCATTATGGAAGGTAGTCTCTTGTTGATATTTTTGTTACTCCAATGGATGGTATCCTTGTCATTATGGAAGGTAGTTTGTTGTCCCGATTTTTGTTACTCTAATGGATGGTGGTCTTGTCATTATGGAAGGTAGTCAGTCGTTGTGATCTCTGTTACTCCAATGGATGGTAGACTTGTCAATATGGAAGGAAATCTTTTGTCGAGATTTTTGTTACTCAAATGGATGGTAGCCTTGTCATTATGGAAGGTAGTCTCTTGTTAATATTTTTGTTACTCCAATGGATGGTATCCTTGTCATTATGGAAGATAGTCTGTTGTCCCGATTTTTGTTACTCTAATGGATGGTAGTCTTCTCATTATGGAAGGTAGTTTGTTGTTGTTATTTCTGTTACTCCAATGGATGGTAGCCTTGTCATTATCCAAGGTAGTCTGTTGTTCAGATTTTTGTTACTCCAATAGATGGTAGACTTGTCATTATGGAACGTAGTCTATTGTCGATATTTTTGTTACTCCAATGGATTGTAGCCTTGAAATTATGGTAGGTAGTCTGTTGTCCATATTTTTGTTACTCTAATGGATGGTAGCCTTGTTATTATGGAAGGTAGTCTCTTGTTGATATTTTTGTTACTCCAATGGATGGTAGCCTTGTCATTATGGAAGGTAGTCTGTTGTCGATATCTTTGTTACTCCAATGGATGGTAGCCTTGTCGTTATGGAAGGTAGTCTTTTGTCAAGATTTTTGTTACTACAATGGATGGTAGCCTTGTCATTATGGAAGGTAGTCTCTTGTCGATTGTTTTGTTACTCTAATGGATGGTATCCTTGTCATTATGGAAGGTAGTATGTTGTCGTGATTTTTGTTACTCCAATGGATGGTAACCTTGTAATTATGGAAAGTACTATGTTGTCGATATCTTTGTTACTCAAATGGATGGTAGCCTTGTCATTATGGAAGGTAGTCTGTTGTCGAGATTTTTGTTACTCCAATGCATGGTAGCCTTGTCATTATGTAAGGTAGTCTCTTATTGATATTTTTGTTACTCCAATGGATGGTAGCCTTGTCATTATGAAAGGTAGTCTGTCCTTGTGATTTCTCTTACTCCAATGGATGGTAGACTTGTCATTATGGAAGGTAGTATGTTGTCAATATCTTTGTTACTCCAATGGATGGTAGCCTTGTCATTATGGAAGGTAGTCTCTTGTCGAGATTTTTGTTATTCCAATGGATGGTAGCCTTGACATTATGGAAGGTAGCCTATTGTCGTGATTTTTGTTACTCCAATGGATTGTAGCCTTGTCATTATGGAAGGTAGTATGTTGTCGATATCTTTGTTACTCCAATGGATAGTAGCCTTGTCATTATCCAAGGTAGTATGTTGTTCAGATATTTGTTACTCCAATGGATGGTAGACTTGTCATTATGGAAGTTAGTCTATTGTCGATATTTTTGTTACTCCAATGGATGGTAGCCTTGTAATTATGGTAGGTAGTCTGTTGTCCGGATTTTTGTTACTCTAATAGATGGTAGCCTTGTTATTATGGAAGGTAGTCTCTTGTTGATATTTTTGTTACTCCAATGGATGGTAGCCTTGTCATTATGGAAGGTAGTCAGTTGTCGATATCTTTGTTAATCCAATGGATTGTAGCCTTGTCATTATGGAAGGTAGTCTTTTGTCGAGATTTTTGTTACTACAATGGATGGTAGCCTTGTCATTATGGAAGGTAGTCTCTTGTCGATATTTTTGTTACTCCAATGGATGGTATCCTTGTCATTATGGAAGGTAGTATGTTGTCGTGATTTTTGTTACTCCAATGGATGGTAGCCTTGTCATTATGGAAAGTACTATGTTGTCGATATCTTTGTTACTCAAATGGATGGTAGCCTTGTCATTATGGAAGGTAGTCTGTTGTCGAGATTTTTGTTATTCCAATGGATGGTAGCCTTGTCATTATGGAAGGTAGTCTATAGTCGTGATTTGTGTTACTCCAATGGACGGTAGCCTTGGCATTATGGAAGTTAGTATGTTGTCGATATCTTTGTTACTCCAATGGATTGTAGCCTTGTCATTATGGAAGGTAGTCTTTGGTCGAGATTTTTCTTACTCCAATGGATGGTAGCCTTGTCATTATGGAAGGTAGTCTCTTGTTGATATTTTTGTTACTCCAATGGATGGTATCCTTGTCATTATGGAAGGTAGTTTGTTGTCCCGATTTTTGTTACTCTAATGGATGGTGGTCTTGTCATTATGGAAGGTAGCCAGTCATTGTGATCTCTGTTACACCAATGGATGGAGACTTGTCAATATGGAACGTAGTCTTTTGTCGAGATTTTTGTTACTCCAATGGATGGTAGCCTTGTCATTATGGAAGGTAGTCTCTTGTTAATATTTTTGTTACTCCAATGGATGGTATCCTTGTCATTATGGAAGATAGTCTGTTGTCCCGATTTTTGTTACTCTAATGGATGGTAGCCTTGTCATTATGGATGGTAGCCTTGTCATTATGGAAAGTACTATGTTGTCGATATCTTTGTTACTCAAATGGATGGTAGCCTTGTCATTATGGAAGGTAGTCTGTTGTCGAGATTTTTGTTACTCCAATGGATGGTAGCCTTGTCATTATGGAAGGTAGTCTCTTATTGATATTTTTGTTACTCCAATGGATGGTAGCCTAGTCATTATGGAAGGTAGACTGTCCTTGTGATTTCTCTTACTCCAATGGATGGTAGACTTGTCATTATAGAAGGTAGTATGTTGTGAATATCTTTGTTACTCCAATGGATGGTAGCCTTGTCATTATGGAAGGTAGTCTGTTGTCAAGAATTTTGTTATTCCAATGGATGATAGCCTAGTCATTATGGAAGGTAGTCTGTTGTCGTGATTTTTGTTACTCCAATGGATTATAGCCTTGTCATTATGGAAGGTAGTATGTTGTCGATATCTTAGTTACTCCAATGGATGGTAGCCTTGTCATTATCCAAGGTAGTATGTTGTTCAGATTTTTGTTACTCCAATGGATGGTAGACTTGTCATTATGGAAGGGAGTCTATTGTCGATATTTTTGTTACTCCAATGGATGGTAGCCTTGTAATTATGGTAGGTAGTCTGTTGTCCAGATTTTTGTTACTCTAATTGATGGTAGCCTTGTTATTATGGAAGGTAGTCTCTTGTTGATATTTTTGTTACTCCAATGGATGGTAGGCTTTTCATTATGGAAGGTAGTCTGTTGTCGATATCTTTGTTACTCCAATGGATTGTAGCCTTGTCATTATGGAAGGTAGTCTTTTGTCGAGATTTTTGTTACTACAATGGATGGTAGCCTTGTCATTATGGAAGGTAGTCTCTTGTCGATATTTTTGTTACTCCAATGGATGGTATCCTTGTCATTATGGAAGGTAGTATGTTGTCATGATTTTTGTTACTCTAATGGATGGTAGCCTTGTCATTATGGAAAGTACTATGTTGTCGATATCTTTGTTACTCAAATGGATGGTAGCCTTGTCATTATGGAAGGTAGTCTGTTGTCGAGATTTTTGTTATTCCAATGGATGGTAGCCTTGTCATTATGGAAGGTAGTCTATAGTCGTGATTTGTGTTACTCCAATGGAAGATAGCCTTAGCATTATGGAAGGTAGTATGTTGTCGATATCTTTGTTACTCCAATGGATGGTAGCCTTGTCATTATGGAAGGTAGTCTTTTGTCGAGATTTTTATTACTCCAATGGATGGTAGCCTTGTCATTATGGAAGGTAGTCTCTTGTTGATATTTTTGTTACTCCAATGGATGGTATCCTTGTCATTATGGAAGGTAGTTTGTTGTCCCGATTTTTGTTACTCTAATGGATGGTGGTCTTGTCATTATGGAAGGTAGCCAGTCGTTGTGATCTCTGTTACACCAATGGATGGTGGACTTGTCAATATGGAACGTAGTCTTTTGTCGAGATTTTTGTTACTCCAATGGATCATAGCCTTGTCATTATGGAAGGTAGTCTCTTGTTAATATTTTTGTTACTCCAATGGATGGTATCCTTGTCATTATGGAAGATAGTCTGTTGTCCCGATTTTTGTTACTCTAATGGATGGTAGCCTTGTCATTATGGATGGTAGCCTTGTCATTATGGAAAGTACTGTGTTGTCGATATCTTTGTTACTCAAATGGATGGTAGCCTTGTCATTATGGAAGGAAGTCTGTTGTCGAGATTTTTGTTACTCCAATGGATGGTAGCCTTGTCATTATGGAAGGTAGTCTCTTATTGATATTTTTGTTACTCAAATGGATGGTAGCCTTGTCATTATGGAAGGTAGTCTGTCCTTGTGATTTCTCTTACTCCAATGGATGATAGACTTGTCATTATGGAAGGTAGTATGTTCTGAATATCTTTGTTACTCCAATGGATGGTAGCCTTGTCATTATGGAGGGTAGTCTGTTGTCAAGAATTTTGTTATTCCAATGGATGATAGCCTTGTCATTATGGAAGGTAGTCTGTTGTCGTGATTTTTGTTACTCCAATGGATCATAGCCATGTCATTATGGAAGGTAGTATGTTGTCGATATCTTTGTTACTCCAATGGATGGTAGCCTTGTCATTATCCAAGGTAGTCTGTTGTTCAAATTTTTGTTACTCCAATGGATGGTAGACTTGTCATTATGGAAGGGAGTTTATTGTCGATATTTTTGTTACTCCAATGGATGGTAGCCTTGTAATTATGGTAGGTAGTCTGTTGTCCAGATTTTTGTTACTCTAATTGATGGTAGCCTTGTTATTATGGAAGGTAGTCTCTTGTTGATATTTTTGTTACTCCAATGGATGGTAGCCTTGTCATTATGGAAGGTAGTCTGTTGTCGATATCTTTGTTACTCCAATGGATTGTAGCCTTGTCATTATCGAAGGTAGTCTTTTGTCGAGATTTTTGTTACTAAAATGGATGGTAGCCTTGTCATTATGGAAGGTAGTCTCTTGTCGATATTTTTGTTACTCCAATGGATGGTATCCTTGTCATTATGGAAGGTAGTATGTTGTCGTGATTTTTGTTACTCCAATGGATGGTAGCCTTGTCATTATGGAAAGTACTATGTTGTCGATATCTTTGTTACTCAAATGGATGGTAGCCTTGTCATTATGGAAGGTAGTTTGTTGTCGAGATTTTTCTTATTCCAATGGATGGTAGCCTTGTCATTATGGAAGGTAGTCTCTTGTTGATATTTTTGTTACTCCAATGTATGGTATCCTTGTCATTATGGAAGGTAGTTTGTTGTCCTGATTTTTGTTACTCTAATGGATGGTGGTCTTGTCATTATGGAAGGTAGCCAGTCGTTGTGATCTCTGTTACACTAATGGATGGTAGACTTGTCAATATGGAACGTAGTCTTTTGTCGAGATTTTTGTTACTCCAATGGATGGTAGCCTTGTCATTATGGAAGGTAGTCTCTTGTTAATATTTTTGTTACTCCAAAGGATGGTATCCTTGTCATTATGGAAGATAGTTTGTTGTCCCGATTATTGTTACTCTAATGGATGGTAGCCTTGTCATTATTGATGGTAGCCTTGTCATTATGGAAAGTACTATGTTGTCGATATCTTTGTTACTCAAATGGATGGTAGCCTTGTCATTATGAAAGGTAGTCTGTTGTCGAGATTTTTCTTACTCCAATGGATGGTAGCCTTGTCATTATGGAAGGTAGTCTCTTGTTGATATTTTTGTTACTCCAATGGATGGTATCATTGTCATTATGGAAGGTAGTTTGTTGTCCCGATTTTTGTTACTCTAATGGATGGTGGTCTTGTCATTATGGAAGGTAGCCAGTCATTGTGATCTCTATTACACCAATGGATTGAGACTTGTCAATATGGAACGTAGTCTTTTGTCGAGATTTTTGTTACTCCAATGGATGGTAGCCTTGTCATTATGGAAGGTAGTCTCTTGTTAATATTTTTGTTACTCCAATGGATGGTATCCTTGTCATTATGGAAGATAGTCTGTTGTCCCGATTTTTGTTACTCTAATGGATGGTAGGCTTGTCATTATGGATGGTAGCCTTGTCATTATGGAAAGTACTATGTTGTCGATATCTTTGTTACTCAAATGGATGGTAGCCTTGTCATTATGGAAGGTAGTCTGTTGTCGAGATTTTTGTTACTCCAATGGATGGTAGCCTTGTCATTATGGAAGGTAGTCTCTTATTGATATTTTTGTTACTCCAATGGATGGTAGCCTAGTCATTATGGAAGGTAGACTGTCCTTGTGATTTCTCTTACTCCAATGGATGGTAGACTTGTCATTATGGAAGGTAGTATGTTGTGAATATCTTTGTTACTCCAATGGATGGTAGCCTTGTCATTATGGAAGGTAGTCTGTTGTCAAGAATTTTGTTATTCCAATGGATGATAGCCTAGTCATTATGGAAGGTAGTCTGTTGTCGTGATTTTTGTTACTCCAATGGATTATAGCCTTGTCATTATGGAAGGTAGTATGTTGTCGATATCTTAGTTACTCCAATGGATGGTAGCCTTGTCATTATCCAAGGTAGTATGTTGTTCAGATTTTTGTTACTCCAATGGATGGTAGACTTGTCATTATGGAAGGGAGTCTATTGTCGATATTTTTGTTACTCCAATGGATGGTAGCCTTGTAATTATGGTAGGTAGTCTGTTGTCCAGATTTTTGTTACTCTAATTGATGGTAGCCTTGTTATTATGGAAGGTAGTCTCTTGTTGATATTTTTGTTACTCCAATGGATGGTAGGCTTTTCATTATGGAAGGTAGTCTGTTGTCGATATCTTTGTTACTCCAATGGATTGTAGCCTTGTCATTATGGAAGGTAGTCTTTTGTCGAGATTTTTGTTACTACAATGGATGGTAGCCTTGTCATTATGGAAGGTAGTCTCTTGTCGATATTTTTGTTACTCCAATGGATGGTATCCTTGTCATTATGGAAGGTAGTATGTTGTCGTGATTTTTGTTACTCCAATGGATGGTAGCCTTGTCATTATGGAAAGTACTATGTTGTCGATATCTTTGTTACTCAAATGGATGGTAGCCTTGTCATTATGGAAGGTAGTCTGTTGCCGAGATTATTGTTATTCCAATGGATGGTAGCCTTGTCATTATGGAAGGTAGTCTATAGTCGTGATTTGTGTTACTCCAATGGAAGATAGCCTTGGCATTATGGAAGGTAGTATGTTGTCGATATCTTTGTTACTCCAATGGATGGTAGCCTTGTCATTATGGAAGGTAGTCTTTTGTCGAGATTTTTCTTACTCCAATGGATGGTAGCCTTGTCATTATGGAAGGTAGTCTCTTGTTGATATTTTTGTTACTCCAATGGATGGTATCCTTGTCATTATGGAAGGTAGTTTGTTGTCCCGATTTTTGTTACTCTAATGGATGGTGGTCTTGTCATTATGGAAGGTAGCCAGTCGTTGTGATCTCTGTTACACCAATGGATGGTGGACTTGTCAATATGGAACGTAGTCTTTTGTCGAGATTTTTGTTACTCCAATGGATCATAGCCTTGTCATTATGGAAGGTAGTCTCTTGTTAATATTTTTTTTACTCCAATGGATGGTATCCTTGTCATTATGGAAGATAGTCTGTTGTCCCGATTTTTGTTACTCTAATGGATGGTAGCCTTGTCATTATGGATGGTAGCCTTGTCATTATGGAAAGTACTGTGTTGTCGATATCTTTGTTACTCAAATGGATGGTAGCCTTGTCATTATGGAAGGAAGTCTGTTGTCGAGATTTTTGTTACTCCAATGGATGGTAGCCTTGTCATTATGGAAGGTAGTCTCTTATTGATATTTTTGTTACTCCAATGGATGGTAGCCTTGTCATTATGGAAGGTAGTCTGTCCTTGTGATTTCTCTTACTCCAATGGATGATAGACTTGTCATTATGGAAGGTAGTATGTTCTGAATATCTTTGTTACTCCAATGGATGGTAGCCTTGTCATTATGGAGTGTAGTCTGTTGTCAAGAATTTTGTTATTCTAATGGATGATAGCCTTGTCATTATGGAAGGTAGTCTGTTGTCGTGATTTTTGTTACTCCAATGGATCATAGCCTTGTCATTATGGAAGGTAGTATGTTGTCGATATCTTTGTTACTCCAATGGATGGTAGCCTTGTCATTATCCAAGGTAGTCTGTTGTTCAAATTTTTGTTACTCCAATGGATGGTAGACTTGTCATTATGGAAGGGAGTTTATTGTCGATATTTTTGTTACTCCAATGGATGGTAGCCTTGTAATTATGGTAGGTAGTCTGTTGTCCAGATTTTTGTTACTCTAATTGATGGTAGCCTTGTTATTATGGAAGGTAGTCTCTTATTGATATTTTTGTTACTCCAATGGATGGTAGCCTTGTCATTATGGAAGGTAGTCTGTTGTCGATATCTTTGTTACTCCAATGGATTGTAGCCTTGTCATTATCGAAGGTAGTCTTTTGTCGAGATTTTTGTTACTAAAATGGATGGTAGCCTTGTCATTATGGAAGGTAGTCTCTTGTCGATATTTTTGTTACTCCAATGGATGGTATCCTTGTCATTATGGAAGGTAGTATGTTGTCGTGATTTTTGTTACTCCAATGGATGGTAGCCTTGTCATTATGGAAAGTACTATGTTGTCGATATCTTTGTTACTCAAATGCATGGTAGCCTTGTCATTATGGAAGGTAGTCTGTTGTCGAGATTTTTCTTATTCCAATGGATGGTAGCCTTGTCATTATGGAAGGTATTCTCTTGTTGATATTTTTGTTACTCCAATGTATGGTATCCTTGTCATTATGGAAGGTAGTTTGTTGTCCTGATTTTTGTTACTCTAATGGATGGTGGTCTTGTCATTATGGAAGGTAGCCAGTCGTTGTGATCTCTGTTACACTAATGGATGGTAGACTTGTCAATATGGAACGTAGTCTTTTGTCGAGATTTTTGTTACTCCAATGGATGGTAGCCTTGTCATTATGGAAGGTAGTCTCTTGTTAATATTTTTGTTACTCCAAAGGATGGTATCCTTGTCATTATGGAAGATAGTTTGTTGTCCCGATTATTGTTACTCTAATGGATGGTAGCCTTGTCATTATTGATGGTAGCCTTGTCATTATGGAAAGTACTATGTTGTCGATATCTTTGTTACTCAAATGGATGGTAGCCTTGTCATTATGAAAGGTAGTCTGTTGTCGAGATTTTTCTTACTCCAATGGATGGTAGCCTTGTCATTATGGAAGGTAGTCTCTTATTGATATTTTTGTTACTCCAATGGATGGTAGCCTAGTCATTATGGAAGGTAGACTGTCCTTGTGATTTCTCTTACTCCAATGGATGGTAGACTTGTCATTATGGAAGGTAGTATGTTCTGAATATCTTTGTTACTCCAATGGATGGTAGCCTTGTCATTATGGAAGGTAGTCTGTTGTCAAGAATTTTGTTATTCCAATGGATGATAGCCTAGTCATTATGGAAGGTAGTCTGTTGTCGTGATTTTTGTTACTCCAATGGATTATAGCCTTGTCATTATGGAAGGTAGTATGTTGTCGATATCTTAGTTACTCCAATGGATGGTAGCCTTGTCATTATCCAAGGTAGTATGTTGTTCAGATTTTTGTTACTCCAATGGATGGTAGACTTGTCATTATGGAAGGGAGTCTATTGTCGATATTTTTGTTACTCCAATGGATGGTAGCCTTGTAATTATGGTAGGTAGTCTGTTGTCCAGATTTTTGTTACTCTAATTGATGGTAGCCTTGTTATTATGGAAGGTAGTCTCTTGTTGATATTTTTGTTACTCCAATGGATGGTAGGCTTTTCATTATGGAAGGTAGTCTGTTGTCGATATCTTTGTTACTCCAATGGATTGTAGCCTTGTCATTATGGAAGGTAGTCTTTTGTCGAGATTTTTGTTACTACAATGGATGGTAGCCTTGTCATTATGGAAGGTAGTCTCTTGTCGATATTTTTGTTACTCCAATGGATGGTATCCTTGTCATTATGGAAGGTAGTATGTTGTCGTGATTTTTGTTACTCCAATGGATGGTAGCCTTGTCATTATGGAAAGTACTATGTTGTCGATATCTTTGTTACTCAAATGGATGGTAGCCTTGTCATTATGGAAGGTAGTCTGTTGTCGAGATTTTTGTTATTCCAATGGATGGTAGCCTTGTCATTATGGAAGGTAGTCTATAGTCGTGATTTGTGTTACTCCAATGGAAGATAGCCTTGGCATTATGGAAGGTAGTATGTTGTCGATATCTTTGTTACTCCAATGGATGGTAGCCTTGTCATTATGGAAGGTAGTCTTTTGTCGAGATTTTTCTTACTCCAATGGATGGTAGCCTTGTCATTATGGAAGGTAGTCTCTTGTTGATATTTTTGTTACTCCAATGGATGGTATCCTTGTCATTATGGAAGGTAGTTTGTTGTCCCGATTTTTGTTACTCTAATGGATGGTGGTCTTGTCATTATGGAAGGTAGCCAGTCGTTGTGATCTCTGTTACACCAATGGATGGTGGACTTGTCAATATGGAACGTAGTCTTTTGTCGAGATTTTTGTTACTCCAATGGATCATAGCCTTGTCATTATGGAAGGTAGTCTCTTGTTAATATTTTTGTTACTCCAATGGATGGTATCCTTGTCATTATGGAAGATAGTCTGTTGTCCCGATTTTTGTTACTCTAATGGATGGTAGCCTTGTCATTATGGATGGTAGCCTTGTCATTATGGAAAGTACTGTGTTGTCGATATCTTTGTTACTCAAATGGATGGTAGCCTTGTCATTATGGAAGGAAGTCTGTTGTCGAGATTTTTGTTACTCCAATGGATGGTAGCCTTGTCATTATGGAAGGTAGTCTCTTATTGATATTTTTGTTACTCCAATGGATGGTAGCCTTGTCATTATGGAAGGTAGTCTGTCCTTGTGATTTCTCTTACTCCAATGGATGATAGACTTGTCATTATGGAAGGTAGTATGTTCTGAATATCTTTGTTACTCCAATGGATGGTAGCCTTGTCATTATGGAGGGTAGTCTGTTGTCAAGAATTTTGTTATTCCAATGGATGATAGCCTTGTCATTATGGAAGGTAGTCTGTTGTCGTGATTTTTGTTACTCCAATGGATCATAGCCTTGTCATTATGGAAGGTAGTATGTTGTCGATATCTTTGTTACTCCAATGGATGGTAGCCTTGTCATTATCCAAGGTAGTCTGTTGTTCAAATTTTTGTTACTCCAATGGATGGTAGACTTGTCATTATGGAAGGGAGTTTATTGTCGATATTTTTGTTACTCCAATGGATGGTAGCCTTGTAATTATGGTAGGTAGTCTGTTGTCCAGATTTTTGTTACTCTAATTGATGGTAGCCTTGTTATTATGGAAGGTAGTCTCTTGTTGATATTTTTGTTACTCCAATGGATGGTAGCCTTGTCATTATGGAAGGTAGTCTGTTGTCGATATCTTTGTTACTCCAATGGATTGTAGCCTTGTCATTATCGAAGGTAGTCTTTTGTCGAGATTTTTGTTACTAAAATGGATGGTAGCCTTGTCATTATGGAAGGTAGTCTCTTGTCGATATTTTTGTTACTCCAATGGATGGTATCCTTGTCATTATGGAAGGTAGTATGTTGTCGTGATTTTTGTTACTCCAATGGATGGTAGCCTTGTCATTATGGAAAGTACTATGTTGTCGATATCTTTGTTACTCAAATGCATGGTAGCCTTGTCATTATGGAAGGTAGTCTGTTGTCGAGATTTTTCTTATTCCAATGGATGGTAGCCTTGTCATTATGGAAGGTAGTCTCTTGTTGATATTTTTGTTACTCCAATGTATGGTATCCTTGTCATTATGGAAGGTAGTTTGTTGTCCTGATTTTTGTTACTCTAATGGATGGTGGTCTTGTCATTATGGAAGGTAGCCAGTCGTTGTGATCTCTGTTACACTAATGGATGGTAGACTTGTCAATATGGAACGTAGTCTTTTGTCGAGATTTTTGTTACTCCAATGGATGGTAGCCTTGTCATTATGGAAGGTAGTCTCTTGTTAATATTTTTGTTACTCCAAAGGATGGTATCCTTGTCATTATGGAAGATAGTTTGTTGTCCCGATTATTGTTACTCTAATGGATGGTAGCCTTGTCATTATTGATGGTAGCCTTGTCATTATGGAAAGTACTATGTTGTCGATATCTTTGTTACTCAAATGGATGGTAGCCTTGTCATTATGAAAGGTAGTCTGTTGTCGAGATTTTTCTTACTCCAATCGATGGTAGCCTTGTCATTATGGAAGGTAGTCTCTTGTTGATATTTTTGTTACTCCAATGGATGGTATCATTGTCATTATGGAAGGTAGTTTGTTGTCCCGATTTTTGTTACTCTAATCGATGGTGGTCTTGTCATTATGGAAGGTAGCCAGTCGTTGTGATCTCTGTTACACCAATGGATGGTAGACTTGTCAATATGGAACGTAGTCTTTTGTCGAGATTTTTGTTACTCCAATGTATGGTATCCTTGTCATTATGGAAGGTAGTTTGTTGTCCTGATTTTTGTTACTCTAATGGATGGTGGTCTTGTCATTATGGAAGGTAGCCAGTCGTTGTGATCTCTGTTACACTAATGGATGGTAGACTTGTCAATATGGAACGTAGTCTTTTGTCGAGATTTTTGTTACTCCAATGGATGGTAGCCTTGTCATTATGGAAGGTAGTCTCTTGTTAATATTTTTGTTACTCCAAAGGATGGTATCCTTGTCATTATGGAAGATAGTTTGTTGTCCCGATTATTGTTACTCTAATGGATGGTAGCCTTGTCATTATTGATGGTAGCCTTGTCATTATGGAAAGTACTATGTTGTCGATATCTTTGTTACTCAAATGGATGGTAGCCTTGTCATTATGAAAGGTAGTCTGTTGTCGAGATTTTTCTTACTCCAATGGATGGTAGCCTTGTCATTATGGAAGGTAGTCTCTTGTTGATATTTTTGTTACTCCAATGGATGGTATCATTGTCATTATGGAAGGTAGTTTGTTGTCCCGATTTTTGTTACTCTAATCGATGGTGGTCTTGTCATTATGGAAGGTAGCCAGTCGTTGTGATCTCTGTTACACCAATGGATGGTAGACTTGTCAATATGGAACGTAGTCTTTTGTCGAGATTTTTGTTACTCCAATGGATGGTAGCCTTGTCATTATGGAAGGTAGTCTCTTGTTAATATTTTTGTTACTCCAATGGATGGTATCCTTGTCATTATGGAAGATAGTCTGTTGTCCCGATTATTGTTACTCTAATGGATGGTAGCCTTGTCATTATGGATGGTAGCCTTGTCATTATGGAAAGTACTATGTTGTCGATATCTTTGTTACTCAAATGGATGGTAGCCTTGTCATTATGGAAGGTAGTCTGTTGTCGAGATTTTTGTTACTCCAATGGATGGTAGCCTTGTCATTATGGAAGGTAGTATCTTATTGATATTTTTGTTACTCCAATGGATGGTAGCCTTGTCATTATGGAAGGTAGTATGTCCTTGTGATTTATCTTACTCCAATGGATGGTAGACTTGTCATTATGGAAGGTAGTATGTTATCAATATCTTTGTTACTCCAATGGATGGTAGCCTTGTCATTATGGAAGGTAGTTTGTTGTCAAGAATTTTGTTATTCCAATGGATGGTAGCCTTGTCATTATGGAAGGTAGTCTGTTGTCGTGATTTTTGTTACTCCAATGGATTATAGCCTTGTCATTATGGAAGGTAGTCTGTTGTCGTGATTTTTGTTACTCCAATGGATTATAGCCTTGTCATTATGGAAGGTAGTATGTTGTCGATATCTTTGTTACTCCAATGGATGGTAGCCTTGTCATTATCCAAGGTAGTCTGTTGTTCAGATTTTTGTTACTCCAGTGGATGGTAGACTTGTCATTATGGAAGGGAGTCTATTGTCGATATTTTTGTTACTCCAATGGATGGTAGCCTTGTAATTATGGTAGGTAGTCTGTTGTCCAGATTTTTGTTACTCTAATTGATGGTAGCCTTGTTATTATGGAAGGTAGTCTCTTGTTGATATTTTTGTTACTCCAATGGATGGTAGCCTTGTCATTATGGAAGGTAGTCTGTTGTCGATATCTTTGTTACTCCAATGGATTGTAGCCTTGTCATTATGGAAGGTAGTCTTTTGTCGAGATTTTTGTTACTAAAATGGATGGTAGCCTTGTCATTATGGAAGGTAGTCTCTCGTCGATATTTTTGTTACTCCAATAGATGGTATCCTTGTCATTATGGAAGGTAGTATGTTGTCGTGATTTTTGTTACTCCAATGGATGGTAGCCTTGTCATTATGGAAAGTACTATGTTGTCGATATCTTTGTTACTCAAATGGATGGTAGCCTTGTCATTATGGAAGGTAGTCTGTTGTCGATATTTTTGTTATTCCAATGGATGGTAGCCTTGTCATTATGGAAGGTACTCTCTTGTTGATATTTTTGTTACTCCAATGGATGGTATCCTTGTCATTATGGAAGGTAGTTTGTTGTCCCGATTTTTGTTACTCTAATGGATGGTGGTCTTGTCATTATGGAAGGTAGCCAGTCGTTGTGATCTCTGTTACACCAATGGATGGTAGACTTGTCAATATGGAACGTAGTCTTTTGTCGAGATTTTTGTTACTCCAATGGATGGTAGCCTTGTCATTATGGAAGGTAGTCTCTTGTTAATATTTTTGTTACTCCAAAGGATGGTATCCTTGTCATTATGGAAGATAGTTTGTTGTCCCGATTATTGTTACTCTAATGGATGGTAGCCTTGTCATTATGGATGGTAGCCTTGTCATTATGGAAAGTACTATGTTGTCGATATCTTTGTTACTCAAATGGATGGTAGCCTTGTCATTATGGAAGGTAGTCTGTTGTCGAGATTTTTGTTACTCCAATGGATGGTAGCCTTGTCATTATGGAAGGTAGTATCTTATTGATATTTTTGTTACTCCAATAGATGGTAGCCTTGTCATTATGGAAGGTAGTATGTCCTTGTGATTTCTCTTACTCCAATGGATGGTAGACTTGTCATTATGGAAGGTAGTATGTTATCAATATCTTTGTTACTCCAATGGATGGTAGCCTTGTCATTATGGAAGGTAGTTTGTTGTCAAGAATTTTGTTATTCCAATGGATGGTAGCCTTGTCATTATGGAAGGTAGTCTGTTGTCGTGATTTTTGTTACTCCAATGGATTATAGCCTTGTCATTATGGAAGGTAGTATGTTGTCGATATCTTTGTTACTCCCATGGATGGTAGCCTTGTCATTATCCAAGGTAGTCTGTTGTTCAGATTTTTGTTACTCCAGTGGATGATAGACTTGTCATTATGGAAGGTAGTCTATTGTCGATATTTTTGTTACTCCAATGGATGGTAGCCTTGTAATTATGGTAGGTAGTCTGTTCTCCAGATTTTTGTTACTCTAATTGATGGTAGCCTTGTTATTATGGAAGGTAGTGTCTTGTTGATATTTTTGTTACTCCAATGGATGGTAGCCTTGTCATTATGGAAGGTAGTCTGTTGTCGATATCTTTGTTACTCTAATGGATGGTAGCCTTTACATTATGGAAGGTAGTTTGTTGTCGTGATTTTTGTTACTCCAATGGATGGTACCCTTGTCATTATGGAAAGTACTATGTTGTCGATATCTTTGTTACTCAAATGGATGGTAGCCTTGTCATTATGGAAGGTAGTCTGTTGTCGAGATTTTTGTTACTCCAATGGATGGTAGCCTTGTCATTATGGATGGTAGTCTATTGTCGATATCTTTGTTACTCCAATGGGTGGTAGCCTTGTCATTATGGAAGGTAGTCTTTTGTCGAGATTTTTGTTACTATAATGGATGGTAGCCTTGTCATAATGGAAGGTAGTCTCTTGTCGATATTTTTTTTACTCCAATGGATGGTATCCTTGTCATTATGGAAGGTAGTTTGTTGTCGTGATTTTTGTTACTCCAATGGATGGTAGCCTTGTCATTATGGAAAGTACTATGTTGTCGATATCTTTGTTACTCAATTGGATGGTTGCCTTGTCATTATGGAAGGTAGTCTGTTGTCGAGATTTTTGTTACTCCAATGGATGGTAGCCTTGTCATTATGGAAGGTAGTCTGTTGTCAAGAATTTTGTTATTCCAATGGATGATAGCCTTGTCATTATGGAAGGTAGTCTGTTGTCGTGATTTTTGTTACTCCAATGGATTATAGCCTTGTCATTATGGAAGGTAGTATGTTGTGGATATCTTTGTTACTCCAATGGATGGTAGCCTTGTCATTATCCAAGGTAGTCTGTTGTTCAAGTTTTTGTTACTCCAATGGATGGTAGACTTGTCATTATGGAAGGGAGTCTATTGTCGATATTTTTGTTACTCCAATGGATGGTAGCCTTGTAATTATGGTAGGTAGTCTGTTGTCCAGATTTTTGTTACTCTAATTGATGGTAGCCTTGTTATTATGGAAGGTAGTCTCTTGTTGATATTTTTGTTACTCCAATGGATGATAGCCTTGTCATTATGGAAGGTAGTCTGTTGTCGATATCTTTGTTACTCCAATGGATTGTAGCCCTGTCATTATGGAAGGTAGTCTTTTGTCGAGATTTTTGTTACTAAAATGGATGGTAGCCTTGTCATTATGGAAGGTAGTCTCTCGTCGATATTTTTGTTACTCCAATGGATGGTATCCTTGTCATTATGGAAGGTAGTATGTTGTCGTGATTTTTGTTGCTCCAATGGATGGTAGCCTTGTCATTATGGAAAGTACTATGTTGTCGATATCTTTGTTACTCAAATGGATGGTAGCCTTGTCATTATGGAAGGTAGTCTGTTGTCGAGACTTTGTTATTCCAATGGATGGTAGCCTTGTCATTATGGAAGGTAGTCTCTTGTTGATATTTTTGTTACTCCAATGGATGGTATCCTTGTCATTATGGAAGGTAGTTTGTTGTCCCGATTTTTGTTACTCTAATGGATGGTGGTCTTGTCATTATGGAAGGTAGCCAGTCGTTGTGATCTCTGTTACACCAATGGATGGTAGACTTGTCAATATGGAACGTAGTCTTTTGTCGAGATTTTTGTTACTCCAATGGATGGTAGCCTTGTCATTATGGAAGGTAGTCTCTTGTTAATATTTTTGTTACTCCAAAGGATGGTATCCTTGTCATTATGGAAGATAGTTTGTTGTCCCGATTATTGTTACTCTAATGGATGGTAGCCTTGTCATTATGGATGGTAGCCTTGTCATTATGGAAAGTACTATGTTGTCGATATCTTTGCTACTCAAATGGATGGTAGCCTTGTCATTATGGAAGGTAGTCTGTTGTCGAGATTTTTGTTACTCCAATGGATGGTAGCCTTGTCATTATGGAAGGTAGTATCTTATTGATATTTTTGTTACTCCAATGGATGGTAGCCTTGTCATTATGGAAGGTAGTATGTCCTTGTGATTTCTCTTACTCCAATGGATGGTAGACTTGTCATTATGGAAGGTAGTATGTTATCAATATCTTTGTTACTCCAATGGATGGTAGCCTTGTCATTATGGAAGGTAGTTTGTTGTCAAGAATTTTGTTATTCCAATGGATGGTAGCCTTGTCATTATGGAAGGTAGTCTGTTGTCGTGATTTTTGTTACTCCAATGGATTATAGCCTTGTCATTATGGAAGGTAGTATGTTGTCGATATCTTTGTTACTCCCATGGATGGTAGCCTTGTCATTATCAAAGGTAGTCTGTTGTTCAGATTTTTGTTACTCCAGTGGATGATAGACTTGTCATTATGGAAGGTAGTCTATTGTCGATATTTTTTTTACTCCAATGGATGGTAGCCTTGTAATTATGGTAGGTAGTCTGTTGTCCAGATTTTTGTTACTCTAATTGATGGTAGCCTTGTTATTATGGAAGGTAGTGTCTTGTTGATATTTACGTTACTCCAATGGATGGTAGCCTTGTCATTATGGAAGGTAGTCTCTTGCCGATATTTTTGTTACTCCAATGGATAGTATCCTTGTCATTATGGAAGGTAGTATGTTGTCGTGATTTTTGTTACTCCAATGGATGGTAGCCTTGTCATTATGGAAAGTACTATGTTGTCGATATCTTTGTTACTCAATTGGATGGTTGCCTTGTCATTATGGAAGATAGTTTGTTGTCCCGATTTTTGTTACTCCAATGGATGGTAGCCTTGTCATTATGGATGGTAGCCTTGTCATTATGGAAAGTACTATGTTGTCGATATCTTTGTTACTCAAATGGATGGTAGCCTTGTCATTATGGAAGGTAGTATGTTGTCGAGATTTTTGTTACTCCAATGGATGATAGCCTTGTCATTATGGAAGGTAGTATCTTATTGATATTTTTGTTACTCCAATGGATGGTAGCCTTGTCATTATGGAAGGTAGTATGTCCTTGTGATTTCTCTTACTCCAATGGATGGTAGACTTGTCATTATGGAAGGTAGTATGTTATCAATATCTTTGTTACTCCAATGGATGGTAGCCTTGTCATTATGGAAGGTAGTTTGTTGTCAAGAATTTTGTTATTCCAATGGATGGTAGCCTTGTCATTATGGAAGGTAGTCTGTTGTCGTGATTTTTGTTACTCCAATGGATTATAGCCTTGTCATTATGGAAGGTAGTATGTTGTCGATATCTTTGTTACTCCCATGGATGGTAGCCTTGTCATTATCAAAGGTAGTCTGTTGTTCAGATTTTTGTTACTCCAGTGGATGATAGACTTGTCATTATGGAAGGTAGTCTATTGTCGATATTTTTTTTACTCCAATGGATGGTAGCCTTGTAATTATGGTAGGTAGTCTGTTGTCCAGATTTTTGTTACTCTAATTGATGGTAGCCTTGTTATTATGGAAGGTAGTGTCTTGTTGATATTTACGTTACTCCAATGGATGGTAGCCTTGTCATTATGGAAGGTAGTCTCTTGCCGATATTTTTGTTACTCCAATGGATAGTATCCTTGTCATTATGGAAGGTAGTATGTTGTCGTGATTTTTGTTACTCCAATGGATGGTAGCCTTGTCATTATGGAAAGTACTATGTTGTCGATATCTTTGTTACTCAATTGGATGGTTGCCTTGTCATTATGGAAGATAGTTTGTTGTCCCGATTTTTGTTACTCCAATGGATGGTAGCCTTGTCATTATGGATGGTAGCCTTGTCATTATGGAAAGTACTATGTTGTCGATATCTTTGTTACTCAAATGGATGGTAGCCTTGTCATTATGGAAGGTAGTATGTTGTCGAGATTTTTGTTACTCCAATGGATGATAGCCTTGTCATTATGGAAGGTAGTATCTTATTGATATTTTTGTTACTCCAATGGATGGTAGCCTTGTCATTATGGAAGGTAGTATGTCCTTGTGATTTCTCTTACTCCAATGGATGGTAGACTTGTCATTATGGAAGGTAGTATGTTATCAATATCTTTGTTACTCCAATGGATGGTAGCCTTGTCATTATGGAAGGTAGTCTGTTGTCAAGAATTTTGTTATTCCAATGGATGGTAGCCTTGTCATTATGGAAGGTAGTCTGTTGTCGTGATTTTTGTTACTCCAATGGATTATAGCCTTGTCATTATGGAAGGTAGTATGTTGTCGATATCTTTGTTACTCCAATGGATGGTAGCCTTGTCATTATCCAAGGTAGTCTGTTGTTCAGATTTTTCTTACTCCAGTGGATGGTAGACTTGTCATTATGGAAGGTAGTCTATTGTCGATATTTTTGTTACTCCAATGGATGGTAACCTTGTAATTATGGTAGGTAGTCTGTTGTCCATATTTTTGTTACTCTAATTGATGGTAGCCTTGTTATTATGGAAGGTAGTGTCTTGTTGATATTTTTGTTACTCCAATGGATGGTAGCCTTGTCATTATGGAAGGTAGTCTGTTGTCGATATCTTTGTTACTCTAATGGATGGTAGCCTTTACATTATGGAAGGTAGTTTGTTGTCGTGATTTTTGTTACTCCAATGGATGGTAGCCTTGTCATTATGGAAAGTACTATGTTGTCGATATCTTTGTTACTCAAATGGATGGTAGCCTTGTCATTATGGAAGGTAGTCTGTTGTCGAGATTTTTGTTACTCTAATGGATGGTAGCCTTGTCATTATGGAAGGTAGTCTATTGTCGATATCTTTGTTACTCCAATGGATGGTAGCCTTGTCATTATGGAAGGTAGTCTTTTGTCGAGATTTTTGTTACTACAAAGGATGGTAGCCTTGTCATAATGGAAGGTAGTCTCTTGTCGATATTTTTGTTACTCCAATGGATGGTATCCTTGTCATTATGGAAGGTAGTATGTTGTCGTGATTTTTGTTACTCCAATGGATGGTAGCCGTGTCATTATGGAAAGTACTATGTTGTCGATATCTTTGTTACTCAATTGGATGGTTGCCTTGTCATTATGGAAGATAGTTTGTTGTCCCGATTTTTGTTACTCCAATGGATGGTAGCCTTGTCATTATGGATGGTAGCCTTGTCATTATGGAAAGTACTATGTTGTCGATATCTTTGTTACTCAAATGGATGGTAGCCTTGTCATTATGGAAGGTAGTATGTTGTCGAGATTCTTGTTACTCCAATGGATGATAGCCTTGTCATTATGGAAGGTAGTATCTTATTGATATTTTTGTTACTCCAATGGATGGTAGCCTTGTCATTATGGAAGGTAGTATGTCCTTGTGATTTCTCTTACTCCAATGGATGGTAGACTTGTCATTATGGAAGGTAGTATGTTATCAATATCTTTGTTACTCCAATGGATGGTAGCCTTGTCATTATGGAAGGTAGTCTGTTGTCAAGAATTTTGTTATTCCAATGGATGGTAGCCTTGTCATTATGGAAGGTAGTCTGTTGTCGTGATTTTTGTTACTCCAATGGATTATAGCCTTGTCATTATGGAAGGTAGTATGTTGTCGATATCTTTGTTACTCCAATGGATGGTAGCCTTGTCATTATCCAAGGTAGTCTGTTGTTCAGATTTTTGTTACTCCAGTGGATGGTAGACTTGTCATTATGGAAGGTAGTCTATTGTCGATATTTTTGTTACTCCAATGGATGGTAGCCTTGTAATTATGGTAGGTAGTCTGTTGTCCATATTTTTGTTACTCTAATTGATGGTAGCCTTGTTATTATGGAAGGTAGTGTCTTGTTGATATTTTTGTTACTCCAATGGATGGTAGCCTTGTCATTATGGAAGGTAGTCTGTTGTCGATATCTTTGTTACTCTAATGGATGGTAGCCTTTACATTATGGAAGGTAGTTTGTTGTCGTGATTTTTGTTACTCCAATGGATGGTAGCCTTGTCATTATGGAAAGTACTATGTTGTCGATATCTTTGTTACTCAAATGGATGGTAGCCTTGTCATTATGGAAGGTAGTCTGTTGTCGAGATTTTTGTTACTCTAATGGATGGTAGCCTTGTCATTATGGAAGGTAGTCTATTGTCGATATCTTTGTTACTCCAATGGATGGTAGCCTTGTCATTATGGAAGGTAGTCTTTTGTCGAGATTTTTGTTACTACAATGGATGGTAGCCTTGTCATAATGGAAGGTAGTCTCTTGTCGATATTTTTGTTACTCCAATGGATGGTATCCTTGTCATTATGGAAGGTAGTATGTTGTCGTGATTTTTGTTACTCCAATGGATGGTAGCCGTGTCATTATGGAAAGTACTATGTTGTCGATATCTTTGTTACTCAATTGGATGGTTGCCTTGTCATTATGGAAGGTAGTCTGTTGTCGAGATTTTTGTTACTCCAATGGATGGTAGCCTTGTCATTATGGAAGGTAGTTTGTCCTTGTGATTTCTCTTACTCCACTGGATGGTAGCCTTGTCATTATGGAAGGTAGTCTATTGTCGAGATTTTTGTTATTCTAATGGATGGTAGCCTTGTCATTATGGAAGGTAGTCTGTTGTCGAGATTTTTGATACTCCAATGGATTGTAGCCTTGTCATTATGGAAGGTAGTATTTTGTCGATATCTTTGTTACTCCAATGGATGGTAGCCTTGTCATTATCAAAGGTAGTCTGTTGTTCATATTTTTGTTACTCCAATGGATGGTAGACTTGTCATTATGAAAGGTAGTCTATTGTCGATATTTTTGTTACTCCAATGGATGGTAGCCTTGTAATTATGGTAGGTAGTCTGTTGTCCAGATTTTTGTTACTCTAATGGATGGTAGCCTTGTTATTATAGAAGGTAGTCTCTTGTTGATATTTTTGTTACTCCAATGGATAGTAGCCTTGTCATTATGGAAAGTACTATGTTGTCGATATCTTTGTTACTCAATTGGATGGTTGCCTTGTCATTATGGAAGGTAGTCTGTTGTCGAGATTTTTGTTACTCAAATGGATGGTAGCCTTGTCATTATGGAAGGTAGTTTGTCCTTGTGATTTCACTTACTCCACTGGATGGTAGCCTTGTCATTATGGAAGGTAGTATGTTGTCGAGATTTTTGTTATTCTAATGGATGGTAGCCTTGTCATTATGGAAGGTAGTCTGTTGTCGAGATTTTTAATACTCCAATGGATTGTAGCCTTGTCATTATGGAAGGTAGTATGTTGTCGATATCTTTGTTACTCCAATGGATGGTAGCCTTGTCATTATCCAAGGTAGTCTGTTGTTCAGATTTTTGTTACTCCAATGGATGGTAGACTTGTCATTATGGAAGGTAGTCTTTTGTCGATATTTTTGTTACTCCAATGGATGGTAGCCTTGTAATTATGGTAGGTAGTCTGTTGTCCAGATTTTTGTTACTCTAATGGTTGGTAGCCTTGTTATTATGGAAGGTAGTCTCTTGTTGATAATTTTGTTATTCCAATGGATGGTAGCCTTGTCATTATGGAAGGTAGTCTGTTGTCGATATCTTTGTTACTCCAATGGATGGTAGCCTTGTCATTATGGAAGGTAGTCTTTTATCGATATTTTTTTTACTACAATGGATGGTAGCCTTGTCATTATGGAAGGTAGTCTCTTGCCGATATTTTTGTTACTCCAATGGATGGTATACTTGTCATTATGGAAGCTAGTATGTTGTCGTGATTTTTGTTACTCCAATGGATGGTAGCCTTGTCATTATGGAAATTACTATGTTGTCGATATCTTTGTTACTCAAATGGATGGTAGCCTTGTCATTATGGGAGGTAGTATGTTGTCGATATTTTTGTTACTCCAATGGATGGTAGCCTTGTCATTATGGAAGGTAGTCTCTTGTTGATATTTTTGTTACTCCAATGGATGGTAGCCTTGTCATTATGGAAGGTAGTCTGTCCTTGTGATTTCTCTTACTCCAATGGATGATAGACTTTCATTATGGAAGGTAGTATGTTGTCAATATCTTTGTTACTCCAATGGATGGTAGCCTTGTCATTATGGAAGGTAGTCAGTTGTCGAGATTTTTGTTATACCAATGGATGGTTGCCTTGTCATTATTGAAGGTAGTCTGTTGTCGTGATTTTTGTTACTCCAATGGATTGTAGCCTTGTCATTATGGAAGGTAGTATGTTCTCGATATCTTTGTTACTCCAATGGATGGTAGCCTTCTCATTATGGAAGGTAGTCTATTGTCAAGATTTTTGTTACTCCAATGAATGGTAGCCTTGTCATTATGTAAGGTAGTCTCTTGTTAACATTTTTGTTATTCCAATGGATGGTAGCCTTGTCATTATGGAATGTATTCTGTTGTCCCGATTTTTGTTACTCTAATGGATGGTAGCCTTGTAATTATGGAAGGTAGTCTCTTGTTGATATTTTTGTTATTCCAATGGATGGTAGCCTTGTCATTATGGAAGGTAGTCTGTTGTCGATATCTTTGTTACTCCAATGGATGGTAGCCTTGTCATTATGGAAGGTAGTCTTTTATCGATATTTTTTTTACTACAATGGATGGTAGCCTTGTCATTATGGAAGGTAGTCTCTTGCCGATATTTTTGTTACTCCAATGGATGGTATACTTGTCATTATGGAAGGTAGTATGTTGTCGTGATTTTTGTTACTCCAATGGATGGTAGCCTTGTCATTATGGAAATTACTATGTTGTCGATATCTTTGTTACTCAAATGGATGGTAGCCTTGTCATTATGGAAGGTAGTATGTTGTCGATATTTTTGTTACTCCAATGGATGGTAGCCTTGTCATTATGGAAGGTAGTCTCTTGTTGATATTTTTGTTACTCCAATGGATGGTAGCCTTGTCATTATGGAAGGTAGTCTGTCCTTGTGATTTCTCTTACTCCAATGGATGATAGACTTGTCATTATGGAAGGTAGTATGTTGTCAATATCTTTGTTACTCCAATGGATGGTAGCCTTGTCATTATGGAAGGTAGTCACTTGTCGAGATTTTTGTTATTCCAATGGATGGTTGCCTTGTCATTATTGAAGGTAGTCTGTTGTCGTGATTTTTGTTACTCCAATGGATTGTAGCCTTGTCATTATGGAAGGTAGTATGTTGTCGATATCTTTGTTACTCCAATGGATGGTAGCCTTCTCATTATGGAAGGTAGTCTATTGTCAAGATTTTTGTTACTCCAATGGATGGTAGCCTTGTCATTATGGAAGGTAGTCTCTTGTTAACATTTTTGTTATTCCAATGGATGGTAGCCTTGTCATTATGGAATGTATTCTGTTGTCCCGATTTTTGTTACTCTAATGGATGGTAGCCTTGTAATTATGGAAGGTAGTCTCTTGTTGATATTTTTGTTATTCCAATGGATGGTAGCCTTGTCATTATGGAAGGTAGTCTGTTGTCGATATCTTTGTTACTCCAATGGATGGTAGCCTTGTCATTATGGAAGGTAGTCTTTTATCGATTTTTTTTTACTACAATGGATGGTAGCCTTGTCATTATGGAAGGTAGTCTCTTGCCGATATTTTTGTTACTCCAATGGATGGTAAACTTGTCATTATGGAAGGTAGTATGTTGTCGTGATTTTTGTTATTCCAATGGATGGTAGCCTTGTCATTATGGAAATTACTATGTTGTCGATATCTTTGTTACTCAAATGGATCGTAGCCTTGTCATTATGGAAGGTAGTATGTTGTCGATATTTTTGTTACTCCAATGGATGGTAGCCTTGTCATTATGGAAAGTAGTCTCTTGTTGATATTTTTGTTACTCCAATGGATGGTAGCCTTGTCATTATGGAAGGTAGTTTGTCCTTGTGATTTCACTTACTCCACTGGATGGTAGCCTTGTCATTATGGAAGGTAGTCTGTTGTCGAGATTTTTGTTATTCTAATGGATGGTAGCCTTGTCATTATGGAAGGTAGTCTGTTGTCGAGATTTTTGATACTCCAATGGATTGTAGCCTTGTCATTATGGAAGGTAGTATGTTGTCGATATCTTTGTTACTCCAATGGATGGTAGCCTTGTCATTATCCAAGGTAGTCTGTTGTTCAGATTTTTGTTACTCCAATGGATGGTAGACTTGTCATTATGGAAGGTAGTCTATAGTCGATATTTTTGTTACTCCAATGGATGGTAGCCTTGTAATTATGGTAGGTAGTCTGTTGTCCAGATTTTTGTTACTCTAATGGATGGTAGCCTTGTTAATATGGAAGGTAGTCTCTTGTTGATATTTTTGTTATTCCAATGGATGGTAGCCTTGTCATTATGGAAGGTAGTCTGTTGTCGATATCTTTGTTACTCCAATGGATGGTAGCCTTGTCATTATGGAAGGTAGTCTTTTATCGATATTTTTTTTACTACAATGGATGGTAGCCTTGTCATTATGGAAGGTAGTCTCTTGCCGATATTTTTGTTACTCCAATGGATGGTATACTTGTCATTATGGAAGGTAGTATGTTGTCGTGATTTTTGTTATTCCAATGGATGGTAGCCTTGTCATTATGGAAATTACTATGTTGTCGATATCTTTGTTACTCAAATGGATGGTAGCCTTGTCATTATGGAAGGTAGTATGTTGTCGATATTTTTGTTACTCCAATGGATGGTAGCCTTGTCATTATGGAAGGTAGTCTCTTGTTGATATTTTTGTTACTCCAATGGATGGTAGCCTTGTCATTATGGAAGGTAGTTTGTCCTTGTGATTTCACTTACTCCACTGGATGGTAGCCTTGTCATTATGGAAGGTAGTCTGTTGTCGAGATTTTTGTTATTCTAATGGATGGTAGCCTTGTCATTATGGAAGGTAGTCTGTTGTCGAGATTTTTGATACTCCAATGGATTGTAGCCTTGTCATTATGGAAGGTAGTATTATGTCGATATCTTTGTTACTCCAATGGATGGTAGCCTTGTCATTATCCAAGGTAGTCTGTTGTTCAGATTTTTGTTACTCCAATGGATGGTAGACTTGTCATTATGGAAGGTAGTCTATAGTCGATATTTTTGTTACTCCAATGGATGGTAGCCTTGTAATTATGGAAGGTAGTATGTTCTCGATATCTTTGTTACTCCAATGGATGGTAGCCTTCTCATTATGGAAGGTAGTCTATTGTCAAGATTTTTGTTACTCCAATGAATGGTAGCCTTGTCATTATGTAAGGTAGTCTGTTGTCGATATCTTTGTTACTCCAATGGATGGTAGCCTTGTCATTATGGAAGGTAGTCTTTTATCGATATTTTTTTTACTACAATGGATGGTAGCCTTGTCATTATGGAAGGTAGTCTCTTGCCGATATTTTTGTTACTCCAATGGATGGTATACTTGTCATTATGGAAGGTAGTATGTTGTCGTGATTTTTGTTATTCCAATGGATGGTAGCCTTGTCATTATGGAAATTACTATGTTGTCGATATCTTTGTTACTCAAATGGATGGTAGCCTTGTCATTATGGAAGGTAGTATGTTGTCGATATTTTTGTTACTCCAATGGATGGTAGCCTTGTCATTATGGAAGGTAGTCTCTTGTTGATATTTTTGTTACTCCAATGGATGGTAGCCTTGTCATTATGGAAGGTAGTTTGTCCTTGTGATTTCACTTACTCCACTGGATGGTAGCCTTGTCATTATGGAAGGTAGTCTGTTGTCGAGATTTTTGTTATTCTAATGGATGGTAGCCTTGTCATTATGGAAGGTAGTCTGTTGTCGAGATTTTTGATACTCCAATGGATTGTAGCCTTGTCATTATGGAAGGTAGTATGTTGTCGATATCTTTGTTACTCCAATGGATGGTAGCCTTGTCATTATCCAAGGTAGTTTGTTGTTTAGATTTTTGTTACTCCAATGGATGGTAGACTTGTCATTATGGAAGGTAGTCTATTGTCGATATTTTTGTTACTCCAATGGATGGTAGCCTTGTAATTATGGTAGGTAGTCTGTTGTCCAGATTTTTGTTATTCTAATGGATGGTAGCCTTGTTATTATGGAAGGTAGTCTCTTGTTGATATTTTTGTTATTCCAATGGATGGTAGCCTTGTCATTATGGAAGGTAGTCTGTTGTCGATATCTTTGTTACTCCAATGGATGGTAGCCTTGTCATTATGGAAGGTAGTCTTTTATCGATATTTTTTTTACTACAATGGATGGTAGCCTTGTCATTATGGAAGATAGTCTCTTGCCGATATTTTTGTTACTCCAATGGATGGTATACTTGTCATTATGGAAGGTAGTATGTTGTCGTGATTTTTGTTACTCCAATAGATGGTAGCCTTGTCATTATGGAAATTACTATGTTGTCGATATCTTTGTTACTCAAATGGATGGTAGCCTTGTCATTATGGAAGGTAGTATGTTGTCGATATTTTTGTTACTCCAATGGATGGTAGCCTTGTCATTATGGAAGGTAGTCTCTTGTTGATATTTTTGTTACTCCAATGGATGGTAGCCTTGTCATTATGGAAGGTAGTCTGTCCTTGTGATTTCTCTTACTCCAATGGATGATAGACTTGTCATTATGGAAGGTAGTATGTTGTCAATATCTTTGTTACTCGAATGGATGGTAGCCTTGTCATTATGGAAGGTAGTCACTTGTCGAGATTTTTGTTATTCCAATGGATGGTTGCCTTGTCATTATTGAAGGTAGTCTGTTGTCGTGATTTTTGTTACTCCAATGGATTGTAGCCTTGTCATTATGGAAGGTAGTATGTTGTCGATATCTTTGTTACTCCAATGGATGGTAGCCTTCTCATTATGGAAGGTAGTCTATTGTCAAGATTTTTGTTACTCCAATGGATGGTAGCCTTGTCATTATGGAAGGTAGTCTCTTGTTAACATTTTTGTTATTCCAATGGATGGTAGCCTTGTCATTATGGAATGTATTCTGTTGTCCCGATTTTTGTTACTCTAATGGATGGTAGCCTTGTAATTATGGAACGTAGTCTCTTGTTGATATTTTTGTTATTCCAATGGATGGTAGCCTTGTCCTTATGGAAGGTAGTCTGTTGTCGATATCTTTGTTACTCCAATGGATGGTAGCCTTGTCATTATGGAAGGTAGTCTTTTATCGATATTTATTTTACTACAATGGATGGTAGCCTTGTCATTATGGAAGGTAGTCTCTTGCCGCTATTTTTGTTACTCCAATGGATGGTATACTTGTCATTATGGAAGGTAGTATGTTGTCGTGATTTTTGTTACTCCAATGGATGGTAGCCTTGTCATTATGGAAATTACTATGTTGTCGATATCTTTGTTACTCAAATGGATGGTAGCCTTATCATTATGGAAGGTAGTATGTTGTCGATATTTTTGTTACTCCAATGGATGGTAGCCTTGTCATTATGGAAGGTAGTCTCTTGTTGATATTTTTGTTACTCCAATGGATGGTAGCCTTGTCATTATGGAAGGTAGTCTGTCCTTGTGATTTCTCTTACTCCAATGGATGATAGACTTGTCATTATGGAAGGTAGTATGTTGTCAATATCTTTGTTACTCCAATGGATGGTAGCCTTGTCATTATGGAAGGTAGTCAATTGTCGAGATTTTTGTTATTCCAATGGATGGTTGCCTTGTCATTATTGAAGGTAGTCTGTTGTCGTGATTTTTGTTACTCCAATGGATTGTAGCCTTGTCATTATGGAAGGTAGTATGTTGTCGATATCTTTGTTACTCCAATGTATGGTAGCCTTCTCATTATGGAAGGTAGTCTATTGTCAAGATTTTTGTTACTCCAATGGATGGTAGCCTTGTCATTATGGAAGGTAGTCTCTTGTTAACATTTTTGTTATTCCAATGGATGGTAGCCTTGTCATTATGGAAGGTATTCTGTTGTCCCGATTTTTGTTACTCTAATGGATGGTAGCCTTGTAATTATGGAAGGTAGTCTCTTGTTGATATTTTTGTTACTCCAATGGATGGTAGCCTTGTCATTATGGAAGGTAGTCTGTTGTCGATATCTTTGTTACTCCAATGGATGGTAGCCTTATCATTATGGAAGGTAGTCTTTTGTCGAGATTTTTGTTACTACAATGGATGGTAGCCTTGTCATTATGGAAGGTAGTCTCTTGTCGATATTTTTGTTACTCTAATGGATGGTATCCTTGTCATTATGGAAGGTAGTATGTTGTCGTGATTTTTGTTACTCCAATGGATGGTAGCCTTGTCATTATGGAAAGTACTATGTTGTCGATATCTTTGTTACTCAAATGGATGGTAGCCTTGTCATTATGGAAGGTAGTCTATTGTCGAGATTTTTGTTACTCCAATGGATGGTCGCTTTGTCATTAAGGAAGGTTGTCTCTTGTTGATATTTTTGTTACTCCAATGGATGGTAGCCTTGTCATTATGGAAGGTAGTCTGTTGTCCCGATTATTGTTACTCCAATGGATTGTAGCCTTGTCATTATGGAAGGTAGTTTGTTGTCGATAACTTTGTTACTGCTATGGTTGGTAGCTTAGTAATTATGGAAGGTAGTCTATTGTCGAGATTTTTTTTACTTAAATGGATGGTAGCCTTGTCATTATGGAAGGTAGTCTGTTTTTCAAAAAATTTATACTCCAATCGATGGTAACCTTGTCATTATGGAAGGTAGTCTATTATTGATATTTTTGTTACTCCAATGGATGGTAACCTTGTAATTATGGAAGGCAGTCTGTTGTCCAGATTTTTGTTACTCCAATGGATGGTAGCCTTGTCATTATGGAAGTTAGTCTGTTGTCGAGATTTTTATTACTCTATTGTATGGTAGCCTTGTCATTATGGAAGGTAGTCTGTTGTCGAGATTTTTTTTTTCCAATGGATGCTAGCCTTGTCATTATGGAAGGTAGCCTTGTCATAATGGAAGGTAGTATGTTGTCAATATCTTTGTTACTCCAATGGATGGTAGCCTTGTCATTATGGAAGGTAGTCTTTTGTCGAGATTTTTGTTAGTCCAATGTATGGTACCCTTGTCATTATGGAACGTAGGCAATTTTCAAGATTTTTGTTATTCCAGTGGATGGTAGCCTTGTCATTATGAAAGGTAGTTTATTGTCGATATTTTTGTTACTCAAATGTATTGTATCCTTGTCATTATGGAAGGTAGTCTGTTGTCGATATGTTTGTTACTCCAATAAATGGTAGCCTTGTCAGTAAGGAAGGTAGTTTGTTGTCGAGATTTTTGTTACTACAATGGATGGTAGCCTTGTCATTATGGAAGGTAGTCTGTTGTCGAGATTTTTGTTACCACAATGGATTGTAGCCTTGTCATTATGGAAGTTACTCTATTATCAATATCTTTGTTACTCCAATGGATGGTAGCCTTATCATTATTGAAGGTAGTCTATTGTCGAGATTTTCGTTACTCCAATGGATGGTAGCCTTGTCATTATGAAAGGTAGTTTGTTGTCCATATATTTTATACTCCAATGGATGGTAGCCTTGTCATTATGGAAGGTAGTCTATTGTTGATACTTTTGTTACTCCAATGGATGGTAGCCTTGTCATTATGGAAGGTAGTCTGTTGTCGATATCTTTGTTAGTCTAATGGATGGTAGCCTTGTCATTATGGAAGGTAGTCTTTTTTCGACATTTTTGTTACTACAATGAATGGTAGCCTTGTCATTATGGAAGGTAGTCTCTTGTTGATATTTTTGTTACTCCAATGGATGGTATCCTTGTCATTTGGGAAGTTAGTATGTTATCGTTATTTTTCTTACTCCAATGGATGGTAGCCTTGTCATTATGGAAGCTACTATGTTGTCGATATCATTGTTACTCAAATGGATGGTAGCTTTGTCATTATGGAAGATAGTCTGTTGTCGAGATTTTTGTTACTCCAATGGATGGTAGCCTTTTCATTATGGAAGGTAGTCTGTTGTCGAGATTTTTGTTACTCCAATGGATGGTAGCCTTGTCATTATGGAAGGTAGTCTCTTGTTGATATTTTTGTTACTCCAATGGATGGTAGCCGTGTCATTATGGAAGCTTGTCTATTGTCGATATTTTTGTTACTATAATGGATGGTAGCCTTGTCATTATGGAAGGTAGTCTGTTGTCGATAACTTTGTTACTCCAATGGATGGTAGCTTAGTAATTATGGAAAGTAGTATGTTGTCGTGATTTTTGTTACTCCAATGGATTGTAGCCTTGTCATTATGGAAGGTAGTATGTTGTTAAAAAATTTTATACTCCAATGGATGGTAACCTTGTCATTATGGAAGGTAGTCTGTTGTCGAGATTTTTGTTACTCTATTGTATGGTAGCCTTATGATTTTGGAAGGTAGTCTGTTGTCGAGATTTTTGTTATTCCAATGGATGGTAGCCTTGTCATTATGGAAGGTAGTCTCTTGGCGATATTTTTGTTACTCCAATGGATGGTATCCTTGTCATTATGGATGGTATTATGTTGTCGTGATTTTTGTTACTCCAATGGATGGTAGCCATGTCATGATGGAAAGTACTATGTTGTTGATATCTTTGTTAATCAAATGGATGGTAGCCTTGTCATTATGGAAGGTAGTATGTTGTCGATATCTTTGTTACTCTAATGGAAGGTAGCCTTGTCATTATGGAAGGTAGTCTCTTGGCGATATTTTTGTTACTCCAATGGATGGTATCCTTGTCATTATGGAAGGTAGTATGTTGTCGTGATTTTTGTTACTCCAATGGATGGTAGCCTTGTCATGATGGAAAGTACTATGTTGTGGATATCTTTGTTACTCAAATGGATGGTAGCCTTGTCATTATGGAAGGTAGTATGTTGTCGATATCTTTGTTACTCCAATGGATGGTAGCCTTGTCATTATGGAAGGTAGTCTGTTGTCGAGATTTTTGTTATTCCAATGGATGGTAGCCTTGTCATTATGGAAGGTAATCTGTTGTCGTGATTTTTGTTACTCCAATGGATTGTAGCCTTGTCATTATGGAAGGTAGTATGTTGTCGATATCTTTGTTACTCCAATGGATGGTAGCCTTCTCATTATGGAAGGTAGTCTATTGTCGACATTTTTGTTACTCCAATGGATGGTAGCCTTGTCATTATGGAAGGTAGTCTCTTGTTAACATTTTTGTTATTCCAATGGATGGTAGCCTTGTCATTATGGAAGGTATTCTATTGTCGCGATTTTTGTTACTCTAATGGATGGTAACCTTGTTATTATGGAAGGTAGTCTCTTGTTGATATTTGTGTTACTCCAATTGATGGTAGCCTTGTCATTATGGAAGGTAGTCTGTTGTCGATATCTTTGTTACTCCAATGGATGGTAGCCTTGTCATTATGGAAGGTAGTCTTTTGTCGAGATTTTTGTTACTACAATGGATGGTAGCCTTGTCATTATGGAAGGTAGTCTCTTGTCGATATTTTTGTTACTCTAATGGATGGTATCCGTGTCATTATGGAAGGTAGTATGTTGTCGTGATTTTTGTTACTCCAATGGATGGTAGCCTGGTCATTATGGAATGTACTATGTTGTCGATATCTTTGTTACTCAAATGGATGGTAGCCTTGTCATTATGGAAGGTAGTCTGTTGTCGAGATTTTTGTTACTCCAATGGATGGTAGCCTTGTCATTATGGAAGGTAGTCTCTTGTTGATATTTTTGTTACTCCAATGGATTGTAGCCTTGTCATTATGGAAGGTAGTCTGTTGTCCCGATTATTGTTACTCCAATGGATTGTAGCCTTGTCATTATGGAAGGTAGTTTGTTTTCAATAACTTTGTTACTCCTATGGTTGGTAGCTTAGTAATTATGGAAGGTAGTCTGTTGTCGAGATTTTTGTTACTTAAATGGATGGTAGCCTTGTCATTATGGAAGGTAGTCTGTTTTTCAAAAACTTTATACTCCAATCGATGGTAACCTTGTCATTATGGAAGGTAGTCTATTATTGATATTTTTGTTACTCCAATAGAAGGTAAACTTGTAATTATGGAAGGCAGTCTATTGTCCAGATTTTTGTTACTCTAATGGATGGTAGCGTTGTCATTATGGAAGTTAGTCTGTTGTCGAGATTTTTGTTACTCTATTGTATGGTAGCCTTGTCATTATGGAAGGTAGTCTGTTGTCAAAGATTTTTGTTATTCCAATGGATTATAGCCTTGTCATTATGGAAGGTAGTATGTTGTCGATATCTTTGTTACTCCAATGGATGGTAGCCTTGTCATTATGGAAGGTAGTCTTTTGTCGAGATTTTTGTTACTACAATGGATGGTAGCCTTGTCATTATGGAAGGTAGTCTCTTGTCGATATTTTTGTTACTCTAATGGATGGTATCCGTGTCATTATGGAAGGTAGTATGTTGTCGTGATTTTTGTTACTCCAATGGATGGTAGCCTGGTAATTATGGAATGTACTATGTTGTCGATATCTTTGTTACTCAAATGGATGGTAGCCTTGTCATTATGGAAGGTAGTCTGTTGTCGAGATTTTTGTTACTCCAATGGATGGTAGCCTTGTCATTATGGAAGGTAGTCTCTTGTTGATATTTTTGTTACTCCAATGGATGGTAGCCTTGTCATTATGGAAGGTAGTCATTTGTCGATATTTTTGTTACTCCAATGGATGGTAGCCTTGTCATTATGGAAGGTAGTCTTTTGTCGAGATTTTTCTTACTACAATGGATGGCAGCCTTGTAATTATGGAAGGTAGTCTTTTGTCCATATTTTTGTTACTCTAATGGATGGTAGCCTTGTCATTATGGAAGGTAGTCTGTTGTCGAGATTTTTGTTACTCTATTGTATGGTAGCCTTGTGATTATGGAAAGTAGTCTGTTGTCGAGAATTTTGTTATTCCAATGGATGGTAGCCTTGTCAATATGGAAGGTAGTCTATAGTCGTGATTTTTGTTTCTTCAATGGAAAGTAGCCTTGGCATTATGAAAGGTAGTATGTCGTCGATATCTTTGTTACTCCAATGGATGGTAGCCTTGTAATTATGGAAGGTAGTCTTTTGTCGAGATTTTTGTTACTCTATTGTATGGTAGCCTTGTCATTATGGAAGGTAGTCTGTTGTCAAAGATTTTTGTTATTCCAATGGATGGTAGCCTTGTCATTATGGAAGGTAGTATGTTGTCGATATCTTTGTTACTCCAATGGATGGTAGCCTTGTCATTATGGAAGGTAGTCTTTTGTCGAGATTTTTGTTACTACAATGGATGGTAGCCTTGTCATTATGGAAGGTAGTCTCTTGTCGATATTTTTGTTACTCTAATGGATGGTATCCGTGTCATTATGGAAGGTAGTATGTTGTCGTGATTTTTGTTACTCCAATGGATGGTAGCCTGGTCATTATGGAATGTACTATGTTGTCGAAATCTTTGTTACTCAAATGGATTGTAGCCTTGTCATTATGGAAGGTAGTCTGTTGTCGAGATTTTTGTTACTCCAATGGATGGTAGCCTTGTCATTATGGAAGGTAGTCTCTTGTTGATATTTTTGTTACTCCAATGGATGGTAGCCTTGTCATTATGGAAGGTAGTCAGTTGTCGAGATTTTTGTTACTCCAATGGATGGTAGCCTTGTCATTATGGAAGGTAGTCTTTTGTCGAGATTTTTCTTACTACAATGGATGGTAGCCTTGTAATTATGGAAGGTAGTCTGTTGTCCATATTTTTGTTACTCTAATGGATGGTAGCCTTGTCATTATGGAAGGTAGTCTGTTGTCGAGATTTTTGTTACTCTATTGTATGGTAGCCTTGTGATTATGGAAAGTAGTCTGTTGTCGAGAATTTTGTTATTCCAATGGATGGTAGCCTTGTCAATATGGAAGGTAGTCTATAGTCGTGATTTTTGTTTCTTCAATGGAAAGTAGCCTTGGCATTATGAAAGGTAGTATGTCGTCGATATCTTTATTACTCCAATGGATGGTAGCCTTGTAATTATGGAAGGTAGTCTTTTGTCGAGATTTTTGTTACTACAATGGATGGTAACCTTGTCATTATGGAAGGTAGTCTCTTGGCGATATTTTTGTTACTCCAATGGATGGTATCCTTGTCATTATGGAAGGTAGTATGTTGTCGTGATTTTTGTTACTCCAATGGATGGTAGCCTTGTCATGATGGAAAGTACTATGTTGTTGATATCTTTGTAACTCAAATGGATGGTATCCTTGTCATTATGGAAGGTAGTATGTTGTCGATATCTTTGTTACTCAAATGGATGGTAGCCTTGTCATTATGGAAGGTAGTCTGTTGTCGAGATTTTTGTTACTCCAATGGATGGTAGCCTTGTCATTATGGAAGGTAGTCTCTTGTTGATATTTTTGTTACTCCAATGGATGGTAGCCTTGTCATTATGGAAGGTAGTCAGTTGTCGATATTTTTGTTACTCCAATGGATGGTAGCCTTGTCATTATGGAAGGTAGTCTTTTGTCGAGATTTTTCTTACTACAATGGATGGTAGCCTTGTAATTATGGAAGGTAGTCTTTTGTCCATATTTTTGTTACTCTAATGGATGGTAGCCTTGTCATTATGGAAGGTAGTCTGTTGTCGAGATTTTTGTTACTCTATTGTATGGTAGCCTTGTGATTATGGAAAGTAGTCTGTTGTCGAGAATTTTGTTATTCCAATGGATGGTAGCCTTGTCAATATGGAAGGTAGTCTATAGTCGTGATTTTTGTTTCTTCAATGGAAAGTAGCCTTGGCATTATGAAAGGTAGTATGTCGTCGATATCTTTGTTACTCCAATGGATGGTAGCCTTGTAATTATGGAAGGTAGTCTTTTGTCGAGATTTTTGTTACTCTATTGTATGGTAGCCTTGTCATTATGGAAGGTAGTCTGTTGTCAAAGATTTTTGTTATTCCAATGGATGGTAGCCTTGTCATTATGGAAGGTAGTATGTTGTCGATATCTTTGTTACTCCAATGGATGGTAGCCTTGTCATTATGGAAGGTAGTCTTTTGTCGAGATTTTTGTTACTACAATGGATGGTAGCCTTGTCATTATGGAAGGTAGTCTCTTGTCGATATTTTTGTTACTCTAATGGATGGTATCCGTGTCATTATGGAAGGTAGTATGTTGTCGTGATTTTTGTTACTCCAATGGATGGTAGCCTGGTCATTATGGAATGTACTATGTTGTCGAAATCTTTGTTACTCAAATGGATTGTAGCCTTGTCATTATGGAAGGTAGTCTGTTGTCGAGATTTTTGTTACTCCAATGGATGGTAGCCTTGTCATTATGGAAGGTAGTCTCTTGTTGATATTTTTGTTACTCCAATGGATGGTAGCCTTGTCATTATGGAAGGTAGTCAGTTGTCGAGATTTTTGTTACTCTAATGGATGGTAGCCTTGTCATTATGGAAGGTAGTCTTTTGTCGAGATTTTTCTTACTACAATGGATGGTAGCCTTGTAATTATGGAAGGTAGTCTGTTGTCCATATTTTTGTTACTCTAATGGATGCTAGCCTTGTCATTATGGAAGGTAGTCTGTTGTCGAGATTTTTGTTACTCTATTGTATGGTAGCCTTGTGATTATGGAAAGTAGTCTGTTGTCGAGAATTTTGTTATTCCAATGGATGGTAGCCTTGTCAATATGGAAGGTAGTCTATAGTCGTGATTTTTGTTTCTTCAATGGAAAGTAGCCTTGGCATTATGAAAGGTAGTATGTCGTCGATATCTTTATTACTCCAATGGATGGTAGCCTTGTAATTATGGAAGGTAGTCTTTTGTCGAGATTTTTGTTACTACAATGGATGGTAACCTTGTCATTATGGAAGGTAGTCTCTTGGCGATATTTTTGTTACTCCAATGGATGGTATCCTTGTCATTATGGAAGGTAGTATGTTGTCGTGATTTTTGTTACTCCAATGGATGGTAGCCTTGTCATGATGGAAAGTACTATGTTGTTGATATCTTTGTAACTCAAATGGATGGTATCCTTGTCATTATGGAAGGTAGTATGTTGTCGATATCTTTGTTACTCCAATGGATGGTAGCCTTGTCATTATGGAAGGTAGTCTGTTGTCGAGATTTTTGTTATTCCAATGGATGGTAGCCTTGTCATTATGGAAGGTAGTATGTTGTCGTGATTTTTGTTACTCCAATGGATTATAGCCTTGTCATTATGGAAGGTAGTATGTTGTCGATATCTTTGTTATTCCAATGGATGGTAGCCTTCTCATTATGGAAGGTAGTCTATTGTCGACATTTTTGTTACTCCAATGGATGGTAGCCTTGTCAATATGGAAGGTAGTCTCTTGTTAACATTTTTGTTATTCCAATGGATGGTAGCCTTGTCATTATGGAAGGTATTCTATTGTCGCGATTTTTGTTACTCTAATGGATGGTAGCCTTGTTATTATGGAAGGTAGTCTCTTGTTGATATTTTTGTTACTCCAATTGATGGTAGCCTTGTCATTATGGAAGGTAGTCTGTTGTCGATATCTTTGTTACTCCAATGGATGGTAGCCTTGTCATTATGGAAGGTAGTCTTTTGTCGAGATTTTTGTTACTACAATGGATGGTAGCCTTGTCATTATGGAAGGTAGTCTCTTGTCGATATTTTTGTTACTCTAATGGATGGTATCCGTGTCATTATGGAAGGTAGTATGTTGTCGTGATTTTTGTTACTCCAATGGATGGTAGCCTGGTCATTTTGGAATGTACTATGTTGTCGATATCGTTGTTACTCAAATGGATGGTAGCCTTGTCATTATGAAAGGTAGCCTGTTGTCGAGATTTTTGTTACTCCAATGGATGGTAGCCTTGTCATTATGGAAGGTAGTCTGTTGTCCCGATTATTTTTACTCCAATGGATTGTAGCCTTGTCATTATGGAAGGTAGTTTGTTGTCGATAACATTGTTACTCCTATGGTTGGTAGCTTAGTAATTATGGAAGGTAGTCTGTTGTCGAGATTTTTGTTACTTAAATGGATGGTAGCCTTGTCATTATGGAAGGTAGTCTGTTTTTCAAAAACTTTATACTCTAATCGATGGTAACCTTGTCATTATGGAAGGTAGTCTATTATTGATATTTTTGTTACTCCAATGGAAGGTAACCTTGTAATTATGGAAGGCAGTCTGTTGTCCAGATTTTTGTTACTCTAATGGATGGTAGCGTTGTCATTATGGAAGTTAGTCTGTTGTCGAGATTTTTGTTACTCTATTGTATGGTAGCCTTGTCATTATGGAAGGTAGTCTTTTGTCAAAGATTTTTGTTATTCCAATGGATGGTAGCCTTGTCATTATGGAAGGTAGTATGTTGTCGATATCTTTGTTACTCCAATGGATGGTAGCCTTGTCATTGTGGAAGGTAGTCTTTTGTCGAGATTTTTGTTACTACAATGGATGGTAGCCTTGTCATTATGGAAGGTAGTCTCTTGTCGATATTTTTGTTACTCTAATGGATGGTATCCGTGTCATTATGGAAGGTAGTATGTTGTCGTGATTTTTGTTACTCCAATGGATGGTAGCCTGGTCATTATGGAATGTACTATGATGTCGATATCTTTGTTACTCAAATGGATGGTAGCCTTGTCATTATGGAAGGTAGTCTGTTGTCGAGATTTTTGTCACTCCAATGGATGGTAGCCTTGTCATTATGGAAGGTAGTCTCTTGTTGATATTTTTGTTACTCCAATGGATGGTAGCCTTGTCATTATGGAAGGTAGTCTGTTGTCGATATTTTTGTTACTCCAATGGATGGTAGCCTTGTCATTATGGAAGGTAGTCTTTTGTCGAGATTTTTCTTACTACAATGGATGGTAGCCTTGTAATTATGGAAGGTAGTCTGTTGTCCATATTTTTGTTACTCTAATGGATGGTAGCCTTGTCATTATGGAAGGTAGTCTGTTGTCGAGATTTTTGTTACTCTATTGTATGGTAGCCTTGTGATTATGGAAAGTAGTCTGTTGTCGAGAATTTTGTTATTCCAATGGATGGTAGCCTTGTCAATGTGGAAGGTAGTCTATAGTCGTGATTTTTGTTTCTTCAATGGAAAGTTGCCTTGGCATTATGGAAGGTAGTATGTCGTCGATATCTTTGTTACTCCAATGGATGGTAGCCTTGTAATTATGGAAGGTAGTCTTTTGTCGAGATTTTCGTTACTACAATGGATGGTAGCCTTGTCATTATGGAAGGTAGTCTCTTGGCGATATTTTTGTTACTCCAATGGATGGTATCCTTGTCATTATGGAAGGTAGTATGTTGTCGTGATTTTTGTTACTCCAATGGATGGTAGCCTTGTCATGATGGAAAGTACTATGTTGTTGATATCTTAGTTACTCAAATGGATGGTAGCCATGTCATTATGGAAGGTAGTATGTTGTCGATATCTTTGTTACTCCAATGGATGGTAGCCTTGTCATTATGGAAGGTAGTCTGTTGTCGAGATTTTTGTTATTCCAATGGATGGTAGCCTTGTCATTATGGAAGGTAGTTTGTTGTCGTGATTTTTGTTACTCCAATGGATTGTATCCTTGTCATTATGGAGAGTATTATGTTTTCGATATCTTTGTTACTCCAATGGATGGTAGCCTTCTCATTATGGAAGGTAGTCTATTGTCGACATTTTTGTTACTCCAATGGATGGTAGCCTTGTCATTATGGAAGGTAGCCTCTTGTTAACATTTTTGTTATTCCATTGGATGGTAGCCTTGTCATTATGGAAGGTATTCTATTATCGCGATTTTTGTTACTCTAATGGATGGTAGCCTTGTTATTATGGAAGGTAGTCTCTTGTTGATATTTTTGTTACTCCAATTGATGGTAGCCTTGTCATCATGGAAGGTAGTCTGTTGTCGATATCTTTGTTACTCCAATGGATGGTAGCCTTGTCATTATGGAAGGTAGTCTTTTGTCGAAATTTTTGTTACTACAATGGATGGTAGCCTTGTCATTATGGAAGGTAGTCTCTTGTTGATATTTTTGTTACTCTAATGGATGGTATCCGTGTCATTATGGAAGGTAGTATGTTGTCGTGATTATTGTTACTCCAATGGATGGTAGCCTGGTAATTATGGAATGTACTATGTTGTCGATATCTTTGTTACTTAAATGGATGGTAGCCTTGTCATTATGGAAGGTAGTCTGTTGTCGAGATTTTTGTTACTCCAATGGATGGTAGCCTTGTCATTATGGAAGGTAGTCTCTTGTTGATATTT
The DNA here is from genome assembly GCA_948472305.1 of Vicia faba. Taxonomy (NCBI): domain Eukaryota; kingdom Viridiplantae; phylum Streptophyta; class Magnoliopsida; order Fabales; family Fabaceae; genus Vicia; species Vicia faba. The sequence goes on from OX451739.1 coordinate 851,886,442, forward strand.
TTGTTACTCCAATGGATGGTAGCCTTGTCATTATGGAAGGTAGTCTGTTGTCCCGATTATTGTTACTCCAATGGATTATAGCCTTTTCATTATGGAAGGTAGTTTGTTGTCGATAACTTTGTTACTCCTATAGTTGGTAGCTTAGTAATTATGGAAGGTAGTCTGTTGTCGAGATTTTTGTTACTTAAATGGATGGTAGCCTTGTCATTATGGAAGGTAGTCTGTTTTTCAAAAACTTTATACACCAATCGATGGTAACCTTGTCATTATGGAAGGTAGTCTATTATTGATATTTTTGTTACTCCAATGGAAGGTAACCTTGTAATTATGGAAGGCAGTCTGTTGTCCAGATTTTTGTTACTCTAATGGATGGTAGCGTTGTCATTATGGAAGTTAGTCTGTTGTCGAGATTTTTGTTACTCTATTGTATGGTAGCCTTGTCATTATGGAAGGTAGTCTGTTGTCAAAGATTTTTGTTATTCCAATGGATGGTCGCCTTGTCATTATGGAAGGTAGTATGTCGTCGATATCTTTGTTACTCCAATGGATGGTAGCCTTGTCATTATGGAAGGTAGTCTTTTGTCGAGATTTGTGTTACTACAATTGATGGTAGCCTTGTCATTATGGAAGGTAGTCGCTTGTTAACATTTTTGTTATTCCAATGGATGGTAGCCTTGTCATTATGGAAGGTATTGTATTGTCGCGATTTTTGTTACTCTAATGGATGGTATCCTTGTTATTATGGAAGGTAGTCTCTTGTTGATATTTTTGTTACTCCAATGGATGGTATCCTTGTCATTATGGAAGGTAGTCTGTTGTCGATATTTTTGTTACTCCAATGGATGGTAGCCTTGTCATTATGGAAGGTAGTCTTTTGTCGAGATTTTTGTTACTACAATGGATGGTAGCCTTGTAATTATGGAAGGTAGTCTGTTGTCCATATTTTTGTTACTCTAATGGATGGTAGCCTTGTCATTATGGAAGGTAGTCTGTTGTCGAGATTTTTGTTACTCTATTGTATGGTAGCCTTGTGATTATGGAAAGTAGTCTGTTGTCGAGAATTTTGTTATTCCAATGGATGGTAGCCTTGTCAATATGGAAGGTAGTCTATAGTCGTGATTTTTGTTTCTTCAATGGAAAGTAGCCTTGGCATTATGGAAGGTAGTATGTCGTCGATATCTTTGTTACTCCAATGGATGGTAGCCTTGTAATTATGGAAGGTAGTCTTTTGTCGATATTTTTGTTACTACAATGGATGGTAGCCTTATCATTATGGAAGGTAGTCTCTTGGCGATATTTTTGTTACTCCAATGGATGGTATCCTTGTCATTATGGAAGGTAGTATGTTGTCGTGATTTTTGTAACTCCAATGGATGGTAGCCTTGTCATGATGGAAAGTACTATGTTGTGGATATCTTTGTTACTCAAATGGATGGTAGCCTTGTCATTATGGAAGGTAGTATGTTGTCGATATCTTTGTTACTCCAATGGATGGTAGCCTTGTCATTATGGAAGGTAGTCTGTTGTCGAGATTTTTGTTATTCCAATGGATGGTAGCCTTGTCATTATGGAAGGTAGTCTGTTGTCGTGATTTTTGTTACTCCAATGGATTGTAGCCTTGTCATTATGGAAGGTAGTATGTTGTCCAGATTTTTGTTACTCTAATGGATGGTAGCGTTGTCATTATGGAAGTTAGTCTGTTGTCGAGATTTTTGTTACTCTAATGGATGGTAGCCTTGTTATTATGGAAGGTAGTCTCTTGTTGATATTTTTGTTACTCCAATTGATGGTAGCCTTGTCATTATGGAAGGTAGTCTGTTGTCGATATCTTTGTTACTCCAATGGATGGTAGCCTTGTCATTATGGAAGGTAGTCTTTTGTCGAGATTTTTGTTACTACAATGGATGGTAGCCTTGTCATTATGGAAGGTAGTCTCTTGTCGATATTTTTGTTACTCTAATGGATGGTATCCGTGTCATTATGGAAGGTAGTATGTTGTCGTGATTTTTGTTACTCCAATGGATGGTAGCCTGGTCATTTTGGAATGTACTATGTTGTCGATATCTTTGTTACTCAAATGGATGGTAGCCTTGTCATTATGAAAGGTAGTCTGTTGTCGAGATTTTTGTTACTCCAATGGATGGTAGCCTTGTCATTATGGAAGGTAGTCTCTTGTTGATATTTTTGTTACTCCAATGGATGGTAGCCTTGTCATTATGGAAGGTAGTCTGTTGTCCTGATTATTGTTACTCCAATGGATTGTAGCCTTGTCATTATGGAAGGTAGTTTGTTGTCGATAACATTGTTACTCCTATGGTTGGTAGCTTAGTAATTATGGAAGGTAGTCTGTTGTCGAGATTTTTGTTACTTAAATGGATGGTAGCCTTGTCATTATGGAAGGTAGTCTGTTTTTCAAAAACTTTATACTCCAATCGATGGTAACCTTGTCATTATGTAAGGTAGTCTATTATTGATATTTTTGTTACTCCAATGGAAGGTAACCTTGTAATTATGGAAGGCAGTCTGTTGTCCAGATTTTTGTTACTCTAATGGATGGTAGCGTTGTCATTATGGAAGTTAGTCTGTTGTCGAGATTTTTGTTACTCTATTGTATGGTAGCCTTGTCATTATGGAAGGTAGTCTTTTGTCAAAGATTTTTGTTATTCCAATGGATGGTAGCCTTGTCATTATGGAAGGTAGTATGTTGTCGATATCTTTGTTACTCCAATGGATGGTAGCCTTGTCATTGTGGAAGGTAGTCTTTTGTCGAGATTTTTGTTACTACAATGGATGGTAGCCTTGTCATTATGGAAGGTAGTCTCTTGTCGATATTTTTGTTACTCTAATGGATGGTATCCGTGTCATTATGGAAGGTAGTATGTTGTCGTGATTTTTGTTACTCCAATGGATGGTAGCCTGGTCATTATGGAATGTACTATGTTGTCGATATCTTTGTTACTCAAATGGATGGTAGCCTTGTCATTATGGAAGGTAGTCTGTTGTCGAGATTTTTGTCACTCCAATGGATGGTAGCCTTGTCATTATGGAAGGTAGTCTCTTGTTGATATTTTTGTTACTCCAAAGGATGGTAGCCTTGTCATTATGGAAGGTAGTCTGTTGTGGATATTTTTGTTACTCCAATGGATGGTAGCCTTGTCATTATGGAAGGTAGTCTTTTGTCGAGATTTTTGTTACTACAATGGATGGTAGCCTTGTAATTATGGAAGGTAGTCTGTTGTCCATATTTTTGTTACTCTAATGGATGGTAGCCTTGTCATTATGGAAGGTAGTCTGTTGTCGAGATTTTTGTTACTCTATTGTATGGTAGCCTTTTGATTATGGAAAGTAGTCTGTTGTCGAGAATTTTGTTATTCCAATGGATGGTAGCCTTGTCAATGTGGAAGGTAGTCTATAGTCGTGATTTTTGTTTCTTCAATGGAAAGTTGCCTTGGCATTATGGAAGGTAGTATGTCGTCGATATCTTTGTTACTCCAATGGATGGTAGCCTTGTAATTATGGAAGGTAGTCTTTTGTCGAGATTTTCGTTACTACAATGGATGGTAGCCTTGTCATTATGGAAGTTAGTCTCTTGGCGATATTTTTGTTACTCCAATGGATGGTATCCTTGTCATTATGGAAGGTAGTATGTTGTCGTGATTTTTGTTACTCCAATGGATGGTAGCCTTGTCATGATGGAAAGTACTATGTTGTTGATATCTTAGTTACTCAAATGGATGGTAGCCATGTCATTATGGAAGGTAGTATGTTGTCGATATCTTTGTTACTCCAATGGATGGTAGCCTTGTCATTATGGAAGGTAGTCTGTTGTCGAGATTTTTGTTATTCCAATGGATGGTAGCCTTGTCATTATGGAAGGTAGTCTGTTGTCGTGATTTTTGTTACTCCAATGGATTGTAGCCTTGTCATTATGGAAGGTAGTATGTTGTCGATATCTTTGTTACTCCAATGGATGGTAGCCTTCTCATTATGGAAGGTAGTCTATTGTCGACATTTTTGTTACTCCAATGGATGGTAGCCTTGTCATTATGGAAGGTAGTCTCTTGTTAACATTTTTGTTATTCCAATGGATGGTAGCCTTGTCATTATGGAAGGTATTCTATTGTCGCGATTTTTGTTACTCTAATGGATGGTAACCTTGTTATTATGGAAGGTAGTCTCTTGTTGATATTTTTGTTACTCCAATTGATGGTAGCCTTGTCATTATGGAAGGTAGTCTCTTGTCGATATTTTTGTTACTCTAATGGATGGTATCCGTGGCATTATGGAAGGTAGTATGTTGTCGTGATTTTTGTTACTCCAATGGATGGTAACCTTGTCATTATGGAATGTACTATGTTGTCGATATCTTTGTTACTCAAATGGATGGTAGCCTTGTCATTATGGAAGGTAGTCTGTTGTCGAGATTTTTGTTACTCCAATGGATGGTAGCCTTGTAATTATGGAAGGTAGTCTCTTGTTGATATTTTTGTTACTCCAATGGATGGTAGCCTTGTCATTATGGAAGGTAGTCTGTTGTCCCGATTATTGTTACTCCAATGGATTGTAGCCTTGTCATTATGGAAGGTAGTTTGTTTTCAATAACTTTGTTACTCCTATGGTTGGTAGCTTAGTAATTATGGAAGGTAGTCTGTTGTCGAGATTTTTGTTACTTAAATGGATGGTAGCCTTGTCATTATGGAAGGTAGTCTGTTTTTCAAAAACTTTATACTCCAATCGATGGTAACCTTGTCATTATGGAAGGTAGTCTATTATTGATATTTTTGTTACTCCAATGGAAGGTAACCTTGTAATTATGGAAGGCAGTCTGTTGTCCAGATTTTTGTTACTCTAATGGATGGTAGCGTTGTCATTATGGAAGTTAGTCTGTTGTCGAGATTTTTGTTACTCTATTGTATGGTAGCCTTGTCATTATGGAAGGTAGTCTGTTGTCAAAGATTTTTGTTATTCCAATGGATGGTAGCCTTGTCATTATGGAAGGTAGTATGTCGTCGATATCTTTGTTACTCCAATGGATGGTAGCCTTGTCATTATGGAAGGTAGTCTTTTGTCGAGATTTTTGTTACTACAATGGATGGTAGCCTTGTCAGTATGGAAGGTAGTCTCTTGTCGATATTTTTGTTACTCTAATGGATGGTATCCGTGTCATTTTGGAAGGTAGTATGTTGTCGTGATTTTTGTTACTCCAATGGATGGTAGCCTGGTCATTATGGAATGTACTATGTTGTCGATATCTTTGTTACTCAAATGGATGGTAGCCTTGTCATTATGGAAGGTAGTCTGTTGTCGAGATTTTTGTTACTCCAATGGATGGTAGCCTTTTCATTATGGAAGGTAGTCTCTTGTTGATATTTTTGTTACTCCAATGGATGGTAGCCTTGTCATTATGGAAGGTAGTCTGTTGTCCCGATTATTGTTACTCCAATGGATTGTAGCCTTGTCATTATGGAAGGTAGTTTGTTGTCGATAACTTTGTTACTCCTATGGTTGGTAGCTTAGTAATTATGGAAAGTAGTCTGTTGTCGAGATTTTTGTTACTTAAATGGATGGTAGCCTTGTCATTATGGAAGGTAACCTTGTAATTATGGAAGGCAGTCTGTTGTCCAGATTTTTGTTACTCTAATGGATGGTAGCGTTGTCATTATGGAAGTTAGTCTGTTGTCGAGATTTTTGTTACTCTATTGTATGGTAGCCTTGTCATTATGGAAGGTAGTCTGTTGTCAAAGATTTTTGTTATTCCAATGGATGGTAGCCTTGTCATTATGGAAGGTAGTATGTTGTCGATATCTTTGTTACTGCAATGGATGGTAGCCTTGTCATTATGGAAGGTAGTCTTTTGTCGATATCTTTGTTACTGCAATGGATGGTAGCCTTGTCATTATGGAAGGTAGTCTTTTGTCGAGATTTTTGTTATTCCAGTGGATGGTAGCCTTGTCATTATGAAAGGTAGTTTATTGTCGATATTTTTGTTACTCAAATGGATTGTATCCTTGTCATTATGGAAGGTAGTCTGTTATCGATATTTTTGTTACTCCAATGGATGGTAGCCTTGTCAATATGGAAGGTAGTTTGTTGTCGAGATTTTTGTTACTACAATGGATGGTAGCCTTGTCATTATGGAAGGTAGTCTCCTGTCGAGATTTTTGTTACCACAATTGATTGTAGCCTTGTCATTATGGAAGTTAGTCTATTATCAATATCTTTGTTACTCCAATGGATGGTAGCCTTGTCATTATGGAAGGTAGGCTGTTGTCCAAATATTTTATACTCCAATGGATGGTAGCCTTATCATTATGGAAGGTAGTCTATTGTTGATATTTTTGTTACTCCAATGGATGGTAGCCTTGTCATTATTGAAGGTAGTCTATTGTCGATATCTTTGTTACTCCAATGAATGGTAGCCTTGTCATTATGGAAGGTAGTCTCTTGTTGATATTTTTGTTATTCCAATGGATGGTATCCTTGTCATTAGGGAAGTTAGTATGTTATCGTTATTTTTGTTACTCCAATGGATGGTATCCTTGTCAATATGGAAGCTACTATGTTGTCGATATCATTGTTACTCAAATGGATGGTAGCTTTGTCATTATGGAAGGTAGTCTATTGTCAATATTTTTGTTACTCCAATGGATGGTAGTTTTGTCATTATGGAAGGTAGTCTCTTGTTGATATTTTTGTTACTCCAATGGATGGCTGCCTTGTCGTTATGGAAGCTTGTCTATTGTCGAGATTTTTGTTACTATAATGGATGGTAGCCTTGTCATTATGGAAGGTAGTCTGTTGTCAATATCTTTGTTACTCCAATGGATGGTAGCTTAGTAATTATGGAAGGTAGTCTGTTGTAGTGATTTTTGTTACTCCAATGGATGGTAGCCTTATCATTATGGAAGGTAGTATATTGTTAAAAAAATTTATACTCCAATGGATGGTAACCTTATCATTATGGAAGGTAGTCTGTTGTCCAGATTTTTATTACTCTAATGGATGGTAGCCTTGTCATTATGGAAGGTAGTCTGTTGTCGAGATTTTTGTTACTCTATTGTATGGTAGACTTTTGATTATGGAAGGTAGTCTGTTGTCGAGAATTTTGTTATTCCAATGGATGGTAGCCTTGTCATTATGGAAGGTAGTCTATAGTTGTGATTTTTGTTACTTCAATGGAAAGTAGCCTTGGCATTATGGAAGGTAGTATGTTGTCGATATCTTTGTTACTCCAATCGATGGTAGCCTTGTCATTATTGAAGGTAGTCTTTTGTCGAGATTTTTGTTACACCAATGGATGGTAGCCTTGTCATTATGGAAGGTAGTCTCTTGTTGAAATTTTTGTTACTCTAGTGGATGTTATCCTTGTCATTATGGAAGGTAGTCTATTGTCCTGATTTTTGTTACTCTAATGGATGGTAGTCTTGTCATTATGGAAGATAGTCCGTCCTTGTGATTTCTGTTACTCCAATGGATGGTAGACGTGTCATTATGGAAGGTAGTCTCTTGTCGATATCTTTGTTACTCCAATGGATGGTAGCCTTGTCATTATGGAAGGTAGTCTTTTGTCGAGATTTTTTTTACTCCAATGTATGGTACCCTTGTCATTATGGAACGTAGTCAATTTTCGAGATTTTTGTTATTCCAGTGGATGGTAGCCTTGTCATTATGAAAGGTAGTTTATTGTCGATATTTTTGTTACTCAAATGGATTGTATCCTTTTCATTATGGAAGGTAGTCTGTTGTCTATATTTTTATTACTCTAATGGATGGTAGCCTTGTCAATATGGAAGGTAGTTTGTTGTCGAGATTTTTGTTACTACAATGGATGGTAGCCTTATCATTATGGAAGGTAGTTTGTTGTCGAGATTTTTGTTACCACAATTGATTGTAGCCTTGTCATTATGGAAGTTAGTCTATTATCGATATCTTTGTTACTCCAATGGATGGTAGACTTATCATTATTGAAGGTAGTCTATTGTCGAGATTTTTGTTACTCCAATGGATGGTAGCCTTGTCATTTTGGAAGGTAGTCTGTTGTCGAGATTTTTGTTACCACAATTGATTGTAGCCTTGTCATTATGGAAGTTAGTCAATTATCAATATATTTGTTACTCCAATGGATGGTTGCCTTATCATTATTGAAGGTAGTCTATTGTCGAGATTTTTGTTACTCCAATGGATGGTAGCCTTGTTATTATCGAAGGTAGTGTGTTGTCCAAATATTTTATACTCCAATGGATGGTAGACTTGTCATTATGGAAGGTAATCTTTTGTCGACATTTTTATTACTACAATGAATGGTAGCCTTGTCATTATGAAAGGTAGTGTCTTGTTGATATTTTTGTTACTCCAATGGATGGTGTCCTTGTCATTAGAGAAGTTAGTATGTTATCGTTATTTTTGTTACTCCAATGGATGGTAGCCTTGTCATTATGGAAGAAACTATATTGTTGATATCTTTGTTACTCCAATGGATGGTAGCCTTGTCATTATGGAAGGTACTATGTTGTTGATATCTTTGTTACTCCAATGGATGGTAACCTTGTCATTATGGAAGGTAGTCACTTGTTGATATTTTTGTTACTCCAATGGATGGTAGCCTTGTCATTATGGAAGCTTGTCTATTGTCGAGATTTTTGTTACTATAATGGATGGTAGCCTTGTCATTATGGAAGGTAGTCTGTTGTCGATAACTTTGTTACTCCAATGGATGGTAGCTTAGTAATTATGGAAGGTAGTCTGTAGTGGTCATTTTTGTTACTCCAATGGATGGTAGCCTTGTCATTATGGAAGGTAGTATGTTGTTAAAAAAATTTATACTCCAATGGATGGTAACCTTGTCATTATGGAAGGTAGTCTATTGTTGATATTTTTGTTACTCCAATGGATGGTAGCCTTGTAATTATGGAAGGTTGTTTTTTGTCCAGATTTTTGTTACTCTAATGGATGGTAGCCTTGTCATTATGGAAGGTAGTCTGTTGTCGAGAATTTTGTTATTCCAATGGATAGTAGCCTTGTCATTATGGAAGGTAGTCTATAGTCGTGATTTTTGTTACTCCAATGGAAGGTATCCTTGGCATTATGGAAGGTAGTATGTTGTCGATATCTTTGTTACTGCAATGGATGGTAGCCTTGTCATTATGGAAGGTAGTCTTTTGTCGAGATTTTTGTTACACCAATGGATGGTAGCCTTGTCATTATGGAAGGTAGTCTGTTGTTGATATTTTTGTTACTCCAATGGATGGTATCCTTGTCATTATGAAAGGTAGTCTGTTGTCCTGATTTTTGTTACTCTAATGGATGGTAGTCTTGTCATTATGGAAGGTAGTTTGTCCTTGTGATTTCTGTTACTCCAATGGATGGTAGACTTGTCAATATGGAAGGTACTCTTTTGTCGAGAGTTTTGTTACTCCAATGGATGGTAGACTTTTCATTATGGAATGTAGTCTCTTGTCGATATCTTTGTTACTCCAATGGATGGTAGCCTTGTCATTATGGAAGGTAGCTTTTGTCGAGATTTTTTTTATTCCAATGTTTGGTACCCTTGTCATTATCGAACGTAGTCAATTTTCGAGATTTTTGTTATTCTAGTGGATGGTAGCCTTGTCATTATGAAAGGTAGTTTATTGTCGATATTTTTGTTACTCAAATGGATTGTATCCTTATCATTATGGAAGGTAGTCTGTTGTCGATATTTTGGTTACTCCAATGGATGGTAGCCTTGTCAATATGGAAGGTAGTCTGTTGTCGAGATTTTTGTTACCACAATTGATTGTAGCCTTGTCATTATGGAAGTTAGTCTATTATCGATATCTTTGTTACTCCAATGGATGGTAGCCTTATCATTATTGAAGGTAGTCTATTGTCGAGATTTTTGTTACTCCAATGGATGGTAGCCTTGTCATTATGGAAGGTAGTCTGTTGTCAAGATTTTTGTTACCATAATTGATTGCAGCCTTGTCATTATGGAAGTTAGTCTATTATCAATATCTTTGTTACTCCAATGGATGCTAGCCTTATCATTATTGAAGGTAGTCTATTGTCGAGATTTTTGTTACTCCAATGGATGGTAGCCTTGTCATTATGGAAGCTAGTCTGTTGTCCAAATATTTTATACTCCAATGGATGGTAGCCTTTAATTATGGAAGGTAGTCTCTTGTTGATATTTTTTTTATTACAATGGATGGTAGCCTTGTCATTATGGAAGGTAGTCTGTTGTCGATATCTTTCTTACTCCAGTGGATGGTAGCCTTGTCATTATGGAAGGTAGTCTTTTGTCGACATTTTTGTTACTACAATGAAGGGTAGCCTCGTCATTATGGAAGGTAGTCTCTTGTTGATATTTTGTTACTCCAATGGATGGTATCCTTGTCATTAGGGAAGTTAGTATGTTATCGTTATTTTTGTTACTCCAATGGATGGTAGCCTTGTCATTATGTAAGCTATTATGTTGTCGATATCATTGTTACACAAATGGATGGTAGCCTTGTCATTATGGAAGATAGTCTGTTGTCGAGATTTTTGTTACTCCAATGGATGGTAGCCCTGTCATTATGAAAGGTACTATGTTTTTGATATCTTTGTTACTCCAATGGATGGTAACCTTGTCATTATGGAAGGTAGTTTGTTGTAGAGATTTTTTTTACTCCAATGGATGGTAGCCTTGTCATTATGGAAGGTAGTCTCTTGTTGATATTTTTGTTACTCCAATGGATGGTAGCCTTGTCATTATGGAATCTTGTCTATTGTCAAGATTTTTGTTACTATAATGGATGGTAGCCTTTTGATTATGGAAGGTAGTTTGTTGTCGATAACTTTGTTACTCCAATGGATGGTAGCTTAGTAATTATGGAAGGTAGTCTATTGTCGTGATTTTTGTTACACCAATGGATGGTAGCCTTGTCATTATGGAAGGTAGTCTCTTGTTGATGTTTTTGTTACTCCAATGGATGGTATCCTTGTCTTTATGGAAGGTAGTCTGTTGTCCTGATTTTTATTACTCTAATGGATGGTAGTCTTGTCATTATGGAAGGTAGTCTGTCCCTTTGATTTCTGTTACTCCAATGGATGGTAGACTTGTCAATATGGAAGGTACTCTTTTGTCGAGATTTTTGTTACTCCAATGGATGGTAGACTTGTCATTATGGAAGGTAGTCTCTTGTCGATATCTTTGTTACTCCAATGGATGGTAGCCTTGTCATTATGGAATCTTGTCTATTGTCAAGATTTTTGTTACTATAATGGATGGTAGCCTTGTGATTATGGAAGGTAGTCTGTTGTCGATAACTTTGTTACTCCAATGGTTGGTAGCTTAGTAATTATGGAAGGTAGTCTGTTGTCGAGATTTTTGTTACACCAATGGATGGTAGCCTTGTCATTATGGAAGGTAGTCTCTTGTGGATATTTTTGTTACTCCAATGGATGGTAGCCTTGTCATTATGGAATCTTGTCTATTGTCAAGATTTTTGTTACTATAATGGATGGTAGCCTTGTGATTATGGAAGGTTGTCTGTTGTCGATAACTTTGTTACTCCAATGGATGGTAGCTTAGTAATTATGGAAGGTAGTCTGTTGTCGAGATTTTTGTTACACCAATGGATGGTAGCCTTTTCATTATGGAAGGTAGTCTCTTGTTGATGTTTTTGTTACTCCAATGGATGGTATCCTTGTCTTTATGGAAGGTAGTCTGTTGTCCTGATTTTTATTACTCTAATGGATGGTAGTCTTGTCATTATGGAAGGTAGTCTGTCCCTTTGATTTCTGTTACTCCAATGGATGGTAGACTTGTCAATATGGAAGGTACTCTTTTGTCGAGATTTTTGTTACTCCAATGGATGGTAGACTTGTCATTATGGAAGGTAGTCTCTTGTCAATATCTTTGTTACTCCAATGGATGGTAGCCTTGTCATTATGGAAGGTAGTCTGTTGTCGAGATTTTTGTTACCACAATTGATTGTAGCCTTGTCATTATGGAAGTTAGTCTATTATCGATATCTTTGTTACTCCAATGGATGGTAGCCTTATCATTATTGAAGGTAGTCTATTGTCGAGATTTTTGTTACTCCAATTGATGGTAGCCTTGTCATTATGGAAGGTAGTCTGTTTCCAAATATTTTATACTCCAATGGATGGTAGCCATCTCATTATGGAAGGTAGTCTCTTGTTTATATTTTTGTTACTCCAATGGATGGTAGCCTTATCATTATGGAAGGTAGTCTGTTGTCGATATCTTTGTTACTGCAATGGATGGTAGCCTTGTCATTATGGAAGGTAGTCTTTTGTCGAGATTTTTGTTAAACCAATGGATGGTAGCCTTGTCATTATGGAAGGTAGTCTGTTGTTGATATTTTTGTTACTCCAATGGATGGTATCCTTGTCATTATGGAAGGTAGTCTGTTGTCCTGATTTTTGTTACTCTAATGGATGGTAGTCTTGTCATTATGGAAGGTAGTCTGTCCTTGTGATTTCTGTTACTCCAATGGATGGTAGACTTGTCAATATGGAAGGTACTCTTTTGTAGAGAGTTTTGTTACTCCAATGGATGGTAGACTTTTCATTATGGAATGTAGTCTCTTGTCGATATCTTTGTTACTCCAATGGATGGTAGCCTTGTCATTATGGAAGGTAGCTTTTGTCGAGATTTTTTTTATTCCAATGTTTGGTACCCTTGTCATTATCGAACGTAGTCAATTTTCGAGATTTTTGTTATTCTAGTGGATGGTAGCCTTGTCATTATGAAAGGTAGTTTATTGTCGATATTTTTGTTACTCAAATGGATTGTATCCTTGTCATAATGGAAGGTAGTCTGTTGTCGATATTTTGGTTACTCCAATGGATGGTAGCCTTGTCAATATGGAAGGTAGTCTGTTGTCGAGATTTTTGTTACCACAATTGATTATAGCCTTGTCATTATGGAAGTTAGTCTATTATCGATATCTTTGTTACTCCAATGGATGGTAGCCTTATCATTATTGAAGGTAGTCTATTGTCGAGATTTTTGTTACTCCAATGGATGGTAGCCTTGTCATTATGGAAGGTAGTCTGTTGTCAAGATTTTTGTTACCATAATTGATTGCAGCCTTGTCATTATGGAAGTTAGTCTATTATCAATATCTTTGTTACTCCAATGGATGGTAGCCTTATCATTATTGAAGGTAGTCTATTGTCGAGATTTTTGTTACTCCAATGGATGGTAGCCTTGTCATTATGGAAGCTAGTCTGTTGTCCAAATATTTTATACTCCAATGGATGGTAGCCTTTAATTATGGAAGGTAGTCTCTTGTTGATATTTTTTTTATTACAATGGATGGTAGCCTTGTCATTATGGAAGGTAGTTTGTTGTCGATATCTTTCTTACTCCAATGGATGGTAGCCTTGTCATTATGGAAGGTAGTCTTTTGTCGACATTTTTGTTACTACAATGAAGGGTAGCCTCGTCATTATGGAAGGTAGTCTCTTGTTGATATTTTTGTTACTCCAATGGATGGTATCCTTGTCATTAGGGAAGTTAGTATGTTATCGTTATTTTTGTTACTCCAATGGATGGTAGCCTTGTCATTATGGAAGGTAGTCTGTTGTCAAGATTTTTGTTACCATAATTGATTGCAGCCTTGTCATTATGGAAGTTAGTCTATTATCAATATCTTTGTTACTCCAATGGATGGTAGCCTTATCATTATTGAAGGTAGTCTATTGTCGAGATTTTTGTTACTCCAATGGATGGTAGCCTTGTCATTATGGAAGCTAGTCTGTTGTCCAAATATTTTATACTCCAATGGATGGTAGCCTTTAATTATGGAAGGTAGTCTCTTGTTGATATTTTTTTTATTACAATGGATGGTAGCCTTGTCATTATGGAAGGTAGTTTGTTGTCGATATCTTTCTTACTCCAATGGATGGTAGCCTTGTCATTATGGAAGGTAGTCTTTTGTCGACATTTTTGTTACTACAATGAAGGGTAGCCTCGTCATTATGGAAGGTAGTCTCTTGTTGATATTTTTGTTACTCCAATGGATGGTATCCTTGTCATTAGGGAAGTTAGTATGTTATCGTTATTTTTGTTACTCCAATGGATGGTAGCCTTGTCATTATGGAAGCTATTATGTTGTCGATATCATTGTTACACAAATGGATGGTAGCCTTGTCATTATGGAAGATAGTCTGTTGTCGAGATTTTTGTTACTCCAATGGATGGTAGCCCTGTCATTATGGAAGGTACTATGTTTTTGATATCTTTGTTACTCCAATGGATGGTAACCTTGTCATTATGGAAGGTAGTTTGTTGTAGAGATTTTTGTTACTCCAATGGATGGTAGCCTTGTCATTATGGAAGGTAGTCTCTTGTTGATATTTTTGTTACTCCAATGGATGGTAGCCTTGTCATTATGGAATCTTGTCTATTGTCAAGATTTTTGTTACTATAATGGATGGTAGCCTTGTGATTATGGAAGGTAGTCTGGTGTCGATAACTTTGTTACTCCAATGGATGGTAGCTTAGTAATTATGGAAGGTAGTCTGTTGTCGAGATTTTTGTTACACCAATGGATGGTAGCCTTGTCATTATGGAAGGTAGTCTCTTGTTGATGTTTTTGTTACTCCAATGGATGGTATCCTTGTCTTTATGGAAGGTAGTCTGTTGTCCTGATTTTTATTACTCTAATGGATGGTAGTCTTGTCATTATGGAAGGTAGTCTGTCCCTTTGATTTCTGTTACTCCAATGGATGGTAGACTTGTCAATATGGAAGGTACTCTTTTGTCGAGATTTTTGTTACTCCAATGGATGGTAGACTTGTCATTATGGAAGGTAGTCTCTTGTCGATATCTTTGTTACTCCAATGGATGGTAGCCTTGTCATTATGGAAGGTAGTCTGTTGTCGAGATTTTTGTTACCACAATTGATTGTAGCCTTGTCATTATGGAAGTTAGTCTATTATCGATATCTTTGTTACTCCAATGGATGGTAGCCTTATCATTATTGAAGGTAGTCTATTGTCGAGATTTTTGTTACTCCAATTGATGGTAGCCTTGTCATTATGGAAGGTAGTCTGTTTCCAAATATTTTATACTCCAATGGATGGTAGCCATCTCATTATGGAAGGTAGTCTCTTGTTTATATTTTTGTTACTCCAATGGATGGTAGCCTTATCATTATGGAAGGTAGTCTGTTGTCGATATCTTTGTTACTGCAATGGATGGTAGCCTTGTCATTATGGAAGGTAGTCTTTTGTCGAGATTTTTGTTACACCAATGGATGGTAGCCTTGTCATTATGGAAGGTAGTCTGTTGTTGATATTTTTGTTACTCCAATGGATGGTATCCTTGTCATTATGGAAGGTAGTCTGTTGTCCTGATTTTTGTTACTCTAATGGATGGTAGTCTTGTCATTATGGAAGGTAGTCTGTCCTTGTGATTTCTGTTACTCCAATGGATGGTAGACTTGTCAATATGGAAGGTACTCTTTTGTAGAGAGTTTTGTTACTCCAATGGATGGTAGACTTTTCATTATGGAATGTAGTCTCTTGTCGATATCTTTGTTACTCCAATGGATGGTAGCCTTGTCATTATGGAAGGTAGCTTTTGTCGAGATTTTTTTTATTCCAATGTTTGGTACCCTTGTCATTATCGAACGTAGTCAATTTTCGAGATTTTTGTTATTCTAGTGGATGGTAGCCTTGTCATTATGAAAGGTAGTTTATTGTCGATATTTTTGTTACTCAAATGGATTGTATCCTTGTCATTATGGAAGGTAGTCTGTTGTCGATATTTTGGTTACTCCAATGGATGGTAGCCTTGTCAATATGGAAGGTAGTCTGTTGTCGAGATTTTTGTTACCACAATTGATTGTAGCCTTGTCATTATGGAAGTTAGTCTATTATCGATATCTTTGTTACTCCAATGGATGGTAGCCTTATCATTATTGAAGGTAGTCTATTGTCGAGATTTTTGTTACTCCAATGGATGGTAGCCTTGTCATTATGGAAGGTAGTCTGTTGTCAAGATTTTTGTTACCATAATTGATTGCAGCCTTGTCATTATGGAAGTTAGTCTATTATCAATATCTTTGTTACTCCAATGGATGGTAGCCTTATCATTATTGAAGGTAGTCTATTGTCGAGATTTTTGTTACTCCAATGGATGGTAGCCTTGTCATTATGGAAGCTAGTCTGTTGTCCAAATATTTTATACTCCAATGGATGGTAGCCTTTAATTATGGAAGGTAGTCTCTTGTTGATATTTTTTTTATTACAATGGATGGTAGCCTTGTCATTATGGAAGGTAGTCTGTTGTCGATATCTTTCTTACTCCAGTGGATGGTAGCCTTGTCATTATGGAAGGTAGTCTTTTGTCGACATTTTTGTTACTACAATGAAGGGTAGCCTCGTCATTATGGAAGGTAGTCTCTTGTTGATATTTTGTTACTCCAATGGATGGTATCCTTGTCATTAGGGAAGTTAGTATGTTATCGTTATTTTTGTTACTCCAATGGATGGTAGCCTTGTCATTATGTAAGCTATTATGTTGTCGATATCATTGTTACACAAATGGATGGTAGCCTTGTCATTATGGAAGATAGTCTGTTGTCGAGATTTTTGTTACTCCAATGGATGGTAGCCCTGTCATTATGAAAGGTACTATGTTTTTGATATCTTTGTTACTCCAATGGATGGTAACCTTGTCATTATGGAAGGTAGTTTGTTGTAGAGATTTTTTTTACTCCAATGGATGGTAGCCTTGTCATTATGGAAGGTAGTCTCTTGTTGATATTTTTGTTACTCCAATGGATGGTAGCCTTGTCATTATGGAATCTTGTCTATTGTCAAGATTTTTGTTACTATAATGGATGGTAGCCTTTTGATTATGGAAGGTAGTTTGTTGTCGATAACTTTGTTACTCCAATGGATGGTAGCTTAGTAATTATGGAAGGTAGTCTATTGTCGTGATTTTTGTTACACCAATGGATGGTAGCCTTGTCATTATGGAAGGTAGTCTCTTGTTGATGTTTTTGTTACTCCAATGGATGGTATCCTTGTCTTTATGGAAGGTAGTCTGTTGTCCTGATTTTTATTACTCTAATGGATGGTAGTCTTGTCATTATGGAAGGTAGTCTGTCCCTTTGATTTCTGTTACTCCAATGGATGGTAGACTTGTCAATATGGAAGGTACTCTTTTGTCGAGATTTTTGTAACTCCAATGGATGGTAGACTTGTCATTATGGAAGGTAGTCTCTTGTCGATATCTTTGTTACTCCAATGGATGGTAGCCTTGTCATTATGGAATCTTGTCTATTGTCAAGATTTTTGTTACTATAATGGATGGTAGCCTTGTGATTATGGAAGGTAGTCTGTTGTCGATAACTTTGTTGCTCCAATGGTTGGTAGCTTAGTAATTATGGAAGGTAGTCTGTTGTCGAGATTTTTGTTACACCAATGGATGGTAGCCTTGTCATTATGGAAGGTAGTCTCTTGTTGATATTTTTGTTACTCCAATGGATGGTAGCCTTGTCATTATGGAATCTTGTCTATTGTCAAGATTTTTGTTACTATAATGGATGGTAGCCTTGTGATTATGGAAGGTAGTCTGTTGTCGATAACTTTGTTACTCCAATGGATGGTAGCTTAGTAATTATGGAAGGTAGTCTGTTGTCGAGATTTTTGTTACACCAATGGATGGTAGCCTTTTCATTATGGAAGGTAGTCTCTTGTTGATGTTTTTGTTACTCCAATGGATGGTATCCTTGTCTTTATGGAAGGTAGTCTGTTGTCCTGATTTTTATTACTCTAATGGATGGTAGTCTTGTCATTATGGAAGGTAGTCTGTCCCTTTGATTTCTGTTACTCCAATGGATGGTAGACTTGTCAATATGGAAGGTACTCTTTTGTCGAGATTTTTGTTACTCCAATGGATGGTAGACTTGTCATTATGGAAGGTAGTCTCTTGTCAATATCTTTGTTACTCCAATGGATGGTAGCCTTGTCATTATGGAAGGTAGTCTGTTGTCGAGATTTTTGTTACCACAATTGATTGTAGCCTTGTCATTATGGAAGTTAGTCTATTATCGATATCTTTGTTACTCCAATGGATGGTAGCCTTATCATTATTGAAGGTAGTCTATTGTCGAGATTTTTGTTACTCCAATTGATGGTAGCCTTGTCATTATGGAAGGTAGTCTGTTTCCAAATATTTTATACTCCAATGGATGGTAGCCATCTCATTATGGAAGGTAGTCTCTTGTTTATATTTTTGTTACTCCAATGGATGGTAGCCTTATCATTATGGAAGGTAGTCTGTTGTCGATATCTTTGTTACTGCAATGGATGGTAGCCTTGTCATTATGGAAGGTAGTCTTTTGTCGAGATTTTTGTTACACCAATGGATGGTAGCCTTGTCATTATGGAAGGTAGTCTGTTGTTGATATTTTTGTTACTCCAATGGATGGTATCCTTGTCATTATGGAAGGTAGTCTGTTGTCCTGATTTTTGTTACTCTAATGGATGGTAGTCTTGTCATTATGGAAGGTAGTCTGTCCTTGTGATTTCTGTTACTCCAATGGATGGTAGACTTGTCAATATGGAAGGTACTCTTTTGTAGAGAGTTTTGTTACTCCAATGGATGGTAGACTTTTCATTATGGAATGTAGTCTCTTGTCGATATCTTTGTTACTCCAATGGATGGTAGCCTTGTCATTATGGAAGGTAGCTTTTGTCGAGATTTTTTTTATTCCAATGTTTGGTACCCTTGTCATTATCGAACGTAGTCAATTTTCGAGATTTTTGTTATTCTAGTGGATGGTAGCCTTGTCATTATGAAAGGTAGTTTATTGTCGATATTTTTGTTACTCAAATGGATTGTATCCTTGTCATTATGGAAGGTAGTCTGTTGTCGATATTTTGGTTACTCCAATGGATGGTAGCCTTGTCAATATGGAAGGTAGTCTGTTGTCGAGATTTTTGTTACCACAATTGATTGTAGCCTTGTCATTATGGAAGTTAGTCTATTATCGATATCTTTGTTACTCCAATGGATGGTAGCCTTATCATTATTGAAGGTAGTCTATTGTCGAGATTTTTGTTACTCCAATGGATGGTAGCCTTGTCATTATGGAAGGTAGTCTGTTGTCAAGATTTTTGTTACCATAATTGATTGCAGCCTTGTCATTATGGAAGTTAGTCTATTATCAATATCTTTGTTACTCCAATGGATGGTAGCCTTATCATTATTGAAGGTAGTCTATTGTCGAGATTTTTGTTACTCCAATGGATGGTAGCCTTGTCATTATGGAAGCTAGTCTGTTGTCCAAATATTTTATACTCCAATGGATGGTAGCCTTTAATTATGGAAGGTAGTCTCTTGTTGATATTTTTTTTATTACAATGGATGGTAGCCTTGTCATTATGGAAGGTAGTTTGTTGTCGATATCTTTCTTACTCCAATGGATGGTAGCCTTGTCATTATGGAAGGTAGTCTTTTGTCGACATTTTTGTTACTACAATGAAGGGTAGCCTCGTCATTATGGAAGGTAGTCTCTTGTTGATATTTTTGTTACTCCAATGGATGGTATCCTTGTCATTAGGGAAGTTAGTATGTTATCGTTATTTTTGTTACTCCAATGGATGGTAGCCTTGTCATTATGGAAGGTAGTCTGTTGTCAAGATTTTTGTTACCATAATTGATTGCAGCCTTGTCATTATGGAAGTTAGTCTATTATCAATATCTTTGTTACTCCAATGGATGGTAGCCTTATCATTATTGAAGGTAGTCTATTGTCGAGATTTTTGTTACTCCAATGGATGGTAGCCTTGTCATTATGGAAGCTAGTCTGTTGTCCAAATATTTTATACTCCAATGGATGGTAGCCTTTAATTATGGAAGGTAGTCTCTTGTTGATATTTTTTTTATTACAATGGATGGTAGCCTTGTCATTATGGAAGGTAGTTTGTTGTCGATATCTTTCTTAATCCAATGGATGGTAGCCTTGTCATTATGGAAGGTAGTCTTTTGTCGACATTTTTGTTACTACAATGAAGGGTAGCCTCGTCATTATGGAAGGTAGTCTCTTGTTGATATTTTTGTTACTCCAATGGATGGTATCCTTGTCATTAGGGAAGTTAGTATGTTATCGTTATTTTTGTTACTCCAATGGATGGTAGCCTTGTCATTATGGAAGCTATTATGTTGTCGATATCATTGTTACACAAATGGATGGTAGCCTTGTCATTATGGAAGATAGTCTGTTGTCGAGATTTTTGTTACTCCAATGGATGGTAGCCCTGTCATTATGGAAGGTACTATGTTTTTGATATCTTTGTTACTCCAATGGATGGTAACCTTGTCATTATGGAAGGTAGTTTGTTGTAGAGATTTTTGTTACTCCAATGGATGGTAGCCTTGTCATTATGGAAGGTAGTCTCTTGTTGATATTTTTGTTACTCCAATGGATGGTAGCCTTGTCATTATGGAATCTTGTCTATTGTCAAGATTTTTGTTACTATAATGGATGGTAGCCTTGTGATTATGGAAGGTAGTCTGTTGTCGATAACTTTGTTACTCCAATGGATGGTAGCTTAGTAATTATGGAAGGTAGTCTGTTGTCGAGATTTTTGTTACACCAATGGATGGTAGCCTTGTCATTATGGAAGGTAGTCTCTTGTTGATGTTTTTGTTACTCCAATGGATGGTATCCTTGTCTTTATGGAAGGTAGTCTGTTGTCCTGATTTTTATTACTCTAATGGATGGTAGTCTTGTCATTATGGAAGGTAGTCTGTCCCTTTGATTTCTGTTACTCCAATGGATGGTAGACTTGTCAATATGGAAGGTACTCTTTTGTCGAGATTTTTGTTACTCCAATGGATGGTAGACTTGTCATTATGGAAGGTAGTCTCTTGTCGATATCTTTGTTACTCCAATGGATGGTAGCCTTGTCATTATGGAAGGTAGTCTGTTGTCGAGATTTTTGTTACCACAATTGATTGTAGCCTTGTCATTATGGAAGTTAGTCTATTATCGATATCTTTGTTACTCCAATGGATGGTAGCCTTATCATTATTGAAGGTAGTCTATTGTCGAGATTTTTGTTACTCCAATTGATGGTAGCCTTGTCATTATGGAAGGTAGTCTGTTTCCAAATATTTTATACTCCAATGGATGGTAGCCATCTCATTATGGAAGGTAGTCTCTTGTTTATATTTTTGTTACTCCAATGGATGGTAGCCTTATCATTATGGAAGGTAGTCTGTTGTCGATATCTTTGTTACTGCAATGGATGGTAGCCTTGTCATTATGGAAGGTAGTCTTTTGTCGAGATTTTTGTTACACCAATGGATGGTAGCCTTGTCATTATGGAAGGTAGTCTGTTGTTGATATTTTTGTTACTCCAATGGATGGTATCCTTGTCATTATGGAAGGTAGTCTGTTGTCCTGATTTTTGTTACTCTAATGGATGGTAGTCTTGTCATTATGGAATCTTGTCTATTGTCAAGATTTTTGTTACTATAATGGATGGTAGCCTTTTGATTATGGAAGGTAGTTTGTTGTCGATAACTTTGTTACTCCAATGGATGGTAGCTTAGTAATTATGGAAGGTAGTCTATTGTCGTGATTTTTGTTACACCAATGGATGGTAGCCTTGTCATTATGGAAGGTAGTCTCTTGTTGATGTTTTTGTTACTCCAATGGATGGTATCCTTGTCTTTATGGAAGGTAGTCTGTTGTCCTGATTTTTATTACTCTAATGGATGGTAGTCTTGTCATTATGGAAGGTAGTATGTCCCTTTGATTTCTGTTACACCAATGGATGGTAGACTTGTCAATATGGAAGGTACTCTTTTGTCGAGATTTTTGTTACTCCAATGGATGGTAGACTTGTCATTATGGAAGGTAGTCTCTTGTCGATATCTTTGTTACTCCAATGGATGGTAGCCTTGTCATTATGGAATCTTGTCTATTGTCAAGATTTTTGTTACTATAATGGATGGTAGCCTTGTGATTATGGAAGGTAGTCTGTTGTCGATAACTTTGTTACTCCAATGGTTGGTAGCTTAGTAATTATGGAAGGTAGTCTGTTGTCGAGATTTTTGTTACACCAATGGATGGTAGCCTTGTCATTATGGAAGGTAGTCTCTTGTTGATATTTTTGTTACTCCAATGGATGGTAGCCTTGTCATTATGGAATCTTGTCTATTGTCAAGATTTTTGTTACTATAATGGATGGTAGCCTTGTGATTATGGAAGGTAGTCTGTTGTCGATAACTTTGTTACTCCAATGGATGGTAGCTTAGTAATTATGGAAGGTAGTCTGTTGTCGAGATTTTTGTTACACCAATGGATGGTAGCCTTTTCATTATGGAAGGTAGTCTCTTGTTGATGTTTTTGTTACTCCAATGGATGGTATCCTTGTCTTTATGGAAGGTAGTCTGTTGTCCTGATTTTTATTACTCTAATGGATGGTAGTCTTGTCATTATGGAAGGTAGTCTGTCCCTTTGATTTCTGTTACTCCAATGGATGGTAGACTTGTCAATATGGAAGGTACTCTTTTGTCGAGATTTTTGTTACTCCAATGGATGGTAGACTTGTCATTATGGAAGGTAGTCTCTTGTCAATATCTTTGTTACTCCAATGGATGGTAGCCTTGTCATTATGGAAGGTAGTCTGTTGTCGAGATTTTTGTTACCACAATTGATTGTAGCCTTGTCATTATGGAAGTTAGTCTATTATCGATATCTTTGTTACTCCAATGGATGGTAGCCTTATCATTATTGAAGGTAGTCTATTGTCGAGATTTTTGTTACTCCAATTGATGGTAGCCTTGTCATTATGGAAGGTAGTCTGTTTCCAAATATTTTATACTCCAATGGATGGTAGCCATCTCATTATGGAAGGTAGTCTCTTGTTTATATTTTTGTTACTCCAATGGATGGTAGCCTTATCATTATGGAAGGTAGTCTGTTGTCGATATCTTTGTTACTGCAATGGATGGTAGCCTTGTCATTATGGAAGGTAGTCTTTTGTCGAGATTTTTGTTACACCAATGGATGGTAGCCTTGTCATTATGGAAGGTAGTCTGTTGTTGATATTTTTGTTACTCCAATGGATGGTATCCTTGTCATTATGGAAGGTAGTCTGTTGTCCTGATTTTTGTTACTCTAATGGATGGTAGTCTTGTCATTATGGAAGGTAGTCTGTCCTTGTGATTTCTGTTACTCCAATGGATGGTAGACTTGTCAATATGGAAGGTACTCTTTTGTAGAGAGTTTCGTTACTCCAATGGATGGTAGACTTTTCATTATGGAATGTAGTCTCTTGTCGATATCTTTGTTACTCCAATGGATGGTAGCCTTGTCATTATGGAAGGTAGCTTTTGTCGAGATTTTTTTTATTCCAATGTTTGGTACCCTTGTCATTATCGAACGTAGTCAATTTTCGAGATTTTTGTTATTCTAGTGGATGGTAGCCTTGTCATTATGAAAGGTAGTTTATTGTCGATATTTTTGTTACTCAAATGGATTGTATCCTTGTCATTATGGAAGGTAGTCTGTTGTCGATATTTTGGTTACTCCAATGGATGGTAGCCTTGTCAATATGGAAGGTAGTCTGTTGTCGAGATTTTTGTTACCACAATTGATTGTAGCCTTGTCATTATGGAAGTTAGTCTATTATCGATATCTTTGTTACTCCAATGGATGGTAGCCTTATCATTATTGAAGGTAGTCTATTGTCGAGATTTTTGTTACTCCAATGGATGGTAGCCTTGTCATTATGGAAGGTAGTCTGTTGTCAAGATTTTTGTTACCATAATTGATTGCAGCCTTGTCATTATGGAAGTTAGTCTATTATCAATATCTTTGTTACTCCAATGGATGGTAGCCTTATCATTATTGAAGGTAGTCTATTGTCGAGATTTTTGTTACTCCAATGGATGGTAGCCTTGTCATTATGGAAGCTAGTCTGTTGTCCAAATATTTTATACTCCAATGGATGGTAGCCTTTAATTATGGAAGGTAGTCTCTTGTTGATATTTTTTTTATTACAATGGATGGTAGCCTTGTCATTATGGAAGGTAGTTTGTTGTCGATATCTTTCTTACTCCAATGGATGGTAGCCTTGTCATTATGGAAGGTAGTCTTTTGTCGACATTTTTGTTACTACAATGAAGGGTAGCCTCGTCATTATGGAAGGTAGTCTCTTGTTGATATTTTTGTTACTCCAATGGATGGTATCCTTGTCATTAGGGAAGTTAGTATGTTATCGTTATTTTTGTTACTCCAATGGATGGTAGCCTTGTCATTATGGAAGGTAGTCTGTTGTCAAGATTTTTGTTACCATAATTGATTGCAGCCTTGTCATTATGGAAGTTAGTCTATTATCAATATCTTTGTTACTCCAATGGATGGTAGCCTTATCATTATTGAAGGTAGTCTATTGTCGAGATTTTTGTTACTCCAATGGATGGTAGCCTTGTCATTATGGAAGCTAGTCTGTTGTCCAAATATTTTATACTCCAATGGATGGTAGCCTTTAATTATGGAAGGTAGTCTCTTGTTGATATTTTTTTTATTACAATGGATGGTAGCCTTGTCATTATGGAAGGTAGTTTGTTGTCGATATCTTTCTTACTCCAATGGATGGTAGCCTTGTCATTATGGAAGGTAGTCTTTTGTCGACATTTTTGTTACTACAATGAAGGGTAGCCTCGTCATTATGGAAGGTAGTCTCTTGTTGATATTTTTGTTACTCCAATGGATGGTATCCTTGTCATTAGGGAAGTTAGTATGTTATCGTTATTTTTGTTACTCCAATGGATGGTAGCCTTGTCATTATGGAAGCTATTATGTTGTCGATATCATTGTTACACAAATGGATGGTAGCCTTGTCATTATGGAAGATAGTCTGTTGTCGAGATTTTTGTTACTCCAATGGATGGTAGCCCTGTCATTATGGAAGGTACTATGTTTTTGATATCTTTGTTACTCCAATGGATGGTAACCTTGTCATTATGGAAGGTAGTTTGTTGTAGAGATTTTTGTTACTCCAATGGATGGTAGCCTTGTCATTATGGAAGGTAGTCTCTTGTTGATATTTTTGTTACTCCAATGGATGGTAGCCTTGTCATTATGGAATCTTGTCTATTGTCAAGATTTTTGTTACTATAATGGATGGTAGCCTTGTGATTATGGAAGGTAGTCTGTTGTCGATAACTTTGTTACTCCAATGGATGGTAGCTTAGTAATTATGGAAGGTAGTCTGTTGTCGAGATTTTTGTTACACCAATGGATGGTAGCCTTGTCATTATGGAAGGTAGTCTCTTGTTGATGTTTTTGTTACTCCAATGGATGGTATCCTTGTCTTTATGGAAGGTAGTCTGTTGTCCTGATTTTTATTACTCTAATGGATGGTAGTCTTGTCATTATGGAAGGTAGTCTGTCCCTTTGATTTCTGTTACTCCAATGGATGGTAGACTTGTCAATATGGAAGGTACTCTTTTGTCGAGATTTTTGTTACTCCAATGGATGGTAGACTTGTCATTATGGAAGGTAGTCTCTTGTCGATATCTTTGTTACTCCAATGGATGGTAGCCTTGTCATTATGGAAGGTAGTCTGTTGTCGAGATTTTTGTTACCACAATTGATTGTAGCCTTGTCATTATGGAAGTTAGTCTATTATCGATATCTTTGTTACTCCAATGGATGGTAGCCTTATCATTATTGAAGGTAGTCTATTGTCGAGATTTTTGTTACTCCAATTGATGGTAGCCTTGTCATTATGGAAGGTAGTCTGTTTCCAAATATTTTATACTCCAATGGATGGTAGCCATCTCATTATGGAAGGTAGTCTCTTGTTTATATTTTTGTTACTCCAATGGATGGTAGCCTTATCATTATGGAAGGTAGTCTGTTGTCGATATCTTTGTTACTGCAATGGATGGTAGCCTTGTCATTATGGAAGGTAGTCTTTTGTCGAGATTTTTGTTACACCAATGGATGGTAGCCTTGTCATTATGGAAGGTAGTCTGTTGTTGATATTTTTGTTACTCCAATGGATGGTATCCTTGTCATTATGGAAGGTAGTCTGTTGTCCTGATTTTTGGTACTCTAATGGATGGTAGTCTTGTCATTATGGAAGGTAGTCTGTCCTTGTGATTTCTGTTACTCCAATGGATGGTAGACTTGTCAATATGGAAGGTACTCTTTTGTAGAGAGTTTTGTTACTCCAATGGATGGTAGACTTTTCATTATGGAATGTAGTCTCTTGTCGATATCTTTGTTACTCCAATGGATGGTAGCCTTGTCATTATGGAAGGTAGCTTTTGTCGAGATTTTTTTTATTCCAATGTTTGGTACCCTTGTCATTATCGAACGTAGTCAATTTTCGAGATTTTTGTTATTCTAGTGGATGGTAGCCTTGTCATTATGAAAGGTAGTTTATTGTCGATATTTTTGTTACTCAAATGGATTGTATCCTTGTCATTATGGAAGGTAGTCTGTTGTCGATATTTTGGTTACTCCAATGGATGGTAGCCTTGTCAATATGGAAGGTAGTCTGTTGTCGAGATTTTTGTTACCACAATTGATTGTAGCCTTGTCATTATGGAAGTTAGTCTATTATCGATATCTTTGTTACTCCAATGGATGGTAGCCTTATCATTATTGAAGGTAGTCTATTGTCGAGATTTTTGTTACTCCAATGGATGGTAGCCTTGTCATTATGGAAGGTAGTCTGTTGTCAAGATTTTTGTTACCATAATTGATTGCAGCCTTGTCATTATGGAAGTTAGTCTATTATCAATATCTTTGTTACTCCAATGGATGGTAGCCTTATCATTATTGAAGGTAGTCTATTGTCGAGATTTTTGTTACTCCAATGGATGGTAGCCTTGTCATTATGGAAGCTAGTCTGTTGTCCAAATATTTTATACTCCAATGGATGGTAGCCTTTAATTATGGAAGGTAGTCTCTTGTTGATATTTTTTTTATTACAATGGATGGTAGCCTTGTCATTATGGAAGGTAGTTTGTTGTCGATATCTTTCTTACTCCAATGGATGGTAGCCTTGTCATTATGGAAGGTAGTCTTTTGTCGACATTTTTGTTACTACAATGAAGGGTAGCCTCGTCATTATGGAAGGTAGTCACTTGTTGATATTTTTGTTACTCCAATGGATGGTATCCTTGTCATTAGGGAAGTTAGTATGTTATCGTTATTTTTGTTACTCCAATGGATGGTAGACTTGTCATTATGGAAGGTAGTCTGTTGTCAAGATTTTTGTTACCATAATTGATTGCAGCCTTGTCATTATGGAAGTTAGTCTATTATCAATATCTTTGTTACTCCAATGGATGGTAGCCTTATCATTATTTAAGGTAGTCTATTGTCGAGATTTTTGTTACTCCAATGGATGGTAGCCTTGTCATTATGGAAGCTAGTCTGTTGTCCAAATATTTTATACTCCAATGGATGGTAGCCTTTAATTATGGAAGGTAGTCTCTTGTTGATATTTTTTTTATTACAATGGATGGTAGCCTTGTCATTATGGAAGGTAGTTTGTTGTCGATATCTTTCTTACTCCAATGGATGGTAGCCTTGTCATTATGGAAGGTAGTCTTTTGTCGACATTTTTGTTACTACAATGAAGGGTAGCCTCGTCATTATGGAAGGTAGTCTCTTGTTGATATTTTTGTTACTCCAATGGATGGTATCCTTGTCATTAGGGAAGTTAGTATGTTATCGTTATTTTTGTTACTCCAATGGATGGTAGCCTTGTCATTATGGAAGCTATTATGTTGTCGATATCATTGTTACACAAATGGATGGTAGCCTTGTCATTATGGAAGATAGTCTGTTGTCGAGATTTTTGTTACTCCAATGGATGGTAGCCCTGTCATTATGGAAGGTACTATGTTTTTGATATCTTTGTTACTCCAATGGATGGTAACCTTGTCATTATGGAAGGTAGTTTGTTGTAGAGATTTTTGTTACTCCAATGGATGGTAGCCTTGTCATTATGGATGGTAGTCTCTTGTTGATATTTTTGTTACTCCAATGGATGGTAGCCTTGTCATTATGGAATCTTGTTTATTGTCAAGATTTTTGTTACTATAATGGATGGTAGCCTTGTGATTATGGAAGGTAGTCTGTTGTCGATAACTTTGTTACTCCAATGGATGTTAGCTTAGTAATTATGGAAGGTAGTCTGTTGTCGAGATTTTTGTTACACCAATGGATGGTAGCCTTGTCATTATGGAAGGTAGTCTCTTGTTGATGTTTTTGTTACTCCAATGGATGGTATCCTTGTCTTTATGGAAGGTAGTCTGTTGTCCTGATTTTTATTACTCTAATGGATTGTAGTCTTGTCATTATGGAAGGTAGTCTGTCCCTTTGATTTCTGTTACTCCAATGGATGGTAGACTTGTCAATATGGAAGGTACTCTTTTGTCGAGATTTTTGTTACTCCAATGGATGGTAGACTTGTCATTATGGAAGGTAGTCTCTTGTCGATATCTTTGTTACTCCAATGGATGGTAGCCTTGTCATTATGGAAGGTAGTCTGTTGTCGAGATTTTTGTTACCACAATTGATTGTAGCCTTGTCATTATGGAAGTTAGTCTATTATCAATATCTTTGTTACTCCAATGGATGGTAGCCTTATCATTATTGAAGGTAGTCTATTGTCGAGATTTTTGTTACTCCAATTGATGGTAGCCTTGTCATTATGGAAGGTAGTCTGTTTCCAAATATTTTATACTCCAATGGATGGTAGCCATCTCATTATGGAAGGTAGTCTCTTGTTTATATTTTTGTTACTCCAATGGATGGTAGCCTTATCATTATGGAAGGTAGTCTGTTGTCCATATCTTTGTTACTCCAATGGATGGTAGCCTTGGCATTAAGGAAGGTAGTCTTTTGTCGACATTTGTGTTACTACAATGAATGGTAGCCTTGTCATTATGGAAGGTAGTCTCTTGTTGATATTTTTGTTACTCCAATGGATGGTAGCCTTGTCATTATGGAAGCTTGTCTATTGTCGAGATTTTTGTTACTCTAATGGATGGTAGCCTTGTCATTATGGAGGGTAGTCTGTTGTCGATAACTTTGTTACTCCAATGGATGGTAGCTTAGTAATTATGGAAGGTAGTCAGTTGTCGTGATTTTTGTTACTCCAATGGATGGTAACTTTGTCATTATGGAAGGTAGTCTATTGTTGATATTTTTGTTACTCCAATGGATGGTAGCCTTGTAATTATGGAAGTTAGTCTTTTGTCACGATTTTTGTTACTCTAATGGATGGTAGCCTTGTTATTATGGAAGGTAGTCTATAGTCGTGATTTTTGTTACTCCAATGGAAGGTAGCCTTGGCATTATGGAAGGTAGTATGTTGTGGATATCTTTGTTACTCCAATGGATGGTAGCCTTGTCATTATGGAAAGTAGTCTTTTGTCGAGATTTTTGTTACAATAATGGATGGTAGCCTTGTCATTATGGAAGGTAGTCTCTTGTTGATATTTTTGTTACTCCAATGGATGGTATCCTTGTCATTATGGAAGGTAGTCTGTTGTCCTGATTTTTGTTACTCTAATGGATGGTAGTCTTGTTATTATGGAAGGTAGTTTGTCCTTGTGATTTCTGTTACTCCAATGGATGGTAGACTTGTCAATATGGAAGGTAGTCTTTTGTCGAGATTTTTGTTACTCCAATGGATGGTAGACTTGTCATTATGGAAGGTAGTCTCTTGGTGATATTTTTGTTACTCCAATGGATGGTATCCTTGTCATCATGGAAGGTTGTCTGTTGATCCGATTTTTGTTACTCTAATGGATGGCAGTCTTGTCATTATGGAAGGTAGTCTGTCGTTGTGATTTCTGTTACTCCAATGGATGGTAGCCTTGTCATTATGGAAGTTAGTCTGTTGTTCATATTTTTGTTTCTCCAATGGATGGTAGACTTGTTATTATAGAAGGTAGTCTATTGTCGATTTTTTTTTACTCCAATGGAAGGTACCCTTGTCATTATGAAATATAGTCTATTGTCGATATTTTTATTACTCCAATGGATGGTAACCTTGTCATTATGGAAGGTAGTCTGTTGTTGAGATTTTTGTTACTCCATTGGATGGTAGCCTTGTCATTATGGAAGGTAGTCTATTGTCGAGATATTTGTTATTCCAATGGATGGTAGCGTTATCATTATGGAAGGTAGTCTGTTGTCGAGATTTTCGTTACTCCAATGGATGGTAGCCTTGTCATTATGGAAGGTAGTATGTTGTCAATATCTTTGTTACTCCAATGGATGGTAGCCTTGTAATTTTGGAAGGTAGTCTGTTGTCGAGATTTTTGTTATTCCAATGGATGGTAGCCTTGTCATTTTGGAAGGTAGTCTGTTGTCGTGATTTTTGTTATTCCAATGCATAGTAGCCTTGTCATTATGGAAGGTAGTATGTTATCGATATCTTTGTTACTCCAATGGATGGTAGCCTTCTCATTATGGAAGGTAGTTTTTTGTCGAGATTTTTGTTACTCCAATGGATGGTAGCCTTGGCATTATGAATGGTAGTCTCTTGTTAACATTTTTGTTATTCCAATGGATGGTAGCGTTGTCATTATGGTAGGTAGTCTGTTGTCCCAATTTTTGTTACTCTAATGGATGGTAGCCTTGTCATTATGGAAGGTAGTCTCTTGTTTATATTTTTCTTACTCCAATGGATGGTAGGCTTGTCATTATGGAAGGTAGTCTGTTGTCGATATCTTTGTTACTCCAATGGATGGTAGCCTTGTCAATATGGAAGGTAGTTTGTTGTCGAGATTTTTGTTACTACAATGGATGGTAGCCTTGTCATTATGGAAGGTAGTCTGTTGTCGAGATTTTTGTTAATACAATTGATTGTAGCCTTGTCATTATGGAAGGTAGTCTGTTGTCCAAATATTTTATACTCCAATGGATGGTAGCCTTGTCATTATGGAAGGTAGTCTTTTGTTGATATTTTTGTTACTCCAATGGATGGTAGCCTTGTCATTATGGAAGGTAGTCTGTTTTCGATATCTTTGTTACTGAAATGGATTGTAGCCTTGTCATTATGGAAGGTAGTCTCTTGTTGATATTTTTGATACTCCAATGGATAGTATCCTTTTAATTAGGGAAGTTAGTATGTTATCGTTATTTTTGTTACTCCAATAGATGGTAGCCTAGTCATTATGGAAGCTACTATGTTGTCGATATCATTGTTACTCAAATGGATGGTAGCCTTGTCATTATGGAAGGTAGTCTGTTGTCGAGATTTTTGTTACTCCAATGGATGGTAGCCTTGTCATTATGGAAGGTAGTCTGTTGTTGATATCTTTGTTACTCCAATGGATGGTAGCCTTGTCAATATGGAAGGTAGTCTGTTGTCGAGATTTTTGTTACTCCAATGGATGGTAGCCTTGTCATTTTGGAAGGTAGTCTGTTGTCGAGATTTTTGCTACTACAATGAATGGTAGCCTTTTCATTATGGTAGGTAGTCTCTTGTTGATATTTTTGTTACTCCAATGGATGGTAGCCTTGTCATTATGGAAGGTAGTCTTTTGTCGAGATTTTTGTTACTACAATGAATGGTAGCCTTTTCATTATGGAAGGTAGTCTCTTGTTGATATTTTTGATACTCTAGTGGATAGTATCCTTGTCATTAGGGAAGTTAGTATGTTATCATTATTTTTGTTACTCCAATGGATGGTAGCCTTTTCATTATGGAAGCTACAATGTTGTCGATATCTTTGTTACTCAAATGGATGGTAGCCTTGTCATTATGGAAGGTAGTCTGTTGTCAATAACTTTGTTACTCCAATGGATGGTAGCTTAGTAATTATGGAAGGTAGTCTGTTGTCGTGATTTTTGTTACTCCAATGGATGGTAGCCTTGTCATTATGGAAGGTAGTATGTTGTTAAAAAAATTTATACTCCAATGGATGGTAACCTTGTCATTATGGAAGGTACTCTATTGTTGATATTTTTGTTACTCCAATGGATGGTAGCCTTGTAATTATGGAAGGAAGTCTGTTGTCCAGATTTTTGTTACTCTAATGGATGGTAGCCTTGTCATTATGGAAGGTAGTCTGTTGTTGAGATTTTTGTTACTCTATTGTATGGTAGCCTTGTGATTTTGGAAGGTAGTCTGTTGTCGAGAATTTTGTTATTCCAATGGATAGTAGCCTTGTAATTATGGAAGGTAGTCTATAGTCGTGATTTTTGTTACTCCAATGGAAGGTAGCCTTGGCATTATGGAAGGTAGTATGTTGTCGATATCTTTGTTACTCAAATGGATGGTAGCCTTGTTATTATGGAAGGTATTCTTTTGTCGAGATTTTTGTTACACCAATGGATGGTAGCCTTGTCATTATGGAAGGTAGTCTTTTGTCGAGATTTTTGTTACTCCAATGGATGGTAGGCTTGTCATTATTGAAGGTAGTTTATTTTCGATATTTTTGTTACTCCAATGGATGGTATCCTTGTCATTATGGAAGGTAGTTTGTTGTCCTGATTTTTGTTACTCTAATGGATGGTAGTCTTGTCATTATGGAAGGTAGTTTGTCCTTGTGATTTCTGTTACTCCAATGGATGGTAGACTTGTCAATATGGAAGGTACTCTTTTGTCGAGATTTTTGTTACTCCAATGGATGGTAGACTTGTCATTATGGAATGTAGTCTGTTGTCGATATCTTTGTTACTCCAATGGATGGTAGCCTTGTCATTATGGAAGGTAGCTTTTGTCGAGATTTTTTTTATTCCAATGTATGGTACCCTTGTCATTATCGAACGTAGTCAATTTTCGAGATTTTTGTTATTCTAGTTTATGGTAGCCTTGTCATTATGAAAGGTAGTTTATTGTCGATATTTTTGTTACTCAAATGGATTGTATCCTTGTCATTATGGAAGGTAGTTTGTTGTCGATATTTTGGTTACTCCAATGGATGGTAGCCTTGTCAATATGGAAGGTAGTCTGTTGTCGAGATTTTTGTTACCACAATTGATTGTAGCCTTGTCATTATGGAAGTTAGTCTATTATCGATATCATTGTTACTCCAATGGATGGTAGCCTTATCATTATTGAAGGTAGTCTATTGTCGAGATTTTTGTTACTCCAATGGATGGTAGCCTTGTCATTATGGAAGGTAGTTTGTTGTCCAAATATTTTATACTCCAATGGATGGTAGCCTTTCATTATGGAAGGTAGTCTCTTGTTGATATTTTTTTTTCTACAATGGATGGTATCCTTGTCATTATGGAAGGTAGTCTGTTGTCGATATCTTTCTTACTCCAATGGATGGTAGCCTTGTCATTATGGAAGGTAGTCTTTTGTCGACATTTTTGTTACTACAATGAATGGTAGCCTTGTCATTATGGAAGGTAGTCTCTTGTTGATATTTTTGTTACTCCAATGGATGGTATCCTTGTCATTAGGGAAGTTAGTATGTTATCGTTATTTTTGTTACTCTAATGGATGGTAGCCTTGTCATTATGGAAGCTATTATGTTGTCGATATCATTGTTACTCAAATGGATGGTAGCCTTGTCATTATGGAAGATAGTCTGTTGTCGAGATTTTTATTACTCCAATGGATGGGATCCTTGTCATTATGGAATGTACTATGTTGTTGATATCTTTGTTACTCCAATGGATGGTAACCTTGTCATTATGGAAGGTAGTCTGTTGTAGAGATTTTTGTTACTCCAATGGATGGTAGCCTTGTCATTATGGAAGGTAGTCTCTTGTTGATATTTTTGTTACTCCAATGGATGGTAGCCTTGTCATTATGGAATCTTGTCTATTGTCAAGATTTTTGTTACTATAATGGATGGTAGCCTTGTCATTATGGAAGGTAGTCTGTTGTCGATAACTTTGTTACTCCAATGGATGGTAGCTTAGTAATTATGGAAGGTAGTCTGTTGTCGTGATTTTTGTTACTCCAATGGATGGTAGCCTTGTCATTATGGAAGGTAGTATATTGTTAAAAAAATTTATACTCCAATTGATGGTAACCTTGTCATTACGGAAGGTAGTATATTGTTGATATTTTTGTTACTCCAATGGATGGTAGCCTTGTCATTATGGAAGGTAGTATGTTGTCGAGAATTTTGTTATTCCAATGTATGGTAGCCTTGTCATTATGGAAGGTAGTCTATAGTCGTGATTTGTGTTACTCCAATGGAAGGTAGCCTTGGCATTATGGAAGGTAGTATGTTGTCGATATCTTTGTTACTCCAATGGATGGTAGCCTTGTCATTATAGAAGGTAGTCTTTTGGCGAGATTTTTGTTACACCAATGGATGGTAGCCTTGTCATTATGGAAGGTAGTCTCTTGTTCATGTTTTTGTTACTCCAATGGATGGTATCCTTGTCTTTATGGAAGGTAGTTTGTCCCTGTGATTTCAGTTACTCCATAGGATGGTAGAATTATCAATATGGAAGGTAGTCTTTTGTCCAGATTTTTGTTACTCCAATGGATGGTAGACTTGTCATTATGGAAGGTAGTCTCTTGTCGATATCTTTGTTACTCCAATGGATGGTAGCCTTGTCATTATGGAAGGTAGTCTTTTGTCGAGATTTTGTTTACTCCAATGTATGGTACCCTTGTCATTATGGAACGTAGTCAATTTTTGAGATTTTTGTTATTCCAGTGGATGGTAGCCTTGTCATTATGAAAGGTAGTTTATTGTCGATATTTTTGTTACTCAAATGGATTGTATCCTTGTTATTATGGAAGGTAGTCTGTTGTCGATAATTTTGTTACTCTAATGGATGGTAGCCTTGTCAATATGGAAGGTAGTTTGTTGTCGATATTTTTGTTACTCCAATGAATGGTAGCCTTATCATTATTGAAGGTAGTCTATTGTCGAGATTTTTGTTACTCCAATTGATGGTAGCCTTGTCATTATGGAAGCTAGTCTGTTTCCAAATATTTTATACTCCGATGGATGGTAGCCTTCTCATTATGGAAGGTAGTCTCTTGTTGATATTTTTGTTACTCCAATGGATGGTAGCCTTGTCATTATGGAAGGTAGTCTGTTGTCGATATCTTTGTTACTCCAATGGATGGTAGCCTTGGCATTAAGTAATGTAGTCTTTTGTCGACATTTGTGTTACTACAATGAATGGTAGCCTTTTCATTATGGAAGGTAGTCTCTTGTTGATATTTTTGTTACTCCAATGGATGGTAACCTTGTCATTAGTGAAGTTAGTATGTTATCATTATTTTTGTTACTCTAATGGATGGTAGCCTTGTCATTATGGAATCTACTATGTTATCGATATCATTGTTACTCAAATGGATGGTAGCCTTGTCATTATGGAAGATAGTCTGTTGTCGAGATTTTTGTTACTCCAATGGATGGTAGCCTTGTCATTATGGAAGGTACTATGTTGTTGATATCTTTGTTACTCCAATGGATGGTAACCTTGTCATTATGGAAGGTAGTCTGTTGTCGAGATTTTTGTTACTCCAATGGATTGTAGCCTTGTCATTATGGAAGGTAGTCTCTTGTTGATATTTTTGTTACTCAAATGGATGGTAGCCTTGTCATTATGGAAGCTTGTCTATTTTCGAGATTTTTGTTACTCTAATGGATGGTAGCCTTGTCATTATGGAGGGTAGTCTGTTGTCAATACATTTGTTACTCCAATGGATGGTAGCTTAGTAATTATGGAAGGTAGTCAGTTGTCGTGATTTTTGTTACTCCAATGGATGGGAGCCTTGTCTTTATGGAAGGTAGTCTGTTGTTAAAAAAATTTATACTCCAATGGATGGTAACCTTGTCATTATGGAAGGTAGTCTATTATTGATATTTTTGTTACTCCAATGGATGGTAGCCTTGTAATTATGGAAGGTAGTCTTTTGTCCATATTTTTGTTACTCTAATGGATGGTAGCCTTATCATTATGGAAGGTAGTCCGTTGTCGAGATTTTTGTTACTCTACTGTATGGTAGCCTTGTCATTATGCAAGGTAATATGTTGTCGAGAATTTTGTTACTCCAATGGAAGGTAGCCTTGGCATTATGGAAGGTAGTATGTTGTCGATATCTTTTTTACTCCAATGGATGGTAGCCTTGTCATTATGGAAGGTAGTCTTTTGTCGATATTTTTGTTACACCAATTGATGGTAGCCTTGTCATTATGGAAGGTAGTCTCTTGTTGATATTTTTGTTACTCCAATGGATGGTATCCTTGTCATTATGGAAGGTAGTCTGTTGTCCTGATTTTTGTTACTCTAATGGATGGTAGTCTTGTTATTATGGAAGGTAGTTTGTCCTTGTGATTTCTGTTACTCTAATGGATGGTAGACTTGTCAATATGGAAGGTAGTCTTTTGTCGAGATTTTTGTTACTCCAATGGATGGTATACTTGTCATTATGGAAGGTAGTCTCTTGTTGATATTTTTGTTACTCCAATGGATTGTATCCTTGTCATTATGGAAGGTAGTCTGTTGTCCCGATTTTTGTTACTCTAATGGATGGTAGTCTTGTCATTATGGAAGGTAGTATGTCATTGTGATTTCTGTTACTCCAATGGATGGTAGCCTTGTCATTATGGAAGTTAGTCTGTTGTTCATATTTTTGTTACTCCAATGGATGGTAGACTTGTCATTATAGAAGGTAGTCTATTGTCGATTTTTTTTTACTCCAATGGATGGTACCCTTGTCATTCTGAAATATAGTCTATTGTCGATATTTTTATTACTCCAATGGATGGTAACCTTGTCATTATGGAAGGTAGTCTGTTGTTGAGATTTTTGTTAATCCATTGGATGGTAGCCTTGTCATTATGGAAGGTAGTCTATTGTCGAGATATTTGTTATTCCAATGGATGGTAGCGTTATCATTATGGAAGGTAGTCTGTTGTCGATATTTTCGTTACTCCAATGGATGGTAGCCTTGTCATTATGGAAGGTAGTATGTTGTCAATATCTTTGTTACTCCAATGGATGATAGCCTTGTCATTATTGAAGGTAGTCTGTTGTCGAGATTTTTGTTATTCCAATGGATGGTAGCCTTGTCATTTTGGAAGGTAGTCTGTTGTCGTGATTTTTGTTACTCCAATGCATAGTAGCCTTGTCATTATGGAAGGTAGTATGTTATCGATATCTTTGTTACTCCAATGGATGGTAGCCTTCTCATTATGGAAGGTAGTTTGTTGTCCAGATTTTTGTTACTCCAATGGATGGTAGCCTTGTCATTATGAATGGTAGTCTCTTGTTAACATTTCTGTTATTCCAATGGATGGTAGCGTTGTAATTATGGTAGGTAGTCTGTTGTCCCAATTTTTGTTACTCTAATGGATGGTAGCCTTGTCATTATGGAAGGTAGTCTCTTGTTTATATTTTTCTTACTCCAATGGATGGTAGCCTTGTCATTATGGAAGGTAGTCTGTTGTCGATATCTTTGTTACTCCAATGGATGGTAGCCTTGTCAATATGGATGGTAGTTTGTTGTCGAGATTTTTGTTACTACAATGGATGGTAGCCTTGTCATTATGGAAGGTAGTCTGTTGTCGAGATTTTTGTTACCACAATTGATCGTAGCCATGTCATTATGGAAGGTAGTCTGTTGTCCAAATATTTTATACTCCAATGGATGGTAGCCTTGTCATTATGGAAGGTAGTCTTTTGTTGATATTTTTGTTACTCCAATGGATGGTAGCCTTGTCATTATGGAAGGTAGTCTGTTTTTGATATCTTTGTTACTGCAATGGATTGTAGCCTTGTCATTATGGAAGGTAGTCTCTTGTTGATATTTTTGATACTCCAATGGATAGTATCCTTTTCATTAGGGAAGTTAGTATGTTATCGTTATTTTTGTTACTCCAATAGATGGTAGCCTAGTCATTATGGAAGCTACTATGTTTTTGATATCATTGTTACTCAAATGCATGGTAGCCTTGTCATTATGGAAGGTAGTCTGTTGTCGAGATTTTTGTTACTCCAATGGATGGTAGCCTTGTCATTATGGAAGGTAGTCTGTTGTTGATATCTTTGTTACTCCAATGGATGGTAGCCTTGTCAATATGGAAGGTAGTCTATTGTCGAGATTATTTTTACTCCAATGGTTGGTAGCCTTGTCATTATGGAAGGTAGTCTGTTGTCGAGATTTTTGCTACTACAATGAATGGTAGCCTTTTCATTATGGAAGGTAGTCTCTTGTTGATATTTTTGTTACTCCAATGGATGGTAGCCTTGTCATTATGGAAGGTAGTCTTTTGTCGAGATTTTTGTTACTACAATGAATGGTAGCCTTTTCATTATGGAAGGTAGTCTCTTGTTGATATTTTTGATACTCTAGTGGATAATATCCTTGTCATTAGGGAAGTTAGTATGTTATCATTATTTTTGTTACTCCAATGGATTGTAGCCTTTTCATTATGGAAGCTATTATGTTGTCGATATCTTTGTTACTCAAATGGATGGTAGCCTTGTCATTATGGAAGGTAGTCTGTTGTCGAGATTTTTGTTACTCCAATGCATAATGGCCTTGTCATTATGGAAGGTACTATGTTGTTGATATCTTTGTTACTCCAATGGATGGTAACCTTGTCATTATGGAAGGTAGTCTGTTGTTGAGATTTTTGTTACTCCAATGGATGGTAGCCTTGTCATTATGGAAGGTAGTCTCTTGTTGATATTCTTGTTACTCCAATGGATGCTAACCTTGTCATTATGGAAGGTAGTCTGTTGTCCCGATTATTGTTACTCTAATGGATTATAGCCTTGACATTATGGAAGGTAGTCTATTGTTGATATTTTTGTTACATCTATGGATGGTAGCCTTGTAATTATGGAAGGTAGTATGTTGTCCAGATTTTTGTTACTCTAATGGATGGTAGCCTTGTCATTATGGAAGGTAGTCTGTTGTCAAGATTTTTGTTACTCTATTGTATGGTAGACTTGTCATTATGGAAGGTAGTCTGTTGTCGGGAATTTTGTTATTCCAATGGATGGTAGCCTTGTAATTATGGAAGGTAGTCTATAGTCGTGATTTTTGTTACTCCAATGGAAGGTAGCCTTGCCATTATGGAAGGTAGTATGTTGTCGATATCTTTGTTACTCCAACGGATGGTAGCCTTGTCAATATGGAAGGTAGTCTTTTGTCGAGAGTTTTGTTACACCAATGGATGGTAGCCTTTTAATTATGGTAGGTAGTCTCGTGTTGATATTTTTGTTTCTCTAATGGATGGTATCCTTGTCATTATGGAAGGTAGTCTATTGTCCCGATTTTTGTTACTCTAATGGATGGTAGTCTTGTCATTATGGAAGGTAGTCTGTCCTTGTGATTTCTTTTACTCCAATGGATGGTAGACTTGTCAATATGGAAGCTAGTCTTTTGTCGAGAATTTTGATACTCCAATGGATGGTAGCCTTGTCATTATGGAAGGTAGTCTCTTGTTGATATTTTTGTTACTCCAATGGATGGTATCCTTGTCATTATGGAAGGTAGTCTGTTGTCCCGATTTTTGTTACTCTAATGGACGGTAGTCTTTCAATTATGGAAGGTAGTCTGTCTTTGTGATTTCTGTTACTCCAATGGATGGTAGCCTTGTCTTTATGGAAGTTAGTCTGTTGTTCATATTTTTGTTTCTCCAATGGATGGTAGACTTGTCATTATGGAAGGTAGTCTGTTGTCAAGATTTTTTTTACTCCAATGGAATGTACTCTTGTCATTAAGGAAGATAGTCTATTGTCGATATTTTTGTTACTCCAATGGATGGTAAGCTTGTCATTATGGAAGGTAGCCAGTTGTTGAGATTTTTGTTACTCCATTGGATGGTAGCCTTGTCATTAAGGAAGGTAGTCTATTGTAGAGATATTTGTTATTCCAATGGATGGTAGCGTTATCATTATGGAAGGTAGTCTGTTGTCGAGATTTTCGTTACTCCAATGGATGGTAGCCTTGAAATTATGGAAAGTAGTATGTTGTCAATATCTTTTTTACTCCAATAGATTGGTAGCCTTGTCATTATGGAAGGTAGTCTGTTGTCGAGATTTTTGTTACTCCAATGGATGGTAGCCTTGGCATTATGGAAGGTAGTCTCTTATTGATATTTTTGTTACTCCAATGGATGGTAGCCTTGTCATTATGGAATGTAGTCTGTCCTTGTGATTTCTGTTACTCCAATGGATGGTAGACTTGTCAATATGGAAGGTAGTCTTTTTTCGAGATTTTTGTTACTACAATGGATGGTAGCCTTGTCATTATGGAAGTTAGTCTCTTGCTGATATTATTGTTACTCCAATGGATGGTATCCTTGTCATTACGGAAGGTAGTGTGTTGTCCCGATTTTTGTTACTCTAATGGATGGTAGTCTTGTCATTATGGAAGGTAGTCTATCGTTGTGATTTCTGTTACTCCAATGGATTGTAGCCTTGTCATTATGGAAGTTAGTCTGTTGTTCATATTTTTGTTACTCCAATGGATGGTAAACTTCTAATTATGAAAGGTAGTCTGTTGTCGAGATTTTTTTTACTCCAATGGATTGTACCCTTGTCATTATGGAAGATAGTCTATTGTCGATATTTTTGTTATTCCAATGGATGGTAGCCTTGTCATTATGGAAGGTAGTATGTTGTCATGATTTTTGTTACTCCAATGGATGGTAGCCTTGTCATTATGGAAAGTACTATTTTGTCGATATCTTTGTTACTCAAATGGATGGTAGCCTTGTCATTATGGAAGGTAGTCTGTTGTCGAGATTTTTGATACTCCAATGGATGGTAGCCTTGTCATTATGGAAGGTAGTCTCTTGTTGATATTTTTGTTACTCCAATGGATGGTAGCCTTGTCATTATGGAAGGTAGTCTGTCCTTGTGATTTATGTAACTCCAATGGATGGTAGACTTGTCAATATGGAAGGTAGTCTTTTTTCGAGATTTTTGTTACTCCAATGGATGGTAGCCTTGTCATTATGGAAGTTAGTCTCTTGCTGATATTATTGTTACTCCAATGGATGGTATCCTTGTCATTACGGAAGGTAGTGTGTTGTCCCGATTTTTGTTACTCTAATGGATGGTAGTCTTGTCATTATGGAAGGTAGTCTATCGTTGTGATTTCTGTTACTCCAATGGATTGTAGCCTTGTCATTATGGAAGTTAGTCTGTTGTTCATATTTTTGTTACTCCAATGGATGGTAAACTTCTCATTATGAAAGGTAGTCTGTTGTCGAGATTTTTTTTACTCCAATGGATTGTACCCTTGTCATTATGGAAGATAGTCTATTGTCGATATTTTTGTTATTCCAATGGATGGTAGCCTTGTCATTATGGAAGGTAGTATGTTGTCATGATTTTTGTTACTCCAATGGATGGTAGCCTTGTCATTATGGAAAGTACTATTTTGTCGATATCTTTGTTACTCAAATGGATGGTAGCCTTGTCATTATGGAAGGTAGTCTGTTGTCGAGATTTTTGATACTCCAATGGATGGTAGCCTTGTCATTATGGAAGGTAGTCTCTTGTTGATATTTTTGTTACTCCAATGGATGGTAGCCTTGTCATTATGGAAGGTAGTCTGTCCTTGTGATTTCTGTAACTCCAATGGATGGTAGACTTGTCAATATGGAAGGTAGTCTTTTTTCGAGATTTTTGTTACTCCAATGGATGGTAGCCTTGTCATTATGGAAGTTAGTCTCTTGCTGATATTATTGTTACTCCAATGGATGGTATCCTTGTCATTACGGAAGGTAGTGTGTTGTCCCGATTTTTGTTACTCTAATGGATGGTAGTCTTGTCATTATGGAAGGTAGTCTATCGTTGTGATTTCTGTTACTCCAATGGATTGTAGCCTTGTCATTATGGAAGTTAGTCTGTTGTTCATATTTTTGTTACTCCAATGGATGGTAAACTTCTCATTATGAAAGGTAGTCTGTTGTCGAGATTTTTTTTACTCCAATGGATTGTACCCTTGTCATTATGGAAGATAGTCTATTGTCGATATTTTTGTTATTCCAATGGATGGTAGCCTTGTCATTATGGAAGGTAGTATGTTGTCATGATTTTTGTTACTCCAATGGATGGTAGCCTTGTCATTATGGAAAGTACTATTTTGTCGATATCTTTGTTACTCAAATGGATGGTAGCCTTGTCATTATGGAAGGTAGTCTGTTGTCGAGATTTTTGATACTCCAATGGATGGTAGCCTTGTCATTATGGAAGGTAGTCTCTTGTTGATATTTTTGTTACTCCAATGGATGGTAGCCTTGTCATTATGGAAGGTAGTCTGTCCTTGTGATTTCTGTAACTCCAATGGATGGTAGACTTGTCAATATGGAAGGTAGTCTTTTTTCGAGATTTTTGTTACTCCAATGGATGGTAGCCTTGTCATTATGGAAGTTAGTCTCTTGCTGATATTATTGTTACTCCAATGGATGGTATCCTTGTCATTACGGAAGGTAGTGTGTTGTCCCGATTTTTGTTACTCTAATGGATGGTAGTCTTGTCATTATGGAAGGTAGTCTATCGTTGTGATTTCTGTTACTCCAATGGATTGTAGCCTTGTCATTATGGAAGTTAGTCTGTTGTTCATATTTTTGTTACTCCAATGGATGGTAAACTTCTCATTATGAAAGGTAGTCTGTTGTCGAGATTTTTTTTACTCCAATGGATTGTACCCTTGTCATTATGGAAGATAGTCTATTGTCGATATTTTTGTTATTCCAATGGATGGTAGCCTTGTCATTATGGAAGGTAGTATGTTGTCATGATTTTTGTTACTCCAATGGATGGTAGCCTTGTCATTATGGAAAGTACTATTTTGTCGATATCTTTGTTACTCAAATGGATGGTAGCCTTGTCATTATGGAAGGTAGTCTGTTGTCGAGATTTTTGATACTCCAATGGATGGTAGCCTTGTCATTATGGAAGGTAGTCTCTTGTTGATATTTTTGTTACTCCAATGGATGGTGGCCTTGTCATTATGGAAGGTAGTCTGTCCTTGTGATTTCTGTAACTCCAATGGATGGTAGACTTGTCAATATGGAAGGTAGTCTTTTGTCGAGATTTTTGTTACTCCAATGGATGGTAGCCTTGTCATTATGGAAGGTAGTCTGTTGTCCCAATTTTCGTTACTCTAATTGATGGTAGCCTCGTCATTATGGAAGGTAGTCTCTTGTTGATATTTTTGTTACTCCAATGGATGGTAGCCTTGTCATTATGGAAGGTAGTCTGTTGTCCCGATTTTTGTTACTCTAATGGATGGTAGCCTTGTCATTATGGAAGGTAGTCTCGTGTTGATATTTTTTTTACTCCAATGGATGGTAGCCTTGTCATTATGGAAGGTAGTCTGTTGTCGATATCTTTGTTACTCCACTGGATGGTAGCCTTGTCAATATGGAAGGT
The DNA here is from genome assembly GCA_948472305.1 of Vicia faba. Classification (NCBI taxonomy): domain Eukaryota; kingdom Viridiplantae; phylum Streptophyta; class Magnoliopsida; order Fabales; family Fabaceae; genus Vicia; species Vicia faba. The sequence goes on from OX451739.1 coordinate 851,929,785, forward strand.
AGTCTGTTGTCGTGATTTTTGTTACTTTAATGGATTGTAGCCTTCTCATTATGGAAGGTAGTCTATTGTCGAGATTTTTGTTACTCCAATGGATGGCAGCCTTGTCATTATGGAAGGTAGTATCTTGTTAACATTTTTGTTATTCCAATGGATGGTAGCCTTGTCATTATGGTAGGTAGTCTATTGTCCCGATTTTTGTTACTCAAATGGATGGTAGCCTTGTCATTATGGAAGGTAGTCTGTTGTCGAGATTTTTGATACTCCAATGGATGGTAGCCTTGTCATTATGGCAGGTAGTCTCTTGTTGATATTTTTGTTACTCCAATGGATGGTAGCCTTGTCATTATGGAAGGTAGTCCGTCCTTGTGATTTCTGTTACTCCAATGGATGGTAGACTTGTCAATATGGAAGGTAGTCTTTTGTCGAGATTTTTGTTACTCCAATGGATGGTAGCCTTGTCATTATGGAAGTTAGTCTCTTGCTGATATTTTTGTTACTCCAATGGATGGTATCCTTGTCATTATGGAAGGTAGTGTGTTGTCCCTATTTTTGTTACTCTAATGGATGGTAGTCTTGTCATTATGGAAGGTAGTCAATCGTTGTGATTTCTGTTACTCCAATGGATTGTAGCCTTGTCATTATGGAAGTTAGTCTGTTGTTCAGATTTTTGTTACTCCAATGGATGGTAAACTTGTCATTATGAAAGGTAGTCTGTTGTCGAGATTTTTTTTACTCCAATGGATTGTACCATTCTCATTATGGAAGATAATTTATTGTCGATATTTTTGTTACTCACATGGATGGTAACCTTGTCATTATGGAAGGTAGTCTGTTGTTGAGATTTTTGTTACTCCATTGGATGGTAGCCTTGTCATTATGGAAGGTAGTCTATTGTCGAGATATTTGTTATTCCAATGGATGGTTGCGTTATCATTATGGAAGATAGTCTGTTGTCGAGATTTTTGTTACACCAATGGATGTAGCCTTGTAATTATGGAAGGCAATATGTTGTTAATATCTTTGTTACTCCAATGGATGGTACCCTTGTCATTATAGAAGGTAGTCTATTGTCTAGATTTTTGTTATTCCAATGGATGGTAGCTTTGTCATTATGGAAGGTAGTCTGTTCTCGTGATTTTTGTTACTCCAATGGATTGTAGCCTTGTCATTATGGAAGGTAGTATGTTGTCGATATCTTTGTTACTCCAATGGATGGTAGCCTTCTCATTATGGAAGGTAGTCTGTTGTCGAGATTTTTGTTACTCCAATGGATGGTAGCCTTGTCATTATGGAAGGTAGTCTCTTGTTAGAATTTTTGTTATTCCAATGGATGGTAGCCTTGTCATTATGGTAGGTAGTCTGTTGTCCCGATTTTTGTTACTCTAATGGATGGTAGCCTCGTCATTATGGAAGGTAGTCACTTGTTGATATTTTTGTTACTCCAATGGATGGTAGCCTTGTCATTATGGAAGGTAGTATGTTTTCGATATTTTTGTTACTCCAATGGATGGTAGCCTTGTCATTATGGAAGGTAGTCTTTTGTCGAGATTTTTGTTACTACAATGGATGGTAGCCTAGTCATTATGGAAGGTAGTCTCTTGTTGATATTTTTGTTACTCCAATGGATGGTATCCTTGTCATTATGGAAGGTAGTATGTTGTCATGATTTTTGTTTCTCCAATGGATGGTAGCCTTGTCATTATGGAAAGTACTATGTTGTCGATATCTTTGTTACTCAAATGGATGGTAGCCTTGTCATTATGGAAGGTAGTCTGTTGTCGAGATTTTTGATACTCCAATGGATGGTAGCCTTGTCATTATGGAAGGTAGTCTCTTGTTGATATTTTTGTTACTCCAATGGATGGTAGCCTTGTCATTATGGAAGGTAGTCTGTCCTTGTGATTTCTGTTACTCCAATGGATGGTAGACTTGTCAATATGGAAGGTAGTCTTTTGTCGAGATTTTTGTTACTCCAATGGATGGTAGCCTTGTCATTATGGAAGGTAGTCTGTTGACCCGATTTTTGTTACTCTAATGGATGGTAGCCTTGTCATTATGGAAGGTAGTCTCGTGTTGATATTTTTGTTACTCCAATGGATGGTAGCCTTGTCATTATGGAAGGTAGTCTGTTGTCGATATCTTTGTTACTCCAATGGATGGTAGCCTTGTCAATATGGAAGGTAGTCTGTTGTCGTGATTTTTGTTACTCTAATGGATTGTAGCCTTGTCATTATGGAAGGTAGTATGTTGTCGATATCTTTGTTACTCCAATGGATGGTAGCCTTGTCATTATGGAAGGTAGTATCTTGTTAACATTTTTGTTATTCCAATGGATGGTAGCCTTGTCATTATGGTAGGTAGTCTATTGTCCCGATTTTTGTTACTCAAATGGATGGTAGCCTTGTCATTATGGAAGGTAGTCTGTTGTCGAGATTTTTGATACTCTAATGGATGGTAGTCTTGTCATTATGGAAGGTAGTCTCTTGTTGATATTTTTGTTACTCCAATGGATGGTAGCCTTGTCATTATGGAAGGTAGTCTGTCCTTGTGATTTCTGTTACTCCAATGGATGGTAGACTTGTCAATATGGAAGGTAGTCTTTTGTCGAGATTTTTGTTACTCCAATGGATGGTAGCCTTGTTATTATGGAAGTTAGTCTCTTGCTGATATTTTTGTTACTCCAATGGATGGTATCCTTGTCAATATGGAAGGTAGTGTGTTGTCCCGATTTTTGTTACTCTAATGGATGGTAGTCTTGTCATTATGGAAGGTAGTCTATCGTTGTGATTTCTGTTACTCCAATGGATTGTAGCCTTGTCATTATGGAAGTTAGTCTGTTGTTCAGATTTTTTTTACTACAATTGATGGTAAACTTGTCATTATGAAAGGTAGTCTGTTGTCGAGATTTTTTTTACTCCAATGGATTGTACCCTTGTCATTATGGAAGATTGTCTATTGTCGATATTTTTGTTACTCCCATGGATGGTAACCTTGTCATTATGGAAGGTAGTCTGTTGTTGAGATTTTTGTTACTCCATTGGATGGTAGCCTTGTCATTATGGAAGGTAGTCTATTATCGAGATATTTGTTATTCCAATGGTTGGTAGCGTTATCATTATGGAAGATAATCTGTTGTCGAGATTTTCGTTACTCCAATGGATGGTAGCCGTGTAATTATGGAAGGTAGTATGTTGTTAATATCTTTGTTACTCCAATGGATGGTACCCTTGTCATTATGGAAGGTAGTCTATTGTCGAGATTTTTGTTATTCCAATGGATGGTAGCCTTGTCATTATGGAAGGTAGTCTGTTGTCGTAATTTTTGTTACTCCAATGGATTGTAGCCTTGTCATTATGGAAGGTAGTATGTTGTCGATATCTTTGTTACTCCAATGGATGGTAGCCTTCTCATTATGGAAGGTAGTCTGTTGTCGAGATTTTTGTTACTCCAATGGATGGTAGCCTTGTCATTATGGAAGGTAGTCTCTTCTTAGCATTTTTGTTATTCCAATGGATGGTAGCCTTGTCATTATGGTAGGTAGTCTGTTGTCCCGATTTTTGTTACTCTAATGGATGGTAGCCTCGTCATTATGGAAGGTAGTCACTTGTTGATATTTTTGTTACTCCAATGGATGGTAGCCTTGTCATTATGGAAGGTAGTATGTTTTTGATATTTTTGTTACTCCAATGGATGGTAGCCTTGTCTTTATGGAAGGTAGTCTTTTGTCGAGATTTTTGTTACTACAATGGATGGTAGCCTTGTCATTATGGAAGGTAGTCTCTTGTTGATATTTTTGTTACTCCAATGGATGGTATCCTTGTCATTATGGAAGGTAGTATGTTGTCATGATTTTTGTTTCTCCAATGGATGGTAGCCTTGTCATTATGGAAAGTACTATGTTGTCGATATCTTTGTTACTCAAATGGATGGTAGCCTTGTCATTATGGAAGGTAGTCTGTTGTCGAGATTTTTGATACTCCAATGGATGGTAGCCTTGTCATTATGGAAGGTAGTCTCTTTTTGATATTTTTGTTACTCCAATGGATGGTAGCCTTGTAATTATGGAAGGTAGTCTGTCCTTGTGATTTCTGTTACTCCAATGGATGGTAGACTTGTCAATATGGAAGGTAGTCTTTTGTCGAGATTTTTGTTACTCCAATGGATGGTAGCCTTGTCATTATGGAAGGTAGTCTGTTGACCCGATTTTTGTTACTCTAATGGATGGTAGCCTTGTCATTATGGAAGGTAGTCTCGTGTTGATATTTTTGTTACTCCAATGGATGGTAGCCTTGTCATTATGGAAGGTAGTCTGTTGTCGATATCTTTGTTACTCCAATGGATGGTAGCCTTGTCAATATGGAAGGTAGTCTGTTGTCGTGATTTTTGTTACTCTAATGGATTGTAGCCTTGTCATTATGGAAGGTAGTATGTTGTCGATATCTTTGTTACTCCAATGGATGGTAGCCTTGTCATTATGGAAGGTAGTATCTTGTTAACATTTTTGTTATTCCAATGGATGGTAGCCTTGTCATTATGGTAGGTAGTCTATTGTCCCGATTTTTGTTACTCAAATGGATGGTAGCCTTGTCATTATGGAAGGTAGTCTGTTGTCGAGATTTTTGATACTCTAATGGATGGTAGTCTTGTCATTATGGAAGGTAGTCTCTTGTTGATATTTTTGTTACTCCAATGGATGGTAGCCTTGTCATTATGGAAGGTAGTCTGTCCTTGTGATTTCTGTTACTCCAATGGATGGTAGACTTGTCAATATGGAAGGTAGTCTTTTGTCGAGATTTTTGTTACTCCAATGGATGGTAGCCTTGTTATTATGGAAGTTAGTCTCTTGCTGATATTTTTGTTACTCCAATGGATGGTATCCTTGTCAATATGGAAGGTAGTGTGTTGTCCCGATTTTTGTTACTCTAATGGATGGTAGTCTTGTCATTATGGAAGGTAGTCTATCGTTGTGATTTCTGTTACTCCAATGGATTGTAGCCTTGTCATTATGGAAGTTAGTCTGTTGTTTAGATTTTTTTTACTACAATTGATGGTAAACTTGTCATTATGAAAGGTAGTCTGTTGTCGAGATTTTTTTTACTCCAATGGATTGTACCCTTGTCATTATGGAAGATTGTCTATTGTCGATATTTTTGTTACTCCCATGGATGGTAACCTTGTCATTATGGAAGGTAGTCTGTTGTTGAGATTTTTGTTACTCCATTGGATGGTAGCCTTGTCATTATGGAAGGTAGTCTATTATCGAGATATTTGTTATTCCAATGGTTGGTAGCGTTATCATTATGGAAGATAATCTGTTGTCGAGATTTTCGTTACTCCAATGGATGGTAGCCGTGTAATTATGGAAGGTAGTATGTTGTTAATATCTTTGTTACTCCAATGGATGGTACCCTTGTCATTATGGAAGGTAGTCTATTGTCGAGATTTTTGTTATTCCAATGGATGGTAGCCTTGTCATTATGGAAGGTAGTCTGTTGTCGTAATTTTTGTTACTCCAATGGATTGTAGCCTTGTCATTATGGAAGGTAGTATGTTGTCGATATCTTTGTTACTCCAATGGATGGTAGCCTTGTCATTATGAAAGGTAGTCTCTTGTTAGCATTTTTGTTATTCCAAAGGATGGTAGCCTTGTCATTATTGTAGGTAGTCTGTTGTTCCAATTTTTGTTACTCTAATTGATGGTAGCCTTGTCATTATGGAAGGTAGTCTCTTGTTAACATTTTTGTTATTCCAATAAATGGTAGCCTTGTCATTATGGTAGGTAGTCTGTTGTCCCGATTTTTGTTACTCTAATGGATGGTAGCCTCGTCATTATGGAAGGTAGTCTCTTGTTGATATTTTTGTTACTCCAATGGATGGTAGCCTTGTCATTATGGAAGGTAGTCTGTTGTCGATATCTTTGTTACTCCAATGCATGGTAGCCTTGTCATTATGGAAGGTAGTCTCTTGTTCATATTTTTGTTACTCCAATGGATGGTAGCCTTGTCATTATGGAAGGTAGTCTGTTGTCGATATCTTTGTTATTCCAATGGATGGTATCCTTGTCAATATGGAAGGTAGTTTGTTGTCGAGATTTTTGTTACTACAATGGATGGTAGCCTTGTCATTATGGAAGGTAGTCTATTGTTGAGATTTTTGTTACCACAATTGATTGTAGCCTTGTCATTATGGAAGTTAGTCTATTATTGATATCTTTGTTACTCCAATGGATGGTAGCCTTATCATTATGGAAGGTAGTCTATTGTCAAGATTTTTGTTTCTCCAATGGATGGTAGCCTTGTCATTATGGAAGGTAGTCTGTTGTCCAAATATTTTATACTCCAATGGATGGTAGCCTTGTCATTATGGAAGGTAGTCTGTTTTCGATATCTTTGTTACTTAAATGGATGGTAGCCATGTCATTAAGGAAGGTAGTCTTTTGTCGAGATTTTTGTTACTACAATGGATGGTATCCTTTTCATTATGGAAGGTAGTCTCTTGTTAATATTTTTGATACTCCAATGGATAGTATCCTTGTCATTAGGGAAGTTAGTATGCTATCATTATTTTTGTTACTCCAATTAATAGTAGCCTTGTCATTATGGAAGCTACTATGTTGTCGATATAATTGTTACTCAAATGGATGGTAGCCTTATCATTATGGAAGGTAGTCTGTTGTCAAGATTTTTGTTAATCCAATGGATGGTAGCCTTTTCATTATGGAAGGTATTATGTTTTTAATATCTTTGTTACTCCAATGGATGGTATCCTTGTCATTATGGAAGGTAGTCTATTGTCGAGATTTTTGTTACTCCAATGGATGGTAGCCTTGTCATTATGGAAGGTAGTCTCTTGTTGATATTCTTGTTACTCCAATGGTTGGTAGCCTTGTCATTATGGAAGGTAGTCTGTTGTCCCGATTATTGTTACTCCAGTGGATTGTAGCCTTGTCATTATGGAAGGTAGTCTATTGTCGATAACTTTGGTACTCCAATGGATGGTAGCTTAGTAATTATGGAAGGTAGTATGTTGTCGTGATTTTTGTTACTCCAATGGATGGTAGCCTTGTCATTATGGAAGGTAGTCTGTTGTTAAAAAATTTTATACTCCAATTGATGGTAACCTTGTCATTATGGAAGGTAGCCTATTGTTGATATTTTTGTTACTTCAATGGATGGTAGCCTTGTAATTTTGGAAGGTAGTCTGTTGTCCAGATTTTTGTTACTCCAATGGATGGTAGCCTTGTAATTATGGAAGGTAGTATGTTGTCAATATCTTTGTTACTCCAATGGACGATAGCCTTGTCATTATGGAAGGTAGTCTGTTGTCGAGATTTTTGTTATTCTAATGGATGGTAGCCTTGTCATTATGGAAGGTAGTCTGTTGTCGTGATTTTTGTTACTCTAATGGATTGTAGCCTTGTCATTATGGAAGGTAGTAAGTTGTCGATATCTTTGTTACTCCAATGGATGGTAGCCTTCTCATTATGGAAGGTAGTTTGTTGTCGTGATTTTTGTTACTCTAATGGATTGTAGCCTTGTCATTATGGAAGGTAGTATGTTGTCGATATCTTTGTTACTCCAATGGATGGTAGCCTTCTCATTATGGAAGGTAGTCTGTTGTCGAGATTTTTGTTACTCCAATGGATGGTAGCCTTGTCATTATGGAAGGTAATCTCTTGTTAACATTTTTGTTATTCCAATGGATGGTAGCCTTGTCATTATGGAAGTTAGTCTATTATTAATATCTTTGTTACTCAAATAGATGGTAGCCTTATCATTATTGAAGGTAGTCTATTGTCGATATTTTTGTTACTCTAATGGATGGTAGCCTTGTCATTATGGAAGGTAGTCTCTTGTTGATATTTTTGTTATTCCAATGGATGGTAGCCTTGTCATTATGGAAGGTAGTCTGTTTTCGATATTTTTGTTACTCCAATGGTTGGTAGCCTTGTCATTATGGAAGGTAGTCTTTTGTCGAGATTTTTGTTACTACAATGGATGGTAGCCTTGTCATTATGGAAGGTAGTCTCTTGTTTATATTTTTATTACTCCAATGGATGGTATCCTTGTCATTATAGAAGGTAGTATGTTGTCATGATTTTTTTACTCCAATGGATGGTAGCCTTGTCATTATGGAAAGTACTATGTTGTTGATATCTTTGTTACTCAAATGGATGGTAGCCTTGTCAGTATGGAAGGTAGTCTGTTGTCGAGATTTTTGATACCCCAATGGATGGTAGCCTTGTCATTATGGAAGGTAGTCTCTTGTTGATATTTTTGTTACTCCAATGGATGGTAGCCTTTTCATTATGGAAGGTAGTATGTCCTTGTGATTTCGGTTACTTCAATGGATGGTAGACTTGTCAATATGGAAGGTAGTCTTTTGTCGAGATTTTTGTTACTCCAATGGATGGTAGCCTTGTCATTATGGAAGGTAGTGTGTTGTCCCGATTTTTGTTACTCTAATTGATGGCAGCCTTGTCATTATGGAAGGTAGTCTCTTGTTAACATTTTTGTTATTCCAATAAATGGTAGCCTTGTCATTATGGTAGGTAGTCAGTTGTCCAGATTTTTGTTACTCTAATGGATGGTAGCGTCGTCATTATGGAAGGTAGTCTCTTGTTGATATTTTTGTTACTCCAATGGATGTTAGCCTTGTCATTATGGAAGGTAGTCTGTTGTCGATATCTTTGATACTCCAATGCATGGTAGCCTTGTCATTATGGAAGGTAGTCTTTTGTCGAAATTTTTGTTACTACAATGGATGGTAGCCTTGTCATTATGGAAGGTAGTCTCTTGTTGATATTTTTGTTACTCCAATAGATGGTATCCTTGTCATTATGAAAGGTAGTATGTTGTCATGATTTTTGTTACTCCAATGGATGGTAGCCTTGTCATTATGGAAAGTACTATGTTGTCGATATCTTTGTTACTCAAATGGATGGTAGCCTTGTCATTATGGAAGGTAGTCTCTTGTCGAGATTTTTGTTACTCCATTGGATGGTAGCTTTGTCATTATGGAAGGTAGTCTCTTGTTGATATTTTTGTTACTCCAATGGATGGTAGCCTTGTCATTATGGAAGGTAGTCTGTCCTTGTGATTTATGTTACTCCAATGGATGGTAGACTTGTCAATATGGAAGGTTGTCTTTTGTCGATATTTTTGTTACTCCAATGGATGGTAGCCTTGTCATTATGGAAGGTAGTCTGTTGTCCCGATTTTTGTTACTCTAATGGATGGTAGCCTTGTCATTATAGAAGGTAGTCTCTTGTTGATATTTTTGTTACTCCAATGGATGGTAGCCTTGTCATTATGGAAGGTAGTCTGTTGTCGATATCTTTGTTACTCCAATGGATGGTATCCTTGTCAATATGGAAGGTAGTTTGTTGTCGAGATTTTTGTTACTACAATGGATGGTAGCCTTGTCATTATGAAAGGTAGTCTTTTGTCGATATTTTTGTTACTACAATGGATAGTAGCCTTGTCATTATGGAAGGTAGTCTCTTGTTGATATTTTTGTTACTCCAATGGATGGTATCCTTGTCATTATGAAAGGTAGTATGTTGTCATGATTTTTGTTACTCCAATGGATGGTAGCCTTGTCATTATGGAAAGTACTATGTTGTCGATATCTTTGTTACGCAAATGGATGGTAGCCTTGTCATTATGGAAGGTAGTCTCTTGTCGAGATTTTTGTTACTCCATTGGATGGTAGCTTTGTCATTATGGAAGGTAGTCTCTTGTTGATATTTTTGTTACTCCAATGGATGGTAGCCTTGTCATTATGGAAGGTAGTCTGTCCTTGTGATTTCTGTTACTCCAATGGATGGTAGACTTGTCAATATGGAAGGTAGTCTTTTGTCGAGATTTTTGTTACTCCAATGGATGGTAGCCTTGTCATTATGGAAGGTAGTATGTTGTCCCGATTTTTGTTACTCTAATGGATGGTAGCCTTGTCATTATGGAAGGTAGTCTCTTGTTCATATTTTTGTTACTCCAATGGATGGTAGCCTTGTCATTATGGAAGGTAGTCTGTTGTCGATATCTTTGTTATTCCAATGGATGGTATCCTTGTCAATATGGAAGGTAGTTTGTTGTCAAGATTTTTGTTACTACAATGGATGGTAGCCTTGTCATTATGGAAGGTAGTCTATTGTTGAGATTTTTGTTACCACAATTGATTGTAGCCTTGTCATTATGGAAGTTAGTCTATTATTGATATCTTTGTTACTCCAATGGATGGTAGCCTTATCATTATGGAAGGTAGTCTATTGTCGAGATTTTTGTTTCTCTAATGGATGGTAGCCTTGTCATTATGGAAGGTAGTCTGTTGTCCAAATATTTTATACTCCAATGGATGGTAGCCTTGTCATTATGGAAGGTAGTCTCTTGTTGATATTTTTGTTACTCCAATGGATGGTAGCCTTGTCATTATGGAAGGTAGTCTGTTTTCGATATCTTTGTTACTTAAATGGATGGTAGCCTTGTCATTAAGGAAGGTAGTCGTTTGTCGAGATTTTTGTTACTACAATGGATGGTATCCTTTTCATTATGGAAGGTAGTCTCTTGTTAATATTTTTGATACTCCAATGGATAGTATCCTTGTCATTAGGGAAGTTAGTATGCTATCATTATTTTTGTTACTCCAATTGACGGTAGCCTTGTCATTATGGAAGCTACTATGTTGTCGATATAATTGTTACTCAAATGGATGGTAGCCTTATCATTATGGAAGTTAGTCTGTTGTCAAGATTTTTGTTACTCCAATGGATGGTAGCCTTGTCATTATGGAAGGTATTATGTTTTTAATATCTTTGTTACTCCAATGGACGGTAACCTTGTCATTATGGAAGGTAGTCTATTGTCGAGATTTTTGTTACTCCAATGGATGGTAGCCTTGTCATTATGGAAGGTAGTCTCTTGTTGACATTCTTGTTACTCAAATGGTTGGTAGCCTTGTCATTATGGAAGGTAGTCAGTTGTCCCGATTATTGTTACTCCAATGGATTGTAGCCTTGTCATTATGGAAGGTAGTCTGTTGTCGATAACTTTGGTACTCCAATGGATGGTAGCTTAGTAATTATGGAAGGTAGTATGTTGTCGTGATTTTTGTTACTCCAATGGATGGTAGCCTTGTCATTATGGAAGGTAGTCTGTTGTTAAAAAAATTTATACTCCAATTGATGGTAACCTTGTCGTTATGGAAGGTAGCCTATTATTGATATTTTTGTTACTTCAATGGATGGTAGCCTTGTAATTTTGGAAGGTAGTCTGTTGTCCAGATTTTTGTTACTCCAATGGATGGTAGCCTTGTAATTATGGAAGGTAGTATGTTGTCAATATCTTTGTTACTCCAACGGACGGTAGCCTTGTCATTATGGAAGGTAGTCTGTTGTCGAGATTTTTGTTATTCCAATGGATGGTAGCCTTGTCATTATGGAAGGTAGTCTGTTGTCGTGATTTTTGTTACTCTAATGGATTGTAGCCTTGTCATTATGGAAGGTAGTATGTTGTCGATATCTTTGTTACTCCAATGGATGGTAGCCTTCTCATTATGGAAGTTAGTCTGTTGTCGTGATTTTTGTTACTCTAATGGATTGTAGCCTTGTCATTATGGAAGGTAGTATGTTATCGATATCTTTGTTACTCCAATGGATGGTAGCCTTCTCATTATGGAAGGTAGTCTGTTGTCGAGATTTTTGTTACTCCAATGGATGGTAGCCTTGTCATTATGGAAGTTAATCTCTTGTTAACATTTTTGTTATTCCAATGGATGGTAGCCTTGTCATTATGGAAGTTAGTCTATTATTAATATCTTTGTTACTCCAATGGATGGTAGCCTTATCATTATTGAAGGTAGTCTATTGTCGATATTTTTGTTACTCCAATGGATGGTAGCCTTGTCATTATGGAAGGTAGTCTCTTGTTGATATTTTTGTTATTCCAATGGATGGTAGCCTTGTCATTATGGAAGGTAGTCTGTTTTCGATATTTTTTTTACTCCAATGGATGGTAGCCTTGTCATTATGGAAGGTAGTCTTTTGTCGAGATTTGTGTTACTACAATGGATGGTAGCTTTTTCATTATGGAAGGTAGTCTATTGTTGATATTTTTGTTACTCCAATGGATGGTATCCTTGTCATTATAGAAGGTAGTATGTTGTCATGATTTTTTTACTCCAATAGATGGTAGCCTTGTCATTATGGAAAGTACTATGTTGTTGATATCTTTGTTACTCAAATGGATGGTAGCCTTGTCATTATGGAAGGTAGTCTGTTGTCGAGATTTATGATACCCCAATGGATGGTAGCCTTGTCATTATGGAAGGTAGTCTCTTGTTGATATTTTTGTTACTCCAATGGATGGTAGCCTTGTCATTATGGAAGGTAGTATGTCCTTGTGATTTCGGTTACTTCAACGGATGGTAGACTTGTCAATATGGAAGGTAGTCTTTTGTCGAGATTTTTGTTACTCCAATGGATGGTAGCCTTGTCATTATGGAAGGTAGTCTGTTGTCCCGATTTTTGTTACTCTAATTGATGGCAGCCTTGTCATTATGGAAGGTAGTCTCTTGTTAACATTTTTGTTATTCCAATAAATGGTAGCCTTGTCATTATGGTAGGTAGTCTGTTGTCCAGATTTTTGTTACTCTAATGGATGGTAGCCTCGTCATTATGGAAGGTAGTCTCTTGTTGATATTTTTATTACTCCAATGGATGTTAGCCTTGTCATTATGGAAGGTAGTCTTTTGTCGATATCTTTGTTACTCCAATGCATGGTAGCCTTGTCATTATGTAAGGTAGTCTTTTGTCGAAATTTTTGTTACTACAATGGATGGTAGCCTTGTCATTATGGAAGGTAGTCTCTTGTTGATATTTTTGTTACTCCAATGGATGGTATCCTTGTCATTATGAAAGGTAGTATGTTGTCATGATTTTTGTTACTCCAATGGATGGTAGCCTTGTCATTATGGAAAGTACTATGTTGTCGATATCTTTGTTACTCAAATGGATGGTAGCCTTGTCATTATGGAAGGTAGTCTCTTGTTGATAATTTTGTTACTCCAATGGATGGTATCCTTGTCATTATGTAAGGTAGAATGTTGTCATGATTTTTGTTACTCCAATGGATGGTAGCCTTGTCATTATGGAAAGTACTATGTTGTCGATATCTTTGTTACTCAAATGGATGGTAGCCTTGTCATTATGGAAGGTAGTCTGTTGTCGATATTTTTGATACTCCAATGGATGGTAGCCTTGTCATTATGGAAGGTAGTCTCTTGTTGATATTTTTGTTACTCCAATGGATGGTAGCCTTGTCATTATGGAAGGTAGTCTGTCCTTGTGATTTCTGTTACTCCAATGGATGGTAGACTTGTCAATATGGAAGGTAGTCTTTTGTCGAGATTTTTGTTACTCCAATGGATGGCAGCCTTGTCATTATGGAAGGTAGTCTGTTGTCCCGATTTTTATTACTCTAATGGATGGTAGCCTTGTCATTATGGAAGGTAGTCTCGTGTTGATATTTTTGTTACTCCAATGGATGGTAGCCTTGTCATTATGGAAGGTAGTCTGTTGTTGATATCTTTGATACTCCAATGGATGGTAGCCTTGTCAATATGGAAGGTAGTCTGTTGTTGATATCTTTGATACTCTAATGGATGGTAGCCTTGTAATTATGGAAGGTAGTATGTTGTCAATATCTTTGTTACTCCAATGGATGGTAGCCTTGTCATTATGGAAGGTAGTCTGTTGTCGAGATTTTTGTTATTCCAATGGATGGTAGCCTTGTCATTATGGAAGGTAGTCTGTTGTCGTGATTTTTGTTACTCTAATGGATTGTAGCCTTGTCATTATGGAAGGTAGTATGTTGTCGATATCTTTGTTACTCCAATGGATGGTAGCCTTCTCATTATGGAAGGTAGTCTGTTGTCGTGATTTTTGTTACTCTAATGGATTGTAGCCTTGTCATTATGGAAGGTAGTATGTTATCGATATCTTTGTTACTCCAATGGATGGTAGCCTTCTCATTATGGAAGGTAGTCTGTTGTCGAGATTTTTGTTACTCCAATGGATGGTAGCCTTGTCATTATGGAAGGTAATCTCTTGTTAACATTTTTGTTATTCCAATGGATGGTAGCCTTGTCATTATGGAAGTTAGTCTATTATTAATATCTTTGTTACTCCAATGGATGGTAGCCTTATCATTATTGAAGGTAGTCTATTGTCGATATTTTTGTTACTCCAATGGATGGTAGCCTTGTCATTATGGAAGGTAGTCTCTTGTTGATATTTTTGTTATTCCAATGGATGGTAGCCTTGTCATTATGGAAGGTAGTCTGTTTTCGATATTTTTTTTACTCCAATGGATGGTAGCCTTGTCATTATGGAAGGTAGTCTTTTGTCGAGATTTGTGTTACTACAATGGATGGTAGCTTTGTCATTATGGAAGGTAGTCTCTTGTTGATATTTTTGTTACTCCAATGGATGGTATCCTTGTCATTATAGAAGGTAGTATGTTGTCATGATTTTTTTACTCCAATAGATGGTAGCCTTGTCATTATGGAAAGTACTATGTTGTTGATATCTTTGTTACTCAAATGGATGGTAGCCTTGTCATTATGGAAGGTAGTCTGTTGTCGAGATTTATGATACCCCAATGGATGGTAGCCTTGTCATTATGGAAGGTAGTCTCTTGTTGATATTTTTGTTACTCCAATGGATGGTAGCCTTGTCATTATGGAAGGTAGTATGTCCTTGTGATTTCGGTTACTTCAATGGATGGTAGACTTGTCAATATGGAAGGTAGTCTTTTGTCGAGATTTTTGTTACTCCAATGGATGGTAGCCTTGTCATTATGGAAGGTAGTCTGTTATTGATATCTTTGATACTCCAATGGATGGTAGCCTTGTCAATATGGAAGGTAGTTTGTTGTTGATATCTTTGATACTCCAATGGATGGTAGCCTTGTCAATATGGAAGGTAGTTTGTTATCGAGATTTTTGTTACTACAATGGATGGTAGCCTTGTCATTATGGAAGTTAGTCTGTTGTCGAGATTTTTGTTACTACAATGGATGGTAGCCTTGTCATTATGGAAGGTAGTCTGTTGTCGAGATTTTTGTTACCACAATTGATTGTAGCCTTGTCATTATGGAAGTTAGTCTATTATCGATATCTTTGTTACTCCAATGGATGGTAGCCTTATCATTATGGAAGGTAGTCTATTGTCAAGATTTTTGTTACTCCAATGGATGGTAGCCTTGTCATTATGAAAGGTAGTCTGTTATCCAAATATTTTATACTCCAATGGATGGTAGCCTTGTCATTATGGAAGGTAGTCGCTTGTTGATATTTCTGATACTCCAATGGATGGTATCCTTGTCGTTATGGAAGGTAGTCCGTTTTCGATATCATTGTTACTCCAATGGATGGTAGCCTTGTCATTATGGAAGGTAGTCTTTTGTCAAGATTTTTGTTACTACGATGGATGGTAGCCTTTTCATTATAGAAGGTAGTCTCTTTTTGATATTTTTGATACTCCAATGGATAGTATCCTTGTCATTAGGGAAGTTAGTATGTTATCGTTATTTTTGTTACTACAATGGATGGTAGCCTTGTCATTATGGAAGCTACTATGTTGTCGATATCATTGTTACTCAAATGGATGGTAGCCTTGTCATTATGGAAGGTAGTCTGTTGTCAAGATTTTTGTTACTCCAATGGATGGTAGCCTTGTCATTATGGAAGGTATTATGTTGTTGATATCTTTGTTACTCCAATGGATGGTAGCCTTGTCATTATGGAAGGTAGTCTCTTGTTGATATTCTTGTTACTCCAATGGATGGTAGCCTTGTCATTATGGAAGGTATTATCTTGTTGATATTCTTGTTACTCCAATGGATGGTAGCCTTTTCATTATGGAAGGTAGTTTGTTGTCCCGATTATTGTTACTCCAATGGATTGTAGCCTTGTCATTATAGAAGGTAGTCTGTTGTCGATAACTTTATTACTCCAATGGATTGTAGCTTAGTAATTTCTGAAGGTAGTATGTTGTCGTGATTTTTGTTACTCCAATGGATGGTAGCCTTGTCATTATGGAAGGTAGTCTGTTGTAAAAAAAATTTATACTCCAATGGATGGTAACCTTGTCATTATGGAATGTAGTCTATTGTTGATATTTTTGTTACTTCAATGGATGGTAGCCTTATAATTATGGAAGGTAGTACGTTGTCAATATCTTTGTTACTCTAATAGATGGTAGCCTTGTAATTATGTAGATAGTATGTTGTCAACATCTTTGTTACTCCAATGGATGGTAGCCTTGTCATTATGGAAGGTAGTTTGTTGTCGTGATTTTCGTTACACCAATGGATTGTTGCCTTGTCATCATGGAAGGTAGTATGTTGTCGATATCTTTGTTACTCCAATGGATGGTAGCCTTCTCATTATGGAAGGTAGTCTCTTGTTGATATTTTTGATACTCCAATGGATAGTATCCTTGTCATTACGGAAGTTAGTATGTTATCGTTATTTTTGTTACTCCAATGGATGGTAGCCTTGTCATTATGGAATGTAGTCTGTTGTCGAGATTTTTGTTATTCCAATGGATGGTAGCCTTGTCATTATGGAATGTAGTTTGTTGTCGTGATTTTTGTTACTCCAATGGATTGTAGCCTTGTCATTATGGAATGTAGTATGTTGTCGATATCTTTGTTACTTCAATGGATGGTAGCCTTCTCAATATGGAAGGTAGTCTGTTGTCGATATTTTTGTTACTCCAATGGATTGCAGCCTTGTCATTATGGAAGGTAGTCTCTTGTTAACATTTTTGTTATTCCAATGGATGGTAGCCTTGTCATTATGGTAGGTAGTCTGTTGTCCCAATTTCTGTTACTCTAATGGATAGTAGCCTTGTCATTATGGAAGGTAGTCTCTTGTTGATATTTTTGTTACTCCAATGGATGGTAGCCATGCATTATGGAAGGTAGTCTGTTTTCGATATCTTTGTTACTCCAATGGATGGTAGCCTTGTCATTATTGAAGGTAGTCTTTTGTCGAGATTTTTTTGTAACTACAATGGATGGTAGCCTTGTCATTATGGAAGGTAGTCTCTTGTTGTTATTTTTGTTACTCCAATGGATGGTATCCTTGTCATTATGGAAGGTAGTATGTTGTCATGATTTTTGTTACTCCAATGGATGGTAGCCTTGTCATTATGGAAGGTAGTCTGTTTTCGAGATTTTTGTTTCTCTATTGTATGGTAGCCTTGTCAATATGGAAGTTATTCTTTTGTCGAGATTTTTGTTACTCCAATGGATGGTAGCCTTGTCATTATGGAAGGTAGTCTGTTGTCCCGATTTTTGTTACTCTAATGGATGGTAGCCTTGTCATTATGGAAGGTAGTCTCTTGTTGATATTTTTGTTACTCCAATGGATGGTAACCTTGTCATTATGGAAGGTAGTCTGTTGTCGATATCTTTGTTACTCCAATGGATGGTAGCCTTGTCAATATGGAAGGTAGTTTGTTGTCTAGATTTTTGTTACTACAATGGATGGTAGCCTTGTCATTATGGAAGGTAGTCTGTTGTCGAGATTTTTGTTACCACAATTGATTGTAGCCTTGTCATTATGGAAGTTAGTCTATTATCGATATCTTTGTTACTCCAATGGATGGTAGCCTTATCATTATGGAAGGTAGTCTATTGTCGAGATTTTTTTTACTCCAATGGATGGTAGCCTTGTCATTATGGAAGGTAGTCTGTTTTCCAAATATTTTATACTCCAATGGATGGTAGCCTCTTCATTATGGAAGGTAGTCTCTTGTTGATATTTTTATTACTCCAATGGATGGTAGCCTTGTCATTATTTAAGGTAGTCTGTTTCCGATATCATTGTTAGTCCAATGGATGGTAGCCTTGTCATTATGGAAGGTAGTCTGTTGTCCCGATTATTGTTACTCCAATGGATTATAGCCTTGTCATTATGGAAGGTAGTCTGTTGTGGATAACTTTATTACTCCAATGGATTGTAGCTTAGTAATTTCTGAAGGTAGTATGTTGTCGTGATTTTTGTTACTCCAATGGATGGTAGCCTTGTCATTATGGAAGGTAGTCTGTTATTAAAAAAATTTATACTCCAATGGATGGTAACCTTGTCATTATGGAATGTAGTCTATTGTTGATATTTTTGTTACTTCAATGGATGGTAGCCTTGTAATTATGGAAGGTAGTACGTTGTCAATATCTTTGTTACTCTAATGGATGGTAGCCTTGTAATTATGGAAGATAGAATGTTGTCAATATCTTTGTTACTCCAATGGATTGTAGCCTTGTCATTATGGAAGGTAGTCTGTTGTCGAGATTTTTGTTATTCCAATGGATGGTAGCCTTGTCATTATGGAAGGTAGTCTATTGTCGTGATTTTTGTTACACCAATGGATTATAGCCTTGTAATCATGGAAGGTAGTATGTTGTCGATATCTTTGTTACTCCAATGGATGGTAGCCTTCTCATTATGGAAGGTAGTCTGTTGTCGAGATTTTTGATACTCCAATGGATAGTATCCTTGTCATTATGGAAGGTAGTCTCTTGTTAACATTTTTGTTATTCCAATGGATGGTAGCCTTGTAATTATGGTAGGTAGTCTTTTGTCCCGATTTTTGTTACTCTAATGGATAGTAGCCTTGTCATTATGGAAGGTAGTCTCTTGTTGATATTTTTGTTACTCCAATGGATGGTAGCCTTGTCATTATGGAAGGTAGTTTGTCTTCGATATCTTTGTTACTCCAATGGATAGTAGCCTTGTCCTTATGGAAGGTAGTCTTTTGTCGAGATTTTTGTAACTACAATGGATGGTAGCCTTATCATTATGGAAGGTAGTCTCTTGTTGATATTTTTGTTACTCCAATGGATGGTATCCTTGTCACTATGGAAGGTAGTATGTTGTCATGATTTTTTTTACTCCAATGGATGGTAGCCTTGTCATTATGGAAGGTAGTCTGTTGTCGAGATTTTTGTTACTCTATTGTATGGTAGCCTTGTCATTATGGAAGGTAGTCTGTTGTCCCAATTATTGTTACTCCAATGGATTGTAGCCTTGTCATTATGGAAGGTAGTCTGTTGTCGATAACTTTATTACTCCAATGGATGGTAGCTTAGTAATTTCTGAAGGTAGTATGTTGTCGTGATTTTTGTTACTCCAATGGATGGTGGCTTTGTCATTATGGAAGGTAGTCTGTTGTTAAAAAAATTTATACTCCAATGGATGGTAACCTTGTCATTATGGAATGTAGTCTATTGTTGATATTTTTGTTACTTCAATGGATGGTAGCCTTGTAATTATGGAAGATAGTACGTTGTCAATATCTTTGTTACTCTAATGGATGGTAGCCTTGTAATTATGGAAGATAGTATGTTGTCAATATCTTTGTTACTCCAATGGATGGTAGCCTTGTCATTATGGAAGGTAGTCTGTTGTCGAGATTTTTGTTATTCCAATGGATGGTAGCCTTGTCATTATGGAAGGTAGTCTGTTGTCGTGATTTTTGTTACACCAATGGATTGTAGCCTTGTCATCATGGAAGGTAGTATGTTGTCGATATCTTTGTTACTCCAATGGATGGTAGCCTTCTCATTATGGAAGGTATTTTCTTGTTGATATTTTTGATACTCCAATGGATAGTATCCTTGTCATTACGGTAGTTAGTATGTTATCGTTATTTTTGTTACTCCAATGGATGGTAGCCTTGTCATTATGGAATGTAGTCTGTTGTCGAGGTTTTTGTTATTCCAATGGATGGTAGCCTTGTCATTATGGAAGGTAGTCTGTTGTCGTGATTTTTGTTACTCCAATGGATTGTAGCCTTGTCATTATGGAAGGTAGTATGTTGTCGATATCTTTGTTACTCCAATGGATGGTAGCCTTCTCATTATGGAAGGTAGTCTGTTGTTGAGATTTTTGTTACTCCAATGGATGGTAGCCTTGTCATTATGTAAGGTAGTCTCTTGTTAACATTTTTGTTATTCCAATGGATGGTAGCCTTGTCATTATGGTAGGTAGTATGTTCTCCCGATTTTTTTTACTCTATTGGATAGTATCCTTGTCATTATGGAAGGTAGTCTCTTGTTGATATTTTTGTTACTACAATGGATGGTACCCTTGTCATTATGGAAGGTAGTCTGTTTTCGATATCTTTGTTACTCCAATGGATGGTAGCCTTGTCTTTATGGAAGGTAGTCTTTTGTCGAGATTTTTATAACTACAATGGATGGTAGCCTTGTCATTATGGAAGGTAGTTTCTTGTTGATATTTTTGTTACTCCAATGGATGGTATCCTTGTCATTATGGAAGGTAGTATGTTGTCATGATTTTTGTGACTCCAATGGATGGTAGCCTTGTCATTATGGAAGGTAGTCTGTTGTCGAGATTTTTGTTACTCCAATGGATGGTAGCCTTGTCATTATGGAAGGTAGTCTGTTGTCCAGATTTTTGTTACTCTAATGGATGGTAGCCTTGTCATTATGAAAGGTAGTCTCTTGTTGATATTTTTGTTACTCCAATGGATGGTAGCCTTGTCATTATGGAAGGTAGTCTGTTGTCGATATTATTGTTACTCCAATGGATGGTAGCCTTGTCAATATGGAAGGTATTTTGTTGTCGAGATTTATGTTACTACAATGGATGGTAGCCTTATCATTATGGAAGGTAGTCTGTAGTCGAGATTTTTTTTACTACAATGGATGGTAGCCTTGTCATTATGGAAGGTAGTCTGTTGTCGAGATTTTTGTTACCACAATTGATTGTAGCCTTGTAAATATGGAAGTTAGTCTATTATCGATATCTTTGTTACTCCAATGGATGGTAGCCTTATCATTATGGAAGGTAGTCTATTCTCGAGATTTTTGTTACTCCAATGGATGGTAGCCTTGTCATTGTGGAAGGTAGTATGTTGTCCAAATATTTTATACTCCAATGGATGGTAGCCTCTTCATTATGGAAGGTAGTCTCTTGTTGATATTTTTGTTACTCCAATGGATGGTAGCCTTGTCATTATGGAAGGTACTCTGTTTTCGATATCATTGTTACTCCAATGGATAGTAGCCTTGTCATTATGGAAGGTAGTCTTTTGTCAAGATTTTTGTTACTACAATGGATGGTAGCCTTTTCATTATGGACGGTAGTCTCTTGTTGATATTTTTGATACTCTAATGAATAGTATCCTTGTCATTAGGGAAGTTAGTATGTTATCGTTATTTTTGTTACTCCAATGGATGGTAGCCTTGTCATTATGGAAGTTACTATGTTGTCGATATCATTGTTACTCAAATGGATGGTAGCCTTGTCATTATGGAAGGTAGTCCGTTGTCAAGATTTTTGTTACTCCAATGGATGGTATCCTTGTCATTATGGAAGGTACTATGTTGTTGATATCTTTGTTACTCCAATGGATGGTAACCTTGTCATTATGGAAGGTAGTCTGTTGTCGAGATTTTTTTTACTCCAATGGATGGTAGCCTTGTCATTATGGAAGGTAGTCTCTTGTTGATATTTTTGTTACTCCAATGGATGGTAGCCTTGTCATTATGGAAGGTAGTTTGTTGTCGATATTATTGTTACTCCAATGGATGGTATCCTTGTCATTATGGAAGGTAGTCTATTGTTGATATTTTTGTTACTCCAATGGATGGTAACCTTGTAATTAATTATGGTAGTCTGTTGTCCAGATTTTTGTTACTCTAATGGATGGAAGCCTTGTCATTATCCCAATGGAATGGTAGCCATGTCATTATGGAAGGTAGTCTATAGTCATGATTTTTGTTACTCCAATGGAAGGAAGCCTTGGCATTATGGAAGGTAGTATGTTGTCGATATCTTTGTTACTCCAATGGATGGTAGCCTTGTCATTATGAAAGGTAGTCTTTTGTCGAGATTTTTGTTACACCAATGGATGGTAGCCTTGTCATTATGGAAGGTAGTCTCTTGTCCCGATTTTTGTTACTCTAATGGATGGTAGTCTGTCCTTGTGATTTATGTTACTCCAATGGATGGCAGCCTTGTCATTATGGAAGGTAGTCTCTTGTCCCGATTTTTGTTACTCTAATGGAAGGTAGTCTGTCCTTGTGATTTCTGTTACTTCAAAGGATGGCATACTTGTCAATATGGAAGCTAGTCTTTTGTAGAGATTTTTGTTACTCCAATGGATGGTAGCCTTGTCATTATGGAAGGTAGTCTCTTGTTGATATTTTTGTTACTCCAATGGATGGTACCCTTGTCATTATGAAAGGTAGTTTGTTGTCCCGATTTTTGTTACTCTAATGGATGGTAGTCTTGTCATTATGGAAGGTAGTCTGTCGTTGTGATTTCTGTTATACCAATGGATGGTAGCCTTGTCATTATGGAAGTTAGTCTGTTGTTCAGAATTTTGTTTCCCTAATGGATGGTAGACTTGTCATTATGGAAGGTAGTCTTTTGTCGAGATTTTTTTTACTCCAATGAATTGTACTCTTGTCATTATGGAAGATAGTCTATTGTCGATATGTTTGTTACTCCAATGGATGGTTACCTTGTCATTATGGAAGGTAATCTGTTGTTGAGATTTTTGTTACTCCATTGGATGGTAGACTTGTCATTATGGAAGGTAGTCTATTGTCGAGATATTTGTTATTCCAATGGATGGTAGCGTTATCATTATGGAAGGTAGTCTGTTGTCGAGATTTTCATTACTCCAATGGATGGTAACCTTGTCAATATGGAAGGTAGTCTATTGTTGATATTTTTGTTACTTCAATGGATGGTAGCCTTGTAATTTTGGAAGGTAGTCTGTTATCCAGATTTTTGTTACTCTAATGGATGGTAGCCTTGTAATTATGGAAGGTATTATGTTGTCAATATCTTTGTTACTCCAATGGATGGTAGCCTTGTCATTATGGAAGGTAGTCTATTGTCGAGATTTTTGTTATTCCAATGGATGGTAGCCTTGTCATTATGGAAGGTAGTTTGTTGTCGTGAGTTTTGTTACTCCGATGGATTGTAGCCTTGTCATTATGGAAGGTAGTATGTTGTCGATTTCTTTTTTACTCCAATGGATGGTAGCCTTCTCATTATGGAAGGTAGTCTGTTGTCGAGATTTTTTTTACTCCAATGGATTTTAGCCTTGTCATTATGGAAGGTAGTCTGTTGTTAAGATTTTTGTTATTCAAATGGATGGTAGCCTTGTCATTATGGTAGGTAGTCTGTTGTCCCGATTTTTGTTACTCTAATGGATGATAGCCTTGTCATTATGGAAGGTAGTCTCTTGTTGATATTTTTGTTACTACAATGGATGGTAGCCTTGTAATTATGGAAGGTATTCTGTTGTCGATATCTTTGTTACTCCAATGGATGGTAGCCTATTCATTATGGAAGGTAGTCTTTTGTCGAGATTTTTGTTACTACAATGTATGGTAGCCTTGTCATTATGGAAGGTAGTCACTTGTTGATATTTTTGTTACTCCAATGGATGGTATCCTTGTCATTATGGAAGGTAGTATGTTGTCATGATTTTTTTTACTCCAATGGATTGTAGCCTTGTCATTATGGAAGTTAGTCTATTATCGATATCATTCTTACTCCAATGGATGGTAGCCTTGTCATTATGGAAGGTATTATGTTGTTGATATCTTTGTTACTCCAATGGATGGTAACCTTGTCATTATGGAAGGTAGTCTGTTTTCGAGATTTTTGTTACTCCAATGGATGGTAGCCTTGTCATTATGGAAGGTAGTCTCTTGTTGATATTCTTGTTACTCCAATGGATGGTAGCCTTGTCATTATGGAAGGTTGACTGTTGTCCCGATTATTGTTACTCCAATGGATTGTAGCCTTGTCATTATGGAAGGTAGTCTGTTGTCGATAACTTTGTTACTCCAATGGATGGTAGCTTAGTAATTATGGAAGGTAGTATGTTATCGTGATTTTTGTTACTCCAATGGATGGTAGCCTTGTCATTATGGAAGGTAGTCTGTTGTTAAAAAAATGTATACTCCAATGGATGGTAACCTTGTCATTATGGAAGGTAGTCTATTGTTGATATTTTTGTTACTTGAATGGATGGTAGCCTTGTAATTTTGGAAGGTAGTCTGTTGTCCAGATTTTTGTTACTCTAATGGATGGTAGCCTTGTAATTATGGAAGGTAGTATGTTGTCAATATCTTTGATACTCCAATGGATGGTAGCCTTGTCATTATGGAAGGTAGTCTGTTGTCAAGATTTTTGTTATTCCAATGGATGGTAGCCTTGTCGTTATGGAAGGTAGTCTGTTGTCGTGATTTTTGTTACTCCAATGGATTGTAGCCTTGTCATTATGGAAGGTAGTATGTTGTCGATATCTTTGTTACTCCAATGGATGGTAGCCTTCTCATTATGGAAGGTAGTCTCTTGTTGATATTTTTGATACTCCAATGGATAGTATCCTTGTCATTAGGGAAGTTAGTATGTTATCGTTATTTTTGTTACTCCAATGGATGGTAGCCTTGTCATTATGGAAGGTAGTATGTTGTCGATATCTTTGTTACTCCAATGGATGGTAGCCTTCTCATTATGGAAGGTAGTCTCTTGTTGATATTTTTGATACTACAATGGATAGTATCCTTGTCATTAGGGAAGTTAGTATGTTATCGTTATTTTTGTTACTCCAATGGATGGTAGCCTTCTCATTATGGAAGGTAGTTTGTTGTCGAGATTTTTGTAACTCCAATGGATGATAGCCTTGTCATTATGGAAGGTAGTCTCTTGTTAACATTTTTGTTATTCCAATGGATGGTAGCCTTCTCATTATGGTAGGTAGTCTGTTGTCCCGATTTTTGTAACTCTAATGGATGGTAGCCTTGTCATTATGGAAGGTAGTCTCTTGTTGATATTTTTGTTACTCCAATGGATGGTAGCCTTGTCATTATGGAAGGTAGTATGTCTTTGATATCTTTGTTACTCCAATGGATGGTAGCCTTGTCATTATGGTAGCTTGACTGTTGTCCCGATTATTGTTACTCCAATGGATTGTAGCCTTGTCATTATGGAAGGTAGTCTGTTGTCGATAACTTTTTTTACTCCAATGGATGGTAGCTTAGTAATTATGGAAGGTAGTATGTTGTCGTGATTTTTGTTACTCCAATGGATGGTAGCCTTATAATTTTGGAAGGTAGTTTGTTGTCCAGATTTTTGTTACTCTAATGGATGGTAGCCTTGTAATTATGGAAGGAAGTATGTTGTCCATATCTTTGTTACTCCAATGGATGCTAGTCTTGTCATTATGGAAGGTAGTTTGTTGTCGAGATTTTTGTTATTCCAATGGATGGTAGCCTTGTCATTATGGAAGGTAGTCTGTTGTCGTGATTTTTGTTACTCCAATGGATTGTAGCCTTGTCATTATGGAAGTTAGTCTATTATCGATATCTTTCTTACTCCAATGGATGGTAGCCTTGTCATTATGGAAGGTATTATGTTGTTGATATCTTTGTTACTCCAATGGATGGTAACCTTGTCATTATGGAAGGTAGTCTATTTTCGAGATTTTTGTTACTCCAATGGATGGTAGCCTTGTCATTATGGAAGGTAGTCTCTTGTTGATATTCTTGTTACTCCAATGGATGGTAGCCTTGTCATTATGGAAGGTAGTCTGTTTTCGATATCTTTGTTACTCCAATGGATGGT
The DNA here is from genome assembly GCA_948472305.1 of Vicia faba. Classification (NCBI taxonomy): domain Eukaryota; kingdom Viridiplantae; phylum Streptophyta; class Magnoliopsida; order Fabales; family Fabaceae; genus Vicia; species Vicia faba. The sequence continues at coordinate 851,955,471 of OX451739.1, forward strand.
AGCCTTGTCATTATGGAAGGTTGATTATTGTCCCGATTATTGTTACTCCAATGGATTGTAGCCTTGTCATTATGGAAGGTAGTCTGTTGTCGATAACTTTGTTACTCCAATGGATGGTAGCTTAGTAATTATGGAAGGTAGTATGTTGTCGTGATTTTTGTTACTCCAATGGATGGTAGCCTTGTCATTATGGAAGGTAGTCTGTTGTTAAAAAAATTTATACTCCAATGGATGGTAACCTTGTCATATGGAAGGTAGTCTATTGTTGATATTTTTGTTACTTCAATGGATGGTAGCCTTGTAATTTTGGAAGGTAGTCTGTTGTCCAGATTTTTGTTACTCTAAAGGATGGTAGCCTTGTAATTATGGAAGGTAGTATGTTGTCAATATCTTTGTTACTCCAATGGATGGTAGCCTTGTCATTATGGGAGGTAGTCTGTTGTCGAGATTTTTGTTATTCCAATGGATGGTAGCCTTGTCATTATGGAAGGTAGTCTGTTGTCGTGATTTTTGTTACTCCAATGGATTGTAGCCTTGTCATTATGGAAGTTAGTCTATTATCATTATCTTTCTTACTCCAATGGATGGTAGCCTTGTCATTATGGAAGGTATTATGTTGTTGATATCTTTGTTACTCCAATGGATGGTAACCTTGTCATTATGGAAGGTAGTTTGTTTTCGAGATTTTTGTTACTCCAATGGATGGTAGCCTTGTCATTATGGAAGGTTGTCTCTTGTTGATATTCTTTTTACTCCAATGGATGGTAGCCTTGTCATTATGGAAGGTAGTCTGTTTTTGATATCTTTGTTACTCCAATGGATGGTAGCCTTGTCATTATGGAAGGTTGACTGTTGTCCCGATTATTGTTACTCCAATGGATTGTAGCCTTGTCATTATGGAAGGTAGTCTGTTGTCGATAACTTTGTTACTCCAATGGATGGTAGCTTAGTAATTATGGAAGGTAGTATGTTGTCGTGATTTTTGTTACTCCAATGGATGGTAGCCTTGTCATTATGGAAGGTAGTCTGTTGTTAAAAAAAATTATACTCTAATGGATGGTAACCTTGTCATTATGGAAGGTAGTCTATTGTTGATATTTTTGATACTTCAATGGATGGTAGCCTTGTAATTTTGGAAGGTAGTCTGTTGTCCAGATTTTTGTTACTCTAATGGATGGTAGCCTTGTAATTATGGAAGGTAGTATGTTGTCAATATATTTGTTACTCCAATGGATGGTAGCCTTGTCATTACGGAAGGTAGTCTGTTGTCGAGATTTTTGTTATTCCAATGGATGGTAGCCTTATCATTATGGAAGGTAGTCTGTTGTCGTGATTTTTGTTACTCCAATGGATTGTAGCCTTGTCATTATGGAAGTTAGTCTATTATCGATATCTTTCTTACTCCAATGGATGGTAGCCTTGTCATTATGGAAGGTATTATGTTATTGATATCTTTGTTACTCCAATGGATGGTAACCTTGTCATTATGGAAGGTAGTCTATTTTCGAGATTTTTGTTACTCCAATGGATGGTAGCCTTGTCATTATGGAAGGTAGTCTCTTGTTGATATTCTTGTTACTCCAATGGATGGTAGCCTTGTCATTATGTAAGGTAGTCTGTTTTCGATATCTTTGTTACTCCAATGGATGGTAGCCTTGTCATTATGGAAGGTAGTTTGTTGTCGATAACTATGTTACTCCAATGGATGGTAGCTTAGTAATTATGGAAGGTAGTATGTTGTCGTGATTTTTGTTACTCCAATGGATGGTAGCCTTGTCATTATGGAAGGTAGTCTGTTGTTAAAAAAATTTATACTCCAATGGATGGTAACCTTGTCATTATGGAAGGTAGTCTATTGTTGATATTTTTGTTACTTCATTGGATGGTAGCCTTGTAATTTTGGAAGGTAGTCTGTTGTCCAGATTTTTGTTACTCTAATGGATGGTAGCCTTGTAATTATGGAAGGTAGTATGTTGTAAATATCTTTGTTACTCCAATGGATGGTAGCCTTGTCATTATGGAAGGTAGTTTGTTGTCGAGATTTTTGTTATTCCAATGGATTGTAGCCTTGTCATTATGGAAGTTAGTCTATTATCGATATCTTTCTTACTCCAATAGATGGTAGCCTTGTCATTATGGAAGGTATTATGTTGTTGATATCTTTGTTACTCCAATGGATGGTAGCCTTGTCATTATGGAAGGTAGTCTCTTGTTGATATTCTTGTTACTCCAATGGATGGTAGCCTTGTCATTATGGAAGGTTGATTGTTGTCCCGATTATTGTTACTCCAATGGATTGTAGCCTTGTCATTATGGAAGGTAGTCTGTTGTCGATAACTTTGTTACTCTAATGGATGGTAGCTTAGTAATTATGGAAGGTAGTATGTTGTCATGATTTTTGTTACTCCAATGGATGGTAGCCTTGTCATTATGGAAGGTAGTCTGTTGTTAAAAAAATGTATACTCCAATGGATGGTAACCTTGTCATTATGGAAGGTAGTCTATTGTTGATATTTTTGTTACTTCAATGGATGGTAGCCTTGTAGTTTTGGAAGGTAGTCTGTTGTCCAGATTTTTGTTACTCTAATGGATGGTAGCCTTGTAATTATGGAAGGTAGTTTGTTTTCAATATCTTTGTTACTCCAATGGATGGTAGCCTTGTCATTATGGAAGGTAGTCTGTTGTCGTGATTTTTGTTACTCTAATGGATTGTAGCCTTGTCATTATGGAAGGTAGTATGTTGTCGATATCTTTGTTACTCCAATGGATGGTAGCCTTCTCATTATGGAAGGTAGTCTCTTGTTTATATTTTTGATACTCCAATGGATAGTATCCTTGTCATTAGGGAAGTTAGTAATGTATCGTTATTTTTGTTACTCCAATGAATGGTAGCCTTGTCATTATGGAAGGTAGTCTGTTGTCGTGATTTTTGTTACTCCAATGGATTGTAGCCTTGTCATTATGGAAGGTAGTATGTTGTGGATATCTTTGTTACTCTAATGGATGGTATCCTTCTCATTATGGAAGGTAGTTTGTTGTCAAGATTTTTGTAACTCCAATGGATGGTAGCCTTGTCATTATGGAAGGTAGTCTCTTGTTAACATTTTTGTTATTCCAATGGATGGTAGCCTTCTCTTTATGGTAGGTAGTCTGTTGTCCCGATTTTTGTAACTCTAATGGATGGTAGCCTTGTCATTATGGAAGGTAGTCTCTTGTTGATATTTTTATTACTCCAATGGATGGTAGCCTTGTCATTATGGAAGGTAGTTTGTTTTCGATATCTTTGATACTCCAATGGATGGTAGCCTTGTCATTATGGAAGGTTGACTGTTGTCCCGATTATTGTTACTCCAATGGATTGTAGCCTTGTCATTATGGAAGGTAGTCTGTTGTCGATAACTTTGTTACTCCAATGGATGGTAGCTTAGTAATTATGGAAGGTAGTATGTTGTCGTGATTTTTGTTACTCCAATGGATGGTAGCCTTGTCATTATGGAAGGTAGTCTGTTGTTAAAAAAATGTATACTCCAATGGATGGTAACCTTGTCATTATGCAAGGTAGTCTATTGTTGATATTTTTGTTACTTGAATGGATGGTAGCCTTGTAATTTTGGAAGGTAGTCTGTTGTCCAGATTTTTGTTACTCTAATGGATGGTAGCCTTGTAATTATGGAAGGTAGTATGTTGTCAATATCTTTGATACTCCAATGGATGGTAGCCTTGTCATTATGGAAGGTAGTCTGTTGTCAAGATTTTTGTTATTCCAATGGATGGTAGCCTTGTCGTTATGGAAGGTAGTCTGTTGTCGTGATTTTTGTTACTCCAATGGATTGTAGCCTTGTCATTATGGAAGGTAGTATGTTGTCGATATCTTTGTTACTCCAATGGATGGTAGCCTTCTCATTATGGAAGGTAGTCTCTTGTTGATATTTTTGATACTCCAATGGATAGTATCCTTGTCATTAGGGAAGTTAGTATGTTATCGTTATTTTTGTTACTCCAATGGATGGTAGCCTTGTCATTATGGAAGGTAGTCTGTTGTCGAGATTTTTGTTATTCCAATGGATGGTAGCCTTGTCATTATGGAAGGTAGTCTGTTGTCGTGATTTTTGTTACTCCAATGGATTGTAGCCTTGTCATTATGGAAGGTAGTATGTTGTGGATATCTTTGTTACTCCAATGGATGGTATCCTTCTCATTATGGAAGGTAGTTTGTTGTCGAGATTTTTGTAACTCCAATGGATGGTAGCCTTGTCATTATGGAAGGTAGTCTCTTGTTAACATTTTTGTTATTCCAATGGATGGTAGCCTTCTCATTATGGTAGGTAGTCTGTTGTCCCGATTTTTGTAACTCTAATGGATGGTAGCCTTGTCATTATGGAAGGTAGTCTCTTGTTGATATTTTTGTTACTCCAATGGATGGTAGCCTTGTCATTATGGAAGGTAGTATGTCTTTGATATCTTTGTTACTCCAATGGATGGTAGCCTTGTCATTATGGTAGCTTGACTGTTGTCCAGATTATTGTTACTCCAATGGATTGTAGCCTTGTCATTATGGAAGGTAGTCTGTTGTCGATAACTTTTTTTACTCCAATGGATGGTAGCTTAGTAATTATGGAAGGTAGTATGTTGTCGTGATTTTTGTTACTCCAATGGATGGTAGCCTTATAATTTTGGAAGGTAGTCTGTTGTCCAGATTTTTGTTACTCTAATGGATGGTAGCCTTGTAATTATGGAAGGAAGTATGTTGTCAATATCTTTGTTACTCCAATGGATGCTAGTCTTGTCATTATGGAAGGTAGTTTGTTGTCGATATTTTTGTTATTCCAATGGATGGTAGCCTTGTCATTATGGAAGGTAGTCTGTTGTCGTGATTTTTGTTACTCCAATGGATTGTAGCCTTGTCATTATGGAAGTTAGTCTATTATCGATATCTTTCTTACTCCAATGGATGGTAGCCTTGTCATTATGGAAGGTATTATGTTGTTGATATCTTTGTTACTCCAATGGATGGTAACCTTGTCATTATGGAAGGTAGTCTATTTTCGAGATTTTTGTTACTCCAATGGATGGTAGCCTTGTCATTATGGAAGGTAGTCTCTTGTTGATATTCTTGTTACTCCAATGGATGGTAGCCTTGTCATTATGGAAGGTAGTCTGTTTTCGATATCTTTGTTACTCCAATGGATGGTAGCCTTGTCATTATGGAAGGTTGATTATTGTCCCGATTATTGTTACTCCAATGGATTGTAGCCTTGTCATTATGGAAGGTAGTCTGTTGTCGATAACTTTGTTACTCCAATGGATGGTAGCTTAGTAATTATGGAAGGTAGTATGTTGTCGTGATTTTTGTTACTCCAATGGATGGTAGCCTTGTCATTATGGAAGGTAGTCTGTTGTTAAAAAAATTTATACTCCAATGGATGGTAACCTTGTCATATGGAAGGTAGTCTATTGTTGATATTTTGGTTACTTCAATGGATGGTAGCCTTGTAATTTTGGAAGGTAGTCTGTTGTCCAGATTTTTGTTACTCTAAAGGATGGTAGCCTTGTAATTATGGAAGGTAGTATGTTGTCAATATCTTTGTTACTCCAATGGATGGTAGCCTTGTCATTATGGAAGGTAGTCTGTTGTCGAGATTTTTGTTATTCCAATGGATGGTAGCCTTGTCATTATGGAAGGTAGTCTGTTGTCGTGATTTTTGTTACTCCAATGGATTGTAGCCTTGTCATTATGGAAGTTAGTCTATTATCATTATCTTTCTTACTCCAATGGATGGTAGCCTTGTCATTATGGAAGGTATTATGTTGTTGATATCTTTGTTACTCCAATGGATGGTAACCTTGTCATTATGGAAGGTAGTCTGTTTTCGAGATTTTTGTTACTCCAATGAATGGTAGCCTTGTCATTATGGAAGGTTGTCTCTTGTTGATATTCTTTTTACTCCAATGGATGGTAGCCTTGTCATTATGGAAGGTAGTCTGTTTTCGATATCTTTGTTACTCCAATGGATGGTAGCCTTGTCATTATGGAAGGTTGACTGTTGTCCCGATTATTGTTACTCCAATGGATTGTAGCCTTGTCATTATGGAAGGTAGTCTGTTGTCGATAACTTTGTTACTCCAATGGATGGTAGCTTAGTAATTATGGAAGGTAGTATGTTGTCGTGATTTTTGTTACTCCAATGGATGGTAGCCTTGTCATTATAAAAGGTAGTCTGTTGTTAAAAAAAATTATACTCTAATGGATGGTAACCTTGTCATTATGGAAGGTAGTCTATTGTTGATATTTTTGATACTTCAATGGATGGTAGCCTTGTAAATTTTGGAAGGTAGTCTGTTGTCCAGATTTTTATTACTCTAATGGATTGTAGCCTTGTAATTATGGAAGGTAGTATGTTGTCAATATATTTGTTACTCCAATGGATGGTAGCCTTGTCATTACGGAAGGTAGTCTGTTGTCGAGATTTTTGTTATTCCAATGGATGGTAGCCTTATCATTATGGAAGGTAGTCTGTTGTCGTGATTTTTGTTACTCCAATGGATTGTAGCCTTGTCATTATGGAAGTTAGTCTATTATCGATATCTTTCTTACTCCAATGGATGGTAGCCTTGTCATTATGGAAGGTATTATGTTGTTGATATCTTTGTTACTCCAATGGATGGTAACCTTGTCATTATGGAAGGTAGTCTGTTTTCGAGATTTTTGTTACTCCAATGAATGGTAGCCTTGTCATTATGGAAGGTTGTCTCTTGTTGATATTCTTTTTACTCCAATGGATGGTAACCTTGTCATTATGGAAGGTAGTCTGTTTTTGATATCTTTGTTACTCCAATGGATGGTAGCCTTGTCATTATGGAAGGTTGACTGTTGTCCCGATTATTGTTACTCCAATGGATTGTAGCCTTGTCATTATGGAAGGTAGTCTGTTGTCGATAACTTTGTTACTCCAATGGATGGTAGCTTAGTAATTATGGAAGGTAGTATGTTGTCGTGATTTTTGTTACTCCAATGGATGGTAGCCTTGTCATTATAAAAGGTAGTCTGTTGTTAAAAAAAATTATACTCTAATGGATGGTAACCTTGTCATTATGGAAGGTAGTCTATTGTTGATATTTTTGATACTTCAATGGATGGTAGCCTTGTAAATTTTGGAAGGTAGTCTGTTGTCCAGATTTTTATTACTCTAATGGATGGTAGCCTTGTAATTATGGAAGGTAGTATGTTGTCAATATATTTGTTACTCCAATGGATGGTAGCCTTGTCATTACGGAAGGTAGTCTGTTGTCGAGATTTTTGTTATTCCAATGGATGGTAGCCTTATCATTATGGAAGGTATTCTGTTGTCGTGATTTTTGTTACTCCAATGGATTGTAGCCTTGTCATTATGGAAGTTAGTCTATTATCGATATCTTTCTTACTCCAATGGATGGTAGCCTTGTCATTATGGAAGGTATTATGTTGTTGATATCTTTGTTACTCCAATGGATGGTAACCTTGTCATTATGGAAGGTAGTCTGTTTTCGATATTTTTGTTACTCCAATGGATGGTAGCCTTGTCATTATGGAAGGTAGTCTCTTGTTGATATTCTTGTTACTCCAATGGATGGTAACCTTGTCATTATGTAAGGTAGTCTGTTTTCGATATCTTTGTTACTCCAATGGATGGTAGCCTTGTCATTATGCAAGGTAGTCTGTTGTCGATAACTATGTTACTCCAATGGATGGTAGCTTAGTAATTATGGAAGGTAGTATGTTGTCGTGATTTTTGTTACTCCAATTGATGGTAGCCTTGTCATTATGGAAGGTAGTCTGTTGTTAAAAAAATTTATACTCCAATGGATGGTAACCTTGTCATTATGGAAGGTAGTCTATTGTTGATATTTTTGTTACTTCAATGGATGGTAGCCTTGTAATTTTGGAAGGTAGTCTGTTGTCCAGATTTTTGTTACTCTAATGGATGGTAGCCTTGTAATTATGGAAGGTAGTATGTTGTAAATATCTTTGTTACTCCAATGGATGGTAGCCTTGTCATTATGGAAGGTAGTTTGTTGTCGAGATTTTTGTTATTCCAATGGATTGTAGCCTTGTCATTATGGAAGTTAGTCTATTATCGATATCTTTCTTACTCCAATAGATGGTAGCCTTGTCATTATGGAAGGTATTATGTTGTTGATATCTTTGTTACTCCAATGGATGGTAGCCTTGTCATTATGGAAGGTAGTCTCTTGTTGATATTCTTGTTACTCCAATGGATGGTAGCCTTGTCATTATGGAAGGTTGACTGTTGTCCCGATTATTGTTACTCCAATGGATTGTAGCCTTGTCATTATGGAAGGTAGTCTGTTGTCGATAACTTTGTTACTCTAATGGATGGTAGCTTAGTAATTATGGAAGGTAGTATGTTGTCATGATTTTTGTTACTCCAATGGATGGTAGCCTTATCATTATGGAAGGTAGTCTGTTGTTAAAAAATTGTATACTCCAATGGATGGTAACCTTGTCATTATGGAAGGTAGTCTATTGTTGATATTTTTGTTACTTCAATGGATGGTAGCCTTGTAGTTTTGGAAGGTAGTCTGTTGTCCAGATTTTTGTTACTCTAATGGATGGTAGCCTTGTAATTATGGAAGGTAGTATGTTTTCAATATCTTTGTTACTCCAATGGATGGTAGCCTTGTCATTATGGAAGGTAGTCTGTTGTCGTGATTTTTGTTACTCCAATGGATGGTAGCCTTCTCATTATGGAAGGTAGTCTCTTGTTGATATTTTTGATACTCCAATGGATAGTATCCTTGTCATTAGGGAAGTTAGTAATGTATCGTTATTTTTGTTACTCCAATGGATGGTAGCCTTGTCATTATGGAAGGTAGTCTGTTGTCGTGATTTTTGTTACTCCAATGGATTGTAGCCTTGTCATTATGGAAGGTAGTATGTTGTGGATATCTTTGTTACTTCAATGGATGGTATCCTTCTCATTATGGAAGGTAGTTTGTTGTCAAGATTTTTGTAACTCCAATGGATGGTAGCCTTGTCATTATGGAAGGTAGTCTCTTGTTAACATTTTTGTTATTCCAATGGATGGTAGCCTTCTCATTATGGTAGGTAGTCTGTTGTCCCGATTTTTGTAACTCTAATGGATGGTAGCCTTGTCATTATGGAAGGTAGTCTCTTGTTGATATTTTTGTTACTCCAATGGATGGTAGCCTTGTCATTATGGAAGGTAGTAGGTCTTTGATATCTTTGTTACTCCAATGGATGGTAGCCTTGTCATTATGGTAGCTTGACTGTTGTCCCGATTATTGTTACTCCAATGGATTGTAGCCTTGTCATTATGGAAGGTAGTCTGTTGTCGATAACTTTTTTTACTCCAATGGATGGTAGCTTAGTAATTATGGAAGGTAGTATGTTGTCGTGATTTTTGTTACTCCAATGGATGGTAGCCTTGTAATTTTGGAAGGTAGTCTGTTGTCCAGATTTTTGTTACTCTAATGGATGGTAGCCTTGTAATTATGGAAGGTAGTATGTTGTCAATATCTTTGTTACGCCAATGGATGGTAGCCTTGTCATTATGGAAGGTAGTTTGTTGTCGAGATTTTTGTTATTCCAATGGATGGTAGCCTTGTCATTATGGAAGGTAGTCTGTTGTCGTGATTTTTGTTACTCCAATGGATTGTAGCCTTGTCATTATGGAAGTTAGTCTATTATCGATATCTTTCTTACTCCAATGGATGGTAGCCTTGCCATTATGGAAGGTATTATGTTGTTGATATCTTTGTTACTCCAATGGATGGTAACCTTGTCATTATGGAAGGTAGTCTATTTTCGAGATTTTTGTTACTCCAATGGATGGTAGCCTTGTCATTATGGAAGGTAGTCTCTTGTTGATATTCTTGTTACTCCAATGGATGGTAGCCTTTTCATTATGGAAGGTAGTCTGTTTTTGATATCTTTGTTACACCAATGGATGGTAGCCTTGTCATTATGGAAGGTTGATTATTGTCCCGATTATTGTTACTCCAATGGATTGTAGCCTTGTCATTATGGAAGGTAGTCTGTTGTCGATAACTTTGTTACTCCAATGGATGGTAGCTTAGTAATTATGGAAGGTAGTATGTTGTCGTGGTTTTTGTTACTCCAATGGATGGTAGCCTTGTCATTATGGAAGGTAGTCTGTTGTTAAAAAAATTTATACTCCAATGGATGGTAACCTTGTCATATGGAAGGTAGTCTATTGTTGATATTTTTGTTACTTCAATGGATGGTAGCCTTGTAATTTTGGAAGGTAGTCTGTTGTCCAGATTTTTGTTACTCTAAAGGATGGTAGCCTTGTAATTATGGAAGGTAGTATGTTGTCAATATCTTTATTACTCCAATGGATGGTAGCCTTGTCATTATGGAAGGTAGTCTGTTGTCGATAACTATGTTACTCCAATGGATGGTAGCTTAGTAATTATGGAAGGTAGTATGTTGTCGTGATTTTTGTTACTCCAATGGATGGTAGCCTTGTCATTATGGAAGGTAGTCTGTTGTTAAAAAAATTTATACTCCAATGGATGGTAACCTTGTCATTATGGAAGGTAGTCTATTGTTGATATTTTTGTTACTTCAATGGATGGTAGCCTTGTAATTTTGGAAGGTAGTCTGTTGTCCAGATTTTTGTTACTCTAATGGATGGTAGCCTTGTAATTATGGAAGGTAGTATGTTGTAAATATCTTTGTTACTCCAATGGATGGTAGCCTTGTCATTATGGAAGGTAGTTTGTTGTCGAGATTTTTGTTATTCCAATGGATTGTAGTCTTGTCATTATGGAAGTTAGTCTATTATCGATATCTATCTTACTCCAATGGATGGTAGCCTTGTCATTATGGAAGGTATTATGTTGTTGATATCTTTGTTACTCCAATGGATGGTAACCTTGTCTTTATGGAAGGTAGTCTGTTTTCGAGATTTTTGTTACTCCAATGGATGGTAGCCTTGTCATTATGGAAGGTAGTCTCTTGTTGATATTCTTGTTACTCTAATGGATGGTAGCCTTGTCATTATGGAAGGTTGACTGTTGTCCCGATTATTGTTACTCCAATGGATTGTAGCCTTGTCATTATGGAAGGTAGTCTGTTGTCGATAACTTTGTTACTCTAATGGATGGTAGCTTAGTAATTATGGAAGGTAGTATGTTGTCGTGATTTTTGTTACTCCAATGGATGGTAGCCTTGTCATTATGGAAGGTAGTCTGTTGTTAAAAAAATGTATACTCCAATGGATGGTAACCTTGTCATTATGGAAGGTAGTCTATTGTTGATATTTTTGTTACTTCAATGGATGGTAGCCTTGTAGTTTTGGAAGGTAGTCTGTTGTCCAGATTTTTGTTACTCTAATGGATGGTAGCCTTGTAATTATGGAAGGTAGTATGTTGTCAATATCTTTGTTACTCCAATGGATGGTAGCCGTGTCATTATGGAAGGTAGTCTGTTGTCGTGATTTTTGTTACTCCAATGGATTGTAGCCTTGTCATTATGGGAGGTAGTATGTTGTCGATATCTTTGTTACTCCAATGGATGGTAGCCTTCTCATTATGGAAGGTAGTCTCTTGTTGATATTTTTGATACTCCAATAGATAGTATCCTTGTCATTAGGGAAGTTAGTATGTTATCGTTATTTTTGTTACTCCAATGGATGGTAGCCTTGTCATTATGGAAGGTAGTCTGTTGTCGAGATTTTTGTTATTCCAATGGATGGTAGCCTTGTCATTATGGAAGGTAGTCTGTTGTCGTGATTTTTGTTACTCCAATGGATTGTAGCCTTGTCATTATGGAAGGTAGTATGTTGTGGATATCTTTGTTACTCCAATGGATGGTATCCTTCTCATTATGGAAGGTAGTTTGTTGTCGAGATTTTTGTAACTCCAATGGATGGTAGCCTTGTCATTATGGAAGGTAGTCTCTTGTTAACATTTTTGTTATTCCAATGGATGGTAGCCTTCTCATTATGGTAGGTAGTCTGTTGTCCCGATTTTTGTAACTCTAATGGATGGTAGCCTTGTCATTATGGAAGGTAGTCTCTTGTTGATATCTTTGTTACTCCAATGGATGGTAGCCTTTTCATTATGGTAGCTTGACTGTTGTCCCGATTATTGTTACTCCAATGGATTGTAGCCTTGTCATTATGGAAGGTAGTCTGTTGTCGATAACTTTTTTTACTCCAATGGATGGTAGCTTAGTAATTATGGAAGGTAGTATGTTGTCGTGATTTTTGTTACTCCAATGGATGGTAGCCTTGTAATTTTGGAAGGTAGTCTGTTGTCCAGATTTTTGTTACTCTAATGGATGGTAGCCTTGTAATTATGGAAGGTAGTATGTTTTCAATATCTTTGTTACTCCAATGGATGGTAGCCTTGTCATTATGGAAGGTAGTTTGTTGTCGAGATTTTTGTTATTCCAATGGATGGTAGCCTTGTCATTATGGAAGGTAGTCTGTTGTCGTGATTTTTGTTACTCCAATGGATTGTAGCCTTGTCATTATGGAAGTTAGTCTATTATCGATATCTTTCTTACTCCAATGGATGGTAGCCTTGTCATTATGGAAGGTATTATGTTGGTGATATCTTTGTTACTCCAATGGATGGTAACCTTGTCATTATGGAAGGTAGTCTATTTTCGAGATTTTTGTTACTCCAATGGATGGTAGCCTTGTCATTATGGAAGGTAGTCTCTAGTTGATATTCTTGTTACTCCAATGGATGGTAGCCTTGTCATTATGGAAGGTAGTCTGTTTTCGATATCTTTGTTACTCCAATGGATGGTAGCCTTGTCATTATGGAAGGTTGATTATTGTCCCGATTATTGTTACTCCAATGGATTGTAGCCTTGTCATTATGGAAGGTAGTCTGTTGTCGATAACTTTGTTACTCCAATGGATGGTAGCTTAGTAATTATGGAAGGTAGTATGTTGTCGTGATTTTTGTTACTCCTATGGATGGTAGCCTTGTCATTATGGAAGGTAGTCTATTGTTAAAAAAATTTATACTCCAATGGATGGTAACCTTGTCATATGGAAGGTAGTCTATTGTTGATATTTTTGTTACTTCAATGGATGGTAGCCTTGTAATTTTGGAAGGTAGTCTGTTGTCCAGATTTTTGTTACTCTAAAGGATGGTAGCCTTGTAATTATGGAAGGTAGTATGTTATCAATATCTTTGTTACTCCAATGGATGGTAGCCTTGTCATTATGGAAGGTAGTCTGTTGTCGAGATTTTTGTTATTCCAATGGATGGTAGCCTTGTCATTATGGAAGGTAGTCTGTTGTCGTGATTTTTGTTACTCCAATGGATTGAAGCGTTGTCATTATGGAAGTTAGTCTATTAACGTTATCTTTCTTACTCCAATGGATGGTAGCCTTGTCATTATGGAAGGTATTATGTTGTTGATATCTTTGTTACTCCAATGGATGGTAACCTTGTCATTATGGAAGGTAGTCTGTTTTCGAGATTTTTGTTACTCCAATGGATGGTAGCCTTGTCATTATGGAAGGTAGTCTCTTGTTGATATTCTTGTTACTCCAAAGGATGGTAGCCTTGTCATTATGGAAGGTAGTCTGTTTTTGATATCTTTGTTACTCCAATGGATGGTAGCCTTGTCATTATGGACGGTTGACTGTTGTCCCGATTATTGTTACTCCAATGGATTGTAGCCTTGTCATTATGGAAGGTAGTCTGTTGTCGATAACTTTGTTACTCCAATGGATGGTAGCTTAGTAATTATGGAAGGTAGTATGTTGTCGTGATTTTTGTTACTCCAATGGATGGTAGCCTTGTCATTATGGAAGGTAGTATGTTGTTAAAAAAATTTATACTCTAATGGATGGTAACCTTGTCATTATGGAAGGTAGTCTATTGTTGATATTTTTGATACTTCAATAGATGGTAGCCTTGTAATTTTGGAAGGTAGTCTGTTGTCCAGATTTTTGTTACTATAATGGATGGTAGCCTTGTAATTATGGAAGGTAGTATGTTGTAAATATCTTTGTTACTCCAATGGATGGTAGCCTTGTCATTATGGAAGGTTGTTTGTTGTCGAGATTTTTGTTATTCCAATGGATTGTAGCCTTGTCATTATGGAAGTTAGTCTATTATCGATATCTATCTTACTCCAATGGATGGTAGCCTTGTCATTATGGAAGGTATTATGTTGTTGATATCTTTGTTACTCCAAAGGATGGTAACCTTGTCTTTATGGAAGGTAGTCTGTTTTCGAGATTTTTGTTACTCCAATGGATGGTAGCCTTGTCATTATGGAAGGTAGTCTCTTGTTGATATTCTTGTTACTCCAATGGATGGTAGCCTTGTCATTATGGAAGGTTGACTGTTGTCCCGATTATTGTTACTCCAATGGATTGTAGCCTTGTCATTATGGAAGGTAGTCTGTTGTCGATAACTTTGTTACTCTAATGGATGGTAGCTTAGTAATTATGGAAGGTAGTATGTTGTCGTGATTTTTGTTACTCCAATGGATGGTAGCCTTGTCATTATGGAAGGTAGTCTGTTGTTAAAAAAATGTATACTCCAATGGATGGTAAACTTGTCATTATGGAAGGTAGTCTATTGTTGATATTTTTGTTACTTCAATGGATGGTAGCCTTGTAGTTTTGGAAGGTAGTCTGTTGTCCAGATTTTTGTTACTCTAATGGATGGTAGCCTTGTAATTATGGAAGGTAGTATGTTGTCAATATCTTTGTTTCTCCAATGGATGGTAGCCGTGTCATTATGGAAGGTAGTCTGTTGTCGTGATTTTTGTTACTCCAATGGATTGTAGCCTTGTCATTATGGGAGGTAGTATGTTGTCGATATCTTTGTTACTCCAATGGATGGTAGCCTTCTCATTATGGAAGGTAGTCTCTTGTTGATATTTTTGATACTCCAATGGATAGTATCCTTGTCATTAGGGAAGTTAGTATGTTATCGTTATTTTTGTTACTCCAATGGATGGTAGCCTTGTCATTATGGAAGGTAGTCTGTTGTCGAGATTTTTGTTATTCCAATGGATGGTAGCCTTGTCATTATGGAAGGTAGTCTGTTGTCGTGATTTTTGTTACTCCAATGGATTGTAGCCTTGTCATTATGGAAGGTAGTATGTTGTGGATATCTTTGTTACTCCAATGGATGGTATCCTTCTCATTATGGTAGGTAGTCTGTTGTCCCGATTTTTGTAACTCTAATGGATGGTAGCCTTGTCATTATGGAAGGTAGTCTCTTGTTGATATCTTTGTTACTCCAATGGATGGTAGCCTTGTCATTATGGTAGCTTGACTGTTGTCCCGATTATTGTTACTCCAATGGATTGTAGCCTTGTCATTATGGAAGGTAGTCTGTTGTCGATAACTTTTTTTACTCCAATGGATGGTAGCTTAGTAATTATGGAAGGTAGTATGTTGTCGTGATTTTTGTTACTCCAATGGATGGTAGCCTTGTAATTTTGGAAGGTAGTCTGTTGTCCAGATTTTTGTTACTCTAATGGATGGTAGCCTTTTAATTATGGAAGGTAGTATGTTGTCAATATCTTTGTTACTCCAATGGATGGTAGCCTTGTCATTATGGAAGGTAGTTTGTTGTCGAGATTTTTGTTATTCCAATGGATGGTAGCCTTGTCATTATGGAAGGTAGTCTGTTGTCGTGATTTTTGTTACTCCAATGGATTGTAGCCTTGTCATTATGGAAGTTAGTCTATTATCGATATCTTTCTTACTCCAATGGATGGTAGCCTTGTCATTATGGAAGGTATTATGTTGTTGATATCTTTGTTACTCCAATGGATGGTAACCTTGTCATTATGGAAGGTAGTCTATTTTCGAGATTTTTGTTACTCCAATGGATGGTAGCCTTGTCATTATGGAAGGTAGTCTCTAGTTGATATTCTTGTTACTCCAATGGATGGTAGCCTTGTCATTATGGAAGGTAGTCTGTTTTCGATATCTTTGTTACTCCAATGGATGGTAGCCTTGTCATTATGGAAGGTTGATTATTGTCCCGATTATTGTTACTCCAATGGATTGTAGCCTTGTCATTATGGAAGGTAGTCTGTTGTCGATAACTTTGTTACTCCAATGGATGGTAGCTTAGTAATTATGGAAGGTAGTATGTTGTCGTGATTTTTGTTACTCCAATGGATGGTAGCCTTGTCATTATGGAAGGTAGTCTATTGTTAAAAAAATTTATACTCCAATGGATGGTAACCTTGTCATATGGAAGGTAGTCTATTGTTGATATTTTTGTTACTTCAATGGATGGTAGCCTTGTAATTTTGGAAGGTAGTCTGTTGTCCAGATTTTTGTTACTCTAAAGGATGGTAGCCTTGTAATTATGGAAGGTAGTATGTTATCAATATCTTTGTTACTCCAATGGATGGTAGCCTTGTCATTATGGAAGGTAGTCTGTTTTCGATATCTTTGTTACTCCAATGGATGGTAGCCTTGTCATTATGGAAGGTAGTCTGTTGTCGATAACTATGTTACTCCAATGGATGGTAGCTTAGTAATTATGGAAGGTAGTATGTTGTCGTGATTTTTGTTACTCCAATGGATGGTAGCCTTGTCATTATGGAAGGTAGTCTGTTGTTAAAAAAAATTATACTCCAATGGATGGTAACCTTGTCATTATGGAAGGTAGTCTATTGTTGATATTTTTGTTACTTCAATGGATGGTAGCCTTGTAATTTTGGAAGGTAGTCTGTTGTCCAGATTTTTGTTACTCTAATGGATGGTAGCCTTGTAATTATGGAAGGTAGTATGTTGTAAATATCTTTGTTACTCCAATGGATGGTAGCCTTGTCATTATGGAAGGTAGTTTGTTGTCGATGTTTTTGTTATTCCAATGGATTGTAGCCTTGTCATTATGGAAGTTACTCCAATGGATGGTAGCCTTGTCATTATGGAAGGTTGACTGTTGTCCCGATTATTGTTACTCCAATGGATTGTAGCCTTGTCATTATGGAAGGTAGTCTGTTGTCGATAACTTTGTTACTCTAATGGATGGTAGCTTAGTAATTATGGAAGGTAGTATGTTGTCGTGATTTTTGTTACTCCAATGGATAGTAGCCTTGTCATTATGGAAGGTAGTCTGTTGTTAAAAAAATGTATACTCCAATGGATGGTAACCTTGTCATTATGGAAGGTAGTCTATTGTTGATATTTTTGTTACTTCAATGGATGGTAGCCTTGTAGTTTTGGAAGGTAGTCTGTTGTCTAGATTTTTGTTACTCTAATGGATGGTAGCCTTGTAATTATGGAAGGTAGTATGTTGTCAATATCTTTGTTACTCCAATGGATGGTAGCCTTGTCATTATGGAAGGTAGTCTGTTGTCGAGATTTTTTTTATTCCAATGGATGGTAGATTTGTCATTATGGAAGGTAGTCTGTTGTCGTGATTTTTTTTACTCCAATGGATTGTAGCCTTTTCATTATGGAAGGTAGTATGTTGTCGATATCTTTGTTACTCCAATGGATGTTAGCCTTCTCATTATGGAAGGTAGTCTGTTGTCGAGATTTTTGTTACTCCAATGGATGGTAGCCTTGTAATTATGGAAGGTAGTCTCTTGTTAACATTTTTGTTATTCCAATGGATGGTAGCCTTGTCATTATGGTAGGTGGTCTGTTGTCCCGATTTTTGTAACTCTAATGGATGGTAGCCTTGTCATTATGGAAGGTAGTCTCTTGTTGATATTTTTGTTACTCCAATTGATGGTAGCCTTGTTATTATGGAAGGTTGATTATTGTCCCGATTATTGTTACTCCAATGGATTGTAGCCTTGTCAATATGGAAGGTAGTCTGTTGTCGATAACTTTGTTACTCCAATGGATGGTAGCTTAGTAATTATGGAAGGTAGTATGTTGTCTAGATTTTTGTTATTCCAATGGATGGTAGCCTTCTCATTATGGAAGGTAGTCTGTTGTCATGATTTTTGTTACTCCAATGGATTGTAGCCTTGTCATTATGGAAGGTAGTCTGTTGTCGATAACTTTGTTACTCCAATGAATGGTAGCTTAGTAATTATGGAAGGTAGTATGTTGTCGTGATTTTTGTTACTCCAATGGATGGTAGCCTTGTTATTATGGAAGGTAGTCCGTTGTTAAAAAAATGTATACTTCAATGGATGGTAACCTTGTCATTATGGAAGGTAGTCTATTGTTGATATTTTTGTTACTTCAATGGATGGTAGCCTTGTAGTTTTGGAAGGTAGTCTGTTGTCCAGATTTTTGTTACTCTAATGGATGGTAGCCTTGTAATTATGGAAGGTAGTATGTTGTCAATATCTTTGTTACTCCAATGGATGGTAGCCTTGTCATTATGGAAGGTAGTCTGTTGTCGAGATTTTTGTTATTCCAATGGATGGTAGCCTTGTCATTATGGAAGGTAGTCTGTTGTCGTGATTTTTGTTACTCCAATGGATTGTAGCCTTGTCATTATGGAAGGTAGTATGTTGTCGATATCTTTGTTACTCCAATGGATGGTAGCCTTGTCATTATGGAAGGTAGTCTGTTGTCGAGATTTTTGTTATTCCAATGGATGGTAGCCTTGTCATTATGGAAGGTAGTCTGTTGTCGTGATTTTTGTTACTCCAATGGATTGTAGCCTTGTCATTATGGAAGTTACTCTATTATCGATATCTTTCTTACTCCAATGGATGGTAGCCTTGTCATTATGGAAGGTATAATGTTGTTGATATCTTTGTTACTCCAATGGATGGTAACCTTGTCATTATGGAAGGTAGTATGTTTTCGAGATTTTTGTTACTCCAATGGATGGTAGCCTTGTCATTATGGAAGGTAGTCTCTTGTTGATATTCTTGTTACTCCAATGGATGGTAGCCTTGTCATTATGGAAGGTTGACTGTTGTCCCGATTATTGTTACTCCAATGGATTGTAGCCTTGTCATTATGGAAGGTAGTCTGTTTTCGATAACTTTGTTACTCTAATGGATGGTAGCTTAGTAATTATGGAAGGTAGTATGTTGTCGTGATTTTTGTTACTCCAATGGATGGTAGCCTTGTCATTATGGAAGGTAGTCTGTTGTTAAAAAAATGTATACTCCAATGGATGGTAACCTTGTCATTATGGAAGGTAGTCTATTGTTGATATTTTTGTTACTTCAATGGATGGTAGCCTTGTAGTTTTGGAAGGTAGTCTGTTGTCCAGATTTTTGTTACTCTAATGGATGGTAGCCTTGTAATTATGGAAGGTAGTATGTTGTTAATATCTTTGTTACTCCAATGGATGGTAGCCTTGTCATTATGGAAGGTAGTCTGTTGTCGAGATTTTTGTTATTCCAATGGATGGTAGATTTGTCATTATAGAAGGTAGTCTGTTGTCGTGATTTTTTTTACTCCAATGGATTGTAGCCTTTTCATTATGGAAGGTAGTATGTTGTTGATATCTTTGTTACTCCAATGGATGTTAGCCTTCTCATTATGGAAGGTAGTCTGTTGTCGAGATTTTTGTTACTCCATTGGATGGTAGCCTTGTAATTATGGAAGGTAGTCTCTTGTTAACATTTTTGTTATTCCAATGGATGGTAGCCTTGTCATTATGGTAGGTAGTCTGTTGTCCCGATTTTTGTAACTCTAGTGGATGGTAGCCTTGTCATTATGGAAGGTAGTCTCTTGTTGATATTTTTATTACTCCAATGGATGGTAGCCGTGTCATTATGGAAGGTAGTTTGTTTTTGATATCTTTGTTACTCCAATAGATGGTAGCCTTGTCATTATGGAAGGTTGACTGTTGTCCCGATTATTGTTACTCCAATGGATTGTAGCCTTGTCATTATGGAAGGTAGTCTGTTGTCGATAACTTTGTTCTCCAATGGATGGTAGCTTAGTAATTATGGAAGGTAGTATGTTGTCTAGATTTTTGTTATTCCAATGGATGGTAGCCTTCTCATTATGGAAGGTAGTCTGTTGTCATGATTTTTGTTACTCCAATGGATTGTAGCCTTGTCATTATGGAAGGTAGTCTGTTGTCGAGATTTTTGTTATTCCAATGGATGGTAGATTTGTCATTATGGAAGGTAGTTTGTTGTCGTGATTTTTTGTACTCCAATGGATTGTAGCCTTTTCATTATGGAAGGTAGTATGTTGTCAATATCTTTGTTACTCCAATGGATGTTAGCCTTCTCATTATGGAAGGTAGTCTGTTGTCGAGATTTTTGTTACTCCATTGGATGGTAGCCTTGTAATTATGGAAGGTAGTCTCTTGTTAACATTTTTGTTATTCCAATGGATGGTAGCCTTGTCATTATGGTAGGTAGTCTGTTGTCCCGATTTTTGTAACTCTAATGGATGGTAGCCTTGTCATTATGGAAGGTAGTCTCTTGTTGATATTTTTATTACTCCAATGGATGGTAGCCTTGTCACTATGGAAGGTAGTCTCTTGTTGATATTTTTATTACTCCAATGGATGGTAGCCTTGTCATTATGGAAGGTAGTTTGTTTTCGATATCTTTGTTACTCCAATGGATGGTAGCCTTGTCATTATGGAAGGTTGACTGTTGTCCCGATTATTGTTACTCCAATGGATTGTGGCCTTGTCATTATGGAAGGTAGTCTGTTGTCGATAACTTTGTTACTCCAATGGATGGTAGCTTAGTAATTATGGAAGGTAGTATGTTGTCTAGATTTTTGTTATTCCAATGGATGGTAGCCTTCTCATTATGGAAGGTAGTCTGTTGTCGTGATTTTTGTTACTCCAATGGATTGTAGCCTTGTCATTATGGAAGGTAGTCTGTTGTCGATAACTTTGTTACTCCAATGGATGGTAGCTTAGTAATTATGGAAGGTAGTATGTTGTCGTGATTTTTGTTACTCCAATGGATGGTAGCCTTGTCATTATGGAAGGTAGTCTGTTGTTAAAAAAATGTATACTCCAATGGATGGTAACCTTGTCATTATGGAAGGTAGTCTATTGTTGATATTTTTGTTACTTCAATGGATGGTAGCCTTGTAGTTTTGGAAGGTAGTCTGTTGTCCAGATTTTTGTTACTCTAATGGATGGTAGCCTTGTAATTATGGAAGGTAGTATGTTGTCAATATCTTTGTTACTCCAATGGATGGTAGCCTTGTCATTATGGAAGGTAGTCTGTTGTCGAGATTTTTGTTATTCTAATGGATGGTAGCCTTGTCATTATGGAAGGTAGTCTGTTGTCGTGATTTTTGTTACTCCAATGGATTGTAGCCTTGTCATTATGGAAGGTAGTATGTTGTCGATATCTTTGTTACTCCAATGGATGGTAGCCTTCTCATTATGGAAGGTAGTCTGTTCTCGAGATTTTTGTTACTCCAATGGATGGTAGGCTTGTAATTATGGAATGTAGTCTCTTGTTAACATTTTTGTTATTCCAATGGATGGTAGCCTTGTCATTATGGTAGGTAGTCTGTTGTCCCGATTTTTGTAACTCTAATGGATGGTAGCCTTGTCATTATGGAAGGTAGTCTGTTGTTGATATTTTTGTTACTCCAATGGATGGTAGCCTTGTCATTATGGAAGGTAGTCTGTTTTTGATATCTTTGTTACTTCAATGGATGGTAGCCTTGTCATTATGGAAGGTTGACTGTTGTCTCGATTATTGTTACTCCAATGGATTGTAGCCTTGTCATTATGGAAGGTAGTCTGTTGTCGATAACTTTGTTACTCCAATGGATGGTAGCTTAGTAATTATGGAAGGTTGTATGTTGTCGTGATTTTTGTTACTCCAATGGATGGTAGCCTTGTCATTATGGAAGGTAGTCTGTTGTTAAAAAAATTTATACTCCAATGGATGGTAACCTTGTCATTATGGAAGGTAGTCTATTGTTGATATTTTTGTTACTTCAATGGATGGTAGCCTTGTAATTTTGGAAGGTAGTATGTTGTCCAGATTTTTGTTACTCTAATGGATGGTAGCCTTGTAATTATGGAAGGTAGTATGTTGTCAATATCTTTGTTACTCCAAAGGATGGTAGCCTTGTCATTATGGAAGGTAGTCTGTTGTCGAGATTTTTGTTATTCCAATGGATGATAGCCTTGTCATTATGGAAGGTAGTTTGTTGTCGTGATTTTTGTTACTCCAATGGATTGTAGCCTTGTCATTATGGAAGTTAGTCTATTATCGATATCTTTCTTACTCCAATGGATGGTAGCCTTGTCATTATGGAAGGTATAATGTTGTTGATATCTTTGTTACTCCAATGGATGGTAACCTTGTCATTATGGAAGGTAGTATGTTTTCGAGATTTTTGTTACTCCAATGGATGGTAGCCTTGTTATTATGGAAGGTAGTCTATTGTTGATATTCTTGTTACTCCAATGGATGGTAGCCTTGTCATTATGGAAGGTTGACTGTTGTCCCGATTATTGTTACTCCAATGGATTGTAGCCTTGTCATTATGGAAGGTAGTCTGTTGTCGATAACTTTGTTACTCTAATGGATGGTAGCTTAGTAATTATGGAAGGTAGTATGTTGTCGTGATTTTTCTTACTCCTATGGATGGTAGCCTTGTCATTATGGAAGGTAGTCTGTTGTTAAAAAAATGTATACTCCAATGGATGGTAACCTTGTCATTATGGAAGGTAGTCTATTGTTGATATTTTTGTTACTTCAATGGATGGTAGCCTTGTAGTTTTGGAAGGTAGTCTGTTGTCCAGATTTTTGTTACTCTAAGGGATGGTAGCCTTGTAATTATGGAAGGTAGTATGTTGTCAATATCTTTGTTACTCCAATGGATGGTAGCCTTGTCATTATGGAAGGTAGTCTGTTGTCGACATTTTTGTTATTCCAATGGATGGTAGCCTTGTCATTATGGAAGGTAGTCTGTTGTCGTGATTTTTGTTACTCCAATGGATTGTAGCCTTGTCATTATGGAAGGTAGTATGTTGTCGATATCTTTGTTACTCCAATGGATGGTAGCCTTCTCATTATGGAAGGTAGTCTGTTGTCGAGATTTTTGTAACTCCAATGGATGGTAGCCTTGTAATTATGGAAGGTAGTCTCTTGTTAACATTTTTGTTATTCCAATGGATGGTAGCCTTGTCATTATGCTAGGTAGTCTGTTGTCCCGATTTTTGTTACTCCAATGGATGGTAGCCTTGTCATTATGGAAGGTAGTCTCTTGTTGATATTCTTGTTACTCCAATGGATGGTAGCCTTGTCATTATGGAAGGTTGACTGTTGTCCCGATTATTGTTACTCCAATGGATTGTAGCCTTGTCATTATGGAAGGTAGTCTGTTGTCGATAACTTTGTTACTCTAATGGATGGTAGCTTAGTAATTATGGAAGGTAGTATGTTGTCGTGATTTTTGTTACTCCAATGGATGGTAGCCTTGTCATTATGGAAGGTAGTCTGTTGTTAAAAAAATGTATACTCCAATGGATGGTAACCTTGTCATTATGGAAGGTAGTCTATTGTTGATATTTTTGTTACTTCAATGGATGGTAGCCTTGTAGTTTTGGAAGGTAGTCTGTTGTCCAGATTTTTGTTACTCTAATGGATGGTAGCGTTGTAATTATGGAAGGTAGTATGTTGTCAATATCTTTGTTACTCCAATGGATGGTAGCCTTGTCATTATGGAAGGTAGTCTGTTGTCGAGATTTTTGTTATTCCAATGGATGGTAGCCTTGTCATTATGGAAGGTAGTCTGTTGTCGTGATTTTTGTTACTCTAATGGATTGTAGCCTTGTCATTATGGAAGGTAGTATGTTGTCGATATCTTTGTTACTCCAATGGATGGTAGCCTTCTCATTATGGAAGGTAGTCTGTTGTCGAGATTTTTGTTACTCCAATGGATGGTAGCCTTGTAATTATGGAAGGTAGTCTCTTGTTAACATTTTTGTTATTCCAATGGATGGTAGCCTTGTCATTATGGTAGGTAGTCTGTTGTCCCGATTTTTGTAACTCTAATGGATGGTAGCCTTGTCATTATGGAAGGTAGTCTGTTGTTGATATTTTTGTTACTCCAATGGATGGTAGCCTTGTCATTATAGAAGGTAGTCTGTTTTTGATATCTTTGTTACTTCAATGGATGGTAGCCTTGTCATTATGGAAGGTTGACTGTTGTCCCGATTATTGTTACTCCAATGGATTGTAGCCTTGTCATTATGGAAGGTAGTCTGTTGTCGATAACTTTGTTACTCCAATGGATGGTAGCTTAGTAATTATGGAAGGTTGTATGTTGTCGTGATTTTTGTTACTCCAATGGATGGTAGCCTTGTCATTATGGAAGGTATTTTGTTGTTAAAAAAATTTATACTCCAATGGATGGTAACCTTGTCATTATGGAAGGTAGTCTATTGTTGATATTTTTGTTACTTCAATGGATGGTAGCCTTGTAATTTTGGAAGGTAGTCTGTTGTCCAGATTTTTGTTACTCTAATGGATGGTAGCCTTGTAATTATGGAAGGTAGTATGTTGTCAATATCTTTGTTACTCCAATGGATGGTAGCCTTGTCATTATAGAAGGTAGTCTGTTGTCGAGATTTTTGTTATTCCGATGGACTGTAGCCTTGTCATTATGGAAGGTAGTCTGTTGTCGTGATTTTTGTTACTCCAATGGATTGTAGCCTTGTCATTATGGAAGTTAGTCTATTATCGATATCTTTCTTACTCCAATGGATGGTAGCCTTGTCATTATGGAAGGTATAATGTTGTTGATATCTTTGTTACTCCAATGGATGGTAACCTTGTCATTATGGAAGGTAGTATGTTTTCGAGATTTTTGTTACTCCAATGGATGGTAGCCTTGTCATTATGGAAGGTAGTCTCTTGTTGATATTCTTGTTACTCCAATCGATGGTAGCCTTGTCATTATGGAAGGTTGACTGTTGTCCCGATTATTGTTACTCCAATGGATTGTAGCCTTGTCATTATGGAAGGTAGTCTGTTGTCAATAATTTTGTTACTCTAATGGATGGTAGCTTAGTAATTATGGAAGGTAGTATGATGTCGTGATTTTTCTTACTCCAATGGATGGTAGCCTTGTCATTATGGAAGGTAGTCTGTTGTTAAAAAAATGTATACTCCAATGGATGGTAACCTTGTCATTATGGAAGGTAGTCTATTGTTGATATTTTTGTTACTTCAATGGATGGTAGCCTTGTAGTTTTGGAAGGTAGTCTGTTGTCCAGATTTTGGTTACTCTAATGGATGGTAGCCTTGTAATTATGGAAGGTAGTATGTTATCAATATCTTTGTTACTCCAATGGATGGTAGCCTTGTCATTATGGAAGGTAGTCTGTTGTCGTGATTTTTGTTACTCCAATGGATTGTAGCCTTGACATTATGGAAGGTAGTATGTTTTCGATATCTTTGTTACTCCAATGGATGGTAGCCTTCTCATTATGGAAGGTAGTCTCTTGCAGATATTTTTGATACTCCAATGGATAGTATCCTTGTCATTTGGGAAGTTATTATGTTATCGTTATTTTTGTTACTCCAATAGATGGTAGCCTTGTCATTATGGAAGGTAGTCTGTTGTCGAGATTTTTGTTATTCCAATGGATGGTAGCCTTGTCATTATGGAAGGTAGTCTGTTGTCGTGATTTTTGTTACTCCAATGGATTGTAGCCTTGTCATTATGGAAGGAAGTATGTTGTCGATATCTTTGTTACTCCAATGGATGGTATCCTTCTCATTATGGAAGGTAGTCTGTTGTCGATATTTTTGTAACTCCAATGGATGGTAGCCTTGTCATTATGGAAGGTAGTCTGTTTTCGATATCTTTGATACTCCAATGGATGGTAGCCTTGTCATTATGGAAGGTTGACTGTTGTCCCAATTATTGTTACTCCAATGGATTGTAGCCTTGTCATTATGGAAGGTAGTCTGTTGTCGATAAGTTTGTTACTCCAATGGATGGTAGCTTAGTAATTATGGAAGGTAGTATGTTGTCGAGATTTTTGTTATTCCAATGGATGGTAGCCTTGTCATTATGGAAGGTAGTCTGTTGTCGTGATTTTTGTTACTCCAATGGATTGTAGCCTTGTCATTATGGAAGGTAGTCTGTTGTCGATAACTTTGTTACTCCAATGGATGGTAGCTTAGTAATTATGGAAGGTAGTATGTTGTCGTGATTGTTGTTACTCCGATGGATGGTAGCCTTGTCATTATGGAAGGTAGTCTGTTGTTAAAAAAATGTATACTCCAATGGATGGTAACCTTGTCATTATGGAAGGTAGTCTATTGTTTATATTTTGTTACTTCAATGGATGGTAGCCTTGTAATTTTGGAAGGTAGTCTGTTGTCCAGATTTAAGTTACTCTAATTGATGGTAGCCTTGTAATTATGGAAGGTAGTATGTTGTCAATATCTTTGTTACTCCAATGGATGGTAGCCTTGTCATTATGGAAGGTAGTCTGTTGTCGAGATTTTTGTTACTCCAATGGATGGTAGCCTTGTCATTATGGAAGGTAGTCTCTCGTTGATATTCTTGTTACTCCAATGGATGGTAGCCTTGTCATTATGGAAGGTAGTCTGTTGTCTCGATTATTGTTGCTCCAATGGATTGTAGCCTTGTCATTATGGAAGGTAGTCTGTTGTCGATAACTTTGTTACTCCAACGAATGATAGCTTAGTAATTATGGAAGGTAGTCTATTGTCGTGATTTTTGTTACTCCAATGGTTGGTAGCTTTGTCATTATGGAAGGTAGTCTGTTGTCGAGATTATTGTTACTCCAATGGATGGTATCCTTTTCATTATGGACGGTAGTCTATTGTTGATATTTTTGTTACTCCAATGGATGGTAGCCTTGTAATTATGGATGGTAGTCTATTGTCCAGATTTTTGTTACTCTAATGGATGGTAGCCTTGTCATTATGGAAGGTAGTCTGTTGTCGAGATTTTTGTTACTCTATTGTATGGTAGCCTTGTCATTATGGAAGGTAGTTTGTTGTCGTGAATTTTGTTATTCCAATGGATGGTATCCTTGTCATTATGGAATGTAGTCTATAGTCATGATTTTTGTTACTCCAATGGAAGGTATCCTTGGCATTATGGAAGGTAGTATGTTGTCGATATATTTGTTACTCCAATGGATGGTAGCCTTGTCATTATTGAAGGTAGTCTTTTGTCGAGATTTTTGTTACACCAATGGATGGGAGCCTTGTCATTATGGAAGGTAGTCTCTTGTTGATATTTTTTTTCTCCAATGGATGGTATCGTTGTCATTATGGAAGGTAGTCTGTTGTCCCGATTTTTGTTACTCTAATGGATGGTAGTCTTGTCATTATGGAAGGTAGTTTGTCCTTGTGATTTCTGTTACTCCAATGGATGGTAGACTTGTCAATATGGAAGCTAGTCTTTGGTCAAAAATTTTGTTACTCCAATGGATGTTAGCCTTGTCATTATGGAAGGTAGTCTCTTGTTGATATTTTTTTTTACTCCAATGGATGGTACCCTTGTCATTATAGAAGGTAGTCTATTGTCCCGATTTTTGATACTCTAATTGATGGTAGTCTTGTCATTATGGAAGGTAGTATGTCGTTGTGATTTATGTTGCTCCATGGGATGGTAGCCTTGTCATTATGGAAGTTAGTCTGTTGTTCAAAATTTTGTTTCTCCAATGGATGGTAGACTTGTCATTATGGAAGGTAGTCTTTTGTCGAGATTTTTTTTACTCCAATGGATTGTACTCTTGTCATTATGGAAGATAGTCTATTGTCGAGATATTTGTTATTCCAATGGATGGTAGCGTTATCATTATGGAAAGTAGTCTGTTGTCGAGATTTTCATTACTCCAATGGATGGTAGCCTTGTAATTATGGAAGGTAGTATGTTGTCAGTATCTTTGTTACTCCAATGGATGGTAGCCTTGTCATTATGGAAGGTAGTCTGTTGTCGAGATTTTTGTTATTCCAATGGATGGTAGCCTTGTCATTATGGAAGGTAGTCTGTTGTCGTGATTTTTGTTACTCCAGTTGATTGTAGCCTTATCATTATGGAAGGTAGTATGTTGTCGATATCTTTGTTACTCCAATGGATGGTAGCCTTCTCATTATGGAAGGTAGTCTGTTGTCGAGATTTTTCATTACTCCAATGGATGTTAGCCTTGTGATTATGGAAGGTAGTCTCTTGTTACCATTTTTGTTACTCCAATGGATGGTAGCCTTGTCATTATGGAAGGTAGTCTGTTTTCGATATCTTTGTTACTCCAATGGATGGTATCCTTGTCATTATGGAAGGTAGTCTTTTGTCGAGATTTTTGTTACTACAATGGATGGTAGCCTTGTCATTATGGAAGGTAGTCTCTTGTTGATATTTTTGTTACTCCAATGGATGGTATCCTTGTCATTATGGAAGGTAGTATGTTGTCATGATTTTTTTTACTCCAATGGATTGTAGCCTTGTCATTATGGAAGTTAGTCTATTATCGATATCTTTGTTACTCCAATGAATGGTAGCCTTATCATTATGGAAGGTAGTCTATTGTCGAGATTTTTGTTACTCCAATTGATGGTAGCCTTGTCATTATGGAATGTAGTCTCTTGTTGATATTTTTGTTACTCCAATGGATGGTAGCCTTGTCATTATGGAAGGTAGTCTGTTTTCGATATCTTTGTTACTCCAATGGATGGTAGACTTGTCATTATGGAAGGTAGTCTTTTGTCCAGATTTTTGTTACTACAATGGATGGTAGCCTTTTCATTATGGAAGGTAGTCTCTTGTTGATATTTTTGATACTCCAATGGATAGTATCATTGTCATTAGAATGTTATCGTTATTTTTGTTACTCCAATGGATGGTAGCCTTGTCATTATGGAAGCTACTATGTTGTCGATATCATTGTTACTCAAATGGATGGTAGCCTTGTCATTATGGAAGGTAGTCTGTTGTCAAGACTTTTGTTACTCCAATGGATGGTAACCTTGTCATTATGGAAGGTAGTCTGTTGTCGAGATTTTTGTTACTCCAATGGATGGTAGCCTTGTCAATATGGAAGGTAGTCTCTTGTTGATATTCTTTTTACTCCAATAGAGGGTAGCCTTATCATTATGGAAGGTAGTCTGTTGTCCCAATTATTGTTACTCCAATGGATTGTAGCATTGTCATTAAGGAAGGTAGTCTATTGTTGATTTTTTTGTTACCTTAATGGATGGTAGCCTTGTAATTTTGGAAGGTAGTCTGTTGTCCAGATTTTTGTTACTCTAATGGATGGTAGCCTTGTAATCATGGAAGGTAGTATTTTGTCAATATCTTTGTTACTCCAATGGATGGTAGCCTTGTCATTATGGAAGGTAGTCTGTTGTCGAGATTTTTGTTATTCCAATGGATGGTAGCCTTGTCATTATGGAAGGTAGTCTGTTGTCGTGATTTTTTGGTACTCCAATGGATTGTAGCCTTGTCATTATGGAAGGTAGTATGTTGTCGATATCTTTGTTACTCCAATGGATGGTAGCCTTCGCATTATGGAAGGTAGTCTGTTGTCGAGATTTTTGTTACTCCAATGGATGGTAGCCTTGTCATTATGGAAGGTAGTCTCTTGTTAACATTTTTGTTATTCCAATGGATGGTAGCCTTGTGTTTATGGTAGGTAGTCTATTGACCCGTTTTTTGTTACTCTAATGGATTGTAGCCTTGTCATTATGGAAGGTAGTCTCCTGTTGATATTTTTGTTACTCCAATGGATGGTAGACTTGTCATTATGGAAGGTAGTCTGTTTTCGATATCTTTGTTACTCCAATGGATGGTAGCCTTGTCATTATGGAAGGTAGTCTTTTGTCGAGATTTTTGTTACTATAATGGATGGTAGCCTTGTCATTATAGAAGGTAGTCTCTTGTTGATATTTTTGTTACTCCAATGGATGGTATCCTTGTCATTATGGAAGGTAGTATGTTGTCATGATTTTTATTACTCCAATGGATGGTAGCCTTGTCATTATGGAAAGTACTATGTTGTCGATATCTCTGTTACTCAAATGGATGGTAGCCTTGTCATTATGGAAGGTAGTCTGTTGTCGAGATTTTTGTTACTCCAATGGATGGTAGCCTTTTCATTATGGAAGGTAGTCTCTTGTTGATATTTTTATTATTCCAATGGATGGTAGCCTTGTCATTATGGAAGGTAGTCTGTCCTTGTGATTTATGTTACTCCAATGGATGGTATACTTGTCAATATAGAAGGTAGTCTTTTGTCGAGATTTTTGTTACTCCAATGGATGGTAGCCTTTTCATTATGGAAGGTAGTCTGTTGTCCCGATTTTTGTTACTATAATGGATGGTATCCTTGTCATTATGGAAGGTAGTCTCTTATTGATATTTTTGTTACTCCAATGGATGGTAGCCTTGTCATTATGGAAGGTAGTCTGTTGTCGATTTCTTTGTTACTCCAATGGATGGTAGTCTTGTCAATATGGAAGATGGTTTGTTGTCGAGATTTTTGTTACTACAATGGATGGTAGCCTTGTCATTATGGAAGGTAGTTTGTTGTCGAGATTTTTGTTATTCCAATGGATGGTAGCCTTGTCATTATGGAAGGTAGTCTGTTGTCGAGATTTTTGTTACCACAATTGATTGTATCCTTGTCATTATGGAAGTTAGTCTATTATCGATATCTTTGTTACTCCAATGGATGGTAGCCTTATCATTATGGAAGGTAGTCTATTGTCGAGATTTTTTTTACTCCAATGGATGGTAGCCTTGTCATTATGGAAGGTAGTCTGTTGTCCAAATATTTTATACTCCAATGGATGGTAGCCTTGTCATTATGGAAGGTAGTATCTTGTTGATATTTTTGTTACTCCAATGGATGGTAGCCTTGTCATTATGGAAGGTAGTCTCTTTTTGATATTCTTGTTACTCAAATGGATGGTAGCCTTGTCATTATGGAAGGTAGTCTTTTGTCGAGATTTTTGTTACTACAATGGATGGTAGCCTTTTCATTATGGAAGGTAGTCTCCTGTTGATATTTTTGATACTCCAATGGATAGTATCCTTGTAATTAGGGAAGTTAGTATGTTATCGTTATTTTTGTTACTCCAATGGATGGTAGTCTTGTCATTATGGAAGCTACTATGTTGTCGATATCATTGTTACTCAAATGGATGGTAGCCTTGTCATTATGGAAGGTAGTCTGTTGTCGAGATTTTTGTTACTCCAATGGATGGTAGCCTTGTCATTATGGAAGGTACTATGTTGTTGATATCTTTGTTACTCCAATGGATGGTAACCTTGTCATTATAGAAGGTAGTCTGTTGTCGAGATTTTTGTTACTCCAATGGATGGTAGCCTTGTCATTATGGAAGGTAGTCTCTTGTTGATATTTTTGTTACTCCAATGGATGGTATCCTTGTCATTATGGAAGGTAGTATGTTGTCATGATTTTTTTTACTCCAATGGATTGTAGCCTTGTCATTATGGAAGTTAGTCTATTATCGATATCTTTGTTACTCCAATGAATGGTAGCCTTATCATTATGGAAGGTAGTCTATTGTCGAGATTTTTGTTACTCCAATTGATGGTAGCCTTGTCATTATGGAAGGTAGTCTGTTGTCCAAATATTTAATACTCCAATGGATGGTAGCCTTGTCATTATGGAATGTAGTCTCTTGTTGATATTTTTGTTACTCCAATGGATGGTAGCCTTGTCATTATGGAAGGTAGTCTGTTTTCGATATCTTTGTTACTCCAATGGATGGTAGACTTGTCATTATGGAAGGTAGTCTTTTGTCCAGATTTTTGTTACTACAATGGATGGTAGCCTTTTCATTATGGAAGGTAGTCTCTTGTTGATATTTTTGATACTCCAATGGATAGTATCATTGTCATTAGAATGTTATCGTTATTTTTGTTACTCCAATGGATGGTAGCCTTGTCATTATGGAAGCTACTATGTTGTCGATATCATTGTTACTCAAATGGATGGTAGCCTTGTCATTATGGAAGGTAGTATGTTGTCAAGACTTTTGTTACTCCAATGGATGGTAACCTTGTCATTATGGAAGGTAGTCTGTTGTCGAGATTTTTGTTACTCCAATGGATGGTAGCCTTGTCAATATGGAAGGTAGTCTCTTGTTGATATTCTTTTTACTCCAATAGAGGGTAGCCTTATCATTATGGAAGGTAGTCTGTTGTCCCAATTATTGTTACTCCAATGGATTGTAGCATTGTCATTAAGGAAGGTAGTCTATTGTTGATTTTTTTGTTACCTTAATGGATGGTAGCCTTGTAATTTTGGAAGGTAGTCTGTTGTCCAGATTTTTGTTACTCTAATGGATGGTAGCCTTGTAATCATGGAAGGTAGTATGTTGTCAATATCTTTGTTACTCCAATGGATGGTAGCCTTGTCATTATGGAAGGTAGTCTGTTGTCGAGATTTTTGTTATTCCAATGGATGGTAGCCTTGTCATTATGGAAGGTAGTCTGTTGTCGTGATTTTTTGGTACTCCAATGGATTGTAGCCTTGTCATTATGGAAGGTAGTATGTTGTCGATATCTTTGTTACTCCAATGGATGGTAGCCTTCTCATTATGGAAGGTAGTCTGTTGTCGATATTTTTGTTACTCCAATGGATGGTAGCCTTGTCATTATGGAAGGTAGTCTCTTGTTAACATTTTTGTTATTCCAATGGATGGTAGCCTTGTGTTTATGGTAGGTAGTCTATTGACCCGTTTTTTGTTACTCTAATGGATTGTAGCCTTGTCATTATGGAAGGTAGTCTCCTGTTGATATTTTTGTTACTCCAATGGATGGTAGACTTGTCATTATGGAAGGTAGTCTGTTTTCGATATCTTTGTTACTCCAATGGATGGTAGCCTTGTCATTATGGAAGGTAGTCTTTTGTCGAGATTTTTGTTACTATAATGGATGGTAGCCTTGTCATTATAGAAGGTAGTCTCTTGTTGATATTTTTGTTACTCCAATGGATGGTATCCTTGTCATTATGGAAGGTAGTATGTTGTCATGATTTTTATTACTCCAATGGATGGTAGCCTTGTCATTATGGAAAGTACTATGTTGTCGATATCTCTGTTACTCAAATGGATGGTAGCCTTGTCATTATGGAAGGTAGTCTGTTGTCGAGATTTTTGTTACTCCAATGGATGGTAGCCTTTTCATTATGGAAGGTAGTCTCTTGTTGATATTTTTATTATTCCAATGGATGGTAGCCTTGTCATTATGGAAGGTAGTCTGTCCTTGTGATTTATGTTACTCCAATGGATGGTATACTTGTCAATATAGAAGGTAGTCTTTTGTCGAGATTTTTGTTACTCCAATGGATGGTAGGCTTTTCATTATGGAAGGTAGTCTGTTGTCCCGATTTTTGTTACTATAATGGATGGTATCCTTGTCATTATGGAAGGTAGTCTCTTATTGATATTTTTGTTACTCCAATGGATGGTAGCCTTGTCATTATGGAAGGTAGTCTGTTGTCGATTTCTTTGTTACTCCAATGGATGGTAGTCTTGTCAATATGGAAGGTGGTTTGTTGTCGAGATTTTTGTTACTACAATGGATGGTAGCCTTGTCATTATGGAAGGTAGTCTGTTGTCGAGATTTTTGTTATTCCAATGGATGGTAGCCTTGTCATTATGGAAGGTAGTCTGTTGTCGAGATTTTTGTTACCACAATTGATTGTATCCTTGTCATTATGGAAGTTAGTCTATTATCGATATCTTTGTTACTCCAATGGATGGTAGCCTTATCATTATGGAAGGTAGTCTATTGTCGAGATTTTTTTTACTCCAATGGATGGTAGCCTTGTCATTATGGAAGGTAGTCTGTTGTCCAAATATTTTATACTCCAATGGATGGTAGCCTTGTCATTATGGAAGGTAGTATCTTGTTGATATTTTTGTTACTCCAATGGATGGTAGCCTTGTCATTATGGAAGGTAGTCTCTTTTTGATATTCTTGTTACTCAAATGGATGGTAGCCTTGTCATTATGGAAGGTAGTCTTTTGTCGAGATTTTTGTTACTACAATGGATGGTAGCCTTTTCATTATGGAAGGTAGTCTCCTGTTGATATTTTTGATACTCCAATGGATAGTATCCTTGTAATTAGGGAAGTTAGTATGTTATCGTTATTTTTGTTACTCCAATGGATGGTAGTCTTGTCATTATGGAAGCTACTATGTTGTCGATATCATTGTTACTCAAATGGATGGTAGCCTTGTCATTATGGAAGGTAGTCTGTTGTCGAGATTTTTGTTACTCCAATGGATGGTAGCCTTGTCATTATGGAAGGTACTATGTTGTTGATATCTTTGTTACTCCAATGGATGGTAACCTTGTCATTATAGAAGGTAGTCTGTTGTCGAGATTTTTGTTACTCCAATGGATGGTAGCCTTGTCATTATGGAAGGTAGTATCTTTTTGATATTCTTGTTACTCCAATGGATGGTAGCCTTGTCATTATGGAAGGTAGTCTGTTGTCCCGATTATTGTTACTCCAATGGATTGTAGCCTTGTCATTAAGGAAGGTAGTCTGTTGTCGATAACTTTGTTACTCCAATGAATGGTAGCTTAGTAATTATGGAAGGTAGTCTACTGTCGTGATTTTTGTTACTCCAATGGTTGGTAGCTTTGTCATTATGGAAGGTAGTCTGTTGTCGAGATTATTGTTACTCCAATGGATGGTATCCTTTTCATTATGGACGGTAGTCTATTGTTGATATTTTTGTTACTCCAATGGATGGTAGCCTTGTAATTATAGATGGTAGTCTATTGTCCAGATTTTTGTTACTCTAATGGATGGTAGCCTTGTCATTATGGAAGGTAGTCTCCTGTTGATATTTTTGATACTCTAATGGTTAGTATCCTTGTCATTATGGAAGGTAGTCTGTTTTCGATATCTTTGTTACTCCAATGGATGGTAGCCTTGTCATTATGGAAGGTAGTCTTTTGTCGAGATTTTTGTTACTACAATGGATGGTAGCCTTTTCATTATGGAAGGTAGTCTCCTGTTGATATTTTTGATACTCCAATGGATAGTATCCTTGTAATTAGGGAAGTTAGTATGTTATCGAGATTTTTGTTACTCCAATGGAAGGTAGCCTTGTCATTATGGAAGGTAGTCTCTTTTTGATATTCTTGTTACTCCAATGGATGGTAACCTTGTCATTATGGAAGGTAATCTGTTGTCCCGATTATTGTTAATCCAATGGATTGAAGCCTTGTCATTAAGGAAGGTAGTCTGTTGTCGATAACTTTGTTACTCCAATGAATGGTAGCTTAGTAATTATGGAAGGTAGTCTATTGTCGTGATTTTTGTTACTCTATTGTATGGTGGCCTTGTCATTATGGAAGGTAGTCTCTTTTTGATATTCTCGTTACTCCAATGGATGGTAGCCTTGTCATTATGGAAGGTAGTCTGTTGTCGATAACTTTGTTACTCCAATGAATGGTAGCTTAGTAATTATGGAAGGTAGTCTATTGTCGTAATTTTTGTTACTCCAATGGTTTGTAGCCTTTCGTTATGGAAGGTAGTCTGTTGTCGAGATTATTGTTACTCCAATGGATGGTATCCTTGTCATTATGGAAGGTAGTCTATTGCTGATATTTTTGTTACTCCAATGGATGGTAGCCTTGTAATGATGGAAGGTAGTCTATTGTCGAGATTTTTGTTACTCTATTGTATGGTAGCCTTGTCATTATGGAAGGTAGTCTCTTGTTGATATTTTTGTTACTCCAATGGATGGTACCCTTGTCATTATAGAAGGTAGTCTGTTGTCCCGATTTTTGTTACTCTAATGGATGGAAGTTTTGTCATTATGGAAGGTAGTCTCTTGTTGATATTGTTGTTATTCCAATGGATGGTAGCCTTGTCATTATGGAAGTTAGTCTGTCCTTGTGATTTCTGTTACTCCAATGGATGGTATACTTGTCAATATGGAAGGTAGTGTTTTGTCGTGATTTTTGTTACTCCAATGGATGGTAGCCTTTTCATTATGGAAGGTAGTCTGTTGTCCCGATTTTTGTTACTATAATGGATGGTAGCCTTGTCATTATGGAAGGTAGTTTCTTATTGATATTTTTGTTACTCCGATGGATGGTAGCCTTGTCATTATGGAAGGTAGTTTGTTGTTGATATCTTTGTTACTCCAATGGATGGTAGCCTTGTCAATATGGAAGGTAGTTTGTTGTCGAGATTTTTGTTAATACAATGGATGGTAGCCTTGTCATTATGAAAGGTAGTCTGTTGTCAAGATTTTTGTTATTCCAATGGATGGTAGCCTTGTCATTATGGAAGGTAGTCTGTTGTCGAGATTTTTGTTACCACAATTGATTGTAGCCTTATCATTATGGAAGTTAGTCTATTATCGATATCTTTGTTACTCCAATGGATGGTAGCCTTATCATTATGGAAGGTAGTTTATTGTCGAGATTTTTTTTACTCCAATGGATGGTAGCCTTGTCATTATGGAAGGTAGTTTGTTGTCCAAATATTTTATACTCCAATGGATGGTAGCCTTGTCATTATGGAAGGTAGTATCTTGTTGATATTTTTGTTACTCCAATGGATGGTAGCCTTGTCATTATGGAAGGTAGTCTCTTTTTGATATTCTTGTTACTCCAATGGATGGTAGCCTTGTCATTATTGAAGGTAGTCTGTTGTCCCGATTATTGTTACTCCAATGGATTGTAGCCTTGTCATTAAGGAAGGTAGTCTGTTGTCGATAACTTTGTTACTCCAATGAATGGTAGCTTAGTAATTATGGAAGGTAGTCTATTGTCGTGATATTTGTTACTCCAATGGTTTGTAGCCTTGTCATTATGAAAGGTAGTCTGTTGTCGAGATTATTGTTACTCTTATGGATGGTATCCTTGTAATTATGGAAGGTAGTCTATTGTCGAGATTTTTGTTACTCTATTGTATGGTAGCCTTGTCATTATGGAAGGTAGTCATTTTTTGATATTCTTGTTACTCCAATGGATGGTAGCCTTGTCATTATGGAAGGTAGTTTGTTGTCCCGATTATTATTACTCCAATGGATTGTAGCCTTGTCATTAAGGAAGGTAGTCTGTTGTCGATAACTTTGTTACTCCAATGAATGGTAGCTTAGTAATTATGGAAGGTAGTCTATTGTCGTGATTTTTGTTACTCCAATGGTTTGTAGCCTTGTCATTATGGAAGGTAGTCTGTTATCGAGATTATTGTTACTCCAATGGATGGTATCCTTGTCATTATGGAAGGTAGTCTATTGTTGATATTTTTGTTACTCCAATGGATGGTAGCCTTGTAATTATGGAAGGTAGTCTATTGTCGAGATTTTTGTTACTCTATTGTATGGTAGCCATGTCATTATGGAAGGTAGTCTCTTGTTGATATTTATGTTACTCCAATGGATGGTTCCCTTGTCATTATAGAAGGTAGTCTGTTGTCCCGATTTTTGTTACTCTAATGGATGGTAGTCTTGTCATTATGGAAGGTAGTCTCTTGTTGATATTATTGTTATTCCAATGGATGGTAGCCTTGTCATTATGGAAGGTAGTCTGTCCTTGTGATTTCTGTTACTCCAATGGATGGTATACTTGTCAATATGTAAGGTAGTCTTTTGTCGAGATTTTTGTTACTCCAATGGATGGTAGCCTTTTCATTATGGAAGGTAGTCTGTTGTCCCGATTTTTGTTACTATAATGGATGGTAGCCTTGTCATTATGGAAGGTAGTCTCTTATTGATATTTTTGTTACTCCAATGGATGGTAGCCTTGTCATTATGGAAGGTAGTTTGTTGTTAATATCTTTGTTACTCCAATGGATGGTAGCCTTGGCAATATGGAAGGTAGTTTGTTGTCGAGATTTTTGTTACTACAATGGATGGTAGCCTTGTCATTATGGAAGGTAGTCTGTTGTCGAGATTTTTGTTATTCCAATGGATGGTAGCCTTGTCATTATGGAAGGTAGTCTGTTGTCGAGATTTTTGTTACCACAATTGATTGTAGCCTTGTCATTATGGAAGTTAGTCTATTATCGATATCTTTGTTACTCCAATGGATGGTAGCCTTATCATTATGGAAGGTAGTCTATTGTCGAGATTTTTGTTACTCCAATGGATGGTAGCCTTGTCATTATGGAAGGCAGTCTGTTGTCCAAATATTTTATACTCCAATGGATGGTAGCCTTGTCATTATGGAAGGTAGTATCTTGTTGATATTTTTCTTACTCCAATGGATGGTAGCCTTGTCATTATGGAAGGTAGTCTATTTTCGATATCTTTGTTACTCCAATGGATGGTAGCCTTGTCATTATGGAAGCTAGTCTTTTGTCGAGATTTTTGTTACTACAATGGATGGTAGCCTTATCATTATGGTAGGTAGTCTCCTGTTGATATTTTTGATACTCTAATGGATAGTATCCTTGTAATTAGGGAAGTTAGTATGTTATCGTTATTTTTGTTACTCCAATGGATGGTAGCCTTGTCATTATGGAAGCTACTATGTTGTCGATATCATTGTTACTCAAATGGATGGTAGCCTTGTCATTATGGTAGGTAGTCTGTTGTCCCGATTTTTGTTACTCTAATGGATGGTAGCCTTGTCATTATGGAAGGTAGTCTCCTGTTGATATTTTTGTTACTCCTATGGATGGTAGCCTTGTCATTATGGAAGGTAGTCTATTTTCGATATCTTTGTTACTCCAATGGATGGTAGCCTTGTCATTATGTAAGGTAGTCTTTTGTCGGGATTTTTGTTACTACAATGGATGGTAGCCTTGTCATTATAGAAGGTAGTCTTTTAGTTGATATTTTTGTTACTCCAATGGATGGTATCCTTGTCATTATGGAAGGTAGTATGTTGTCATGATTTTTATTACTCCAATGGATGGTAGCCTTATCATTATGGAAAGTACTATGTTGTCGATATCTTTGTTACTCAAATGGATGGTAGCCTTGTCATTATGGAAGGTAGTCTGTTGTCGAGATTTTTGTTACTCCAATGGATGGTAGCCTTGTCATTATGGAAGGTAGTCTCTTGTTGATATTTTTGTTATTTCAATGGATGGTAGCCTTGTCATTATGGAAGGTAGTCTGTTGTCGAGATTTTTGTTACTACAATGTATGGTAGCATTGTAATTATGGAAGGTAGTCTGTTGTCGAGATTTTTGTTATTCCAATGGATGGTAGCCTTGTCATTATGGAAGGTAGTCTGTTGTCGAGATTTTTGTTACCACAATTGGTTGTAGCCTTGTCATTATGGAAGTTAGTTTATTATCGATATCTTTGTTACTCCAATGGATGGTAGCCTTATCATTATGGAAGGTAGTCTATTGTCGAGATTTTTGTTACTCCAATGGATGGTAGCCTTGTCATTATGGAAGGTAGTCTGTTGTCCAAATATTTTATACTCCAATGGATAGTAGCCTTGTCATTATGGAAGGTAGTATCTTGTTGATATTTTTGTTACACCAATGGATGGTAGCCTTGTCATTATGGAAGGTAGTCTGTTTTCGATATCTTTGTTACTCCAATGGATGGTAGCCTTGTTATTATGGAAGGTAGTCTTTTGTCGAGATTTTTGTTACTACAATGGATGGTAGCCTTTTCATTATTGAATGTAGTCTCCTGTTGATATTTTTGATACTCCAATGGATAGTATCCTTGTAATTAGGGAAGTTAGTATGTTATCGTTATTTTTGTTAATCCAATGGATGGTAGCCTTGTCATTATGGAAGCTATTATGTTGTCGATATCATTGTTACTCAAATGGATGGTAGCTTTGTCATTATGGAAGGTAGTCTGTTGTCGATATTTTTGTTACTCCAATGGATGGTAGCCTTGTCATTATGGAAGGTAGTCTGTTGTTGATATTTTTGATACTCTAATGGATAGTATCCTTGTAATTAGGGAAGTTAGTATGTTATCGTTATTTTTGTTACTCCAATGGATGGTAGCCTTGTCATTATGGAAGCTACTATGTTGTCGATATCATTGTTACTCAAATGGATGGTAGCCTTGTCATTATGGTAGGTAGTCTGTTGTCCCGATTTTTGTTACTCTAATGGATGGTAGCCTTGTCATTATGGAAGGTAGTCTCCTGTTGATATTTTTGTTACTCCAATGGATGGTAGCCTTGTCATTATGGAAGGTAGTCTGTTTTCGATATCTTTGTTACTCCAATGGATGGTAGCCTTGTTATTATGGAAGGTAGTCTTTTGTCGAGATTTTTGTTACTATAATGGATGGTAGCCTTTTCATTATGGAAGGTAGTCTCCTGTTGATATTTTTGATACTCCAATGGATAGTATCCTTGTAATTAGGAAAGTTAGTATGTTATCGTTATTTTTGTTACTCCAATGGATGGTAGCCTTGTCATTATGGAAGCTACTATGTTGTCGATATCATTGTTACTCAAATGGATGGTAGCCTTGTCATTATGGAAGGTAGTCTTTTGTCGAGATTTTTGTTATTCCAATGGATGGTAACCTTGTCATTATGGAAGGTAGTCTGTTGTCGAGATTCTTGTTACTCCAATGGATGGTAGCCTTGTCATTATGGAATGTAGTCTGTTGTCCTGATTATTGTTACTCCAATGGATTGTAGCCTTGTCATTAAGGAAGGTAGTTTGTTGTCGATAACTTTGTTACTCCAATGAATGGTAGCTTAGTAATTATGGAAGGTAGTCTATTGTCGTGATTTTTGTTACTCCAATGGTTTGTAGCCATGTCATTATGGAAGGTAGTCTGTCGTCGAGATTATTGTTACTCCAATGGATGGTATCCTTGTCATTATGGAAGGTAGTCTATTGTTGATATTTTTGTTACTCCAATGGATGGTAGTCTATTGTCCAGATTTTTGTTACTCTAATGGATGGTAGCCTTGAAATTATGGAAGGTAGTCTCTTGTTGATATTTTTATTACTCCAATGGATGGTACCCTTGTCATTATAGAAGGTAGTCTGTTGTCCCGATTTTTGTTACTCTAATGGATGGTAGTCTTGTCATTAAGGAAGGTAGTCTCTTGTTGATATTGTTGTTATTCCAATGGATGGTAGCCTTGTCATTATGGAAGGTAGTCTGTCCTTGTGATTTCTGTTACTCCAATGGATGGTATACTTGTCAATATGGAAGGTAGTCTTTTGTCGAGATTTTTGTTACTCCAATGGATGGTAGCCTTTTCATTATGGAAGGTAGTCTGTGGTCCCGATTTTTGTTACTATAATGGATGGTAGCCTTGTCATTATGGAAGGTAGTCTCTTATTGATATTTTTGTTACTCCAATGGATGGTAGCCTTGTCATTATGGAAGGTAGTTTGTTGTTGATATCTTTGTTACTCCAATGGATGGTAGCCTTGTCAATATGGAAGGTAGTTTGTTGTCGAGATTTTTGTTACTACAATGGATGGTAGCCTTGTCATTATGGAAGGTAGTCTGTTGTCGAGATTTTTGTTACCACAATTGATTGTAGCCTTGTCATTATGGAAGTTAGTCTATTATCGATATCTTTGTTACTCCAATGGATGGTAGCCTTATCATAATGGAAGGTAGTCTATTGTCGAGATTTTTTTTACTCCAATGGATGGTAGCCTTGTCATTATGGAAGGTAGTCTGTTGTCCAAATATTTTATACTCCAATGGATGGTAGCCTTGTCATTAAGGAAGGCAGTATCTTGTTGATATTTTTGTTACTCCAATGGATGGTAGCCTTGTCATTATGGAAGGTAGTCTGTTTTCGATATCTTTGTTACTCCAATGGATGGTAGCCTCGTCATTATGGAAGGTAGTCTTTTGTCGAGATTTTTGTTACTACAATGGATGGTAGCCTTTTCATTATGGAAGGTAGTCTCCTGTTGATATTTTTGATACTCCAATGGATAGTATCCTTGTAATTAGGGAAGTTAGTATGTTATCGTTATTTTTGTTACTCCAATGGATGGTAGCCTTGTCATTATGGAAGCAACTATGTTGTCGATATCATTGTTACTCAAATGGATGGTAGCCTTGTCATTATGGTAGGTAGTCTGTTGTCCCGATTTTTGTTACTCTAATGGATGGTAGCCTTGTCATTATGAAAGGTAGTCTCCTGTTGATATTTTTGTTACTCCAATGGATGGTGGCCTTGTCATTATGGAAGGTAGTCTTTTGTCGAGATTTTTGTTACTACAATGGATGGTAG
Organism: Vicia faba; assembly: GCA_948472305.1. NCBI lineage: Eukaryota > Viridiplantae > Streptophyta > Magnoliopsida > Fabales > Fabaceae > Vicia > Vicia faba. The sequence goes on from OX451739.1 coordinate 851,997,539, forward strand.
CCTTGTCATTATAGAAGGTAGTCTCTTGTTGATATTTTTGTTACTCCAATGGATGGTATCCTTGTCATTATGGAACGAAGTATGTTGTCATGATTTTTATTACTCCAATGGATGGTAGCCTTGTCATTATGGAAAGTACTATGTTGTCGATATCTTTGTTACTCAAATGGATGGTAGCCTTGTCATTATGGAAGGTAGTCTGTTGTCGAGATTTTTGTTACTCCAATGGATGGTAGCCTTGTCATTATGGAAGGTAGTCTCTTGTTGATATTTTTGTTACTCCAATGGATGGTAGCCTTGTCATTATGGAAGGTAGTCTGTTGTCCAAATATTTTATACTCCAATGGATGGTAGCCTTGTCATTATGGAAGGTAGTATCTTGTTGATATTTTTGTTACTCCAATGGATGGTAGCCTTGTCATTATGGAAGGTAGTCTGTTTTCGATATCTTTGTTACTCCAATGGATGGTAGCCTTGTCATTATGGAAGGTAGTCTTTTATCGAGATTTTTGTTACTCCAATGGATAGTATCCTTGTAATTAGGGAAGTTAGTATGTTATCATTATTTTTGTTACTCCAATGGATGGTAGCCTTGTCGTTATGGAAGCTACTATGTTGTCGATATCATTGTTACTCAAATGGATGGTAGCCTTGTCATTATGGAAGGTAGTCTGTTGTCGAGATTTTTGTTTCTCCAATGGATGGTAGCCTTGTCATTATGGAAGGTACTATGTTGTTGATATCTTTGTTACTCCAATGGATGGTAACCTTGTCATTATGGAAGGTAGTCTGTTGTCGAGATTTTTGTTACTCCAATGGATGGTAGCCTTGTCATTATGGAAGGTAGTCTATTTTTGATATTCTTGTTACTCCAATGGATGGTAGCCTTGTCATTATGGAAGGTAGTCTGTTGTCCCGATTATTGTTACTCCAATGGATTGTAGCCTTGTCATTAAGGAAGGTAGTCTGTTGTCGATAACTTTGTTACTCCAATGAATGGTAGCTTAGTAATTATGGAAGGTAGTCTATTGTCGTGATTTTTGTTACTCCAATGGTTTGTAGCCTTGTCATTATGGAAGGTAGTCTGTTGTCGAGATTATTGTTATTCCAATGGATGGTATCCTTTTCATTATGGAAGGTAGTCTATTGTTGATATTTTTGTTACTCTAATGGATGGTAGCCTTGTAATTACGGAAGGTAGTCTATTGTCCAGATTTTTGTTATTCTAATGGATGGTAGCCTTGTCATTATGGAAGGTAGTCTGTTGTCGAGATTTTTGTTACTCTATTGTATGGTAGCCTTGTCATTATGGAAGGTAGTCTGTTGTCGAGAATTTTGTTACTCCAATGGATGGTAGCCTTATCATTATGTATGGCAGTCTATTGTCGAGATTTTTGTTACTCCAATGGATGGTATCCTTGTCATTATGGAAGGTAGTCTGTTGTCCAAATATTTTATACTCCAATGGATGGTATCCTTGTCATTATGGAAGGTAGTATCTTGTTGATATTTTTGTTACTCCAATGGTTGGTAGCCTTGTCATTATGGAAGGTAGTCTGTTTTCGATATCATTGTTACTCCAATGGATGGTAGCCTTGTCATTATGGAAGGTAGTCTTTTGACGAGATTTTTGTTACTACAATGGATGGTATCCTTTTCATTATGGAAGGTAGTCTCCTGTTGATATTTTTGATACTCCACTGGATAGTATCCTTGTAATTAGGGAAGTTAGTATGTTATCGTTATTTTTGTTACTCCAATGGATGGTAGCCTTGTCATTATGGAAGCTACTATGTTGTTGATATCATTTTTACTCAAATGGATGGTAGCCTTGTCATTATGGAAGGTAGTTTGTTGTCGAGATTTTTGTTACTCCAATGGATGGTAGGCTTGTCATTATGGAAGGTACTATGTTGTTGATATCTTTGTTACTCCAATGGATGGTAACCTTGTCATTATTGAAGGTAGTCTGTTGTCGAGATTTTTGTTACTCCAATGGATGGTAGCCTTGTCATTATGGAAGGTAGTCTCTTTTTGATATTCTTGTTACTCCAATGGATGGTAGCCTTGTCATTATGGAAGGTAGTCTGTTGTCCCGATTATTGTTACTCCAATGGATTATAGCCTTGTCATTAAGGAAGGTAGTCTGTTGTCGATAACTTTGTTACTCCAATGAATGGTAGCTTAGTCATTATGGAAGGTAGTCTATTGTCGTGATTTTTTTTACTCCAATGGTTTGTAGTCTTGTCTTTATGGAAGGTAGTCTGTTGTCGAGATTATTTTTACTCCAATAGATGGTATCCTTGTCATTATGGAAGGTAGTCTATTGTTGATATTTTTGTTACTCCAATGGATGGTAGCCTCGTAATTATGGAAGGTAGTCTATTGTCCATATCTTTGTTACTCTAATGGATGGTAGCCTTGTCATTATGGAAGGTAGTCTTTTGTCGAGATTTTTGTTACTCTATTGTATGGTAGCCTTGTCATTATGGAAGGTAGTCTGTTGTCGAGAATTTTGTTACTCCAATGGATGGTAGCCTTATCATTATGGAAGGCAGTCTATTGTCGAGATTTTTGTTACTCCAATGGATGGTAGCCTTGTCATTATGGAAGGTAGTCCGTTGTCCAAATATTTTATACTCCAATGGATGGTAGCCTTGTCATTATGGAACGTACTATGTTGTTGATATCTTTGTTACTCCAATGGATGGTAACCTTGTCATTATTGAAGGTAGTCTGTTGTCGAGATTTTTGTTACTCCAATGGATGGTAGCCTTGTCATTATGGAAGGTAGTCTTTTGTCGAGATTTTTGTTACTCTATTGTATGGTAGCCTTGTCATTATGGAAGGTAGTCTGTTATCGAGAATTTTGTTACTCCAATGGATGGTAGCCTTATCATTATGGAAGGCAGTCTATTGTCGAGATTTTTGTTACTCCAATGGATGGTAGCCTTGTCATTATGGAAGGTAGTCTGTTGTCCAAATATTTTATACTCCAATGGATGGTAGCCTTGTCATTATGGAAGGTAGTATCTTGTTGATATTTTTGTTACTCCAATGGATGGTAGCCTTGTCATTATGGAAGGTAGTCTGTTTTCGATATATTTGTTACTCCAATGGATGGTAGCCTTGTCATTATGGAAGGTAGTATCTTGTTGATATTTTTGTTACTCCAATGGATGGTAGCCTTGTCATTATGGAAGGTAGTCTGTTTTCGATATCTTTGTTACTCCAATGGATGGTAGCCTTGTCATTATGGAAGGTAGTCTGTTGTCCAAATATTTTATACTCCAATGGCTGGTAGCCTTGTCATTATGGAAGGTAGTATCTTGTTGATATTTTTGTTACTCCAATGGATGGTAGCCTTGTCATTATGGAAGGTAGTCTGTTTTCGATATCTTTGTTACTCCAATGGATGGTAGCCTTGTCATTATGGAAGGTAGTCTTTTGACGAGATTTTTGTTACTACAATGGATGGTATCCTTTTCATTATGGAAGGTAGTCTCCTGTTGATATTTTTGATACTCCAATGGATAGTATCCTTGTAATTAGGGAAGTTAGTATGTTATCGTTATTTTTGTTACTCCAATGGATGGTAGCCTTGACATTATGGAAGCTACTATGTTGTTGATATCATTTTTACTCAAATGGATGGTAGCCTTGTCATTATGGAAGGTAGTCTGTTGTCGAGATTTTTGTTACTCCAATGGATGGTAGCCTTGTCATTATGGAAGGTACTATGTTGTTGATATCTTTGTTACTCCAATGGATGGTAACCTTGTCATTATTGAAGGTAGTCTGTTGTCGAGATTTTTGTTACTCCAATGGATGGTAGCCTTGTCATTATGGAAGGTAGTCTCTTTTTGATATTCTTGTTACTCCAATGGATGGTAGCCTTGTCATTATGGAAGGTAGTCTGTTGTCCCGATTATTGTTACTCCAATGGATTATAGCCTTGTCATTAAGGAAGGTAGTCTGTTGTCGATAACTTTGTTACTCCAATGAATGGTAGCTTAGTCATTATGGAAGGTAGTCTATTGTCGTGATTTTTTTTACTCCAATGGTTTGTAGCCTTGTCATTATGGAAGGTAGTCTGTTGTCGAGATTATTTTTACTCCAATAGATGGTATCCTTGTCATTATGGAAGGTAGTCTATTGTTGATATTTTTGTTACTCCAATGGATGGTAGCCTTGTAATTATGGAAGGTAGTCTATTGTCCATATCTTTGTTACTCTAATGGATGGTAGCCTTGTCATTATGGAAGGTAGTCTTTTGTCGAGATTTTTGTTACTCTATTGTATGGTAGCCTTGTCATTATGGAAGGTAGTCTGTTGTCGAGAATTTTGTTACTCCAATGGATGGTAGCCTTATCATTATGGAAGGCAGTCTATTGTCGAGATTTTTGTTACTCCAATGGATGGTAGCCTTGTCATTATGGAAGGTAGTCTGTTGTCCAAATATTTTATACTCCAATGGATGGTAGCCTTGTCATTATGGAACGTACTATGTTGTTGATATCTTTGTTACTCCAATGGATGGTAACCTTGTCATTATTGAAGGTAGTCTGTTGTCGAGATTTTTGTTACTCCAATGGATGGTAGCCTTGTCATTATGGAAGGTAGTCTTTTGTAGAGATTTTTGTTACTCTATTGTATGGTAGCCTTGTCATTATGGAAGGTAGTCTGTTATCGAGAATTTTGTTACTCCAATGGATGGTAGCCTTATCATTATGGAAGGCAGTCTATTGTCGAGATTTTTGTTACTCCAATGGATGGTAGCCTTGTCATTATGGAAGGTAGTCTGTTGTCCAAATATTTTATACTCCAATGGATGGTAGCCTTGTCATTATGGAAGGTAGTATTTTGTTGATATTTTTGTTACTCCAATGGATGGTAGCCTTGTCATTATGGAAGGTAGTCTGTTTTCGATATATTTGTTACTCCAATGGATGGTAGCCTTGTCATTATGGAAGGTAGTATCTTGTTGATATTTTTGTTACTCCAATGGATGGTAGCCTTGTCATTATGGAAGGTAGTCTGTTTTCGATATCTTTGTTACTCCAATGGATGGTAGCCTTGTCATTATGGAAGGTAGTCTGTTGTCCAAATATTTTATACTCCAATGGCTGGTAGCCTTGTCATTATGGAAGGTAGTATCTTGTTGATATTTTTGTTACTCCAATGGATGGTAGCCTTGTCATTATGGAAGGTAGTCTGTTTTCGATATCTTTGTTACTCCAATGGATGGTAGCCTTGTCATTATGGAAGGTAGTCTTTTGTCGAGATTTTTGTTACTACAATGGATGGTAGCCTTTTCATTATGGAAGGTAGTCTCTTGTTGATATTTTTGATACTCCAATGGATAGTATCCTTGTAATTAGGGAAGTTAGTATGTTATCATTATTTTTGTTACTCCAATGGATGGTAGCCTTGTCATTATGGAAGCTACTATGTTGTTGATATCATTTTTACTCAAATGGATGGTAGCCTTGTCATTATGGAAGGTAGTTTGTTGTCGAGATTTTTGTTACTCCAATGGATGGTAGCCTTGTCATTATGGAAGGTACTATGTTGTTGATATCTTTGTTACTCCAATGGATGGTAACCTTGTCATTATGGAAGGTAGTCTGTTGTCGAGATTTTTGTTACTCCAATGGATGGTAGCCTTGTCATTATGGAAGGTAGTCTCTTTTTGATATTCTTGTTACTCCAATGGATGGTAGCCTTGTCATTATGGAAGGTAGTCTGTTGTCCCGATTATTGTTACTCCAATGGATTATAGCCTTGTCATTAAGGAAGGTAGTCTGTTGTCAATAACTTTGTTACTCCAATGAATGGTAGATTAGTAATTATGGAAGGTAGTCTATTGTCGTGATTTTTTTTACTCCAATGGTTTGTAGCCTTGTCATTATGGAAGGTAGTCTGTTGTCGAGATTATTTTTACTCCAATGGATGGTATCCTTGTCATTATGGAAGGTAGTCTATTGTTGATATTTTTGTTACTCCAATGGATGGTAGCCTTGTAATTATGGAAGGTAGTCTATTGTCCATATTTTTGTTACTTTAATGGATGGTAGCCTTGTCATTATGGAAGGTAGTCTTTTGTCGAGATTTTTGTTACTCTATTGTATGGTAGTCTTGTCATTATGGAAGGTAGTCTGTTGTCGAGAATTTTGTTACTCCAATGGATGGTAGACTTATCATTATGGAAGGCAGTCTATTGTCGAGATTTTTGTTTCTCCAATGGATGGTAGCCTTGTCATTATGGAAGGTAGTCTGTTGTCCAAATATTTTATACTCCAATGGCTGGTAGCCTTGTCATTATGGAAGGTAGTATCTTGTTGATATTTTTGTTACTCCAATGGATGGTAGCCTTGTCATTATGGAAGGTAGTCTGTTTTCGATATCTTTGTTACTCCAATGGATGGTAACCTTGTCATTATGGAAGGTAGTCTGTTGTCGAGATTTTTGTTACTCCATTGGATGGTAGCCTTGTCATTATGGAAGGTAGTCTCTTTTTGATATTCTTGTTACTCTAATGGATGGTAGCCTTGTCATTATGGAAGGTAGTCTGTTGTCCCGATTATTGTTACTCCAATGGATTATAGCCTTGTCATTAAGGAAGGTAGTCTGTTGTCGGTAACTTTGTTACTCCAATGAATGGTAGATTAGTAATTATGGAAGGTAGTCTATTGTCGTGATTTTTGTTTCTCCAATGGTTTGTAGCCTTGTCATTATGGAAGGTAGTCTGTTGTCGAGATTATTTTTACTCCAATGGATGGTATCCTTGTCATTATGGAAGGTAGTCTATTGTTGATATTTTTGTTACTCCAATGGATGGTAGCCTTGTAATTATGGAAGGTAGTCTATTGTCCATATTTTTGTTACTCTAATGGATGGTAGCCTTGTCATTTTGGAAGGTAGTCTTTTGTCGAGATTTTTGTTACTCTATTGTATGGTAGCCTTGTCATTATGGAAGGTAGTCTGTTGTCGAGAATTTTGTTACTCCAATGGATGGTAGCCTTATCATTATGGAAGGCAGGCTATTGTCGAGATTTTTGTTACTCCAATGGATGGTAGCCTTGTCATTATGGAAGGTAGTCTGTTGTCCAAATATTTTATACTCCAATGGATGGTAGCCTTGTCATTATGGAAGGTAGTATCTTGTTGATATTTTTGTTACTCCAATGGATGGTAGCCTTGTCATTATGGAAGGTAGTCTGTTTTCGATATCTTTGTTACTCCAATGGATGGTAGCCTTGTCATTATGGAAGGTAGTCTTTTGTCGAGATTTTTGTTACTACAATGGATGGTAGCCTTTTCATTATGGAAGGTAGTCTCTTGTTGATATTTTTGATACTCCAATGGATAGTATCCTTGTAATTAGGGAAGTTAGTATGTTATCATTATTTTTGTTACTCCAATGGATGGTAGCCTTGTCATTATGGAAGCTACTATGTTGTTGATATCATTTTTACTCAAATGGATGGTAGCCTTGTCATTATGGAAGGTAGTTTGTTGTCGAGATTTTTGTTACTCCAATGGATGGTAGCCTTGTCATTATGGAAGGTACTATGTTGTTGATATCTTTGTTACTCCAATGGATGGTAACCTTGTCATTATGGAAGGTAGTCTGTTGTCGAGATTTTTGTTACTCCAATGGATGGTAGCCTTGTCATTATGGAAGGTAGTCTCTTTTTGATATTCTTGTTACTCCAATGGATGGTAGCCTTGTCATTATGGAAGGTAGTCTGTTGTCCCGATTATTGTTACTCCAATGGATTATAGCCTTGTCATTAAGGAAGGTAGTCTGTTGTCAATAACTTTGTTACTCCAATGAATGGTAGATTAGTAATTATGGAAGGTAGTCTATTGTCGTGATTTTTTTTACTCCAATGGTTTGTAGCCTTGTCATTATGGAAGGTAGTCTGTTGTCGAGATTATTTTTACTCCAATGGATGGTATCCTTGTCATTATGGAAGGTAGTCTATTGTTGATATTTTTGTTACTCCAATGGATGGTAGCCTTGTAATTATGGAAGGTAGTCTATTGTCCATATTTTTGTTACTTTAATGGATGGTAGCCTTGTCATTATGGAAGGTAGTCTTTTGTCGAGATTTTTGTTACTCTATTGTATGGTAGTCTTGTCATTATGGAAGGTAGTCTGTTGTCGAGAATTTTGTTACTCCAATGGATGGTAGACTTATCATTATGGAAGGCAGTCTATTGTCGAGATTTTTGTTTCTCCAATGGATGGTAGCCTTGTCATTATGGAAGGTAGTCTGTTGTCCAAATATTTTATACTCCAATGGCTGGTAGCCTTGTCATTATGGAAGGTAGTATCTTGTTGATATTTTTGTTACTCCAATGGATGGTAGCCTTGTCATTATGGAAGGTAGTCTGTTTTCGATATCTTTGTTACTCCAATGGATGGTAACCTTGTCATTATGGAAGGTAGTCTGTTGTCGAGATTTTTGTTACTCCATTGGATGGTAGCCTTGTCATTATGGAAGGTAGTCTCTTTTTGATATTCTTGTTACTCTAATGGATGGTAGCCTTGTCATTATGGAAGGTAGTCTGTTGTCCCGATTATTGTTACTCCAATGGATTATAGCCTTGTCATTAAGGAAGGTAGTCTGTTGTCGGTAACTTTGTTACTCCAATGAATGGTAGATTAGTAATTATGGAAGGTAGTCTATTGTCGTGATTTTTGTTTCTCCAATGGTTTGTAGCCTTGTCATTATGGAAGGTAGTCTGTTGTCGAGATTATTTTTACTCCAATGGATGGTATCCTTGTCATTATGGAAGGTAGTCTATTGTTGATATTTTTGTTACTCCAATGGATGGTAGCCTTGTAATTATGGAAGGTAGTCTATTGTCCATATTTTTGTTACTCTAATGGATGGTAGCCTTGTCATTTTGGAAGGTAGTCTTTTGTCGAGATTTTTGTTACTCTATTGTATGGTAGCCTTGTCATTATGGAAGGTAGTCTGTTGTCGAGAATTTTGTTACTCCAATGGATGGTAGCCTTATCATTATGGAAGGCAGGCTATTGTCGAGATTTTTGTTACTCCAATGGATGGTAGCCTTGTCATTATGGAAGGTAGTCTGTTGTCCAAATATTTTATACTCCAATGGATGGTAGCCTTGTCATTATGGAAGGTAGTATCTTGTTGATATTTTTGTTACTCCAATGGATGGTAGCCTTGTCATTATGGAAGGTAGTCTGTTTTCGATATCTTTGTTACTCCAATGGATGGTAGCCTTGTCATTATGGAAGGTAGTCTTTTGTCGAGATTTTTTTTACTACAATGGATGGTAGCCTTTTTATTATGGAAGGTAGTCTCCTGTTGATATTTTTGATACTCCAATTGATAGTATCCTTGTAATTAGGGAAGTTAGTATGTTATCGTTATTTTTGTTACTCCAATGGATGGTAGCCTTGTCATTATGGAAGCTACTATGTTGTTGATATCATTTTTACTCAAATGGATGGTAGCCTTGTCATTATGGAAGGTAGTATGTTGTCGAGATTTTTGTTACTCCAATGGATGGTAGCCTTGTCATTATGGAACGTACTATGTTGTTGATATCTTTGTTACTCCAATGGATGGTAACCTTGTCATTATGGAAGGTAGTCTGTTGTCGAGATTTTTGTTACTCCAATGGATGGTAGCCTTGTCATTATGGAAGGTAGTCTCTTTTTGATATTCTTGTTACTCCAATGGATGGTAGCCTTGTCATTATGGAAGGTAGTCTGTTGTCCCGATTATTGTTACTCCAATGGATTATAGCCTTGTCATTAAGGAAGGTAGTCTGTTGTCAATAACTTTGTTACTCCAATGAATGGTAGATTAGTAATTATGGAAGGTAGTCTATTGTCGTGATTTTTTTTACTCCAATGGTTTGTAGCCTTGTCATTATGGAAGGTAGTCTGTTGTCGAGATTATTTTTACTCCAATGGATGGTATCCTTGTCATTATGGAAGGTAGTCTATTGTTGATATTTTTGTTACTCCAATGGATGGTAGCCTTGTAATTATGGAAGGTAGTCTATTGTCCATATTTTTGTTACTCTAATGGATGGTAGCCTTGTCATTATGGAAGGTAGTCTTTTGTCGAGATTTTTGTTACTCTATTGTATGGTAGCCTTGTCATTATGGAAGGTAGTCTGGTTTCGAGAATTTTGTTACTCCAATGGATGGTAGCCTTATCATTATGGAAGGCAGTCTATTGTCGAGATTTTTGTTACTCCAATGGATGGTAGCCTTGTCATTATGGAAGGTAGTCTGTTGTCCAAATATTTTATACTCCAATGGCTGGTAGCCTTGTCATTATGGAAGGTAGTATCTTGTTGATATTTTTGTTACTCCAATGGATGGTAGCCTTGTCATTATGGAAGGTAGTCTGTTTTCGATATCTTTGTTACTCCAATGGATGGTAACCTTGTCATTATGGAAGGTAGTCTGTTGTCGAGATTTTTGTTACTCTATTGTATGGTAGCCTTGTCATTATGGAAGGTAGTCTGTTATCGAGAATTTTGTTACTCCAATGGATGGTAGCCTTATCATTATGGAAGGCAGTCTATTGTCGAGATTTTTGTTACTCCAATGGATGGTAGCCTTGTCATTATGGAAGGTAGTCTGTTGTCCAAATATTTTATACTCCAATGGATGGTAGCCTTGTCATTATGGAAGGTAGTATCTTGTTGATATTTTTGTTACTCCAATGGATGGTAGCCTTGTCATTATGGAAGGTAGTCTGTTTTCGATATATTTGTTACTCCAATGGATGGTAGCCTTGTCATTATGGAAGGTAGTATCTTGTTGATATTTTTGTTACTCCAATGGATGGTAGCCTTGTCATTATGGATGGTAGTCTGTTTTCGATATCTTTGTTACTCCAATGGATGGTAGTCTTGTCATTATGGAAGGTAGTCTGTTGTCCAAATATTTTATACTCCAATGGCTGGTAGCCTTGTCATTATGGAAGGTAGTATCTTGTTGATATTTTTGTTACTCCAATGGATGGTAGCCTTGTCATTATGGAAGGTAGTCTGTTTTCGATATCTTTGTTTCTCCAATGGATGGTAGCCTTGTCATTATTGAAGGTAGTCTTTTGTCGAGATTTTTGTTACTACAATGGATGGTAGCCTTTTCATTATGGAAGGTAGTCTCCTGTTGATATTTTTGATACTCCAATGGATAGTATCCTTGTAATTAGGGAAGTTAGTATGTTATCATTATTTTTGTTACTCCAATGGATGGTAGCCTTGTCATTATGGAAGCTACTATGTTGTTGATATCATTTTTACTCAAATGGATGGTAGCCTTGTCATTATGGAAGGTAGTCTGTTGTCGAGATTTTTGTTACTCCAATGGATGGTAGCCTTGTCATTATGGAAGGTACTATGTTGTTGATATCTTTGTTACTCCAATGGATGGTAACCTTGTCATTATGGAAGGTAGTCTGTTGTCGAGATTTTTGTTACTCCAATGGATGGTAGCCTTGTCATTATGGAAGGTAGTCTCTTTTTGATATTCTTGTTACTCCAATGGATGGTAGCCTTGTCATTATGGAAGGTAGTCTGTTGTCCCGATTATTGTTACTCCAATGGATTATAGCCTTGTCATTAAGGAAGGTAGTCTGTTGTCAATAACTTTGTTACTCCAATGAATGGTAGATTAGTAATTATGGAACGTAGTCTATTGTCGTGATTTTTTTTACTCCAATGGTTTGTAGCCTTGTCATTATGGAAGGTAGTCTGTTGTCGAGATTATTTTTAATCCAATGGATGGTATCCTTGTCATTATGGAAGGTAGTCTATTGTTGATATTTTTGTTACTCCAATGGATGGTAGCCTTGTAATTATGGAAGGTAGTCTATTGTCCATATTTTTGTTACTCTAATGGATGGTAGCCTTGTCATTATGGAAGGTAGTCTTTTGTCGAGATTTTTGTTACTCTATTGTATGGTAGTCTTGTCATTATGGAAGGTAGTCTGTTGTCGAGAATTTTGTTACTCCAATGGATGGTAGCCTTATCATTATGGAAGGCAGTCTATTGTCGAGATTTTTGTTTCTCCAATGGATGGTAGCCTTGTCATTATGGAAGGTAGTCTGTTGTACAAATATTTTATACTCCAATGGCTGGTAGCCTTGTCATTATGGAAGGTAGTATCTTGTTGATATTTTTGTTACTCCAATGGATGGTAGCCTTGTCATTATGGAAGGTAGTCTGTTTTCGATATCTTTGTTACTCCAATGGATGGTAACCTTGTCATTATGGAAGGTAGTCTGTTGTCGAGATTTTTGTTACTCCAATGGATGGTAGCCTTGTCATTATGGAAGGTAGTCTCTTTTTGATATTCTTGTTACTCTAATGGATGGTAGCCTTGTCATTATGGAAGGTAGTCTGTTGTCCCGATTATTGTTACTCCAATGGATTATAGCCTTGTCATTAAGGAAGGTAGTCTGTTGTCGGTAACTTTGTTACTCCAATGAATGGTAGATTAGTAATTATGGAAGGTAGTCTATTGTCGTGATTTTTGTTTCTCCAATGGTTTGTAGCCTTGTCATTATGGAAGGTAGTCTGTTGTCGAGATTATTTTTACTCCAATGGATGGTATCCTTGTCATTATGGAAGGTAGTCTATTGTTGATATTTTTGTTACTCCAATGGATGGTAGCCTTGTAATTATGGAAGGTAGTCTATTGTCCATATTTTTGTTACTCTAATGGATGGTAGCCTTGTCATTTTGGAAGGTAGTCTTTTGTCGAGATTTTTGTTACTCTATTGTATGGTAGCCTTGTCATTATGGAAGGTAGTCTGTTGTCGAGAATTTTGTTACTCCAATGGATGGTAGCCTTATCATTATGGAAGGCAGGCTATTGTCGAGATTTTTGTTACTCCAATGGATGGTAGCCTTGTCATTATGGAAGGTAGTCTGTTGTCCAAATATTTTATACTCCAATGGATGGTAGCCTTGTCATTATGGAAGGTAGTATCTTGTTGATATTTTTGTTACTCCAATGGATGGTAGCCTTGTCATTATGGAAGGTAGTCTGTTTTCGATATCTTTGTTACTCCAATGGATGGTAGCCTTGTCATTATGGAAGGTAGTCTTTTGTCGAGATTTTTGTTACTACAATGGATGGTAGCCTTTTCATTATGGAAGGTAGTCTCCTGTTGATATTTTTGATACTCCAATTGATAGTATCCTTGTAATTAGGGAAGTTAGTATGTTATCGTTATTTTTGTTACTCCAATGGATGGTAGCCTTGTCATTATGGAAGCTACTATGTTGTTGATATCATTTTTACTCAAATGGATGGTAGCCTTGTCATTATGGAAGGTAGTATGTTGTCGAGATTTTTGTTACTCCAATGGATGGTAGCCTTGTCATTATGGAACGTACTATGTTGTTGATATCTTTGTTACTCCAATGGATGGTAACCTTGTCATTATTGAAGGTAGTCTGTTGTCGAGATTTTTGTTACTCCAATGGATGGTAGCCTTGTCATTATGGAAGGTAGTCTCTTTTTGATATTCTTGTTACTCCAATGGATGGTAGCCTTGTCATTATGGAAGGTAGTCTGTTGTCCCGATTATTGTTACTCCAATGGATTATAGCCTTGTCATTAAGGAAGGTAGTCTGTTGTCGATAACTTTGTTACTCCAATGAATAATAGCTTAATCATTATGGAAGGTACTCTATTGTCGTGATTTTTGTTACTCCAATGGTTTGTAGCCTTGTCATTATGGAAGGTAGTCTGTTGTCGAGATTATTTTTACTCCAATGGATGGTATCCTTGTCATTATGGAAGGTAGTCTATTGTTGATATTTTTGTTACTCCAATGGATGGTAGCCTTGTAATTATGGAAGGTAGTCTATTGTCCATATTTTTGTTACTCTAATGGATGGTAGCCTTGTCATTATGGAAGGTAGTCTTTTGTTGAGATTTTTGTTACTCTATTGTATGGTAGCCTTGTCATTATTGAAGGTAGTCTGGTTTCGAGAATTTTGTTACTCCAATGGATGGTAGCCTTATCATTATGGAAGGCAGTCTATTGTCGAGATTTTTGTTACTCCAATGGATGGTAGCCTTGTCATTATGGAAGGTAGTCTGTTGTCCAAATATTTTATACTCCAATGGCTGGTAGCCTTGTCATTATGGAAGGTAGTATCTTGTTGATATTTTTGTTACTCCAATGGATGGTAGCCTTGTCATTATGGAAGGTAGTCTGTTTTCGATATCTTTGTTACTCCAATGGATGGTAACCTTGTCATTATGGAAGGTAGTCTGTTGTCGAGATTTTTGTTACTCCAATGGATGGTAGCCTTGTCATTATGGAAGGTAGTCTCTTTTTGATATTCTTGTTACTCCAATGGATGGTAGCCTTGTCATTATGGAAGGTAGTCTGTTGTCCCGATTATTGTTACTCCAATGGATTATAGCCTTGTCATTAAGGAAGGTAGTCTGTTGTCGATAACTTTGTTACTCCAATGAATGGTAGATTAGTAATTATGGAAGGTAGTCTATTGTCGTGATTTTTGTTACTCCAATGGTTTGTAGCCTTGTCATTATGGAAGGTAGTCTGTTGTCGAGATTATTTTTACTCCAATGGATCGATCCTTGTCATTATGGAAGGTAGTCTATTGTTGATATTTTTGTTACTCCAATGGATGGTAGCCTTGTAATTATGGAAGGTAGTCTATTGTCCATATTTTTGTTACTCTAATGGATGGTAGCCTTGTCATTATGGAAGGTAGTCTTTTGTCGAGATTTTTGTTACTCTATTGTATGGTAGTCTTGTCATTATGGAAGGTAGTCTGTTGTCGAGAATTTTGTTACTCCAATGGATGGTAGCCTTATCATTATGGAAGGCAGTCTATTGTCGAGATTTTTGTTTCTCCAATGGATGGTAGCCTTGTCATTATGGAAGGTAGTCTGTTGTCCAAATATTTTATACTCCAATGGCTGGTAGCCTTGTCATTATGGAAGGTAGTATCTTGTTGATATTTTTGTTACTCCAATGGATGGTAGCCTTGTCATTATGGAAGGTAGTCTGTTTTCGATATCTTTGTTACTCCAATGGATGGTAACCTTGTCATTATGGAAGGTAGTCTGTTGTCGAGATTTTTGTTACTCCAATGGATGGTAGCCTTGTCATTATGGAAGGTAGTCTCTTTTTGATATTCTTGTTACTCTAATGGATGGTAGCCTTGTCATTATGGAAGGTAGTCTGTTGTCCCGATTATTGTTACTCCAATGGATTATAGCCTTGTCATTAAGGAAGGTAGTCTGTTGTCGGTAACTTTGTTACTCCAATGAATGGTAGATTAGTAATTATGGAAGGTAGTCTATTGTCGTGATTTTTGTTTCTCCAATGGTTTGTAGCCTTGTCATTATGGAAGGTAGTCTGTTGTCGAGATTATTTTTACTCCAATGGATGGTATCCTTGTCATTATGGAAGGTAGTCTATTGTTGATATTTTTGTTACTCCAATGGATGGTAGCCTTGTAATTATGGAAGGTAGTCTATTGTCCATATTTTTGTTACTCTAATGGATGGTAGCCTTGTCATTTTGGAAGGTAGTCTTTTGTCGAGATTTTTGTTACTCTATTGTATGGTAGCCTTGTCATTATGGAAGGTAGTCTGTTGTCGAGAATTTTGTTACTCCAATGGATGGTAGCCTTATCATTATGGAAGGCAGGCTATTGTCGAGATTTTTGTTACTCCAATGGATGGTAGCCTTGTCATTATGGAAGGTAGTCTGTTGTCCAAATATTTTATACTCCAATGGATGGTAGCCTTGTCATTATGGAAGGTAGTATCTTGTTGATATTTTTGTTACTCCAATGGATGGTAGCCTTGTCATTATGGAAGGTAGTCTGTTTTCGATATCTTTGTTACTCCAATGGATGGTAACCTTGTCATTATGGAAGGTAGTCTTTTGTCGAGATTTTTGTTACTCTATTGTATGGTAGTCTTGTCATTATGGAAGGTAGTCTGTTGTCGAGAATTTTGTTACTCCAATGGATGGTAGCCTTATCATTATGGAAGGCAGTCTATTGTCGAGATTTTTGTTTCTCCAATGGATGGTAGCCTTGTCATTATGGAAGGTAGTCTGTTGTCCAAATATTTTATACTCCAATGGCTGGTAGCCTTGTCATTATGGAAGGTAGTATCTTGTTGATATTTTTGTTACTCCAATGGATGGTAGCCTTGTCATTATGGAAGGTAGTCTGTTTTCGATATCTTTGTTACTCCAATGGATGGTAACCTTGTCATTATGGAAGGTAGTCTGTTGTCGAGATTTTTGTTACTCCAATGGATGGTAGCCTTGTCATTATGGAAGGTAGTCTCTTTTTGATATTCTTGTTACTCTAATGGATGGTAGCCTTGTCATTATGGAAGGTAGTCTGTTGTCGCGATTATTGTTACTCCAATGGATTATAGCCTTGTCATTAAGGAAGGTAGTCTGTTGTCGGTAACTTTGTTACTCCAATGAATGGTAGATTAGTAATTATGGAAGGTAGTCTATTGTCGTGATTTTTGTTTCTCCAATGGTTTGTAGCCTTGTCATTATGGAAGGTAGTCTGTTGTCGAGATTATTTTTACTCCAATGGATGGTATCCTTGTCATTATGGAAGGTAGTCTATTGTTGATATTTTTGTTACTCCAATGGATGGTAGCCTTGTAATTATGGAAGGTAGTCTATTGTCCATATTTTTGTTACTCTAATGGATGGTAGCCTTGTCATTTTAGAAGGTAGTCTTTTGTCGAGATTTTTGTTACTCTATTGTATGGTAGCCTTGTCATTATGGAAGGTAGTCTGTTGTCGAGAATTTTGTTACTCCAATGGATGGTAGCCTTATCATTATGGAAGGCAGGCTATTGTCGAGATTTTTGTTACTCCAATGGATGGTAGCCTTGTCATTATGGAAGGTAGTCTGTTGTCCAAATATTTTATACTCCAATGGATGGTAGCCTTGTCATTATGGAAGGTAGTATCTTGTTGATATTTTTGTTACTCCAATGGATGGTAGCCTTGTCATTATGGAAGGTAGTCTGTTTTCGATATCTTTGTTACTCCAATGGATGGTAGCCTTGTCATTATGGAAGGTAGTCTTTTGTCGAGATTTTTGTTACTACAATGGATGGTAGCCTTTTCATTATGGAAGGTAGTCTCCTGTTGATATTTTTGATACTCCAATTGATAGTATCCTTGTAATTAGGGAAGTTAGTATGTTATCGTTATTTTTGTTACTCCAATGGATGGTAGCCTTTTCATTATGGAAGCTACTATGTTGTTGATATCATTTTTACTCAAATGGATGGTAGCCTTGTCATTATGGAAGGTAGTATGTTGTCGAGATTTTTGTTACTCCAATGGATGGTAGCCTTGTCATTATGGAACGTACTATGTTGTTGATATCTTTGTTACTCCAATGGATGGTAACCTTGTCATTATTGAAGGTAGTCTGTTGTCGAGATTTTTGTTACTCCAATGGATGGTAGCCTTGTCATTATGGAAGGTAGTCTCTTTTTGATATTCTTGTTACTCCAATGGATGGTAGCCTTGTCATTATGGAAGGTAGTCTGTTGTCCAAATATTTTATACTCCAATGGATGGTAGCCTTGTCATTATGGAAGGTAGTATCTTGTTGATATTTTTGTTACTCTAATGGATGGTAGCCTTGTCATTATGGAAGGTAGTCTGTTTTCGATATCTTTGTTACTCCAATGGATGGTAGCCTTGTCATTATGGAAGGTAGTCTTTTGTCGAGATTTTTGTTACTACAATGGATGGTAGCCTTTTCATTATGGAAGGTAGTCTCCTGTTGATATTTTTGATACTCCAATTGATAGTATCCTTGTAATTAGGGAAGTTAGTATGTTATCGTTATTTTTGTTACTCCAATGGATGGTAGCCTTGTCATTATGGAAGCTACTATGTTGTTGATATCATTTTTACTCAAATGGATGGTAGCCTTGTCATTATGGAAGGTAGTATGTTGTCGAGATTTTTGTTACTCCAATGGATGGTAGCCTTGTCATTATGGAACGTACTATGTTGTTGATATCTTTGTTACTCCAATGGATGGTAACCTTGTCATTATTGAAGGTAGTCTGTTGTCGAGATTTTTGTTACTCCAATGGATGGTAGCCTTGTCATTATGGAAGGTAGTCTCTTTTTGATATTCTTGTTACTCCAATGGATGGTAGCCTTGTCATTATGGAAGGTAGTCTGTTGTCCAAATATTTTATACTCCAATGGATGGTAGCCTTGTCATTATGGAAGGTAGTATCTTGTTGATATTTTTGTTACTCTAATGGATGGTAGCCTTGTCATTATGGAAGGTAGTCTGTTTTCGATATCTTTGTTACTCCAATGGATGGTAGCCTTGTCATTATGGAAGGTAGTCTTTTGTCGAGATTTTTGTTACTACAATGGATGGTAGCCTTTTCATTATGGAAGGTAGTCTCCTGTTGATATTTTTGATACTCCAATTGATAGTATCCTTGTAATTAGGGAAGTTAGTATGTTATCGTTATTTTTGTTACTCCAATGGATGGTAGCCTTGTCATTATGGAAGCTACTATGTTGTTGATATCATTTTTACTCAAATGGATGGTAGCCTTGTCATTATGGAAGGTAGTATGTTGTCGAGATTTTTGTTACTCCAATGGATGGTAGCCTTGTCATTGTGGAACGTACTATGTTGTTGATATCTTTGTTACTCCAATGGATGGTAACCTTGTCATTATTGAAGGTAGTCTGTTGTCGAGATTTTTGTTACTCCAATGGATGGTAGCCTTGTCATTATGGAAGGTAGTCTCTTTTTGATATTCTTGTTACTCCAATGGATGTTAGCCTTGTCATTATGGAAGGTAGTCTGTTGTCCCGATTATTGTTACTCCAATGGATTATAGCCTTGTCATTAAGGAAGGTAGTCTGTTGTCGATAACTTTGTTACTCCAATGAATGGTAGCTTAGTCATTATGGAAGGTACTCTATTGTCGTGATTTTTGTTACTCCAATGGTTTGTAGCCTTGTCATTATGGAAGGTAGTCTGTTGTCGAGATTATTTTTACTCCAATGGATGGTATCCTTGTCATTATGGAAGGTAGTCTATTGTTGATATTTTTGTTACTCCAATGGATGGTAGCCTTGTAATTATGGAAGGTAGTCTATTGTCCATATTTTTGTTACTCTAATGGATGGTAGCCTTGTCATTATGGAAGGTAGTCTTTTGTCGAGATTTTTGTTACTCTATTGTATGGTAGCCTTGTCATTATTGAAGGTAGTCTGGTTTCGAGAATTTTGTTACTCCAATGGATGGTAGCCTTATCATTATGGAAGGCAGTCTATTGTCGAGAATTTTGTTACTCCAATGGATGGTAGCCTTGTCATTATGGAAGGTAGTCTGTTGTCCAAATATTTTATACTCCAATGGCTGGTAGCCTTGTCATTATGGAAGGTAGTATCTTGTTGATATTTTTGTTACTCCAATGGATGGTAGCCTTATCATTATGGAAGGTAGTCTGTTTTCGATATCTTTGTTACTCCAATGGATGGTAACCTTGTCATTATGGAAGGTAGTCTGTTGTCGAGATTTTTGTTACTCCAATGGATGGTAGCCTTGTCATTATGGAAGGTAGTCTCTTTTTGATATTCTTGTTACTCCAATGGATGGTAGCCTTGTCATTATGGAAGGTAGTCTGTTGTCCCGATTATTGTTACTCCAATGAATTATAGCCTTGTCATTAAGGAAGGTAGTCTGTTGTCGATAACTTTGTTACTCCAATGAATGGTAGATTAGTAATTATGGAAGGTAGTCTATTGTCGTGATTTTTGTTACTCCAATGGTTTGTAGCCTTGTCATTATGGAAGGTAGTCTGTTGTCGAGATTATTTTTACTCCAATGGATGGTATCCTTGTCATTATGGAAGGTAGTCTATTGTTGATATTTTTGTTACTCCAATGGATGGTAGCCTTGTAATTATGGAAGGTAGTCTATTGTCCATATTTTTGTTACTCTAATGGATGGTAGCCTTGTCATTATGGAAGGTAGTCTTTTGTCGAGATTTTTGTTACTCTATTGTATGGTAGCCTTGTCATTATGGAAGGTAGTCTGTTGTCGAGAATTTTGTTACTCCAATGGATGGTAGCCTTATCATTATGGAAGGCAGTCTATTGTCGAGATTTTTGTTACTCCAATGGATGGTAGCCTTGTCATTATGGAAGGTAGTCTGTTGTCCAAATATTTTATACTCTAATGGATGGTAGCCTTGTCATTATGGAAGGTAGTATCTTGTTGATATTTTTGTTACTCCAATGGATGGTAGCCTTGTCATTATGGAAGGTAGTCTGTTTTCGATATCTTTGTTACTCCAATGGATGGTAGCCTTGTCATTATGGAAGGTAGTCTTTTGTCGAGATTTTTGTTACTACAATGGATGGTAGCCTTTTCATTATGGAAGGTAGTCTCCTGTTGATATTTTTGATACTCCAATGGATAGTAGCCTTGTCATTATGGAAGGTAGTCTGTTGTCCTAATATTTTATACTCCAATGGCTGGTAGCCTTGTCATTATGGAAGGTAGTATCTTGTTGATATTTTTGTTACTCCAATGGATGGTAGCCTTGTCATTATGGAAGGTAGTCTGTTTTCGATATCTTTGTTACTCCAATGGACGGTAGCCTTGTCATTATGGAAGGTAGTCTTTTGTCGAGATTTTTGTTACTACAATGGATGGTAGCCTTTTCATTATGGAAGGTAGTCTCCTGTTGATATTTTTGATACTCCAATGGATAGTATCCTTGTAATTAGGGAAGTTAGTATGTTATCATTATTTTTGTTACTCCAATGGATGGTAGCCTTGTCATTATGGAAGCTACTATGTTGTTGATATCATTTTTACTCAAATGGATGGTAGCCTTGTCATTATGGAAGGTAGTCTGTTGTCGAGATTTTTGTTACTCCAATGGATGGTAGCCTTGTCATTATGGAAGGTACTATGTTGTTGATATCATTTTTACTCCAATGGATGGTATCCTTGTCATTATGGAAGGTAGTCTATTGTTGATATTTTTGTTACTCCAATGGATGGTAGCCTTGTCATTATGGAAGGTAGTCTATTGTCCATATTTTTGTTACTCTAATGGATGGTAGCCTTGTCATTATGGAAGGTAGTCTTTTGTCGAGATTTTTGTTACTCTATTGTATGGTAGCCTTGTCATTATGGAAGGTAGTCTGGTTTCGAGAATTTTGTTACTCCAATGGATGGTAGCCTTATCATTATGGAAGGCAGTCTATTGTCGAGATTTTTGTTACTCCAATGGATGGTAGCCTTGTCATTATGGAAGGTAGTCTGTTGTCCAAATATTTTATACTCCAATGGCTGGTAGCCTTGTCATTATGGAAGGTAGTATCTTGTTGATATTTTTGTTACTCCAATGGATGGTAGCCTTGTCATTATGGAAGGTAGTCTGTTTTCGATATCTTTGTTACTCCAATGGATGGTAACCTTGTCATTATGGAAGGTAGTCTGTTGTCGTGATTTTTGTTACTCCAATGGATGGTAGCCTTGTCATTATGGAAGGTAGTCTCTTTTTGATATTCTTGTTACTCCAATGGATGGTAGCCTTGTCATTATGGAAGGTAGTCTGTTATTATTGTTACTCCAATGGATTATAGCCTTGTCATTAAGGAAGGTAGTCTGTTGTCGATAACTTTGTTACTCCAATGAATGGTAGATTAGTAATTATGGAATGTAGTCTATTGTCGTGTTTGTTGTTACTCCAATGGTTTGTAGCCTTGTCATTATGGAAGGTAGTCTGTTGTCGAGATTATTTTTACTCCAATGGATGGTATCCTTGTCATTATGGAAGGTAGTCTATTGTTGATATTTTTGTTACTCCAATGGATGGTAGCCTTGTAATTATGGAAGGTAGTCTATTGTCCATATTTTTGTTACTCTAATGGATGGTAGCCTTGTCATTATGGAAGGTAGTCTTTTGTCGAGATTTTTGTTACTCTATTGTATGGTAGCCTTGTCATTATTGAAGGTAGTCTGGTTTCGAGAATTTTGTTACTCCAATGGATGGTAGCCTTATCATTATGGAAGGCAGTCTATTGTCGAGAATTTTGTTACTCCAATGGATGGTAGCCTTGTCATTATGGAAGGTAGTCTGTTGTCCAAATATTTTATACTCCAATGGCTGGTAGCCTTGTCATTATGGAAGGTAGTATCTTGTTGATATTTTTGTTACTCCAATGGATGGTAGCCTTATCATTATGGAAGGTAGTCTGTTTTCGATATCTTTGTTACTCCAATGGATGGTAACCTTGTCATTATGGAAGGTAGTCTGTTGTCGAGATTTTTGTTACTCCAATGGATGGTAGCCTTGTCATTATGGAAGGTAGTCTCTTTTTGATATTCTTGTTACTCCAATGGATGGTAGCCTTGTCATTATGGAAGGTAGTCTGTTGTCCCGATTATTGTTACTCCAATGAATTATAGCCTTGTCATTAAGGAAGGTAGTCTGTTGTCGATAACTTTGTTACTCCAATGAATGGTAGATTAGTAATTATGGAAGGTAGTCTATTGTCGTGATTTTTGTTACTCCAATGGTTTGTAGCCTTGTCATTATGGAAGGTAGTCTGTTGTCGAGATTATTTTTACTCCAATGGATGGTATCCTTGTCATTATGGAAGGTAGTCTATTGTTGATATTTTTGTTACTCCAATGGATGGTAGCCTTGTAATTATGGAAGGTAGTCTATTGTCCATATTTTTGTTACTCTAATGGATGGTAGCCTTGTCATTATGGAAGGTAGTCTTTTGTCGAGATTTTTGTTACTCTATTGTATGGTAGCCTTGTCATTATGGAAGGTAGTCTGTTGTCGAGAATTTTGTTACTCCAATGGATGGTAGCCTTATCATTATGGAAGGCAGTCTATTGTCGAGATTTTTGTTACTCCAATGGATGGTAGCCTTGTCATTATGGAAGGTAGTCTGTTGTCCAAATATTTTATACTCTAATGGATGGTAGCCTTGTCATTATGGAAGGTAGTATCTTGTTGATATTTTTGTTACTCCAATGGATGGTAGCCTTGTCATTATGGAAGGTAGTCTGTTTTCGATATCTTTGTTACTCCAATGGATGGTAGCCTTGTCATTATGGAAGGTAGTCTTTTGTCGAGATTTTTGTTACTACAATGGATGGTAGCCTTTTCATTATGGAAGGTAGTCTCCTGTTGATATTTTTGATACTCCAATGGATAGTAGCCTTGTCATTATGGAAGGTAGTCTGTTGTCCTAATATTTTATACTCCAATGGCTGGTAGCCTTGTCATTATGGAAGGTAGTATCTTGTTGATATTTTTGTTACTCCAATGGATGGTAGCCTTGTCATTATGGAAGGTAGTCTGTTTTCGATATCTTTGTTACTCCAATGGACGGTAGCCTTGTCATTATGGAAGGTAGTCTTTTGTCGAGATTTTTGTTACTACAATGGATGGTAGCCTTTTCATTATGGAAGGTAGTCTCCTGTTGATATTTTTGATACTCCAATGGATAGTATCCTTGTAATTAGGGAAGTTAGTATGTTATCATTATTTTTGTTACTCCAATGGATGGTAGCCTTGTCATTATGGAAGCTACTATGTTGTTGATATCATTTTTACTCAAATGGATGGTAGCCTTGTCATTATGGAAGGTAGTCTGTTGTCGAGATTTTTGTTACTCCAATGGATGGTAGCCTTGTCATTATGGAAGGTACTATGTTGTTGATATCATTTTTACTCCAATGGATGGTATCCTTGTCATTATGGAAGGTAGTCTATTGTTGATATTTTTGTTACTCCAATGGATGGTAGCCTTGTCATTATGGAAGGTAGTCTATTGTCCATATTTTTGTTACTCTAATGGATGGTAGCCTTGTCATTATGGAAGGTAGTCTTTTGTCGAGATTTTTGTTACTCTATTGTATGGTAGCCTTGTCATTATGGAAGGTAGTCTGGTTTCGAGAATTTTGTTACTCCAATGGATGGTAGCCTTATCATTATGGAAGGCAGTCTATTGTCGAGATTTTTGTTACTCCAATGGATGGTAGCCTTGTCATTATGGAAGGTAGTCTGTTGTCCAAATATTTTATACTCCAATGGCTGGTAGCCTTGTCATTATGGAAGGTAGTATCTTGTTGATATTTTTGTTACTCCAATGGATGGTAGCCTTGTCATTATGGAAGGTAGTCTGTTTTCGATATCTTTGTTACTCCAATGGATGGTAACCTTGTCATTATGGAAGGTAGTCTGTTGTCGTGATTTTTGTTACTCCAATGGATGGTAGCCTTGTCATTATGGAAGGTAGTCTCTTTTTGATATTCTTGTTACTCCAATGGATGGTAGCCTTGTCATTATGGAAGGTAGTCTGTTATTATTGTTACTCCAATGGATTATAGCCTTGTCATTAAGGAAGGTAGTCTGTTGTCGATAACTTTGTTACTCCAATGAATGGTAGATTAGTAATTATGGAATGTAGTCTATTGTCGTGTTTGTTGTTACTCCAATGGTTTGTAGCCTTGTCATTATGGAAGGTAGTCTGTTGTCGAGATTATTTTTACTCCAATGGATGGTATCCTTGTCATTATGGAAGGTAGTCTATTGTTGATATTTTTGTTACTCCAATGGATGGTAGCCTTGTAATTATGGAAGGTAGTCTATTGTCCATATTTTTGTTACTCTAATGGATGGTAGCCTTGTCATTATGGAAGGTAGTCTTTTGTCGAGATTTTAATTACTCTATTGTATGGTAGCCTTGTCATTATGGAAGGTAGTCTGTTGTCGAGAATTTTGTTACTCCAATGGATGGTAGCCTTATCATTATGGAAGGGAGTCTATTGTCGAGATTTTTCTTACTCCAATGGATGGTAGCCTTGTCATTATGGAAGGTAGTCTGTTGTCCAAATATTTTATACTCCAATGGATGGTAGCCTTGTCATTATGGAAGGTAGTATCTTGTTGATATTTTTGTTACTCCAATGGATGGTAGCCTTGTCATTATGGAAGGTAGTCTGTTTTCGATATCTTTGTTACTCCAATGGATGGTAGCCTTGTCATTATGGAAGGTAGTCTTTTGTCGAGATTTTTGTTACTACAATGGATGGTAGCCTTTTCATTATGGAAGGTAGTCTCCTGTTGATATTTTTGATACTCCAATGGATAGTATCCTTGTAATTAGGGAAGTTAGTATGTTATCGTTATTTTTGTTACTCCAATGGATGGTAGCTTTGTCATTATGGAAGCTACTATGTTGTTGATATCATTTTTACTCAAATGGATGGTAGCCTTGTCATTTTGGAAGGTAGTATGTTGTCGAGATTTTTGTTACTCCAATGGATGGTAGCCTTGTGATTATGGAAGGTACTATGTTGTTGATATCTTTGTTACTCCAATGGATGGTAACCTTGTCATTATGGAAGGTAGTCTGTTGTCGAGATTTTTGTTACTCCAATGGATGGTAGCCTTGTCATTATGGAAGGTATTCTCTTTTTGATATTCTTGTTACTCCAATGGATGGTAGCCTTGTCATTATGGAAGGTAGTCTGTTGTCCCGATTATTGTTACTCTAATGGATTATAGCCTTGTCATTAAGGAAGGTAGTCTGTTGTCATTAACTTTGTTACTCCAATGAATGGTAGCTTAGTAATTATGGAAGGTAGTCTATTGTCGTGATTTTTGTTACTCCAATGGTTTGTAGCCTTGTCATTATGGAAGGTAGTCTGTTGTCGAGATTATTTTTACTCCAATGGATGGTATCCTTGTCATTATGGAAGGTAGTCTATTGTTGATATTTTTGTTACTCCAATGGATGGTAGCCTTGTAATTATGGAAGGTAGTCTATTGTCCATATTTTTGTTACTCTAATGGATGGTAGCCTTGTCATTATGGAAGGTAGTCTTTTGTCGAGATTTTTGTTACTCTATTGTATGGTAGCCTTGTCATTATGGAAGGTAGTCTGTTGTCGAGAATTTTGTTACTCCAATGGATGGTAGCCTTATCATTATGGAAGGCAGTCTATTGTCGAGATTTTTGTTACTCCAATGGATGGTAGCCTTGTCATTATGGAAGGTAGTCTGTTGTCCAAATATTTTATACTCCAATGGCTGGTAGCCTTGTCATTATGGAAGGTAGTATCTTGTTGATATTTTTGTTACTCCAATGGATGGTAGCCTTGTCATTATGGAAGGTAGTCTGTTTTCGATATCTTTGTTACTCCAATGGATGGTAGCCTTGTCATTATGGAAGGTAGTCTTTTGTCGAGATTTTTGTTACTACAATGGATGGTAGCCTTTTCATTATGGAAGGTAGTCTCCTGTTGATATTTTTGATACTCCAATGGATAGTATCCTTGTAATTAGGGAAGTTAGTATGTTATCGTTATTTTTGTTACTCCAATGGATGGTAGCTATGTCATTATGGAAGCTACTATGTTGTTGATATCATTTTTACTCAAATGGATGGTAGCCTTGTCATTTTGGAAGGTAGTATGTTGACGAGATTTTTGTGACTCCAATGGATGGTAGCCTTGTGATTATGGAAGGTACTATGTTGTTGATATCTTTGTTACTCCAATGGATGGTAACCTTGTCATTATGGAAGGTAGTCTGTTGTCGAGATTTTTGTTACTCCAATGGATGGTAGCCTTGTCATTATGGAAGGTAGTCTCTTTTTGATATTCTTGTTACTCCAATGGATGGTAGCCTTGTCATTATGGAAGGTAGTCTGTTGTCCCGATTATTGTTACTCCAATGGATTATAGCCTTGTCATTAAGGAAGGTAGTCTGTTGTCGATAACTTTGTTACTCCGATGAATGGTAGCTTAGTAATTATGGAAGGTAGTCTATTGTCGTGATTTTTGTTACTCCAATGGTTTTAGCCTTGTCATTATGGAAGGTAGTCTGTTGTCGAGATTATTTTTACTCCAATGGATGGTATCCTTGTCATTATGGAAGGTAGTCTATTGTTGATATTTTTGTTACTCCAATGGATGGTAGCCTTGTAATTATGGAAGGTAGTCTATTGTCCATATTTTTGTTACTCTAATGGATGGTAGCCTTGTCATTATGGAAGGTAGTCTTTTGTCGAGATTTTTGTTACTCTATTGTATGGTAGCCTTGTCATTATGGAAGGTAGTCTGTTGTCGAGAATTTTGTTACTCCAATGGATGGTAGCCTTATCATTATGGAAGGCAGTCTATTGTCGATATTTTTGTTACTCCAATGGATGGTAGCCTTGTCATTATGGAAGGTAGTCTGTTGTCCAAATATTTTATACTCCAATGGATGGTAGCCTTGTCATTATGGAAGGTAGTATCTTGTTGATATTTTTGTTACTCCAATGGATGGTAGCCTTGTCATTATGGAAGGTAGTCTGTTTTCGATATCTTTGTTACTCCAATGGATGGTAGCCTTGTCATTATGGAAGGTAGTCTTTTGTCGAGATTTTTGTTACTACAATGGATGGTAGCCTTTTCATTATGGAAGGTAGTCTCCTGTTGATATTTTTGATACTCCAATGGATAGTATCCTTGTAATTAGGGAAGTTAGTATGTTATCGTTATTTTTGTTACTCCAATGGATGGTAGCTTTGTCATTATGGAAGCTACTATGTTGTTGATATCATTTTTACTCAAATGGATGGTAGCCTTGTCATTTTGGAAGGTAGTATGTTGTCGAGATTTTTGTTACTCCAATGGATGGTAGCCTTGTGATTATGGAAGGTACTATGTTGTTGATATCTTTGTTACTCCAATGGATGGTAACCTTGTCATTATGGAAGGTAGTCTGTTGTCGAGATTTTTGTTACTCCAATGGATGGTAGCCTTGTCATTATGGAAGGTATTCTCTTTTTGATATTCTTGTTACTCCAATGGATGGTAGCCTTGTCATTATGGAAGGTAGTCTGTTGTCCCGATTATTGTTACTCCAATGGATTATAGCCTTGTCATTAAGGAAGGTAGTCTGTTGTCGTTACCTTTGTTACTCCAATGAATGGTAGCTTAGTAATTATGGAAGGTAGTCTATTGTCGTGATTTTTGTTACTCCAATGGTTTGTAGCCTTGTCATTATGGAAGGTAGTCTGTTGTCGAGATTATTTTTACTCCAATGGATGGTATCCTTGTCATTATGGAAGGTAGTCTATTGTTGATATTTTTGTTACTCCAATGGATGGTAGCCTTGTAATTATGGAAGGTAGTCTATTGTCCATATTTTTGTTACTCTAATGGATGGTAGCCTTGTCATTATGAAAGGTAGTCTTTTGTCGAGATTTTTGTTACTCTATTGTATGGTAGCCTTGTCATTATGGAAGGTAGTCTGTTGTCGAGAATTTTGTTACTCCAATGGATGGTAGCCTTATCATTATGGAAGGCAGTCTATTGTCGAGATTTTTGTTACTCCAATGGATGGTAGCCTTGTCATTATGGAAGGTAGTCTGTTGTCCAAATATTTTATACTCCAATGGCTGGTAGCCTTGTCATTATGGAAGGTAGTATCTTGTTGATATTTTTGTTACTCCAATGGATGGTAGCCTTGTCATTATGGAAGGTAGTCTGTTTTCGATATCTTTGTTACTCCAATGGACGGTAGCCTTGTCATTATGGAAGGTAGTCTTTTGTCGAGATTTTTGTTACTACAATGGATGGTAGCCTTTTCATTATGGAAGGTAGTCTCCTGTTGATATTTTTGATACTCCAATGGATAGTATCCTTGTAATTAGGGAAGTTAGTATGTTATCATTATTTTTGTTACTCCAATGGATGGTAGCCTTGTCATTATGGAAGCTACTATGTTGTTGATATCATTTTTACTCAAATGGATGGTAGCCTTGTCATTATGGAAGGTAGTCTGTTGTCGAGATTTTTGTTACTCCAATGGATGGTAGCCTTGTCATTATGGAAGGTACTATGTTGTTGATATCTTTGTTACTCCAATGGATGGTAACCTTGTCATTATGGAAGGTAGTCTGTTGTCGAGATTTTTGTTACTCCAATGGATGGTAGCCTTGTCATTATGGAAGGTAGTCTCTTTTTGATATTCTTGTTACTCCAATGGATGGTAGCCTTGTCATTATGGAAGGTAGTCTGTTGTCCCGATTATTGTTACTCCAATGGATTATAGCCTTGTCATTAAGGAAGGTAGTCTGTTGTCGATAACTTTGTTACTCCGATGATTGGTAGATTAGTAATTATGGAAGGTACTCTATTGTCGTGATTTTTGTTACTCCAATGGTTTGTAGCCTTGTCATTATGGAAGGTAGTCTGTTGTTGAGATTATTTTTACTCCAATGGATGGTATCCTTGTCATTATGGAAGGTAGTCTATTGTTGATATTTTTGTTACTCCAATGGATGGTAGCCTTGTAATTATGGAAGGTAGTCTATTGTCCATATTTTTGTTACTCTAATGGATGGTAGCCTTGTCATTATGGAAGGTAGTCTTTTGTCGAGATTTTTGTTACTCTATTGTATGGTAGCCTTGTCATTATGGAAGGTAGTCTGGTTTCGAGAATTTTGTTACTCCAATGGATGGTAGCCTTATCATTATGGAAGGCAGTCTATTGTCGAGATTTTTGTTACTCCAATGGATGGTAGCCTTGTCATTATGGAAGGTAGTCTGTTGTCCAAATATTTTATACTCCAATGGCTGGTAGCCTTGTCATTATGGAAGGTAGTATCTTGTTGATATTTTTGTTACTCCAATGGATGGTAGCCTTGTCATTATGGAAGGTAGTCTGTTTTCGATATCTTTGTTACTCCAATGGATGGTAACCTTGTCATTATGGAAGGTAGTCTGTTGTCGAGATTTTTGTTACTCCAATGGATGGTAGCCTTGTCATTATGGAAGGTAGTCTCTTTTTGATATTCTTGTTACTCCAATGGATGGTAGCCTTGTCATTATGGAAGGTAGTCTGTTATTATTGTTACTCCAATGGATTATAGCCTTGTCATTAAGGAAGGTAGTCTGTTGTCGATAACTTTGTTACTCCAATGAATGGTAGATTAGTAATTATGGAATGTAGTCTATTGTCGTGTTTGTTGTTACTCCAATGGTTTGTAGCCTTGTCATTATGGAAGGTAGTCTGTTGTCGAGATTATTTTTACTCCAACGGATGGTATCCTTGTCATTATGGAAGGTAGTCTATTGTTGATATTTTTGTTACTCCAATGGATGGTAGCCTTGTAATTATGGAAGGTAGTCTATTGTCCATATTTTTGTTACTCTAATGGATGGTAGCCTTGTCATTATGGAAGGTAGTCTTTTGTCGAGATTTTAATTACTCTATTGTATGGTAGCCTTGTCATTATGGAAGGTAGTCTGTTGTCGAGAATTTTGTTACTCCAATGGATGGTAGCCTTATCATTATGGAAGGCAGTCTATTGTCGAGATTTTTGTTACTCCAATGGATGGTAGCCTTGTCATTATGGAAGGTAGTCTGTTGTCCAAATATTTTATACTCCAATGGATGGTAGCCTTGTCATTATGGAAGGTAGTATCTTGTTGATATTTTTGTTACTCCAATGGATGGTAGCCTTGTCATTATGGAAGGTAGTCTGTTTTCGATATCTTTGTTACTCCAATGGATGGTAGCCTTGTCATTATGGAAGGTAGTCTTTTGTCGAGATTTTTGTTACTACAATGGATGGTAGCCTTTTCATTATGGAAGGTAGTCTCCTGTTGATATTTTTGATACTCCAATGGATAGTATCCTTGTAATTAGGGAAGTTAGTATGTTATCGTTATTTTTGTTACTCCAATGGATGGTAGCTTTGTCATTATGGAAGCTACTATGTTGTTGATATCATTTTTACTCAAATGGATGGTAGCCTTGTCATTTTGGAAGGTAGTATGTTGTCGAGATTTTTGTTACTCCAATGGATGGTAGCCTTGTGATTATGGAAGGTACTATGTTGTTGATATCTTTGTTACTCCAATGGATGGTAACCTTGTCATTATGGAAGGTAGTCTGTTGTCGAGATTTTTGTTACTCCAATGGATGGTAGCCTTGTCATTATGGAAGGTATTCTCTTTTTGATATTCTTGTTACTCCAATGGATGGTAGCCTTGTCATTATGGAAGGTAGTCTGTTGTCCCGATTTTTGTTACTCCAATGGATTATAGCCTTGTCATTAAGGAAGGTAGTCTGTTGTCGTTAACTTTGTTACTCCAATGAATGGTAGCTTAGTAATTATGGAAGGTAGTCTATTGTCGTGATTTTTGTTACTCCAATGGTTTGTAGCCTTGTCATTATGGAAGGTAGTCTGTTGTCGAGATTATTTTTACTCCAATGGATGGTATCCTTGTCATTATGGAAGGTAGTCTATTGTTGATATTTTTGTTACTCCAATGGATGGTAGCCTTGTAATTATGGAAGGTAGTCTATTGTCCATATTTTTGTTACTCTAATGGATGGTAGCCTTGTCATTATGGAAGGTAGTCTTTTGTCGAGATTTTTGTTACTCTATTGTATGGTAGCCTTGTCATTATGGAAGGTAGTCTGTTGTCGAGAATTTTGTTACTCCAATGGATGGTAGCCTTATCATTATGGAAGGCAGTCTATTGTCGAGATTTTTGTTACTCCAATGGATGGTAGCCTTGTCATTATGGAAGGTAGTCTGTTGTCCAAATATTTTATACTCCAATGGATGGTAGCCTTGTCATTATGGAAGGTAGTATCTTGTTGATATTTTTGTTACTCCAATGGATGGTAGCCTTGTCATTATGGAAGGTAGTCTGTTTTCGATATCTTTGTTACTCCAATGGATGGTAGCCTTGTCATTATGGAAGGTAGTCTTTTGTCGAGATTTTTGTTACTACAATGGATGGTAGCCTTTTCATTATGGAAGGTAGTCTCCTGTTGATATTTTTGATACTCCAATGGATAGTATCCTTGTAATTAGGGAAGTTAGTATGTTATTGTTATTTCTGTTACTCCAATGGATGGTAGCCTTGTCATTATGGAAGCTACTATGTTGTCGATATCATTGTTACTCAAATGGATGGTAGCCTTGTCATTATGGAAGGTAGTATGTTGTCGAGATTTTTGTTACTCCAATGGATGGTAGCCTTGTCATTATGGAAGGTACTATGTTGTTTATATCTTTGTTACTCCAATGGATGGTAACCTTGTCATTATGGAAGGTAGTCTGTTGTCGAGATTTTTGTTACTCCAATGGATGGTAGCCTTGTCATTATGGAAGGTAGTCTCTTTTTGATATTCTTGTTACTCCAATGGATGGTAGCCTTGTCATTATGGAAGGTAGTCTGTTGTCCCGATTATTGTTACTCCAATGGATTGTAGCCTTGTCATTAAGGAAGGTAGTCTGTTGTCGATAACTTTGTTACTCCAATGAATGGTAGCTTAGTAATTATGGAAGGTAGTCTATTGTCGTGATTTTTGTTACTCCAATGGTTTGTAGACTTGTAATTATGGAAGGTAGTCTATTGTCCAGAATTTTGTTACTCTAATGGATGGTAGCCTTGTCATTATGGAAGGTGGTCTGTTGTCGAGATTTTTGTTACTCTATTGTATGGTAGCCTTGTCATTATGGAAGGTAGTCTGTTGTCGAGAATTTTGTTACTCCAATGGATGGTAGCCTTATCATTATGGAAGGTTGTCTATTGTCGAGATCTTTGTTACTCCAATGGATGGTAGCCTTGTCATTATGGAAGGTAGTCTGTTTTCCAAATATTTTATACTCCAATGGATGGTAGCCTTGTCATTATGGAAGGTAGTATCTTGTTGATATTTTTGTTACTCCAATGGATGGTAGCCTTGTCATTATGGAAGGTAGTCTGTTTTCGATATCTTTGTTACCCCAATGGATGGTAGCCTTGTCATTATGGAAGGTAGTCTGTTGTCCAAATATTTTATACTCCAATGGATGTTAGCCTTGTCATGATGGAAGGTAGTATCTTGTTGATATTTCAGTTACTCCAATGGATGGTAGCCTAGTCATTATGGAAGGTAGTCTGTTTTCGATATCTTTGTTACTCCAATGGATGGTAGCCTTGTCATTATGGAAGGTAGTCTTTTGTCGAGATTTTTGTTACTACACTGGATGGTAGCCTTTTCATTATGGAAGGTAGTCTCCTGTTGATATTTTTGATACTCCAATGGATAATATCCTTGTAATTAGGGAAGTTAGTATGTTATCGTTATTTTTGTTACTCCAATGGATGGTAGCCATGTCATTATGGAAGCCACTATGTTGTCGATATCATTGTTACTCAAATGGATGGTAGCCTTGTCATTATGGAAGGTAGTCTGTTGTCGAGATTTTTGTTACTCCAATGGATGGTAGCCTTGTCATTATGGAAGGTACTATATTGTTGATATCTTTGTTACTCCAATGGATGGTAACCTTGTCATTATGGAAGGTAGTCTGTTGTACAGATTTTTGTTACTCCAATGGATGGTAGCCTTGTCATTATGGAAGGTAGTCTCTTTTTGATATTCTTGTTACTCCAATGGATGGTAGCCTTGTCATTATGGAAGGTAGTCTGTTGTCCCGATTATTGTAACTCCAATGGATTGTAGCCTTGTCATTAAGGAAGGTAGTCCTATGTCGATAACT
Source organism: Vicia faba (assembly GCA_948472305.1). NCBI lineage: Eukaryota > Viridiplantae > Streptophyta > Magnoliopsida > Fabales > Fabaceae > Vicia > Vicia faba. The sequence continues at coordinate 852,031,186 of OX451739.1, forward strand.
TTGTTACTCCAATGAATGGTAGCTTAGTAATTATGGAAGGTAGTCTATTGTTGTGATTTTTGTTACTCCAATGGTTTGTAGCCTTGTCATTATGGAAGGTAGTCTGTTGTCGAGATTATTGTTACTCCAATGGATGGTATCCTTGTCATTATGGAAGGTAGTCTATTGTTGATATTTTTGTTACTCCAATGGATGGTAGCCTTGTAATTATGGAAGGTAGTCTATTGTCCAGATTTTTGTTACTCTAATGGATGGTAGCCTTGTCATTATGGAAGGTAGTCTGTTGTCGAGATTTTTGTTACTCTATTGTATGGTAGCCTTGTCATTATGGAAGGTAGTCTGTTGTCCAGATTTTTCTTACTCCAATGGATGGTAGCCTTATCATTATGGAAGGTAGTCTATTGTCGAGATTTTTGTTACTCCAATGGATGGTAGCCTTGTCATTATGGAAGGTAGTCTGTTGTCCAAATATTTTATACTCCAATGGATGGTAGCCTTGTCATTATGGAAGGTAGTATCTTGTTGATATTTTTGTTACTCCAATGGATGGTAGCCTTGTCATTATGGAAGGTAGTCTGTTTTCGATATCTTTGTTACCCCAATGGATGGTAGCCTTGTTATTATGGAAGGGAGTCTATTGTCCAAATATTTTATACTCCAATGGATGGTAGCCTTGTCATTATGGAAGGTAGTATCTTGTTGATATTTTTGTTACTCCAATGGATGGTAGCCTAGTCATTATGGAAGGTAGTCTGTTTTCGATATCTTTGTTACTCCAATGGATGGTAGCCTTGTCATTATGGAAGGTAGTCTTTTGTCGAGATTTTTGTTACTACAATGGATGGTAGCCTTTTCATTATGGAAGGTAGTCTCCTGTTGATATTTTTGATACTCCAATGGATAGTATCCTTGTAATTAGGGAAGTTAGTATGTTATCGTTATTTTTGTTACTCCAATGGATGGTAGCCTTGTCATTATGGAAGCCACTATGTTGTCGATATCATTGTTACTCAAATGGATGGTAGCCTTGTCATTATGGAAGGTAGTCTGTTGTCGAGATTTTTGTTACTCCAATGGATGGTAGCCTTGTCATTATGGAAGGTACTATGTTGTTGATATCTTTATTACTCCAATGGATGGTAACCTTGTCATTATGGAAGATAGTCTGTTGTAGAGGTTTTTGTTACTCCAATGGATGGTAGCCTTGTCATTATGGAAGATAGTCTATTGTTGAGATTTTTGTTACTCCAATGGATGGTAGCCTTATCATTATGGAAGGTAGTCTATTGTCGACATTTTTGTTACTCCAATGGATGGTAGCCTTGTCATTATGGAAGGTAGTCTGTTGTCCAAATATTTTATACTCCAATGGATGGTAGCCTTGTCATTAAGGAAGGTAGTATCGTGTTGATATTTTTGTTACTCCAATGGATGGTAGCCTTGTCATTATGGAAGGTAGTATTTTGTCGACATTTTTGTTACTACAATGGATGGTAGCCTTTTCATTATGGAAGGTAGTCTCCTGTTGATATTTTTGATACTCCAATGGATAGTATCCTTGTAATTAGGGAAGTTAGTATGTTAACGTTATTTTTGTTACTCCAATGGAAGGTAGCCTTGTCATTATGGAAGCTACTATGTTGTCGATATCATTGTTACTCAAATGGATGGTAGCCTTGTCATTATGGAAGGTAGTATGTTGTCGAGATTTTTGTTACTCCAATGGATGGTAGCCTTGTCATTATGGAAGGAACTATGTTGTTGATATCTTTGTTACTCCAATGGATGGTAACCTTATCATTATATAAGGTAGTCTGTTGTCGAGATTTTTTTTACTCCAATGGATGGTAGCCTTGTCATTATGGAAGGTAGTCTCTTTTTGATATTCTTGTTACTCCAATGGATGGTAGCCTTGTCATTATGGAAGGTAGTCTGTTGTCCCGATTATTGTTACTCCAATGGATTGTAGCCTTGTCATTAAGGAAGGTAGTCTGTTGTCGATAACTTTGTTACTCCAATGAATGGTAGCTTAGTAATTATGGAAGGTAGTCTATTGTCGTGATTTTTGTTACTCCAATGGTTTTTAGCCTTGTCATTATGGAAGGTAGTCTGTTGTCGAGATTATTGTTACTCCAACGGATGGTATCCTTGTCATTATGGAAGGTAGTCTATTGTTGATAGTTTTGTTACTCCAATGGATGGTAGCCTTGTAATTATGAAAGGTAGTCTATTGTCCAGATTTTTGTTACACTAATGGATGGTAGCCTTGTCATTATGGAAGGTAGTCTGTTGTCGAGATTTTTGTTACTCTATTGTATGGTAGCCTTGTCATTATGGAAGGTAGTCTGTTGTCGAGAATTTTGTTATTCCAATGGATGGTAGCCTTATCATTATGGAAGGTAGTCTATTGTCGAGATTTTTGTTACTCCAATGGATGGTAGCCTTGTCATTATGGAGGGTAGTCTGTTGTCCAAATATTTTATACTCCAATGGATGGTAGCCTTGTCATTATGGAAGGTAGTATCTTGTTGATATTTTTGTTACTCCAATGGATGGTAGCCTTGTCATTATGCAAGGTAGTATGTTTTCGATATCTTTGTTACTCCAATGGATGGTAGCCTTGTCATTATGGAAGGTAGTCTTTTGTCGAGATTTTTGTTACTACAATGGATGGTAGCCTTTTCATTATGGAAGGTAGTCTCCTGTTGATATTTTTGATACTCCAATGGATAGTATCCTTGTAATTAGGGAAGTTAGTATGTTATCGTTATTTTTGTTACTCCAATGGATGGTAGCCTTGTGATTATGGAAGCTACTATGTTGTCGATATCATTGTTACTCAAATGGATGGTAGCCTTGTCATTATGGAAGGTAGTCTGTTGTCGAGATTTTTGTTACTCCAATGGATGGTAGCCTTGTCATTATGGAAGGTACTATGTTGTTGATATCTTTGTTGCTCCAATGGATGGTAACCTTGTCATTATGGAAGGTAGTCTGTTGTCGAGATTTTTGTTACTCCAATGGATGGTAGCCTTGTCATTATGGAAGGTAGTCTCTTTTTGATATTTTTGTTACACCAATGGATGGTAGCCTTGTCATTATGGAAGGTAGTCAGTTGTCCCGATTATTGTTACTCCAATGGATTGTAGCCTTGTCATTAAGGAAGGTAGTCTGTTGTCGATAACTTTGTTACTCCAATGAATGGTAGCTCAGTAATTATGGAAGGTAGTCTATTGTCGTGATTTTTGTTCCTCCAACGGTTTATAGCCTTGTCATTATGGAAGGTAGTCTGTTGTCGAGATTATTGTTACTCCAATGGATGGTATCCTTGTCATTATGGAAGGTAGTCTATTGTTGATATTTTTGTTACTCCAATGGATGGTAGCCTTGTAATTATGGAAGGTAGTCTATTGTCCAGATTTTTGTTACTCTAATGGATGGTAGCCTTGTCATTATGGAAGGTAGTCTGTTGTCGAGATTTTTGTTACTCTATTGTATGGTAGCCTTGTCATTATGGAAGGTAGTCTGTTGTCGAGAATTTTGTTACTCCAATGGATGGTAGCCTTATCATTATGGAAGGTAGTCTATTGTCGAGATTTTTGTTACTCCAATGGATGGTAGCCTTGTCATTATGGAAGGTAGTCTGTTGTCCAAATATTTTATACTCCAATGGATGGTAGCCTTGTCATTATGGAAGGTAGTATCTTGTTGATATTTTTGTTATTCCAATGGATGGTAGCCATGTCATTAAGGAAGGTAGTCTGTTTTCGATATCTTTGTTACTCCAATGGATGGTAGCCTTGTCATTATGGAAGGTAGTATTTTGTCGACATTTTTGTTACTACAATGGATGGTAGCCTTTTCATTATGGAAGGTAGTCTCCTGTTGATATTTTTGATACTCCAATGGATAGTATCCTTGTAATTAGGGAAGTTAGTATGTTAACGTTATTTTTGTTACTCCAATGGAAGGTAGCCTTGTCATTATGGAAGCTACTATGTTGTCGATATCATTGTTACTCAAATGGATGGTAGCCTTGTCATTATGGAAGGTAGTATGTTGTCGAGATTTTTGTTACTCCAATGGATGGTAGCCTTGTCATTATGGAAGGAACTATGTTGTTGATATCTTTGTTACTCCAATGGATGGTAACCTTATCATTATATAAGGTAGTCTGTTGTCGAGATTTTTTTTACTCCAATGGATGGTAGCCTTGTCATTATGGAAGGTAGTCTCTTTTTGATATTCTTGTTACTCCAATGGATGGTAGCCTTGTCATTATGGAAGGTAGTCTGTTGTCCCGATTATTGTTACTCCAATGGATTATAGCCTTGTCATTAAGGAAGGTAGTCTGTTGTCGATAACTTTGTTACTCCAATGAATGGTAGCTTAGACATTATGGAAGGTAGTCTATTGTCGTGATTTTTGTTACTCCAATGGTTTGTAGCCTTGTCATTATGGAAGGTAGTCTGTTGTCGAGATTATTGTTACTCCAATGGATGGTATTCTTGTCATTATGGAAGGTAGTCTATTGTTGATATTTTTGTTACTCCAATGGATGGTAGCCTTGTAATTATGGAAGGTAGTCTATTGTCCAGATTTTTGTTACTCTAATGGATGGTAGCCTTGTCATTATGGAAGGTAGTCTGTTGTCGAGATTTTTGTTACTCTATTGTATGGTAGCCTTGTCATTATGGAAGGTAGTCTGTTGTCGAGATTTTTGTTACTCCAATGGATGGTAACCTTGTCATTATGGAAGGTAGTCTGTTTTCGATATCTTTGTTACTCCAATGGATGGTAGCCTTGTCATTATGGAAGGTAGTCTTTTGTCGAGATTTTTGTTACTACAATGGATGGTAGCCTTTTCATTATGGAAGATAGTCTCCTGTTGATATTTTTGATACTCCAATGGATGGTAGCCTTGTAATTAGGGAAGTTAGTATGTTATTGTTATTTCTGTTACTCCAATGGATGGTAGCCTTGTCATTATGGAAGCTACTATGTTGTCGATATCATTGTTACTCAAATGGATGGTAGCCTTGTCATTATGGAAGGTAGTATGTTATCGAGATTTTTGTTACTCCAATGGATGGTAGCCTTGTCATTATGGAAGGTACTATGTTGTTTATATCTTTGTTACTCCAATGGATGGTAACCTTGTCATTATGGAAGGTAGTCTGTTGTCGAGATTTTTGTTACTCCAATGGATGGTAGCCTTGTCATTATGGAAGGTAGTCTCTTTTTGATATTCTTGTTACTCCAATGGATGGTAGCCTTGTCATTATGGAAGGTAGTCTGTTGTCCGGATTATTGTTACTCCAATGGATTGTAGCCTTGTCATTAAGGAAGGTAGTCTGTTGTCGATAACTTTGTTACTCCAATGAATGGTAGCTTAGTAATTATGGAAGGTAGTCTATTGTCGTGATTTTTGTTACTCCAATGGTTTGTAGACTTGTAATTATGGAAGGTAGTCTATTGTCCAGATTTTTGTTACTCTAATGGATGGTAGCCTTGTCATTATGGAAGGTGGTCTGTTGTCGAGATTTTTGTTACTCTATTGTATGGTAGCCTTGTCATTATGGAAGGTAGTCTGTTGTCGAGAATTTTGTTACTCCAATGGATGGTAGCCTTATCATTATGGAAGGTAGTCTATTGTCGAGATTTTTGTTACTCCAATGGATGTTAGCCTTGTCATTATGGAAGGTAGTCTGTTGTCCAAATATTTTATACTCCAATGGATGGTAGCCTTGTCATTATGGAAGGTAGTATCTTGTTGATATTTTTGTTACTCCAATGGATGGTAGCCTTGTCATTATGGAAGGTAGTCTGTTTTCGATATCTTTGTTACCCCAATGGATGGTAGCCTTGTCATTATGGAAGGTAGTCTGTTGTCCAAATATTTTATACTCCAATGGATGGTAGCCTTGTCATGATGGAAGGTAGTATCTTGTTGATATTTCTGTTACTCCAATGGATGGTAGCCTAGTCATTATGGAAGGTAGTCTGTTTTCGATATCTTTGTTACTCCAATGGATGGTAGCCTTGTCATTATGGAAGGTAGTCTTTTGTCGAGATTTTTGTTACTACACTGGATGGTAGCCTTTTCATTATGGAAGGTAGTCTCCTGTTGATATTTTTGATACTCCAATGGATAATATCCTTGTAATTAGGGAAGTTAGTATGTTATCGTTATTTTTGTTACTCCAATGGATGGTAGCCATGTCATTATGGAAGCCACTATGTTGTCGATATCATTGTTACTCAAATGGATGGTAGCCTTGTCATTATGGAAGGTAGTCTGTTGTCGAGATTTTTGTTACTCCAATGGATGGTAGCCTTGTCATTATGGAAGGTACTATATTGTTGATATCTTTGTTACTCCAATGGATGGTAACCTTGTCATTATGGAAGGTAGTCTGTTGTACAGATTTTTGTTACTCCAATGGATGGTAGCCTTGTCATTATGGAAGGTAGTCTCTTTTTGATATTCTTGTTACTCCAATGGATGGTAGCCTTGTCATTATGGAAGGTAGTCTGTTGTCCCGATTATTGTAACTCCAATGGATTGTTGCCTTGTCATTAAGGAAGGTAGTCTGTTGTCGATAACTTTGTTACTCCAATGAATGGTAGCTTAGTAATTATGGAAGGTAGTCTATTGTTGTGATTTTTGTTACTCCAATGGTTTGTAGCCTTGTCATTATGGAAGGTAGTCTGTTGTCGAGATTATTGTTACTCCAATGGATGGTATCCTTGTCATTATGGAAGGTAGTCTATTGTTGATATTTTTGTTACTCCAATGGATGGTAGCCTTGTAATTATGGAAGGTAGTCTATTGTCCAGATTTTTGTTACTCTAATGGATGGTAGCCTTGTCATTATGGAAGGTAGTCTGTTGTCGAGATTTTTGTTACTCTATTGTATGGTAGCCTTGTCATTATGGAAGGTAGTCTGTTGTCCAGATTTTTGTTACTCCAATGGATGGTAGCCTTATCATTATGGAAGGTAGTCTATTGTCGAGATTTTTGTTACTCCAATGGATGGTAGCCTTGTCATTATGGAAGGTAGTCTGTTGTCCAAATATTTTATACTCCAATGGATGGTAGCCTTGTCATTATGGAAGGTAGTATCTTGTTGATATTTTTGTTACTCCAATGGATGGTAGCCTTGTCATTATGGAAGGTAGTCTGTTTTCGATATCTTTGTTACCCCAATGGATGGTAGCCTTGTTATTATGGAAGGGAGTCTATTGTCCAAATATTTTATACTCCAATGGATGGTAGCCTTGTCATTATGGAAGGTAGTATCTTGTTGATATTTTTGTTACTCCAATGGATGGTAGCCTAGTCATTATGGAAGGTAGTCTGTTTTCGATATCTTTGTTACTCCAATGGATGGTAGCCTTGTCATTATGGAAGGTAGTCTTTTGTCGAGATTTTTGTTACTACAATGGATGGTAGCCTTTTCATTATGGAAGGTAGTCTCCTGTTGATATTTTTGATACTCCAATGGATAGTATCCTTGTAATTAGGGAAGTTAGTATGTTATCGTTATTTTTGTTACTCCAATGGATGGTAGCCTTGTCATTATGGAAGCCACTATGTTGTCGATATCATTGTTACTCAAATGGATGGTAGCCTTGTCATTATGGAAGGTAGTCTGTTGTCGAGATTTTTGTTACTCCAATGGATGGTAGCCTTGTCATTATGGAAGGTACTATGTTGTTGATATCTTTATTACTCCAATGGATGGTAACCTTGTCATTATGGAAGATAGTCTGTTGTAGAGGTTTTTGTTACTCCAATGGATGGTAGCCTTGTCATTATGGAAGGTAGTCTCTTTTTGATATTCTTGTTACTCCAATGGATGGTAGCCTTGTCATTATGGAAGGTAGTCTGTTGTCCCGATTATTGTTACTCCAATGGATTATAGCCTTGTCATTAAGGAAGGTAGTCTGTTGTCGATAACTTTGTTACTCCAATGAATGGTAGCTTAGTAATTATGGAAGGTAGTCTATTGTCGTGATTTTTGTTACTCCAATGGTTTGTAGCCTTGTCATTATGGAAGGTAGTCTGTTGTCGAGATTATTGTTACTCCAATGGATGGTATCCTTGTCATTATGGAAGGTAGTCTATTGTTGATATTTTTGTTACTCCAATGGAAGGTAGCCTTGTAATTATGGAAGGTAGTCTATTGTCCAGATTTTTGTTACTCTAATGGATGGTAGCCTTGTCATTATGGAAGGTAGTCTGTTGTCGAGATTTTTGTTACTCTATTGTATGGTAGCCTTGTCATTATGGAAGGTAGTCTATTGTCGAGATTTTTGTTACTCCAATGGATGGTAGCCTTATCATTATGGAAGGTAGTCTATTGTCGACATTTTTGTTACTCCAATGGATGGTAGCCTTGTCATTATGGAAGGTAGTCTGTTGTCCAAATATTTTATACTCCAATGGATGGTAGCCTTGTCATTATGGAAGGTAGTATCGTGTTGATATTTTTGTTACTCCAATGGATGGTAGCCTTGTCATTATGGAAGGTAGTCTTTTGTCGAGATTTTTGTTACTAAAATGGATGGTAGCCTTTTCATTATGGAAGGTAGTCTCCTGTTGATATTTTTGATACTCCAATGGATAGTATCCTTGTAATTAAGGAAGTTAGTATGTTATCGTTATTTTTGTTACTCCAATGGATGGTAGCCTTGTCATTATGGAAGCTACTATGTTGTCGATATCATTGTTACTCAAATGGATGGTAGCCTTGTCATTATGGAAGGTAGTCTGTTGTCGAGATTTTTGTTACTCCAATGGATGGTAGCCTTGTCATTATGGAAGGTACTATGTTGTTGATATCTTTGTTACTCCAATGGATGGTAACCTTGTCATTATGGAAGGTAGTCTGTTGTCGAGATTTTTGTTACTCCAATGGATGGTAGCCTTGTCATTATGGAAGGTAGTCTCTTTTTGATATTTTTGTTACTCCAATGGATGGTAGCCTTGTCATTATGGAAAGTAGTCTGTTGTCCTGATTATTGTAACTCCAATGGATTGTAGCCTTGTCATTAAGGAAGGTAGTCTGTTGTCGATAACTTTGTTACTCCAATGAATGGTAGCTTAGTAATTATGGAAGGTAGTCTATTGTCGTGATTTTTGTTACTCCAATGGTTTTTAGCCTTGTCATTATGGAAGGTAGTCTGTTGTCGAGATTATTGTTACTCCAATGGATGGTATCCTTGTCATTATGGAAGGTAGTCTATTGTTGATATTTTTGTTACTCCAATGGATGGTAGCCTTGTAATTATGGACGGTAGTCTATTGTCCAGATTTTTGTTACACTAATGGATGGTAGCCTTGTCATTATGGAAGGTAGTCTGTTGTCGAGATTTTTGTTACTCTATTGTATGGTAGCCTTGTCATTATGGAAGGTAGTCTGTTGTCGAGAATTTTTTTATTCCAATGGATGGTAGCCTTGTCATTATGGAAGGTAGTCTCTTGTTGATATTTTTGTTACTCCAATGGATGGTACCCTTGTCATTATAGAAGGTAGTCTGTTGTCCCGATTTTTGTTACTCTAATGGATGGTAGTCTTGTCATTATGGAAGGTAGTCTTTTGTCGAGATTTTTGTTACTCCAATAGATGGTAGCCTTTTCATTATGGAAGGTAGTCTGTTGTCCCGATTTTTGTTACTATAATGGATGGTAGCCTTGTCATTATGGAAGGTAGTCTCTTATTGATATTTTTGTTACTCCAATGGTTTGTAGCCTTGTCATTATGGAAGGTAGTCTGTTGTCGAGATTATTGTTACTCCAACGGATGGTATCCTTGTCATTATGGAAGGTAGTCTATTGTTGATATTTTTGTTACTCCAATGGATGGTAGCCTTGTAATTATGAAAGGTAGTCTATTGTCCAGATTTTTGTTACTCTAATGGATGGTAGCCTTGTCATTATGGAAGGTAGTCTGTTGTCGTGATTTTTGTTACTCTATTGTATGGTAGCCTTGTCATTATGGAAGGTAGTGTGTTGTCGAGAATTTTGTTACTCCAATGGATGGTAGCCTTATCATTATGGAAGGTAGTCTATTGTCGAGATTTTTGTTACTCCAATGGATGGTAGCCTTGTCATTAAGTAGGGTAGTCTGTTGTCCAAATATTTTATACTCCAATGGATGGTAGCCTTGTCATTATGGAAGGTAGTATCTTGTTGATATTTTTGTTACTCCAATGGATGGTAGCCTTGTCATTATTGAAGGTAGTCTGTTTTCGATATCTTTGTTACTCCAATGGATGGTAGCCTTGTCATTATGGAAGGTAGTCTTTTGTCGAGATTTTTGTTACTACAATGGATGGTAGCCTTTTCATTATGGAAGGTAGTCTCCTGTTGATATTTTTGATACTCCAATGGATAGTATCCTTGTAATTAGGGAAGTTAGTATGTTATCGTTATTTTTGTTACTCCAATGGATGGTAGCCTTGTGATTATGGAAGCTACTATGTTGTCGATATCATTGTTACTCAAATGGATGGTAGCCTTGTCATTATGGAAGGTAGTCTGTTGTCGAGATTTTTGTTACTCCAATGGATGGTAGCCTTGTCATTATGGAAGGTACTATGTTGTTGATATCTTTGTTGCTCCAATGGATGGTAACCTTGTCATTATGGAAGGTAGTCTGTTGTCGAGATTTTTGTTACTCCAATGGATGGTAGCCTTGTCATTATGGAAGGTAGTCTCTTTTTGATATTTTTGTTACACAAATGGATGGTAGCCTTGTCATTATGGAAGGTAGTCTGTTGTCCCGATTATTGTTACTCCAATGGATTGTAGCCTTGTCATTAAGGAAGGTAGTCTGTTGTCGATAACTTTGTTACTCCAATGAATGGTAGCTCAGTAATTATAGAAGGTAGTCTATTGTCGTGATTTTTGTTCCTCCAATGGTTTATAGCCTTGTCATTATGGAAGGTAGTCTGTTGTCGAGATTATTGTTACTCCAATGGATGGTATCCTTGTCATTATGGAAGGTAGTCTATTGTTGATATTTTTGTTACTCCAATGGATGGTAGCCTTGTCATTATGGAAGGTAGTCTGTTGTCGAGATTTTTGTTACTCTATTGTATGGTAGCCTTGTCATTATGGAAGGTAGTCTGTTGTCGAGAATTTTGTTACTCCAATGGATGGTAGCCTTATCATTATGGAAGGTAGTCTGTTGTCCAAATATTTTATACTCCAATGGATGGTAGCCTTGTTATTATGGAAGGTAGTATCTTGTTGATATTTTTGTTACTCCAATGGATGGTAGCCTTGTCATTATTGAAGGTAGTCTGTTTTCGATATCTTTGTTACTCCAATGGATGGTAGCCTTGTCATTATGGAAGGTAGTCTTTTGTCGAGATTTTTGTTACTACAATGGATGGTAGCCTTTTCATTATGGAAGGTAGTCTCCTGTTGATATTTTTGATACTCCAATGGATAGTATCCTTGTAATTAGGGAAGTTAGTATGTTAACGTTATTTTTGTTACTCCAATGGATGGTAGCCTTGTCATTATGGAAGCTACTATGTTGTCGATATCATTGTTACTCAAATGGATGGTAGCCTTGTCATTATGGAAGGTAGTATGTTGTCGAGATTTTTGTTACTCCAATGGATGGTAGCCTTGTCATTATGGAAGGAACTATGTTGTTGATATCTTTGTTACTCCAATGGATGGTAACCTTATCATTATATAAGGTAGTCTGTTGTCGAGATTTTTTTTACTCCAATGGATGGTAGCCTTGTCATTATGGAAGGTAGTCTCTTTTTGATATTCTTGTTACTCCAATGGATGGTAGCCTTGTCATTATGGAAGGTAGTCTGTTGTCCCGATTATTGTTACTCCAATGGATTATAGCCTTGTCATTAAGGAAGGTAGTCTGTTGTCGATAACTTTGTTACTCCAATGAATGGTAGCTTAGACATTATGGAAGGTAGTCTATTGTCGTGATTTTTGTTACTCCAATGGTTTGTAGCCTTGTCATTATGGAAGGTAGTCTGTTGTCGAGATTATTGTTACTCCAATGGATGGTATTCTTGTCATTATGGAAGGTAGTCTATTGTTGATATTTTTGTTACTCCAATGGATGGTAGCCTTGTAATTATGGAAGGTAGTCTATTGTCCAGATTTTTGTTACTCTAATGGATGGTAGCCTTTTCGTTATGGAAGGTAGTTTGTTGTCGAGATTTTTGTTACTCTACTGTATGGTAGCCTTGTCATTATGGAAGGTAGTCTGTTGTCGAGATTTTTGTTACTCCAATGGATGGTAGCCTTATCATTATGGAAGGAAGTCTATTGTCGAGATTTTTGTTACTCCAATGGATGGTAGCCTTGTCATTATGGAAGGTAGTCTGTTGTCCAAATATTTTATACTCCAATGGATGGTAGCCTTGTCATTATGGAAGGTAGTATCTTGTTTATATTTTTGTTACTCCAATGGATGGTAACCTTGTCATTATGGAAGGTAGTCTGTTTTCGATATCTTTGTTACTCCAATGGATGGTAGCCTTGTCATTATGGAAGGTAGTATTTTGTCGAGATTTTTGTTACTACAATGGATGGTAGCCTTTTCATTATGGAAGGTAGTCTCCTGTTGATATTTTTGATACTCCAATGGATAGTATCCTTGTAATTAGGGAAGTTAGTATGTTAACGTTATTTTTGTTACTCCAATGGATGGTAGCCTTGTCATTATGGAAGCTACTATGTTGTCGATATCATTGTTACTCAAATGGATGGTAGCCTTGTCATTATGGAAGGTAGTATGTTGTCGAGATTTTTGTTACTCCAATGGATGGTAGCCTTGTCATTATGGAAGGAACTATGTTGTTGATATCTTTGTTACTCCAATGGATGGTAACCTTATCATTATATAAGGTAGTCTGTTGTCGAGATTTTTTTTACTCCAATGGATGGTAGCCTTGTCATTATGGAAGGTAGTCTCTTTTTGATATTCTTGTTACTCCAATGGATGGTAGCCTTGTCATTATGGAAGGTAGTCTGTTGTCCCGATTATTGTTACTCCAATGGATTATAGCCTTGTCATTAAGGAAGGTAGTCTGTTGTCGATAACTTTGTTACTCCAATGAATGGTAGCTTAGACATTATGGAAGGTAGTCTATTGTCGTGATTTTTGTTACTCCAATGGTTTGTAGCCTTGTCATTATGGAAGGTAGTCTGTTGTCGAGATTATTGTTACTCCAATGGATGGTATTCTTGTCATTATGGAAGGTAGTCTATTGTTGATATTTTTGTTACTCCAATGGATGGTAGCCTTGTAATTATGGAAGGTAGTCTATTGTCCAGATTTTTGTTACTCTAATGGATGGTAGCCTTGTCATTATGGAAGGTAGTCTGTTGTCGAGATTTTTGTTACTCTATTGTATGGTAGCCTTGTCATTATGGAAGGTAGTCTGTTGTCGAGATTTTTGTTACTCCAATGGATGGTAGCCTTATCATTATGGAAGGAAGTCTATTGTCGACATTTTTGTTACTCCAATGGATGGTAGCCTTGTCATTATGGAAGGTAGTCAGTTGTCCAAATATTTTATACTCCAATGGATGGTAGCATTGTCATTATGGAAGGTAGTATCGTGTTGATATTTTTGTTACTCCAATGGATGGTAGCCTTGTCATTATGGAAGGTAGTTTGTTTTCGATATCTTTGTTACTCCAATGGATGGTAGCCTTGTCATTATGGAAGGTAGTCTTTTGTCGAGATTTTTGTTACTACAATGGATGGTAGCCTTTTCATTATGGAAGGTAGTCTCCTGTTGATATTTTTGATACTCCAATGGATAGTATCCTTGTAATTAAGGAAGTTAGTATGTTATCGTTATTTTTGTTACTCCAATGGATGGTAGCCTTGTCATTATGGAAGCTACTATGTTGTGGATATCATTGTTACTCAAATGGATGGTAGCCTTGTCATTATGGAAGGTAGTCTGTTGTCGAGATTTTTGTTACTCCAATGGATGGTAGCCTTGTCATTATGGAAGGTACTATGTTGTTGATATCTTTGTTACTCCAATGGATGGTAACCTTGTCATTATGGAAGGTAGTATGTTGTCGAGATTTTTGTTACTCCAATGGATGGTAGCCTTGTCATTATGGAAGGTAGTCTCTTTTTGATATTTTTGTTACTCCAATGGATGGTAGCCTTGTCATTATGGAAAGTAGTCTGTTGTCCTGATTATTGTAACTCCAATGGATTGTAGCCTTGTCATTAAGGAAGGTAGTCTGTTGTCGATAACTTTGTTACTCCAATGAATGGTAGCTTAGTAATTATGGAAGGTAGTCTATTGTCGTGATTTTTGTTACTCCAATGGTTTATAGCCTTGTCATTATGGAAGGTAGTCTGTTGTCGAGATTATTGTTACTCCAATGGATGGTATCCTTGTCATTATGGAAGGTAGTCTATTGTTGATATTTTTGTTACTCCAATGGATGGTAGCCTTGTAATTATGGACGGTAGTCTATTGTCCAGATTTTTGTTACACTAATGGATGGTAGCCTTGTCATTATGGAAGGTAGTCTGTTGTCGAGATTTTTGTTACTCTATTGTATGGTAGCCTTGTCATTATGGAAGGTAGTCTATTGTCGAGAATTTTGTTATTCCAATGGATGGTAGCCTTGTCATTAAGGAAGGTAGTCTCTTGTTGATATTTTTGTTACTCCAATGGATGGTACCTTTGTCATTATAGAAGGTAGTATGTTGTCCTGATTTTTGTTACTCTAATGGATGGTAGTCTTGTCATTATGGAAGGTAGTCTTTTGTCGAGATTTTTGTTACTCCAATAGATGGTAGCCTTCTCATTATGGAAGGTAGTCTGTTGTCCCGATTTTTGTTACTATAATGGATGGTAGCCTTGTCATTATGGAAGGTAGTCTCTTATTGATATTTTTGTTACTCCAATGGTTTGTAGCCTTGTCATTATGGAAGGTAGTCTGTTGTCGAGATTATTGTTACTCCAACGGATGGTATCCTTGTCATTATGGAAGGTAGTCTATTGTTGATATTTTTGTTACTCCAATGGATGGTAGCCTTGTAATTATGAAAGGTAGTCTATTGTCCAGATTTTTGTGACTCTAATGGATGGTAGCCTTGTCATTATGGAAGGTAGTCTGTTGTCGTAATTTTTGTTACTCTATTGTATGGTAGCCTTTTCATTATGGAAGGTAGTCTATTGTCGAGATTTTTGTTACTCCAATGGATGGTAGCCTTGTCATTATGGAGGGTAGTCTGTTGTCCAAATATTTTATACTCCAATGGATGGTAGCCTTGTCATTATGGAAGGTAGTATCTTGTTGATATTTTTGTTACTCCAATGGATGGTAGCCTTGTCATTATGGAAGGTAGTTTGTTTTCGATATCTTTGTTACTCCAATGGATGGTAGCCTTGTCATTATGGAAGGTAGTCTTTTGTCGAGATTTTTGTTACTACAATGGATGGTAGCCTTTTCATTATGGAAGGTAGTCTCCTGTTGATATTTTTGATACTCCAATGGATAGTATCCTTGTAATTAGGGAAGTTAGTATGTTATCGTTATTTTTGTTACTCCAACGGATGGTAGCCTTGTGATTATGGAAGCTACTATGTTGTCGATATCATTGTTACTCAAATGCATGGTAGCCTTGTCATTATGGAAGGTAGTCTGTTGTCGAGATTTTTGTTACTCCAATGGATGGTAGCCTTGTCATTATGGAAGGTACTATGTTGTTGATATCTTTGTTGCTCCAATGGATGGTAACCTTGTCATTATGGAAGGTAGTCTGTTGTCGAGATTTTTGTTACTCCAATGGATGGTAGCCTTGTCATTATGGAAGGTAGTCTCTTTTTGATATTTTTCTTACACCAATGGATGGTAGCCTTGTCTTTATGGAAGGTAGTCTGTTGTCCCGATTATTGTTACTCCAATGGATTGTAGCCTTGTCATTAAGGAAGGTAGTCTGTTGTCGATAACTTTGTTACTCCAATGAATGGTAGCTTAGTAATTATGGAAGGTAGTCTATTGTCGTGATTTTTGTTCCTCCAATGGTTTATAGCCTTGTCATTATGGAAGGTAGTCTGTTGTCGAGATTATTGTTACTCCAATGGATGGTATCCTTGTCATTATGGAAGGTAGTCTATTGTTGATATTTTTGTTACTCCAATGGATGGTAGCCTTGTAATTATGGAAGGTAGTCTATTGTCCAGATTTTTGTTACTCTAATGGATGGTAGCCTTGTCATTGTGGAAGGTAGTCTGTTGTCGAGATTTTTGTTACTCTATTGTATGGTAGCCTTGTCATTATGGAAGGTAGTCTGTTGTCGTGAATTTTGTTACTCCAATGGATGGTAGCCTTATCATTATGGAAGGTAGTCTATTGTCGAGATTTTTGTTACTCCAATGGATGGTAGCCTTGTCATTATGGAAGGTAGTCTGTTGTCCAAATATTTTATACTCCAATGGATGGTAGCCTTGTCATTATGGAAGGTAGTATCTTGTTGATATTTTTGTTACTCCAATGGATGGTAGCCTTGTCATTATGGAAGGTAGTCTGTTTTCGATATCTTTGTTACTCCAATGGATGGTAGCCTTGTCATTATGGAAGGTAGTCTTTTGTCGAGATTTTTGTTACTACAATGGATGGTAGCCTTTTCATTATGGAAGGTAGTCTCCTGTTGATATTTTTGATACTCCAATGGATAGTATCCTTGTAATTAGGGAAGTTAGTATGTTATCGTTATTTTTGTTACTCCAATGGATGGTAGCCTTGTGATTATGGAAGCTACTATGTTGTCGATATCATTGTTACTCAAATGGATGGTAGCCTTGTCATTATGGAAGGTAGTCTGTTGTCGAGATTTTTGTTACTCAAATGGATGGTAGCCTTGTCATTATGGAAGGTACTATGTTGTTGATATCTTTGTTGCTCCAATGGATGGTAACCTTGTCATTATGGAAGGTAGTCTGTTGTCGAGATTTTTGTTACTCCAATGGATGGTAGCCTTGTCATTATGGAAGGTAGTCTCTTTTTGATATTTTTGTTACACCAATGGATGGTAGCCTTGTCATTATGGAAGGTAGTCTGTTGTCCCGATTATTGTTACTCCAATGGATTGTAGCCTTGTCATTAAGGAAGGTAGTCTGTTGTCGATAACTTTGTTACTCCAATGAATGGTAGCTCAGTAATTATGGAAGGTAGTCTATTGTCGTGATTTTTGTTCCTCCAATGGTTTATAGCCTTGTCATTATGGAAGGTAGTCTGTTGTCGAGATTATTGTTACTCCAATGGATGGTATCCTTGTCATTATGGAAGGTAGTCTATTGTTGATATTTTTGTTACTCCAATGGATGGTAGCCTTGTAATTATGGAAGGTAGTCTATTGTCCAGATTTTTGTTACTCTAATGGATGGTAGCCTTGTCATTATGGAAGGTAGTCTGTTGTCGAGATTTTTGTTACTCTATTGTATGGTAGCCTTGTCATTATGTAAGGTAGTCTGTTGTCGAGAATTTTGTTACTCCAATGGATGGTAGCCTTATCATTATGGAAGGTAGTCTATTGTCGAGATTTTTGTTACTCCAATGGATGGTAGCCTTGTCATTATGGAAGGTAGTCTGTTGTCCAAATATTTTATACTCCAATGGATGGTAGCCTTGACATTATGGAAGGTAGTATCTTGTTGATATTTTTGTTATTCCAATGGATGGTAGCCTTGTCATTAAGGAAGGTAGTGTGTTTTCGATATCTTTGTTACTCCAATGGATGGTAGCCTTGTCATTATGGAAGGTAGTATTTTTTCGAGATTTTTGTTACTACAATGGATGGTAGCCTTTTCATTATGGAAGGTAGTCTCCTGTTGATATTTTTGATACTCCAATGGATAGTATCCTTGTAATTGGGGAAGTTAGTATGTTAACGTTATTTTTGTTACTCCAATGGATGGTAGCCTTGTCATTATGGAAGCTACTATGTTGTCGATATCATTGTTACTCAAATGGATGGTAGCCTTGTCATTATGGAAGGTAGTATGTTGTCGAGATTTTTGTTACTCCAATGGATGGTAGCCTTGTCATTATGGAAGGAACTATGTTGTTGATATCTTTGTTACTCCAATGGATGGTAACCTTATCATTATATAAGGTAGTCTGTTGTCGAGATTTTTTTTACTCCAATGGATGGTAGCCTTGTCATTATGGAAGGTAGTCTCTTTTTGATATTCTTGTTACTCCAATGGATGGTAGCCTTGTCATTATGGAAGGTAGTCTGTTATCCCGATTATTGTTACTCCAATGGATTATAGCCTTGTCATTAAGGAAGGTAGTCTGTTGTCGATAACTTTGTTACTCCAATGAATGGTAGCTTAGACATTATGGAAGGTAGTCTATTGTCGTGATTTTTGTTACTCCAATGGTTTGTAGCCTTGTCATTATGGAAGGTAGTCTGTTGTCGAGATTATTGTTACTCCAATGGATGGTATTCTTGTCATTATGGAAGGTAGTCTATTGTTGATATTTTTGTTACTCCAATGGATGGTAGCCTTGTAATTATGGAAGGTAGTCTATTGTCCAGATTTTTGTTACTCTAATGGATGGTAGCCTTGTCATTATGGAAGGTAGTCTGTTGTCGAGATTTTTGTTACTCTATTGTATGGTAGCCTTGTCATTATGGAAGGTAGTCTGTTGTCGAGATTTTTGTTACTCCAATGGATGGTAGCCTTATCATTATGGAAGGTAGTCTATTGTCGAGATTTTTGTTACTCCAATGGATGGTAGCCTTGTCATTATGGAAGGTAGTCTGTTGTCCAAATATTTTATACTCCAATGGATGGTAGCCTTGTCATTATGGAAGGTAGTATCTTGTTGATATTTTTGTTACTCCAATGGATGGTAACCTTGTCATTATGGAAGGTAGTCTGTTTTCGATATCTTTGTTACTCCAATGGATGGTAGCCTTGTCATTATGGAAGGTAGTATTTTGTCGAGATTTTTGTTACTACAATGGATGGTAGCCTTTTCATTATGGAAGGTAGTCTCCTGTTGATATTTTTGATACTCCAATGGATAGTATCCTTGTAATTAGGGAAGTTAGTATGTTAACGTTATTTTTGTTACTCCAATGGATGGTAGCCTTGTCATTATGGAAGCTACTATGTTGTCGATATCATTGTTACTCAAATGGATGGTAGCCTTGTCATTATGGAAGGTAGTATGTTGTCGAGATTTTTGTTACTCCAATGGATGGTAGCCTTGTCATTATGGAAGGAACTATGTTGTTGATATCTTTGTTACTCCAATGGATGGTAACCTTATCATTATATAAGGTAGTCTGTTGTCGAGATTTTTTTTACTCCAATGGATGGTAGCCTTGTCATTATGGAAGGTAGTCTCTTTTTGATATTCTTGTTACTCCAATGGATGGTAGCCTTGTCATTATGGAAGGTAATCTGTTGTCCCGATTATTGTTACTCCAATGGATTATAGCCTTGTCATTAAGGAAGGTAGTCTGTTGTCGATAACTTTGTTACTCCAATGAATGGTAGCGTAGACATTATGGAAGGTAGTCTATTCTCATGATTTTTGTTACTCCAATGGTTTGTAGCCTTGTCATTATGGAAGGTAGTCTGTTGTCGAGATTATTGTTACTCCAATGGATGGTATCCTTGTCGTTATGGAAGGTAGTCTATTGTTGATATTTTTGTTACTCCAATGGATGGTAGCCTTGTAATTATGGAAGGTAGTC
Source organism: Vicia faba (assembly GCA_948472305.1). Classification (NCBI taxonomy): domain Eukaryota; kingdom Viridiplantae; phylum Streptophyta; class Magnoliopsida; order Fabales; family Fabaceae; genus Vicia; species Vicia faba. Next base: position 852,050,937 of record OX451739.1, read on the forward strand.
TATTGTCCAGATTTTTGTTACTCTAATGGATGGTAGCCTTTTCATTATGGAAGGTAGTTTGTTGTCGAGATTTTTGTTACTCTATTGTATGGTAGCCTTGTCATTATGGAAGGTAGTCTGTTGTCGAGATTTTTGTTACTCCAATGGATGGTAGCCTTATCATTATGGAAGGAAGTCTATTGTCGACATTTTTGTTACTCCAATGGATGGTAGCCTTGTTATTATGGAAGGTAGTCAGTTGTCCAAATATTTTATACTCCAATGGATGGTAGCATTGTCATTATGGAAGGTAGTATCGTGTTGATATTTTTGTTACTCCAATGGATGGTAGCCTTGTCATTATGGAAGGTAGTCTGTTTTCGATATCTTTGTTACTCCAATGGATGGTAGCCTTGTCATTATGGAAGGTAGTCTTTTGTCGAGATTTTTGTTACTACAATGGATGGTAGCCTTTTCATTATGGAAGGTAGTCTCCTGTTGATATTTTTGATACTCCAATGGATAGTATCCTTGTAATTAAGGAAGTTAGTATGTTATCGTTATTTTTGTTACTCCAATGGATGGTAGCCTTGTCATTATGGAAGCTACTATGTTGTGGATATCATTGTTACTCAAATGGATGGTAGCCTTGTCATTATGGAAGGTAGTTTGTTGTCGAGATTTTTGTTACTCCAATGGATGGTAGCCTTGTCATTATGGAAGGTACTATGTTGTTGATATCTTTGTTACTCCAATGGATGGTAACCTTGTCATTATGGAAGGTAGTCTGTTGTCGAGATTTTTGTTACTCCAATGGATGGTAGCCTTGTCATTATGGAAGGTAGTCTCTTTTTGATATTTTTGTTACTCCAATGGATGGTAGCCTTGTCATTATGGAAAGTAGTCTGTTGTCCTGATTATTGTAACTCCAATGGATTGTAGCCTTGTCATTAAGGAAGGTAGTCTGTTGTCGATAACTTTGTTACTCCAATGAATGGTAGCTTAGTAATTATGGAAGGTAGTCTATTGTCGTGATTTTTGTTACTCCAATGGTTTGTAGCCTTGTCATTATGGAAGGTAGTCTGTTGTCGAGATTATTGTTACTCCAATGGATGGTATCCTTGTCATTATGGAAGGTAGTCTATTGTTGATATTTTTGTTACTCCAATGGATGGTAGCCTTGTAATTATGGACGGTAGTCTATTGTCCAGATTTTTGTTACACTAATGGATGGTAGCCTTGTCATTATGGAAGGTAGTCTGTTGTCGAGATTTTTGTTACTCTATTGTATGGTAGCCTTGTCATTATGGAAGGTAGTCTGTTGTCGAGAATTTTGTTATTCCAATGGATGGTAGACTTTTCATTAAGGAAGGTAGTCTCTTGTTGATATTTTTGTTACTCCAATGGATGGTACCTTTGTCATTATAGAAGGTAGTCTGTTGTCCTGATTTTTGTTACTCTAATGGATGGTAGTCTTGTCATTATGGAAGGTAGTCTTTTGTCGAGATTTTTGTTACTCCAATAGATGGTAGCCTTCTCATTATGGAAGGTAGTCTGTTGTCCCGATTTTTGTTACTATAATGGATGGTAGCCTTGTCATTATGGAAGGTAGTCTCTTATTGATATTTTTGTTACTCCAATGGTTTGTAGCCTTGTCATTATGGAAGGTAGTCTGTTGTCGAGATTATTGTTACTCCAACGGATGGTATCCTTGTCATTATGGAAGGTAGTCTATTGTTGATATTTTTGTTACTCCAATGGATGGTAGCCTTGTAATTATGAAAGGTAGTCTATTGTCCAGATTTTTGTGACTCTAATGGATGGTAGCCTTGTCATTATGGAAGGTAGTCTGTTGTCGTAATTTTTGTTACTCTATTGTATGGTAGCCTTGTCATTATGGAAGGTAGTCTGTTGTCGAGAATTTTGTTACTCCAATGGATGGTAGCCTTATCATTATGGAAGGTAGTCTATTGTCGAGATTTTTGTTACTCCAATGGATGGTAGCCTTGTCATTATGGAGGGTAGTCTGTTGTCCAAATATTTTATACTCCAATGGATGGTAGCCTTGTCATTATGGAAGGTAGTATCTTGTTGATATTTTTGTTACTCCAATGGATGGTAGCCTTGTCATTATGGAAGGTAGTTTGTTTTCGATATCTTTGTTACTCCAATGGATGGTAGCCTTGTCATTATGGAAGGTAGTCTTTTGTCGATATTTTTGTTACTACAATGGATGGTAGCCTTTTCATTATGGAAGGTAGTCTCCTGTTGATATTTTTGATACTCCAATGGATAGTATCCTTGTAATTAGGGAAGTTAGTATGTTATCGTTATTTTTGTTACTCCAATGGATGGTAGCCTTGTGATTATGGAAGCTACTATGTTGTCGATATCATTGTTACTCAAATGCATGGTAGCCTTGTCATTATGGAAGGTAGTCTGTTGTCGAGATTTTTGTTACTCCAATGGATGGTAGCCTTGTCATTATGGAAGGTACTATGTTGTTGATATCTTTGTTGCTCCAATGGATGGTAACCTTGTCATTATGGAAGGTAGTCTGTTGTCGAGATTTTTGTTACTCCAATGGATGGTAGCCTTGTCATTATGGAAGGTAGTCTCTTTTTGATATTTTTGTTACACCAATGGATGGTAGCCTTGTCTTTATGGAAGGTAGTCTGTTGTCCCGATTATTGTTAGTCCAATGGATTGTAGCCTTGTCATTAAGGAAGGTAGTCTGTTGTCGATAACTTTGTTACTCCAATGAATGGTAGCTTAGTAATTATGGAAGGTAGTCTATTGTCGTGATTTTTGTTCCTCCAATGGTTTATAGCCTTGTCATTATGGAAGGTAGTCTGTTGTCGAGATTATTGTTACTCCAATGGATGGTATCCTTGTCATTATGGAAGGTAGTCTATTGTTGATATTTTTGTTACTCCAATGGATGGTAGCCTTGTAATTATGGAAGGTAGTCTATTGTCCAGATTTTTGTTACTCTAATGGATGGTAGCCTTGTCATTACGGAAGGTAGTCTGTTGTCGAGATTTTTGTTACTCTATTGTATGGTAGCCTTGTCATTATGGAAGGTAGTCTGTTGTCGAGAATTTTGTTACTCCAATGGATGGTAGCCTTATCATTATGGAAGGTAGTCTATTGTCGAGATTTTTGTTACTCCAATGGATGGTAGCCTTGTCATTATGGAAGGTAGTCTGTTGTCCAAATATTTTATACTCCAATGGATGGTAGCCTTGTCATTATGGAAGGTAGTATCTTGTTGATATTTTTGTTACTCCAATGGATGGTAGCCTTGTCATTATGGAAGGTAGTCTGTTTTCGATATCTTTGTTACTCCAATGGATGGTAGCCTTGTCATTATGGAAGGTAGTATTTTGTCGAGATTCTTGTTACTACAATGGATGGTAGCCTTTTCATTATGGAAGGTAGTCTCCTGTTGATATTTTTGATACTCCAATGGATAGTATCCTTGTAATTAGGGAAGTTAGTATGTTAACGTTATTTTTGTTACTCCAATGGATGGTAGCCTTGTCATTATGGAAGCTACTATGTTGTCGATATCATTGTTACTCAAATGGATGGTAGCCTTGTCATTATGGAAGGTAGTATGTTGTCGAGATTTTTGTTACTCCAATGGATGGTAGCCTTGTCATTATGGAAGGTACTATGTTGTTGATATCTTTGTTGCTCCAATGGATGGTAACCTTGTCATTATGGAAGGTAGTCTGTTGTCGAGATTTTTGTTACTCCAATGGATGGTAGCCTTGTCATTATGGAAGGTACTATGTTGTTGATATCTTTGTTGCTCCAATGGATGGTAACCTTGTCATTATGGAAGGTAGTCTATTGTCATGATTTTTGTTACTCCAATGGTTTGTAGCCTTGTCATTATGGAAGGTAGTCTGTTGTCGAGATTATTGTTACTCCAATGGATGGTATCCTTGTCATTATGGAAGGTAGTCTATTGTTGATATTTTTGTTACTCCAATGGATGGTAGCCTTGTAATTATGGACGGTAGTCTATTGTCCAGATTTTTGTTACACTAATGGATGGTAGCCTTGTCATTATGGAAGGTAGTCTGTTGTCGAGATTTTTGTTACTCTATTGTATGGTAGCCTTGTCATTATGGAAGGTAGTCTGTTGTCGGGAATTTTGTTATTCCAATGGATGGTAGCCTTTTCATTAAGGAAGGTAGTCTCTTGTTGATATTTTTGTTACTCCAATGGATGGTACCTTTGTCATTATAGAAGGTAGTCTGTTGTCCTGATTTTTGTTACTCTAATGGATGGTAGTCTTGTCATTATGGAAGGTAGTCTTTTGTCGAGATTTTTGTTACTCCAATAGATGGTAGCCTTCTCATTATGGAAGGTAGTCTGTTGTCCCGATTTTTGTTACTATAATGGATGGTAGCCTTGTCATTATGGAAGGTAGTCTCTTATTGATATTTTTGTTACTCCAATGGTTTGTAGCCTTGTCATTATGGAAGGTAGTCTGTTGTCGAGATTATTGTTACTCCAACGGATGGTATCCTTGTCATTATGGAAGGTAGTCTATTGTTGATATTTTTGTTACTCCAATGGATGGTAGCCTTGTAATTATGAAAGGTAGTCTATTGTCCAGATTTTTGTGACTCTAATGGATGGTAGCCTTGTCATTATGGAAGGTAGTCTGTTGTCGTAATTTTTGTTACTCTATTGTATGGTAGCCTTGTCATTATGGAAGGTAGTCTGTTGTCGAGAATTTTGTTACTCCAATGGATGGTAGCCTTATCATTATGGAAGGTAGTCTATTGTCGAGATTTTTGTTACTCCAATGGATGGTAGCCTTGTCATTATGGAGGGTAGTCTGTTGTCCAAATATTTTATACTCCAATGGATGGTAGCCTTGTCATTATGGAAGGTAGTATCTTGTTGATATTTTTGTTACTCCAATGGATGGTAGCCTTGTCATTATGGAAGGTAGTTTGTTTTCGATATCTTTGTTACTCCAATGGATGGTAGCCTTGTCATTATGGAAGGTAGTCTTTTGTCGAGATTTTTGTTACTACAATGGATGGTAGCCTTTTCATTATGGAAGGTAGTCTCCTGTTGATATTTTTGATACTCCAATGGATAGTATCCTTGTAATTAGGGAAGTTAGTATGTTATCGTTATTTTTGTTACTCCAATGGATGGTAGCCTTGTGATTATGGAAGCTACTATGTTGTCGATATCATTGTTACTCAAATGCATGGTAGCCTTGTCATTATGGAAGGTAGTCTGTTGTCGAGATTTTTGTTACTCCAATGGATGGTAGCCTTGTCATTATGGAAGGTACTATGTTGTTGATATCTTTGTTGCTCCAATGGATGGTAACCTTGTCATTATGGAAGGTAGTCTGTTGTCGAGATTTTTGTTACTCCAATGGATGGTAGCCTTGTCATTATGGAAGGTAGTCTCTTTTTGATATTTTTGTTACACCAATGGATGGTAGCCTTGTCTTTATGGAAGGTAGTCTGTTGTCCCGATTATTGTTAGTCCAATGGATTGTAGCCTTGTCATTAAGGAAGGTAGTCTGTTGTCGATAACTTTGTTACTCCAATGAATGGTAGCTTAGTAATTATGGAAGGTAGTCTATTGTCGTGATTTTTGTTCCTCCAATGGTTTATAGCCTTGTCATTATGGAAGGTAGTCTGTTGTCGAGATTATTGTTACTCCAACGGATGGTATCCTTGTCATTATGGAAGGTAGTCTATTGTTGATATTTTTGTTACTCCAATGGATGGTAGCCTTGTAATTATGGAAGGTAGTCTATTGTCCAGATTTTTGTGACTCTAATGGATGGTAGCCTTGTCATTATGGAAGGTAGTCTGTTGTCGAGATTTTTGTTACTCTATTGTATGGTAGCCTTGTCATTATGGAAGGTAGTCTGTTGTCGAGAATTTTGTTACTCCAATGGATGGTAGCCTTATCATTATGGAAGGTAGTCTATTGTCGAGATTTTTGTTACTCCAATGGATGGTAGCCTTGTCATTATGGAAGGTAGTCTGTTGTCCAAATATTTTATACTCCAATGGATGGTAGCCTTGTCATTATGGAAGGTAGTATCTTGTTGATATTTTTGTTACTCCAATGGATGGTAGCCTTGTCATTATGGAAGGTAGTTTGTTTTCGATATCTTTGTTACTCCAATGGATGGTAGCCTTGTCATTATGGAAGGTAGTCTTTTGTCGAGATTTTTGTTACTACAATGGATGGTAGCCTTTTCATTATGGAAGGTAGTCTCCTGTTGATATTTTTGATACTCCAATGGATAGTATCCTTGTAATTAGGGAAGTTAGTATGTTATCGTTATTTTTGTTACTCCAATGGATGGTAGCCTTGTGATTATGGAAGCTACTATGTTGTCGATATCATTGTTACTCAAATGCATGGTAGCCTTGTCATTATGGAAGGTAGTCTGTTGTCGAGATTTTTGTTACTCCAATGGATGGTAGCCTTGTCATTATGGAAGGTACTATGTTGTTGATATCTTTGTTGCTCCAATGGATGGTAACCTTGTCATTATGGAAGGTAGTCTGTTGTCGAGATTTTTGTTACTCCAATGGATGGTAGCCTTGTCATTATGGAAGGTAGTCTCTTTTTGATATTTTTGTTACACCAATGGATGGTAGCCTTGTCTTTATGGAAGGTAGTCTGTTGTCCCGATTATTGTTAGTCCAATGGATTGTAGCCTTGTCATTAAGGAAGGTAGTCTGTTGTCGATAACTTTGTTACTCCAATGAATGGTAGCTTAGTAATTATGGAAGGTAGTCTATTGTCGTGATTTTTGTTCCTCCAATGGTTTATAGCCTTGTCATTATGGAAGGTAGTCTGTTGTCGAGATTATTGTTACTCCAATGGATGGTATCCTTGTCATTATGGAAGGTAGTCTATTGTTGATATTTTTGTTACTCCAATGGATGGTAGCCTTGTAATTATGGAAGGTAGTCTATTGTCCAAATTTTTGTTACTCTAATGGATGGTAGCCTTGTCATTATGGAAGGTAGTCTGTTGTCGAGATTTTTGTTACTCTATTGTATGGTAGCCTTGTCATTATGGAAGGTAGTCTGTTGTCGAGAATTTTGTTACTCCAATGGATGGTAGCCTTATCATTATGGAAGGTAGTCTATTGTCGAGATTTTTGTTACTCCAATGGATGGTAGCCTTGTCATTATGGAAGGTAGTCTGTTGTCCAAATATTTTATACTCCAATGGATGGTAGCCTAGTCATTATGGAAGGTAGTATCTTGTTGATATTTTTGTTACTCCAATGGATGGTAGCCTTGTCATTATGGAAGGTAGTCTGTTTTCGATATCTTTGTTACTCCAATGGATGGTAGCCTTGTCATTATGGAAGGTAGTATTTTGTCGAGATTCTTGTTACTACAATGGATGGTAGCCTTTTCATTATGGAAGGTAGTCTCCTATTGATATTTTTGATACTCCAATGGATAGTATCCTTGTAATTAGGGAAGTTAGTATGTTAACGTTATTTTTGTTACTCCAATGGATGGTAGCCTTGTCATTATGGAAGCTACTATGTTGTCGATATCATTGTTACTCAAATGGATGGTAGCCTTGTCATTATGGAAGGTAGTATGTTGTCGAGATTTTTGTTACTCCAATGGATGGTAGCCTTGTCATTATGGAAGGTACTATGTTGTTGATATCTTTGTTGCTCCAATGGATGGTAACCTTGTCATTATGGAAGGTAGTCTGTTGTCGAGATTTTTGTTACTCCAATGGATGGTAGTCTTGTCATTATGGAAGGTAGTCTCTTTTTGATATTTTTGTTACACCAATGGATGGTAGCCTTGTCATTATGGAAGGTAGTCTGTTGTCCCGATTATTGTTACTCCAATGGATTGTAGCCTTGTCATTAAGGAAGGTAGTCTGTTGTCAATAACTTTGTTACTCCAATGAATGGTAGCTTAGTAATTATGGAAGGTAGTCTATTGTCGTGATTTTTGTTCCTCCAATGGTTTATAGCCTTGTCATTATGGAAGGTAGTCTGTTGTCGAGATTATTGTTACTCCAATGGATGGTATCCTTATCATTATGGAAGGTAGTCTATTGTTGATATTTTTGTTACTCCAATGGATGGTAGCCTTGTAATTATGGAAGGTAGTCTATTGTCCAGATTTTTGTTACTCTAATGGATGGTAGCCTTGTCATTATGGAAGGTAGTCTGTTGTCGAGATTTTTGTTACTCTATTGTATGGTAGCCTTGTCATTATGGAAGGTAGTCTGTTGTCGGGAATTTTGTTACTCCAATGGATGGTAGCCTTATCATTATGGAATGTAGTCTATTGTCGAGATTTTTGTTACTCCAATGGATGGTAGCCTTGTCATTATGGAAGGTAGTCTGTTGTCCAAATATTTTATACTCCGATGGATGGTAGCCTTGTCATTATGGAAGGTAGTATCTTGTTGATATTTTTGTTACTCCAATGGATGGTAGCCTTGTCATTATGGAAGGTAGTCTGTTTTCGATATCTTTGTCACTACAATGGATGGTAGCCTTGTCATTATGGAAGGTAGTATTTTGTCGAGATTTTTGTTACTACAATGGATGGTAGCCTTTTCATTATGGAAGGTAGTCTCCTGTTGATATTTTTGATACTCCAATGGATATTATCCTTGTAATTAGGGAAGTTAGTATGTTATCGTTATTTTTGTTACTCCAATGGATGGTAGCCTTGTCATTATAGAAGCTACTATGTTGTCGATATCGTTGTTACTAAAATGGATGGTAGCCTTGTCATTATGGAAGGTAGTATGTTGTCGAGATTTTTGTTACTCCAATGGATGGTAGCCTTTTCATTATGGAAGGTACTATGTTGTTGATATCTTTGTTACTCTAATGGATGGTAACCTTGTCATTATGGAAGGTAGTCTGTTGTCGAGATTTTTGTTACTCCAATGGATGGTAGCCTTGTCATTGTGGAAGGTAGTCTCTTTTTGATATTTTTGTTACTCCAATGGATGGTAGCCTTGTCATTATGGAAGGTAGTCTGTTGTCCTGATTATTGTTACTCAAATGGATTGTAGCCTTGTCATTAAGGAAGGTAGTCTGTTGTCGATAACTTTGTTACTCCAATGAATGGTAGCTTAGTAATTATGGAAGGTAGTCTATTGTCGTGATTTTTGTTACTCCAATGGTTTGTAGCCTTGTCATTATGGAAGGTAGTCTGTTGTCGAGATTATTGGTACTCCAATGGATGGTATCCTTGTCATTATGGAAGGTAGTCTATTGTTGATATTTTTGTTACTCCAATGGATGGTAGCCTTGTAATTATGGAAGGTAGTCTATTGTCTAGATTTTTGTTACTCTAATGGATGGTAGCCTTGTCATTATGGAAGGTAGTCTGTTGTCCCGATTTTTGTTACTATAATGGATGGTAGCCTTGTCATTATGGAAGGTAGTCTCTTATTGATATTTTTGTTACTCCAATGGTTTGTAGCCTTGTCATTATGGAAGGTAGTTTGTTGTCGAGATTATTGTTACTCCAATGGATGGTATCCTTGTCATTATGGAAGGTAGTCTATTGTTGATATTTTTGTTACTCCAATGGATGGTAGCCTTGTAATTATGGAAGGTAGTCTATTGTCCAGATTTTTGTTACTCTAATTGATGGTAGCCTTGTCATTATGGAAGGTAGTTTGTTGTCGAGATTTTTGTTACTCTATTGTATGGTAGCCTTGTCATTATGGAAGGTAGTCTGTTGTCGAGAATTTTGTTACTCAAATGGATGGTATCCTTGTCATTATGGAAGGTAGTCTGTTGTCCAAATATTTTATACTCCAATGGATGGTAGCCTTGTCATTATGGAAGGTAGTATCTTGTTGATATTTTTGTTACTCCAATGGATGGTAGCCTTATCCATTATGGAAGGTAGTCTGTTTTCGATATCTTTGTTACTCCAATGGATGGTAGCTTTGTCATTATGGAAGGTAGTCTTTTTATTGAGATTTTTGTTACTACAATGGATGGAAGCCTTTTCATTATGGAAGGTAGTCTCCTGTTGATATTTTTGTTACTCCAATGGATAGTATCCTTGTAATTAGGGAAGTTAGTATGTTATCGTTATTTTTGTTACTCCAATGGATGGTAGCCTTGTCATTATGGAAGCTACTATGTTGTGGATATCATTGTTACTCCAATGGATGGTAGCCTTGTCATTATGGAAGGTACTATGTTGTTGATATCTTTTTTACTCCAATGGATGGTAACCTTGTCATTATGGAAGGTAGTCTGTTGTCGAGATTTTTGTTACTCTAATGGATGGTAGCCTTGTCATTATGGAAGGTAGTCTCTTTTTGATATTCTTGTTACTCCAATGGATGGTAGCCTTGTCATTATGGAAGGTAGTCTGTTGTCCCGATTATTGTTACTCCAATGGATTGTAGCCTTGTCATTAAGGAAGGTAGTCTGTTGTCGATAACTTTGTTACTCCAATGAATGGTAGCTTAGTAATTATGGAAGGTAGTCTATTGTCATGATTTTTGTTACTCCATTGGTTGGTAGCCTTTGTCATTATGGAAGGTAGTCTGTTGTCGAGATTATTGTTACTCCAATGGATGGTATCCTTGTCATTATGGAAGGTAGTCTATTGTTGATATTTTTGTTACTCCAATGGATGGTAGCCTTGTAATTATGGAAGGTAGTCTATTGTCCAGATTTTTGTTACTCTAATGGATGGTAGCCTTGTCATTATGGAAGGTAGTCAGTTGTCGAGATTTTTGTTACTCTATTGTATGGTAGCCTTGTCATTATGGAAGGTAGTATGTTGTCGAGAATTTTGTTACTCCAATGGATGGTAGCCTTATCATTATGGAAGGTAGTCTATTGTCGATATTTTTGTTACTCCAATGGATGGTAGCCTTGTCATTATGGAAGGTAGTCTGTTGTCCAAATATTTTAAACTCCAATGGATGGTAGCCTTGTCATTATCGAAGGTAGTATCTTGTTGATATTTTTGTTACTCCAATGGATGGTAGCCTTGTCATTATAGAAGGTAGTCTGTTTTCGATATCTTCGTTACTCCAATGGATGGTAGCCTTGTCATTATGGAAGGTAGTCTTTTGTCGAGATTTTTGTTACTACAATGGATGGTAGCCTTTTCATTATGGAAGGTAGTCTCTTGTTGATATTTTTGTTACTCCAATGGATAGTATCCTTGTAATTAGGGAAGTTAGTATGTTATCGTTATTTTCGTTACTCCAATGGATGGTAGCCTTGTCATTATGGAAGCTACTATGTTGTCGATATCATTGTTACTCAAATGGATGGTAGCCTTGTCATTATGGAAGGTAGTCTGTTGTTGAGATTTTTGTTACTCCAATGGATGGTAGCCTTGTCATTATGGATGGTACTATGTTGTTGATATCTTTGTTACTCAAATGGATGGTAAATTTGTCATTATGAAAAGGTAGTCTGTTGTCGAGATTTTTGTTACTCCAATGGATGGTAGCCTTGTCATTAAGGAAGGTAGTCTCTTTTTGATATTTTTGTTACTCTAATGGATGGTAGCCTTGTCATTATGGAAGGTAGTCTGTTGTCCTGATTATTGTTACTCCAATGGATTGTAGCCTTGTCATTAAGGAAGGTAGTCTGTTGTCGATAACTTTGTTACACCAATGAATGGTAGCTTAGTAATTATGAAAGGTAGTCTATTGTCGTGATTTTTGTTACTCCAATGGTTTGTAGCCTTGTCATTATGGAAGGTAGTCTGTTGTCGAGATTATTGTTACTCTAATGGATGGTATCCTTGTCATTATGGAAGGTAGTCTATTGTTGATATTTTTGTTACTCCAATGGATGGTAGCCTTGTAATTATGGAAGGTAGTCTATTGTCCAGATTTTTGTTATTCTAATGGATGGTAGCCTTGTCATTATGGAAGGTAGTCTGTTGTCGAGATTTTTGTTACTCTATTGTATGGTAGCCTTGTCATTATGGAAGGTAGTCTGTTGTCGAGAATTTTGTTATTCCAATGGATGGTAGCCTTGTCATTATGGAAGGTAGTCTCTTGTTGATATTTTTCTTACTCCAATGGATGGTACCCTTGTCATTATAGAAGGTAGTCTGTTGTCCCGATTTTTGTTACTCTAATGGATGGTAGTCTTGTCATTATGGAAGGTAGTCTTTTGTCGAGATTTTTGTTACTCCAATGGATGGTAGCATTTTCATTATGGAAGGTAGTCTGTTGTCTCGATTTTTGTTACTATAATGGATGGTAGCCTTGTCATTATGGAAGGTAGTCTCTTATTGATATTTTTGTTACTCCAATGGATGGTAGCCTTGTCAATATGGAAGGTAGTTTGTTGTCGAGATTTTTATTACTACAATGGATGGTAGCCTTGTCATTATGGAAGGTAGTCTGTTGTCGATATTTTTGTTATTCCAATGGATGGTAGCCTTGTCATTATGGAAGGTAGTCTGTTGTAGAGATTTTTGTTACTCCAATGGATGGTAACCTTGTCATTATGGATGGTACTATGTTGTTGATATCTTTGTTACTCAAATGGATGGTAAATTTGTCATTATGAAAAGGTAGTCTGTTGTCGAGATTTTTGTTACTCCAATGGATGGTAGCCTTGTCATTAAGGAAGGTAGTCTCTTTTTGATATTTTTGTTACTCTAATGGATGGTAGCCTTGTCATTATGGAAGGTAGTCTGTTGTCCTGATTATTGTTACTCCAATGGATTGTAGCCTTGTCATTAAGGAAGGTAGTCTGTTGTCGATAACTTTGTTACACCAATGAATGGTAGCTTAGTAATTATGAAAGGTAGTCTATTGTCGTGATTTTTGTTACTCCAATGGTTTGTAGCCTTGTCATTATGGAAGGTAGTCTGTTGTCGAGATTATTGTTACTCTAATGGATGGTATCCTTGTCATTATGGAAGGTAGTCTATTGTTGATATTTTTGTTACTCCAATGGATGGTAGCCTTGTAATTATGGAAGGTAGTCTATTGTCCAGATTTTTGTTATTCTAATGGATGGTAGCCTTGTCATTATGGAAGGTAGTCTGTTGTCGAGATTTTTGTTACTCTATTGTATGGTAGCCTTGTCATTATGGAAGGTAGTCTGTTGTCGAGAATTTTGTTATTCCAATGGATGGTAGCCTTGTCATTATGGAAGGTAGTCTCTTGTTGATATTTTTGTTACTCCAATGGATGGTACCCTTGTCATTATAGAAGGTAGTCTGTTGTCCCGATTTTTGTTACTCTAATGGATGGTAGTCTTGTCATTATGGAAGGTAGTCTTTTGTCGAGATTTTTGTTACTCCAATGGATGGTAGCATTTTCATTATGGAAGGTAGTCTGTTGTCTCGATTTTTGTTACTATAATGGATGGTAGCCTTGTCATTATGGAAGGTAGTCTCTTATTGATATTTTTGTTACTCCAATGGATGGTAGCCTTGTCAATATGGAAGGTAGTTTGTTGTCGAGATTTTTATTACTACAATGGATGGTAGCCTTGTCATTATGGAAGGTAGTCTGTTGTCGAGATTTTTGTTATTCCAATGGATGGTAGCCTTGTCATTATGGAAGGTAGTCTGTTGTAGAGATTTTTGTTACCAAAATTGATTGTAGCCTTGTCATTATGGAAGTTAGTCTATTATCAATATCTTTGTTACTCCAATGGATGGTAGCCTTATCATTATTGAAGGTAGTCTATTGTCGAGATTTTTGTTACTCCAATGGATGGTAGCCTTGTCATTATGGAAGGTAGTCTGTTGTCCAAATATTTTATACTCCAATGGATGGTAGCCTTGTCATTATGGAAGGTAGTATCTTGTTGATATTTTTGTTACTCCAATGGATGGTAGCCTTGTTATTATGGAAGGTAGTCTGTTTTCGATATCTTTGTAACTCCAATGGATGGTAGCCTTGTCATTATGGAAGGTACTATGTTGTTGATATCTTTGTTACTCCAATGGATGGTAACCTTGTCATTATGGAAGGTAGTCTGTTGTCGAGATTATTGTTACTCCAATGGATGGTATCCTTGTCATTATGGAAGGTAGTCTATTGTTGATATTTTTGTTACTCCAACGGATGGTAGCCTTGTAATTATAGAAGGTAGTCTATTGTCCAGATTTTTTTTACTCTAATGGATGGTAGCCTTGTCATTATGGAAGGTAGTCTGTTGTCGAGATTTTTGTTACTCTATTGTATGGTAGCCTTGTCATTATGGAAGGTAGTCTGTTGTCGAGAATTTTGTTACTCCAATGGATGGTAGCCTTATCATTATGGAAGGTAGTCTATTGTCGAGATTTTTGTTACTCCAACGGATGGTAGCCTTGTAATTATGGAAGGTAGTCTGTTGTCCAAATATTTTATACTCCAATGGATGGTAGCCTTGTCATTATGGAAGGTAGTATCTTGTTGATATTTTTGTTACTCCAATGGATGGTAGCCTTGTCATTATGGAAGGTAGTCTGTTTTCGATATCTTTGTTACTCCAATGGATGGTAGCTTTGTCATTATGGAAGGTAGTCTTTTTATTGAGATTTTTGTTACTACAATGGATGGTAGCCTTTTCATTATGGAAGGTAGTCTCCTGTTGATATTTTTGATACTCCAATGGATAGTATCCTTGTAATTAGGGAAGTTAGTATGTTATCGTTATATTTGTTACTCCAATGGATGGTAGCCTTGTCATTATGGAAGCTACTATGTTGTGGATATCATTGTTACTCAAATGGATGGTAGCCTTGTCATTATGGAAGGTAGTCTGTTGTCGAGATTTTTGTTACTCCAATGGATGGTAGCCTTGTCATTATGGAAGGTACTATGTTGTTGATATCTTTGTTACTCCAATGGATGGTAACCTTGTCATTATGGAAGGTAGTCTGTTGTCGAGATTTTTGTTACTCCAATGGATGGTAGCCTTGTCATTATGGAAGGTAGTCTCTTTTTGATATTCTTGTTACTCCAATGGATGGTAGCCTTGTCATTATGGAAGGTAGTCTGTTGTCCCGATTATTGTTACTCCAATGGATTGTAGCCTTGTCATTAAGGAAGGTAGTTTGTTGTCGATAACTTTGTTACTCCAATGAATGGTAGCTTAGTAATTATGGAAGGTAGTCTATTGTCATGATTTTTGTTACTCCAATGGTTGGTAGCCTTTGTCATTATGGAAGGTAGTCTGTTGTCGAGATTATTGTTACTCCAATGGATGGTATCCTTGTCATTATGGAAGGTAGTCTATTGTTGATATTTTTGTTACTCCAATGGATGGTAGCCATGTAATTATGGAAGGTAGTCTATTGTCCAGATTTTTGTTACTCTAATGGATGGTAGCCTTGTCATTATGGAAGGTAGTCTGTTGTCGAGATTTTTGTTACTCTATTGTATGGTAGCCTTGTCATTATGGAATGTAGTATGTTGTCGAGAATTTTGTTACTCCAATGGATGGTAGCCTTATCATTATGGAAGGTAGTCTATTGTCGAGATTTTTGTTACTCCAATGGATGGTAGCCTTGTCATTATGGAAGGTAGTCTGTTGTCCAAATATTTTTTACTCCAATGGATGGTAGCCTTGTCATTATGGAAGGTAGTATCTTGTTGATATTTTTGTTACTCCAATGGATGGTAGCCTTGTCATTATGGAAGGTAGTCTGTTTTCAATATCTTTGTTACTCCAATGGATGGTAGCCTTGTCATTATGTAAGGTAGTCTTTTGTCGAGATATTTGTTACTACAATGGATGGTAGCCTTTTCATTATGGAAGGTAGTCTCCTGTTGATATTTTTGATACTCCAATGGATAGTATCCTTGTAATTAGGGATGTTAGTATGTTATCGTTATTTTCGTTACTCCAATGGATGGTAGCCTTGTCATTATGGAAGTTACTATGTTGTTGATATCATTGTTACTCAAATGGATGGTAGCATTGTCATTATGGAAGGTAGTCTGTTGTCGAGATTTTTGTTACTCCAATGGATGGTAGCCTTGTCATTATGAAAGGTACTATGTTGTTGATATCTTTGTTACTCCAATGGATGGTAACCTTGTCATTATGAAAAGGTAGTCTGTTGTCGAGATTTTTCTTACTCCAATGGATGGTAGCCTTGTCATTAAGAAAGGTAGTCTCTTTTTGATATTTTTGTTACTCCAATGGATGGTAGCCTTGTCATTATGGAAGGTAGTCTGTTGTCCTGATTATTGTTACTCCAATGGATTGTAGCCTTGTCATTAAGGAAGGTAGTCTGTTGTCGATAACTTTGTTACACCAATGAATGGTAGCTTAGTAATTATGGAAGGTAGTCTATTGTCGTGATTTTTGTTACTCCAATGGTTTGTAGCCTTGTCATTATGGAAGGTAGTCTGTTGTCGAGATTATTGTTACTCCAATGGAAGGTATCCTTGTCATTATGGAAGGTAGTCTATTGTTGATATTTTTGTTACTCCAATGGATGGTAGCCTTGTAATTATGGAAGGTAGTCTATTGTCAAGATTTTTGTTACTCTAATGGATGGTAGCCTTGTCATTATGGAAGGTAGTCTGTTGTCGAGATTTTTGTTACTCTATTGTATGGTAGCCTTGTCATTATGGAAGGTAGTCTGTTGTCGAGAATTTTGTTATTCCAATGGATGGTTGCCTTGTCATTATGGAAGGTAGTCTCTTGTTGATATTTTTGTTACTCCAATGGATGGTACCCTTGTCATTATAGAAGGTAGTATGTTGTCCCGATTTTTGTTACTCTAATGGATGGTAGTCTTGTCATTATGGATGGTAGTCTTTTGTCGAGATTTTTGTTACTCCAATGGATTGTAGCATTTTCATTATGGAAGGTAGTCTGTTGTCCCAATTTTTGTTACTATAATGGATGGTAGCGTTGTCATTATGGAAGGTAGTCTCTTATTGATATTTTTGTTATTCCAATGGATGGTAGCCTTGTCATTATGGAAGGTAGTCTGTTGTAGAGATTTTTGTTACCAAAATTGATTGTAGCCTTGTCATTATGGAAGTTAGTCTATTATCAATATCTTTGTTACTCCAATGGATGGTAGCCTTATCATTATTGAAGGTAGTCTATTGTCGAGATTTTTGTTACTCCAATGGATGGTAGCCTTGTCATTATGGAAGGTAGTCTGTTGTCCAAATATTTTATACTCCAATGGATGGTAGCCTTGTTATTATGGAAGGTAGTATCTTGTTGATATTTTTGTTACTCCAATGGATGGTAGCCTTGTTATTATGGAAGGTAGTCTGTTTTAGATATCTTTGTTACTCCAATGGATGGTAGCCTTGTCATTATGGAAGTTAGTCTTTTGTCGAGATTTTTGTTACTACAATGGATGGTAGCCTTTTCATTATGGAAGGTAGTCTCCTGTTGATATTTTTGATACTCCAATGGATAGTATCCTTGTAATTAGGGAAGTTAGTATGTTATCGTTATTTTTGTTACTCCAATGGATGGTAGCCTTGTCATTATGGAAGCTACTATGTTGTCGATATCATTGTTACTCAAATGGATGGTAGCCTTGTCATTATGGAAGGTAGTCTGTTGCCGAGATTTTTGTTACTCCAATGGTTGGTAGCCTTGTCATTATGGAAGGTACTATGTTGTTGATATCTTTGTTACTCCAATGGATGGTAACCTTGTCATTATGGAAGGTAGTCTTTTGTCGAGATTTTTGTTACTCCAATGGATGGTAGCCTTTTCATTATGGAAGGTAGTCTGTTGTCCCTATTTTTGTTACTATAATGGATGGTAGCCTTGTCATTATGGAAGGTAGTCTCTTATTGATATTTTTGTTACTCCAATGGATGGTAGCCTTGTTATTATGGAAGGTAGTCTGTTGTTGATATCTTTGTTACTCCAATGGATGGTAGCCTTGTCAATATGGAAGGTAGTTTGTTGTCGAGATTTTTGTTACTACAATGGATGGTAGCCTTGTCATTATGGAAGGTAGTCTGTTGTCGAGATTTTTGTTATTCCAATGGATGGTAGCCTTGTCATTATGGAAGGTAGTCTGTTGTAGAGATTTTTGTTACCACAATTGATTGTAGCCTTGTCATTATGGAAGTTAGTCTATTATTGATATCTTTGTTACTCCAATGGATGGTAGCCTTATCATTATGGAAGGTAGTCTATTGTCGAGATTTTTGTTACTCCAATGGATGGTAGCCTTGTCATTATGGAAGGTAGTCTGTTGTCCAAATATTTTATACTCCAATGGATGGTAGCCTTGTCATTATGGAAGGTAGTATCTTGTTGATATTTTTGTTACTCCAATGGATGGAAGCCTTGTTATTATGGAAGGTAGTCTGTTTTCGATATCTTTGTTACTCCAATCGATGGTAGCCTTGTCATTATAGAAGGTAGTCTTTTGTCGAGATTTTTGTTACTACAATGGATGGTAGCCTTTTCATTATGGAAGGTAGTCTCCTGTTGATATTTTTGATACTCCAATGGATAGTATCCTTGTAATTAGGGAAGTTTGTATGTTATCGTTATTTTTGTTACTCCAATGGATGGTAGCCTTGTCATTATGGAAGCTACTATGTTGTCGATATCATTGTTACTCAAATCGATGGTAGCCTTGTCATTATGGAAGGTAGTCTGTTGCCGAGATTTTTGTTACTCCAATGGATGGTAGCCTTGTCATTATGGAAGGTACTATGTTGTTGATATCTTTGTTACTCCAATGGATGGTAACCTTGTCATTATGGAAGGTAGTCTGTTGTCGAGATTATTGTTACTCTAATGGATGGCATCCTTGTCATTATGGAAGGTAGTCTATTGTTGATATTTTTGTTACTCCAATGGATGGTAGCCTTGTAATTATGGAAGGTAGTCTATTGTCCAGATTTTTGTTACTCTAATGGATGGTAGCCTTGTCATTATGGAAGGTAGTCTGTTTTCGAGATTTTTGTTACTCTATTGTATGGTAGCCTTGTCATTATGGAAGGTAGTCTGTTGTCGAGAATTTTGTTATTCCAATGGATGGTAGCCTTGTCATTATGGAAGGTAGTCTCTTGTTGATATTTTTGTTACTCCAATGGATGGTAACCTTGTCATTATAGAAGGTAGTCTGTTGTCCCGACTTTTGTTACTCTAATGGACGGTAGTCTTGTCATTATGGAAGGTAGTCTTTTGTCGAGATTTTTGTTACTCCAATGGATGGTAGCCTTTTCATTATGGAAGGTAGTCTGTTGTCCCGATTTTTGTTACTATAATGGATGGTAGCCTTGTCATTATCGAAGGTAGTCTCTTATTGATATTTTTGTTACTCCAATGGATGGTAGCCTTGTCATTATGGAAGGTAGTCTGTTGTTGATATCTTTGTTACTCCAATGGATGGTAGCCTTGTCAATATGGAAGGTAGTTTGTTGTCGAGAATTTTGTTACTACAATGGATGGTAGCCTTGTCATTATGGTAGGTAGTCTGTTGTCGAGATTTTTGTTATTCCAATGGATGGTAACCTTGTCATTATGGAAGGTAGTCTGTTGTCGAGATTTTTGTTACCACAATTGATTGTAGCCTTGTCATTATTGAAGTTAGTCTATTATCGATATCTTTGTTACATCAATGGATGGTAGCCATATCATTATGGAAGGTAGTCTATTGTCGAGATTTTTGTTACTCCAATGGATGGTAGCCTTGTCATTATGGAAGGTAGTCTGTTGTCCAAATATTTTATACTCCAATGGATGGTAGCCTTGTCATTATGGAAGGTAGTATCTTGTTGATATATTTGTTACTCCAATGGATGGTAGCCTTGTCATTATGTAAGGTAGTCTGTTTTCAATATCTTTGTTACTCCAATGGATGGTAGCCTTGTCATTATGGAAGGTAGTCTTTTGTCGAGATTTTTGTTACTACAATGGATGGTAGCCTTTTCATTATGGAAGGTAGTCTCCTGTTGATATTTTTGATACTCCAATGGATAGTATCCTTGTAATTAGGGAAGTTTGTATGTTATCGTTATTTTTGTTACTCCAATGGATGGTAGCCTTGTCATTATGGAAGCTACTATGTTGTCGATATCATTGTTACTCAAATGGATGGTAGCCTTGTCATTATGGAAGGTAGTCTGTTGCCGAGATTTTTGTTACTCCAATGGATGGTAGCCTTGTCATTATGGAAGGTACTTTGTTGTTTATATCCTTGTTACTCCAATGGATGGTAACCTTGTCATTATGGAAGGTAGTCTGTTGTCCAAATATTTTTTACTCCAATGGATGGTAGCCTTGTCATTATGGAAGGTAGTATCTTGTTGATATTTTTGTTACTCCAATGGATGGTAGCCTTGTCATTATGGAAGGTAGTCTGTTTTCGATATCTTTGTTACTCCAATGGATGGTAGCCTTGTCATTATGTAAGGTAGTCTTTTGTCGAGATATTTGTTACTACAATGGATGGTAGCCTTTTCATTATGGAAGGTAGTCTCCTGTTGATATTTTTGATACTCCAATGGATAGTATCCTTGTAATTAGGGATGTTAGTATGTTATCGTTATTTTCGTTACTCCAATGGATGGTAGCCTTGTCATTATGGAAGTTACTATGTTGTCGATATCATTGTTACTCAAATGGATGGTAGCCTTGTCATTATGGAAGGTAGTCTGTTGTCGAGATTTTTGTTACTCCAATGGATGGTAGCCTTGTCATTATGGAAGGTACTATGTTGTTGATATCTTTGTTACTCCAATGGATGGTAACCTTGTCATTATGAAAAGGTAGTCTGTTGTCGAGATTTTTCTTACTCCAATGGATGGTAGCCTTGTCATTAAGGAAGGTAGTCTCTTTTTGATATTTTTGTTACTCCAATGGATGGTAGCCTTGTCATTATGGAAGGTAGTCTGTTGTCCTGATTATTGTTACTCTAATGGATTGTAGCCTTGTCATTAAGGAAGGTAGTCTGTTGTCGATAACTTTGTTACACCAATGAATGGTAGCTTAGTAATTATGGAAGGTAGTCTATTGTCGTGATTTTTGTTACTCCAATGGTTTGTAGCCTTGTCATTATGGAAGGTAGTCTGTTGTCGAGATTATTGTTACTCCAATGGAAGGTAGTCTATTGTTGATATTTTTGTTACTCCAATGGATGGTAGCCTTGTAATTATGGAAGGTAGTCTATTGTCAAGATTTTTGTTACTCTAATGGATGGTAGCCTTGTCATTATGGAAGGTAGTCTGTTGTCGAGATTTTTGTTACTCTATTGTATGGTAGCCTTGTCATTATGGAAGGTAGTCTGTTGTCGAGAATTTTGTTATTCCAATGGATGGTTGCCTTGTTATTATGGAAGGTAGTCTCTTGTTGATATTTTTGTTACTCCAATGGATGGTACCCTTGTCATTATAGAAGGTAGTATGTTGTCCCGATTTTTGTTACTCTAATGGATGGTAGTCTTGTCATTATGGATGGTAGTCTTTTGTCGAGATTTTTGTTACTCCAATGGATGGTAGCATTTTCATTATGGAAGGTAGTCTGTTGTCCCAATTTTTGTTACTATAATGGATGGTAGCGTTGTCATTATGGAAGGTAGTCTCTTATTGATATTTTTGTTACTCCAATGGATGGTAGCCTTGTCATTATGAAAGGTAGTCTGTTGTTGATATCTTTGTTACTCCAATGGATGGTAGCCTTGTCAATATGGAAGGTAGTTTGTTGTCGAGATTTTTGTTACTACAATGGATGGTAGCCTTGTCATTATGGAAGGTAGTCTGTTGTCGAGATTTTTGTTATTCCAATGGATGGTAGCCTTGTCATTATGGAAGGTAGTCTGTTGTAGAGATTTTTGTTACCAAAATTGATTGTAGCCTTGTCATTATGGAAGTTAGTCTATTATCAATATCTTTGTTACTCCAATGGATGGTAGCCTTATCATTATTGAAGGTAGTCTATTGTCGAGATTTTTGTTACTCCAATGGATGGTAGCCTTGTCATTATGGAAGGTAGTCTGTTGTCCAAATATTTTATACTCCAATGGATGGTAGCCTTGTTATTATGGAAGGTAGTATCTTGTTGATATTTTTGTTACTCCAATGGATGGTAGCCTTGTTATTATGGAAGGTAGTCTGTTTTCGATATCTTTGTTACTCCAATGGATGGTAGCCTTGTCATTATGGAAGGTAGTCTTTTGTCGAGATTTTTGTTACTACAATGGATGGTAGCCTTTTCATTATGGAAGGTAGTCTCCTGTTGATATTTTTGATACTCCAATGGATAGTATCCTTGTAATTAGGGAAGTTAGTATGTTATCGTTATTTTTATTACTCCAATGGATGGTAGCCTTGTCATTATGGAAGCTACTATGTTGTCGATATCATTGTTACTCAAATGGATGGTAGCCTTGTTATTATGGAAGGTAGTCTGTTGCCGAGATTTTTGTTACTCCAATGGATGGTAGCCTTGTCATTATGGAAGGTACTATGTTGTTGATATCTTTGTTACTCCAATGGATGGTAACCTTGTCATTATGGAAGGTAGTCTTTTGTCGAGATTTTTGTTACTCCAATGGATGGTAGCCTTTTCATTATGGAAGGTAGTCTGTTGTCCCTATTTTTGTTACTATAATGGATGGTAGCCTTGTCATTATGGAAGGTAGTCTCTTATTGATATTTTTGTTACTCCAATGGATGGTAGCCTTGTTATTATGGAAGGTAGTCTGTTGTTGATATCTTTGTTACTCCAATGGATGGTAGCCTTGTCAATATGGAAGGTAGTTTGTTGTCGAGATTTTTGTTACTACAATGGATGGTAGCCTTGTCATTATGGAAGGTAGTCTGTTGTCGAGATTTTTGTTATTCCAATGGATGGTAGCCTTGTCATTATGGAAGGTAGTCTGTTGTAGAGATTTTTGTTACCACAATTGATTGTAGCCTTGTCATTATGGAAGTTAGTCTATTATTGATATCTTTGTTACTCCAATGGATGGTAGCCTTATCATTATGGAAGGTAGTCTATTGTCGAGATTTTTGTTACTCCAATGGATGGTAGCCTTGTCATTATGGAAGGTAGTCTGTTGTCCAAATATTTTATACTCCAATGGATGGTAGCCTTGTCATTATGGAAGGTAGTATCTTGTTGATATTTTTGTTACTCCAATGGATGGAAGCCTTGTTATTATGGAAGGTAGTCTGTTTTCGATATCTTTGTTACTCCAATCGATGGTAGCCTTGTCATTATGGAAGGTAGTCTTTTGTCGAGATTTTTGTTACTACAATGGATGGTAGCCTTTTCATTATGGAAGGTAGTCTCCTGTTGATATTTTTGATACTCCAATGGATAGTATCCTTGTAATTAGGGAAGTTTGTATGTTATCGTTATTTTTGTTACTCCAATGGATGGTAGCCTTGTCATTATGGAAGCTACTATGTTGTCGATATCATTGTTACTCAAATGGATGGTAGCCTTGTCATTATGGAAGGTAGTCTGTTGCCGAGATTTTTGTTACTCCAATGGATGGTAGCCTTGTCATTATGGAAGGTACTATGTTGTTGATATCTTTGTTACTCCAATGGATGGTAACCTTGTCATTATGGAAGGTAGTCTGTTGTCGAGATTATTGTTACTCTAATGGATGGTATCCTTGTCATTATGGAAGGTAGTCTATTGTTGATATTTTTGTTACTCCAATGGATGGTAGCCTTGTAATTATGGAAGGTAGTCTATTGTCCAGATTTTTGTTACTCTAATGGATGGTAGCCTTGTCATTATGGAAGGTAGTCTGTTTTCGAGATTTTTGTTACTCTATTGTATGGTAGCCTTGTCATTATGGAAGGTAGTCTGTTGTCGAGAATTTTGTTATTCCAATGGATGGTAGCCTTGTCATTATGGAAGGTAGTCTCTTGTTGATATTTTTGTTACTCCAATGGATGGTAACCTTGTCATTATAGAAGGTAGTCTGTTGTCCCGACTTTTGTTACTCTAATGGACGGTAGTCTTGTCATTATGGAAGGTAGTCTTTTGTCGAGATTTTTGTTACTCCAATGGATGGTAGCCTTTTCATTATGGAAGGTAGTCGGTTGTCCCGATTTTTGTTACTATAATGGATGGTAGCCTTGTCATTATGGAAGGTAGTCTCTTATTGATATTTTTGTTACTCCAATGGATGGTAGCCTTGTCATTATGGAAGGTAGTCTGTTGTTGATATCTTTGTTACTCCAATGGATGGTAGCCTTGTCAATATGGAAGGTAGTTTGTTGTCGAGATTTTTGTTACTACAATGGATGGTAGCCTTGTCATTATGGTAGGTAGTCTGTTGTCGAGATTTTTGTTATTCCAATGGATGGTAACCTTGTCATTATGGAAGGTAGTCTGTTGTCGAGATTTTTGTTACCACAATTGATTGTAGCCTTGTCATTATTGAAGTTAGTCTATTATCGATATCTTTGTTACATCAATGGATGGTAGCCATATCATTATGGAAGGTAGTCTATTGTCGAGATTTTTGTTACTCCAATGGATGGTAGCCTTGTCATTATGGAAGGTAGTCTGTTGTCCAAATATTTTATACTCCAATGGATGGTAGCCTTGTCATTATGGAAGGTAGTATCTTGTTGATATATTTGTTACTCCAATGGATGGTAGCCTTGTCATTATGGAAGGTAGTCTGTTTTCAATATCTTTGTTACTCCAATGGATGGTAGCCTTGTCATTATGGAAGGTAGTCTTTTGTCGAGATTTTTGTTACTACAATGGATGGTAGCCTTTTCATTATGGAAGGTAGTCTCCTGTTGATATTTTTGATACTACAATGGATAGTATCCTTGTAATTAGGGAAGTTTGTATGTTATCGTTATTTTTGTTACTCCAATGGATGGTAGCCTTGTCATTATGGAAGCTACTATGTTGTCGATATCATTGTTACTCAAATGGATGGTAGCCTTGTCATTATGGAAGGTAGTCTGTTGCCGAGATTTTTGTTACTCCAATGGATGGTAGCCTTGTCGTTATGGAAGGTACTTTGTTGTTCATATCCTTGTTACTCCAATGGATGGTAACCTTGTCATTATGGAAGGTAGTCTGTTGTCGAGATTTTTGTTACTCCAATGGATGGTAGCCTTGTCATTATGGAAGGTAGTCTCTTTTTGATATTCTTGTTACTCCAATGGATGGTAGCCTTGTCATTATGGAAGGTAGTCTGTTGTCCCGATTATTGTTACTCCAATGGATTGTAGCCTTGTCATTATGGAAGGTAGTCTGTTGTCGATAACTTTGTTACTCCAATGAATGGTAGCTTAGTAATTATTGATGGTAGTCTATTGTCGTGATTTTTGTTACTCCAATGGTTGGTAGCCTTTGTCATTATGGAAGGTAGTTTGTTGTCGAGATTTTTGTTACTACAATGGATGGTAGCCTTGTCATTATGGAAGGTAGTCTGTTGTCGAGATTTTTGTTATTCCAATGGATGGTAGCCTTGTCATTATGGAAGGTAGTCTGTTGTCGAGATTTTTGTTACCACAATTGATTGTAGCCTTGTCATTATGGAAGTTAGTCTATTATTGATATCTTTGTTACTCCAATGGATGGTAGCCTTATCATTATTGAAGGTAGTCTATTGTCGAGATTTTTGTTACTCCAATGGATGGTAGCCTTGTCATTATGGAAGGTAGTCTGTTCTCCAAATATTTTATACTCCAATGGATGGTAGCCTTGTCATTATGGAAGGTAGTATCTTGTTGATATTTTTGTTATTCCAATGGATGTTAGCCTTGTCATTATGGAAGGTAGTCTGTTTTCGATATCTTTGTTACTCCAATGGATGGTAGCCTTGTCATTATGGAAGGTAGTCTTTTGTCAAAATTTTTGTTACTACAATGGATGGTATCCTTTTCATTATGGAAGGTAGTCTCCTGTTGATATTTTTGATACTCCAATGGATAGTATCCTTGTAATTAGGGAAGTTAGTATGTTATCGTTATTTTTGTTACTCCAATGGATGGTAGCCTTGTCATTATGGAAGCTACTATGTTGTCGATATCATTGTTACTCAAATGGATGGTAGCCTTGTCATTATGGAAGGTAGTCTGTTGCCGAGATTTTTGTTACTCCAATGGATGGTAGCCTTGTCATTATGGAAGGTAGTCTCTTTTTGATATTCTTGTTACTCCAATGGATGGTAGCCTTGTCATTATGGAAGGTAGTCTGTTGTCCCGATTATTGTTACTCCAATGGATTGTAGCCTTGTCATTATGGAAGGTAGTATGTTGTCGATAACTTTGTTACTCCAATGAATGGTAGCTTAGTAATTATGGAAGGTAGTCTATTGTCGTGATTTTTGTTACTCCAATAGTTGGTAGCCTTTGTCATTATGGAAGGTAGTCTGTTGTCGAGATTATTGTTACTCTAATGGATGGTATCCTTGTCATTATGGAAGGTAGTCTATTGTTGATATTTTTGTTACTCCAATGGATGGTAGCCTTGTAATTATGGAAGGTAGTCTATTGTCCAGATTTTTGTTACTCTAATGGATGGTAGCCTTGTCATTATGGAAGGTAGTCTGTTTTCGAGATTATTGTTACTCTATTGTATGGTAGCCTTGTCATTATGGAAGGTAGTCTGTTGTTGAGAATTTTGTTATTCCAATGGATGGTAGCCTTGTCATTATGGAAGGTAGTCTCTTGTTGATATTTTTGTTACTCCAATGGATGGTAACCTTGTCATTATAGAAGGTAGTCTGTTGTCCCGACTTTTGTTACTCTAATGGACGGTAGTCTTGTCATTATGGAAGGTAGTCTTTTGTCGAGATTTTTGTTACTCCAATGGATGGTAGCCTTTTCATTATGGAAGGTAGTCTGTTGTCCCGATTTTTGTTACTATAATGGATGGTAGCCTTGTCATTATGGAAGGTAGTCTCTTATTGATATTTTTGTTACTCCAATGGATGGTAGCCTTGTCATTATGGAAGGTAGTCTGTTGTTGATATCTTTGTTACTCCAATGGATGGTAGCCTTGTCAATATGGAAGGTAGTTTGTTGTCGAGATTTTTGTTACTACAATGGATGGTAGCCTTGTCATTATGGTAGGTAGTCTGTTGTCGAGATTTTTGTTATTCCAATGGATGGTAACCTTGTCATTATGGAAGGTAGTCTATTGTCGAGATTTTTGTTACCACAATTGATTGTAGCCTTGTCATTATTGAAGTTAGTCTATTATCGATATCTTTGTGACATCAATGGATGGTAGCCATATCATTATGGAAGGTAGTCTATTGTCGAGATTTTTGTTACTCCAATGGATGGTAGCCTTGTCATTATGGAAGGTAGTCTGTTGTCCAAATATTTTATACTCCAATGGATGGTAGCCTTGTCATTATGGAAGGTAGTATCTTGTTGATATATTTGTTACTCCAATGGATGGTAGCCTTGTCATTATAGAAGGTAGTCTGTTTTCAATATCTTTGTTACTCCAATGGATGGTAGCCTTGTCATTATGGAAGGTAGTCTTTTGTCGAGATTTTTGTTACTATAATGGATGGTAGCCTTTTCATTATGGAAGGTAGTCTCCTGTTGATATTTTTGATACTCCAATGGATAGTATCCTTGTAATTAGGGAAGTTTGTATGTTATCGTTATTTTTGTTACTCCAATGGATGGTAGCCTTGTCATTATGGAAGCTACTATGTTGTCGATATCATTGTTACTCAAATGGATGGTAGCCTTGTCATTATGGAAGGTAGTCTGTTGCCGAGATTTTTGTTACTCCAATGGATGGTAGCCTTGTCGTTATGGAAGGTACTTTGTTGTTCATATCCTTGTTACTCCAATGGATGGTAACCTTGTCATTATGGAAGGTAGTCTGTTGTCGAGATTTTTGTTACTCCAATGGATGGTAGCCTTGTCATTATGGAAGGTAGTCTCTTTTTGATATTCTTGTTACTCCAATGGATGGTAGCCTTGTCATTATGGAAGGTAGTCTGTTGTCCCGATTATTGTTACTCCAATGGATTGTAGCCTTGTCATTATGGAAGGTAGTCTGTTGTCGATAACTTTGTTACTCCAATGAATGGTAGCTTAGTAATTATTGATGGTAGTCTATTGTCGTGATTTTTGTTACTCCAATGGTTGGTAGCCTTTGTCATTATGGAAGGTAGTTTGTTGTCGAGATTTTTGTTACTACAATGGATGGTAGCCTTGTCAATATGGAAGGTAGTCTGTTGTCGAGATTTTTGTTATTCCAATGGATGGTAGCCTTGTCATTATGGAAGGTAGTCTGTTGTCGAGATTTTTGTTACCACAATTGATTGTAGCCTTGTCATTATGGAAGTTAGTCTATTATTGATATCTTTGTTACTCCAATGGATGGTAGCCTTATCATTATTGAAGGTAGTCTATTGTCGAGATTTTTGTTACTCCAATGGATGGTAGCCTTGTCATTATGGAAGGTAGTCTGTTCTCCAAATATTTTATACTCCAATGGATGGTAGCCTTGTCATTATGGAAGGTAGTATCTTGTTGATATTTTTGTTATTCCAATGGATGTTAGCCTTGTCATTATGGAAGGTAGTCTGTTTTCGATATCTTTGTTACTCCAATGGATGGTAGCCTTGTCATTATGGAAGGTAGTCTTTTGTCAAAATTTTTGTTACTACAATGGATGGTATCCTTTTCATTATGGAAGGTAGTCTCCTGTTGATATTTTTGATACTCCAATGGATAGTATCCTTGTAATTAGGGAAGTTAGTATGTTATCGTTATTTTTGTTACTCCAATGGATGGTAGCCTTGTCATTATGGAAGCTACTATGTTGTCGATATCATTGTTACTCAAATGGATGGTAGCCTTGTCATTATGGAAGGTAGTCTGTTGCCGAGATTTTTGTTACTCCAATGGATGGTAGCCTTGTCATTATGGAAGGTAGTCTCTTTTTGATATTCTTGTTACTCCAATGGATGGTAGCCTTGTCATTATGGAAGGTAGTCTGTTGTCCCGATTATTGTTACTCCAATGGATTGTAGCCTTGTCATTATGGAAGGTAGTATGTTGTCGATAACTTTGTTACTCCAATGAATGGTAGCTTAGTAATTATGGAAGGTAGTCTATTGTCGTGATTTTTGTTACTCCAATAGTTGGTAGCCTTTGTCATTATGGAAGGTAGTCTTTTGTCGAGATTATTGTTACTCCAATGGATGGTAGCCTTGTCATTATGGAATGTAGTCTATTGTTTATATTTTTGTTACTCCAATGGATGGTAGCCTTGTAACTATGGAAGGTAGTCTATTGTCTAGATTTTTGTTACTCTAATGGATGGTAGCCTTGTCATTATGGAAGGTAGTCTGTTGTCGATATTTTTGTTACTCTATTGTATGGTAGCCTTGTCATTATGGAAGGTAGTCTGTTGTCGAGAATTTTGTTATTCCAATGGATGGTAACCTTGTCATTATGGAAGGTAGTCTATAGTCATGATTTTTGTTACTCCAATGGAAGCTATCCTTGGCATTATGGAAGGTAGTATGTTGTTGATATCTTTGTTACTCCAATGGATGGTAGCCTTGTCATTATGGAAGGTAGTCTTTTGTCGAGATTTTTGTTACACCAATGGATGGTAGCCTTGTCATTATGGAAGGTAGTCTCTTGTCGATATTTTTTTCTCTCCAATGGATGGTATCCTTGTCATTATGGAAGGTAGTTTGTTGTCCCGATTTTTGTTACTCTAATGGATGGTAGTCTTGTCATTATGTAAGGTAGTCTGTCCTTGTGATTTCTGTTACTCCAATGGATTGTAGCCTTGTCATTATGGAATTTAGTCTGTTGTTCAAAATTTTGTTTCTCCAATGGATGGTAGACTTATCATTATGGAAGGTAGTCTGTTGTCGAGATTTTTTTTACTCCAATGGATTGTACTCTTGTAATTATGGAAGATAGTCTATTGTCGATATTTTTGTTACTGCAATGGATGGT
The DNA here is from genome assembly GCA_948472305.1 of Vicia faba. Taxonomy (NCBI): domain Eukaryota; kingdom Viridiplantae; phylum Streptophyta; class Magnoliopsida; order Fabales; family Fabaceae; genus Vicia; species Vicia faba. Next base: position 852,080,817 of record OX451739.1, read on the forward strand.
AACCTTGTCATTATGGAAGGTAGTCTGTTGTTGAGATTTTTGTTACTCCATTGGATGGTAGCCTTGTCATTATGGAAGGTAGTCTATTGTCCAGATATTTATTATTCCAATGGATGGTAGCGTTATCATTATGGAAGGTAGTCTGTTGTCGAGATTTTCGTTACTCCAATGGATGGTAGCCTTGTTATTATTGAAGCTAGTATGTTGTCAATAAATTTGTTACTACAATGGATGGTAGCCTTGTCATTATGGAAGGTAGTCTGTTGTCTAGATTTTTGTTATTCCAATGGATGATAGCCTTGTAATTATGGAAGGTAGTCTGTTGTCGTGATTTTTGTTACTCACTACACCAAAAATAAGTTTTAGCAGCACACATACGAAAGCGCTTTTAGGAAAAAGCGCTGCTGTAGGTTTTAAAAAAAATTCGCTTAAAAAAAGCGCTTTCAAAGGGTGCCTTAAGAAAGCGCTTTTCAAAAGCACGGCTAAAGGTCACCTTAAGAAAGCGCTTTTCAAAAGCGCTGCTAAAGGTTAGCCTTAGAAAGGGTTTTTACAAACCGCTGCTAAAGCTGGCCTTTAGAAAGCGCTTTTAAAAGCGCTGGTATAGGATATGCTACGAAAGAGCTTTTACATTAAAAAGCGCTGTTATAGGTGACCTTTAGAAAGCTCTTTTAAAAGCGCTTTCGTAGGTAGTTTTATAATAATTATCAAAAATTGGTATCATCACTTTTCTATTGTTCTTCACAAAATCATCAAAGCCCTAAACCAGAGCTCTGTCGCCGTTAGCATCTACGAGCAGATTTTCGTCACGATCACCACTTGCCACCGTCTTCTTGTTCAGGACCTCTGCCTCCGTTCATCAAGACCTCTGCCTCCGTTTTCTTGTTCAGGACCAGCGGGGGCAGTTTCAGGACTCCCTCATCAGGACCTCCGCCTCTGTTCATCAGTACTCTTTCATTAGAACAACGACCACCACTTGCCACAAGAGAAACGCAAGGTGAAATCACAAAGTTTGCTGCATCAGAAATCACAACAATATACAACACAAAGTTACACAACTCAGCTCTAGGTATTTCAATTTCTAGTATAGTTTTGTATGAATAAATTGTTCTATGCTTGCTTTGATTCTAATTTCTAGAATAGTTTTGTATGAATAAAGATGTGACTATCTTCTAATAATTCTTAGAAATTGTTACATATTTGAACTGACAACTCATCTTAATTTTCAACTTATTTGTGTGGCTACTGGCTAATACCTCACATATTATGAATATAGATTATTTTTACAACTTCTATGGAATAAATATTAGTAGAAAACAACACATTTTCATGTGCTTTTTATTTTATCAAACATCATTTATATTAACAAGTTATGCATTGGTAAAACAAGCTAAGAGAGAAATAATAGGGAGCGTAACAAAATATTTAATAAAGGTAGCCATATATATATATTGTTAACTCTATTAATATATTGTTTTTTTCGTGTGTTTTTTATGATTGATTTTGAGCAATAATAGTTTCTTGTTTATGGTTTCTTGTTTTATACTTGTGTACTAAAGTAGTTGATAGAATAAAATGAATTTAGTGAAAAGTATTGAGTATTGGTTTTGTTATATGGTTGTGCAAGAGCAAGTGCAAGTTTTGAGTATTGGTTTTGTTTTCTAATTTATCATTTAGCTCAGATTGACTCAGAAACCATAAATCATGGATAAGACATGGATGTATTCCAATCGATTGTCGAAAGAGTACGAGAACGGGGTATCAGAATTCATTAAGTTTGTTGTTGCGCACGCCGAAGACCCCAGTCGAATGACATGTCCTTGTATGTGTTGTTGTTATGGGAATCGGGTTGACGCGGTTTAGTTGGCATCGCATTTAATACGGTATGGAATTAATAGAAGTTATACATGTTGGAATATGCATGGTGAGAAAAGTGACGGGAATGATGAATCGGGGGATAATAGGACGTATGCTTCAAATGACAATGGCACATATACATACGATTATGATCGAGTTGAAGAGATTGCAGAAGCGCTTGAAGAAGATCTTAATGATTGTCCCCAAATGATCGAGAGGTTGGTAAGCAATGCAGAGAAACCGTTGTATAATGGTTGTACAAAATTCACAAGATTGTCTGCGGTATTAAAGTTGTACAACTTAAAGGCGGGAAATGGATTGTCGGATAAAAGTTTCACAGAGTTATTAACCCTTATGAAAGATATGCTACCAGAGGATAATGTTCTCCCCAATCGAACGTATGAGGCCAAAAAGATGTTGTACTCTATTGGCATGAGCTATGTCAAGATACATGCTTGTCCAAAAGATTGTGTTTTGTTTCGAAACGAGTATGCATCGTTAAATGAGTGTCGTAAATGTGGTTCCCCTCGATATAAGAAAAAGTTGTCTCCGACAAAAGTCTTATGGTATTTTCCTATAATTCCGAGATTTAGACGTATGTATCGTAGTGAAACCGATTCAAGACACTTAACTTGGCATGCAGATGAAAGAATTGTTGATGGAAAGTTTCGACATCCGGCAGATTCACCATAGTGGATGAAAATTGATAATGACTATCCTGAATTTGGAAAAGAAGCAAGAAATCTTCGCTTGGCATTGTCTACTGATGGAATGAACCCACACGGTATTCAAAGTATCTCGCATAGCACATGGCGTGTGATTCTTATGATTTATAACCTACCTCTGTGGCTATGTATGAAGCGTAAGTACATGATGTTATCTATGTTAATTTCTGGGCCTAAATAACCAAGAAATGACATAGACGTATATTTGGAACCTTTAATCGAAGATTTGAAGATTTTGTCGGAGAACGGTGTTGAGGTTTATGATGGGTATAGGAAAGAAAGTTTCAACTTGAGGGCGATGTTGTTTGGAACAATTAACGATTTTTCAGCCTACGGAAATCTATCCGGGTATAACATTAAAGGTGAAAAAGTGTGTCCTATCTGTGAAGATGGAACCGATACGATGCGATTAAAACTTTGTAAGAAGAATGTCTTTCTCGGTCATCATAGATTCTTAAATTCTAAACATAAATATCGTGGATGGAGAAAAGCGTTCAACGGAGATACCGAACAACGTAGAGCTCCGCCTGGATTGACAGGTGATCAATTATTTGAAAAGGTGAAAGATGTGAGTATTCAGTTTGGAAAGCCTTTTGCACATAAAGTTGTTACAGGTGGGTGGAAGAAGAGGTCGTTTTTTTTTAATTGCCATATTGGAAATCTTTGTACGTAAGACATTTTCTTGATGTTATGCATATTGAAAAAAATGTATTTGACAGTGTTATTAGTACGTTACTCAATATAAAAGGGAAGTCTAAGGATGGTCTTAAAGCAAGGGAGGACATGGTATAGATGGGAATAAGAACTTAATTGGGACCCATGAAAAAAGGAACTCGAACATATCTACCACCTGATGTTTACACTCTATCCAGAAAGGAGAAAAAAATATTGTGTAAGTTCCTAAGTGAGGTTAAAGTTCCAGAAGGCTACTCATCAGATATTAGAAGACTTGTGTCTATGCAAGACCTCAAGTTAAAGAGTTTAAAGACGCATGATTTCCATGTTATAATGGAACATTTTCTACCGATAGGTATACGTTCTATTCTTCCATATAAAGTAAGAAGCGCAATAACTAAACTGTGGTTTTTCTTCAAGTCAATTTGTAGCAAGGTGATCGATCCTGAGATCTTACCAACATTGCAAAAAGAAATAGTTGTTACTTTGTGTGATCTTGAAATGTATTTCCCTCCCTCGTTTTTTGACATAATGGTTCATCTTGTCGTTCATCTTGTCTAAGAGACACAATTGTGCGGACCAACTTATATGAGATGGATGTACCCTACTGAACATTATATGAAAATATTAAAAGGGTATGTGAAAAACCAAAGTCGACCAGAGGGTTGTATTGCTGAACGATATATTGTTGAAGAAGCGGTTGAGTTTTGTACTGAATATCTGTCAAATGTTCAATCAATTGGACTCCCCAAATCTCATGTTGTTAAAAAAAAGAAGGTAATAAGCTAATTGGAAATAAAGTTGTGACAATATCAATGGTCGAACGGGATCAAGTGCATTTGTATGTTCTGCATAATGAGCTTGAAGTTGAGCCGTATGTTGAAATTCACAAGGGTGTTCTTCGAGGTTTAAATCCGAATAGAAATGATAATTGGATGGTACGAGAGCACAATCGAAGTTTCATACCATGGTTTAAGGAACATATTTATTCAAAGTATCGTTGAGATCATGCTTCAGTAACAGAAAGATTGAGATGTTTAGCATACGGTCCAAGTTTAGTTGTGTTTTCTTATAGCGCATATGCAATTAATCGATACAAATTTTATACCAAAGAACAGGATGAAAAAAGTACTATGCAAAATAGTGGTGTCACCTTGATCGCTGAAGCAATGCATATATCAAGTGTGAAGGACTTAAACCCAAAATTTGCAAATCTGTCATATTTTGGGGTTATCGAGCGCATTTGGATGTTTGATTACGAGAAATTTCAGATTACTATAATTGGTTGCAAGTGGGTTGAAAATAATAATGGCATACGAATGGATAAGTCAGGTTTTTTCAAGTGGATCTTAATATGGTGGGGTACAAAGATGAGCCTTTCATTCTAGCCTCTCAAGCTAAACAAGTGTTTTATGTCAATGATCCGACAAGTACAAAATGGTCTATAGTGCTATTATCTAACAAAGTAATTGATGAAAGCATTGGAGATCAAAGTGATATTGGTGTTGACATTGAATCTTTAACCATAACTGATCAAAATGATAATGAATCATGTATTATAAACGATCATAATGAGGGTATTTGGATCAATCCAACTGTCCGCGTTGTTAAGAGACGAGTAGAACACATTCCTACCAAGAAAAGAAAGAGACCTTAGTGAAAAGGGTAATAGTATATATAATTATAGCATATATCATTCAATAAAATTTAATTTGTCATTTCATTTTTATTTGTCATTTCATTTTTATTTGTCATTTCATTTTTATTTGTCATTTCATTTTTATATTTGTCATTTCATTTTAATTTGTCATTTCATTTTTATTTGTCATTTCATTTTTATTTGCCATTTCATTTTTATTTGTCATTTCATTTTTATTTGCCATTTCATTTTTATATTTGTCATTTCGTTTTTAATTTTTTTCATTATTACAGGTCAAATGGCTAGTAATCAAGAAAACTCAAAAAATGCAAATGCTCCTGAAAATGCTCCTGAAAATACTCCAGAAAATACTTCAGAAAAGACTTCAGAAAAAGATATTACACGAGGTATAACTATTATGGGGGGAATCATCTGTGATAGAGATAGAGGAGTAACATATAATGTAGATTGGAATGATAATGACCAACTAATTGGGTCTAATGCTGCAAAGTTGACAAGCTACATTGGTACGCTTGTTCGTATACACATTCCGATCACCACTCCTAGATGGAAAAGAGGAGTGTTGGATGAGGCTAAGGAGAAAGTTTAGACTGAGATAAAGGTACATATATGGTTTTTGTTATTTGCTTTATCTTGACGATAATATGTGTTTAAATTTCTTTTACTAACACACTTTATGTGTATGTTTTTTTGTAGAGGTCTTTTAACATTGAAGATACCCGTAAAAAGTATATAATGGGTTTGGCTGGAAAAAGACACAGAGGGTGGAGAACATTTTTAACAAACAAGTATCTTAAAGATGATGAAGGAAATTTTCTTGAAGAGGATCCGGAACTTACAAAGAAATATGAGAACTTCATTACACCTGAAGAATGGGTTGGTTTTGTAGGCCAAAGGAGAGACGAGAATTTCAAGAAAGTGAGTGCTATCAATCGCGAGAGAGCGTCAAAACCCGCATATCCATACAAAAAAGGGCGTTTGGGATATGCTCGCTTAGAGGAAAAAATTGTAAGTAAATATAAACTCTACGATCTTATTAATTCTCTCAATGTGTTAAAATTGATGATCTTAAGACTTGTGTCAATGCGTAGTTAGAAGAGACGAAAAGTGATGCAACATCACTACCGGCACATTTGTTGTGGAAGGAAGCCCGTGTGGGCAAGGATCAAGCTGTTAATCCCGATATTCAACATGTGTATGATGAATGTGTAAGTATAAGATTGTGTATTTAGTTAAATCAATTAATGTTTATTAATATTTAAATAATTTTTTATCTGCACTAATAATTTTCGATATGTAAATGAATTACAGGAGACCTTGTCGCAATCGGTATCCCGAGGTGAGGACCATCAGGATACCAGGAGCGTACTTAGTCGAGCACTAAATATTACTGAGTATCCGGGTCGGGTGAGGGGTAATGGTCATGGTGTGACTCCAACCTCTTTGTATAAGCATCCAAGGAGAAGAAATCCTAGCAATGCAGAAGTGATGCAAACATTGCAGGATTTACAAGCTCAAGTCCGTGAACTGTAGAAGGATAAAGAGAGATATATGGCAGAAAAGAGCAGTTCACAATTGAAAGAAACTAGTGACAAAGCTAGTATCAATTGTCAGCATAAATTTCTTGAGGTGATTTTCAATATATATTCGTTATTATTATAGAATATTTTTAGTCACTTCTAACGGTTATTATTGGTTTAGGGCATTTCATCTTGCCAGCTATACCTATCGTCATCGACTTATCGACTAGTTGGCAAGGGAAAAGTCCATAACACTTCGGAAGATTTACTTCACCATAGACCGCTTCCGGATGGACACATGAAAGTATCGGTTGGCATTGCTTTAGATATGGATGCATTGCTGCCGGTACCCGACATTGTTGCTGAGACCACATTGCTGCGAGATGCAATAGGATTTTTTGTTGCATGGCCATCGGACCTCATTTTCATAGATGATTAGGTATGTTGAAAACAATTATGAATCTTTAAGTATTCAACTGTCAGTTCTGACCTCAGTTATTTCCACAGTAATTATAGACTCCTACAACACCCGCATTTAAGCGTAAAGGGATTTTGCCGCACGACGAGTCTAATGTATCACAAAAAGAGGTACGTTTAAAGTGTTAATTATGTGATCCAAATAAAAAACTGCATAATTTTATAATTTAACTGAGTCTATATGATTTTTAGGTACCTTTTCAAGTGTCACAACAAGTGAGCCAGAATATCGTTGGTGTACCACCCAAGAAAAGGGTGCCTACTAGATTTTTCCCTCGATACCGGCAGTGTCTTGAAACAATAGTGGGAACAACAAATTTGATGGATGGTGGTATTCGTCAAATGGATATGGATCAAGGTATCTTTGGTTTTCCTTGCACCGAAATAATTGGACATGAGGACGTGGAACAGATTTTCCTTCATAAAGAATTGGGCGTCAGTATTATGCACGCATACATCCGGTAACCCCCATCTTTATATTATGTAATTAGATGAAATATTTTTTAAACATTTCAATGAATATAGTCTAATATTAATTATGTTTTTATTTAAGGCTGTTATATGACAAATTGATGCGCGGGAATTAATTGTCAAACAGATTCCATTTCGTGTCTTCCTACCGTGTCAGTGGAGCGACAATTGGTAGGGAACCGGAATCAGTAAGAGAGCACTTAGTCGAAAGATTCATGGCAACTGGCAGTACAGAAAGCTTATATCTTTGGGTGTATAATACTATTCCTACAGGGTTAGATTTTCATTCTAAGTTCATTTTAATATTTGTAATATTTGCATAGAAAATTTTCTTCTAAACTGTTGTTTTAATTTATAGACGTCACTGGTTGTTGGTTGCTATCGATCCTATAAAAGAAGTGGTCTATTATCTGAATTCGGTTGACGGTGATTGGACAAATTATCCGGATATGAAGTTAATGATTGATACGTAAGTGAGATTATTCTAAATATTTGTGTGTGTTTATATATTTAATTATTTTTGTGACATTGTTCTAAATATATATTTTTATTTTGTTAGATCGATATAACTATTCCGGTGTCAAAGAGAAGCTCGGGTACGACGGTCTAAATCAAACAACATTAATTGGATCAAAGTGCAGGTATATTAATTTCCACTATTTTGCTTATAATATTTATGCTATTTGATAAAACAATACAACTATATATTCTTATTTGTTTTTATATGTAGTGTCCTCAACAGCAAAACGGTATAGATTGCGGATACTTCGTTATGCGGTTTATCAAAGAAATCATTCAACTGAATCAAATAGAGATTCCAGTCACGGTATGGATTTATAACTTAGGATTTGTTTTATTATTTCTTGGATATTTCATATAATTTTTTACTTTTAACTAAATCATGCATATTATGTTTTGTTATGTAGTACTTCGATGAGTACAAATGTGCATATTACATGAAACTTCAGTTGGAAGAAATCAAAGAGGAATTGTGTCAATATTTTATTGAGAAGAGAATCATATAAGGACTGGTTTAGTTGTTGTTAGGGTTGATTTTGTAAGACTGATTTTGAGTTACAATGCTGATATCAATGGTTTATATATATTTTGCGGTACAAATACGGTGTATATATATTTTGGATTACAATGGTATACAATGCATTACCGCGGTTTATGAATTACAGGTTATGGCAACTGGTTTATATAAATAATATGCTACAAACAATGCAGGTATATGAATTATATAAATTATACCTCTAAAAAAAAACACCCTATGAAAGCGCTTTTTGAAGAAAAACGCTGCCTTAGGTAACCTATGAAAGCGCTTTTTCACAAAAAGCGCTGTCTAAGGTAAACATATGACAGCGCTTTTACAGGGAAAAGCGATGCTAAATGACAACCTATGAAAGCTCTTTTCCAGAAAAAAGCGCCACCAATGAAAGCGCTTCTTCATAAAAACCCGCTGCCAAAAGCCTACTTAAGAGAGCGCTTTTTAGAAAAAGCGCTGCCAAAAGCCTACTTAAGAGAGCGCTTTTTAGAAAAAGCGCTGCCAAAAGGGTACTTCAGAGAGCGCTTTTTAGAAAAAGAGCTGCCAAAAGGGTACTTAAGAGAGCACTTTTTAGAAAAAGCTCTGTCATAGGTAGACCTACGAAAGCGCTTTTCATTAAACAAAAAGCGCTGCTAAAACCTATAGCAGCGCCACCTTAGAAAGCGCTTTTAATCACTTTTAAAGGCTAAAAAAGCGCTTTCGTAGGTCTTTTATGGCGTAGTGACTCCAATGGATTGCGGCCTTGTCATTATGGAAGGTAGTATGTTGTCGATATCTTTGTTAATCCAATGGATGGTAGCCTTCTCATTATGGAAGGTAGTCTGTTGTCGAGATTTTTGTTACTACAATGGATGATAGCCTTGTCATTATGGAAGGTAGTCTCTTGTTAACATTTTTGTTATTCCAATGGATGGTAGCCTTGACATTATGGTAGGTAGTCTGTTGTCCCGATTTTTGTTACTCTAATGGATGGTAGCATTGTCATTAAGAAAGGTAGTCTCTTGTTGATATTTTTGTTACTCCAATAGATGGTAGCCTTGTCATTATGGAAGGTAGTCTGTTGTCGATATCTTTGTTACTCCAATGGATGGTAACCTTGTCATTATGGAAGGTAGTCTTTTTTCAATATTTTTGTTACTACAATGGATGGTAGCCTTGTCATTATGGAAGGTAGTCTCTTGTTGATATTTTTGTTACTCCAATAGATGATATCCTTGTCATTATGGAAGGTAGTATGTTGTCATGATTTTTTATACTCCAATGGATTGTAGCCTTGTCATTATGGAATGTACTATGTTTTCGATATCTTTGTTACTCAAATGGATGGTAGCCTTGTCATTATGGAAGGTAGTCTGTTCTCGAGATTTTTGTTACTCCAATGGATGGTAGCCTTGTCATTATGGAAGGTAGTCTCCTGTTGATATTTTTGTTACTCCAATGGATGGTAGCCTTGTCATTATGGAAGGTAGTCGGTCCTTGTGATTTCTGTTACTCCAATGGATGGTAGACTTGTCAATATTGAAGGTAGTCTTTTGTCGAGTATTTTGTTACTCCAATGGATGGTAGCCTTGTCATTATGGAAGGTAGTCTCTTGTTGATATTTTTGTTACTCCAATGGATGGTTTCCTTGTCATTATGGAAGGTAGTGTGTTGTCCCGATTTTTGTTACTCTAATGGATGGTAGGTTTGTCATTATGGAAGGTAGTCAGTCGTTGTGATTTCTGTTACTCCAATGGATTGTAGCCTTGTCATTATGGAAGTTAGTCTGTTGTTCAGATTTTTGTAACTCCAAGGGATTGTAAACTTGTCATTATGAAAGGTAGTCTGTTGTCGAGATTTTTTTTACTCCAATGGATTATACCCTTGTCATTATGGAAGGTAGTCTATTGTCGATATTTTTGTTACTCCAATGGATGGTAACCTTGTTATTATGGAAGGTAGTCTATTGTTGAGATTTTTATTACTCCATTAGATGGTAGCCTTGTCATTATGGAAGGTAGTCTATTGTCGAGATATTTGTTATTCCAATGCATGGTAGCGATATCATTATGGAAGAAAGTATGTTGTCGAGATTTTCGTTACTCCAATGGATGGTAGCCTTGTAATTATGGAAGGTAGTATGTTGTCAATATCTTTGTTACTCCAATGGATGGTACCCTTGTCATTATGGAAGGTAGTCTATTGTCGAGATTTTTGTTATTCCAATGGATGGTACCCTTGTCATTATGGAAGGTAGTCTGTTGTCGAGATTTTTTTTACTCCAATGGATTGTAGCCTTGTCATTATGGAAGGTAGTATGTTGTCGATATCTTTGTTACTCCAATGGATGGTAGCCTTGTCATTATGGAAGGTAGTCTGTTGTCGAGATTTTTGTTACTCCAATGGATGGTAGCCTTGTCATTATGGAAGGTAGTCTCTTGTTAACATTTGTGTTATTCCAATGGATGGTAGACTTGACATTATGGTAGGTAGTTTGTTGTCCCGATTTTTGTTACTCTAATGGATGGTAGCATTGTCATTATGGAAGGTAGTCTCTTGTTGATATTTTTGTTACTCCAATGGATCGTAGCCTTGTCATTATGGAAGGTAGTCTTTTGTCGATATCTTTGTTACTCCAATGGATGGTAGCCTTGTCATTATGGAAGGTAGTCTTTTGTCGAGATTTTTGTTACTACAATGGATGGTAGCCTTGTCATTATGGAAGGTAGTCTCTTGTTGATATTTTTGTTACTCTAATGGATGGTATCCTTGTCATTATGCAAGGTAGTATGTTGTCATGATTTTTTTTACTCCAATGGATTGTAGCCTTGTCATTATGGAAAGTACTATGTTTTCGATATCTTTGTTACTCAAATGGATGGTAGCCTTGTCATTATGGAAGGTAGTCTGTTGTCGAGATTTTTGTTACTCCAATGGATGGTAGCCTTGTCATTATGGAAGGTAGTCTCTTGTTGATATTAATGTTACTCCAATGGATGGTAGCCTTGTCATTGTGGAAGGTAGTCTGTCCTTGTGATTTCTGTTACTCCAATGGATGGTAGACTTGTCAATATTGAAGGTAGTCTTTCGTCGAGATTTTCTTTACTCCAATGGATGGTAGCCTTGTCATTATGGAAGGTAGTCTCTTGTTGATATTTTTGTTACTCCAATGGATGGTATCCTTGTCATTATGGAAGGTAGTGTGTTGTCCCGATTTTTGTTACTCTAATGGATGGTAGTCTTGTCATTATGGAAGGTAGTATGTCGTTGTGATTTCTGTTACTCCAATGGATTGTAGCCTTGTCATTATGGAAGGTAGTCTGTTGTTCAGATTTTACTTACTCCAAGGGATTATAAACTTGTCATTATGAAAGGTAGTCTGTTGTCGAGATTTTTGTTACTCCAATGGATTGTACCCTTGTCATTATGGAAGGTAGTCTATTGTCGATATTTTTGTTACTCTAATGGATGGTAACCTTGTCATTATGGAAGGTAGTCTATTGTTTAGATTTTTGTTACTCCATTGGATGGTAGCCTTGTCATTATGGAAGGTAGTCTATTGTCGAGATATTTGTTATTCCAAAGGATGGTAGCGATATCATTATGGAAGAAAGTATGTTGTCGAGATTTTCGTTACTCCAATGGATGGTAGCCTTGTAATTATAGAAGGTAGTATGTTGTCAATATCTTTGTTACTCCAATGGATGGTACCCTTGTCATTATGGAAGGTAGTCTATTGTCGAGATTTTTGTTATTCCAATGGATGGTACCCTTGTCATTATGGAAGGTAGTCTGTTGTCGAGATTTTTTTTACTCCAATGGATTGTAGACTTGTCATTATGGAAGGTAGTATGTTGTCGATATCTTTGTTACTCCAATGGATGGTAGCCTTCTCATTATGAAAGGTAGTCTGTTGTAGAGATTTTTGTTACTCCAATGGATGGTAGCCTTGCCATTATGGAAGGTAGTCTCTTGTTAGCATTTTTGTTATTCCAATGGATGGTAGACTTGTCATTATGGTAGGTAGTCTATTGTCCCGATTTTTGTTACTCTAATGGATGGTAGCCTTGTCATTATGGAAGGTAGTCTCTTGTTGATATTTTTGTTACTCCAATGGATGGCAGCCTTGTCATTATGGAAGGTAGTTTGTTGTCGATATCTTTGTTATTCCAATGGATGGTAGCCTTGTCATTATGGAAGGTAGTCTTTTGTCGAGATTTATGTTACTAAAATGGATGGAACCCTTGTCATTATGGAAGGTAGTCTGTTGTTGATATTTTTCTTACTCCAATGGATGGTATCCTTATCATTATGGAAGTTAGTATGTTGTTATGATTTTTTTTACTCCAATGGATTGTAGCCTTGTCATTATGGAAAGTACTATGTTGTTGATATCTTTGTTACTCAAGTGGATGGTAGCCTTGTCAATATGGAACGTAGTCTTTTGTCGAGATTTTTGTTACTCCAATGGATGGTATCCTTGTCATCATGGAAGGTAGTCTGTTGTCCCGATTATTGTTACTCTAATGGATGGTAGTCTTGTCATTATGGAAGGTAGTCTGTCGTTGTGATTTTTGTTACTCCAATGGATTGTAGCCTTGTCATTATGGAAGTTAGTCTGTTGTTCAGATTTTTGTTATTCCAATTGATGGTAGACTTGTCATTATGAAAGGTATTCTGTTGTCGAGATTTTTTTTACTCCAATGGATTGTACCCTGGTCATTATGGAAGATATTCTATTGTCGATATTTTTGTTACTCCAATGGATGGTAACCTTGTCATTATGGAAGGTAGTCTGTTGTTGAGATTATTGTTACTCCATTGGATGGTAGCCTTGTCATTATGGAAGGTAGTTTGTTGTAGAGATTTTGTTACTCCATTAGATGGTAGCCTTGTCATTATGGATGGTAGTTCGTTGTTGAGATTTTGTTACTCCATTGGATGGTAGCCTTGTCATTACCGAAAGTAGTTTGTTGTTGAGATTTTGTTACTCTAATGGATGGTAGCCTTGTCATTTTGGAAGGTAGTTCATTGTTGACATTTTGTTACTCCAATGGATGGTAGCCTTTTCATTATGGAAGATAGTTCGTTGTTGAGATTTTGTTACTCCAATGGATGGTAGCCTTGTCATTATTGAAGGTAGTTTGTTGTTGAGATTTTGTTACTCCAATGGATGGTAGCCTTGTCATTATGGAAGGTAGTTCATTGATGAGATTTTATTACTCCAATGGATGATAGCCTTATCATTATGGAAGGTAGTTCGTTGTTGAGATTTTGTTACACCAATGGATGGTAGGCTTGTCACTATGGAAGGTGGTTCGTTGTTGAGATTTTATTAATCCAATGGATGGTATTCTTGTCATTATGGAAGGTAGTTCGTTGTTGAGATTTTGTTACTCCATTGGATGGTAGCCTTGTCATTATGGAAGGTAGTTCATTGTTGACATTTTGTTACTCCAATGGATGGTAACCTTTTCATTATGGAAGGTAGTTCATTGTTGAGATTTTGTTACTCAAATGGATGGTATCCTTGCCGTTACGGAAGGTAGTTCGTTGTTGAGATTTTGTTTCTCCAATGGATGGTAGCCTTGTCATTATGGAAGGTAGTTTCTTGTTGAGATTTTATTACTCCAATGGATGGTAGCCTTTTTATTATGGAAGGTAGTTCGTTGTTGAGATTTTGTTACACCAATGGATGGTAGCCTTGTCATAATGGGAGGTAGTTTGTTGCTGAGATTTTGTTACTCCAATGGATGGTAACCTTTTCATTATGGAAGGTAGTTCATTGTTGAGATTTTGTTACTCAAATGGATGGTATCCTTGCCATTACGGAAGGTAGTTCGTTGTTGAGATTTTGTTTCTCCAATGGATGGTAGCCTTGTCATTATGGAAGGTAGTTTCTTGTTGAGATTTTATTACTCCAATGGATGGTAGCCTTTTTATTATGGAAGGTAGTTCGTTGTTGAGATTTTGTTACACCAATGGATGGTAGCCTTGTGATAATGGAAGGTAGTTTGTTGTTAAGATTTTGTTACTCCAATGGATGGTAGCCTTTTGATTATGGAAGGTAGTTCATTGTTTAGATTTTGTTACTCAAATGGATGGTAGCCTTGTCATTATGCAAGGTAGTTCATTGTTGACATTTTGTTACTCCAATGGATGATAGCCTTGTTATTATGGAAGGTAGTTCGTTGTTGAGATTTTGTTACTCCAATGGATGGTAGACTTGTCATTATGGAAGGTAATGTGTTGTTGAGATTTTGTTACTCCATTGGATGGTAGCCTTGTCATTATGGATGGTAGTTCGTTGTTGAGATTTTGTTACTCCATTGGATGGTAGCCTTGTCATTACCGAAAGTAGTTTGTTGTTGAGATTTTGTTACTCTAATGGATGGTAGCCTTGTCATTTTGGAAGGTAGTTCATCGTTGACATTTTGTTACTCCAATGGATGGTAGCCTTTTCATTATGGAAGGTAGTTCGTTGTTGAGAATTTGTTACTCCATTGGATGGTAGCCTTCTCATTATTGAATGAATTTTGTTGTTGAGATTTTATTACTCCAATGGATGGTAGCCTTGTCATTATGGAAGGTAGTTCATTGATGAGATTTTATTACTCCAATGGATGATAGCCTTGTCATTATGGAAGGTAGTTTGTTGTTTAGATTTTGTTACACCAATGGATGGTAGGCTTGTCATTATGGAAGGTGGTTCGTTGTTAAGATTTTGTTAATCCAATGGATGGTATTCTTGTCATTATGGAAGGTAGTTTGTTGTTGAGATTTTGTTACTCCATTGGATGGTAGCCTTGTCATTATGGAAGGTAGTTCATTGTTGACATTTTGTTACTCCAATGGATGGTAACCTTTTCATTATGGAAGGTAGTTCGTTGTTGAGATTTTGTTACTTAAATGGATGGCATCCTTGCCATTACGGAAGGTAGTTCGTTGTTGAGATTTTGTTTCTCTAATGGATGGTAGCTTTGTCATTATGGAAGGTAGTTTCTTGTTGAGATTTTATTACTCCAATGGATGGTAGCCTTGCCATTATGGAAGGTAGTTCGTTGTTGAGATTTTGTTACTTCAATGGATGGTACCCTTGTAATTATGGAAGGTTGATTGTTGTTGAGATTTTGTTACTCCAATGGATGGTAGACTTTTCATTATGGAAGATAGTTTGTTGTTGAGCTTTTGTTACTCAAATGGATGGTAGCCTTTTTATTATGGAAGGTAGTTCGTTGTTGAGATTTTGTTACACCAATGGATGGTAACCTTGTCATAATGGGAGGTAGTTTGTTGCTGAGATTTTGTTACTCCAATGGATGGTAGCCTTTTGATTATGGAAGGTAGTTTGTTGTTTAGATTTTGTTACTCCAATGGTTGGTAGCCTTGTCATTATGGATGGTAATTTTTTGATGAGATTTTGTTACTCCATTGGATGGTAGCCTTGTCATTACAGAAAGTAGTTCGTTGTTGAGATTTTGTTACTCTAATGTATGGTAGCCTTGTCATTATGCAAGGTAGTTCATTGTTGACATTTTGTTACTCCAATTTATGGTAGCCTTGTCATTATGGAAGGTAGTTCGTTGTTGAGATTTTGTTACTCCAATGGATGGTAGACTTGTCATTATGGAAGGTAGTTTGTTGTTGAGATTTTGTGACTCCATTGGATGGTAGCCTTGTTATTATGTATGGTAGTTCGTTGTTGAGATTTTGTTACTTCAATGGATGGTACCCTTGTAATTATGGAAGGTTGATTATTGTTGAGATTTTGTTACTCCAATGGATAATAGCCTTTTCATTATGGAAGATAGTTTGTTGTTGAGCTTTTGTTACTCAAATGGATGGTAGCCTTTTTATTATGGAAGGTAGTTCGTTGTTGAGATTTTGTTACACCAATGGATGGTAGCCTTGTCATAATGGGAGGTAGTTTGTTGCTGAGATTTTGTTACTCCAATGGATGGTAGCCTTTTGATTATGGAAAGTAGTTCGTTGTTTAGATTTTGTTACTCCAATGGTTGGTAGCCTTGTCATTATGGATGGTAATTTTTTGATGAGATTTTGTTACTCCATTGGATGGTAGCATTGTCATTACAGAAAGTAGTTCGTTGTTGAGATTTTGTTACTCTAATGTATGGTAGCCTTGTCATTATGCAAGGTAGTTCATTGTTGACATTTTGTTACTCCAATTTATGGTAGCCTTGTCATTATGGAAGGTAGTTCGTTGTTGAGATTTTGTTACTCCAATGGATGGTAGACTTGTCATTATGGAAGGTAGTTTGTTGTAGAGATTTTGTTACTCCATTAGATGGTAGCCTTGTCATTATGGATGGTAGTTCGTTGTTGAGATTTTGTTACTCCATTGGATGGTAGCCTTGTCATTACCGAAAGTAGTTTGTTGTTGAGATTTTGTTACTCTAATGGATGGTAGCCTTGTCATTTTGGAAGGTAGTTCATTGTTGACATTTTGTTACTCCAATGGATGGTAGCCTTTTCATTATGGAAGATAGTTCGTTGTTGAGATTTTGTTACTCCAATGGATGGTAGCCTTGTCATTATTGAAGGTAGTTTGTTGTTGAGATTTTGTTACTCCAATGGATGGTAGCCTTGTCATTATGGAAGGTAGTTCATTGATGAGATTTTATTACTCCAATGGATGATAGCCTTATCATTATGGAAGGTAGTTCGTTGTTGAGATTTTGTTACACCAATGGATGGTAGGCTTGTCACTATGGAAGGTGGTTCGTTGTTGAGATTTTATTAATCCAATGGATGGTATTCTTGTCATTATGGAAGGTAGTTCGTTGTTGAGATTTTGTTACTCCATTGGATGGTAGCCTTGTCATTATGGAAGGTAGTTCATTGTTGACATTTTGTTACTCCAATGGATGGTAACCTTTTCATTATGGAAGGTAGTTCATTGTTGAGATTTTGTTACTCAAATGGATGGTATCCTTGCCGTTACGGAAGGTAGTTCGTTGTTGAGATTTTGTTTCTCCAATGGATGGTAGCCTTGTCATTATGGAAGGTAGCTTCTTGTTGAGATTTTATTACTCCAATGGATGGTAGCCTTTTTATTATGGAAGGTAGTTCGTTGTTGAGATTTTGTTACACCAATGGATGGTAGCCTTGTGATAATGGAAGGTAGTTTGTTGTTGAGATTTTGTTAATCCAATGGATGGTAGCCTTTTGATTATGGAAGGTAGTTCATTGTTTAGATTTTGTTACTCCAATGGATGGTAGCCATGTCATTATGCAAGGTAGTTCATTGTTGACATTTTGTTACTCCAATGGATGATAGCCTTGTTATTATGGAAGGTAGTTCGTTGTTGAGATTTTGTTACTCCAATGGATGGTAGACTTGTCATTATGGAAGGTAATGTGTTGTTGAGATTTTGTTACTCCATTGGATGGTAGCCTTGTCATTATGGATGGTAGTTAGTTGTTGAGATTTTGTTACTCCATTGGATGGTAGCCTTGTCATTACCGAAAGTAGTTTGTTGTTGAGATTTTGTTACTATAATGGATGGTAGCCTTGTCATTTTGGAAGGTAGTTCATCGTTGACATTTTGTTACTCCAATGGATGGTAGCCTTTTCATTATGGAAGGTAGTTCGTTGTTGAGAATTTGTTACTCCAATGGATGGTAGCCTTCTCATTATTGAATGAATTTTGTTGTTGAGATTTTATTACTCCAATGGATGGTAGCCTTGTCATTATGGAAGGTAGTTCATTGATGAGATTTTATTACTCCAATGGATGATAGCCTTGTCATTATGGAAGGTAGTTTGTTGTTTAGATTTTTTTACACCAATGGATGGTAGGCTTGTCATTATGGAAGGTGGTTCATTGTTGAGATTTTGTTAATCCAATGGATGGTATTCTTGTCATTATGGAAGGTAGTTTGTTGTTGAGATTTTGTTACTCCTTTGGATGGTAGCCTTGTCATTATGGAAGGTAGTTCATTGTTGACATTTTGTTACTCCAATGGATGGTAACCTTTTCATTATGGAAGGTAGTTCGTTGTTGAGATTTTGTTACTCAAATGGATGGTATCCTTGCCATTACGGAAGGTAGTTCGTTGTTGAGATTTCGTTTCTCTAATGGATGGTAGCTTTGTCATTATGGAAGGTAGTTTCTTGTTGAGATTTTATTACTCCAATGGATGGTAGCCTTGCAATTATGGAAGGTAGTTCGTTGTTGAGATTTTGATACTTAAATGGATGGTAGCCTTGTCATTATGGATGGTAGTTCGTTGTTGAGATTTTGTTACTCCATTGGATGGTAGCCTTTTGATTATGGAAGGTAGTTCATTGTTTAGATTTTGTTACTCCAATGGATGGTAGCCTTTTTATTATGGAAGGTAGTTCGTTGTTGAGATTTTGTTACACCAATGGATGGTAGCCTTGTCATAATGGGAGGTAGTTTGTTGCTGAGATTTTGTTACTCCAATGGATGGTAGCCTTGTCATTATGGATGGTAATTTTTTGATGAGATTTTGTTACTCCTTTGGATGGTAGCCTTGTCATTACAGAAAGTAGTTCGTTGTTGAGATTTTGTTACTCTAATGTATGGTAGCCTTGTCATTATGCAAGGTAGTTCATTGTTGACATTTTGTTACTCCAATTTATGGTAGCCTTGTCATTATGCAAGGTAGTTCGTTGTTGAGATTTTGTTACTCCAATGGATGGTAGACTTGTGATTATGGAAGGTAGTTTGTTGTTGAGATTTTGTGACTCCATTGGATGGTAGCTTTGTTATTATGGATGGTAGTTCGTTGTTGAGATTTTGTTAGTTCAATGGATGGTACCCTTGTAATTATGGAAGGTTGATTGTTGTTGAGATTTTGTTACTCCAATGGATGGTAGCCTTTTCATTATGGAAGATAGTTTTTTGTTGAGCTTTTGTTACTCAATTGGATGGTAGCCTTTTTATTATGGAAGGTAGTTCATTGTTGAGATTTTGTTACACAATGGATGGTAGCCTTGTCATAATGGGAGGTAGTTTGTTGCTGAGATTTTGTTACTCCAATGGATGGTAGCCTTTTGATTATGGAAGGTAGTTCGTTGTTTAGATTTTGTTACTCCAATGGTTGGTAGCCTTGTCATTATGGATGGTAATTTTTTGATGAGATTTTGTTACTCCATTGGATGGTAGCATTGTCATTACAGAAAGTAGTTCGTTGTTGAGATTTTGTTACTCTAATGTATGGTAGCCTTGTCATTATGCAAGGTAGTTCATTGTTGACATTTTGTTACTCCAATTTATGGTAGCCTTGTCATTATGGAAGGTAGTTCGTTGTTGAGATTTTGTTACTCCAATGGATGGTAGACTTGTCATTATGGAAGGTAGTTTGTTGTAGAGATTTTGTTACTCCATTAGATGGTAGCCTTGTCATTATGGATGGTAGTTCGTTGTTGAGATTTTGTTACTCCATTGGATGGTAGCCTTGTCATTACCGAAAGTAGTTTGTTGTTGAGATTTTGTTACTCTAATGGATGGTAGCCTTGTCATTTTGGAAGGTAGTTCATTGTTGACATTTTGTTACTCCAATGGATGGAAGCCTTTTCATTATGGAAGATAGTTCGTTGTTGAGATTTTGTTACTCCAATGGATGGTAGCCTTGTCATTATTGAAGGTAGTTTGTTGTTGAGATTTTGTTACTCCAATGGATGGTAGCCTTGTCATTATGGAAGGTAGTTCATTGATGAGATTTTATTACTCCAATGGATGATAGCCTTATCATTATGGAAGGTAGTTCGTTGTTGAGATTTTGTTACACCTATGGATGGTAGGCTTGTCACTATGGAAGGTGGTTCGTTGTTGAGATTTTGTTAATCCAATGGATGGTATTCTTGTCATTATGGAAGGTAGTTCGTTGTTGAGATTTTGTTACTCCATTGGATGGTAGCCTTGTCATTATGGAAGGTAGTTCATTGTTGACATTTTGTTACTCCAATGGATGGTAACCTTTTCATTATGGAAGGTAGTTCATTGTTGAGATTTTGTTACTCAAATGGATGGTATCCTTGCCATTACGGAAGGTAGTTCGTTGTTGAGATTTTGTTTCTCCAATGGATGGTAGCCTTGTCATTATGGAAGGTAGTTTCTTGTTGAGATTTTATTACTCCAATGGATGGTAGCCTTTTTATTATGGAAGGTAGTTCGTTGTTGAGATTTTGTTACACCAATGGATGGTAGCCTTGTGATAATGGAAGGTAGTTTGTTGTTGAGATTTTGTTAATCCAATGGATGGTAGCCTTTTGATTATGGAAGGTAGTTCATTGTTTAGATTTTGTTACTCCAATGGATGGTAGCCATGTCATTATGCAAGGTAGTTCATTGTTGACATTTTGTTACTCCAATGGATGATAGCCTTGTTATTATGGAAGGTAGTTCGTTGTTGAGATTTTGTTACTCCAATGGATGGTAGACTTGTCATTATGGAAGGTAATGTGTTGTTGAGATTTTGTTACTCCATTGGATGGTAGCCTTGTCATTATGGATGGTAGTTAGTTGTTGAGATTTTGTTACTCCATTGGATGGTAGCCTTGTCATTACCGAAAGTAGTTTGTTGTTGAGATTTTGTTACTATAATGGATGGTAGCCTTGTCATTTTGGAAGGTAGTTCATCGTTGACATTTTGTTACTCCAATGGATGGTAGCCTTTTCATTATGGAAGGTAGTTCGTTGTTGAGAATTTGTTACTCCAATGGATGGTAGCCTTCTCATTATTGAATGAATTTTGTTGTTGAGATTTTATTACTCCAATGGATGGTAGCCTTGTCATTATGGAAGGTAGTTCATTGATGAGATTTTATTACTCCAATGGATGATAGCCTTGTCATTATGGAAGGTAGTTTGTTGTTTAGATTTTTTTACACCAATGGATGGTAGGCTTGTCATTATGGAAGGTGGTTCATTGTTGAGATTTTGTTAATCCAATGGATGGTATTCTTGTCATTATGGAAGGTAGTTTGTTGTTGAGATTTTGTTACTCCTTTGGATGGTAGCCTTGTCATTATGGAAGGTAGTTCATTGTTGACATTTTGTTACTCCAATGGATGGTAACCTTTTCATTATGGAAGGTAGTTCGTTGTTGAGATTTTGTTACTCAAATGGATGGTATCCTTGCCATTACGGAAGGTAGTTCGTTGTTGAGATTTCGTTTCTCTAATGGATGGTAGCTTTGTCATTATGGAAGGTAGTTTCTTGTTGAGATTTTATTACTCCAATGGATGGTAGCCTTGCCATTATGGAAGGTAGTTCGTTGTTGAGATTTTGATACTTAAATGGATGGTAGCCTTGTCATTATGGATGGTAGTTCGTTGTTGAGATTTTGTTACTCCATTGGATGGTAGCCTTTTGATTATGGAAGGTAGTTCATTGTTTAGATTTTGTTACTCCAATGGATGGTAGCCTTTTTATTATGGAAGGTAGTTCGTTGTTGAGATTTTGTTACACCAATGGATGGTAGCCTTGTCATAATGGGAGGTAGTTTGTTGCTGAGATTTTGTTACTCCAATGGATGGTAGCCTTTTGATTATGGAAGGTAGTTCGTTGTTTAGATTTTGTTACTCCAATGGTTGGTAGCCTTGTCATTATGGATGGTAATTTTTTGATGAGATTTTGTTACTCCTTTGGATGGTAGCCTTGTCATTACAGAAAGTAGTTCGTTGTTGAGATTTTGTTACTCTAATGTATGGTAGCCTTGTCATTATGCAAGGTAGTTCATTGTTGACATTTTGTTACTCCAATTTATGGTAGCCTTGTCATTATGCAAGGTAGTTCGTTGTTGAGATTTTGTTACTCCAATGGATGGTAGACTTGTGATTATGGAAGGTAGTTTGTTGTTGAGATTTTGTGACTCCATTGGATGGTAGCTTTGTTATTATGGATGGTAGTTCGTTGTTGAGATTTTGTTAGTTCAATGGATGGTACCCTTGTAATTATGGAAGGTTGATTGTTGTTGAGATTTTGTTACTCCAATGGATGGTAGCCTTTTCATTATGGAAGATAGTTTTTTGTTGAGCTTTTGTTACTCAATTGGATGGTAGCCTTTTTATTATGGAAGGTAGTTCATTGTTGAGATTTTGTTACACAATGGATGGTAGCCTTGTCATAATGGGAGGTAGTTTGTTGCTGAGATTTTGTTACTCCAATGGATGGTAGCCTTTTGATTATGGAAGGTAGTTCGTTGTTTAGATTTTGTTACTCCAATGGTTGGTAGCCTTGTCATTATGGATGGTAATTTTTTGATGAGATTTTGTTACTCCATTGGATGGTAGCATTGTCATTACAGAAAGTAGTTCGTTGTTGAGATTTTGTTACTCTAATGTATGGTAGCCTTGTCATTATGCAAGGTAGTTCATTGTTGACATTTTGTTACTCCAATTTATGGTAGCCTTGTCATTATGGAAGGTAGTTCGTTGTTGAGATTTTGTTACTCCAATGGATGGTAGACTTGTCATTATGGAAGGTAGTTTGTTGTAGAGATTTTGTTACTCCATTAGATGGTAGCCTTGTCATTAGGGATGGTAGTTCGTTGTTGAGATTTTGTTACTCCATTGGATGGTAGCCTTGTCATTACCGAAAGTAGTTTGTTGTTGAGATTTTGTTACTCTAATGGATGGTAGCCTTGTCATTTTGGAAGGTAGTTCATTGTTGACATTTTGTTACTCCAATGGATGGAAGCCTTTTCATTATGGAAGATAGTTCGTTGTTGAGATTTTGTTACTCCAATGGATGGTAGCCTTGTCATTATTGAAGGTAGTTTGTTGTTGAGATTTTGTTACTCCAATGGATGGTAGCCTTGTCATTATGGAAGGTAGTTCATTGATGAGATTTTATTACTCCAATGGATGATAGCCTTATCATTATGGAAGGTAGTTCGTTGTTGAGATTTTGTTACACCTATGGATGGTAGGCTTGTCACTATGGAAGGTGGTTCGTTGTTGAGATTTTGTTAATCCAATGGATGGTATTCTTGTCATTATGGAAGGTAGTTCGTTGTTGAGATTTTGTTACTCCATTGGATGGTAGCCTTGTCATTATGGAAGGTAGTTCATTGTTGACATTTTGTTACTCCAATGGATGGTAACCTTTTCATTATGGAAGGTAGTTCATTGTTGAGATTTTGTTACTCAAATGGATGGTATCCTTGCCATTACGGAAGGTAGTTCGTTGTTGAGATTTTGTTTCTCCAATGGATGGTAGCCTTGTCATTATGGAAGGTAGTTTCTTGTTGAGATTTTATTACTCCAATGGATGGTAGCCTTTTTATTATGGAAGGTAGTTCGTTGTTGAGATTTTGTTACACCAATGGATGGTAGCCTTGTGATAATGGAAGGTAGTTTGTTGTTGAGATTTTGTTACTCCAATGGATGGTAGCCTTTTGATTATGGAAGGTAGTTCATTGTTTAGATTTTGTTACTCCAATGGATGGTAGCCTTGTCATTATGCAAGGTAGTTCATTGTTGACATTTTGTTACTCCAATGGATGATAGCCTTGTTATTATGGAAGGTAGTTCGTTGTTGAGATTTTGTTACTCCAATGGATGGTATACTTGTCATTATGGAAGGTAATGTGTTGTTGAGATTTTGTTACTCCATTGGATGGTAGCCTTGTCATTATGGATTGTAGTTCGTTGTTGAGATTTTGTTACTCCATTGGATGGTAGCCTTGTCATTACCGAAAGTAGTTTGTTGTTGAGATTTTGTTACTCTAATGGATGGTAGCCTTGTCATTTTGGTAGGTAGTTCATTGTTGACATTTTGTTACTCCAATGGACGGTAGCCTTTTCATTATTGAAGGTAGTTCGTTGTTGAGAATTTGTTACTCCAATGGATGGTAGCCTTCTCATTATTGAATGAATTTTATTGTTGAGATTTTATTACTCCAATGGATGATAGCCTTGTCATTATGGAAGGTAGTTTGTTGTTTAGATTTTGGTACACCAATGGATGGTAGGCTTGTCATTATGGAAGGTGGTTCGTTGTTGAGATTTTGTTAATCCAATGGATGGTATTCTTGTCATTATGGAAGGTAGTTTGTTGTTGAGATTTTGTTACTCCATTGGATGGTAGCCTTGTCATTATGGAAGGTAGTTCATTGTTGACATTTTGTTACTCCAATGGATGGTACCCTTTTCATTATGGAAGGTAGTTCGTTGTTGAGATTTTGTTACTCAAATGGATAGTATCCTTGCCATTACGGAAGGTGGTTCGTTGTTGAGATTTTGTTTCTCTAATGGATGGTAGCTTTGTCATTATGGAAGGTAGTTTCTTGTTGAGATTTTATTACTCCAATGGATGGTAGCCTTGCCATTATGGAAGGTAGTTCGTTGTTGAGTATTTGATACTTCAATGGATGGTAGCCTTGTCATTATGGATGGTAGTTCGTTGTTGAGATTTTGTTACTCCATTGGATGGTAGCCTTTTGATTATGGAAGGTAGTTCATTGTTTAGATTTTGTTACTCCAATGGATGGTAGCCTTGTCATTATGCAAGGTAGTTCATTGTTGACATTTTGTTACTCCAATGGATGGTAGCCTTTTCATTATGGAAGGTAGTTCGTTGTTGAGATTTTGTTACTCCAATGGATGGTAGCCTTCTCATTATTGAATGAATTTTGTTATTGAGATTTTATTACTCCAATGGATGGTAGCCTTGTCATTATGGAAGGTAGTTCATTGATGAGATTTTATTACTCCAATGGATGATAGCCTTGTCATTATGGAAGGTAGTTTGTTGTTTAGATTTTGTTACACCAATGTATGGTAGGCTTGTCATTATGGAAGGTGGTTCGTTGTTGAGATTTTGTTAATCCAATGGATGGTATTCTTGTCATTATGGAAGGTAGTTCGTTGTTGAGATTTTGTTACTCCATTGGATTGTAGCCTTGTCATTATGGAAGGTAGTTCATTGTTGACATTTTGTTACTCCAATGGATGGTAACCTTTCATTATGGAAGGTAGTTCATTGTTGAGATTTTGTTACTCAAATGGATAGTATCCTTGCCATTACGGAAGGTAGTTCGTTGTTGAGATTTTGTTTCTCCAATGGATGGTAGCTTTGTCATTATGGAAGGTAGTTTCTTGTTGAGATTTTATTACTCCAACGGATGGTAGCCTTGCCATTATGGAAGGTAGTTCGTTGTTGAGATTTTGTTACTTCAATGGATGGTAGCCTTGTCATTATGGATGTTAGTTCGTTGTTGAGATTTTGTTACTCCATTGGATGGTAGCCTTATCATTACCGAAAGTAGTTTGTTGTTGATATTTTGTTACTCTAATGGATGGTAGCCTTGTCATTTTGGAAGGTAGTTCATTGTTGACATTTTGTTACTCCAATGGATGGTAGGCTTTTCATTATGAAAGGTAGTTTGTTGTTGAGATTTTGTTACTCCAATGGATGGTGGCCTTGTCATTATTGAAGGTAGTTCATTGTTGAGATTTTTTTACTCCAATGGATGGTAGCCTTGTCATTATGGAAGGTAGTTCATTGATGAGATTTTATTACTCCAATTGATGATAGCCTTGTCAGTATGGAAGGTAGTTCGTTGTTGATATTTTGTTACACCAATGGATGGTAGGCTTGTCATTATGGAAGGTGGTTCATTGTTGAGATTTTGTTAATCCAATGGATGGTATTCGTGTCATTATGGAAGGTAGTTCGTTGTTGAGATTTTGTTACTCCATTGGATGGTAGCCTTGTCATTATGGAAGGTAGTTCATTGTTGACATTTTGTTACTCCAATGGATGGTAGCCTTTTCATTATGGATGGTAGTTTTTTGATGAGATTTTGTTACTCCATTGGATGGTAGCATTTTCATTACAGAAAGTAGTTTGTGTTGAGATTCTGTTACTCTAATGTATGGTAGCCTTGTCATTATTCAAGGTAGTTCATTTTTGACATTTTGTTACTCCAATTTATGGTAGCCTTGTCATTATGGAAGGTCGTTCGTTGTTGATATTTTGTTACTCCAATGGATGGTGGAGTTTTCATTATGGAAGGTAGTTCGTTGTTGAGATTTTGTTACTCTAATGTATGGTAGCCTTGTCATTATGCAAGTTAGTTCATTGTTGACATTTTGTTACTCCAACGAATGGTAGCCTTGTCATTATGGAAGGTAATTTTTTGTTGAGATTTTGTTACTCCAATGGATGGTAAACTTGTCATTATGGAAGGTAGTTCGTTGTTGAGATTTTGTTACTCCAATAGATGGTAGCCTTGTCATTATGGATGGTAGTTCGTTGTTGAGATTTTGTTACTCCATTGGATGGTACCCTTGTCATTACCGAAAGTAGTTCGTTGTTGAAATTTTGTTACTCCAATGGATGGTAGCCTTGTCATTACGGAAGGTTGTTCGTTGTTGAGATTTTGTTACTCCAATGGATGGTAGCCTTATCATTATAAAAGGTAGTTCATTGTTGAGATTTTATTACTCCAATGGATGGTAGCCTTGTTATTATGGAAGGTTGTTCGTTGTTGAGATTTTGTTACTCCAATGGATGGTAGCCTTGTCATTATGGGAGGTAGTTTGTTGCTGAGATTTTGTTACTCCAATGGATGGTAGCGTTGTCATTATGGAAGGTAGTTTGTTGTTGAGATTTTGTTACTCCAATGGATGGTAGCCTTGTCATTATGGATGGTAGTTCGTTGTTGAGATTTTGTTACTCCATTGGATGGTAGCCTTATCATTACCGAAAGTAGTTTGTTGTTGATATTTTGTTACTCTAATGGATGGTAGCCTTGTCATTTTGGAAGCTAGTTCATTGTTGACATTTTGTTACTCCAATGGATGGTAGCCTTGTCATTATGGAAGGTAGTTCATTGTTCAGATTTTGTTACTCCAATGGATGGTAGACTTGTCACTATGGAAGGTAGTTCGTTGTTGAGATTTTGTTAATCCAATGGATGGTAGCCTTGTCATTATGGATGGTAGTTTGTTGTTGAGATTTTGTTACTCCAATGGATGGTAGCCTTGTCATTATGGAAGGTAGTTTGTTGTTGAAATTTTGTTACTCCAATGGATGTTAGCCTTGTCATTATGCAAGGTAGTTCGTTGTTGAGATTTTGTTACTCTAATGGATGGTAGCCTTGTCATTATGGATGGTAGTTTGTTGATGAGATTTTGTTACTCCATTGGATGGTAGCTTTGTCATTACAGAAAGTAGTTCGTCGTTGAGATTTTGTTACTCTAATGAATGGTAGCCTTGTATTATGGAAGGTAGTTCATTGTTGACATTTTGTTACTCCAATGGATGGTAGCCTTGTCATTATGGAAGGTAGTTCGTTGTTGATATTTTGTTACTCCAATGGATGGTAGACTAGTCACTATGGAAGGTAGTTCATTGTTGAGATTTTGTTACTCCAATGGATGGTAGCCTTGTCATTATGGATGGTAGTTTGTTGTTTAGATTTTGTTACTCCATTGGATGGTAGCCTTGTCATTACCGAAAGTAGTTTGTTGTTGAGATTTTGTTACTCTAATGGATGGTAGCGTTGTGATTATGGAAGGTAGTTTCTTGTTGAGATTTTATTACTCCAACGGATGGTAGCCTTGTCATTATGGAAGGTAGTTCGTTTTTGAGATTTTGTTACTCCAATGGATGGTACCCTTGTAATTATGGAAGGTTGATTGTTGTTGAGATTTTGTTACTCCAATGGATGGTAGCCTTTTCATTATGGAAGATAGTTTGTTTTTGAGCTTTTGTTACTCAAATGGATGGTAGCCTTTTTATTATGGAAGGTAGTTCGTTGTTGAGATTTTGTTACACCAATGGATGGTAGCCTTGTCATAATGGAAGGTAGTTTGTTGATGAGGTTTTGTTACTCCAATGGATGGTAGCCTTGTGAATATGGAAGGTAGTTCGTAGTTTAGATTTTGTTACTCCAATGGATGGTTACCTAGTCATTATTGATGGTAGTTTTTTGATGAGATTTTGTTACTCCATTAGATGGTAGCATTGTCATTACAGAAAGTAGTTCGTTGTTGAGATTTTGTTACTCCAATGGATGGTAGCCTTGTCATTATGGGAGGTAGTTTATTGCTGAGATTTTGTTACTCCAATGGATGGTAGCGTTGTCATTATGGAAGGTAGTTTGTTGTTTAGATTTTTTTACTCCAATGGATGGTAGCCTTGTCATTATGGATGGTAGTTCGTTGTTGAGATTTTGTTACTCCAATGGATGGTAGCCTTGTCATTATGGAAGGTACTTTGTTGTTGAAATTTTGTTACTCCAATGGATGGTAGCCTTGTCATTATGCAAGGTAGTTCGTTGTTGAGATTTTGTTACTCTAATGGATGGTAGCCTTGTCATTATGGATGGTAGTTTGTTGATGAGATTTTGTTACTCCATTGGATGGTAGCTTTGTCATTACAGAAAGTAGTTCGTTGTTGAGATTTTGTTACTCTAATGGATGGTAGCCTTGTATTATGGAAGGTAGTTCATTGTTGACATTTTGTTACTCCAATGGATGGTAGCCTTGTCATTATGGAAGGTAGTTCATTGTTGAGATTTTGTTACTCCAATGGATGGTAGCCTTGTCATTATGGATGGTAGTTTGTTGTTTAGATTTTGTTACTCCATTGGATGGTAGCCTTGTCATTACCGAAAGTAGTTTGTTATTGAGATTTTGTTACTCTAATGGATGGTAGCGTTGTGATTATGGAAGGTAGTTTCTTGTTGAGATTTTATTACTCCAACGGATGGTAGCCTTGTCATTATGGAAGGTAGTTCGTTTTTGAGATTTTGTTACTCCAATGGATGGTACCCTTGTAATTATGGAAGGTTGATTGTTGTTGAGATTTTGTTACTCCAATGGATGGTAGCCTTTTCATTATGGAAGATAGTTTGTTTTTGAGCTTTTGTTACTCAAATGGATGGTAGCCTTTTTATTATGGAAGGTAGTTCGTTGTTGAGATTTTGTTACACCAATGGATGGTAGCCTTGTCATAATGGAAGGTAGTTTGTTGCTGAGATTTTGTTACTCCAATGGATGGTAGCCTTGTGAATATGGAAGGTAGTTCGTTGTTTAGATTTTGTTACTCCAATGGATGGTTGCCTAGTCATTATTGATGGTAGTTTTTTGATGAGATTTTGTTACTCCATTGGATGGTAGCATTGTCATTACAGAAAGTAGTTCGTTGTTGAGATTGTGTTACTCTAATGGATGGTAGCCTTGTCATTATGCAAGGTAGTTCATTGTTGAGATTTGGTTACTCCAATTTATGGAAGCCTTGTCATTATGGATGGTAGTTCGTTGTTGAGATTTTGTTACTCCATTGGATGGTACCCTTGTCATTACGGAAGGTAGTTCGTTGTTGAGATTTTGTTACTCCAATGGATGGTAGCCTTACCATTATAAAAGGTAGTTCGTTGTTGAGATTTTATTACTCTAATGGATGGTAGCCTTGTTATTATGGAAGGTGGTTCGTTGTTGAGATTTTCTTACTCCAATGGATGGTAGCCTTGTCATTATGGGAGGTAGTTTGTTGCTGAGATTTTGTTACTCCAATGGATGGTAGCGTTGTCATTATGGAAGGTAGTTCGTTGTTGAGATTTTGATACTCTAATGGATGGTAGCTTTGTCATTATGGATGGTAGTTCGTTGATGAGATTTTGTTACTCCATTGGATGGTAGCTTTGTCATTACATAAAGTAGTTCGTTTTTGAGATTTTGTTACTCTAATGGATGGTAGCCTTTTCATTATGGAAGGTAGTTCATTGTTGATATTATGTTACTCCAATGGATGGTAGCCTTGTCATTATGGAAGGTAGTTCGTTGTTCTGATTTTGTTACTCCAATGGATGGTAGACTTGTCACTATGGAAGGTAGTTCATTGTAGAGATTTTGTTAATCCAATGGATGGTAGCCTTGTCATTATGGATGGTAGTTTGTTGTTGAGATTTTGTTACTCCAATGGATGGTAGCCTTGTCATTATGGAAGGTAGTTTGTTGTTGAGATTTTGTTACTCCAATGGATGGTAGCCTTGTCATTATGGAAGGTAGTTCGTTTTTGAGATTTTGTTACTCTAATGGATGGTAGCCTTGTCATTATGGATGGTAGTTTGTTATTGAGATTTTGTTACTCCATTGGATGGTAGCTTTGTCATTACAGAAAGTAGTTCGTTGTTGAGATTATGTTACTCTAATGGATGGTAGCCTTGTCATTATGGAAGGTAGTTCATTGTTGACATTTTGTTACTCCAATGGATGGTAGCCTTGTCATTATGGAAGGTAGTTCGTTGTTGATATTTTGTTACTCCAATGGATGGTAGACTAGTCACTATGGAAGGTAGTTCATTGTTGAGAATTTGTTACTCCAATGGATGGTAGCCTTGTCATTATGGATGGTAGTTTGTTGTTGAGATTTTGTTACTCCATTGGATGGTAGCCTTGTCATTACCGAAAGTAGTTTGTTCTTGAGATTTTGTTACTCTAATGGATGGTAGCCTTGTAATTATGGAAGGTAGTTAATAGTTGACATTTTGTTACTGCAATGGATGGTAGCCTTTTCATTATGGAAGGTAGTTCATTGTTGAGATTTTGTTACTCCAATGGATGGTAGACTTGTCATTATGAAAGGTAGTTCGTTGTTGAGATTTTGTTACTCCAATGTATGGTAGCCTTGTCATTATGGATGGTAGTTTGTTGTTGAGATTTTGTTACTCCATTGGATGGTACCCTTGTCATTACCGAAAGTAGTTCATTTTTCAGATTTTCTTACTCCAATTGATGGTAGCCTTGTCATTATGGAAGGTAGTTTGTTGCGGAGATTTTGTTACTCCAATGGATGGTAGCCTTGTCATTATGCAAGGTAGTTCGTCGTTGAGATTTTATTACTCTAATGAATGGTAGCCTTGTCATTATGGAATGTAGTTCGTTGTTGACATTTTTTTACTCCAATGGATGATAGCCTTGTCATTATGGAAGGTAGTTCGTTGTTGAGATTTTGTTACTCTAATGGATGGTAGACTTGTCATTATGGAAGGTAGTTTGTTGTTGAGATTTTGTTACTCCAATGGATGGTAGCCTTGTCATTATGGATGGTAGTTTGTTGTTGAGATTTTGTTACTCTAATGGATGGTAGCCTTGTCATTTTGGAAGGTAGTTCATTGTTGACATTTTGTTACTCCAATGGATGGTAGCCTTTTCATTATGGAAGGTAGTTCGTTGTTGAGATTTTGTTACTCCAATGGATGGTGGCCTTGTCATTATTAAAGGTAGTTCGTTGTTGAAATTTTTTTACTCCAATGGATGGTAGCCTTGTCATTATGGAAGGTAGTTCATTGATGAGATTTTATTACTCCAATTGATGATAGCCTTGTCAGTATAGAAGGTAGTTCGTTGTTGAGATTTTATTAATCCAATTGATGATAGCCTTGTCAGTATGGAAGGTAGTTCGTTGTTGAGATTTTGTTACACCAATGGATGGTAGGCTAGTCATTATGGAAGGTGGTTCGTTGTTGAGATTTTTTTAATCCAATGGATGGTATTCATCTCATTATGGAAGGTAGTTCGTTGTTGAGATTTTGTTACTCCATTGGATGGTAGCCTTGTCATTATGGAAGGTAGTTTATTGTTGACATTTTGTAACTCCAAGGGATGGTAGCCTTTTCATTATGGAAGGTAGTTTGTTGTTCAGATTTTGTTACTCAAATGGATGGTATCCTTGTCATAATGGAAGGTAGTTTCTTGTTGAGATTTTATTACTTTAACGGATGGTAGCCTTGTCATTATGGAAGGTAGTTCGTTTTTGAGATTTTGTTACTCCAATGGATGGTACCCTTGTAATTATGGAAGGTTGATTTTTGTTGAGATTTTGTTACTCCAATGGATGGTAGCCTTTTCATTATGGAAGATAGTTTGTTGTTGAGCTTTTGTTACTCAAATGGATGGTAGCCTTTTTATTATGGAAGGTAGTTCGTTGTTGAGATTTTGTTTCACCAATGGATGGTAGCCTTGTCATAATGGAAGGTAGTTTGTTGCTGAGATTTTGTTACTCCAATGGATGGTAGCCTTGTGATTATGGAAGGTAGTTCGTTGTTTAGATTTTGTTACTCCAATGGATGGTTGCCTAGTCATTATGGATGGTAGTTTTTGATGAGATTTTGTTACTCCATTGGATGGTAGCATTGTCATTACAAAAAGTAGTTCGTTGTTGAGATTTTGTTACTCTAATGGATGGTAGCCTTGTCATTATGCAAGGTAGTTCATTGTTGAGATTTGGTTACTCCAATTTATGGTAGCCTTGTCATTATGGATGGTAGTTCGTTGTTGAGATTTTGTTACTCCATTGGATGGTACCCTTGTCATTACCGAAAGTAGTTCGTTGTTGAAATTTTGTTACTCCAATGGATGGTAGCCTTGTCATTACGGAAGGTAGTTCGTTGTTGAGATTTATTTACTCCAATGGATGGTAGCCTTATCATTATAAAAGGTAGTTCGTTGTTGAGATTTTATTACTCCAATGGATGGTAGCCTTGTTATTATGGAAGGTTGTTCGTTGTTGAGATTTTGTTACTCCAATGGATGGTAGCCTTGTCATTATGGGAGGTAGTTTGTTGCTGAGATTTTGTTACTCCAATGGATGGTAGACTAGTCACTATGGAAGGTAGTTCATTGTTGAGAATTTGTTACTCCAATGGATCGTAGCCTTGTCATTATGGATGGTAGTTTGTTGTTGAGATTTTGTTACTCCATTGGATGGTAGCCTTGTCATTACCGAAAGTAGTTTGTTCTTGAGATTTTGTTACTCTAATGGATGGTAGCCTTGTAATTATGGAAGGTAGTTCATAGTTGACATTTTGTTACTCCAATGGATGGTAGCCTTTTCATTATGGAAGGTAGTTCATTGTTGAGATTTTGTTACTCCAATGGATGGTAGACTTGTCATTATGAAAGGTAGTTCGTTGTTGAGATTTTGTTACTCCAATGTATGGTAGCCTTGTCATTATGGATGGTAGTTTGTTGTTGAGATTTTGTTACTCCATTGGATGGTACCCTTGTCATTACCGAAAGTAGTTTATTTTTCAGATTTTCTTACTCCAATGGATGGTAGCCTTGTCATTATGGAAGGTACTTTGTTGCGGAGATTTTGTTACTCCAATGGATGGTAGCCTTGTCATTATGCAAGGTAGTTCGTCGTTGAGATTTTGTTACTCTAATGAATGGTAGCCTTGTCATTATGGAAGGTAGTTCGTTGTTGACGTTTTTTTACTCCAATGGATGATAGCCTTGTCATTATGGAAGGTAGTTCGTTGTTGAGATTTTGTTACTCCAATGGATGGTAGACTTGTCATTATGGAAGGTAGTTTGTTGTTGAGATTTTGTTACTCCAATGGATGGTAGCCTTGTCATTATGGATGGTAGTTTGTTGTTGAGATTTTGTTACTCTAATGGATGGTAGCCTTGTCATTTTGGAAGGTAGTTCATTGTTGACATTTTGTTACTCCAATGGATGGTAGACTTTTCATTATGGAAGGTAGTTCGTTGTTGAGATTTTGTTACTCCAATGGATGGTGGCCTTGTCATTATTAAAGGTAGTTCGTTGTTGAAATTTTTTTACTCCAATGGATGGTAGCCTTGTCATTATGGAAGGTAGTTCATTGATGAGATTTTATTACTCCAATTGATGATAGCCTTGTAAGTATAGAAGGTAGTTCGTTGTTGAGATTTTATTACTCTAATTGATGATTGCCTTGTCAGTATGGAAGGTAGTTCATTGTTGAGATTTTGTTACACCAATGGATGGTAGGCTTGTCATTATGGAAGGTGGTTCGTTGTTGAGATTTTGTTAATCCAATGGATGGTATTCGTGTCATTACGGAAGGTAGTTCGTTGTTGAGATTTTGTTACTCCATTGGATGGTAGCCTTGTCATTATGGAAGGTAGTTCATTGTTGACATTTTGTTACTCCAACGGATGGTAGCCTTTTCATTATGGAAGGTAGTTTGTTGTTCAGATTTTGTTACTCAAATGGATGGTATCCTTGTCATAATGGAAGGTAGTTTCTTGTTGAGATTTTATTACTTTAACGGATGGTAGCCTTGTCATTATGGAAGGTAGTTCGTTTTTGAGATTTTGTTACTCCAATGGATGGTACCCTTGTAATTATGGAAGGTTGATTGTTGTTGAGATTTTGTTACTCCAATGGATGGTAGCCTTTTCATTATGGAAGATAGTTTGTTGTTGAGCTTTTGTTACTCAAATGGATGGTAGCCTTTTTATTATGGAAGGTAGTTCGTTGTTGAGATTTTGTTTCACCAATGGATGGTAGCCTTGTCATAATGGAAGGTAGTTTGTTGCTAAGATTTTGTTACTCCAATGGATGGTAGCCTTGTGATTATGGAAGGTAGTTTGTTGTTTAGATTTTGTTACTCCAATGGATGGTTGCCTAGTCATTATGGATGGTAGTTTTTTGATGAGATTTTGTTACTCCATTGGATGGTAGCATTGTCATTACAGAAAGTAGTTCGTTGTTGAGATTTTGTTACTCTAATGGATGGTAGCCTTGTCATTATGCAAGGTAGTTCATTGTTGAGATTTGGTTACTCCAATTTATGGTAGCCTTGTCATTATGGATGGTAGTTCGTTGTTGAGATTTTGTTACTCCATTTGATGGTACCCTGGTCATTACCGAAAGTAGTTCGTTGTTGAAATTTTGTTACTCCAATGGATGGTAACCTTGTCATTACGGAAGGTAGTTCGTTGTTGAGATTTATTTACTCCAATGGATGGTAGCCTTATCATTATAAAAGGTAGTTCGTTGTTGAGATTTTATTACTCCAAGGATGGTAGCCTTGTTATTATGGAAGGTTGTTCGTTGTTGAGATTTTGTTATTCCAATGGATGGTAGCCTTGTCATTATGGGAGGTAGTTTG
Organism: Vicia faba; assembly: GCA_948472305.1. Classification (NCBI taxonomy): domain Eukaryota; kingdom Viridiplantae; phylum Streptophyta; class Magnoliopsida; order Fabales; family Fabaceae; genus Vicia; species Vicia faba. The sequence goes on from OX451739.1 coordinate 852,116,115, forward strand.
TTGCTGAGATTTTGTTACTCCAATGGATGGTAGCGTTGTCATTATGGAAGGTAGTTCGTTGTTGAGATTTTGTTACTCTAATGGATGGTAGCTTTGTCATTATGGATGGTAGTTCGTTGATGAGATTTTGTTACTCCATTGAATGGTAGCTTTGTCATTACATAAAGTAGTCCGTTGTTGAGATTTTGTTACTCTAATGGATGGTAGCCTTGTCATTATGCAAGGTAGTTCGTCGTTGAGATTTTGTTAATCTAATGAATGGTAGCCTTGTCATTATGGAAGGTAGTTCGTTGTTGACGTTTTTTTACTCCAATGGATGATAGCCTTGTCATTATGGAAGGTAGTTCGTTGTTGAGATTTTGTTACTCCAATGGATGGTAGACTTGTCATTATGGAAGGTAGTTTGTTGTTGAGATTTTGTTACTCCAATGGATGGTAGCCTTGTCATTATGGATGGTAGTTTGTTGTTGAGATTTTGTTACTCTAATGGATGGTAGCCTTGTCATTTTGGAAGGTAGTTCATTGTTGACATTTTGTTACTCCAATGGATGGTAGACTTTTCATTATGGAAGGTAGTTCGTTGTTGATATTTTGTTACTCCAATGGATGGTGGCCTTGTCATTATTAAAGGTAGTTCGTTGTTGAAATTTTTTTACTCCAATGGATGGTAGCCTTGTCATTATGGAAGGTAGTTCATTGATGAGATTTTATTACTCCAATTGATGATAGCCTTGTAAGTATAGAAGGTAGTTCGTTGTTGAGATTTTATTACTCTAATTGATGATTGCCTTGTCAGTATGGAAGGTAGTTCGTTGTTGAGATTTTGTTACACCAATGGATGGTAGACTTGTCATTATGGAAGGTGGTTCGTTGTTGAGATTTTGTTAATCCAATGGATGGTATTCGTGTCATTACGGAAGGTAGTTCGTTGTTGAGATTTTGTTACTCCATTGGATGGTAGCCTTGTCATTATGGAAGGTAGTTCATTGTTGACATTTTGTTACTCCAACGGATGGTAGCCTTTTCATTATGGAAGGTAGTTTGTTGTTCAGATTTTGTTACTCAAATGGATGGTATCCTTGTCATAATGGAAGGTAGTTTCTTGTTGAGATTTTATTACTTTAACGGATGGTAGCCTTGTCATTATGGAAGGTAGTTCGTTTTTGAGATTTTGTTACTCCAATGGATGGTACCCTTGTAATTATGGAAGGTTGATTGTTGTTGAGATTTTGTTACTCCAATGGATGGTAGCCTTTTCATTATGGAAGATAGTTTGTTGTTGAGCTTTTGTTACTCAAATGGATGGTAGCCTTTTTATTATGGAAGGTAGTTCGTTGTTGAGATTTTGTTTCACCAATGGATGGTAGCCTTGTCATAATGGAAGGTAGTTTGTTGCTAAGATTTTGTTACTCCAATGGATGGTAGCCTTGTGATTATGGAAGGTAGTTTGTTGTTTAGATTTTGTTACTCCAATGGATGGTTGCCTAGTCATTATGGATGGTAGTTTTTTGATGAGATTTTGTTACTCCATTGGATGGTAGCATTGTCATTACAGAAAGTAGTTCGTTGTTGAGATTTTGTTACTCTAATGGATGGTAGCCTTGTCATTATGCAAGGTAGTTCATTGTTGAGATTTGGTTACTCCAATTTATGGTAGCCTTGTCATTATGGATGGTAGTTCGTTGTTGAGATTTTGTTACTCCATTTGATGGTACCCTGGTCATTACCGAAAGTAGTTCGTTGTTGAAATTTTGTTACTCCAATGGATGGTAACCTTGTCATTACGGAAGGTAGTTCGTTGTTGAGATTTATTTACTCCAATGGAAGGTAGCCTTATCATTATAAAAGGTAGTTCGTTGTTGAGATTTTATTACTCCAAGGATGGTAGCCTTGTTATTATGGAAGGTTGTTCGTTGTTGAGATTTTGTTACTCCAATGGATGGTAGCCTTGTCATTATGGGAGGTAGTTTGTTGTTGAGATTTTGTTACTCCAATGGATGGTAGCGTTGTCATTATGGAAGGTAGTTCGTTGTTGAGATTTTGTTACTCTAATGGATGGTAGCTTTGTCATTATGGATGGTAGTTCGTTGATGAGATTTTGTTACTCCATTGAATGGTAGCTTTGTCATTACATAAAGTAGTCCGTTGTTGAGATTTTGTTACTCTAATGGATGGTAGCCTTGTCATTATGCAAGGTAGTTCGTCGTTGAGATTTTGTTAATCTAATGAATGGTAGCCTTGTCATTATGGAAGGTAGTTCGTTGTTGACGTTTTTTTACTCCAATGGATGATAGCCTTGTCATTATGGAAGGTAGTTCGTTGTTGAGATTTTGTTACTCCAATGGATGGTAGACTTGTCATTATGGAAGGTAGTTTGTTGTTGAGATTTTGTTACTCCAATGGATGGTAGCCTTGTCATTATGGATGGTAGTTTGTTGTTGAGATTTTGTTACTCTAATGGATGGTAGCCTTGTCATTTTGGAAGGTAGTTCATTGTTGACATTTTGTTACTCCAATGGATGGTAGACTTTTCATTATGGAAGGTAGTTCGTTGTTGAGATTTTGTTACTCCAATGGATGGTGGCCTTGTCATTATTAAAGGTAGTTCGTTGTTGAAATTTTTTTACTCCAATGGATGGTAGCCTTGTCATTATGGAAGGTAGTTCATTGATGAGATTTTATTACTCCAATTGATGATAGCCTTGTAAGTATAGAAGGTAGTTCGTTGTTGAGATTTTATTACTCTAATTGATGATTGCCTTGTCAGTATGGAAGGTAGTTCGTTGTTGAGATTTTGTTACACCAATGCATGGTAGGCTTGTCATTATGGAAGGTGGTTCGTTGTTGAGATTTTGTTAATCCAATGGATGGTATTCGTGTCATTACGGAAGGTAGTTCGTTGTTGAGATTTTGTTACTCCATTGGATGGTAGCCTTGTCATTATGGAAGGTAGTTCATTGTTGACATCTTGTTACTCCAACGGATGGTAGCCTTTTCATTATGGAAGGTAGTTTGTTGTTCAGATTTTGTTACTCAAATGGATGGTATCCTTGTCATAATGGAAGGTAGTTTCTTGTTGAGATTTTATTACTTTAACGGATGGTAGCCTTGTCATTATGGAAGGTAGTTCGTTTTTGAGATTTTGTTACTCCAATGGATGGTACCCTTGTAATTATGGAAGGTTGATTGTTGTTGAGATTTTGTTACTCCAATGGATGGTAGCCTTTTCATTATGGAAGATAGTTTGTTGTTGAGCTTTTGTTACTCAAATGGACGGTAGCCTTTTTATTATGGAAGGTAGTTCGTTGTTGAGATTTTGTTTCACCAATGGATGGTAGCCTTGTTATAATGGAAGGTAGTTTGTTGCTAAGATTTTGTTACTCCAATGGATGGTAGCCTTGTGATTATGGAAGGTAGTTTGTTGTTTAGATTTTGTTACTCCAATGGATGGTTGCCTAGTCATTATGGATGGTAGTTTTTTGATGAGATTTTGTTACTCCATTGGATGGTAGCATTGTCATTACAGAAAGTAGTTCGTTGTTGAGATTTTGTTACTCTAATGGATGGTAGCCTTGTCATTATGCAAGGTAGTTCATTGTTGAGATTTGGTTACTCCAATTTATGGTAGCCTTGTCATTATGGATGGTAGTTCGTTGTTGAGATTTTGTTACTCCATTTGATGGTACCCTGGTCATTACCGAAAGTAGTTCGTTGTTGAAATTTTGTTACTCCAATGGATGGTAACCTTGTCATTACGGAAGGTAGTTCGTTGTTGAGATTTATTTACTCCAATGGATGGTAGCCTTATCATTATAAAAGGTAGTTCGTTGTTGAGATTTTATTACTCCAAGGATGGTAGCCTTGTTATTATGGAAGGTTGTTCGTTGTTGAGATTTTGTTACTCCAATGGATGGTAGCCTTGTCATTATGGGAGGTAGTTTGTTGCTGAGATTTTTTTACTCCAATGGATGGTAGCGTTGTCATTATGGAAGGTAGTTCGTTGTTGAGATTTTGTTACTCTAATGGATGGTAGCTTTGTCATTATGGATGGTAGTTCGTTGATGAGATTTTGTTACTCCATTGAATGGTAGCTTTGTCATTACATAAAGTAGTTCGTTGTTGAGATTTTGTTACTCTAATGGATGGTATCCTTGTCATTATGGAAGGTAGTTCATTGTTGATATTCTGTTACTCCAATGGATGGTAGCCTTGTCATTATGGAAGGTAGTTCGTTGTTCTGATTTTATTACTCCAATGGATGGAGGACTTGTCACTATGGAAGGTAGTTCATTATTTAGATTTTGTTAATCCAATGGATGGTAGCCTTGTCATTATGGATGGTAGTTTGTTGTTGAGATTTTGTTACTCTAATGGATGGTAGCCTTGTCATTATGGAAGGTAGTTTGTTGTTGAGATTTTGTTACTCCAATGGATGGTAGCCTTGTCATTATGGAAGGTAGTTCGTTGTTGAGATTTTGTTACTCTAATGGATGGTAGCCTTGTCATTATGGATGGTATTTTGTTGATGAGATTTTGTTACTCCATTGGATGGTAGCTTTGTCATTACAGAAAGTAGTTCGTTGTTGAGATTTTGTTACTCTAATGGATGGTAGCCTTGTCATTATGGAAGGTAGTTAATTGTTGACATTTTGTTACTCCAATGGATGGTAGCCTTGTCATTATGGAAGGTAGTTCGTTGTTGATATTTTGTTACTCCAATGGATGGTAGACTAGTCACTATGGAAGGTAGTTCATTGTTGAGATTTTGTTACTCCAATGGATGGTAGCCTTGTCATTATGGATGGTAGTTTGTTGTTGAGATTTTGTTACTCCATTGGATGGTACCCTTGTCATTACCGAAAGTAGTTCATTTTTCAGATTTTCTTACTCCAATGGATGGTAGCCTTGTCATTATGGAAGGTAGTTTGTTGCCGAGATTTTGTAACTCCAATGAATGGTAGCCTTGTCATTATGCAAGGTAGTTCGTCATTGAGATTTTGTTACTGTAATGGATGGTAGCCTTGTCATCATGGAAGGTAGTTCGTTGTTGACATTTTTTTACTCCAATGGATGATAGCCTTGTCATTATGGAAGGTAGTTCGTTGTTGAGATTTTGTTACTCCAATGGATGGTAGACTTGTCATTATGGAAGGTAGTTTGTTGTTGAGATTTTTTTACTCCAATGGATGGTAGCCTTGTCATTATGGATGGTAGTTTGTTTTTAATATTTTGTTACTCTAATGGATGGTAGCCTTGTCATTTTGGAAGGTAGTTCATTGTTGTCATTTTGTTACTCCAATGGATGGTAGCCTTTTCATTATGGAAGGTAGTTCGTTGTTGAGATTTTGTTACTCCAATGGATGGTGGCCTTGTCATTATTAAAGGTAGTTCGTTGTTGAAATTTTTTTACTCCAATGGATGGTAGCCTTGTCATTATGGAAGGTAGTTCATTGATGAGATTTTATTACTCCAATTGATGATAGCCTTGTCAGTATAGAAGGTAGTTCGTTGTTGAGATTTTGTTACACCAATGGATGGAAGGCTTGTCATTATGGAAGGTGGTTCGTTGTTGAGATTTTGTTAATCCAATGGATGGTATTCGTGTCATTATGAAAGGTAGTTCGTTCTTGAGATTTTGTTACTCCATTGGATGGTAGCCTTGTCATTACCGAAAGTAGTTCGTTGTTGAAATTTTGTTACTCCAATGGATGGTAACCTTGTCATTACGGAAGGTAGTTCGTTGTTGAGATTTTGTTACTCAAATGGATGGTAGCCTTATCATTATAAAAGGTAGTTCGTTGTTGAGATTTTATTACTCCAAGGATGGTAGCCTTGTTATTATGGAAGGTTGTTCGTTGTTGAGATTTTGTTACTCCAATGGATGGTAGCCTTGTCATTATGGGAGGTAGTTTGTTGCTGAGATTTTGTTACTCCAATGGATGGTAGCGTTGTCATTATGGAAGGTAGTTCGTTGTTGAGATTTTGTTACTCTAATGGATGGTAGCTTTGTCATTATGGATGGTAGTTCGTTGATGAGATTTTGTTACTCCATTGAATGGTAGCTTTGTCATTACATAAAGTAGTCCGTTGTTGAGATTTTGTTACTCTAATGGATGGTAGCCTTGTCATTATGCAAGGTAGTTCGTCGTTGAGATTTTGTTAATCTAATGAATGGTAGCCTTGTCATTATGGAAGGTAGTTCGTTGTTGACGTTTTTTTACTCCAATGGATGATAGCCTTGTCATTATGGAAGGTAGTTCGTTGTTGAGATTTTGTTACTCCAATGGATGGTAGACTTGTCATTATGGAAGGTAGTTTGTTGTTGAGATTTTGTTACTCCAATGGATGGTAGCCTTGTCATTATGGATGGTAGTTTGTTGTTGAGATTTTGTTACTCTAATGGATGGTAGCCTTGTCATTTTGGAAGGTAGTTCATTGTTGACATTTTGTTACTCCAATGGATGGTAGACTTTTCATTATGGAAGGTAGTTCGTTGTTGAGATTTTGTTACTCCAATGGATGGTGGCCTTGTCATTATTAAAGGTAGTTCGTTGTTGAAATTTTTTTACTCCAATGGATGGTAGCCTTGTCATTATGGAAGGTAGTTCATTGATGAGATTTTATTACTCCAATTGATGATAGCCTTGTAAGTATAGAAGGTAGTTCGTTGGTGAGATTTTATTACTCTAATTGATGATTGCCTTGTCAGTATGGAAGGTAGTTCGTTGTTGAGATTTTGTTACACCAATGCATGGTAGGCTTGTCATTATGGAAGGTGGTTCGTTGTTGAGATTTTGTTAATCCAATGGATGGTATTCGTGTCATTACGGAAGGTAGTTCGTTGTTGAGATTTTGTTACTCCATTGGATGGTAGCCTTGTCATTATGGAAGGTAGTTCATTGTTGACATCTTGTTACTCCAACGGATGGTAGCCTTTTCATTATGGAAGGTAGTTTGTTGTTCAGATTTTGTTACTCAAATGGATGGTATCCTTGTCATAATGGAAGGTAGTTTCTTGTTGAAATTTTATTACTTTAACGGATGGTAGCCTTGTCATTATGGAAGGTAGTTCGTTTTTGAGATTTTGTTACTCCAATGGATGGTACCCTTGTAATTATGGAAGGTTGATTGTTGTTGAGATTTTGTTACTCCAATGGATGGTAGCCTTTTCATTATGGAAGATAGTTTGTTGTTGAGCTTTTGTTACTCAAATGGACGGTAGCCTTTTTATTATGGAAGGTAGTTCGTTGTTGAGATTTTGTTTCACCAATGGATGGTAGCCTTGTCATAATGGAAGGTAGTTTGTTGCTAAGATTTTGTTACTCCAATGGATGGTAGCCTTGTGATTATGGAAGGTAGTTTGTTGTTTAGATTTTGTTACTCCAATGGATGGTTGCCTAGTCATTATGGATGGTAGTTTTTTGATGAGATTTTGTTACTCCATTGGATGGTAGCATTGTCATTACAGAAAGTAGTTCGTTGTTGAGATTTTGTTACTCTAATGGATGGTAGCCTTGTCATTATGCAAGGTAGTTCATTGTTGAGATTTGGTTACTCCAATTTATGGTAGCCTTGTCATTATGGATGGTAGTTCGTTGTTGAGATTTTGTTACTCCATTTGATGGTACCCTGGTCATTACCGAAAGTAGTTCGTTGTTGAAATTTTGTTACTCCAATGGATGGTAACCTTGTCATTACGGAAGGTAGTTCGTTGTTGAGATTTATTTACTCCAATGGATGGTAGCCTTATCATTATAAAAGGTAGTTCGTTGTTGAGATTTTATTACTCCAAGGATGGTAGCCTTGTTATTATGGAAGGTTGTTCGTTGTTGAGATTTTGTTACTCCAATGGATGGTAGCCTTGTCATTATGGGAGGTAGGTTGTTGCTGAGATTTTGTTACTCCAATGGATGGTAGCGTTGTCATTATGGAAGGTAGTTCGTTGTTGAGATTTTGTTACTCTAATGGATGGTAGCTTTGTCATTATGGATGGTAGTTCGTTGATGAGATTTTGTTACTCCATTGAATGGTAGCTTTGTCATTACATAAAGTAGTTCGTTGTTGAGATTTTGTTACTCTAATGGATGGTATCCTTGTCATTATGGAAGGTAGTTCATTGTTGATATTCTGTTACTCCAATGGATGGTAGCCTTGTCATTATGGAAGGTAGTTCGTTGTTCTGATTTTATTACTCCAATGGATGGAGGACTTGTCACTATGGAAGGTAGTTCATTATTTAGATTTTGTTAATCCAATGGATGGTAGCCTTGTCATTATGGATGGTAGTTTGTTGTTGAGATTTTGTTACTCTAATGGATGGTAGCCTTGTCATTATGGAAGGTAGTTTGTTGTTGAGATTTTGTTACTCCAATGGATGGTAGCCTTGTCATTATGGAAGGTAGTTCGTTGTTGAGATTTTGTTACTCTAATGGATGGTAGCCTTGTCATTATGGATGGTATTTTGTTGATGAGATTTTGTTACTCCATTGGATGGTAGCTTTGTCATTACAGAAAGTAGTTCGTTGTTGAGATTTTGTTACTCTAATGGATGGTAGCCTTGTCATTATGGAAGGTAGTTAATTGTTGACATTTTGTTACTCCAATGGATGGTAGCCTTGTCATTATGGAAGGTAGTTCGTTGTTGATATTTTGTTACTCCAATGGATGGTAGACTAGTCACTATGGAAGGTAGTTCATTGTTGAGATTTTGTTACTCCAATGGATGGTAGCCTTGTCATTATGGATGGTAGTTTGTTGTTGAGATTTTGTTACTCCATTGGATGGTACCCTTGTCATTACCGAAAGTAGTTCATTTTTCAGATTTTCTTACTCCAATGGATGGTAGCCTTGTCATTATGGAAGGTAGTTTGTTGCCGAGATTTTGTAACTCCAATGAATGGTAGCCTTGTCATTATGCAAGGTAGTTCGTCATTGAGATTTTGTTACTGTAATGGATGGTAGCCTTGTCATCATGGAAGGTAGTTCGTTGTTGACATTTTTTTACTCCAATGGATGATAGCCTTGTCATTATGGAAGGTAGTTCGTTGTTGAGATTTTGTTACTCCAATGGATGGTAGACTTGTCATTATGGAAGGTAGTTTGTTGTTGAGATTTTTTTACTCCAATGGATGGTAGCCTTGTCATTATGGATGGTAGTTTGTTTTTAATATTTTGTTACTCTAATGGATGGTAGCCTTGTCATTTTGGAAGGTAGTTCATTGTTGTCATTTTGTTTCTCCAATGGATGGTAGCCTTTTCATTATGGAAGGTAGTTCGTTGTTGAGATTTTGTTACTCCAATGGATGGTGGCCTTGTCATTATTAAAGGTAGTTCGTTGTTGAAATTTTTTTACTCCAATGGATGGTAGCCTTGTCATTATGGAAGGTAGTTCATTGATGAGATTTTATTACTCCAATTGATGATAGCCTTGTCAGTATAGAAGGTAGTTCGTTGTTGAGATTTTGTTACACCAATGGATGGAAGGCTTGTCATTATGGAAGGTGGTTCGTTGTTGAGATTTTGTTAATCCAATGGATGGTATTCGTGTCATTATGAAAGGTAGTTCGTTCTTGAGATTTTGTTACTCCATTGGATGGTAGCCTTGTCATTATGGAAGGTAATTCATTGTTGACATTTTGTTACTCCAATGGATGGTAGCCTTTTCATTATGGAAGGTAGTTCGTTGTTCAGATTTTGTTACTCAAATGGATGGTATCCTTGTCATTATGGAAGGTAGTTTCTTGTTGAGATTTTATTACTCCAACGGATGGTAGCCTTGTCATTATGGATGGTAGTTCGTTGTTGAGATTTTGTTACTCACATGGATGGTACCCTTGTAATTATGGAAGGTTGATTGTTGTTGAGATTTTGTTACTCCCATGGATGGTAGCCTTTTCAATATGGAAGATAGTTTGTTGTTGAGCTTTTGTTACTCAAATGGATGGTAGCTTTTTTATTATGGAAGGTAGTTCGTTGTTGATATTTTGTTACACCAATGGATGGTAGCCTTGTCATAATGGAAGGTAGTTTGTTGCTGAGATTTTGTTACTCCAATGGATGGTAGCCTTGTGATTATGGAAGGTAGTTCGTTGTTTAGATTTTGTTACTCCAATGTATGGTTGCCTAGTCATTATGGATGGTAGTTTTTTGATGAGATTTTGTTACTCCATTGGATGGTAGAATTGTCATTACAGAAAGTAGTTCATTGTTGAGATTTTGTTACTCTAATGGATGGTAGCCTTGTCATTATGCAAGGTAGTTCATTGTTGAGATTTTGTTACTCCAATTTATGGTAGCCTTGTCATTATGGATATTAGTTCGTTGTTGAGATTTTGTTACTCCATTAGATGGTTCCCTTGTCATTACCGAAAGTAGTTCGTTGTTGAAATTTTGTTACTCCAATGGATGGTAACCTTGTCATTACGGAAGGTAGTTTGTTGTTGAGATTTATTTACTCCAATGGATGGTAGCCTTATCATTATAAAAGGTAGTTCGTCGTTGAGATTTTATTACTCCAAGGATGGTAGCCTTGTTATTATGGAAGGTTGTTCGTTGTTGAGATTTTGTTACTCCAATGGATGGTAGCCTTGTCATTATGGGAGGTAGTTTGTTGCTGAGATTTTGTTACTCCAATGGATGGTAGCGTTGTCATTATGGAAGGTAGTTCGTTGTTGAGATTTTGTTACTCTAATGGATGGTAGCTTTGTCATTATGGATGGTAGTTCTTTGATGAGATTTTGTTACTCCATTGAATGGTAGCTTTGTCATTACATAAAGTAGTTCGTTGTTGAGATTTTGTTACTCTAATGGATGGTAGCCTTGTTATTATGGAAGGTAGTTCATTGTTGATATTCTGTTACTCCAATGGATGGTAGCCTTGTCATTATGGAAGGTAGTTCGTTGTTCTGATTTTATTACTCCAATGGATGGTAGACTTGTCACTATGGAAGGTAGTTCATTGTTGAGATTTTGTTAATCCAATGGATGGTAGCCTTGTCATTATGGATGGTAGTTTGTTGTTGAGATTTTGTTACTCTAATGGATGGTAGCCTTGTCATTATGGAAGGTAGTTTGTTGTTGAGATTTTGTTACTCCAATGGATGGTAGCCTTGTCATTATGGAAGGTAGTTCGTTGTTGAGATTTTGTTACTCTAATGGATGGTAGCCTTGTCATTATGGATGGTATTTTGTTGATGAGATTTTGTTACTCCATTGGATGGTATCTTTGTCATTACATAAAGTAGTTCGTGTTGAGATTTTGTTACTCTAATGGATGGTAGCCTTGTCATTATGGAAGGTAGTTAATTGTTGACATTTTGTTACTCCAATGGATGGTAGCCTTGTCATTATGGAAGGTAGTTCGTTGTTGATATTTTGTTACTTCAATGGATGGTAGACTAGTCACTATGGAAGGTAGTTCATTGTTGATATTTTGTTACTCCAATGGATGGTAGCCTTGTCATTATGGATGGTAGTTTGTTGTTTAGATTTTGTTACTCCATTGGATGGTACCCTTGTCATTACCGAAAGTAGTTTATTTTTCAGATTTTCTTACTCCAATGGATGGTAGCCTTGTCATTATGGAAGGTAGTTTGTTGCGGAGATTTTGTAACTCCAATGAATGGTAGCCTTGTCATTATGCAAGGTAGTTCGTCGTTGAGATTTTGTTACTGTAATGGATGGTAGCCTTGTCATCATGGAAGGTAGTTCGTTGTTGACATTTTTTTACTCCAATGGATGATAGCCTTGTCATTATGGAAGGTAGTTCGTTGTTGAGATTTTGATACTCCAATGGATGGTAGACTTGTCATTATGGAAGGTAGTTTGTTGTTGAGATTGTTTTACTCCAATGGATGGTAGCCTTGTCATTATGGATGGTAGTTTGTTTTTAATATTTTGTTACTCTAATGGATGGTAGCCTTGTCATTTTGGAAGGTAGTTCATTGTTGTCATTTTGTTACTCCAATGGATGGTAGCCTTTTCATTATGGAAGGTAGTTCGTTGTTGAGATTTTGTTACTCCAATGGATGGTGGCCTTGTCATTATTAAAGGTAGTTCGTTGTTGAAATTTTTTTACTCCAATGGATGGTAGCCTTGTCATTATGGAAGGTAGTTCATTGATGAGATTTTATTACTCCAATTGATGATAGCCTTGTCAGTATAGAAGGTAGTTCGTTGTTGAGATTTTGTTACACCAATGGATGGTAGGCTTGTCATTATGGAAGGTGGTTCGTTGTTGAGATTTTGTTAATCCAATGGATGGTATTCGTGTCATTATGAAAGTTAGTTCGTTCTTGAGATTTTGTTACTCCATTGGATGGTAGCCTTGTCATTGAAATTCTGGTGTATGCCAGTCTTCAGATGTTATACTCAATGTCTAGACATCTGATATGACATAATAAATACACTGCAAGGTAGATACCCAATTTTTGTGATTCAGTACTAAAGTATAACAGAAGCATAGAGGTTGCCATATCTGTAGTTCTCGAACAAATAGCTTTGGTTTGTAAACTATCCATTCATAGCCTGATGTCTCAACATTGGTTGCAACATCATCTATCACATACCATGAAGCAAACAAACCCCTTAGTTCTGTTTATCATGCACACAAACCAACAGGATATCCATTCATCTCTTTTGACATCATCTGTAACATTCACACAGTTTTATCCAAGCTGTACCAGATATACTTTGAAGGTGCAGAGGATAGACCACACGATGTACCTAGTACTGTCCATCTGGTACACATGATCAACAGAGAGCAAACAACCTTCACAGTTTTGTTTCTCCTGCACAGATATCAGCATGATGTCTTAACATGTTCTAAGACATCATCTGTTACAACATTACAGTTTTACCTTGATATATAACAGACAGAATTATAAAGTGTTGAAGGTAAAAACACAATCAATTGTTAACCCAGTTCGGTGAAACACACCTACTCTGGGGGCATACCAAGCCAGGAAGAAGATCCACTATCAGCAATATTAATTCAGGACTAAACTTCACAAGTTCCCATCCCTCACTTAATCATTTACCCAGTGCAACCTATACCTAGGAACTCCTAGATAGAAACCTACCAGTTTCCATTCCTATTGCCGCAACAACAGAAGTCTAACTCCTACTCAAGAAGTAGTGCCCTCCCACTTGGTTTCCTACATTACGATGAATAAGAAGTAATGCAAAAATACTTAGACTTGCTTCACAGCTTCGTCCAAGAACACTCAAACTCTTACCTACAGGTATCGAGTTACACACATGGTAACCTTGCCACAGATCGACAGGTTTACCTAATAGAACACCCCCAATATTACATTATGTGAGGCTTACAAATGATCTTCTAACCAAAAGGGGATTACTTGCAAAACAGCAGCTCTGTTGAATATATAGCAGCTGCAACTTCAGTTAGGGTTTCCACAAAAACCTAGGGTTAATTCCGTTTGACCTAAAGACCAGGTCACAGGACTTTATTAACCAGGTTAGGGTTGAGCTAGGTTACCCCTCAGAAAACGCAGGATTCTGTTCAGGAAAGACTGAGTTATTTCCTGAAAAAACTCAGACTTATCCAACCTGCAAACCTGTTAGTTCAGAACAGGATGTCATAACATCTGTTATGACATCTGAGAAAACCTGTCTACTGATTTAGCAAAATGTGATCATTTTGCAAAATGCTCAGATACACACTTATAAACATCAGTACTTGAATTGCAATATTTTTCTGCAAAGGTACCTAAAGAATCAGTACACACTAAACTAGAATGTTATGACATCAGTCATGACATTCACACACACTTGGGTTTTACCAAAAATGCAAGCCAATAACTAAACACCTACAAACTCCCCCTTTGGCAGATTTTTGGCTAAAGACCCTAAGCAATCAGAGATAGATAGCAGCAGAAAGAAATGACTGCAGAAAAATAGAATGTCTAATTGAGAAAGTACCAAAATATTCTCCCCCTCTTTAGCCACAAATGGGCCAAAGATACATGTTCAAAAAGATTATACAGTTATCCAAAACAAATAACAAGAGCAGCAGCAGAAAAAAGGAACTGAACACACTTCCAAACTCCACCAGATATCAGCACCAACCAGCAACACCACCAAATAGCAACCAACCTTTAAGCACTGTCATCAGGCTCAGAGGATTCTGGCTTCTTCCTTTTCTTGTGAGCAATGTCAACATTCTTTTCTTTGTCTGATGTCTCAACATCCTTAGAGACATCTGGATTTAAAGGAACAGCATTTGAACTTTCTTGATTTAAAGGACTACTCCCCACTCCACCAATTACTAGAAATCACACTCTGCCTCAGTTATATAATACATTTATTAGATGACAAGTTATCACCTAAACATTCCAGCTCACTAAAATGCTTCATAATGAGACACAAACGCCCTGTTTTCTTAGCAGATGAAAACATGCTCAAATCCTATGTCGTCATACATTCTGCTATTTTCATATTAGCAGCTTGAAACCATTCCATTTACACAAAGATGATGGTTACTCCCTCTGAGTCATACAACTGTACACACATGGGTTTATTAATAGTAATCCACACTTCATCCAATTTTCCTCCTGTGTGTAGTTTTAGAGGAAATTGGGAACAATGTCATTAGGCAATGTGATGACATTCGGTCAGACATAGTCCTCTTCAGTCTTGAACACATCATCCCATAGTTAATAAAGTGCCACACTTTATATCCTACGAGTCTGATGAAGACTTTCCGTACAAACCAATACTCCCCCTGTTAGGGACAATCACTTCTCCTCATGGAAACAAGTTGGTCACATTCAATACTCAGTTGGACCTTCAAGACAACTTCTGATTCAAAGTAAATAAGACCCCTTGATGAATGGAAAACATAAGACGCATCTTCATGTCTTCAAGAGCGCACCCTCTGTTCAACTATATTGGTTGAACGCATCCATACTCTGAATCAACCTTTCTTCAGACCAGAACAAGTTAGAACATCCTTGGTCTATGTCAACCTTTCTGAGTCACATCATACAAAGGACATCTTCTGAAAATCTTTAGAAATTACTCTGACATCTTCAGACCATCCTCAGACAATATTCAGACCTTACTGCGCTACCAGCTTGATCAGAACAAAATCAAACACACAAATAGGGACACCAACATTCTCATCCCATTACAAGAGATAATCTACTATAGATGACTCATAACTTCTACCACAAGCTCCAAGAAATGAATAAAAACCACCTCCTCTTTGTATTCAACTCATTACTCTTCTGCCCAAAAGTAATCTGTCTAAGACTAACCTCAATAATAATCAGCTGCCACATGTTGATTATCTTGATTCTCCGAATCCACTGCTGAGATAGACCAAATCCCACAGTTTGATTATCTCCTTCATGAATCCTCATATGAAAAAATCAAATGCCACCTTTTGACTTCTCCATGTTTATTAGCTAATTCACTTCCTTACCTAGATCAGAACCAGACTGATCCAAGTAACCACCATCAAGATTATGATGTCTTCTTCTTCTTGTAGCTTCAAGTCTGAAAACGTTTCCAGGAAACTTTTTCAGAGATCAAATGATTTTGCTGTTACCAAAGAGATAGCTCTAAAGCATCACTCTTCCTGTGATTCTTCACAGGGTCTAGAAGAAGGAATGTTCCCACATCTTTAAGAACATCAGTTATCTTGAATTCCAAGGATAATCAATTAAATACTTGTACTTGTCACAAATAGCAATTGATCTTAAATCCTTCCCATTATCCTGTAAGATACTTTCACCATTTGAATACTTTGACATACTCTTCGTGTGTTAATATCTTCTTCTTGTAAGCACTTTCTTTGAGAGACCAAAGAGTTAAGATATCTAGGTTGCCACCCTTGACTCAAGTAAACTCTACTCACCTCAACAGATTTGAAACTCCTACTAGATCAGATTCATCCTTAGGAATGAGAGAGATGAATCCTTCCTTGCAAATATGTCACACAACACCCAGAACCCATGTGACATAGGTCATTAGCCAGCTAAACACCAGGCTGAACTAATGTGAGGAGGTTAACCAAATCTCCCCCTCAACCTACCAATCATGAAAGCTCCACACAAAATATCCATGCAAATGTCTCGACATGACATATGACATCCCTTAATCAAATTCTGAGTCTTCAAATTCTCACATCTTGAAAGATCTTCCACTTCTAATCATGATGTTTAAATGACACGACTCATGATCCCAATCTACTTCTATGAAGGAGCAATAATGCTGCACCATCATTGGCTTTTATTAACCAATGAGCTTGTCTTTCTTCACACCATAGTACTCCAGGGAACAACTGCTCAGCCCTGATCAATGTCATATCTCAACCAGCTTTACTTCTAGAGTTCTGACTCCTAAAGTAACCTTCGGGAGTACACAGACATAGTTGACTTTACCATTGTCAACTTTGCACACACAGATGTCTCCTCTTCCAGGTCAGGAGTAGGTTCCAAACAAAAGTATTCCTTTGTTTGACACCCAAAACATATGCTCTTCAACTAGTAGATGCATACTTGTTCCACCATCACATAGAACATCAGTTCCATCACCTTGAAACAAGGCCCTCTTTGAAATTCTTCAAGGTCTTCGTATAACACTAATCCGTGATTATGTGATTCTTACCATCCTGAACAAAGAACGTCTTCATGAGTGGACTTGAGAGGACTCAAGTATCTGTGACATCTTCAATAGTTTATGTTGAATTCTTGAATACAGTAGCCTTCAATCCACAAGAGGGGAAACACATCAGAGCTTGAGTTTTGCCAAGTATTACACAGCGGAAGAACATAATACAACTCAATCTTTGCACACACACTTTAGGCGTACACAAATCCTAGGTTTGAAAATAAATCAAACCTGGAGCAGCTACCACACAACCAGGCCAAATGCCAATCACCAAAGACAGGTACACACAGTTCCTGTCATGAATAGTCCATCCTCCCACTTTAAGGGACCATTCAGGGAAATAACAAACCTTTCCAGGTTACAATCTCCAGTACTAAGATTGACCTTGCAGATACCAGAAAGTATCACCCATGGATCTCATCCAGAAACAGAACAGGATGCCTGCTCTGATACCAATTGAAATTCTGGTGTATGCCAGTCTTCAGATGTTATACTCAATGTCTAGACATCTGATATGACATAATAAATACACTACAAGGTAGATACCCAATTTTTGTGATTCAGTACTAAAGTATAACAGAAGCATAGAGGTTGCCATATCTGCAGTTCTCGAACAAATAGCTTTGGTTTGTAAACTATCCATTCATAGCCTGATGTCTCAACATTGGTTGCAACATCATCTATCACATACCATGAAGCAAACAAACCCCTTAGTTCTGTTTATCATGCACACAAACAAACAGGATATCCATTCATCTCTTTTGACATCATCTGTAACATTCACACAGTTTTATCCAAGCTGTACCAGATATACTTTGAAGGTGCAGAGGATAGACCACACGATGTACCTAGTTCTGTCCATCTGGTACACATGATCAACAGAGAGAAAACAACCTTCACAGTTCTGTTTCTCCTGCACAGATATCAGCATGATGTCTTAACATGTTCTGAGACATCATCTGTTACAACATTACAGTTTTACCTTGATATATAACAGACAGAATTATAAAGTGTTGAAGGTAAAAACACAATCAATTGTTAACCCAGTTCGGTGAAACACACCTACTCTGGGGGCATACCAAGCCAGGAAGAAGATCCACTATCAGCAATATTAATTCAGGACTAAACTTCACAAGTTCCCATCCCTCACTTAATCATTTACCCAGTGCAACCTATACCTAGGAACTCCTAGATAGAAACCTACCAGTTTCCATTCCTATTGCCGCAACAACAGAAGTCTAACTCCTACTCAAGAAGTAGTGCCCTCCCACTTGGTTTCCTACATTACGATGAATAAGAAGTAATGCAAAAATACTTAGACTTGCTTCAAAGCTTCGTCCAAGAACACTCAAACTCTTACCTACAGGTATCGAGTTACACACATGGTAACCTTGCCACAGATCGACAGGTTTACCTAACAGAACACCCCCAATATTACATTATGTGAGGCTTACAAATGATCTTCTAACCAAAAGGGGAATACTTGCAAAACAGCAGCTCTGTTGAATATATAGCAGCTGCAACTTCAGTTAGGGTTTCCACAAAAACCTAGGGTTAATTCCGTTTGACCTAAAGACCAGGTCACAAGACTTTATTAACCAGGTTAGTGTTGAGCTAGGTTACCCCTCAGAAAACGCAGGATTCTGTTCAGGAAAGACTGAGTTATTTCCTGAAAAAACTCAGACTTATCCAACCTGCAAACCTGTTAGTTCAGAACAGGATGTCATAACATCTGTTATGACATCTGAGAAAACCTGTCTACTGATTTAGCAAAATGTGATCATTTTGCAAAATGCTCAGATACACACTTATAAACATCAGTACTTGAATTACAATATTTTTCTGCAAAGGTACCTAAAGAATCCGTACACACTAAACTAGAATGTTATGACATCAGTCATGACATTGACACACACTTGGGTTTTACCAAAAATGCAAGCCAATAACTAAACACCTACAGTCATTATGGAAGGTAGTTCATTGTTGACATTTTGTTACTCCAATGGATGGTAGCCTTTTCATTATGGAAGGTAGTTCGTTGTTCAGATTTTGTTACTCAAATGGATGGTATCCTTGTCATTATGGAAGGTAGTTTCTTGTTGAGATTTTATTACTCCAACGGATGGTAGCCTTGTCATTATGGATGGTAGTTCGTTGTTGAGATTTTGTTACTCCCATGGATGGTACCCTTGTAATTATGGAAGGTTGATTGTTGTTGAGATTTTGTTACTCCCATGGATGGTAGCCTTTTCAATATGGAAGATAGTTTGTTGTTGAGCTTTTGTTACTCAAATGGATGGTAGCTTTTTTATTATGGAAGGTAGTTCGTTGTTAATATTTTATTACACCAATGGATGGTAGCCTTGTCATAATGGAAGGTAGCTTGTTGCTGAGATTTTGTTACTCCAATGGATGGTAGCCTTGTGATTATGGAAGGTAGTTCGTTGTTTAGATTTTGTTACTCCAATGTATGGTTGCCTAGTCATTATGGATGGTAGTTTTTTGATGAGATTTTGTTACTCCATTGGATGGTAGCATTGTCATTACAGAAAGTAGTTCATTGTTGAGATTTTGTTACTCTAATGGATGGTAGCCTTGTCATTATGCAAGGTAGTTCATTGTTGAGATTTTGTTACTCCAATTTATGGTAGCCTTGTCATTATGGATATTAGTTCGTTGTTGAGATTTTGTTACTCCATTAGATGGTTCCCTTGTCATTACCGAAAGTAGTTCGTTGTTGAAATTTTGTTACTCCAATGGATGGTAGCCTTGTCATTACGGAAGGTAGTTCGTTATTGAGATTTTGTAACTCCAATGGATGGTAGATTTATCATTATAAAAGGTAGTTCGTTGTTGACATTTTATTACTCCAATGGATGGTAGCCTTGTCATTATGGGAGGTAGTTTGTTGCTGAGATTTTGTTACTCCAATGGATGGTAGCGTTGTCATTATGGACGGTAGTTCGTTGTTGAGATTTTGTTACTCTAATGGATGGTAGCCTTGTCATTATGGATGGTAGTTCGTTGATGAGATTTTGTTACTCCATTGGATGGTAGCTTTGTCATTACAGAAAGTAGTTTGTTGTTGAGATTTTGTTACTCTAATGGATGGTAGCCTTGTCATTATAGAAGGTAGTTCATTGTTGATATTCGGTTACTCCAATGGATGGTAGCCTTGTCATTATGGAAGGTAGTTCGTTGTTCAAATTTTGTTAGTCCAATGGATGGTAGACTTGTCACTATGGAAGGTAGTTCATTGTTGAGATTTTGTTAATCCAATGGATGGTAACCTTGTCATTATGGATGGTAGTTTGTTGTTGAGATTTTGTTACTCCAGTGGACGGTAGCCTTGTCATTATGGAAGGTAGTTTGTTGTTGAGATTTTGTTACTCCAATGGATGGTAGCCTTGTCATTATGGAAGGTAGTTCGTTGTTGAGATTTTGTTACTCTAATGGATGGTAGCCTTGTCATTATGGATGGTAGTTTGTTGTTGAGATTTTGTTACTCCATTGGATGGTACCCTTGTCATTACCGAAAGTAGTTCATTTTTCAGATTTTCTTACTCCAATGGATGGTAGCCTTGTCATTATGGAAGGTAGTTTGTTGCAGAGATTTTGTTACTCCAATGGATGGTAGCTTTGTCATTACAGAAAGTAGTTCGTTGTTGAGATTTTGTTACACTAATGGATGGTAGCCTTGTCATTATAGAAGGTAGTTCATTGTTGAGATTCTGTTACTCCAATGGATGGTAGCCTTGTCATTATGGCAGGTAGTTCGTTGTTCAGATTTTGTTAGTCCAATGGATGGTAGACTTGTCACTATGGAAGGTAGTTCATTGTTGAGATTTTGTTAATCCAATGGATGGTAACCTTGTCATTATGGATGGTAGTTTGTTGTTGAGATTTTGTTACTCCAATGGATGGTAGCCTTGTCATTATGGAAGGTAGTTTGTTGTTGAGATTTTGTTACTCCAATGGATGGTAGCCTTGTCATTATGGAAGGTAGTTCGTTGTTGAGATTTTGTTACTCTAATGGATGGTAGCCTTGTCAGTATGGATGGTAGTTTGTTGTTGAGATTTTGTTACTCCATTGGATGGTACCCTTGTCATTACCGAAAGTAGTTCATTTTTCAGATTTTCTTACTCCAATGGATGGTAGCCTTGTCATTATGGAAGGTAGTTTGTTGCGGAGATTTTGTTACTCCAATGGATGGTAGCTTTGTCATTACAGAAAGTAGTTCGTTGTTGAGATTTTTTTACTCTAATGGATGGTAGCCTTGTCATTATAGAAGGTAGTTCATTGTTGATATTCTGTTACTCTAATGGATGGTAGCCTTGTCATTATGGAAGGTAGTTCGTTGTTCAGATTTTGTTAGTCCAATGGATGGTAGACTTGTCACTATGGAAGGTAGTTCATTGTTGAGATTTTGTTAATCCAATGGATGGTAACCTTGTCATTATGGATGAGAGTTTGTTGTTGAGATTTTGTTACTCCAATGGATGGTAGCCTTGTCATTATGGAAGGTAGTTTGTTGTTGAGATTTTGTTACTCCAATGGATGGTAGCCTTGTCATTATGGAAGGTAGTTTGTTGCGGAGATTTTGTTACTCCAATGGATGGTAGCCTTGTCATTATGGAAGGTAGTTCATCGTTGAGATTTTGTTACTCTAATGGATGGTAGCCTTGTCATTATGGAAGGTAGTTTGTTGTTGAGATTTTGTTACTCCAATGGATGGTAGCCTTGTCATTATGGATTGTAGTTCGTTGTTGAGATTTAGTTACTCCATTGGATGGTAGCCTTGTCATTACCGAAAGTAGTTTGTTGTTGAGATTTTGTTACTCTAATGGATGGTAGCCTTGTCATTTTGGAAGGTAGTTCATTGTTGACAATTTGTTACTCTAATGGATGGTAGCCTTGTCATTATGGATGGTAGTTTGTTGTTGAGATTTTGTTACTCCATTGGATGGTACCCTTGTCATTACCGAAAGTAGTTCATTTTTCAGATTTTCTTACTCCAATGGATGGTAGCCTTGTCATTATGGAAGGTAGTTTGTTGCAGAGATTTTGTTACTCCAATGGATGGTAGCTTTGTCATTACAGAAAGTAGTTCGTTGTTGAGATTTTGTTACACTAATGGATGGTAGCCTTGTCATTATAGAAGGTAGTTCATTGTTGAGATTCTGTTACTCCAATGGATGGTAGCCTTGTCATTATGGCAGGTAGTTCGTTGTTCAGATTTTGTTAGTCCAATGGATGGTAGACTTGTCACTATGGAAGGTAGTTCATTGTTGAGATTTTGTTAATCCAATGGATGGTAACCTTGTCATTATGGATGGTAGTTTGTTGTTGAGATTTTGTTACTCCAATGGATGGTAGCCTTGTCATTATGGAAGGTAGTTTGTTGTTGAGATTTTGTTACTCCAATGGATGGTAGCCTTGTCATTATGGAAGGTAGTTCGTTGTTGAGATTTTGTTACTCTAATGGATGGTAGCCTTGTCAGTATGGATGGTAGTTTGTTGTTGAGATTTTGTTACTCCATTGGATGGTACCCTTGTCATTACCGAAAGTAGTTCATTTTTCAGATTTTCTTACTCCAATGGATGGTAGCCTTGTCATTATGGAAGGTAGTTTGTTGCGGAGATTTTGTTACTCCAATGGATGGTAGCTTTGTCATTACAGAAAGTAGTTCGTTGTTGAGATTTTTTTACTCTAATGGATGGTAGCCTTGTCATTATAGAAGGTAGTTCATTGTTGATATTCTGTTACTCTAATGGATGGTAGCCTTGTCATTATGGAAGGTAGTTCGTTGTTCAGATTTTGTTAGTCCAATGGATGGTAGACTTGTCACTATGGAAGGTAGTTCATTGTTGAGATTTTGTTAATCCAATGGATGGTAACCTTGTCATTATGGATGAGAGTTTGTTGTTGAGATTTTGTTACTCCAATGGATGGTAGCCTTGTCATTATGGAAGGTAGTTTGTTGTTGAGATTTTGTTACTCCAATGGATGGTAGCCTTGTCATTATGGAAGGTAGTTTGTTGCGGAGATTTTGTTACTCCAATGGATGGTAGCCTTGTCATTATGGAAGGTAGTTCATCGTTGAGATTTTGTTACTCTAATGGATGGTAGCCTTGTCATTATGGAAGGTAGTTTGTTGTTGAGATTTTGTTACTCCAATGGATGGTAGCCTTGTCATTATGGATTGTAGTTCGTTGTTGAGATTTAGTTACTCCATTGGATGGTAGCCTTGTCATTACCGAAAGTAGTTTGTTGTTGAGATTTTGTTACTCTAATGGATGGTAGCCTTGTCATTTTGGAAGGTAGTTCATTGTTGACAATTTGTTACTCTAATGGATGGTAGCCTTGTCATTATGGATGGTAGTTTGTTGTTGAGATTTTGTTACTCCATTGGATGGTACCCTTGTCATTACCGAAAGTAGTTCATTTTTCAGATTTTCTTACTCCAATGGATGGTAGCCTTGTCATTATGGAAGGTAGTTTGTTGCAGAGATTTTGTTACTCCAATGGATGGTAGCTTTGTCATTACAGAAAGTAGTTCGTTGTTGAGATTTTGTTACACTAATGGATGGTAGCCTTGTCATTATAGAAGGTAGTTCATTGTTGATATTCTGTTACTCCAATGGATGGTAGCCTTGTCATTATGGCAGGTAGTTCGTTGTTCAGATTTTGTTAGTCCAATGGATGGTAGACTTGTCACTATGGAAGGTAGTTCATTGTTGAGATTTTGTTAATCCAATGGATGGTAACCTTGTCATTATGGATGAGAGTTTGTTGTTGAGATTTTGTTACTCCAATGGATGGTAGCCTTGTCATTATGGAAGGTAGTTTGTTGTTGAGATTTTGTTACTCCAATGGATGGTAGCCTTGTCATTATGGAAGGTAGTTTGTTGCGGAGATTTTGTTACTCCAATGGATGGTAGCCTTGTCATTATGGAAGGTAGTTCATCGTTGAGATTTTGTTACTCTAATGGATGGTAGCCTTGTCATTATGGAAGGTAGTTTGTTGTTGAGATTTTGTTACTCCAATGGATGGTAGCCTTGTCATTATGGATTGTAGTTCGTTGTTGAGATTTAGTTACTCCATTGGATGGTAGCCTTGTCATTACCGAAAGTAGTTTGTTGTTGAGATTTTGTTACTCTAATGGATGGTAGCCTTGTCATTATGGAAGGTAGTTCATTGTTGACAATTTGTTACTCTAATGGATGGTAGCCTTGTCATTATGGATGGTAGTTTGTTGTTGAGATTTTGTTACTCCATTGGATGGTACCCTTGTCATTACCGAAAGTAGTTCATTTTTCAGATTTTCTTACTCCAATGGATGGTAGCCTTGTCATTATGGAAGGTAGTTTGTTGCAGAGATTTTGTTACTCCAATGGATGGTAGCTTTGTCATTACAGAAAGTAGTTCGTTGTTGAGATTTTGTTACACTAATGGATGGTAGCCTTGTCATTATAGAAGGTAGTTCATTGTTGAGATTCTGTTACTCCAATGGATGGTAGCCTTGTCATTATGGCAGGTAGTTCGTTGTTCAGATTTTGTTAGTCCAATGGATGGTAGACTTGTCACTATGGAAGGTAGTTCATTGTTGAGATTTTGTTAATCCAATGGATGGTAACCTTGTCATTATGGATGAGAGTTTGTTGTTGAGATTTTGTTACTCCAATGGATGGTAGCCTTGTCATTATGGAAGGTAGTTTGTTGTTGAGATTTTGTTACTCCAATGGATGGTAGCCTTGTCATTATGGAAGGTAGTTTGTTGCGGAGATTTTGTTACTCCAATGGATGGTAGCCTTGTCATTATGTAAGGTAGTTCATTGTTGGCATTTTGTTACTCCAATGAATGGTAGCATTGTCATTATGGAAGGTAGTTTTTTGTTGAGATTTTGTTACTCCAATGGATGGTAGACTTGTAATTATGGAAGGTAGTTTGTTGTTGAGATTTTGTTACTCCAATGGATGGTAGCATTGTCATTATGGATGGTAGTTCGTTGTTGATATTTTGTTACTCCATTGGATGGTACCCTTGTCATTACCGAAAGTAGTTCGTTGTTGAAATTTTGTTACTCCAATGGATGGTAGCCTTGTCATTACGGAAGGTAGTTCGTTGTTGAGATTTCGTTAATGCAATGGATGGTATCCTTGTCATTATGGAAGGTAGTTTGTTGTTGAGATTTTGTTACTCTAATGGATGGTATCGTTTTCATTATGGAAGGTAGTTCATTGTTGAGATTTTGTTTCTCCAATGGATGGTAGCATTGTCATTATGGAAGGTAATTCATCGTTGATATTTTGTTACTTCAATGGATGTTAACCTTTTCATTATGGAAGGTAGTTCTTTGTTGAGATTTTGTTACTCCAATGGATGGTATACTTGTCATTATGGAAGGTAGTTCGTTGTTGAGATTTTGTTACTCTAATGGATGGTAGACTTGTCATTATGGAAGGAAGTTCATTGTTGAGATCTTGTTACCCCAATGGATGGTAGCCTTGTCATTATGTAAGGTAGTTCGTTGTTGAAGTTTTGTTACTCCAATGGATGGTAGCCTTGTCATTATGGAAGGTAGTTCGTTGTTGAGATTTTGTTACTCTAATGGATGGTAGCCTTGTCATTATAGAAGGTAGTTCATTGTTGATATTCTGTTACTCCAATGGATGGTAGCCTTGTCATTATGGAAGGTAGTTCGTTGTTCAGATTTTGTTAGTCCAATGGATGGTAGACTTGTCACTATGAAAGGTAGTTCATTGTTGAGATTTTGTTAATCCAATGGATGGTAACCTTGTCATTATGGATGGTAGTTTGTTGTTGAGATTTTGTTACTCCAATGGATGGTAGCCTTGTCATTATGGAAGGTAGTTTGTTGTTGAGATTTTGTTACTCCAATGGATGGTAGCCTTGTCATTATGGAAGGTAGTTCGTTGTTGAGATTTTGTTACTCTAATGGATGGTAGCCTTGTCATTATGGATGGTAGTTTGTTGTTGAGATTTTGTTACTCCATTGGATGGTACCCTTGTCATTACCGAAAGTAGTTCATTTTTCAGATTTTCTTACTCCAATGGATGGTAGCCTTGTCATTATGGAAGGTAGTTTGTTGCGGAGATTTTGTTACTCCAATGGATGGTAGCTTTGTCATTACAGAAAGTAGTTCGTTGTTGAGATTTTTTTACTCTAATGGATGGTAGCCTTGTCATTATAGAAGGTAGTTCATTGTTGATATTCTGTTACTCCAATGGATGGTAGCCTTGTCATTATGGAAGGTAGTTCGTTGTTCAGATTTTGTTAGTCCAATGGATGGTAGACTTGTCACTATGGAAGGTAGTTCATTGTTGAGATTTTGTTAATCCAATGGATGGTAACCTTGTCATTATGGATGGTAGTTTGTTGTTGAGATTTTGTTACTCCAATGGATGGTAGCCTTGTCATTATGGAAGGTAGTTTGTTGTTGAGATTTTGTTACTCCAATGGATGGTAGCCTTGTCATTATGGAAGGTAGTTCGTTGTTGAGATTTTGTTACTCTAATGGATGGTAGCCTTGTCATTATGGATGGAAGTTTGTTGTTGAGATTTTGTTACTCCATTGGATGGTACCCTTGTCATTACCGAAAGTAGTTCATTTTTCAGATTTTCTTACTCCAATGGATGGTAGCCTTGTCATTATGGAAGGTAGTTTGTTGCGGAGATTTTGTTACTCCAATGGATGGTAGCCTTGTCATTATGGAAGGTAGTTCGTCGTTGAGATTTTGTTACTCTAATGGATGGTAGCCTTGTCATTATGGAAGGCAGTTTGTTGTTGAGATTTTGTTACTCCAATGGATGGTAGCCTTGTCATTATGGATTGTAGTTCGTTGTTGAGATTTAGTTACTCCATTGGATGGTAGCCTTGTCATTACCGAAAGTAGTTTGTTGTTGAGATTTTGTTACTCTAATGGATGGTAGCCTTGTCATTTTGGAAGGTAGTTCATTGTTGACAATTTGTTACTCTAATGGATGGTAGCCTTGTCATTATGGATGGTAGTTTGTTGTTGAGATTTTGTTACTCCATTGGACGGTACCCTTGTCATTACCGAAAGTAGTTCATTTTTCAGATTTTCTTACTCCAATGGATGGTAGCCTTGTCATTATGGAAGGTAGTTTGTTGCGGAGATTTTGTTACTCCAATGGATGGTAGCCTTGTAATTATGGAAGGTAGTTCGTCGTTGAGATTTTGTTACTCTAATGGATGGTAGCCTTGTCATTATGGAAGTTAGTTCGTTGTTGACATTTTTTTACTCCAATGGATGATAGCCTTGTCATTATGGAAGGTAGTTCGTTGTTGAGATTTTGTTACTCCAATGGATGGTAGACTTGTCATTATGGAAGGTAGTTTGTTGTTGAGATTTTGTTACTCCAATGGATGGTAGCCTTGTCATTATGGATGGTAGTTCGTTGTTGAGATTTTGTTACTCCATTGGATGGTAGCCTATTCATTACCGAAAGTAGTTTGTTGTTGAGATTTTGTTACTCTAATGGATGGTAGCCTTGTCATTTTGGAAGGTAGTTCATTGTTGACATTTTGTTACTCCAATGGATGGTAGCCTTTTCATTATGGAAGGTAGTTCATTGTTGAGATTTTGTTACTCCAATGGATGGTAGCCTTGTCATTATTGAAGGTAGTTCGTTGTTGAGATTTTGTTACTCCAATGGATGGTAGCCTTGTCATTATGGAAGGTAGTTCATTGATGAGATTTTATTACTCCAATTGATGATAGCCTTGTCAGTATGGAAGGTAGTTCGTTGTTGAGATTTTGTTACACCAATGGATGGTAGGCTTGTCATTATGGAAGGTGGTTCGTTGTTGAGATTTTGTTAATCCAATGGATGGTATTCGTGTCATTATGGAAGGTAGTTCGTTGTTGAGATTTTGTTACTCCATTGGATGGTAGCCTTGTCATTATGGAAGGTAGTTCATTGTTGACATTTTGTTACTCCAATAGATGGTAGCCTTTTCATTATGGAAGGTAGTTCGTTGTTTAGATTTTGTTACTCAAATGGATGGTATCCTTGTCATTATGGAAGGTAGTTTCTTGTTGAGATTTTATTACTCCAACGGATGGTAGCCTTGTCATTATGGAAGGTAGTTCGTTTTTGATATTTTGTTACTCCAATGGATGGTACCCTTGTAATTATGGAAGGTTGATTGTTGTTGAGATTTTGTTACTCCAATGGATGGTAGCCTTTTCATCATGGAAGATAGTTTGTTGTTGAGCTTTTGTTACTCAAATGGATGGTAGCCTTTTTATTATGGAAGGTAGTTCGTTGTTGAGATTTTGTTACACCAATGGATGGTAGCCTTGTCATAATGGAAGGTAGTTTGTTGCTGAGATTTTGTTACTTCAATGGATGGTAGCCTTGTGATTATGGAAGGTAGTTCGTTGTTTAGATTTTGTTACTCCAATGGATGGTTGCCTAGTCATTATGGATGGTAGTTTTTTGATGAGATTTTGTTACTCCATTGGATGGTAGCATTGTCATTACAGAAAGTAGTTCGTTGTTGAGATTTTGTTACTCTAATGGATGGTAGCCTTGTCATTATGCAAGGAAGTTCATTGTTGAGATTTTGTTACTCCAATTTATGGTAGCCTTGTCATTATGGAAGGTAGTTTGTTGTTGAGATTTTGTTACTCCAATGGATGGTAGACTTGTCATTATGGATGGTAGTTCGTTGTTGAGATTTTATTACACTAATGGATGGTAGCCTTGTCATTATGTAAGGTAGTTCATTGTTGGCATTTTGTTACTCCAATGAATGGTAGCATTGTCATTATGGAAGGTAGTTTTTTGTTGAGATTTTGTTACTCCAATGGATGGTAGACTTGTAATTATGGAAGGCAGTTTGTTGTTGAGATTTTGTTACTCCAATGGATGGTAGCATTGTCATTATGGATGGTAGTTCGTTGTTGATATTTTGTTACTCCATTGGATGGTACCCTTGTCCTTACCGAAAGTAGTTCGTTGTTGAAATTTTGTTACTCCAATGGATGGTAGCCTTGTCATTACGGAAGGTAGTTCGTTGTTGAGATTTCGTTAATGCAATGGATGGTATCCTTGTCATTATGGAAGGTAGTTTGTTGTTGAGATTTTGTTACTCTAATGGATGGTATCCTTTTCATTATGGAAGGTAGTTCATTGTTGAGATTTTGTTTCTCCAATGGATGGTAGCATTGTCATTATGGAAGGTAGTTCATCGTTGATATTTTGTTACTTTAATGGATGTTAACCTTTTCATTATGGAAGGTAGTTCTTTGTTGAGATTTTGTTACTCCAATGGATGGTATACTTGTCATTATGGAAGGTAGTTCGTTGTTGAGATTTTGTTACTCTAATGGATGGTAGACTTGTCATTATGGAAGGAAGTTCATTGTTGAGATCTTGTTACCCCAATGGATGGTATCCTTGTCATTATGTAAGGTAGTTCGTTGTTGAAGTTTTGTTACTCCAATGGATGGTAGCCTTGTCATTATGGAAGGTAGTTCGTTGTTGAGATTTTGTTACTCTAATGGATGGTAGCCTTGTCATTATAGAAGGTAGTTCATTGTTGATATTCTGTTACTCCAATGGATGGTAGCCTTGTCATTATGGAAGGTAGTTCGTTGTTCAGATTTTGTTAGTCCAATGGATGGTAGACTTGTCACTATGGAAGGTAGTTCATTGTTGAGATTTTGTTAATCCAATGGATGGTAACCTTGTCATTATGGATGGTAGTTTGTTGTTGAGATTTTGTTACTACAATGGATGGTAGCCTTGTCATTATGGAAGGTAGTTTGTTGTTGAGATTTTGTTACTCCAATGGATGGTAGCCTTGTCATTATGGAAGGTAGTTCGTTGTTGAGATTTTGTTACTCTAATGGATGGTAGCCTTGTCATTATGGATGGTAGTTTGTTGTTGAGATTTTGTTACTCCATTGGATGGTACCCTTGTCATTACCGAAAGTAGTTCATTTTTCAGATTTTCTTACTCCAATGGATGGTAGCCTTGTCATTATGGAAGGTAGTTTGTTGCGGAGATTTTGTTACTCCAATGGATGGTAGCTTTGTCATTACAGAAAGTAGTTCGTTGTTGAGATTTTTTTACTCTAATGGATGGTAGCCTTGTCATTATAGAAGGTAGTTCATTGTTGATATTCTGTTACTCCAATGGATGGTAGCCTTGTCATTATGGAAGGTAGTTCGTTGTTCAGATTTTGTTAGTCCAATGGATGGTAGACTTGTCACTATGAAAGGTAGTTCATTGTTGAGATTTTGTTAATCCAATGGATGGTAACCTTGTCATTATGGATGGTAGTTTGTTGTTGAGATTTTGTTACTCCAATGGATGGTAGCCTTGTCATTATGGAAGGTAGTTTGTTGTTGAGATTTTGTTACTCCAATGGATGGTAGCCTTGTCATTATGGAAGGTAGTTCGTTGTTGAGATTTTGTTACTCTAATGGATGGTAGCCTTGTCATTATGGATGGAAGTTTGTTGTTGAGATTTTGTTACTCCATTGGATGGTACCCTTGTCATTACCGAAAGTAGTTCATTTTTCAGATTTTCTTACTCCAATGGATGGTAGCCTTGTCATTATGGAAGGTAGTTTGTTGTGGAGATTTTGTTACTCCAATGGATGGTAGCCTTGTCATTATGGAAGGTAGTTCGTCGTTGAGATTTTGTTACTCTAATGGATGGTAGCCTTGTCATTATGGAAGGCAGTTTTTTGTTGAGATTTTGTTACTCCAATGGATGGTAGCCTTGTCATTATGGATTGTAGTTCGTTGTTGAGATTTAGTTACTCCATTGGATGGTAGCCTTGTCATTACCGAAAGTAGTTTGTTGTTGAGATTTTGTTACTCTAATGGATGGTAGCCTTGTCATTTTGGAAGGTAGTTCATTGTTGACAATTTGTTACTCTAATGGATGGTAGCCTTGTCATTATGGATGGTAGTTTGTTGTTGAGATTTTGTTACTCCATTGGATGGTACCCTTGTCATTACCGAAAGTAGTTCATTTTTCAGATTTTCTTACTCCAATGGATGGTAGCCTTGTCATTATGGAAGGTAGTTTGTTGCGGAGATTTTGTTACTCCAATGGATGGTAGCCTTGTAATTATGGAAGGTAGTTCGTCGTTGAGATTTTGTTACTCTAATGGATGGTAGCCTTGTCATTATGGAAGTTAGTTCGTTGTTGACATTTTTTTACTCCAATGGATGATAGCCTTGTCATTATGGAAGGTAGTTCGTTGTTGAGATTTTGTTACTCCAATGGATGGTAGACTTGTCATTATGGAAGGTAGTTTGTTGTTGAGATTTTGTTACTCCAATGGATGGTAGCCTTGTCATTATGGATGGTAGTTCGTTGTTGAGATTTTGTTACTCCATTGGATGGTAGCCTATTCATTACCGAAAGTAGTTTGTTGTTGAGATTTTGTTACTCTAATGGATGGTAGCCTTGTCATTTTGGAAGGTAGTTCATTGTTGACATTTTGTTACTCCAATGGATGGTAGCCTTTTCATTATGGAAGGTAGTTCATTGTTGAGATTTTGTTACTCCAATGGATGGTAGCCTTGTCATTATTGAAGGTAGTTCGTTGTTGAGATTTTGTTACTCCAATGGATGGTAGCCTTGTCATTATGGAAGGTAGTTCATTGATGAGATTTTATTACTCCAATTGATGATAGCCTTGTCAGTATGGAAGGTAGTTCGTTGTTGAGATTTTGTTACACCAATGGATGGTAGGCTTGTCATTATGGAAGGTGGTTTGTTGTTGAGATTTTGTTAATCCAATGGATGGTATTCGTGTCATTATGGAAGGTAGTTCATTGTTGACATTTTGTTACTCCAATAGATGGTAGCCTTTTCATTATGGAAGGTAGTTCCTTGTTTAGATTTTGTTACTCAAATGGATGGTATCCATGTCATTATGGAAGGTAGTTTCTTGTTGAGATTTTATTACTCCAACAGATGGTAGCCTTGTCATTATGGAAGGTAGTTCGTTTTTGAGATTTTGTTACTCCAATGGATGGTACCCTTGTAATTATGGAAGGTTGATTGTTGTTGAGATTTTGTTACTCCAATGGATGGTAGCCTTTTCATCATGGAAGATAGTTAGTTGTTGAGCTTTTGTTACTCAAATGGAAGGTAGCCTTTTTATTATGGAAGGTAGTTCGTTGTTGAGATTTTGTTACACCAATGGATGGTAGCCTTGTCATAATGGAAGGTAGTTTGTTGCTGAGATTTTGTTACTCCAATGGATGGTAGCCTTGTGATTATGGAAGGTAGTTCGTTGTTTAGATTTTGTTACTCCAATGGATGGTTGCCTAGTCATTATGGATGGTAGTCTTTTGATGAGATTTTGTTACTCCATTGGATGGTAGCATTGTCATTACAGAAAGTAGTTCGTTGTTGAGATTTTGTTACTCTAATGGATGGTAGCCTTGTCATTATGCAAGGAAGTTCATTGTTGAGATTTTGTTACTCCAATTTATGGTAGCCTTGTCATTATGGAAGGTAGTTTGTTGTTGAGATTTTGTTACTCCAATGGATGGTAGACTTGTCATTATGGATGGTAGTTCGTTGTTGAGATTTTATTACACTAATGGATGGTAGCCTTGTCATTATGTAAGGTAGTTCATTGTTGGCATTTTGTTACTCCAATGAATGGTAGCATTGTCATTATGGAAGGTAGTTTTTTGTTGAGATTTTGTTACTCCAATGGATGGTAGACTTGTAATTATGGAAGGTAGTTTGTTGTTGAGATTTTGTTACTCCAATGGATGGTAGCATTGTCATTATGGATGGTAGTTCGTTGTTGATATTTTGTTACTCCATTGGATGGTACCCTTGTCATTAACGAAAGTAGTTCGTTGTTGAAATTTTGTTACTCCAATGGATGGTAGCCTTGTCATTACGGAAGGTAGTTCGTTGTTGAGATTTCGTTAATGCAATGGATGGTATCCTTGTCATTATGGAAGGTAGTTTGTTGTTGAGATTTTGTTACTCTAATGGATGGTATCCTTTTCATTATGGAAGGTAGTTCATTGTTGAGATTTTGTTTCTCCAATGGATGGTAGCATTGTCATTATGGAAGGTAGTTCATCGTTGATATTTTGTTACTTCAATGGATGTTAACCTTTTCATTATGGAAGGTAGTTCTTTGTTGAGATTTTGTTACTCCAATGGATGGTATACTTGTCATTACGGAAGGTAGTTCGTTGTTGAGATTTTGTTACTCTAATGGATGGTAGACTTGTCATTATGGAAGGAAGTTCATTGTTGAGATTTTGTTACCCCAATGGATGGTAGTCTTGTCATTATGTAAGGTAGTTCGTTGTTGAAGTTTTGTTACTCCAATGGATGGTAGCCTTGTCATTATGGAAGGTAGTTCGTTGTTGAGATTTTGTTACTCCAATGGATGGTAGCCTTGTCCTTATTGAATGTAGTTCGTTGTTGAGATTTGGTTACTCCAATGGATGGTAGCCTTGTCATTATGGAAGGTAAGTCATTGATGAGATTTTATTACTCCAATGTTTGATAGCCTTGTCATTATCGAAGGTAGTTCGTTTATGAGATTTTGTTACACCAATGGATGGTAGGCTGGTCATTATGGAAGGTAGTTCGTTGTTGAGATTTTGTTAATCAAATGGATGGTATTCGTATCATTATGGAAGGTAGTTCGTTGTTGAGATTTTGATACTCCATTGGATGGTAGCCTTGTCATTATGGAAGGTAGTTCATTGTTGACATTTTGTTACTCCATTGGATGGTAGCCTTGTCATTATGGAAGGTAGTTCGTTGTTGAGATTTTGTTACTCTAATGGATGATAGCCTTGTGATTATGGAAGGTAGTTCGTTGTTTAGATTTTGTTACTCCAATGGATGGTTGCCTTGTCATTATGGATGGTAGTTTTTTGATGAGATTTTGTTACTCCATTGGATTGTAGCATTGTCATTACAGAAAGTAGTTCATTGTTGAGATTTTTTTACTCTAATGGATGGTAGCCTTGTCATTATGCAAGGTAGTTCATTGTTGACATTTTGTTACTCCAATTTATGCTAGCCTTGTCATTATGGAAGGTAGTTCGTTGTTGAGATTTTGTTACTCCAATGGATGGTAGACTTATGATTATGGAAGGTAGTTCGCTGTTGAGATTTTATTACTCTAATGGATGGTAGCCTTGTCATTATGGAAGGTAGTTCGTTTTTGAGATTTTGTTACTCTAATGGATGGTAGACTTGTCATTATGGAAGGAAGTTCATTGTTGAGATTTTGTTACCCCAATGGATGGTAGCCTTGTCATTATGTAAGGTAGTTCGTTGTTGAAGTTTTGTTACTCCAATGGATGGTAGCCTTGTCATTATGGAAAGTAGTTTGTTGTTGAGATTTTGTTACTCCAATGGATGGTAGCCTTGTCCTTATTGAAGGTAGTTCGTTGTTGAGATTTGGTTACTCCAATGGATGGTAGCCTTGTCATTATCGAAGGTAGTTCATTGATGAGATTTTATTACTCCAATCTTTGATAGCCTTGTCATTATCGAAGGTAGTTTGTTGTTGAGATTTTGTTACACCAATGGATGGTAGGCTGGTCATTATGGAAGGTGGTTCGTTGTTGAGATTTTGTTAATCCAATGGATGGTATTCGTGTAATTATGGAAGGTAGTTCGTTGTTGAAATTTTTTTACTCCATTGGATGGTAGCCTTGTCATTATGGAAGGTAGTTCATTGTTGACATTTTTTTACTCCAATGGATGGTAGCCTTTTCATTATGGAAGGTAGTTCGTTGTTGAGATTTTGTTACTCAAATGGATGGTATCCTTGCCAATACAGAAGGTAGTTCGTTGTTGAGATTTTGTTACTCTAATGGATGGTAGCCTTGTGATTATGGAAGGTAGTTCGTTGTTTAGATTTTGTTACTCCAATGGATGTTTGCCTTGTCATTATGGATGGTAGTTTTTTGATGAGATTTTGTTACTACATTGGATTGTAGCATTGTCATTATGGAAGGTAGTTCGTTGTTGAGATTTTGTTAGTCCAATGGATGGTAGACTTGTCATTATGGAAGGTAGTTCGCTGTTGAGATTTTATTACTCTAATGGACGGTAGCCTTGTCATATGGAAGGTAGTTTGTTGTTGAGATTTTCTTACTCCAATGGATGGTAGACTTGTCATTAGGGAAGGTAGTTTATTGTTGAGATTTTGTTACTCCAATGGAGGGTAGCCTTGTCATTATGGATGGTAGTTCGTTCTTGAGATTTTGTTACTCCATTGGATGGTAGCCTTGTCATTACCCAAAGTAGTTTGTTGTTGAGATTTTGTTACTCAAATGGATGGTGGCCTTGTCATTATTGAAGGTAGTTCGTTGTTGAGATTTTGTTACTCCAATGGATGGTAGCCTTGTCATTATGGAAGGTAGTTCATTGATGAGATTTTATTACTTCAATGGATGATAGCCTTGTCATTATTGAAGGTAGTTTGTTGTTGAGATTTTGTTAAACCAATGGATGGTAGGCTTGTCATTATGGAAGGTGGTTCGTTGTTGAGATTTTGTTAATCCAATGGATGGTATTCGTGTCATTATGGAAGGTAGTTCGTTGTTGAGATTTTGTTACTCCATTGGATGGTAGCCTTGTCATTATGGAAGGTAGTTCATTGTTGACATTTTGTTACTCCAATGGATGGTAGCCTTTTCATTATGGAAGGTAGTTCGTTGTTCAGATTTTGTTACTCAAATGGATGGTATCCTTGTCATTATGGAAGGTAGTTTATTGTTGAGATTTTATTACTCTAATGGATGGTAGCCTTGTCATTATGGAAGGTAGTTCGTTTTTGAGATTTTGTTACTCCAATGGATGGTACCCTTGTAATTATGGAAGGTTGATTGTTGTTGAGATTTTGTTACTCCAATGGACGGTAGCCTTTTCATTATGGAAGATAGTTTTTTGTTGAGCTTTTGTTACTCAAATGGATGGTATCCTTTTTATTATGGAAGGTAGTTCGTTGTTTAGATTTTGTTACACCAATGAATGGTAGCCTTGTCATAATGGAAGGTAGTTTGTTGCTGAGATTTTGTTACTCCAATGGATGGTAGCCTTGTGATTATGGAAGGTATTTTGTTGTTTAGATTTTGTTACTCCAATGGATGGTTGCCTTGTCATTATGGATGGTAGTTTTTTGATGGGTTTTGTTACTCCATTGGATGGTAGCATTGTCATTACAGAAAGTAGTTCGTTGTTGAGATTTTGTTACTCTAATGGATGGTAGCCATGTCATTATGCAAGGTAGTTCATTGTTGACATTTTGTTACTCCAATTTATGGTAGCCTTGTCGTTATGGAAGGTAGTTCGTTGGTGAGATTTTATTACTCCAATGGATGGTAGACTTGTCATTATGGAAGGTAGTTCATTGTTGAGATTTTATTACTCTAATGGATGGTAGCCTTGTCATTATGCAAGGTAGTTAATTGTTGACATTTTGTTACTCCAATGAATGGTAGCATTGTCATTATGGAAGGTAGTTTTTTGTTGAGATTTTTTTACTCCAATGGATGGTAGACTTGTAATTATGGAAGGTAGTTTGTTGTTGAGATTTTGTTACTCCAATGGATGGTAGCCTTGTCATTATGGAAGGTAGTTCATTGTTGACATTTTTTTACTCCAATGGATGGTAGCCTTTTCATTATGGAAGGTAGTTCGTTGTTGAGATTTTGTTACTCAAATGGATGGTATCCTTGCCAATACAGAAGGTAGTTCGTTGTTGAGATTTTGTTACTCTAATGGATGGTAGCCTTGTGATTATGGAAGGTAGTTCGTTGTTTAGATTTTGTTACTCCAATGGATGTTTGCCTTGTCATTATGGATGGTAGTTTTTTGATGAGATTTTGTTACTACATTGGATTGTAGCATTGTCATTATGG
This sequence comes from Vicia faba, assembly GCA_948472305.1. Taxonomy (NCBI): domain Eukaryota; kingdom Viridiplantae; phylum Streptophyta; class Magnoliopsida; order Fabales; family Fabaceae; genus Vicia; species Vicia faba. Next base: position 852,152,697 of record OX451739.1, read on the forward strand.
AAGGTAGTTCGTTGTTGAGATTTTGTTAGTCCAATGGATGGTAGACTTGTCATTATGGAAGGTAGTTCGCTGTTGAGATTTTATTACTCTAATGGACGGTAGCCTTGTCATATGGAAGGTAGTTTGTTGTTGAGATTTTCTTACTCCAATGGATGGTAGACTTGTCATTAGGGAAGGTAGTTTATTGTTGAGATTTTGTTACTCCAATGGAGGGTAGCCTTGTCATTATGGATGGTAGTTCGTTCTTGAGATTTTGTTACTCCATTGGATGGTAGCCTTGTCATTACCCAAAGTAGTTTGTTGTTGAGATTTTGTTACTCAAATGGATGGTGGCCTTGTCATTATTGAAGGTAGTTCGTTGTTGAGATTTTGTTACTCCAATGGATGGTAGCCTTGTCATTATGGAAGGTAGTTCATTGATGAGATTTTATTACTTCAATGGATGATAGCCTTGTCATTATTGAAGGTAGTTTGTTGTTGAGATTTTGTTAAACCAATGGATGGTAGGCTTGTCATTATGGAAGGTGGTTCGTTGTTGAGATTTTGTTAATCCAATGGATGGTATTCGTGTCATTATGGAAGGTAGTTCGTTGTTGAGATTTTGTTACTCCATTGGATGGTAGCCTTGTCATTATGGAAGGTAGTTCATTGTTGACATTTTGTTACTCCAATGGATGGTAGCCTTTTCATTATGGAAGGTAGTTCGTTGTTCAGATTTTGTTACTCAAATGGATGGTATCCTTGTCATTATGGAAGGTAGTTTATTGTTGAGATTTTATTACTCTAATGGATGGTAGCCTTGTCATTATGGAAGGTAGTTCGTTTTTGAGATTTTGTTACTCCAATGGATGGTACCCTTGTAATTATGGAAGGTTGATTGTTGTTGAGATTTTGTTACTCCAATGGACGGTAGCCTTTTCATTATGGAAGATAGTTTTTTGTTGAGCTTTTGTTACTCAAATGGATGGTATCCTTTTTATTATGGAAGGTAGTTCGTTGTTTAGATTTTGTTACACCAATGGATGGTAGCCTTGTCATAATGGAAGGTAGTTTGTTGCTGAGATTTTGTTACTCCAATGGATGGTAGCCTTGTGATTATGGAAGGTATTTTGTTGTTTAGATTTTGTTACTCCAATGGATGGTTGCCTTGTCATTATGGATGGTAGTTTTTTGATGGGTTTTGTTACTCCATTGGATGGTAGCATTGTCATTACAGAAAGTAGTTCGTTGTTGAGATTTTGTTACTCTAATGGATGGTAGCCATGTCATTATGCAAGGTAGTTCATTGTTGACATTTTGTTACTCCAATTTATGGTAGCCTTGTCGTTATGGAAGGTAGTTCGTTGGTGAGATTTTATTACTCCAATGGATGGTAGACTTGTCATTATGGAAGGTAGTTCATTGTTGAGATTTTATTACTCTAATGGATGGTAGCCTTGTCATTATGCAAGGTAGTTAATTGTTGACATTTTGTTACTCCAATGAATGGTAGCATTGTCATTATGGAAGGTAGTTTTTTGTTGAGATTTTTTTACTCCAATGGATGGTAGACTTGTAATTATGGAAGGTAGTTTGTTGTTGAGATTTTGTTACTCCAATGGATGGTAGCCTTGTCATTATGGATGGTAGTTCGTTGTTGATATTTTGTTACTCCATTGGATGGTACCCTTGTCATTACCGAAAGTAGTTCGTTGTTGAAATTTTGTTACTCCAATGGATGGTAGCCTTGTCATTACGGAAGGTAGTTCGTTGTTGAGATTTCGTTAATGCAATAGATGGTATCCTTGTCATTATGGAAGGTAGTTCGCTGTTGAGATTTTATTACTCTAATGGATGGTAGCCTTGTCATTATGGAAGGTAGTTCGTTGTGGAGATTTTGTTACTCCAATGGATGGTAGACTTGTCATTATAGAAGGTAGTTTGTTGTTCAGATTTTGTTACTCCAATGGATGGTAGCCTTGTCATTATGGATGGTAGTTCGTTCTTGAGATTTTGTTACTCCATTGGATGGTAGCCTTGTCATTACCGAAAGTAGTTTGTTGTTGAGATTTTGTTACTCTAATGGATGGTAGCCTTGTCATTTTGGAAGGTAGTTCATTGTTGACATTTTGTTACTCCAATGGATGGTAGCCTTTTCATTATGGAAGGTAGTTCATTGTTGAGATTTTGTTACTCCAATGGATGGTAGCCTTGTCATTATGGAAGGTAGTTCATTGATGAGATTTTATTACTCCAATGGATGATAGCCTTGTCATTATGGAAGGTCGTTCGTTGTTGAGATTTTGTTAAACCAATGGATGGTATTCGTGTCATTATGGAAGGTAGTTCGTTGTTGAAATTTTGTTACTCCATTGGATGGTAGCCTTGTCATTTTGGAAGGTAGTTCATTGTTGACATTTTTTTACTCCAATGGATGGTAGCCTTTTCATTATGGAAGGTAGTTCGTTGTTGAGATTTTGTTACTCAAATGGATGGTATCCTTGCCAATACGGAACGTAGTTCGTTGTTGAGATTTTGTTACTGTAATGGATGGTAGCCTTGTGATTATGGAAGGTAGTTCGTTGTTTAGATTTTGTTACTCCAATGGATGGTTGCCTTGTCATTATGGATGGTAGTTTTTTGATGAGATTTTGTTACTCCATTGGATTGTAGCGTTGTCATTACAGAAAGTAGTTCGTTGTTGAGATTTTGTTATCTAATGAATGGTAGCCTTGTCATTATGCAAGGTAGTTCGTTGTTGAGATTTTGTTACTCCAATGGATGGTAGACTTGTCATTGTGGAAGGTAGTTCGCTGTTGAGATTTTATTACTCTAATGGATGGTAGCCATGTCATATGGAAGGTAGTTTGTTGTTGAGATTTTGTTACTCCAATGGATGGTAGACTTGTCATTAGGGAAGGTAGTTTATTGTTGAGATTTTGTTACTCCAATGGATGTTAGCCTTGTCATTATGAATGGTAGTTTGTTCTTGAGATTTTGTTACTCCATTGGATGGTAGCCTTGTCATTACCCAAAGTAGTTTGTTGTTGAGATTTTGTTACTCCAATGGATGGTGGCCTTGTCATTATTTAAGGTAGTTCGTTGTTGAGATTTTGTTACTCCAATGGATGGTAGCCTTGTCATTATGGAAGGTAGTTCATTGATGAGATTTTATTACTTCAATGGATGATAGCCTTGTCATTATGGAAGGTAGTTTGTTGTTGAGATTTTGTTAAACCAATGGATGGTAGGCTTGTCATTATGGAAGGTGGTTCGTTGTTGAGATTTTGTTAATCCAATGGATGGTATTCGTGTCATTATAGAAGGTAGTTCGTTGTTGAGATTTTGTTACTCCATTGGATGGTAGCCTTGTCATTATGGAAGGTAGTTCATTGTTGACATTTTGTTACTCCAATGGATGGTAGTCTTTTCATTATGGAAGGTAGTTCGTTGTTCAGATTTTGTTACTCAAATGGATGGTATCCTTGTCATTATGGAAGGTAGTTTATTGTTGAGATTTTATTACTCTAATGGATGGTAGCCTTGTCATTATGGAAGGTAGTTCATTTTTGAGATTTTGTTACTCCAATGGATGGTACCCTTGTAATTATGGAAGGTTGATTGTTGTTGAGATTTTGTTACTCCAATGGACGGTAGCCTTTTCATTATGGAAGATAGTTTGTTGTTGAGCTTTTGTTACTCAAATGGATGGTATCCTTTTTATTATGGAAGGTAGTTCGTTGTTTAGATTTTGTTACACCAATGGATGGTAGCCTTGTCATAATGGAAGGTAGTTTGTTGCTGAGATTTTGTTACTCTAATGGATGGTAGCCTTGTGATTATGGAAGGTAGTTTGTTGTTTAGATTTTGTTACTCCAATGGATGGTTGCCTTGTCATTATGGATGGTAGTTTTTTGATGAGATTTTGTTACTCCATTGGATGGTAACATTGTCATTACAGAAAGTAGTTCGTTGTTGAGATTTTGTTACTCTAATGGATGGTAGCCTTGTCATTATGCAAGGTAGTTCATTGTTGACATTTTGTTACTCCAATTTATGGTAGCCTTGTCGTTATGGAAGGTAGTTCGTTGTTGAGATTTTATTACTCCAATGGATGGTAGACTTGTCATTATGGAAGGTAGTTCATTGTTGAGATTTTATTACTCTAATGGATGGTAGCCTTGTCATTATGCAAGGTAGTTCATTGTTGACATTTTGTTACTCCAATAAATGGTAGCATTGTCATTATGGAAGGTAGTTTTTTGTTGAGTTTTTGTTACTCCAATGGATGGTAGACTTGTAATTATGGAAGGTAGTTTGTTGTTGAGATTTTGTTACTCCAATGGATGGTAGCCTTGTCATTATGGATGGTAGTTCGTTGTTGATATTTTGTTACTCCATTGGATGGTAGCCTTGTCATTACCGAAAGTAGTTTATTGTTGAGATTTTGTTACTCTAATGGATGGTATCCTTGTCATTTTGGAAGGTAGTTCATTGTTGACATTTTGTTACTCCAATGGATGGTAGCCTTTTCATTATGGAAGGTAGTTCATTGTTGAGATTTTGTTACTCCAATGGATGGTAGCCTTGTCATTATGGAAGGTAGTTCATTGATGAGATTTTATTACTCCAATGGATGATAGCCTTGTCATTATGGAAGGTCGTTCGTTGTTGAGATTTTGTTAAACCAATGGATGGTAGGCTTGTCATTATGGAAGGTGGTTCGTTGTTGAGTTTTGTTAATCCAATGGATGGTATTCGTGTAATTATGGAAGGTAGATCGTTGTTGATATTTTGTTACTCCATTGGATGGTAGCCTTGTCATTATGGAAGGTAGTTCATTGTTGACATTTTGTTACTCCAATGGATGGTAGCCTTTTCATTATGGAAGGTAGTTCGTTGTTCAGATTTTGTTACTCAAATGGATGGTATCCTTGTCATTATGGAAGGTAGTTTCTTGTTTAGATTTTATTACTCCGATGGATGGTAGCCTTGTCATTATGGAAGGTAGTTCGTTTTTGAGATTTTGTTACTCCAATGGATGGTACCCTTGTAATTATGGAAGGTTGATTGTTGTTGAGATTTTGTTACTCCAATGGATGGTAGCCTTTTCATTATGGAAGATAGTTTGTTGTTGAGCTTTTGTTACTCAAATGAATGCTAGCCTTTTTATTATGGAAGGTAGTTCGTTGTTGAGATTTTGTTACACCAATGGATGGTAGCCTTGTCATAATGGAAGGTAGTTCGTTGCTGAGATTTTGTTACTCTAATGGATGGTAGCCTTGTGATTATTGAAGGTAGTTTGTTGTTTAGATTTTGTTACTCCAATGGATGGTTGCCTTGTCATTATGAATGGTAGTATTTTGATGAGATTTTGTTACTCCATTGGATGGTAGCATTGTCATTACAGAAAGTAGTTCGTTGTTGAGATTTTCTTACTCTAATGGATGGTAGCCTTGTCATTATGCAAGGTAGTTCATTGTTGACATTTTATTACTCCAATTTCTGGTAGCCTTGTCATTATGGAAGGTAGTTCGTTGTTGAGATTTTGTTACTCCAATGGATGGTAGACTTGTCATTATGAAAGGTAGATTGTTGTTGAGATTTTATTACTCTAATGGATGGTAGCCTTGTCATTATGCAAGGTAGTTCATTGTTGAAATTTTGTTACTCCAATGAATGGTAGCATTGTCATTATGGAAGGTAGTTTTTTGTTGAGATTTTGTTACTCCAATGAATGGTAGAGTTGTAATTATGGAAGGTAGTTTGTTGTTGAGATTTTGTTACTCCAATGGATGGTAGCCTTGTAATTATGGATGGTAGTTCGTTGTTGATATTTTGTTACTCCATTGGATGGTACCCTTGTCATTACCGAAAGTAGTTCGTTGTTGAAATTTTGTTACTCCAGTGGATGGTAGCCTTGTCATTACGGAAGGTAGTTCGTTGTTGAGATTTCGTTAATGCAATGGATGGTATCCATGTCATTTTGGAAGGTAGTTCGTTGTTGAGATTTTGTTACTCTAATGGATGGTATCCTTGTCATTATGGAAGGTAGTTCATTGTTAAGTATTATTTTCTCCAATGGATGGTAGCATTGTCATTATGGAAGGTAGTTCGTCGTTGATATTTTGTTACTTCAATGGATGGTAACCTTTTCATTATGGAAGGTAGTTCGTTGTTGAGATTTTGTTACTCCAATGGATGGTAGACTTGTCATTATGGAAGGTGGTTCGTTGTTGAGATTTTGTTAATGTAATGGATGGTAGACTTTTCATAATGGAAGGAAGTTCATTGTTGAGATTTTGTTACTCCAATGGATGGTAGCCTTGTCATTATGTAAGGTAGTTTGTTGTTGAAGTTTTGTTACTCCAATGGATGGTAGCCTTGTCATTATGGAAGGTAGTTCGTTGTTGAGATTTTGTTACTCCAATGGATGGTAGCCTTGTCCTTATTGAAGGTAGTTCGTTGTTGAGATTTGGTTACTCCAATGGATGGTAGCCTTGTCATTATGGAAGGTAGTTCATTGATGACATTTTATTACTCCAATGGATGATAGCCTTGTCATTATTGAAGGTAGTTCGTTGTTGAGATTTTTTTACACCAATGGAATGTAGGCTTGTCATTATGGAAGGTGGTTCGTTGTTGAGATTTTGTTAATCCAATTGATGGTATTCGTGTAATTATGGAAGGTAGTTCGTTTATGAGATTTTGTTACTCCATTGGATGGTAGCCTTGTCATTATGGAAGGTAGTTCATTGTTGACATTTTGTTACTCCAATGGATGGTAGCCTTTTCATTATGGAAGGTAGTTCGTTGTTGAGATTTTGTTACTCAAATGGATGGTATCCTTGCCAATACGGAAGGTAGTTCGTTGTTGAGATTTTGTTACTCTAATGGATGGTAGCCTTGTGATTATGGAAGGTAGTTCGTTGTTTAGATTTTGTTACTCCAATGGATGGTTGCCTTGTCATTATGGATGGTAGTTTTTTGATGAGATTTTGTTACTCCATTGGATGGTAGCATTGTCATTACAGAAAGTAGTTCGTTGTTGAGATTTTGTTACTCTAATGGATGGTAGCCTTGTCATTATGCAAGGTAGTTCATTGTTGACATTTTGTTACTCCAATTTATGGTAGCCTTGTCATTATGGAAGGTAGTTTGTTGTTGAGATTTTGTTACTCCAATGGATGGTAGACTTGTCATTATGGAAGGTAGTTCGTTGTTGAGATTTTATTACTATAATGGTTGATAGCCTTGTCAATATGCAAGGTAGTTCATTGTTGACATTTTGTTACTCCAATGAATGGTAGCCTTGTCATTATGGAAGGTAGTTTTTTGTTGAGATTTTGTTACTCCAATGGAAGGTAGACTTGTCATTATGGAAGGTAGTTTGTTGTTGAGATTTTGTTACTCCAATGGATGGTAGACTTGTCATTATGGAAGGTAGTTTGTTGTTGTGATTTTGTTACTCCATTGGATGGTACCCTTGTAATTACCGAAAGTAGTTCGTTGTTTAAATTTTGTTACTCCAATGGATGGTAGCCTTGTCATTACGGAAGGTAGTTCGTTGTTGAGATTTCGTTAATGCAATGGATGGTATCCTTGTCATTATGGAAGGTAATTCATTGTTGAGATTTTGTTACTCTAAAGGATGGTATCCTTGTCATTATGGAAGGTAGTTCATTGTTGAGATTTTGTTTCTCCAATGGATGGTAGCATTGTCATTATGGAAGGTAGTTCGTTGTTGATATTTCGTTACTTCAATGGATGGTAGTATTGTCATTATGGAAGGTAGTTCGTTGTTAAGATTTTGTTACTCTAATGGATGGTAGACTTGTTATTATGGAAGGAAGTTCATTGTTGAGATTTGTTTACTCCAATGGAGGGTAGCCTTGTCATTATGTAAGGTAGTTCGTTGTTAAAGTTTTGTTACTCCAATGGATGGTAGCCTTGTCATTATGGAAGGTAGTTCGTAGTTGAGATTTTGTTACTCCAATGGATGGTAGCCTTGTCCTTATTGAAGGTAGTTCGTTGTTGAGATTTTGCTACTCCAATGGATGGTAGCCTTGTCATTATGGAAGGTAGTTTGTTGTTGAGATTTTGTTACTCCAATGGATGGTATCCTTGTGATTATGGAAGGTAGTTCATTGTTAAGATTTTGTTACTCCAATGGATGGTAGCCTTGTCATTATGGATGGTATTTTTTTGATGAGATTTTGTTACTCCATTGGATGGTGGCATTGTCATTACAGAAAGTAGTTCGTTGTTGAGATTTTGTTACTCTAATGGATGGTAGCCTTGTCATTATGCAAGGTAGTTCATTGTTGACATTTTGTTACTCCAATTGATGGTAGCCTTGTCATTATGGAAGGTAGTTTGTTGTTGAGATTTTGTTACTCCAATGGATGGTAGACTTGTCATTATGGAAGGTAGTTTGTTGTTAAGATTTTGTTACTCTATTGGATGGTAGCCTTGTCATTATGCAAGGTAGTTCATTGTTGACATTTTGTTACTCCAATGAATGGTAGCCTTGTCATTATCGAAGGTAGTTTTTTGTTGAGATTTTGTTACTCCAATGGATGGTAGACTTGTCATTATGGAAGGTAGTTCGTTGTTGAGATTTTGTTACTCCAATGGATGGTAGCCTTGTCATTATGGATGGTAGTTCATTGTTGAGATTTTGTTACTCCAATGGATGGTAGCCTTGTCATTATGGAAGGTAGTTCGTTGTTGATATTTTAATACTCCAATGGATGGTAACCTTTTAATTATGGAAGGTAGTTCGTTGTTGAGATTTTGTTACTCCAATGGATGATAGACTTGTCATTATGAAAGGTAGTTCTTTGTCGAGATTTTTTTACTCCACTTGATGGTACACTTTTCATTATTGTAGGTAGTGCGTTGTTCAGATTTTGTTACTCCAATGGATGGTAGCCTTGTCATTATGGATGGTAGTTCGTTGGTGAGATTTTGTTACTCCATTGGATGGTAGCCTTGTCATTACCGAAAGTAGTTTGTTGTTTAGATTTTGTTACACCAATGGATGGTAGGCTTGTCATTATGGAAGGTGGTTCATTGTTGAGATTTTGTTAATACAATGGATGGTATTCGTGTCTTTATGGAAGGTGGTTCGTTGTTGAGATTTTGTTACTCCATTGGATGGTAGCCTTGTCATTATGGAAGGTAGTTCGTTGTTGAGATTTTGTTACTCAAATGGATGGTATCCTTGCCATTACGGAAGGTAGTTCGTTGTTGAGATTTTTTCTCTCCAATGGAAGGTAGCCTTGTCATTATGGAAGGTAGTTTGTTGTTGAGATTTTATTACTCCAATGGATGGTAGCCTTTCCATTATGGAAGAAAGTTCGTTGTTGAGATTTTGTTACACCAATGGATGGTAGCCTTGTAATTATGGAAGGTTGTTTTTTGTTGATATTTTGTTACTCCAATGGATGGTAGCCTTTTTATTATGGAAGATAGTTTGTTGTTGAGCTTTTGTTACTCAAATGGATGGTAGCCTTTTTATTATGGAAGTTAGTTCGTTGTTGAGATTTTGTTACACCAATGGATGGTAGCCTTGTCATTATGGAAGGTAGTTTGTTGTTGAGATTTTGTTACTCCAATGGATGGTAGACTTGTCATTATGGAAGGTAGTTCGTTGTTGAGATTTTATTACTATAATGGTTGATAGCCTTGTCAATATGCAAGGTAGTTCATTGTTGACATTTTGTTACTCCAATGAATGGTAGCCTTGTCATTATGGAAGGTAGTTTTTTGTTGAGATTTTGTTACTCCAATGGAAGGTAGACTTGTCATTATGGAAGGTAGTTTGTTGTTGAGATTTTGTTACTCCAATGGATGGTAGACTTGTCATTATGGAAGGTAGTTTGTTGTTGTGATTTTGTTACTCCATTGGATGGTACCCTTGTAATTACCGAAAGTAGTTCGTTGTTTAAATTTTGTTACTCCAATGGATGGTAGCCTTGTCATTACGGAAGGTAGTTCGTTGTTGAGATTTCGTTAATGCAATGGATGGTATCCTTGTCATTATGGAAGGTAATTCATTGTTGAGATTTTGTTACTCTAAAGGATGGTATCCTTGTCATTATGGAAGGTAGTTCATTGTTGAGATTTTGTTTCTCCAATGGATGGTAGCATTGTCATTATGGAAGGTAGTTCGTTGTTGATATTTCGTTACTTCAATGGATGGTAGTATTGTCATTATGGAAGGTAGTTCGTTGTTAAGATTTTGTTACTCTAATGGATGGTAGACTTGTTATTATGGAAGGAAGTTCATTGTTGAGATTTGTTTACTCCAATGGAGGGTAGCCTTGTCATTATGTAAGGTAGTTCGTTGTTAAAGTTTTGTTACTCCAATGGATGGTAGCCTTGTCATTATGGAAGGTAGTTCGTAGTTGAGATTTTGTTACTCCAATGGATGGTAGCCTTGTCCTTATTGAAGGTAGTTCGTTGTTGAGATTTTGCTACTCCAATGGATGGTAGCCTTGTCATTATGGAAGGTAGTTTGTTGTTGAGATTTTGTTACTCCAATGGATGGTATCCTTGTGATTATGGAAGGTAGTTCATTGTTAAGATTTTGTTACTCCAATGGATGGTAGCCTTGTCATTATGGATGGTATTTTTTTGATGAGATTTTGTTACTCCATTGGATGGTGGCATTGTCATTACAGAAAGTAGTTCGTTGTTGAGATTTTGTTACTCTAATGGATGGTAGCCTTGTCATTATGCAAGGTAGTTCATTGTTGACATTTTGTTACTCCAATTGATGGTAGCCTTGTCATTATGGAAGGTAGTTTGTTGTTGAGATTTTGTTACTCCAATGGATGGTAGACTTGTCATTATGGAAGGTAGTTTGTTGTTAAGATTTTGTTACTCTAATGGATGGTAGCCTTGTCATTATGCAAGGTAGTTCATTGTTGACATTTTGTTACTCCAATGAATGGTAGCCTTGTCATTATCGAAGGTAGTTTTTTGTTGAGATTTTGTTACTCCAATGGATGGTAGACTTGTCATTATGGAAGGTAGTTCGTTGTTGAGATTTTGTTACTCCAATGGATGGTAGCCTTGTCATTATGGATGGTAGTTCATTGTTGAGATTTTGTTACTCCAATGGATGGTAGCCTTGTCATTATGGAAGGTAGTTCGTTGTTGATATTTTAATACTCCAATGGATGGTAACCTTTTAATTATGGAAGGTAGTTCGTTGTTGAGATTTTGTTACTCCAATGGATGATAGACTTGTCATTATGAAAGGTAGTTCTTTGTCGAGATTTTTTTACTCCAATTGATGGTAGACTTTTCATTATTGAAGGTAGTGCGTTGTTCAGATTTTGTTACTCCAATGGATGGTAGCCTTGTCATTATGGATGGTAGTTCGTTGGTGAGATTTTGTTACTCCATTGGATGGTAGCCTTGTCATTACCGAAAGTAGTTTGTTGTTTAGATTTTGTTACACCAATGGATGGTAGGCTTGTCATTATGGAAGGTGGTTCATTGTTGAGATTTTGTTAATACAATGGATGGTATTCGTGTCTTTATGGAAGGTGGTTCGTTGTTGAGATTTTGTTACTCCATTGGATGGTAGCCTTGTCATTATGGAAGGTAGTTCGTTGTTGAGATTTTGTTACTCAAATGGATGGTATCCTTGCCATTACGGAAGGTAGTTCGTTGTTGAGATTTTTTCTCTCCAATGGAAGGTAGCCTTGTCATTATGGAAGGTAGTTTGTTGTTGAGATTTTATTACTCCAATGGATGGTAGCCTTTCCATTATGGAAGAAAGTTCGTTGTTGAGATTTTGTTACACCAATGGATGGTAGCCTTGTAATTATGGAAGGTTGTTTTTTGTTGATATTTTGTTACTCCAATGGATGGTAGCCTTTTTATTATGGAAGATAGTTTGTTGTTGAGCTTTTGTTACTCAAATGGATGGTAGCCTTTTTATTATGGAAGTTAGTTCGTTGTTTAGATTTTGTTACACCAATGGATGGTAGCCTTGTCATAATGGAAGGTAGTTTGTTGCTGAGATTTTGATACTCCAATGGATGGTAGCCTTATGATTATGCAAGGTAGTTCGTTGTTTAGATTTTGTTACTTCAATAGATGGTAGCCTTGTCATTATGGATTGTAGTTTTTTGATGAGATTTTGTTACTCCATTGGATGGTAGCATTGTCATTACAGAAAGTAGTTCGTTGTTGAGATTTTGTTACTCTAATGGATGGTAGCCTTGTGATTATGGAAGGTATTTAGTTGTTTAGATTTTATTACTCCAATGGATGGTTGCCTTGTCATTATGGATGGTAGTTTTTTGATGAGATTTTGTTAATCCATTGGATGGTAGCATTGTCAATACAGAAAGTTGTCCGTTGTTGATATTTTGTTACTCCAATGGATGGTAGCCTTGTCATTATATAATGTAGTTCGTTGTTGAAGTTTTGTTACTCCAATGGATGGTAGCCTTGTCATTATGGAAGGTAGTTCGTTGTTGAGATTTTGTTACTCCAATGGATGGTAGACTTGTCATTATGGAAGGTAGTTCGTTGTTGAGATTTTATTACTCTAATGGATGGTAGCCTTGTCATTATGCAAGGTAGTTCATTGTTGACATTTTGTTACTTCAATGAAATGTAGCCTTGTCATTATGGAAGGTAGTTCATTGTTGATATTTTGTTACTCTAATGGATGGTATCCTTGTCATTATTGAAGGTAGTTCATTGTTGAGATTTTGTTTCTCCAATGGATGGTAGCATTGTCATTATGGAAGGTAGTTCGTTGTTGATATTTTGTTACTTCAATGGATGGTAACCTTTTAATTATGGAAGGTACTTCGTTGTTGAGATTTTTTTACTCCAATGGATGGTAGACTTGTCATTATGAAAGGTAGTTCGTTGTTGAGATTTTGTTAATCTAATGGATGGTAGACTTGTCATTATGGAAGGAGGTTCATTGTTGAGATTTTTATACTCCAATGGATGGTAGCCTTGTCATTATGTAAGGTAGTTCGTTGTTGAAGTTTTGTTACTCCAATGGATGGTAGCCTTGTCATTATGGAAGGTAGTTCGTTTTTGAGATTTTGTTACTCCAATGGATGGTAGCCTTGTCCTTATTGAAGGTAGTTCATTGTTGAGATTTTGGTACTCCAATGGATGGTAGCCTTGTCATTATGGAAGGTAGTTCATTGATGTGATTTTATTACTCCAATGGATGATAGCCTTATCATTATGGAAGGTAGATCGTTGTTGAGATTTTTTTACACCAATGTATGGTAGGCTTGTCATTATGGAAGGTGGTTCATTGTTGAGATTTTGTTACTCCATTGGATGGTAGCCTTGTCATTATGGAAGGTAGTTCATTGTTGACAGTTTTTTTACTCCAATGGATGGTAGCCTTTTCATTATGGAAGGAAGTTCGTTGCTGAGATTTTGTTACTCCAATGGATGGTAGCCTTGTGATTATGGAAGGTAGTTCATTGTTTAGATTTTGTTACTCCAATGGATGGTAGCCTTGTCATTATGGATGGTATTTTTTTGATGAGATTTTGTTACTCCATTGGATGGTAGCATTGTCATTACAGAAAGTAGTTTGTTGTTGAGATTTTGTTACTCTAATGGATGGTAGCCTTCTCATTATGCAAGGTAGTTCATTGTTGACATTTTGTTACTCAAATTAATGGTAGCCTTGTCATTATGGAAGGTAGTTTGTTGTTGAGATTTTGTTACTCCAATGGATGGTAGACTTGTCATTATGGAAGGTAGTTTGTTGTTGAGATTTTGTTACTCTAATGGATGGTAGCCTTGTCATTATGCAAGGTAGTTCATTGTTGACATTTTGTTACTCCAATGAATGGTAGCCTTGTCATTATGGAAGGTAGTTTTTTGTTGAGATTTTGTTACTCCAATGGATGGTAGACTTGTCATTATGGAAGGAGGTTCATTGTTGAGATTTTTATACTCCAATGGATGGTAGCCTTGTCATTATGTAAGGTAGTTCGTTGTTGAAGTTTTGTTACTCCAATGGATGGTAGCCTTGTCATTATGGAAGGTAGTTCGTTTTTGAGATTTTGTTACTCCAATGGATGGTAGCCTTGTCCTTATTGAAGGTAGTTCATTGTTGAGATTTTGGTACTCCAATGGATGGTAGCCTTGTCATTATGGAAGGTAGTTCATTGATGTGATTTTATTACTCCAATGGATGATAGCCTTATCATTATGGAAGGTAGATCGTTGTTGAGATTTTTTTACACCAATGTATGGTAGGCTTGTCATTATGGAAGGTGGTTCATTGTTGAGATTTTGTTACTCCATTGGATGGTAGCCTTGTCATTATGGAAGGTAGTTCATTGTTGACAGTTTTTTTACTCCAATGGATGGTAGCCTTTTCATTATGGAAGGAAGTTCGTTGCTGAGATTTTGTTACTCCAATGGATGGTAGCCTTGTGATTATGGAAGGTAGTTCATTGTTTAGATTTTGTTACTCCAATGGATGGTAGCCTTGTCATTATGGATGGTATTTTTTTGATGAGATTTTGTTACTCCATTGGATGGTAGCATTGTCATTACAGAAAGTAGTTCGTTGTTGAGATTTTGTTACTCTAATGGATGGTAGCCTTCTCATTATGCAAGGTAGTTCATTGTTGACATTTTGTTACTCAAATTAATGGTAGCCTTGTCATTATGGAAGGTAGTTTGTTGTTGAGATTTTGTTACTCCAATGGATGGTAGACTTGTCATTATGGAAGGTAGTTCGTTGTTGAGATTTTGTTACTCTAATGGATGGTAGCCTTGTCATTATGCAAGGTAGTTCATTGTTGACATTTTGTTACTCCAATGAATGGTAGCCTTGTCATTATGGAAGGTAGTTTTTTGTTGAGATTTTGTTACTCCAATGGATGGTAGACTTGTCATTATGGAAGGTAGTTCGTTGTTGAGATTTTGTTACTCCAATGGATGGTAGCCTTGTCATTATGGATGGTAGTTCGTTGTTGAGATTTTGTTACTCCATTGGATGGTACCCTTGTCATTACCAAAAGTAGTTTGTTGTGGAAATTTTGTTACTGCAATTGATGGTATCCTTGTCATTATGGAAGGTTGTTCATTGTTCAAATTTTGTTACTTTAAAGGATGGTATCCTTGTCATTACGGAAGGTAGTTCATTGTTGAGATTTTGTTTCTCCAATGGATGGTAGCCTTGTCATTATGGAAGGTGGTTCGTTGTTGAGATTTTGTTACTCCATTGGATGGTAGCCTTGTCATTATGGAAGGTAGTTCATTGTTGACAATTTTTTTACTCCAATGGATGGTAGCCTTTTCATTATTGAAGGAAGTTCGTTGTTGAGATTTTGTTACTCAAATGGATGGTATCCTTGCCATTACATAAGGTATTTCGTTGTTGAGATTTTGTTACACCAATGGATGGTAGCCTTGTCATAATTGAAGGTAGTTTGTTGCTGAGATTTTGTTACTCCAATGGATGGTAGCCTTGTGATTATGGAAGGTAGTTCATTGTTTAGATTGTGTTACTCCAATGGATGGTAGCCTTGTCATTATGGATGGTATTTTTTTGATGAGATTTTGTTACTCCATTGGATGGTAGTATTGTCATTACAGAAAGTAGTTCGTTGTTGAGATTTTGTTACTCTAATGGATGGTAGCCTTGTCATTATGCAAGGTAGTTCATTGTTGACATTTTGTTACTCAAATTAATGGTAGCCTTGTCATTATGGAAGGTAGTTTATTGTTGAGATTTTGTTACTCCAATGGATGGTAGACTTGTCATTATGGAAGGTAGTTCGTTGTTGAGATTTTGTTACTCTAATGGATGGTAGCCTTGTCATTATGCAAGGTAGTTCATTGTTGACATTTTGTTACTCCAATGAATGGTAGCCTTATCATTATGGGAGGTAGTTTTTTGTTGAGATTTTGTTACTCCAATGGATGGTAGACTTGTCATTATGGAAGGTAGTTCGTTTTTGAGATTTTGTTACTCCAATGGATGGTAGCCTTGTCATTATGGATGGTAGTTCGTTGTTGAGATTTTGTTACTCCATTGGATGGTACCCTTGTCATTACGGAAAGTAGTTTGTTGTGGAAATTTTGTTACTGCAATGGATGGTATCCTTGTCATTATGGAAGGTTGTTCATTGTTCAAATTTTGTTACTTTAAAGGATGCTATCCTTGTCATTACGGAAGGTAGTTCATTGTTGAGATTTTGTTTCTCCAATGGATGGTAGCCTTGTCATTATGGAAGGTAGTTCGTTGTTGATATTTTTTTACTCCAATGGATGGTAACATTTTAATTATGGAAGGTAGTTCGTTTTTGAGATTTTGTTACTCCAATGGATGGTAGACTTGTCATTATGAAAGGTAGTTCTTTGTTTAGATTTTTTTACTCCAATGGATGGTAGACTTGTCATTATTGAAGGTAGTGCGTTGTTGAGATTTTGTTACTGCAATGGATGGTAGCCTTGTCATTATGGATGGTAGTTCGTTGGTGAGATTTTGTTACTCCATTGGATGGTAGCCTTGTCATTATCGAAAGTAGTTTGTTGTTTAGATTTTGTGACTCTAATGGATGGTAGCCTTGTCATTATGGAAGGTAGTTTATTGTTGACATTTTGTTACTCTAATGGATGGTAGCCTTTTCATTATGGAAGGTAGTTTGTTGTTGAGATTTTGTTACTCCAATGGATGGTAGCCTTTTTATTATGGATGGTAGTTCGTTGTTGAGATTTTGTTACTCCATTGGATGGTAGCCTTGTCATTACCGAAAGTAGTTTGTTGTTTAGATTTTGTAACTCTAATGGATGATAGACTTGTCATTATGGAAGGTAGTTTGTTGTTGAGATTTTGTTACTCCAATGGATGGTAGCCTTGTCATTATGGATGGTAGTTCGTTGTTGAGATTTTGTTACTCCATTGGATGGTAGCCTTGTCATTACCGAAAGTAGTTTGTTATTGAGATTTTGTTACTCTAATGGATGGTAGCCTTGTCATTAGGGAAGGTAGTTCGTAGTTGACATTTTGTTACTCCAATGGATGGTAGCCTTTTCATTATAGAAGGTAGTTCGTTGTTGAGATTTTGTTACTCCAATGGATGGTAGCCTTGTCATTATTGAAGGTAGTTCGTTGTTGAGATTTTGTTACTCCAATGGATGGTAGCCTTGTAATTATTGAAGGTAGTTCATTGATGAGATTTTAATACTCCAATGGATGATAGCCTTGTCATTATCGAAGGTAGTTCGTTGTTGGGATTTTGTTACACCAATGGATGGTAGGCTTGTCATTATGGAAGGTGGTTCGTTGTTGAGAGTTTGTTAATCCAATGGATGGTATTCGTGTCATTATGGAAGGTAGTTCGTTGTTGAGATTTTGTTACTCCATTGGATGGTAGCCTTGTCATTATGGAAGGTAGTTCATTGTTGACATTTGGTTACTCCAGCGGATGGTAGCCTTTTCATTATGGAAGGTAGTTCGTTGTTGAGATTTTGTTACTCAAATGGATGGTATCCTTGCCATTACGGAAGGTAGTTCGTTGTTGAGATTTTTGCTCTCCAATGGATGGTAGCCTTTTCATTATGGAAGGTAGTTTGTTGTTGAGATTTTGTTACTCCAATGGATGGTAGCCTTTTTATTATGGATGGTAGTTCGTTGTTGAGATTTTGTTACTCCATTGGATGGTAGCCTTGTCATTACCGAAAGTAGTTTGTTGTTTAGATTTTGTAACTCTAATGGATGGTAGACTTGTCATTATGGAAGGTAGTTTGTTGTTGAGATTTTATTACTCCAATGGATGGTAGCCTTTCCATTATGGAAGATAGTCCATTGTTGAGATTTTGTTACTCCAATGGATGGTAGCCTTGTAATTATGGAAGGTTGTTTGTTGTTGCGATTTTGTTACTCCAATGGATGGTAGCCTTTTCATTATGGAAGATAGTTTGTTGTTAAGCTTTTGTTACTCAAATGGATGGTAGCCTTTTTATTATGGAAGGTAGTTCATTGTTGAGATTTTGTTACACCAATGGATGGTAGCCTTGTCATAATGGAAGGTAGTTTGTTGCTGAGATTTTGATACTCCAATGGATGGTAGCCTTGTGATTATGGAAGGTAGTTCATTGTTTAGATTTTGTTACTCCAATGGATGGTAGCCTTGTCATTATGGATGGTAGTTTTTTGATGAGATTTTGTAACTCCATTGGATGGTAGCATTGTCATTACAGAAAGTAGTTCGTTGTTGAGATTTTGTTACTCTAATGGATGGTAGCCTTGCCATTATGCAAGGTAGTTCATTGTTGACATTTTGTTACTCCAATTTATGATAGCCTTGTCATTATGGAAGGTAATTCGTTGTTGAGATTTTTTTACTCCAATGGATGGTAGACTTGTCATTATGGAAGGTAGTTCGTTGTTGAGATTTTGTTACTCTTATGAATGGTAGCCTTGTCATTATGCAAGGTGGTTCATTGTTTACATTTTGTTACTCCAATGAATCGTAGCCTTGTCATTATGGAAGGTAGTTTTTTGTTGATATTTTGTTACTCCAATGGATGGTAGACTTGTCATTATGGAAGGTAGTTCGTTGTTGAGATTTTGTTACTCCAATGGATGGTTGCCTTGTCATTTTGGATGGTAGTTCGTTGTTAAAATTTTGTTACTACATTGGATGGTAGCCTTGTCATTACCTAAAGTAGTTTGTTTTTTAGATTTTGTTACTCTAATGGATGGTAGCCTTGTCATTACGGAATGAAGTTCATTGTTGAAATTTTCTTACTCCAATGGATGGTAGACTTTTCATTATGGAAAGTAGTTTATTGTTAAGATTTTGTTACTCCAATGGATGGTAGCCTTGTCATTATGGATGGTAGTTCGTTGTTGAGATTTTGTTACTCCAATGGATGGTTGCCTTGTCATTATGGATGGTAGTTCGTTGTTAAAATTTTGTTACTCCGTTGGATGGTAGCCTTGTCATTACCTAAAGTAGTTTGTTTTTTAGATTTTGTTACTCTAATGGATGGTAGCCTTGTCATTACCGAATGAAGTTCATTGTTGACATTTTCTTACTCCAATGGATGGTAGACTTTTCATTATGGAAAGTAGTTTATTGTTAAGATTTTGTTACTCCAGTGGATGGTAGACTTTTCATTATGGAAGGTAGTTTGTTGTTAAGATTTTGTTACTCCAATGGATGGTAGCCTTGTCATTATGGATGGTAGTTCGTTGTTGAGATTTTGTTACTCCATTGTATGGTACCCTTGTCATTACCGAAAGTAGTTCATTTTTCCGATTTTCTTACTCCAATGGATGGTAGCCTTGTCATTACAGTAGGTAGTTCGTTGTGGAGATTTTGTTACTTCAATGGATGGTATCCTTGTCATTATGGAAGGTAGTTCGTTGTTAAGATTTTGTTACTCTAATGGATGGTATCCTTTTTATTATGGAAGGTAGTTCATTGTTGAGATTTTATTTCTCCAATGGATGGTAGCCTTGTCATTATGGAAGGTAGTTCGTTGTTCAGATTTTGTTACTCTAATGGATGGTATCCTTGTCATTACCGAAAGTAGTTTGTTGTTTAGATTTTGTAACTCTAATGGATGGTAGACTTGTCATTATGGAAGGTATTTTGTTGTTGAGATTTTATTACTCCAATGGATGGTAGCCTTTCCATTATGGAAGATAGTTCATTGTTGAGATTTTGTTACTCCAATGGATGGTAGCCTTGTAATTATGGAAGGTTGTTTGTTGTTGCGATTTTGTTACTCCAATTTATGGTAGCCTTTTCATTATGGAAGATAGTTTGTTGTTAAGCTTTTGTTACTCAAATGGATGGTAGCATTTTTATTATGGAAGGTAGTTCATTGTTGAGATTTTGTTACACCAATGGATGGTAGCCTTGTCATAATGGAAGGTAGTTCGTTGTTTAAATTTTGTTACTCCAATGGATGGTAGCCTTGTCATTATGGATGGTAGTTTTTTGATGAGATTTTGTTACTCCATTGGATGGTAGCATTGTCATTACAGAAAGTAGTTCGTTGTTGAGATTTTGTTACTCTAATGGATGGTAGCCTTGTCATTATTGAAGGTAGTTCGTTGTTGAGATTTTGTTACTCCAATGGATGGTAGCCTTGTAATTATTGAAGGTAGTTCATTGATGAGATTTTAATACTCCAATGGATGATAGCCTTGTCATTATCGAAGGTAGTTCGTTGTTGGGATTTTGTTACACCAATGGATGGTAGGCTTGTCATTATGGAAGGTGGTTCGTTGTTGAGAGTTTGTTAATCCAATGGATGGTATTCGTGTCATTATGGAAGGTAGTTCGTTGTTGAGATTTTGTTACTCCATTGGATGGTAGCCTTGTCATTATGGAAGGTAGTTCATTGTTGACATTTGGTTACTCCAGCGGATGGTAGCCTTTTCATTATGGAAGGGAGTTCGTTGTTGAGATTTTGTTACTCAAATGGATGGTATCCTTGCCATTACGGAAGGTAGTTCGTTGTTGAGATTTTTGCTCTCCAATGGATGGTAGCCTTTTCATTATGGAAGGTAGTTTGTTGTTGAGATTTTGTTACTCCAATGGATGGTAGCCTTTTTATTATGGATGGTAGTTCGTTGTTGAGATTTTGTTACTCCATTGGATGGTAGCCTTGTCATTACCGAAAGTAGTTTGTTGTTTAGATTTTGTAACTCTAATGGATGGTAGACTTGTCATTATGGAAGGTAGTTTGTTGTTGAGATTTTATTACTCCAATGGATGGTAGCCTTTCCATTATGGAAGATAGTCCATTGTTGAGATTTTGTTACTCCAATGGATGGTAGCCTTGTAATTATGGAAGGTTGTTTGTTGTTGCGATTTTGTTACTCCAATGGATGGTAGCCTTTTCATTATGGAAGATAGTTTGTTGTTAAGCTTTTGTTACTCAAATGGATGGTAGCCTTTTTATTATGGAAGGTAGTTCATTGTTGAGATTTTGTTACACCAATGGATGGTAGCCTTGTCATAATGGAAGGTAGTTTGTTGCTGAGATTTTGATACTCCAATGGATGGTAGCCTTGTGATTATGGAAGGTAGTTCGTTGTTTAGATTTTGTTACTCCAATGGATGGTAGCCTTGTCATTATGGATGGTAGTTTTTTGATGAGATTTTGTAACTCCATTGGATGGTAGCATTGTCATTACAGAAAGTAGTTCGTTGTTGAGATTTTGTTACTCTAATGGATGGTAGCCTTGCCATTATGCAAGGTAGTTCATTGTTGACATTTTGTTACTCCAATTTATGATAGCCTTGTCATTATGGAAGGTAATTCGTTGTTGAGATTTTTTTACTCCAATGGATGGTAGACTTGTCATTATGGAAGGTAGTTCGTTGTTGAGATTTTGTTACTCTTATGAATGGTAGCCTTGTCATTATGCAAGGTGGTTCATTGTTTACATTTTGTTACTCCAATGAATCGTAGCCTTGTCATTATGGAAGGTAGTTTTTTGTTGATATTTTGTTACTCCAATGGATGGTAGACTTGTCATTATGGAAGGTAGTTCGTTGTTGAGATTTTGTTACTCCAATGGATGGTTGCCTTGTCATTTTGGATGGTAGTTCGTTGTTAAAATTTTGTTACTACATTGGATGGTAGCCTTGTCATTACCTAAAGTAGTTTGTTTTTTAGATTTTGTTACTCTAATGGATGGTAGCCTTGTCATTACGGAATGAAGTTCATTGTTGAAATTTTCTTACTCCAATGGATGGTAGACTTTTCATTATGGAAAGTAGTTTATTGTTAAGATTTTGTTACTCCAATGGATGTTAGCCTTGTCATTATGGATGGTAGTTCGTTGTTGAGATTTTGTTACTCCAATGGATGGTTGCCTTGTCATTATGGATGGTAGTTCGTTGTTAAAATTTTGTTACTCCGTTGGATGGTAGCCTTGTCATTACCTAAAGTAGTTTGTTTTTTAGATTTTGTTACTCTAATGGATGGTAGCCTTGTCATTACCGAATGAAGTTCATTGTTGACATTTTCTTACTCCAATGGATGGTAGACTTTTCATTATGGAAAGTAGTTTATTGTTAAGATTTTGTTACTCCAGTGGATGGTAGACTTTTCATTATGGAAGGTAGTTTGTTGTTAAGATTTTGTTACTCCAATGGATGGTAGCCTTGTCATTATGGATGGTAGTTCGTTGTTGAGATTTTGTTACTCCATTGTATGGTACCCTTGTCATTACCGAAAGTAGTTCATTTTTCCGATTTTCTTACTCCAATGGATGGTAGCCTTGTCATTACAGTAGGTAGTTCGTTGTGGAGATTTTGTTACTTCAATGGATGGTATCCTTGTCATTATGGAAGGTAGTTCGTTGTTAAGATTTTGTTACTCTAATGGATGGTATCCTTTTTATTATGGAAGGTAGTTCATTGTTGAGATTTTATTTCTCCAATGGATGGTAGCCTTGTCATTATGGAAGGTAGTTCGTTGTTCAGATTTTGTTACTCTAATGGATGGTATCCTTGTCATTACCGAAAGTAGTTTGTTGTTTAGATTTTGTAACTCTAATGGATGGTAGACTTGTCATTATGGAAGGTATTTTGTTGTTGAGATTTTATTACTCCAATGGATGGTAGCCTTTCCATTATGGAAGATAGTTCATTGTTGAGATTTTGTTACTCCAATGGATGGTAGCCTTGTAATTATGGAAGGTTGTTTGTTGTTGCGATTTTGTTACTCCAATTTATGGTAGCCTTTTCATTATGGAAGATAGTTTGTTGTTAAGCTTTTGTTACTCAAATGGATGGTAGCATTTTTATTATGGAAGGTAGTTCATTGTTGAGATTTTGTTACACCAATGGATGGTAGCCTTGTCATAATGGAAGGTAGTTCGTTGTTTAAATTTTGTTACTCCAATGGATGGTAGCCTTGTCATTATGGATGGTAGTTTTTTGATGAGATTTTGTTACTCCATTGGATGGTAGCATTGTCATTACAGAAAGTAGTTCGTTGTTGAGATTTTGTTACTCTAATGGATGGTAGCCTTGTCATTATTGAAGGTAGTTCGTTGTTGAGATTTTGTTACTCCAATGGATGGTAGCCTTGTAATTATTGAAGGTTGTTCATTGATGAGATTTTAATACTCCAATGGATGATAGCCTTGTCATTATCGAAGGTAGTTCGTTGTTGGGATTTTGTTACACCAATGGATGGTAGGCTTGTCATTATGGAAGGTGGTTCGTTGTTGAGAGTTTGTTAATCCAATGGATGGTATTCGTGTCATTATGGAAGGTAGTTCGTTGTTGAGATTTTGTTACTCCATTGGATGGTAGCCTTGTCATTATGGAAGGTAGTTCATTGTTGACATTTGGTTACTCCAGCGGATGGTAGCCTTTTCATTATGGAAGGGAGTTCGTTGTTGAGATTTTGTTACTCAAATGGATGGTATCCTTGCCATTACGGAAGGTAGTTCGTTGTTGAGATTTTTGCTCTCCAATGGATGGTAGCCTTTTCATTATGGAAGGTAGTTTGTTGTTGAGATTTTGTTACTCCAATGGATGGTAGCCTTTTTATTATGGATGGTAGTTCGTTGTTGAGATTTTGTTACTCCATTGGATGGTAGCCTTGTCATTACCGAAAGTAGTTTGTTGTTTAGATTTTGTAACTCTAATGGATGGTAGACTTGTCATTATGGAAGGTAGTTTGTTGTTGAGATTTTATTACTCCAATGGATGGTAGCCTTTCCATTATGGAAGATAGTCCATTGTTGAGATTTTGTTACTCCAATGGATGGTAGCCTTGTAATTATGGAAGGTTGTTTGTTGTTGCGATTTTGTTACTCCAATGGATGGTAGCCTTTTCATTATGGAAGATAGTTTGTTGTTAAGCTTTTGTTACTCAAATGGATGGTAGCCTTTTTATTATGGAAGGTAGTTCATTGTTGAGATTTTGTTACACCAATGGATGGTAGCCTTGTCATAATGGAAGGTAGTTTGTTGCTGAGATTTTGATACTCCAATGGATGGTAGCCTTGTGATTATGGAAGGTAGTTCGTTGTTTAGATTTTGTTACTCCAATGGATGGTAGCCTTGTCATTATGGATGGTAGTTTTTTGATGAGATTTTGTAACTCCATTGGATGGTAGCATTGTCATTACAGAAAGTAGTTCGTTGTTGAGATTTTGTTACTCTAATGGATGGTAGCCTTGCCATTATGCAAGGTAGTTCATTGTTGACATTTTGTTACTCCAATTTATGATAGCCTTGTCATTATGGAAGGTAATTCGTTGTTGAGATTTTTTTACTCCAATGGATGGTAGACTTGTCATTATGGAAGGTAGTTCGTTGTTGAGATTTTGTTACTCTTATGAATGGTAGCCTTGTCATTATGCAAGTTGGTTCATTGTTTACATTTTGTTACTCCAATGAATGGTAGTCTTGTCATTATGGAAGGTAGTTTTTTGTTGATATTTTGTTACTCCAATGGATGCTAGACTTGTCATTATGGAAGGTAGTTCGTTGTTGAGATTTTGTTACTCCAATGGATGGTTGCCTTGTCATTATGGATGGTAGTCCGTTGTTAAAATTTTGTTATTCCATTGGATGGTAGCCTTGTCATTACCTAAAGTAGTTTGCTTTTTAGATTTTGTTACTCTAATGGATGGTAGCCTTGTCATTACGGAATGAAGTTCATTGTTGACATTTTCTTACTCCAATGGATGGTAGACTTTTCATTATGGAAAGTAGTTTATTGTTAAGATTTTGTTACTCCAATGGATGGTAGCCTTGTCATTATGGATGGTAGTTCGTTGTTGAGATTTTGTTACTCCAATGGATGGTTGCCTTGTCATTATGGATGGTAGTTCGTTGTTAAAATTTTGTTACTCTATTGGATGGTAGCCTTGTCATTACCTAAAGTAGTTTGTTTTTTAGATTTTGTTACTCTAATGGATGGTAGCCTTGTCATTACCGAATGAAGTTCATTGTTGACATTTTCTTACTCCAATGGATGGTAGACTTTTCATTATGGAAAGTAGTTTATTGTTAAGATTTTGTTACTCCAGTGGATGGTAGACTTTTCATTATGGAAGGTAGTTTGTTGTTAAGATTTTGTTACTCCAATGGATGGTAGCCTTGTCATTATGGATGGTAGTTCGTTGTTGAGATTTTGTTACTCCATTGTATGGTACCCTTGTCATTACCGAAAGTAGTTCATTGTTCCGATTTTCTTACTCCAATGGATGGTAGCCTTGTCATTACAGTAGGTAGTTCGTTGTGGAGATTTTGTTACTTCAATGGATGGTATCCTTGTCATTATGGAAGGTAGTTCGTTGTTAAGATTTTGTTACTCTAATGGATGGTATCCTTTTTATTATGGAAGGTAGTTCATTGTTGAGATTTTATTTCTCCAATGGATGGTAGCCTTGTCATTATGGAAGGTAGTTCGTTGTTCAGATTTTGTTACTCTAATGGATGGTATCCTTGTCATTACCGAAAGTAGTTTGTTGTTTAGATTTTGTAACTCTAATGGATGGTAGACTTGTCATTATGGAAGGTATTTTGTTGTTGAGATTTTATTACTCCAATGGATGGTAGCCTTTCCATTATGGAAGATAGTTCATTGTTGAGATTTTGTTACTCCAATGGATGGTAGCCTTGTAATTATGGAAGGTTGTTTGTTGTTGCGATTTTGTTACTCCAATTTATGGTAGCCTTTTCATTATGGAAGATAGTTTGTTGTTAAGCTTTTGTTACTCAAATGGATGGTAGCATTTTTATTATGGAAGGTAGTTCATTGTTGAGATTTTGTTACACTAATGGATGGTAGCCTTGTCATAATGGAATGTAGTTCGTTGTTTAAATTTTGTTACTCCAATGGATGGTAGCCTTGTCATTATGGATGGTAGTTTTTTGATGAGATTTTGTTACTCCATTGGATGGTAGCATTGTCATTACAGAAAGTAGTTCGTTGTTGAGATTTTGTTACTCTAATGGATGGTAGCCTTGCCATTATGCAAGGTAGTTCATTGTTGACATTTTGTTACTCCAATTTATGATAGCCTTGTCATTATGGAAGGTAATTCGTTGTTGAGATTTTTTTACTCCAATGGATGGTAGACTTGTCATTATGGAAGGTAGTTCGTTGTTGAGATTTTGTTACTCTGATGAATGGTAGCCTTGTCATTATGCAAGGTGGTTCATTGTTGACATTTTGTTACTCCAATGAATGGTAGCCTTGTCATTATGGAAGGTAGTTCGTTGTTAAGATTTTGTTACTCTAATGGATGGTATTCTTGTTATTATGGAAGGTAGTTCATTGTTGAGATTTTATTTCTCCAATGGATGGTATCCTTGTCATTATGGAAGGTAGTTCGTTGTTCAGATTTTGTTACTCTAATGGATGGTATCCTTGTCATTACAGAAGGTAGTTCATTGTTGAGATTTTGTTTCTCCAATGGATGGTAGCCTTGTTATTATGGAAGGTAGTTCGTTGTTGATATTTTGTTACTCCAATGGATGGTAACCTTTTCATTATGGAAGGTAGTTCGTTGTTGATATTTTGTTACTCCAATGTATGGTAGACTTGACATTATGAAAGGTAGTTCTTTGTTGAGATTTTTTTACTCCAATGGATGGTAGACTTGTCATTATTGAAGGTAGTGCGTTGTTGAGATTTTGTTACTCCAATGGATGGTAGCCTTGTTATTATGGAAGGTAGTTCGTTGTTGATATTTTGTTACTCCAATGGATGGTAACCTTTTAATTATGGAAGGTAGTTTGTTGTTGAGATTTTGTTACTCCAATGGATGGTAGACATCTCATTATGAAAGGTAGTTATTTGTTGAGATTTTTTTACTCCAATGGATGGTAGACTTGTCATTATTAAAGGTAGTGTGTTGTTGAGATTTTGTTACTCCAATGGATGGTAGCCTTGTCATTATGGATGGTAGTTCGTTGGTGAGATTTTGTTACTCCATTGGATGGTAGCCTTATCATTACCGAAAGTAGTTTGTTGTTTAGATTTTGCTACTCTAATGGATGGTAGCCTTGTCATTATGGAAGGTAGTTCATTGTTGACATTTTGTTAGTCCAATGGATGGTAGCCTTTTCATTATGGAAGGTAGTTTGTTGTTGAGATTTTGTAACTCCAATTGATGGTAGCCTTGTCATTATGGATGGTAGTTCGTTGTTGAGATTTTTTTACTCCATTGGATGGTAGCCTTGTCATTTCCGAAAGTAGTTTGTTGTTTAGATTTTGTTACTCTAATGGATGGTAGACTTGTCATTATGGAAGGTAGTTTGTTGTTGAGATTTTGTTACTCCAATGGTTGGTAGCCTTGTCATTATGGATGGTAGTTCGTTGTTGAGATTTTCTTACTCCATTGGATGGTATCCTTCTCATTACCGAAAGTAGTTTGCTGTTGAGATTTTGTTACTCTAATGGATGGTAGCCTTGTCATTATGGAAGGTAGTTCGTTGTTGACATTTTGTTACTCCAATGGATGGTAGCCTTTTCATTATGGAAGGTAGTTCGTTGTTGAGATTTGGTTACTCCAATGGATGGTAGCCTTGTCATTATTGAAGGTAGTTCGTTGTTCAGATTTTGTTACTCTAATGGATGGTATCCTTGTCATTACCGAAAGTAGTTTGTTGTTTAGATTTTGTAACTTTAATGGATGGTAGACTTGTCATTATCGAAGGTAGTTCGTAGGTTATATTTTGTTACACCAATGGATGGTAGGCTTGTCATTATGGAAGGTGGTTCGTTGTTGAGATTTTGTTAATCCAATGGATGGTATTCGTGTCATTATGGAAGGTAGTTCGTTGTTGAGATTTTATTACTCCATTGGATGGTAGCCTTGTCATTATAGAAGGTAGTTCATTGTTGACATTTTGTTACTCCAATGGATGGTAGCCTTTTCATTATGGAAGGTAGTTCATTGTTGAGATTTTGTTACTCAAATGGATGGTATCCTTGCCATTACGGAAGGTAGTTTGTTATTGAGATTTTTGCTCTCCAATGGATGGTAGCCTTGTCATTATGGAAGGTAGTTTGTTGTTGAGATTTTATTACTCCAATGGATGGAAGCCTTGCCATTATGGACGGTAGTTCGTTGTTGAGATTTTGTTACTCCAATGGATGGTAGCCTTGTAATTATGGAAGGTTGTTTGTTGTTTAGATTTTGTTACTCCAATGGATGGTAGCACATTCATTATGGAAGATAGTTTGTTGTTGAGCTTTTGTTACTCAAATGGATGGTAGCCTTTTTATTATGGAAGGTAGTTCGTTGTTGAGATTTTGTTACACCAATGGATGGTAGCCTTGTCATAATGGAAGGTAGTTTGTTGCTGAGATTTTGTTACTCAAATGGATAGTAACCTTGTGATTATGGGAGGTAGTTCGTTGTTTAGATTTTGTTACTACAATGGATGGTAGCCTTGTCATTATGGATGGTAGTTTTTTGATGAGATTTTGGTACTCCATTGGATGGTAGCATTGTCATTACAGAAAGTAGTTCGTTGTTGAGATTTTGTTACTCTAATGGATGGTAGCCTTGTCAACATGCAAGGTAGTTCATTGTTGACATTTTTTTACTCCAATTTATGGTAGCCTTGTCATTATGGAAGGTAGTTCGTTCTTGAGATTTTGTTACTCCAATGGATGGTAGACTTGTCATTATGGAAGGTAGTTCGTTGTTGAGATTTTGTTACTCTAATGGATGGTAGCCTTGTCATTATGCAAGGTGGTTCATTGTTTACATTTTGTTACTCTAATGAATGGTAGCCTTGTTATTATGGAAGGTAGTTTTTTGTTGAGATTTTGTTACTCCAATGGATGGTAGACTTTTCATTATGGAAGGTAGTTCGTTGTTGAGATTTTGTTACTCCAATGGATGGTTGCCTTGTCATTATGGATGGTAGTTCGTTGTTAAAATTTTGTTACTCCAATGGATGGTAGCCTTGTCATTACCGAAAGTAGTTTGTTTTTTAGATTTTGTTATTCTAATGGATGGTAGCCTTTTCATTACGGAAGGAAGTTCATTGTCGACATTTTGTTACTCCAATGGATGGTAGCCTTTTCATTATGGAAGGTAGTTTGTTGTTGAGATTTTGTTACTCCAATGGATGGTAGCCTTGTCATTATGGATGGTAGTTCGTTGTTGAGATTTTGTTACTCCATTGTATGGTACCCTTGTCATTACCGAAAGTAGTTCATTGTTCCGATTTTCTACACCAATGGATGGTAGCCTTGTCATTACGGAAGGTAGTTCATTGTTGAGATTTTGTTACTTCAATGGATGATATCCTTGTCATTATGGAAGGTAGTTCGTTGTTAAGATTTTGTTACTCTAATGGATGGTATCCTTGTTATTATGGAAGGTAGTTCATTGTTGAGATAATATTTCTCCAATGGATGGTAGCCTTGTCATTATGGAAGGTAGTTCGTTGTTCAGATTTTGTTACTCTAATGGATGGTATCCTTGTCATTTCGGAAGGTAGTTCATTGTTGAGATTTTGTTTCTCCAATGGATGGTAGACTTGTTATTATGGAAGGTAGTTCGTTGTTGATATTTTGTTACTCCAATGGATGGTAACCTTTTCATTATGGAAGGTAGTTCATTGTTGAGATTTTGTTACTCCAATTAACGGTAGACTTGACATTATGAAAGGTAGTTCTTTGTTGAGATTTTTTTACTGCAATGGATGGTAGACTTGTCATTATTGAAGGTAGTGCGTTGTTGAGATTTTGTTACTCCAATGGATGGTAGCCTTGTCATTATGGATGGTAGTTCGTTGGTGAGATTTTGTTACTCCATTGGATGGTAGCCTTGTCATTACCGAAAGTAGTTTGTTGTTTAGATTTTGTTACTCTAATGGATGGTAGCCTTGTCATTATGGAAGGTTATTCATTGTTGACATTTTGTTACTCCAATGGATGGTAGCCTTTTCATTATGGAAGGTAGTTTGTTGTTGAGATTTTGTTACTCCAATGGATGGTAGCCTTGTTATTATGGATGGTAGTTCGTTGTTGAGATTTTTTTAGTCCATTGGATGGTAGCCTTGTCATTACCGAAAGTAGTTTGTTGTTTAGATTTTGTTACTCTAATGGATGGTAGACTTGTCATTATGGAAGGTAGTTTGTTGTTGAGATTTTGTTACTCCAATGGTTGGTAGCCTTGTCATTATGGATGGTAGTTTGTTGTTGAGATTTTGTTACTCCATTGGATGGTATCCTTCTCATTATCGAAAGTAGTTTGCTGTTGAGATTTTGTTACTCTAATAGATGGTAGCCTTGTCATTAAGGAAGGTAGTTCGTTGTTGACATTTTGTTACTCCAATGGATGGTAGCCTTTTCATTATGGAAGGTAGTTCGTTGTTGAGATTTGGTTACTCCAATGGATGGTAGCCTTGTCATTATTGAAGGTAGTTCGTTGTTGAGATTTTATTACTCCAATTGATGGTAGCCTTGTAATTATTGAAGGTAGTTCATTGATGAGATTTTATTACTCCAATGGATGATAGCCTTGTAATTATCGAAGGTAGTTCGTAGTTGATATTTTGTTACACCAATGGATGGTAGGCTTGTCATTATGGAAGGTGGTTCGTTGTTGATATTTTGTTAATCCAATGGATGGTATTCGTGGCATTATGGAAGGTAGTTCGTTGTTGAGATTTTGTTACTCCATTGGATGGTAGCCTTGTCATTATAGAAGGTAGTTCATTGTTGACATTTTGTTACTCCAATGGATGGTAGCCTTTTCTTTATGGAAGGTAGTTCATTGTTGAGATTTTGTTACTCAAATGGATGGTATCCTTGCCATTAAGGAAGGTAGTTTGTTGTTGAGATTTTTGCTCTCCAATGGATGGTAGCCTTGTCATTATGGAAGGTAGTTTGTTGTTGAGATTTTAGTAATCCAATGGATGGTAGCCTTGCCATTATGGACGGTAGTTCGTTGTTGAGATTTTGTTACTCCAATGGATGGTAGCCTTATAATTATGGAAGGTTGTTTGTTGTTGAGATTTTGTTACTCCAATGGATGGTAGCCTTTTCATTATGGAAGATATTTTGTTGTTGAGCTTTTGTTACTCAAATGGATGGTAGCCTTTTTATTATGGAAGGTAGTTCATTGTTGAGATTTTGTTACACCAATGGATGGTAGCCTTGTCATAATGGAAGGTAGTTTGTTGGTGAGATTTTATTACTCAAATGGATAGTAACCTTGTGATTTTGGAAGGTAGTTCGTTGTTTAGATTTTGTTACTCCAATGGATGGTAGCCTTGTCATTATGGACGGTAGTTTTTTGATGAGATTTTGTTACTCCATTGGATGGTAGCATTGTCATTACAGAAAGTAGTTCGTTGTTGAGATTTTGTTACTCTAATGGATGTTAGCCTTGTCAATATGCAAGGTAGTTCATTGTTGACATTTTGTTACTCCAATTTATGGTAGCCCTGTCATTATGGAAGGTAGTTCGTTGTTGAGATTTTGTTACTCTAATGGATGGTAGCCTTGTCATTATGCAAGGTGGTTCATTGTTTACATTTTGTTACTCTAATGAATGATAGCCTTGTCATTATGGAAGGTAGTTTTTTGTTGAGATTTTGTTACTCCAATGGATGGTTGCCTTGTCATAATGGATGGTAGTTCGTTGTTAAAATTTTGTTACTCCATTGGATGGTAGCCTTGTCATTACCGAAAGTAGTTTGTTTTTTAGATTTTGTTATTCTAATGGATGGTAGCCTTGTCATTACGGAAGGAAGTTCATTGTTGACATTTTGTTACTCCAATGGATGGTAGCCTTTTCATTATGGAAGGTAGTTTGTTGTTAAGATTTTGTTACTCCAATGGATGGTAGCCTTGTCATTACCGAAAGTAGTTCATTGTTCCGATTTTCTACACCAATGGATGGTAGCCTTGTCATTACGGAAGGTCGTTTGTTGTTGAGATTTTGTTACTTCAATGGATGGTATCCTTGTCATTATGGAAGGTAGTTCGTTGTTAAGATTTTGTTACTCTAATGGATGGTATCCTTGTTATTATGGAAGGTAGTTCATTGTTGAGAT
The DNA here is from genome assembly GCA_948472305.1 of Vicia faba. Taxonomy (NCBI): domain Eukaryota; kingdom Viridiplantae; phylum Streptophyta; class Magnoliopsida; order Fabales; family Fabaceae; genus Vicia; species Vicia faba. The sequence continues at coordinate 852,184,730 of OX451739.1, forward strand.
TTTATTTCTCCAATGGATGGTAGCCTTGTCATTATGGAAGGTAGTTCGTTGTTTAGATTTTGTTACTCCAATGGATGGTATCCTTGTCATTACGGAAGGTAGTTCATTGTTGAGATTTTGTTTCTCCAATGGATGGTAGCCTTGTTATTATGGAAGGTAGTTCGTTGTTGATATTTTGTTACTCCAATGGATGGTAACCTTTTCATTATGGAAGGTAGTTCGTTGTTGATATTTTGTTACTCCAATGTATGGTAGACTTGACATTATGAAAGGTAGTGCTTTGTTGAGATTTTTTTACTCCAATGGATGGTAGACTTGTCATTATTGAAGGTAGTGTGTTGTTGAGATTTTGTTACTCCAATGGATGGTAGCCTTGTCATTATGGATGGTAGTTTGTTGGTGAGATTTTGTTACTCCATTGGATGGTAGCCTTGTCATTACCGAAAGTAGTTTGTTGTTTAGATTTTGTTACTCTAATGGATGGTAGCCTTGTCATTATGGAAGGTAGTTCATTGTTGTCATTTTGTTACTCCAATGGATGGTAGCCTTTTCATTATGGAAGGTAGTTTGTTGTTGAGATTTTGTTACTCCAATGGATGGTAGCCTTGTCATTATGGATGGTAGTTCGTTGTTGAGATTTTGTTACTCCATTGTATGGTACCCTTGTCATTACCGAAAGTAGTTCATTGTTCCGATTTTCTACACCAATGGATGGTAGCCTTGTCATTACGGAAGGTAGTTCGTTGTTGAGATTTTGTTACTTCAATGGATGGTATCCTTGTCATTATGGAAGGTAGTTCGTTGTTAAGATTTTGTTACTCTAATGGATGGTATCATTGTTATTATGGAAGGTAGTTCATTGTTGAGATTATATTTCTCCAATGGAAGGTAGCCTTGTCATTATGGAAGGTAGTTCGTTGTTCAGATTTTGTTACTCTAATGGATGGTATCCTTGTCATTACGGAAGGTAGTTCATTGTTGACATTTTGTTTCTCCAATGGATGGTAGCCTTGTTATTATGGAAGGTAGTTCGTTGTTGATATTTTGTTAATCCAATGGATGGTAACCTTTTCATTATGGAAGGTAGTTCGTTGTTGAGATTTTGTTACTCCAATGTATGATAGACTTGACATTATGAAAGGTAGTTCTTTGTTGAGATTTTTTTACTCCAATGGATGGTAGACTTGTAATTATGGATGGTAGTTGGTTTTTGAGATTTTGTTACTCCATTGGATGGTAGCCTTGTCATTACCGAAAGTAGTTTGTTGTTGAGATTTTGTTTCTCTAATGGATGGTAGCCTTGTCATTATGGAAGGTAGTTCGTTGTTGACATGTTGTTACTATAATGGATGGTAGCCTTTTCATTATGGAAGGTAGTTTGTTGTTGAGATTTTGTTACTCCAATGGATGGTATCCTTGTCATTATTGAAGGTAGTTCATTGTTGAGATTTTGTTACTCTAATGGATGGTAGACTTGTCATCATGGAAGGTAGTTTGTTGTTGAGATTTTGTTACTCCAATGGTTGGTATCCTTGTCATTATGGATGGTAGTTCGTTTTTGAGATTTTGTTACTCCATTAGATGGTAGCCTTGTCATTACCGAAAGTAGTTTGCTGTTGAGATTTTGTTACTCTAATGGATGGTAGCCTTGTCATTATGGAAGGTAGTTTGTTGTTGACATGTTGTTACTATAATGGATGGTAGCCTTTTCATTATGAAAGGTAGTTTGTTGTTGAGATTTTGTTACTCCAATGGATGGTATCCTTGTCATTATTGAAGGTAGTTCGTTGTTGAGATTTTGTTACTCCAATGGATGGTAGCCTTGTAATTATTGAAGGTAGTTCATTGATGAGATTTTATTACTCCAATGGATGATAGCCTTGTCATTATGGAAGGTAGTTCGTTGTTGAGATTTTGTTAATCCAATGGATGGTATTCGTGTCATTATGGAAGGTAGTTTGTTGTTGAGATTTTGTTACTCCATTGGATGGTAGCCTTGTCATTATAGAAGGTAGTTCATTGATGACATTTTGTTACTCCAATGGATGGTAGCCTTTTCATTATGAAAGGTAGTTTGTAGTTGAGATTTTGTTACGCAAATGGATGGTATCCTTGCCATTACGGAAGGTAGTTCGTTGTTGAGATCTTTGCTATCCAATGGATGGTAGCCTTGTCATTATGGAAGGTAGTTTGTTGTTGAGATTGTGTTACTCGAAAGGATGGTAGCCTTGTAATTATGGAAGGTTGTTTGTTGTTGAGATTTTGTTACTCCAATGGATGGTAGCCTTTTCATTATGGAATATAGTTTGTTGTTGAGCTTTTGTTACTCAAATGGATGGTAGCCTTTTTATTATGGAAGGTAGTTCATTGATGAGATTTTGTTACACCAATGGATGGTAGCCTGGTCATAATGGAAGGTAGTTTGTTGCTGAGATTTTGTTACTCCAATGGATGGTAGCCTTGTGATTATGGAAGGTAGTTCGTTGTTTAGATTTTGTTACTCCAATGGATGGTAGCCTTGTCATTATGGATGGTAGTTTTTTGATGAGATTTTGTTACTCCATTGGATGGTAGCATTGTCATTACAGAAAGTAGTTCGTTGTTGAGATTTTGTTACTCTAATGGATTGTAGCCTTGTCATTATGCAAGGTACTTCATTGTTGACATTTTGTTACTCCAATTGATGGTAAACTTGTCATTATGGAAGGTAGTTTGTTGTTGAGATTTTGTTACTCCAATGGATGGTAGACTTGTCATTATGGAAGGTAGTTCATTGTTGAGATTTTGTTACTCTAATGGATGGTAGCCTTGTCATTATGCAAGGTAGTTCATTGTTGACATTTTGTTACTCCAATGAATGGTAGCCTTATCATTATGGAAGGTATTTTTTTGTTGAGATTTTTTTACTGCAATGGATGGTAGCCTAGTTATTATGGAAGGTAGTTCGTTTTTGATATTTTGTTACTCCAATGGATGGTAACCTTTTCATTATGGAAGGTAGTTTGATGTTGAGATTTTGTTACTCCAATGTATGGTAGACTTGACATTATGAAAGGTAGTTCTTTGTTGAGATTTTTTTACTCCAATGGATGGTAGACTTGTCATTATTGAAGGTAGTGCGTTGTTGAGATTTTGTTACTCCAATGGATGGTAGCCTTGTCATTATGGATGGTAGTTCGTTGGTGATATTTTGTTACTCCATTGGATGGTAGCCTTGTCATTACCGAAAGTAGTTTGTTGTTTATATTTTGTTACTCTAATGGATGGTATCCTTGTCATTATGGAAGGTAGTTTGTTGTTGACATGTTGTTACTATAATGGATGGTAGCCTTTTCATTATGAAAGGTAGTTTGTTGTTGATATTTTGTTACTCCAATGGATGGTATCCTTGTCATTATGGAAGGTAGTTTGTTGTTGAGATTTTGTAACTCCAATTGATGGTAGCCTTGTCATTATGGATGGTAGTTCGTTGTTGAGATTTTTTTACTCCATTGGATGGTAGCCTTGTCATTTCCGAAAGTAGTTTGTTGTTTAGATTTTGTTACTCTAATGGATGGTAGACTTGTCATTATGGAAGGTAGTTTGTTGTTGAGATTTTGTTACTCCAATGGTTGGTAGCCTTGTCATTATGGATGGTAGTTCGTTGTTGAGATTTTCTTACTCCATTGGATGGTATCCTTCTCATTACCGAAAGTAGTTTGCTGTTGAGATTTTGTTACTCTAATGGATGGTAGCCTTGTCATTATGGAAGGTAGTTCGTTGTTGACATTTTGTTACTCCAATGGATGGTAGCCTTTTCATTATGGAAGGTAGTTCGTTGTTGAGATTTGGTTACTCCAATGGATGGTAGCCTTGTCATTATTGAAGGTAGTTCGTTGTTCAGATTTTGTTACTCTAATGGATGGTATCCTTGTCATTACCGAAAGTAGTTTGTTGTTTAGATTTTGTAACTCTAATGGATGGTAGACTTGTCATTATCGAAGGTAGTTCGTAGGTTATATTTTGTTACACCAATGGATGGTAGGCTTGTCATTATGGAAGGTGGTTCGTTGTTGAGATTTTGTTAATCCAATGGATGGTATTCGTGTCATTATGGAAGGTAGTTCGTTGTTGAGATTTTGTTACTCCATTGGATGGTAGCCTTGTCATTATAGAAGGTAGTTCATTGTTGACATTTTGTTACTCCAATGGATGGTAGCCTTTTCATTATGGAAGGTAGTTCATTGTTGAGATTTTGTTACTCAAATGGATGGTATCCTTGCCATTACGGAAGGTAGTTTGTTGTTGAGATTTTTGCTCTCCAATGGATGGTAGCCTTGTCATTATGGAAGGTAGTTTGTTGTTGAGATTTTATTACTCCAATGGATGGAAGCCTTGCCATTATGGACGGTAGTTCGTTGTTGAGATTTTGTTACTCCAATGGATGGTAGCCTTGTAATTATGGAAGGTAGTTCATTGTTGAGATTTTGTTACTCCATTGTATGGTACCCTTGTCATTACCGAAAGTAGTTCATTGTTCCGATTTTCTACACCAATGGACGGTAGCCTTGTCATTACAGAAGGTAGTTTATTGTTGAGATTTTGTTACTTCAATGGATGGTATCCTTGTCATTATGGAAGGTAGTTCGTTGTTAAGATTTTGTTACTCTAATAGATGGTATCCTTCTTATTATGGAAGGTAGTTCATTGTTGAGATTTTATTTCTCCAATGGATGGTAGCCTTGTCATTATGGAAGGTAATTCGTTGTTCAGATTTTATTACTCTAATGGATGGTATCCTTGTCATTATGGAAGGTAGTTCATTGTTGAGATTTTGTTTCTCCAATGGATGGTAGCCTTGTTATTATGGAAGGTAGTTCGTTGTTGATATTTTGTTACTCCAATGGATGGTAACCTTTTCATTATGGAAGTTAGTTCGTTGTTGATATTTTGTTACTCCAATGTATGGTAGACTTGTAATTATGAAAGGTAGTTCTTTGTTGAGATTTTTTTACTCCAATGGATGGTAGACTTGTCATTATTGAAGGTAGTGCGTTGTTGAGATTTTGTTACTCCAATGGATGGTAGCCTTGTCGTTATGGATGGTAGTTCGTTGGTGAGATTTTGTTACTCCATTGGATGGTAGCCTTGTCATTACCGAAAGTAGTTTGTTGTTTAGATTTTGTTACTCTAATGGATGGTAGCCTTGTCATTATGGAAGGTAGTTCATTGTTGACATTTTGTTACTCCAATGGATGGTAGCCTTTTCATTATGGAAGGTAGTTTGTTATTGAGATTTTGTTACTCCAATGGATGGTAGCCTTGTCATTATGGATGGTAGTTCGTTGTTGAGATTTTGTTACTCCATTGTATGGTACCCTTGTCATTACCGAAAGTAGTTCATTGTTCCGATTTTCTACACCAATGGATGGTAGCCTTGTCATTACGGAAGGTAGTTCGTTGTTGAGATTTTGTTACTTCAATGGATGGTATCCTTGTCATTATGGAAGGTAGTTCGTTGTTAAGATTTTGTTACTCTAATGGATGGTATCCTTGTTATTATGGAAGGTAGTTCATTGTTGAGATAATATTTCTCCAATGGATGGTAGCCTTGTCATTATGGAAGGTAGTTCGTTGTTCAGATTTTGTTACTCTAATGGATGGTATCCTTGTCATTACGGAAGGTAGTTCATTGTTGAGATTTTGTTTCTCCAATGGATGGTAGACTTGTTATTATGGAAGGTAGTTCGTTGTTGATATTTTGTTACTCCAATGGATGGTAACCTTTTCATTATGGAAGGTAGTTCATTGTTGAGATTTTGTTACTCCAATTAACGGTAGACTTGACATTATGAAAGGTAGTTCTTTGTTGAGATTTTTTTACTGCAATGGATGGTAGACTTGTCATTATTGAAGGTAGTGCGTTGTTGAGATTTTGTTACTCCAATGGATGGTAGCCTTGTCATTATGGATGGTAGTTCGTTGGTGAGATTTTGTTACTCCATTGGATGGTAGCCTTGTCATTACCGAAAGTAGTTTGTTGTTTAGATTTTGTTACTCTAATGGATGGTAGCCTTGTCATTATGGAAGGTTATTCATTGTTGACATTTTGTTACTCCAATGAATGGTAGCCTTTTCATTATGGAAGGTAGTTTGTTGTTGAGATTTTGTTACTCACTTGGATGGTAGCCTTGTTATTATGGATGGTAGTTCGTTGTTGAGATTTTTTTACTCCATTGGATGGTAGCCTTGTCATTACCGAAAGTAGTTTGTTGTTTAGATTTTGTTACTCTAATGGATGGTAGACTTGTCATTATGGAAGGTAGTTTGTTGTTGAGATTTTGTTACTCCAATGGTTGGTAGCCTTGTCATTATGGATGGTAGTTTGTTGTTGAGATTTTGTTACTCCATTGGATGGTATCCTTCTCATTATCGAAAGTAGTTTGCTGTTGAGATTTTGTTACTCTAATAGATGGTAGCCTTGTCATTAAGGAAGGTAGTTCGTTGTTGACATTTTGTTACTCCAATGGATGGTAGCCTTTTCATTATGGAAGGTAGTTCGTTGTTGAGATTTGGTTACTCCAATGGATGGTAGCCTTGTCATTATTGAAGGTAGTTCGTTGTTGAGATTTTATTACTCCAATTGATGGTAGCCTTGTAATTATTGAAGGTAGTTCATTGATGAGATTTTATTACTCCAATGGATGATAGCCTTGTAATTATCGAAGGTAGTTCGTAGTTGATATTTTGTTACACCAATGGATGGTAGGCTTGTCATTATGGAAGGTGGTTCGTTGTTGATATTTTGTTAATCCAATGGATGGTATTCGTGGCATTATGGAAGGTAGTTCGTTGTTGAGATTTTGTTACTCCATTGGATGGTAGCCTTGTCATTATAGAAGGTAGTTCATTGTTGACATTTTGTTACTCCAATGGATGCTAGCCTTTTCTTTATGGAAGGTAGTTCATTGTTGAGATTTTGTTACTCAAATGGATGGTATCCTTGCCATTAAGGAAGGTAGTTTGTTGTTGAGATTTTTGCTCTCCAATGGATGGTAGCCTTGTCATTATGGAAGGTAGTTTGTTGTTGAGATTTTAGTAATCCAATGGATGGTAGCCTTGCCATTATGGACGGTAGTTCGTTGTTGAGATTTTGTTACTCCAATGGATGGTAGCCTTGTAATTATGGAAGGTTGTTTGTTGTTGAGATTTTGTTACTCCAATGGATGGTAGCCTTTTCATTATGGAAGATATTTTGTTGTTGAGCTTTTGTTACTCAAATGGATGGTAGCCTTTTTATTATGGAAGGTAGTTCATTGTTGAGATTTTGTTACACCAATGGATGGTAGCCTTGTCATAATGGAAGGTAGTTTGTTGGTGAGATTTTATTACTCAAATGGATAGTAACCTTGTGATTTTGGAAGGTAGTTCGTTGTTTAGATTTTGTTACTCCAATGGATGGTAGCCTTGTCATTATGGACGGTAGTTTTTTGATGAGATTTTGTTACTCCATTGGATGGTAGCATTGTCATTACAGAAAGTAGTTCGTTGTTGAGATTTTGTTACTCTAATGGATGTTAGCCTTGTCAATATGCAAGGTAGTTCATTGTTGACATTTTGTTACTCCAATTTATGGTAGCCCTGTCATTATGGAAGGTAGTTCGTTGTTGAGATTTTGTTACTCTAATGGATTGTAGCCTTGTCATTATGCAAGGTGGTTCATTGTTTACATTTTGTTACTCTAATGAATGATAGCCTTGTCATTATGGAAGGTAGTTTTTTGTTGAGATTTTGTTACTCCAATGGATGGTAGACTTTTCATTATGGAAGGTAGTTCGTTGTTGAGATTTTGTTACTCCAATGGATGGTTGCCTTGTCATAATGGATGGTAGTTCGTTGTTAAAATTTTGTTACTCCATTGGATGGTAGCCTTGTCATTACCGAAAGTAGTTTGTTTTTTAGATTTTGTTATTCTAATGGATGGTAGCCTTGTCATTACGAAAGGAAGTTCATTGTTGACATTTTGTTACTCCAATGGATGGTAGCCTTTTCATTATGGAAGGTAGTTTGTTGTTAAGATTTTGTTACTCCAATGGATGGTAGCCTTGTCATTACCGAAAGTAGTTCATTGTTCCGATTTTCTACACCAATGGATGGTAGCCTTGTCATTACGGAAGGTCGTTTGTTGTTGAGATTTTGTTACTTCAATGGATGGTATCCTTGTCATTATGGAAGGTAGTTCGTTGTTAAGATTTTGTTACTCTAATGGATGGTATCCTTGTTATTATGGAAGGTAGTTCATTGTTGATATTTTATTTCTCCAATGGATGGTAGCCTTGTCATTATGGAAGGTAGTTCGTTGTTTAGATTTTGTTACTCCAATGGATGGTATCCTTGTCATTACGGAAGGTAGTTTATTGTTGAGATTTTGTTTCTCCAATGGATGGTAGCCTTGTTATTATGGAAGGTAGTTCGTTGTTGATATTTTGTTACTCCAATGGATGGTAACCTTTTCATTATGGAAGGTAGTTCGTTGTTGATATTTTGTTACTCCAATGTATGGTAGACTTGACATTATGAAAGGTAGTTCTTTGTTGAGATTTTTTTACTCCAATGGATGGTAGACTTGTCATTATTGAAGGTAGTGTGTTGTTGAGATTTTGTTACTCCAATGGATGGTAGCCTTGTCATTATTGATGGTAGTTTGTTGGTGAGATTTTGTTACTCCATTGGATGGTAGCCTTGTCATTACCGAAAGTAGTTTGTTGTTTAGATTTTGTTACTCTAATGGATGGTAGCCTTGTCATTATGGAAGGTAGTTCATTGTTGTCATTTTGTTACTCCAATGGATGGTAGCCTTTTCATTATGGAAGGTAGTTTGTTGTTGAGATTTTGTTACTCCAATGGATGGTAGCCTTGTCATTATGGATGGTAGTTCGTTGTTGAGATTTTGTTACTCCATTGTATGGTACCCTTGTCATTACCGAAAGTAGTTCATTGTTCCGATTTTCTACACCAATGGATGGTAGCCTTGTCATTACGGAAGGTAGTTCGTTGTTGAGATTTTGTTACTTCAATGGATGGTATCCTTGTCATTATGGAAGGTAGTTCGTTGTTAAGATTTTGTTACTCTAATGGATGGTATCATTGTTATTATGGAAGGTAGTTCATTGTTGAGATTATATTTCTCCAATGGAAGGTAGCCTTGTCATTATGGAAGGTAGTTCGTTGTTCAGATTTTGTTACTCTAATGGATGGTATCCTTGTCATTACGGAAGGTAGTTCATTGTTGACATTTTGTTTCTCCAATGGATGGTAGCCTTGTTATTATGGAAGGTAGTTCGTTGTTGATATTTTGTTAATCCAATGGATGGTAACCTTTTCATTATGGAAGGTAGTTCGTTGTTGAGATTTTGTTACTCCAATGTATGATAGACTTGACATTATGAAAGGTAGTTCTTTGTTGAGATTTTTTTACTCCAATGGATGGTAGACTTGTCATTATGGATGGTAGTTGGTTTTTGAGATTTTGTTACTCCATTGGATGGTAGCCTTGTCATTACCGAAAGTAGTTTGTTGTTGAGATTTTGTTACTCTAATGGATGGTAGCCTTGTCATTATGGAAGGTAGTTCGTTGTTGACATGTTGTTACTATAATGGATGGTAGCCTTTTCATTATGGAAGGTAGTTTGTTGTTGAGATTTTGTTACTCCAATGGATGGTATCCTTGTCATTATTGAAGGTAGTTCATTGTTGAGATTTTGTTACTCTAATGGATGGTAGACTTGTCATTATGGAAGGTAGTTTGTTGTTGAGATTTTGTTACTCCAATGGTTGGTATCCTTGTCATTATGGATGGTAGTTCGTTTTTGAGATTTTGTTACTCCATTAGATGGTAGCCTTGTCATTACCGAAAGTAGTTTGCTGTTGAGATTTTGTTACTCCAATGGATGGTAGCCTTTTCATTATGGAAGATATTTTGTTGTTGAGCTTTTGTTACTCAAATGGATGGTAGCCTTTTTATTATGGAAGGTAGTTCATTGTTGAGATTTTGTTACACCAATGGATGGTAGCCTTGTCATAATGGAAGGTAGTTTGTTGGTGAGATTTTATTACTCAAATGGATAGTAACCTTGTGATTTTGGAAGGTAGTTCGTTGTTTAGATTTTGTTACTCCAATGGATGGTAGCCTTGTCATTATGGACGGTAGTTTTTTGATGAGATTTTGTTACTCCATTGGATGGTAGCATTGTCATTACAGAAAGTAGTTCGTTGTTGAGATTTTGTTACTCTAATGGATGTTAGCCTTGTCAATATGCAAGGTAGTTCATTGTTGACATTTTGTTACTCCAATTTATGGTAGCCCTGTCATTATGGAAGGTAGTTCGTTGTTGAGATTTTGTTACTCTAATGGATTGTAGCCTTGTCATTATGCAAGGTGGTTCATTGTTTACATTTTGTTACTCTAATGAATGATAGCCTTGTCATTATGGAAGGTAGTTTTTTGTTGAGATTTTGTTACTCCAATGGATGGTAGACTTTTCATTATGGAAGGTAGTTCGTTGTTGAGATTTTGTTACTCCAATGGATGGTTGCCTTGTCATAATGGATGGTAGTTCGTTGTTAAAATTTTGTTACTCCATTGGATGGTAGCCTTGTCATTACCGAAAGTAGTTTGTTTTTTAGATTTTGTTATTCTAATGGATGGTAGCCTTGTCATTACGGAAGGAAGTTCATTGTTGACATTTTGTTACTCCAATGGATGGTAGCCTTTTCATTATGGAAGGTAGTTTGTTGTTAAGATTTTGTTACTCCAATGGATGGTAGCCTTGTCATTACCGAAAGTAGTTCATTGTTCCGATTTTCTACACCAATGGATGGTAGCCTTGTCATTACGGAAGGTCGTTTGTTGTTGAGATTTTGTTACTTCAATGGATGGTATCCTTGTCATTATGGAAGGTAGTTCGTTGTTAAGATTTTGTTACTCTAATGGATGGTATCCTTGTTATTATGGAAGGTAGTTCATTGTTGATATTTTATTTCACCAATGGATGGTAGCCTTGTCATTATGGAAGGTAGTTCGTTGTTTAGATTTTGTTACTCCAATGGATGGTATCCTTGTCATTACGGAAGGTAGTTCATTGTTGAGATTTTGTTTCTCCAATGGATGGTAGCCTTGTTATTATGGAAGGTAGTTCGTTGTTGATATTTTGTTACTCCAATGGATGGTAACCTTTTCATTATGGAAGGTAGTTCGTTGTTGATATTTTGTTACTCCAATGTATGGTAGACTTGACATTATGAAAGGTAGTTCTTTGTTGAGATTTTTTTACTCCAATGGATGGTAGACTTGTCATTATTGAAGGTAGTGTGTTGTTGAGATTTTGTTACTCCAATGGATGGTAGCCTTGTCATTATGGATGGTAGTTTGTTGGTGAGATTTTGTTACTCCATTGGATGGTAGCCTTGTCATTACCGAAAGTAGTTTGTTGTTTAGATTTTGTTACTCTAATGGATGGTAGCCTTGTCATTATGGAAGGTAGTTCATTGTTGTCATTTTGTTACTCCAATGGATGGTAGCCTTTTCATTATGGAAGGTAGTTTGTTGTTGAGATTTTGTTACTCCAATGGATGGTAGCCTTGTCATTATGGATGGTAGTTCGTTGTTGAGATTTTGTTACTCCATTGTATGGTACCCTTGTCATTACCGAAAGTAGTTCATTGTTCCGATTTTCTACACCAATGGATGGTAGCCTTGTCATTACGGAAGGTAGTTCGTTGTTGAGATTTTGTTACTTCAATGGATGGTATCCTTGTCATTATGGAAGGTAGTTCGTTGTTAAGATTTTGTTACTCTAATGGATGGTATCATTGTTATTATGGAAGGTAGTTCATTGTTGAGATTATATTTCTCCAATGGAAGGTAGCCTTGTCATTATGGAAGGTAGTTCGTTGTTCAGATTTTGTTACTCTAATGGATGGTATCCTTGTCATTACGGAAGGTAGTTCATTGTTGACATTTTGTTTCTCCAATGGATGGTAGCCTTGTTATTATGGAAGGTAGTTCGTTGTTGATATTTTGTTAATCCAATGGATGGTAACCTTTTCATTATGGAAGGTAGTTCGTTATTGAGATTTTGTTACTCCAATGTATGATAGACTTGACATTATGAAAGGTAGTTCTTTGTTGAGATTTTTTTACTCCAATGGATGGTAGACTTGTCATTATGGATGGTAGTTGGTTTTTGAGATTTTGTTACTCCATTGGATGGTAGCCTTGTCATTACCGAAAGTAGTTTGTTGTTGAGATTTTGTTACTCTAATGGATGGTAGCCTTGTCATTATGGAAGGTAGTTCGTTGTTGACATGTTGTTACTATAATGGATGGTAGCCTTTTCATTATGGAAGGTAGTTTGTTGTTGAGATTTTGTTACTCCAATGGATGGTATCCTTGTCATTATTGAAGGTAGTTCATTGTTGAGATTTTGTTACTCTAATGGATGGTAGACTTGTCATTATGGAAGGTAGTTTGTTGTTGAGATTTTGTTACTCCAATGGTTGGTATCCTTGTCATTATGGATGGTAGTTCGTTTTTGAGATTTTGTTACTCCATTAGATGGTAGCCTTGTCATTACCGAAAGTAGTTTGCTGTTGAGATTTTGTTACTCTAATGGATGGTAGCCTTGTCATTATGGAAGGTAGTTTGTTGTTGACATGTTGTTACTATAATGGATGGTAGCCTTTTCATTATGAAAGGTAGTTTGTTGTTGAGATTTTGTTACTCCAATGGATGGTATCCTTGTCATTATTGAAGGTAGTTCGTTGTTGAGATTTTGTTACTCCAATGGATGGTAGCCTTGTAATTATTAAGGTAGTTCATTGATGAGATTTTATTACTCCAATGGATGATAGCCTTGTCATTATGGAAGGTAGTTCGTTGTTGAGATTTTGTTAATCCAATGGATGGTATTCGTGTCATTATGGAAGGTAGTTTGTTGTTGAGATTTTGTTACTCCATTGGATGGTAGCCTTGTCATTATAGAAGGTAGTTCATTGATGACATTTTGTTACTCCAATGGATGGTAGCCTTTTCATTATGAAAGGTAGTTCGTAGTTGAGATTTTGTTACGCAAATGGATGGTATCCTTGCCATTACGGAAGGTAGTTCGTTGTTGAGATCTTTGCTATCCAATGGATGGTAGCCTTGTCATTATGGAAGGTAGTTTGTTGTTGAGATTTTGTTACTCGAAAGGATGGTAGCCTTGTAATTATGGAAGGTTGTTTGTTGATGAGATTTTGTTACTCCAATGGATGGTAGCCTTTTCATTATGGAATATAGTTTGTTGTTGAGCTTTTGTTACTCAAATGGATGGTAGCCTTTTTATTATGGAAGGTAGTTCATTGATGAGATTTTGTTACACCAATGGATGGTAGCCTGGTCATAATGGAAGGTAGTTTGTTGCTGAGATTTTGTTACTCCAATGGATGGTAGCCTTGTGATTATGGAAGGTAGTTCGTTGTTTAGATTTTGTTACTCCAATGGATGGTAGCCTTGTCATTATGGATGGTAGTTTTTTGATGAGATTTTGTTACTCCATTGGATGGTAGCATTGTCATTACAGAAAGTAGTTCGTTGTTGAGATTTTGTTACTCTAATGGATTGTAGCCTTGTCATTATGCAAGGTAGTTCATTGTTGACATTTTGTTACTCCAATTGATGGTAAACTTGTCATTATGGAAGGTAGTTTGTTGTTGAGATTTTGTTACTCCAATGGATGGTAGACTTGTCATTATGGAAGGTAGTTCATTGTTGAGATTTTGTTACTCTAATGGATGGTAGCCTTGTCATTATGCAAGGTAGTTCATTGTTGACATTTTGTTACTCCAATGAATGGTAGCCTTATCATTATGGAAGGTATTTTTTTGTTGAGATTTTTTTACTGCAATGGATGGTAGCCTAGTTATTATGGAAGGTAGTTCGTTTTTGATATTTTGTTACTCCAATGGATGGTAACCTTTTCATTATGGAAGGTAGTTTGATGTTGAGATTTTGTTACTCCAATGTATGGTAGACTTGACATTATGAAAGGTAGTTCTTTGTTGAGATTTTTTTACTCCAATGGATGGTAGACTTGTCATTATTGAAGGTAGTGCGTTGTTGAGATTTTGTTACTCCAATGGATGGTAGCCTTGTCATTATGGATGGTAGTTCGTTGGTGATATTTTGTTACTCCATTGGATGGTAGCCTTGTCATTACCGAAAGTAGTTTGTTGTTTAGATTTTGTTACTCTAATGGATGGTATCCTTGTCATTATGGAAGGTAGTTTGTTGTTGACATGTTGTTACTATAATGGATGGTAGCCTTTTCATTATGAAAGGTAGTTTGTTGTTGAGATTTTGTTACTCCAATGGATGGTATCCTTGTCATTATTGAAGGTAGTTCGTTGTTGAGATTTTGTTACTCCAATTGATGGTAGCCTTGTAATTATTGAAGGTAGTTCATTGATGAGATTTTATTACTCCAATGGATGATAGCCTTGTCATTATCGAAGGTAGTTCGTTGTTGAGATTTTGTTACACCAATGGATGGTAGGCTTGTCATTATGGAAGGTGGTTCGTTGTTGAGATTTTGTTAATCCAATGGATGGTATTCGTGTCATTATGGAAGGTAGTTTGTTGTTGAGATTTTGTTACTCCATTGGATGGTAGCCTTGTCATTATAGAAGGTAGTTCATTGATGACATTTTGTTATTCCAATGGATGGTAGCCTTTTCATTATGAAAGGTGGTTCGTAGTTGAGATTTTGTTACGCAAATGGATGGTAGCCTTGTCATTATGGATGGTAGTTTTTTGATGAGATTTTGTTACTCCATTGGATGGTAGCATTGTCATTATAGAAAGTAGTTCGTTGTTGAGATTTTGTTACTCTAATGGATTGTAGCCTTGTCATTATGCAAGGTAGTTCATTGTTGACATTTTGTTACTCCAATTGATGGTAAACTTGTCATTATGGAAGGTAGTTTGTTGTTGAGATTTTGTTACTCCAATGGATGGTAGACTTGTCATTATGGAAGGTAGTTCATTGTTGAGATTTTGTTACTCTAATGGATGGTAGCCTTGTCATTATGCAAGGTAGTTCATTGTTGACATTTTGTTACTCCAATGAATGGTAGCCTTATCATTATGGAAGGTATTTTTTTGTTGAGATTTTTTTACAGCAATGGATGGTAGCCTAGTTATTATGGAAGGTAGTTCGTTGTGATATTTTGATACTCCAATGGATGGTAACCTTTTCATTATGGAAGGTAGTTTGATGTTGAGATTTTGTTACTCCAATGTATGGTAGACTTGACATTATGAAAGGTAGTTCTTTGTTGAGATTTTTTTACTCCAATGGATGGTAGACTTGTCATTATTGAAGGTAGTGCGTTGTTGAGATTTTGTTACTCCAATGGATGGTAGCCTTGTCATTATGGATGGTAGTTCGTTGGTGATATTTTGTTACTCCATTGGATGGTAGCCTTGTCATTACCGAAAGTAGTTTGTTGTTTAGATTTTGTTACTCTAATGGATGGTATCCTTGTCATTATGGAAGGTAGTTCATTGTTGACATTTTGTTACTCTAATGGATGGTATCCTTTTCATTATGGAAGGTAGTTTGTTGTTGAGATTTTGTTACTCCAATGGATGGTAGCCTTATCATTATGGATGGTAGTTCGTTGTTGAGATTTTGTTACTCTATTGTATGGTACCCTTGTCATTACCGAAAGTAGTTCATTGTTCCGATTTTCTACACCAATGGATGGTAGCCTTGTCATTACGGAAGGTAGTTCGTTGTTGAGATTTTGTTACTTCAATGGATGGTATCCGTGTCATTATGGAAGTTAGTTCGTTGTGAAGATTTTGTTACTCTAATGGATGGTATCCTTGTTATTATGGAAGGTAGTTCATTGTTGAGATTATATTTCTCCAATGGATGGTAGCCTTGTCATTATGGAAGGTAGTTCGTTGTTCAGATTTTGTTACTCTAATGGATGGTATCCTTGTCATTACGGAAGGTAGTTCATTGTTGAGATTTTGTTTCTCCAATGGATGGTAGCCTTGTCATTATGGAAGGTAGTTTGATGTTGAGATTTTGTTACTCCAATGTATGGTAGACTTGACATTATGAAAGGTAGTTCTTTGTTGAGATTTTTTTACTCCAATGGATGGTAGACTTGTCATTATTGAAGGTAGTGCGTTGTTGAGATTTTGTTACTCCAATGGATGGTAGCCTTGTCATTATGGATGGTAGTTCGTTGGTGAGATTTTGTTACTCCATTGGATGGTAGCCTTGTCATTACCGAAAGTAGTTTGTTGTTTAGATTTTGTTACTCTAATGGATGGTAGCGTTGTCATTATGGAAGGTAGTTCATTGTTGACATTTTGTTACTCCAATGGATGGTAGCCTTTTCATTATGGAAGGTAGTTTGTTGTTGAGATTTTGTTACTGCATTGTATGGTACCCTTGTCATTACCGAAAGTAGTTCATTGTTCCGATTTTCTACACCAATGGATGGTAGCCTTGTCATTACGGAAGGTAGTTTGTTGTTGAGATTTTGTTACTTCAATGGATGGTATCCTTGTCATTATGGAAGGTAGTTCGTTGTGAAGATTTTGTTACTCTAATGGATGGTATCCTTGTTATTATGGAAGGTAGTTCATTGTTGAGATTATATTTCTCCAATGGATGGTAGCCTTGTCATTATGGAAGGTAGTTCGTTGTTCAGATTTTGTTACTCTAATGGATGGTATCCTTGTCATTACGGAAGGTAGTTCATTGTTGAGATTTTGTTTCTTCAATGGATGGTAGCCTTGTTATTATGGAAGGTAGTTCGTTGTTGATATTTTGTTACTCCAATGGATGGTAACCTTTTCATTATGGAAGGTAGTTTGTTGTTGATATTTTGTTACTCCAATGTATGGTAGACTTGACATTATGAAAGGTAGTTCCTTATTGAATTTTTTTTACTCCAATGGATGGTAGACTTGTCATTATTGAAGGTAGTGCGTTGTTGAGATTTTGTTACTCCAATGGATGGTAGCCTTGTCATTATGGATGGTAGTTCGTTGGTGAGATTTTGTTACTCCATTGGATGGTAGCCTTGTCATTACCGAAAGTAGTTTGTTGTTTAGATTTTGTTACTCTAATGGATGGTAGCGTTGTCATTATGGAAGGTAGTTCATTGTTGACATTTTGTTACTCCAATGGATGGTAGCCTTTTCATTATGGAAGGTAGTTTGTTGTTGAGATTTTGTTACTGCATTGTATGGTACCCTTGTCATTACCGAAAGTAGTTCATTGTTCCGATTTTCTACACCAATGGATGGTAGCCTTGTCATTACGGAAGGTAGTTTGTTGTTGAGATTTTGTTACTTCAATGGATGGTATCCTTGTCATTATGGAAGGTAGTTCGTTGTGAAGATTTTGTTACTCTAATGGATGGTATCCTTGTTATTATGGAAGGTAGTTCATTGTTGAGATTATATTTCTCCAATGGATGGTAGCCTTGTCATTATGGAAGGTAGTTCGTTTTTCAGATTTTGTTACTCTAATGGATGGTATCCTTGTCATTACGGAAGGTAGTTCATTGTTGAGATTTTGTTTCTTCAATGGATGGTAGCCTTGTTATTATGGAAGGTAGTTCGTTGTTGATATTTTGTTACTCCAATGGATGGTAACCTTTTCATTATGGAAGGTAGTTTGTTGTTGATATTTTGTTACTCCAATGTATGGTAGACTTGACATTATGAAAGGTAGTTCCTTATTGAATTTTTTTTACTCCAATGGATGGTAGACTTGTCATTATTGAAGGTAGTGCGTTGTTGAGATTTTGTTACTCCAATGGATGGTAGCCTTGTCATTATGGATGGTAGTTCGTTGGTGAGATTTTGTTACTCCATTGGATGGTAGCCTTGTCATTACCGAAAGTAGTTTATTGTTTAGATTTCGTTACTCTAATGGATGGTAGCCTTGTAATTATGGAAGGTTGTTCATTGTTGACATTTTGTTACTCCAATGGATGGTAGCCTTTTCATTATGGAAGGTAGTTTGTTGTTGAGATTTTGTTACTCCAATGGATGGTAGCCTTGTCATTATGGATGGTAGTTCGTTGTTGAGATTTTGTTACTCCATTGGATGGTAGCCTTGTCATTACCTAAAGTAGTTCGTTGTTTAGAATTTGTTACTCTAATGGATGGTAGACTTGTCATTATGGAAGGTAGTTTGTTGTTGAGATTTTGTTACTCCAATGGTAGGTATCCTTGTCATTATGGATGGTAGTTCGTTTTTGAGATTTTGTTACTCCATTGGATGGTAGCCTTGTCATTACCGAAAGTAGTTTGCTGTTGAGATTTTGTTACTCTAATGGATGGTAGCCTTGTCATTATGGAAGGTAGTTCGTTGTTGACATGTTGTTACTATAATGGATGGTAGCCTTTTCATTATGGAAGGTAGTTTCTTGTTGAGATTTTGTTACTCCAATGGATGGTATCCTTGTCATTATTGAAGGTAGTTCGTTGTTGGGATTTTGTTACTCCAATGGATGGTAACCTTGTAATTATTGAAGGTAGTTCATTGATGAGATTTTATTACTCCAATGGATGATAGCCTTATCATTATCGAAGGTAGTTCGTTGTTGAGATTTTGTTACACCAATGGATGGTAGGCTTGTCCTTATGGAAGGTGGTTCGTTGTTGAGATTTTGTTAATCCAATGGATGGTATTCGTGTCATTATGGAAGGTAGTTTGTTGTTGAGATTTTGTTACTCCATTGGATGGTAGCCTTGTCATTATAGAAGGTAGTTCATTGATGACATTTTGTTACTCCAATGCTTGGTAGCCTTTTCATTATGGAAGGTAGTTCATTGTTGAGATTTTGTTACGCAAATGGATGGTATCCTTGCCATTACGGAAGGTAGTTCGTTGTTGAGATCTTTGCTATCCAATGGATGGTAGCCTTGTCATTATGGAAGGTAGTTTTGTTGTTGAGATTTTATTACTCCAATGGATGGTAGCTTTGCCATTATGGAAAGTAGTTCGTTGTTGAGATTTTGTTACTCCAAAGGATGGTAGCCTTGTAATTATGGAAGGTTGTTTGTTGTTGAGATTTTGTTACTCCAATGGATGGTAGCCTTTTCATTATGGAATATAGTTTGTTGTTGAGCTTTTGTTACTCAAATGGATGGTAGCCTTTTTATTATGGAAGGTAGTTCATTGATGAGATTTTATTACACCAATGGATGGTAGCCTGGTCATAATGGAAGGTAGTTTGTTGCTGAGATTTTGTTACTCCAATGGATGGTAGCCTTGTGATTATGGAAGGTAGTTCGTTGTTTAGATTTTGTTACTCCAATGGATGGTAGCCTTGTCATTTTGGATGGTAGTTTTTTGATGAGATTTTGTTACTCCATTGGATGGTAGCATTGTCATTACAGAAAGTAGTTCGTTGTTGAGATTTTGTTACTCTAATGGATGGTAGCCTTGTCATTATGCAAGGTAGTTCATTGTTGACATTTTGTTACTCCAATTGATGGTAGCCTTGTCATTATGGAAGGTAGTTTGTTGTTGAGATTTTATTACTACAATGGATGGTAGACTTGTCATTATGGAAGGTAGTTCATTGTTGAGATTTTGTTACTCTAATTGATGGTAGCCTTGTCATTATGCAAGGTAGTTCATTGTTGACATTTTGTTACTCCAATGAATGGTAGCCTTATCATTATGGAAGGTATTTTTTTGTTGAGATTTTTTTACTGCAATGGATGGTAGCCTTGTTATTATGGAAGGTAGTTCGTTGTTGATATTTTGTTACTCCAATGGATGGTAACCTTTTCATTATGGAAGGTAGTTTGATGTTGAGATTTTGTTACTCCAATGTATGGTAGACTTGACATTATGAAAGAAAGTTCTTTGTTGAGATTTTTTTACTCCAATGGATGGTAGACTTGTCATTATTGAAGGTAGTGCGTTGTTGAGATTTTGTTACTCCAATGGATGGTAGCCTTGTCATTATGGATGGTAGTTCGTTGGTGATATTTTGTTACTCCATTGGATGGTAGCCTTGTCATTACCGAAAGTAGTTTGTTGTTTAGATTTTGTTACTCTAATGGATGGTATCCTTGTCATTATGGAAGGTAGTTCATTGTTGACATTTTGTTACTCCAATGGATGGTAGCCTTTTCATTATGGAAGGTAGTTTGTTGTTGAGATTTTGTTACTCCAATGGATGGTAGCCTTGTCATTATGGATGGTAGTTCGTTGTTGAGATTTTGTTACTCCATTGGATGGTAGCCTTGTCATTACCGAAAGTTGTTTGTTGTTTAGAATTTGTTACTTTAATGGATGGTAGACTTGTCATTATGGAAGGTAGTTTGTTGTTGAGATTGTGTTACTCCAATGGTTGGTATCCTTGTCATTATGGATGGTAGTTGTTTGTTGAGATTTTGTTACTCCATTGGATGGTAGCCTTGTCATTACCGAAAGTAGTTTGCTGTTGAGATTTTGTTATTCTAATGGATGGTAGCCTTGTCATTATGGAAGGTAGTTCGTTGTTGACATGTTGTTACTCCAATAGATGGTAGCCTTGTCATTATTGAAGGTAGTTCGTTGTTGAGATCTTGTTACTCCAATGGATGGTAGCCTTGTAATTATTGAAGGTAGTTCATTAATGAGATTTTATTACTCCAATGGATGATTGCCTTGTCATTATCGAAGGTAGTTTGTTGTTGAGATTTTGTTACACCAATGGATGGTAGGCTTGTCATTATGGAAGGTAGTTCGTTGTTGAGATTTTTGCTCTCCAATGGATGGTAGCCTTGTCATTATGGAAGGTAGTTTGTTGTTGAGATTTTATTACTCCAATGGATGGTAGCCTTGCCATTATGGCAGGTAGTTCGTTGTTGAGATTTTGTTACACTAATGGATGGTAGCCTGGTCATAATGGAAGGTAGTTTGTTGCTGAGATTTTGTTACTCCAATGAATGGTAGCCTTGTGATTATGGAAGGTAGTTCGTTGTTTACATTTTGTTACTCTAATGGATGGTAGCGTTGTCATTGTGGATGGTAGTTTTTTGATGAGATTTTATTACTCCATTGGATGGTAGCATTGTCATTACAGAAAGTAGTTCATTGTTGAGATTTTGTTACTCTAATGGATGGTAGCCTTGTCATTATGCAAGGTAGTTCATTGTTGAGATTTTGTTAGTCCAATTGATGGTAGCCTTGTCATTATGGAAGGTAGTTCGTTGTTCAGATTTTGTTACTCTAATGGATGGTATCCTTTTCATTACAGAAGGTAGTTCATTGTTGAGATTTTGTTTCTCCAATGGATGGTAGCCTTGTCATTATGGAAGGTAGTTCGTTGTTGATATTTTGTTACTCCAATGGATGGTAACCTTTTCATTATGGAAGGTAGTTCGTTGTTGAGATTTTGTTACTCCAATGGATGCTAGACTTGTCATTATAAAAGGTAGTTCTTTGTTGAGATTTTTTTACTCCAATGGATGGCAGAATTGTCATTATTGAAGGTAGTGTGTTGTTGAGATTTTGTTACTCCAATGGATGGTAGGGTTGTCATTATGGAAGGTGGTTTGTTGGTGAGATTTTGTTACGCAAATGGATGGTAACCTTGTCATTACCGTAAGTAGTTTGTTGTTTAGATTTTTTTACTCTAATGGATGGTAGCCTTGTAATTATGGAAGGTAGTTCATTGTTGACATTTTGTTACTCCAATGGATGGTAGCCTTTTCATTATGGAAGGTAGTTTGTTGTTGAGATTTTGTTACTCCAATGGATGGTAGCCTTGTCATTATGGATGGTAGTTCGTTGTTGAGATTTTGTTACTCCATTGGATGGTAGCCTTGTCATTATCGAAAGTAGTTTGTTGTTTAGATTTTGTTACTCTAATGGATGGTAGACTTGTCATTATGGAAGGTAGTTTGTTGTTGAGATTTTGTTACTCCAATGAATGGTAGCCTTGTCATTATGGATGGTAGTTTGTTGTTGAGATTTTGTTACTCCATTGGATGGTAGCCTTGTCATTACCGAAAGTAGTTTGTTGTTGAGATTTTGTTACTCTAATGGATGGTAGCCTTGTCATTATGGAAGGTAGTTCGTTGTTGACATTTTGTTACTCCAATGGATGGTAGCCTTTTAATTATGAAAGGTAGTTCGTTGTTTAGATTTTGTTACTCCAATGGATGGTAGCCTTGTCATTACCGAAAGTAGTTTGTTGTTTAGATTTTGTTACTCTGATGGATGATAGCCTTGTCATTATGGAAGGTAGTTCAATGTTGATATTTTGTTACTCCAATGGATGGTAGCCTTTTCATTATGCAAGGTAGTTTGTTTATGAGATTTTGTTACTTCAATTGATGGTAGCCTTGTCACTATGGATGGTAGTTCGTTGTTGAGATTTTTTTACTCCATTGGATGGTACCCTTGTCATTACCGAAAGTAGTTTGTTGTTTAGATTTTTTTACTCTAATGGATGGTAGACTTGTCATTATGGAAGGCAGTTTGTTGTTGAGATTTTGTTACTCCAATGGTTGGTAGACTTTTCATTATGGATGGTAGTTCATTGTTGAGATTTTGTTACTCCATTGGATGGTAGCCTTGTCATTACCGAAAGTAGTTTGTTGTTGAGATTTTGTTACTCTAATGGATGGTAGCCTTGTCATTATGGAAGGTAGTTCGTTGTTGAGATTTTGTTACTCTAATGGATGGTAGCCTTGTCATTATGCAAGGTAGTTCATTGTTGAGATTTTGTTAGTCCAATTGATGGTAGCCTTGTCATTATGGAAGGTAGTTTGTTGTTGAGATTTTGTTACTCCAATGGATGGTAGACTTGTCATTATGGAAGGTAGTTCATTGTTGAGATTTTGTTACTCTAATGGACGATAGCCTTGTCATTATGCAAGGTAGTTCATTGTTGACATTTTGTTACTCCAATGAATGGTAGCCTTATCATTATGGAAGGTATTTTTTTGTTGAGATTTTTTTACTGCAATGGATGGTAGACTTGTCATTATGGAAGGTAGCTCGTTGTTGAGATTTTGTTACTCCAATGGATGGTAGCCTTGTCATTATGGATGGTAGTTTGTTGTCGAGATTATTTTTCTCCATTGGATGGTACCCTTGTCATTTCCGAAAGTAGTATTTTGTTGTTGAAATTTTGTTACTCCAAGGGATGGTAGCCTTGTCATTACGGAATGTAGTTTGTTGTTGAGATTTCGTTACTACAATGGATGGTATCCTTGTCATTATGGAAGGTAGTTCGTTGTTCAGATTTTGTTACTCTAATGGATGGTATCCTTTTCATTACAGAAGGTAGTTCATTGTTGAGATTTTGTTTCTCCAATGGATGGTAGCCTTGTCATTATGGAAGGTAGTTCGTTGTTGATATTTTGTTACTCCAATGGATGGTAACCTTTTCATTATGGAAGGTAGTTCGTTGTTGAGACTTTGTTACTCCAATGGATGCTAGACTTGTCATTATAAAAGGTAGTTCTTTGTTGAGATTTTTTTACTCCAATGGATGGCAGACTTGTCATTATTGAAGGTAGTGCGTTGTTGAGATTTTGTTACTCCAATGGATGGTAGGGTTGTCATTATGAAAGGTGGTTTGTTGGTGAGATTTTGTTACGCAAATGGATGGTAACCTTGTCATTACCGTAAGTAGTTTGTTGTTTAGATTTTTTTACTCTAATGGATGGTAGCCTTGTCATTATGGAAGGTAGTTCATTGTTGACATTTTGTTACTCCAATGGATGGTACCCTTTTCATTATGGAAGGTAGTTTGTTGTTGAGATTTTGTTACTCCAATGGATGGTAGCCTTGTCATTATGGATGGTAGTTCGTTGTTGAGATTTTGTTACTCCATTGGATGGTAGCCTTGTCATTATCGAAAGTAGTTTGTTGTTTAGATTTTGTTACTCTAATGGATGGTAGACTTGTCATTATGGAAGGTAGTTTGTTGTTGAGATTTTGTTACTCCAATGAATGGTAGCCTTGTCATTATGGATGGTAGTTTGTTGTTGAGATTTTGTTACTCCATTGGATGGTAGCCTTGTCATTACCGAAAGTAGTTTGTTGTTGAGATTTTGTTACTCTAATGGATGGTAGCCTTGTCATTATGGAAGGTAGTTCGTTGTTGACATTTTGTTACTCCAATGGATGGTAGCCTTTTAATTATGAAAGGTAGTTCGTTGTTTAGATTTTGTTACTCCAATGGATGGTAGCCTTGTCATTACCGAAAGTAGTTTGTTGTTTAGATTTTGTTACTCTGGTGGATGGTAGCCTTGTCATTATGGAAGGTAGTTCAATGTTGATATTTTGTTACTCCAATGGATGGTAGCCTTTTCATTATGGAAGGTAGTTTGTTTATGAGATTTTGTTACTTCAATTGATGGTAGCCTTGTCACTATGGATGGTAGTTCGTTGTTGAGATTTTTTTACTCCATTGGATGGTAGCCTTGTCATTACCGAAAGTAGTTTGTTGTTTAGATTTTTTTACTCTAATGGATGGTAGACTTGTCATTATGGAAGGTAGTTTGTTGTTGAGATTTTGTTACTCCAATGGTTGGTAGACTTTTCATTATGGATGGTAGTTCATTGTTGAGATTTTGTTACTCCATTGGATGGTAGCCTTGTCATTACCGAAAGTAGTTTGTTGTTGAGATTTTGTTACTCTAATGGATGGTAGCCTTGTCATTATGGAAGGTAGTTCGTTGTTGACATGTTGTTTCTCCAATGGATGGTAGCCTTGTCATTATTGAAGGTAGTTCGTTGTTGAGATTTTGTTACTCCAATGGATGGTAGCCTTGTAATTATTGAAGGTATTTCATTGATGAGATTTTATTACTCCAATGGATGATATCCTTGTCATTATCGAAGGTAGTTTGTTGTTGAGATTTTGTTACACCAATGGTTGGTAGGCTTGTCATTATGGAAGGTGGTTCGTTGTTGAGAGTATGTTAATCCAATGGATGGTATTCGTGTCATTATGGAAGGTAGTTCGTTGTTGAGATTTTGTTACTCCATTGGATGGTAGCCTTGTAATTGTGGAAGGTAGTTTGTTGTTGAGATTTTATTACTCCAATGGATGGTAGCCTTGTCATTATGGAAGGTAGTTCGTTTTTCAGATTTTGTTACTCTAATGGATGGTATCCTTGTCATTACGGAAGGTAGTTCATTGTTGAGATTTTGTTTCTCCAATTGATGGTAGCCTTGTTATTATGGAAGGTAGTTCGTTTTTGATATTTTGTTAATCCAATGGATGGTAGACTTGTCATTATAAAAGGTAGTTCTTTGTTGAGATTTTTTTACTCCAATGGATGGTAGACTTGTCATTATTGAAGGTAGTGCGTGGTTGAGATTTTGTTACTCCAATGGATAGTAGCCTTGTCATTATGGATGGTAGTTCGTTGGTGAGATTTTGTTACTCCATTGGATGGTAGCCTTGTCATTACCGAAAGTAGTTTGTTGTTTAGATTTTGTTACTCTAATGGATGGTAGCCTTGTCATTATGGAAGGTAGTTCAATGTTGACATTTTGTTACTCCAATGGATGGTAGCCTTTTCATTATGGAAGGTTGTTTGTTTATGAGATTTTGTTACTTCAATTGATGGTAGCCTTGTCATTATGGATGGTAGTTCGTTGTTGAGATTTTGTTACTACATTGGATGGTAGCCTTGTCATTACCGAAAGTAGTTTGTTGTTTATATTTTGTTACTCTAATGGATGGTAGACTTGTCATTATGGAAGGTAGTTTGTTGTTGAGATTTGGTTACTCCAATGGTTGGTATCCTTGTCATTATGGATGGTATTTCGTTGTTGAGATTTTGTTACTCTAATGGATGGTAGCCTTGTCATTATGGAAGGTAGTTGGTTGTTGACATTTTGTTACTCTAATGGATGGTAGCCTTTTCATTATGGAAGGTAGTTCGTTGTTGAGATTTTGTTACTCCAATGGATGGTAGCCTTGTCATTATTGAAGGTAGTTCGTTGTTGAGATTTTGTTACTCCAATGGATGGTAGCCTTATAATTATTGAAGGTAGTTCATTGATGAGATTTTATTACTCCAATGGATGATATCCTTGTCATTATCGAAGGTAGTTCATTGTTGTGATTTTGTTACACCAATGGATGGTAGCCTTTTCATTATGGAAGGTAGTTCATTGTTGACATTTTGTTACTCCAATGGATGGTAACCTTTTCATTATGGAAGGTAGTTTGTTGTTGAGATTTTGTTACTCCAATGGATGGTAGCCTTGTCATTATGGATGGTAGTTCGTTGTTGAGATTTTGTTACTCAATTGTATGGTACCCTTGTCATTATTGAAAGTAGTTCATTTATCCAATTTTCTACACCAATGGATTGTAGCCTTGTCATTACGGAAGGTAGTTCGTTGTTGAGATTTTGTTACTTCAATGGATGGTATCCTTGTCATTATGGAAGGTAGTTCGTTGTTAAGATTTTGTTACTCTAATGGATGGTATCCTTGTTATTATGGAAGGTAGTTCATTGTTGAGATTATATTTCTCCAATGGATGGTAGCCTTGTCATTATGGAAGGTAGTTCGTTGTTCAGATTTTGTTACTCTAATGGATGTTATCCTTGTCATTACGGAAGGTAGTTCATTGTTGAGATTTTGTTTCTCCAATGGATGGTAGTTCGTTGTTGAAATTTTTTTACTCCAATGGATGGTAACCTTTTCATTATGGAAGGTAGTTTGTTGTTGAGATTTTGTTACTCCAATGTATGGTAGACTTGACATTATGAAAGGTAGTTCTTTGTTGAGATTTTTTTACTCCAATGGATGGTAGACTTGAAATTATAGAAGGTAGTGCGTTGTTGAGATTTTGTTACTCCAATGGATGGTAGCCTTGTCATTATGGATGGTAGTTCGTTGGTGAGATTTTGTTACTCCATTGGATGGTAGCCTTGTCATTACTGAAAGTAGTTTGTTGTTTAGATTTTGTTACTCTAATGGATGGTAGCCTTGTCATTAGGGAAGGTTGTTCATTGTTGACATTTTGTTACTCCAATGGATGGTAGCCTTTTCATTATGGAAGGTAGTTTGTTCTTGAGATTTTGTTACTCCAATGGATGGTAGCCTTGTCATTATGGATGGTAGTTTGCTGTTGAGATTTTGTTACTCCATTGGATGGTAGCCTTGTCATTACCTAAAGTAGTTTGTTGTTTAGAATTTGTTACTCTAATGGATGGTAGACTTGTCATTATGGAAGGTAGTTTGTTGTTGAGATTTTTTTACTCCAATGGTTGGTATCCTTGTCACTATGGATGGTAGTTCGTTTTTGAGATTTTGTTACTCCATTGGATAGTAGCCTTGTCATTACCGAAAGTAGTTTGCTGTTGAGATTTTGTTACTCTAATGGATGGTAGCCTTGTCATTATGGAAGGTAGTTCGTTGTTGACATGTTGTTACTATAATGGATGGTAGCCTTTTCATTATGGAAGGTAGTTTGTTGGTGAGATTTTATTACTCCAATGGATGGTAGCTTTTCCATTATGGAAGGTAGTTCGTTGTTGAGATTTTGTTACTCCAAAGGATGGTAGCCTTGTAATTATGGAAGGTTGTTTGTTGTTAAGATTTTGTTACTCCAATGGATGGTAGCCTTGTCATTATGGATGGTAGTTCGTTGTTGAGATTTTGTTACTCCATTGTATGGTACCCTTGTCATTACCGAAAGAAGTTCATTGTTGAGATTTTATTTCTCCAATGAATGGTAGCCTTGTCATTATGGAAGGTAGTTCGTTGTTCATATTTTGTTACTCTAATGGATGGTATCCTTGTCATTACCGAAGGTAGTTCATTGTTGAGATTTTGTTTCTCCAATGGATGGTAGCCTTGTTATTATGGAAGGTAGTTTGTTGTTGATATTTTGTTACTCCAATGGATGGTAACCTTTTCATTATGGAAGGTAGTTCGTTGTTGATATTTTGTTACTCCAATGTATGGTAGACTTGACATTATGAAAGTTAGTTCTTTGTTGAGATTTTTTTACTCCAATGGATGGTAGACTTGTCATTATTGAAGGTAGTGCGTTGTTGAGATTTTGTTACTCCAATGGATGGTAGCCTTGTCATTATGGATGGTAGTTCGTTGGTGAGATTTTGTTACTCCATTGGATGGTAGCCTTGTCATTACTGAAAGTAGTTTGTTGTTTAGATTTTGTTACTCTAATGGATGGTAGCCTTGTCATTAGGGAAGGTTGTTCATTGTTGACATTTTGTTACTCCAATGGATGGTAGCCTTTTCATTGTGGAAGGTAGTCTGTTGTTGAGATTTTGTTACTCCAATGGATGGTAGCCTTGTCATTATGGATGGTAGTTTGCTGTTGAGATTTTGTTACTCCATTGGATGGTAGCCTTGTCATTACCTAAAGTAGTTTGTTGTTTAGAATTTGTTACTCTAATGGATGGTAGACTTGTCATTATGGAAGGTAGTTTGTTGTTGAGATTTTTTTACTCCAATGGTTGGTATCCTTGTCACTATGGATGGTAGTTCGTTTTTGAGATTTTGTTACTCCATTGGATAGTAGCCTTGTCATTACCGAAAGTAGTTTGCTGTTGAGATTTTGTTACTCTAATGGATGGTAGCCTTGTCATTATGGAAGGTAGTTCGTTGTTGACATGTTGTTACTATAATGGATGGTAGCCTTTTCATTATGGAAGGTAGTTTGTTGTTGAGATTTTGTTACTCCAATAGATGGTATCCTTGTCATTATTGAAGGTAGTTCGTTGTTGAGATTTTGTTACTCCAATGGATGGTAGCCTTGTAATTATTGAAGGTAGTTCATTGATGAGATTTTATTACTCCAATGGATGATAGCCTTGTCATTATCGAAGGTAGTTCGTTGTTGAGATTTTGTTACACCAATGGATGGTAGGCTTGTCATTATGGAAGGTGGTTCGTTGTTGAGATTTTGTTAATCCAATGGATGGTATTCGTGTCATTATGGAAGGTAGTTTGTTGTTGAGATTTTGTTACTCCATTGGATGGTAGCCTTGTCATTATAAAAGGTAGTTCATTGATGACATTTTGTTACTCCAATGGATGGTAGCCTTTTCATTATGGAAGGTAGTTCGTTGTTGAGATTTTGTTACGGAAATGGATGGTATCCTTTCCATTACGGAAGGTAGTTCGTTGTTGAGATCTTTGCTATCTAATGGATGGTAGCCTTGTCATTATGGAAGGTAGTTTGTTGGTGAGATTTTATTACTCCAATGGATGGTAGCTTTTCCATTATGGAAGGTAGTTCGTTGTTGAGATTTTGTTACTCCAAAGGATGGTAGCCTTGTAATTATGGAAGGTTGTTTGTTGTTAAGATTTTGTTACTCCAATGGATGGTAGCCTTGTCATTATGGATGGTAGTTCGTTGTTGAGATTTTGTTACTCCATTGTATGGTACCCTTTTCATTACCGAAAGTAGTTCATTGTTGAGATTTTATTTCTCCAATGAATGGTAGCCTTGTCATTATGGAAGGTAGTTCGTTGTTCATATTTTGTTACTCTAATGGATGGTATCCTTGTCATTACCGAAGGTAGTTCATTGTTGAGATTTTGTTTCTCCAATGGATGGTAGCCTTGTTATTATGGAAGGTAGTTTGTTGTTGATATTTTGTTACTCCAATGGATGGTAACCTTTTCATTATGGAAGGTAGTTCGTTGTTGATATTTTGTTACTCCAATGTATGGTAGACTTGACATTATGAAAGGTAGTTCTTTGATGAGATTTTTTTACTCCAATGGATGGTAGACTTGTCATTATAGAAGGTAGTGCGTTGTTGAGATTTTGTTACTCCAATTGATGGTAGCCTTGTCATTATGGATGGTAGTTTGTTGGTGAGATTTTGTTACTCCATTGGATGGTAGCCTTGTCATTACCGAAAGTAGTTTGTTGTTTAGATTTTGTTACTCTAATGGATGGTAGCCTTGTCATTAGGGAAGGTTGTTCATTGTTGACATTTTGTTACTCCAATGGATGGTAGCCTTTTCATTATGGAAGGTAGTTTGTTGTTGAGATTTTGTTACTCCAATGGATGGTAGCCTTGTCATTATGGATGGTAGTTCATTGTTGAGATTTTGTTACTCCATTGGATGGTAGCCTTGTCATTACCTAAAGTAGTTTGTTGTTTAGAATTTGTTACTCTAATGGATGGTAGACTTGTCATTATGGAAGGTAGTTTGTTGTTGAGATTTTGTTACTCCAATGGTTGGTATCCTTGTCATTATGGATGGTAGTTCGTTTTTGAGATTTTGTTACTCCATTGGATGGTAGCCTTGTCATTACCGAAAGTAGTTTGTTGTTGAGATTTTGTTACTCTAATGGATGGTAGCCTTGTGATTATGGAAGGTAGTTCGTTGTTGACATGTTGTTACTATAATGGATGGTAGCCTTTTCATTATGGAAGGTAGTTTGTTGTTGAGATTTTGTTACTCCAATGGATAGTATCCTTGTCATTATTGAAGGTAGTTTGTTGTTGAGATTTTGTTACTCCAATGGATGGTAGCCTTGTAATTATTGAAGGTAGTTCATTGATGAGATTTTATTACTCCAATGGATGATAGCCTTGTCATTATCGAAGGTAGTTCGTTGTTGAGATTTTGTTACACCAATGGATGGTAGGCTTGTCATTATGGAAGGTGGTTTGTTGTTGAGATTTTGTTAATCCAATGGATGGTATTCGGGTCATTATGGAAGGTAGTTTGTTGTTGAGATTTTGTTACTCCATTGGATGGTAGCCTTGTCATTATAGAAGGTAGTTCATTGATGACATTTTGTTACTCCAATGGATGGTAGCCTTTTCATTATGGAAGGTAGTTTGTTGTTGAGATTTTGTTACGCAAATGGATGGTATCCTTGCCATTACGGAAGGTAGTTCGTTGTTGATATCTTTGCTATCAAATGGATGGTAGCCTTGTCATTATGGAAGGTAGTTTGTTGTTGAGATTTTATTACTCCAATGAATGGTAGCTTTTCCATTATGGAAGGTAGTTCGTTGTTGAGATTTTGTTACTCCAAAGGATGGTAGCCTTGTAATTATGGAAGGTTGTTTGTTGTTGAGATTTTGTTACTCCAATGGATGGTAGCCTTTTCATTATGGAATATAGTTTGTTGTTGAGCTTTTGTTACTCAAATGGATGTTAGCCTTTTTATTATGGAAGGTAGTTCATTGATTAGATTTTGTTAAACCAATGGATGGTAGCCTGGTCATAATGGAAGGTAGTTTGTTGCTGAGATTTTGTTACTCCAATGGATGGTAGCCTTGTGATTATGGAAGGTAGTTCGTTGTTTAGATTTTGTTACTCCAATGGATGGTAGCCTTGTCTTTATGGATGGTAGTTTTTTGATGAGATTTTGTTACTCCATTGGATGGTAGTATTGTAATTACAGAAAGTAGTTCGTTGTTGAGATTTTGTTACTCTAATGGATGGTAGCCTAGTCATTATGCAAGGTAGTTCATTGTTGACATTTTGTTACTCCAATCGATGGTAGCCTTGTCATTATGGAAGGTAGTTTGTTGTTGAGATTTTGTTACTCCAATGGATGGTAGACTTGTCATTATGGAAGGTAGTTCATTGTTGAGATTTTGTTACTCTAATGGTTAGTAGCCTTGTCATTATGCAAGGTAGTTCATTGTTGACATTTTGTTACTCCAATGAATGGTAGCCTTATCATTATGGAAGGTATTTTTTTGTTGAGATTTTTTTACTGCAATGGATGGTAGCCTTGTTATTATGGAAGGTAGTTCGTTGTTGATATTTTGTTACTCCAATGGATGGTAACCTTTTCATTATGGAAGGTAGTTTGATGTTGAGATTTTGTTACTCTAATGTATGGTAGACTTGACATTATGAAAGGTAGTTCTTTGTTGAGATTTTTTTACTCCAATGGATGGTAGACTTGTCATTATTGAAGGTAGTGCGTTGTTGAGATTTTGTTACTCCAATGGATGGTAGCCTTGTCATTATGGATGGTAGTTCATTGGTGATATTTTGTTACTCCATTGGATGGTAGCCTTGTAATTACCGAAAGTAGTTTGTTGTTTAGATTTTGTTACTCTAATGGATGGTATCCTTGTCATTATGGAAGGTAGTTCATTGTTGACATTTTGTTACTCCAACGGATGGTAGCCTTTTCATTATGGAAGGTAGTTTGTTGTTGAGATTTTGTTACTCCAATGGATGGTAGCCTTGTCATTATGGATGGTAGTTCGTTGTTGAGATTTTGTTACTCCATTGGATGGTAGCCTTGTCATTACCGAAAGTAGTTTGTTGTTTAGAATTTGTTACTCTAATGGATGTTAGACTTGTCATTATGGAAGGTAGTTCGTTGTTGAGATTTTGTTACGCAAATGGATGGTATCCTTGCCATTACGGAAGGTAGTTCGTTGTTGAGATTTTTGCTCTCCAATGGATGGTAGCCTTGTCATTATGGAAGGTAGTTTGTTGTTGAGATTTTATTACTCCAATGGATGGTAGCCTTGCCATTATGGCAGGTAGTTCGTTGTTGAGATTTTGTTACACCAATGGATGGTAGCCTGGTCATAATGGAAGGTAGTTTGTTGCTGAGATTTTGTTACTCCAATGAATGGTAGCCTTGTGATTATGGAAGGTAGTTCGTTGTTTACATTTTGTTACTCTAATGGATGGTAGCGTTGTCATTATGGATGGTAGTTTTTTGATGAGATTTTATTACTCCATTGGATGGTAGCATTGTCATTACAGAAAGTAGTTCATTGTTGAGATTTTGTTACTCTAATGGATGGTAGCCTTGTCATTATGCAAGGTAGTTCATTGTTGAGATTTTGTTAGTCCAATTGATGGTAGCCTTGTCATTATGGAAGGTAGTTTGTTGTTGAGATTTTGTTACTCCAATGGATGGTAGACTTGTCATTATGGAAGGTAGTTCATTGTTGAGATTTTGTTACTCTAATGGACGATAGCCTTGTCATTATGCAAGGTAGTTCATTGTTGACATTTTGTTACTCCAATGAATGGTAGCCTTATCATTATGGAAGGTATTTTTTTGTTGAGATTTTTTTACTGCAATGGATGGTAGACTTGTCATTATGGAAGGTAGTTCGTTGTTGAGATTTTGTTACTCCAATGGATGGTAGCCTTGTCATTATGGATGGTAGTTTGTTGTCGAGATTATTTTTCTCCATTGGATGGTACCCTTGTCATTTCCGAAAGTAGTATTTTGTTGTTGAAATTTTGTTACTCCAAGGAATGGTAGCCTTGTCATTACGGAATGTAGTTTGTTGTTGAGATTTCGTTACTACAATGGATGGTATCCTTGTCATTATGGAAGGTAGTTCGTTATTCAGATTTTGTTACTCTAATGGATGGTATCCTTTTCATTACAGAAGGTAGTTCATTGTTGAGATTTTGTTTCTCCAATGGATGGTAGCCTTGTCATTATGGAAGGTAGTTCGTTGTTGATATTTTGTTACTCCAATGGATGGTAACCTTTTCATTATGGAAGGTAGTTCGTTGTTGAGATTTTGTTACTCCAATGGATGCTAGACTTGTCATTATAAAAGGTAGTTCTTTGTTGAGATTTTTTTACTCCAATGGATGGCAGACTTGTCATTATTGAAGGTAGTGCGTTGTTGAGATTTTGTTACTCCAATGGATGGTAGGGTTGTCATTATGGAAGGTGGTTTGTTGGTGAGATTTTGTTACGCAAATGGATGGTAACCTTGTCATTACCGTAAGTAGTTTGTTGTTTAGATTTTTTTACTCTAATGGATGGTAGCCTTGTCATTATGGAAGGTAGTTCATTGTTGACATTTTGTTACTCCAATGGATGGTAGCCTTTTCATTATGGAAGGTAGTTTGTTGTTGAGATTTTGTTACTCCAATGGATGGTGGCCTTGTCATTATGGATGGTAGTTCGTTGTTGAGATTTTGTTACTCCATTGGATGGTAGCCTTGTCATTATCGAAAGTAGTTTGTTGTTTAGATTTTGTTACTCTAATGGATGGTAGACTTGTCATTATGGAAGGTAGTTTGTTGTTGAGATTTTGTTACTCCAATGAATGGTAGCCTTGTCATTATGGATGGTAGTTTGTTGTTGAGATTTTGTTACTCCATTGGATGGTAGCCTTGTCATTACCGAAAGTAGTTTGTTGTTGAGATTTTGTTACTCTAATGGATGGTAGCCTTATCATTATGGAAGGTAGTTCGTTGTTGACATTTTGTTACTCCAATGGATGGTAGCCTTTTAATTATGAAAGGTAGTTCGTTGTTTAGATTTTGTTACTCCAATGGATGGTAGCCTTGTCATTACCGAAAGTAGTTTGTTGTTTAGATTTTGTTACTCTGATGGATGGTAGCCTTGTCATTATGGAAGGTAGTTCAATGTTGATATTTTGTTACTCCAATGGATGGTAGCCTTTTCATTATGGAAGGTAGTTTGTTTATGAGATTTTGTTACTTCAATTGATGGTAGCCTTGTCACTATGGATGGTAGTTCGTTGTTGAGATTTTTTTACTCCATTGGATGGTAGCCTTGTCATTACCGAAAGTAGTTTGTTGTTTAGATTTTTTTACTCTAATGGATGGTAGACTTGTCATTATGCAAGGTAGTTTGTTGTTGAGATTTTGTTACTCCAATGGTTGGTAGACTTTTCATTATGGATGGTAGTTCATTGTTGAGATTTTGTTACTCCATTGGATGGTAGCCTTGTCATTACCGAAAGTAGTTTGTTGTTGAGATTTTGTTACTCTAATGGATGGTTGGCCTGTCATTATGGAAGGTAGTTCGTTGTTGACATGTTGTTTCTCCAATGGATGGTAGCCTTGTCATTATTGAAGGTAGTTCGTTGTTGAGATTTTGTTACTCAAATGGATGGTAGCCTTGTAATTATTGAAGGTAGTTCATTGATGAGATTTTATTACTCCAATGGATGATATCCTTGTCATTATCGAAGGTAGTTCGTTGTTGAGATTTTGTTACACCAATGGTTGGTAGGCTTGTCATTATGGAAGGTGGTTCGTTGTTGAGAGTATGTTAATCCAATGGATGGTATTCGTGTCATTATGGAAGGTAGTTCGTTGTTGAGATTTTGTTACTCCATTGGATGGTAGCCTTGTAATTATGGAAGGTAGTTTGTTGTTGAGATTTTATTACTCCAATGGATGGTAGCCTTGTCATTATGGAAGGTAGTTCGTTTTTCAGATTTTGTTACTCTAATGGATGGTATCCTTGTCATTACGGAAGGTAGTTCATTGTTGAGATTTTGTTTCTCCAATGGATGGTAGCCTTGTTATTATGGAAGGTAGTTCGTTGTTGATATTTTGTTAATCCAATGGATGGTAGACTTGTCATTATGAAAGGTAGTTCTTTGTTGAGATTTTTTTACTCCAATGGATGGTAGACTTGTCATTATTGAAGGTAGTGCGTGGTTGAGTTTTGTTACTCCAATGGATAGTAGCCTTGTCATTATGGATGGTAGTTCGTTGGTGAGATTTTGTTACTCCATTGGATGGTAGCCTTGTAATTACCGAAAGTAGTTTGTTGTTTAGATTTTGTTACTCTAATGGATGGTAGCCTTGTCATTATGGAAGGTAGTTCAATGTTGACATTTTGTTACTCCAATGGATGGTAGCCTTTTCATTATGGAAGGTTGTTTGTTTATGAGATTTTGTTACTTCAATTGATGGTAGCCTTGTCATTATGGATGGTAGTTCGTTGTTGAGATTTTGTTACTACATTGGATGGTAGCCTTGTCATTACCGAAAGTAGTTTGTTGTTTATATTTTGTTACTCTAATGGATGGTAGACTTGTCATTATGGAAGGTAGTTTGTTGTTGAGATTTGGTTACTCCAATGGTTGGTATCCTTGTCATTATGGATGGTAGTTTGTTGTTGAGATTTTGTTACTCTAATGGATGGTAGCCTTGTCATTATGGAAGGTAGTTGGTTGTTGACATTTTCTTACTCTAATGGATGGTAGCCTTTTCATTATGGAAGGTAGTTCGTTGTTGAGATTTTGTTACTCCAATGGATGGTAGCCTTGTCATTATTGAAGGTAGTTCGTTGTTGAGATTTTGTTACTCCAATGGATGGTAGCCTTATAATTATTGAAGGTAGTTCATTGATGAGATTTTATTACTCCAATGGATGATATCCTTGTCATTATCGAAGGTAGTTCATTGTTGTGATTTTGTTACACCAATGGATGGTAGCCTTTTCATTATGGAAGGTAGTTCATTGTTGACATTTTGTTACTCCAATGGATGGTAGCCTTTTCATTATGGAAGGTAGTTTGTTGTTGAGATTTTGTTATTCCAATGGATGGTAGCCTTGTCATTATGGATGGTAATTCGTTGTTGAGATTTTGTTACTCAATTGTATGGTACCCTTGTCATTACCGAAAGTAGTTCATTTATCCAATTTTCTACACCAATGGATTGTAGCCTTGTCATTACGGAAGGTAGTTCGTTGTTGAGATTTTGTTACTTCAATGGATGGTATCCTTGTCATTATGGAAGGTAGTTCGTTGTTAAGATTTTGTTACTCTAATGGATGGTATCCTTGTTATTATGGAAGGTAGTTCATTGTTGAGATTATATTTCTCCAATGGATGGTAGCCTTGTCATTATGGAAGGTAGTTCGTTGTTCAGATTTTGTTACTCTAATGGATGGTATCCTTGTCATTACGGAAGGTAGTTCATTGTTGAGATTTTGTTTCTCCAATGGATGGTAGCCTTGTTATTATGGAAGGTAGTTCGTTGTTGATATTTTTTTACTCCAATGGATGGTAACCTTTTCATTATGGAAGGTAGTTTGTTGTTGAGATTTTGTTACTCCAATGTATGGTAGACTTGACATTATGAAAGGTAGTTCTTTGTTGAGATTTTTTTACTCCAATGGATGGTAGACTTGAAATTATAGAAGGTAGTGCGTTGTTGAGATTTTGTTACTCCAATGGATGGTAGCCTTGTCATTATGGATGGTAGTTCGTTGGTGAGATTTTGTTACTCCATTGGATGGTAGCCTTGTCATTACTGAAAGTAGTTTGTTGTTTAGATTTTGTTACTCTAATGGATGGTAGCCTTGTCATTAGGGAAGGTTGTTCATTGTTGACATTTTGTTACTCCAATGGATGGTAGCCTTTTCATTATGGAAGGTAGTTTGTTGTTGAGATTTTGTTACTCCAATGGATGGTAGCCTTGTCATTATGGATGGTAGTTTGCTGTTGAGATTTTGTTACTCCATTGGATGGTAGCCTTGTCATTACCTAAAGTAGTTTGTTGTTTAGAATTTGTTACTCTAATGGATGGTAGACTTGTCATTATGGAAGGTAGTTTGTTGTTGAGATTTTGTTACTCCAATGGTTGGTATCCTTGTCACTATGGATGGTAGTTCGTTTTTGAGATTTTGTTACTCCATTGGATAGTAGCCTTGTCATTACCGAAAGTAGTTTGCTGTTGAGATTTTGTTACTCTAATGGATGGTAGCCTTGTCATTATGGAAGGTAGTTCGTTGTTGACATGTTGTTACTATAATGGATGGTAGCCTTTTCATTATGGAAGGTAGTTTGTTGTTGAGATTTTGTTACTCCAATAGATGGTATCCTTGTCATTATTGAAGGTAGTTCGTTGTTGAGATTTTGTTACTCCAATGGATGGTAGCCTTGTAATTATTGAAGGTAGTTCATTGATGAGATTTTATTACTCCAATGGATGATAGCCTTGTCATTATCGAAGGTAGTTCGTTGTTGAGATTTTGTTACACCAATGGATGGTAGGCTTGTCATTATGGAAGGTGGTTCGTTGTTGAGATTTTGTTAATCCATAGGATGGTATTCGTGTCATTATGGAAGGTAGTTTGTTGTTGAGATTTTGTTACTCCATTGGATGGTAGCCTTGTCATTATAGAAGGTAGTTCATTGATGACATTTTGTTACTCCAATGGATGGTAGCCTTTTCATTATGGAAGGTAGTTCGTTGTTGAGATCTTTGCTATCTAATGGATGGTAGCCTTGTCATTATGGAAGGTAGTTTGTTGGTGAGATTTTATTACTCCAATGGATGGTAGCTTTTCCATTATGGAAGGTAGTTCGTTGTTGAGATTTTGTTACTGCAAAGGATGGTAGCCTTGTAATTATGGAAGGTTTTTTGTTGTTAAGATTTTGTTACTC
Organism: Vicia faba; assembly: GCA_948472305.1. Taxonomy (NCBI): domain Eukaryota; kingdom Viridiplantae; phylum Streptophyta; class Magnoliopsida; order Fabales; family Fabaceae; genus Vicia; species Vicia faba. Next base: position 852,222,933 of record OX451739.1, read on the forward strand.
CAATGGATGGTAGCCTTGTCATTATGGATGGTAGTTCGTTGTTGAGATTTTGTTACACCATTGTATGGTACCCTTGTCATTACCGAAAGTAGTTCATTGTTGAGATTTTATTTCTCCAATGAATGGTAGCCTTGTCATTATGGAAGGTAGTTCGTTGTTCATATTTTGTTACTCTAATGGATGGTATCCTTGTCATTACCGAAGGTAGTTCATTGTTGAGATTTTGTTTCTCCAATGGATGGTAGCCTTGTTATTATGGAAGGTAGTTTGTTGTTGATATTTTGTTACACCAATGGATGGTAACCTTTTCATTATGGAAGGTAGTTCGTTGTTGATATTTTGTTACTCCAATGTATGGTAGACTTGACATTATGAAAGTTAGTTCTTTGATGAGATTTTTTTACTCCAATGGATGGTAGACTTGTCATTATAGAAGGTAGTGCGTTGTTGAGATTTTGTTACTCCAATTGATGGTAGCCTTGTCATTATGGATGGTAGTTCGTTGGTGAGATTTCGTTACTCCATTGGATGGTAGCCTTGTCATTACCGAAAGTAGTTTGTTGTTTAGATTTTGTTACTCTAATGGATGGTAGCCTTGTCATTAGGGAAGGTTGTTCATTGTTGACATTTTGTTACTCTAATGGATGGTAGCCTTTTCATTATGGAAGGTAGTTTGTTGTTGAGATTTTGTTACTCCAATGGATGGTAGCCTTGTCATTATGGATGGTAGTTCGTTGTTGAGATTTTGTTACTCCATTGGATGGTAGCCTTGTCATTACCTAAAGTAGTTTGTTGTTTAGAATTTGTTACTCTAATGGATGGTAGACTTGTCATTATGGAAGGTAGTTTGTTGTTGAGATTTTTTTACTCCAATGGTTGGTATCCTTGTCATTATGGATGGTAGTTCGTTTTTGAGATTTTGTTACTCCATTGGATGGTAGCCTTGTCATTACCGAAAGTAGTTTGCTGTTGAGATTTTGTTACTCTAATGGATGGTAGCCTTGTGATTATGGAAGGTAGTTCGTTGTTGACATGTTGTTACTATAATGGATGGTAGCCTTTTCATTATGGAAGGTAGTTTGTTGTTGAGATTTTGTTACTCCAATGGATAGTATCCTTGTCATTATTGAAGGTAGTTTGTTGTTGAGATTTTGTTACTCCAATGGATGGTAGCCTTGTAATTATTGAAGGTAGTTCATTGATGAGATTTTATTACTCCAATGGATGATAGCCTTGTCATTATCGAAGGTAGTTCGTTGTTGAGATTTTGTTACACCAATGGATGGTAGGCTTGTCATTATGGAAGGTGGTTCGTTGTTGAGATTTTGTTAATCCAGTGGATGGTATTCGTGTCATTATGGAAGGTAGTTTGTTGTTGAGATTTTGTTACTCCATTGGATGGTAGCCTTGTCATTATAGAAGGTAGTTCATTGATGACATTTTGTTACTCCAATGGATGGTAGCCTTTTCATTATGGAAGGTAGTTTGTTGTTGAGATTTTGTTACTCCAATGGATGGTAGACTTGTCATTATGGAAGGTAGTTCATTGTTGAGATTTTGTTACTCTAATGGATGGTAGCCTAGTCATTATGCAGAGTAGTTCATTGTTGACATTTTGTTACTCAAATGAATGGTAGCCTTATCATTATGGAAGGTATTTTTTTGTTGAGATTTTGTTATTGCAATGGATGGTAGACTTGTCATTATGGAAGGTAGTTAGTTTATGAGATTTTGTTACTCCAATGGATTGTAGCCTTGTCATTATGGATGGTAGTTTGTTGTAGAGATTTTGTTACTCCATTGGATGGTACCCTTGTCATTACCGAAAGTAGTTTGTTGTTGAAATTTTGTTACTCCAAGGGATGGTAGCCTTGTCATTACGGAAGGTAGTTTGTTTTTGAGATTTCGTTACTGCAATGGATGGTATCCTTGTCATTATGGAAGGTAGTTCGTTGTTCAGATTTTGTAAGTCTAATGGATGGTATCCTTGTCATTACAAAAGGTAGTTCATTGTTGAGATTTTGTTTCTCCAATTGGATGGTAGCCTTGTCATTATGGAAGGTAGTTCGTTGTTGATATTTTGTTACTCCAATGGATGGTAACCTTTTCATTTTGGAAGGTAGTTCATTGTTGAGATTTTGTTACTCCAATGGATGCTAGACTTGTCATTATAAAAGGTAGTTCTTTGTTGAGATTTTTTACTCCATTGGATGGTAGACTTGTCATTATTGAAGGTAGTGCGTTGTTGAGATTTTGTTACTCCAATGGATGGTAGGCTTGTCATTATGGAAGGTGGTTTGTTGGTGATATTTTGTTACTCCATATGATGGTAACCTTGTCATTACCGAAAGTAGTTTGTTGTTTAGATTTTTTTACTCTAATGGATGGTAGCCTTGTCATTATGGAAGGTAGTTCATTGTTGACATTTTGTTACTCCAATGGATGGTAGCCTTTTCATTATTGAAGGTAGTTTGTTGTTGAGATTTTGTTACTCCAATGGATGGTAGCCTTGTCATTATGGATGGTAGTTCGTTGTTGAGATTTTGTTACTCCATTGGATGGTAGCCTTGTCATTATCGAAAGTAGTTTGTTGTTTAGATTTTGTTACTCTAATGGATGGTAGACTTGTCATTATGGAAGGTAGTTTGTTGTTGAGATTTTGTTACTCCAATGAATGGTAGCCTTGTCATTATGGATGGTAGTTCATTGTTGAGATTTTGTTACTCCATTGGATGGTAGCCTTGTCATTACCGAAAGTAGTTTGTTGTTGAGAGTTTGTTACTCTAATGGATGTTAGCCTTGTCAATATGGAAGGTAGTTCGTTGTTGACATTTTGTTACTCCAATGGATGGTAGCCTTTTCATTATGAAAGGTAGTTCATTGTTTAGATTTTGTTACTCCAATGGATGGTAGCCTTGTCATTACCGAAAGTAGTTTGTTGTTTAGATTTTGTTACTCTAATGGATGGTAGCCTTGTCATTATGGAAGGTAGTTCAATGTTGTCATTTTGTTACTCCAATGGATGGTAGCCTTTTCATTATGGAAGGTAGTTTGTTTATGAGATTTTGTTACTTCAATTGATGGTAGCCTTGTCACTATGGATGGTAGTTCGTTGTTGAGATTTTGTTACTCCATTGGATGGTAGCCTTGTCATTGCCGAAAGTAGTTTGTTGTTGAGATTTTGTTACTCTAATGGATGGTAGCCTTGTCATTATGGAAGGTAGTTCGTTGTTAACATTTTGTTACTCTAATGGATGGTAGCCTTTTCATTATGGAAGGTAGTTCGTTGTTGAGATTTTGTTACTCCAATGGATGGTAGCCTTGTCATTATTGAAGGTAGTTCGTTGTTGAGATTTTGTTACTCCAATGGATGGTAGCCTTGTAATTATTGAAGGTAGTTCATTAATGAGATTTTATTACTCCAATGGATGATATACTTGTCATTATCGAAGGTAGTTCGTTGTTGAGATTTTGTTACACCAATGGATGGTAGGCTTGTCATTATGGAAGGTGGTTCGTTGTTGAGAGTATGTTAATCCAATGGATGGTATTCGTGTCATTATGGAAGGTAGTTCGTTGTTGAGGTTTTGTTACTCCATTGGATGGTAGCCTTGTAATTATGGAAGGTAGTTTGTTGTTGAGATTTTATTACTCCAATGGATGGTAGCCTTGTCATTATGGAAGGTAGTTCGTTGTTCAGATTTTGTTACTCTAATGGATGGTATCCTTGTCATTACGGAAGGTAGTTCATTGTTGAGATTTTGTTTCTCCAATGGATGGTAGCCTTGTTATTATGGAAGGTAGTTCGTTGTTGATATTTTGTTACTCCAATGGATGGTAGACTTGTCATTATGAAATGTAGTTCTTTGTTGAGATTTTTTTACTCCAATGGATGGTAGACTTGTCATTATTGAAGGTAGTGCGTTGTTGAGATTTTGTTACATCAATGGATAGTAGCCTTGTCATTATGGATGGTAGTTCGTTGGTGAGATTTTGTTACTCCATTGGATGGTAGCCTTGTAATTACCGAAAGTAGTTTGTTGTTTAGATTTTGTTACTCTAATGGATGGTAGCCTTGTCATTATGGAAGGTAGTTTAATGTTGACATTTTGTTACTCCAAATGATGTAGCCTTTTCATTATGGAAGGTTGTTTGTTTATGAGATTTTGTTACTTCAATTGATGGTAGCCTTGTCATTATGGATGGTAGTTCGTTGTTGAGATTTTGTTACTCCATTGGATGGTAGCCTTGTCATTACCGAAAGTAGTTTGTTGTTTAGATTTTGTTACTCTAATGGATGGTAGACTTGTTATTATGGAAGATAGTTTGTTGTTGAGATTTGGTTACTCCAATGGTTGGTAGCCTTGTCATTATGGATGGTTGTTCGTTGTTGAGATTTTGTTACTCCATTGGATGGTAGCCTTGTCATTACCGAAAGTAATTTGTTGTTGAGATTTTGTTACTCTAATGGATGGTAGCCTTGTCATTATGGAAGGTAGTTCGTTGTTGACATTTTGTTACTCTAAAGGATGGTAGTCGTTTCATTATGGAAGGTAGTTCGTTGTTGAGATTTTGTTACTCCAATGGATGGTAGCCTTGTCATTATTGAAGGTAGTTCGTTGTTGAGATTTTGTTACTCCAATGGATGGTAGCCTTATAATTATTGAAGGTAGTTCATTGATGAGATTTTATTACTCCAATGGATGATATCCTTGTCATTATCGAAGGTAGTTCATTGTTGAGATTTTGTTACACCAATGGATGGTAGGCTTGTAATTATGGAAGGTGGTTCGTTGTTGAGAGTATGTTAATCCGATGGATGGTATTCGTGTCATTATGGAAGGTAGTTCGTTGTTGAGATTTTGTTACTCCATTGGATGGTAGCCTTGTAATTATGGAAGGTAGTTCATTGTTGACATTTTGTTACTCCAATGGATGGTAGCATTGTCATTATGGAAGGTAGTTCGTTGTTCAGATTTTGTTACTCTAATGGATTGTATCCTTGTCATTACGGAAGGTAGTTCATTGTTGAGATTTTGTTTCTCCAATTGATGGTAGCCTTGTTATTATGGAAGGTAGTTCGTTGTTGATATTTTGTTACTCCAATGGATGGTAGACTTGTCATTATGAAAGGTAGTTCTTTGTTGAGATTTTTTTACTCCAATGGATGGTAGACTTGTCATAATTGAAGGTAGTGCGTTGTTGTGATTTTGTTACTCCAATTGATAGTAGCCTTGTCATTATGGATGGTAGTTCGTTGGTGAGATTTTGTTACTCCATTGGATGGTAGCCTTGTAATTACCGAAAGTAGTTTGTTGTTTAGATTTTGTTACTCTAATGGATGGTAGCCTTCTCATTATGGAAGGTAGTTCAATGTTGACATTTTGTTACTCCAATGGATGGTAGCCTTTTCATTATGGAAGGTTGTTTGTTTATGAGATTTTGTTACTTCAATTGATGGTAGCCTTGTCATTATGGATGGTAGTTCGTTGTTGAGATTTTGTTACTCCATTGGATGGTAGCCTTGTCATTTCCGAAAGTAGTTTGTTGTTTAGATTTTGTTACTCTAATGGATGGTAGACTTGTTATTATGGAAGATAGTTTGTTGTTGAGATTTGGTTACTCCAATGGTTGGTAGCCTTGTCATTATGGATGGTAGTTCGTTGTTGAGATTTTGTTACTCCATTGGATAGTAGCCTTGTCATTACCGAAAGTAGTTTGTTGTTGAGATTTTGTTACTCTAATGGATGGTAGCCTTGTCATTATGGAAGGTAGTTGGTTGTTGACATTTTGTTACTCTAATGGATGGTAGCCTTTTCATTATGGAAGGTAGTTCGTTTTTGAGATTTTGTTACTCCAATGGATGGTAGCCTTGTCATTATTGAAGGTAGTTTGTTGTTGAGATTTTGTTACTCCAATGGATGGTAGCCTTATAATTATTGAAGGTAGTTCATTGATGAGATTTTATTACTCCAATGGATGATATCCTTGTCAATATCGAAGGTAGTTCATTGTTGAGATTTTGTTACACCAATGGATAGTAGGCTTGTCATTATGGAAGGTGGTTCGTTGTTGAGATTTTGTTAATCCAATGGATGGTATTCGTGTCATTATGGAAGGTAGTTCGTTGTTGAGATTTTGTTACTCCATTGGATGGTAGCCTTGTCATTATAGAAGGTAGTTCATTGTTGACATTTTGTTACTCCAATGGATGGTAGCCTTTTCATTATGGAAGGTAGTTCGTTGTTGAGATTTTGTTACTCAAATGGATGGTATCCTTGCCATTACGGAAGATAGTTCGTTGTTGAGATTTTTTCTCTCCAATGGATGGTAGCCTTGTCATTATGGAAGGTAGTTTGTTGTTGAGATTTTATTACTCCAATGGATTGTAGCCTTGTCATTATGAAAGGTAGTTCGTTGTTCAGATTTTGTTACTCTAATGGATGGTATCCTTGTCATTACGGAAGGTAGTTCATTGTTGAGATTTTGTTTCTCCAATGGATGGTATCCTTGTTATTATGGAAGGTAGTTCATTGTTGACATTTTGTTACTCCAATGGATGGTAGCCTTTTCATTATGGAAGGTAGTTTGTTGTTGAGATTTTGTTACTCCAATGGATGGTAGCCTTGTCATTATGGATGGTAGTTCTTTGTTGAGATTTTGTTACTCCATTGGATGGTAGCCTTGTCATTATCGAAAGTAGTTTGTTGTTTAGATTTATTTACTCTAATGGATGGTAGACTTGTCATTATGGAAGGTAGTTTGTTGTTGAGATTTTGTTACTCCAATGAATGGTAGCCTTGTCATTATGGATGGTAGTTCGTTGTTGAGATTTTGTTACTCCATTGGATGGTAGCCTTTTCATTATTGAAGGTAGTTTGTTTATGAGATTTTGTTACTTCAATTGATGGTAGCCTTGTCACTATGGATGGTAGTTCGTTGTTGAGATTTTGTTACTCCATTGGATGGTAGCCTTGTCATTACCGAAAGTAGTTTGTTGTTTAGATTTTGTTACTCTAATGGATGGTAGACTTGTCATTATGGAAGGTAGTTTGTTGTTGAGATTTTGTTACTCCGATGGTTGGTAGACTTGTCATTATGGATGGTAGTTCGTTGTTGAGATTTTGTTACTCCATTGGATGGTAGCATTGTCATTACCGAAAGTAGTTTGTTGTTGAGATTTTTTTACTCTAATGGATGGTAGCCTTGTCATTATGGAAGGTAGTTCGTTGTTAACATTTTGTTACTCTAATGGATGGTAGCCTTTTCATTATGGAAGGTAGTTCGTTGTTGAGATTTTGTTACTCCAATGGATGGTAGCCTTGTCATTATTGAAGGTAGTTCGTTGTTGAGACTTTGTTACTCCAATGGATGGTAGCCTTGTAATTATTGAAGGTAGTTCATTGATGAGATTTTATTACTCCAACGGATGATATCCTTGTCATTATCGAAGGTAGTTCGTTGTTGAGATTTTGTTACACCAATGGATGGTAGGCTTGTCATTATGGAAGGTGGTTCGTTGTTGAGAGTATGTTAATCCAATGGATGGTATTCGTGTCATTATGGAAGGTAGTTTGTTGTTGAGATTTTGTTACTCCATTGGATGGTAGCCTTGTAATTATGGAAGGTAGTTTGTTGTTGAGATTTTATTACTCCAATGGATGGTATCCTTGTCATTATGGAAGGTAGTTCATTGTTGAGATTTTGTTTCTCCAATGGATGGTAGCCTTGTTATTATGGAAGGTAGTTCGTTGTTGATATTTTGTTTCTCCAATGGATGGTAGACTTGTCATTATGAAAGGTAATTCTTTGTTGAGACTTTTTTACTCCAATGGATGGTAGACTTGTCATTATTGAAGGTAGTGCGTTGTTGAGATTTTGTTACTCCAATGGATAGTAGCCTTGTCATTATGGATGGTAGTTCGTTGGTGAGATTTTGTTACTCCATTGGATGGTAGCCTTGTCATTACCGAAAGAAGTTTGTTGTTTAGATTTTTTTACTCTAATGGATGGTAGCCTTGTCATTATGGAAGGTAGTTCAATGTTGACATTTTGTTACTCCAATGGATGGTAGCCTTTTCATTATGGAAGGTTGTTTGTTTATGAGATTTTGTTACTTCAATTGATGGTAGCCTTGTCATTATGGATGGTAGTTCGTTGTTGAGATTTTGTTACTCCATTGGATGGTAGCCTTGTCATTACCGAAAGTAGTTTGTTGTTTAGATTTTGTTACTCTAATGGATGGTAGACTTGTCATTAAGCAAGGTAGTTTGTTGTTGAGATTTGGTTACTCCAATGGTCGGTAGCCTTGTCATTATGGATGGTAGTTCGTTGTTGAGATTTTGTTACTCCATTGGATAATAGCCTTGTCATTACCGAAAGTAGTTTGTTGTTGAGATTTTGTTACTCTAATGGATGGTAGCCTTGTCATTATGGAAGGTAGTTCGTTGTTGACATTTTGTTACTCTAATGGATGGTAGCCTTTTCATTATGGATGGTAGTTCATTGTTGAGAATTTGTTACTCCAATGGATGGTAGCCTTGTCATTATTGAAGGTAGTTCGTTGTTGAGATTTTTTACTCCAATGGATGGTAGCCTTATAATTATTGAAGGTAGTTCATTGATGAGATTTTATTAATCCAATGGATGATATCCTTGTCATTATCGAAGGTAGTTCATTGTTGAGATTTTGTTACACCAATGGATGGTAGGCTTGTCATTATGGAAGGTGGTTCGTTGTTGAGATTTTGTTAATCCAATGGATGGTATTCGTGTCATTATGGAAGGTAGTTCGTTGTTGAGATTTTGTTACTCCATTGGATGGTAGCCTTGTCATTATGGAAGGTAGTTCATTGTTGACATTTTGTTACTCCAATGGATGGTAGCCTTTTCATTATGGAAGGTAGTTCGTTGTTGAGATTTTGTTACTCAAATGGATGGTATCCTTGCCATTACGTAAGATAGTTCGTTGTTGAGATTTTTTCTCTCCAATGGATGGTAGCCTTGTCATTATGGAAGGTAGTTTGTTGTTGAGATTTTATTACTCCAATGGATTGTAGCCTTGTCATTATGGAAGGTAGTTCGTTGTTCAGATTTTGTTACTCTAATGGATGGTATCCTTGTCATTACGGAAGGTAGTTCATTGTTGAGATTTTGTTTCTCCAATGGATGGTAGCCTTGTAATTATGGAAGGTAGTTCGCTGTTGATATTTTGTTACTCCAATGGATGGTAACCTTTTCATTATGGAAGGTAGTTCGTTGTTGTGATTTTGTTACTCCAATGGATGGTAGACTTGTCATTATGAAAGGTAGTTCTTTGTTGAGATTTTTTTACTCTAATGGATGATAGACTTTTCATTATTGAAGGTAGTGCGTTGTTGAGATTTTGTTACTCCAATGGATGGTAGCCTTGTCATTATGGATGGTAGTTCGTTGGTGAGATTTTGTTACTCCATTGGATGGTAGCCTTGTCATTACCGAAAGTAGTTTCTTGTTTAGATTTTGTTACTCTAATGGATGGTAGCCTTGTCATTATGGAAGGTAGTTCAATGTTGACATTTTGTTACTCCAATGGATGGTAGCCTTTTCATTATGGAAGGTTGTTTGTTTATGAGATTTTGTTACATCAATTGATGGTAGCCTTGTCATTATGGATGGTAGTTCGTTGTTGAGATTTTGTTACTCCATTGGATGGTAGCCTTGTCATTACCGAAAGTTGTTTGTTGTTTAGATTTTGTTACTCTAATTAATGGTAGACTTGTCATTATGGAAGGTAGTTTGTTGTTGAGATTTTGTTACTCCAATGATTGGTAGCCTTGTGATTATGGATGGTAGTTCGTTGTTGAGATTTTGTTACTCCATTGGATGGTAGCCTTGTCATTACCGAAAATAGTTTGTTGTTGAGATTTTGTTACTCTAATGGATGGTAGCCTTGTCATTATGGAAGGTAGTTCATTGTTGACATTTTGTTACTCCAATGGATGGTAGCCTTTTCATTATGGAAGGTAGTTCGTTGTTGAGATTTTGTTACTCCAATGGATGGTAGCCTTGTCTTTATTGAAGGTAGTTCATTGTTGAGATTTTGTTACTCCAATGGATGGTAGCCTTGTAATTATTGAAGGTAGTTCATTGATGAGGTTTTATTACTCCAATGGATGATATCCTTGTCATTATCGAAGGTAGTTCGTTGTTGAGATTTTGTTACACCAATGAATGGTAGGCTTGTCATTATGGAAGGTGGTTTGTTGTTGGGATTTTGTTAATCCAATGGATTGTATTCGTTTCATTATGGAAGGTAGTTCGTTGTTGAGATTTTGTTACTCCATTGGATGGTAGCCTTGTCATTATGGAAGGTAGTTCATTGTTGACATTTTGTTACTCCAATGGATGGTAGCCTTTTCATTATGGAAGGTAGTTCGTTATTGAGATTTTGCTACTCAAATGGATGGTAGCCTTGTAATTATGGAAGGTTGTTTGTTGTTGAGATTTTTTTACTCCAATGGATGGTAGCCTTTTCATTATGGAATATAGTTTGTTGTTGAGCTTTTGGTACTCAAATGGATGGTAGCCTTTTTATTATGGAAGGTAGTTCGTTGTTGAGATTTTGTTACACCAATGGATTGTAGCCTTATCATAATGGAAGGTAGTTTGTTGCTGATATTTTGTTACTCCAATGGATGGTAGCCTTGTGATTATGGAAGGTAGTTTGTTGTTTAGATTTTGTTACTCCAATGAATGGTAACCTTGTCATTATGGATGTTAGTTTTTTAATGAGATTTTGTTACTCATGTGGATGGTAGCATTGTCATTACAGAAAGTAGTTCTTTGTTGAGATTTTGTTACTCTAATGGATGGTAGCCTTGTCATTATGCAAGGTAGTACGTTGTTGACATTTTGTTACTCCAATTTATGGTAGCCTTGTCATTATGGAAGGTAGTTCGTTGTTGAGATTTTGTTACTCCAATGGATGGTAGACTTGTCATTATGGAAGGTAGTTCAATGTTGACATTTTGTTACTCCAATGGATGGTAGCCTTTTCATTATGGAAGGTAGTTTGTTTATGAGATTTTGTTACTTCAATTGATGGTAGCCTTGTCATTATGGATGGTAGTTCGTTGTTGAGATTTTGTTACTCCATTGGATGGTAGCCTTGTCATTACCGAAAGTAGTTTGTTGTTTAGATTTTGTTACTCTAATGGATGGTAGACTTGTCATTAAGCAAGGTAGTTTGTTGTTGAGATTTGGTTACTCCAATGGTCGGTAGCCTTGTCATTATGGATGGTAGTTCGTTGTTGAGATTTTGTTACTCCATTGGATGGTAGCCTTGTCATTATGGATGGTAGTTCGTTGTTGAGATTTTGTTACTCCATTGGATGGTAGCCTTGTCATTACCGAAAGTAGTTTGTTGTTTAGATTTTGTTACTCTAATTAATGGTAGACTTGTCATTATGGAAGGTAGTTTGTTGTTGAGATTTTGTTACTCCAATGATTGGTAGCCTTGTGATTATGGATGGTAGTTCGTTGTTGAGATTTTGTTACTCCATTGGATGGTAGCATTGTCATTACAGAAAGTAGTTCTTTGTTGAGATTTTGTTACTCTAATGGATGGTAGCCTTGTCATTATGCAAGGTAGTACGTTGTTGACATTTTGTTACTCCAATTTATGGTAGCCTTGTCATTATGGAAGGTAGTTCGTTGTTGAGATTTTGTTACTCCAATGGATGGTAGACTTGTCATTATGGAAGGTAGTTCAATGTTGACATTTTGTTACTCCAATGGATGGTAGCCTTTTCATTATGGAAGGTAGTTTGTTTATGAGATTTTGTTACTTCAATTGATGGTAGCCTTGTCATTATGGATGGTAGTTCGTTGTTGAGATTTTGTTACTCCATTGGATGGTAGCCTTGTCATTACCGAAAGTAGTTTGTTGTTTAGATTTTGTTACTCTAATGGATGGTAGACTTGTCATTAAGCAAGGTAGTTTGTTGTTGAGATTTGGTTACTCCAATGGTCGGTAGCCTTGTCATTATGGATGGTAGTTCGTTGTTGAGATTTTGTTACTCCATTGGATGGTAGCCTTGTCATTACCGAAAGTAGTTTGTTGTTGAGATTTTGTTACTCTAATGGATGGTAGCCTTGTCATTATGGAAGGTAGTTCGTTGTTGACATTTTGTTACTCTAATTGATGGTAGCCTTTTCATTATGGATGGTAGTTCATTGTTGAGAATTTGTTACTCCAATGGATGGTAGCCTTGTCATTATTGAAGGTAGTTCGTTGTTGAGATTTTGTTACTCCAATGGATGGTAGCCTTATAATTATTGAACGTAGTTCATTGATGAGATTTTATTAATCCAATGGATGATATCCTTGTCATTATCGAAGGTAGTTCATTGTTGAGATTTTGTTACACCAATGGATGGTAGGCTTGTCATTATGGAAGGTGGTTCGTTGTTGAGATTTTGTTAATCCAATGGATGGTATTCGTGTCATTATGGAAGGTAGTTCGTTGTTGAGATTTTGTTACTCCATTGGATGGTAGCCTTGTCATTATGGAAGGTAGTTCATTGTTGACATTTTGTTACTCCAATGGATGGTGGCCTTTTCATTATGGAAGGTAGTTCGTTGTTGAGATTTTGTTACTCAAATGGATGGTATCCTTGCCATTACGTAAGATAGTTCGTTGTTGAGATTTTTTCTCTCCAATGGATGGTAGCCTTGTCATTATGGAAGGTAGTTTGTTGTTGAGATTTTATTACTCCAATGGATTGTAGCCTTGTCATTATGGAAGGTAGTTCGTTGTTCAGATTTTGTTACTCTAATGGATGGTATCCTTGTCATTACGGAAGGTAGTTCATTGTTGAGATTTTGCTTCTCCAACGGATGGTAGCCTTGTAATTATGGAAGTTAGTTCGCTGTTGATATTTTGTTACTCCAATGGATGGTAACCTTTTCATTATGGAAGGTAGTTCGTTGTTGTGATTTTGTTACTCCAATGGATGGTAGACTTGTCATTATGAAAGGTAGTTCTTTGTTGAGATTTTTTTACTCTAATGGATGATAGACTTTTCATTATTGAAGGTAGTGCGTTGTTGAGATTTTGTTACTCCAATGGATGGTAGCCTTGTCATTATGGATGGTAGTTCGTTGGTGAGATTTTGTTACTCCATTGGATGGTAGCCTTGTCATTACCGAAAGTAGTTTGTTGTTTAGATTTTGTTACTCTAATGGATGGTAGCCTTGTCATTATGGAAGGTAGTTCAATGTTGACATTTTGTTACTCCAATGGATGGTAGCCTTTTCATTATGGAAGGTTGTTTGTTTATGAGATTTTGTTACATCAATTGATGGTAGCCTTGTCATTATGGATGGTAGTTCGTTGTTGAGATTTTGTTACTCCATTGGATGGTAGCCTTGTCATTACCGAAAGTAGTTTGTTGTTTAGATTTTGTTACTCTAATTAATGGTAGACTTGTCATTATGGAAGGTAGTTTGTTGTTGAGATTTTGTTACTCCAATGATTGGTAGCCTTGTGATTATGGATGGTAGTTCGTTGTTGAGATTTTGTTACTCCATTGGATGGTAGCCTTGTCATTACCGAAAATAGTTTGTTGTTGAGATTTTGTTACTCTAATGGATGGTAGCCTTGTCATTATGCAAGGTAGTACGTTGTTGACATTTTGTTACTCCAATTTATGGTAGCCTTGTCATTATGGAAGGTAGTTCGTTGTTGAGATTTTGTTACTCCAATGGATGGTAGACTTGTCATTATGGAAGGTAGTTCATTGATGAGGTTTTATTACTCCAATGGATGATATCCTTGTCATTATCGAAGGTAGTTCGTTGTTGAGATTTTGTTACACCAATGAATGGTAGGCTTGTCATTATGGAAGGTGGTTTGTTGTTGGGATTTTGTTAATCCAATGGATTGTATTCGTTTCATTATGGAAGGTAGTTCGTTGTTGAGATTTTGTTACTCCATTGGATGGTAGCCTTGTCATTATGGAAGGTAGTTCATTGTTGACATTTTGTTACTCCAATGGATGGTAGCCTTTTCATTATGGAAGGTAGTTCGTTATTGAGATTTTGCTACTCAAATGGATGGTAGCCTTGTAATTATGGAAGGTTGTTTGTTGTTGAGATTTTTTTACTTTAATGGATGGTAGCCTTTTCATCATGGAATATAGTTTGTTGTTGAGCTTTTGGTACTCAAATGGATGGTAGCCTTTTTATTATGGAAGGTAGTTCGTTGTTGAGATTTTGTTACACCAATGGATTGTAGCCTTATCATAATGGAAGGTAGTTTGTTGCTGATATTTTGTTACTCCAATGGATGGTAGCCTTGTGATTATGGAAGGTAGTTTGTTGTTTAGATTTTGTTACTCCAATGAATGGTAACCTTGTCATTATGGATGTTAGTTTTTTAATGAGATTTTGTTACTCGTGTGGATGGTAGCATTGTCATTACAGAAAGTAGTTCTTTGTTGATATTTTGTTACTCTAATGGATGGTAGCCTTGTCATTATGCAAGGTAGTACGTTGTTGACATTTTGTTACTCCAATTTATGGTAGCCTTGTCATTATGGAAGGTAGTTCGTTGTTGAGATTTTGTTACTCCAATGGATGGTAGACTTGTCATTATGGAAGGTAGTTCAATGTTGACATTTTGTTACTCCAATGGATGGTAGCCTTTTCATTATGGAAGGTAGTTTGTTTATGAGATTTTGTTACTTCAATTGATGGTAGCCTTGTCATTATGGATGGTAGTTCGTTGTTGAGATTTTGTTACTCCATTGGATGGTAGCCTTGTCATTACCGAAAGTAGTTTGTTATTTAGATTTTGTTACTCTAATGAATGGTAGACTTGTCATTATGGAAGGTAGTTTGTTGTTGACATTTTGTTACTCCAATGGTTGGTAGCCTTGTCATTATGGATGGTAGTTTGTTGTTGAGATTTTGTTACTCCATTGGATGGTAGCCTTGTCATTACCGAAAGTAGTTTGTTGTTGAGATTTTGTTACTCTAATGGATGGTAGCCTTGTCATTATGGAAGGTAGTTCATTGTTGACATTTTGTTACTCCAATGGATGGTAGCCTTTTCATTATGGAAGGTAGTTCGTTGTTGAGATTTTGTTACTCCAATGGATGGTAGCCTTGTCATTATTGAAGGTAGTTCATTGTTGAGATTTTGTTACTCCAATGGATGGTAGCCTTGTAATTATTGAAGGTAGTTCATTGATGAGATTTTATTACTCCAATGGATGATATCCTTGTCATTATCGAAGGTAGTTCGTTGTTGAGATTTTGTTACACCAATGAATGGTAGGCTTGTCATTATGGAAGGTGGTTCGTTGTTGGGATTTTGTTAATCCAATGGATTGTATTCGTGTCATTATAGAAGGTAGTTCGTTGTTGAGATTTTGTTACTCCATTGGATGGTAGCCTTGTCATTATGGAAGGTAGTTCATTGTTGACATTTTGTTACTCCAATGGATGGTAGCCTTTTCATTATGGAAGGTAGTTCGTTGTTGAGATTTTGTTACTCAAATGGATGGTAGCCTTGTAATTATGGAAGAATGTTTGTTGTTGAGATTTTTTTAGTCCAATGGATGGTAGCCTTTTCATTATGGAATATAGTTTGTTGTTGAGCTTTTGGTACTCAAATGGATGGTAGCCTTTTTATTATGGAAGGTAGTTCGTTGTTGAGATTTTGTTACACCAATGGATGGTAGCCTTGTCATAATGGACGGTAGTTTGTTTCTGATATTTTGTTACTCCAATGGTCGGTAGCCTTGTGATTATGGAAGGTAGTTTGTTGTTTAGATTTTGTTAATCCAATGAATGGTAACCTTGTCATTATGGATGTTAGTTTTTTAATGAGATTTTGTTACTCATGTGGATGGTGGCATTGTCATTAGAGAAAGTAGTTCTTTGTTGAGATTTTGTTACTCTAATGGATGGTAGCATTGTCATTATGCAAGGTAGTTCGTTGTTGAAGTTTTGTTACTCCAATTTATGGTAGCCTTGTCATTATGGAAGGTAGTTCGTTGTTGAGATTTTGTTACTCCAATGGATGGTAGACTTGTAATTATGGAAGGTAGTTCGTTGTTGAGATTTTGTTACTCTAATGGATGGTAGCCTTGTCATTATGGAAGGTAGTTCGTTGTTGAGATTTTGTTACTCCAATGGATGGTAGCCTTGTCATTATTGAAGGTAGTTCATTGTTGAGATTTTGTTACTCCAATGGATGGTAGCCTTGTAATTATTGAAGGTAGTTCATTGATGAGATTTTATTACTCCAATGGATGATATCCTTGTCATTATCGAAGGTAGTTCGTTGTTGAGATTTTGTTACACCAATGAATGGTAGGCTTGTCATTATGGAAGGTGGTTCGTTGTTGGGATTTTGTTAATCCAATGGATTGTATTCGTGTCATTATAGAAGGTAGTTCGTTGTTGAGATTTTGTTACTCCATTGGATGGTAGCCTTGTCATTATGGAAGGTAGTTCATTGTTGACATTTTGTTACTCCAATGGATGGTAGCCTTTTCATTATGGAAGGTAGTTCGTTGTTGAGATTTTGTTACTCAAATGGATGGTAGCCTTGTAATTATGGAAGAATGTTTGTTGTTGAGATTTTTTTAGTCCAATGGATGGTAGCCTTTTCATTATGGAATATAGTTTGTTGTTGAGCTTTTGGTACTCAAATGGATGGTAGCCTTTTTATTATGGAAGGTAGTTCGTTGTTGAGATTTTGTTACACCAATGGATGGTAGCCTTGTCATAATGGACGGTAGTTTGTTTCTGATATTTTGTTACTCCAATGGTCGGTAGCCTTGTGATTATGGAAGGTAGTTTGTTGTTTAGATTTTGTTAATCCAATGAATGGTAACCTTGTCATTATGGATGTTAGTTTTTTAATGAGATTTTGTTACTCATGTGGATGGTAGCATTGTCATTACAGAAAGTAGTTCTTTGTTGAGATTTTGTTACTCTAATGGATGGTAGCATTGTCATTATGCAAGGTAGTTCGTTGTTGAAGTTTTGTTACTCCAATTTATGGTAGCCTTGTCATTATGGAAGGTAGTTCGTTGTTGAGATTTTGTTACTCCAATGGATGGTAGACTTGTAATTATGGAAGGTAGTTCGTTGTTGAGATTTTGTTACTCTAATGGATGGTAGCCTTGTCATTATGCAAAGTAGTTCATTTTTGACATTTTGTTACTCCATTGGATGGAAGCCTTGTCATTACCGAAAGTAGTTTGTTGTTTAGATTTTTTTACTCTAATGGATGGTAGACTTGTCATTATGGAAGGTAGTTTGTTGTTGAGATTTTGTTACTCCAATAAATGGTAGCGTTGTCATTATGGATAGTAGTTCATTGTTAAGATTTTGTTACTCCATTGGATGGTAGCCTTGTCATTACCGAAAGTAGTTTGTTGTTTAGATTTTGTTACTCTAATGGATGGTAGCCTTGTCATTACGGAAGGAAGTTCATTGTTGACATTTTGTTCATCCAATGGATGGTAGCCTTTTCATTATTGAAGGTAGTTCGTTGTTAAGATTTTGTTACTCCAATGGATGGTAGCCTTGTCAATATGGATGGTAGTTCGTTGTTGAGATTTTGTTAATCCATTGTATGGTACCCTTGTCATTACCGAAAGTAGTTCATTGTTCAGATTTTGTTACTCTAATGGATGGTAACCTTGTCATTATGGAAGGTAGTTCATTGTTGAGATTTTGTTACTCCAATGGATGGTAGCCTTGTTATTATGGATGGTAGTTCGTTGTTAAGATTTTGTTTTTACAATGGATGGTGGCCTTTCATTATGGATGGTAGTTCGTTGTTGAGATTTTGTTATTCAATTGTATGGTACCCTTGTCATTACCGAAAGTAGTTCATTGTTCCGATTTTCTTACTCCAATGAATGGTAGCCTTGTCATTACAGAAGGTAGTTCATTGTTGAGATTTTCTTACTTCAATGGATGGTATCCTTGTCATTATGAAAGGTAGTTCGTTGTTAAGATTTTGGTACTCTAATGGATGGTATCCTTGTCATTATGGAAGGTAGTTCATTGTTGAGATTTTGTTTCTCCAATGGATGGTAGCCTTGTTATTATGGAAGGTAGTTCGTTGTTGATCTTTTGTTATTCCAATGGATGGTAACCTTTTCATTATGGAAGGTAGTTCGTTGTTGAGATTTTGTTACTCCAATGGATGGTAGACTTGTCATTATGAAAGGTAGTTATTTGTTTAGATTTTTTTACTCCAATGGATAGTAGACTTGTCATGATTGAAGGTAGTGCGTTGTTGAGATTTTATTACTCCAATGGATGGTAGCCTTATTATTATGGATGGTAGTTCGTTGGTGAGATTTTGATAGTCCATTGGAATGTAGCCTTGTCATTACCGAAAGTAGTTTGTTGTTTAGATTTTGTTACTCTAATAGATGGTAGCCTTGTCATTAAGGAAGGTAGTTCATTGTTGACATTTTGTTACTCCAATGGATGGTAGCCTTTTCATTATGGAAGGTAGTTTGTTTGTTAAGATTTTGTTACTCCAATTGATGGTAGCCTTGTCATTATGGATGGTAGTTCGTTGTTGATATTTTGTTACTCCAATAAATGGTAGCGTTGTCATTATGGATAGTAGTTCATTGTTAAGATTTTGTTACTCCATTGGATGGTAGCCTTGTCATTACCGAAAGTAGTTTGTTGTTTAGATTTTGTTACTCTAATGGATGGTAGCCTTGTCATTACGGAAGGAAGTTCATTGTTGACATTTTGTTCATCCAATGGATGGTAGCCTTTTCATTATTGAAGGTAGTTCGTTGTTAAGATTTTGTTACTCCAATGGATGGTAGCCTTGTCAATATGGATGGTAGTTCGTTGTTGAGATTTTGTTAATCCATTGTATGGTACCCTTGTCATTACCGAAAGTAGTTCATTGTTCAGATTTTGTTACTCTAATGGATGGTAACCTTGTCATTATGGAAGGTAGTTCATTGTTGAGATTTTGTTACTCCAATGGATGGTAGCCTTGTTATTATGGATGGTAGTTCGTTGTTAAGATTTTGTTTTTACAATGGATGGTAGCCTTTTCATTATGGAAGGTAGTTCGTTGTTGAGATTTTGTTACTCCAATGGATGGTAGCCTTGTCATTATCGAAGGTAGTTCGTTGTTGAGATTTTATTACTCCAATGGATGGTAGTCTTGTAATTATTGAAGGTAGTTCATTGATGAGATTTTATTACTCCAATGGATGACAGCCTTGTCGTTATCGAAGGTAGTTCGTTGTTGAGATTTTGTTACACCAATGGATGGTAGTCTTGTCATTATGGAAGGTGGTTTGTTGTTGAGATTTTGTTAATCCAATGGATGGTATTCGTGTCATTATGGAAGGTAGTTCGTTGTTGAGATTTTGTTACTCCATTGGATGGTTGCCTTGTCATTATGGAAGGTAGTTCATTGTTGACATTTTGTTACTCCAATGGATGGTAGCCTTTTCATTATGGAAGGTAGTTCGTTGTTGAGATTTTGTTACTCAAATGGATGTTATCCTTGCCATTATGGAAGGTAGTTCGTTGTTGAGATTTTTGCTCTCCAATGGATGGTAGCCTTGTCATTATGGAAGGTAGTTTGTTGTTGAGATTTTATTACTCAAATGGATGGTATCCTTTTCATTATGGAAGGTAGTTCGTTGTTGAGATTTTGCTACTCCAATGGATGGTAGCCTTTTAATTATGAAAGGTTGTTTGTTGTTGAGATTTTATTACTCCAATGGTTGGTAGCCTTTTCATTATGGAATATAGTTTGTTGTTGAGCTTTTGTTACTCAAATGCATGGTAGCCTTTTTATTATGGAAGGTAGTTCGTTGTTGAGATTTTGTTACACCAATGGATGGTAGCCTTGTTATAATGGAAGGTAGTTTGTTGCTGATATTTTGTTACTCCAATGGATGGTAGCCTTGTGATTATGGAAGGTAGTTTGTTGTTTAGATTTTCTTACTCCAATGAATGGTAACCTTGTCATTATGGATGTTAGTTTTTTGATGAGATTTTGTTACTCATGTGGATGGTAGCATTGTCATTACAGAAAGTAGTTCTTTGTTGAGATTTTGTTACTCTAATGGATGGTAGCCTTGTCATTATGCAAGGTAGTTCATTGTTGACATTTTGTTACTCCAATTTATGGTAGCCTTGTTATTATGGAAGGTAGTTCGTTGTTGAAATTTTGTTACTCCAATGGATGGTAGACTTGTCATTATGGAAGGTAGTTCGTTGTTGAGATTTTGTTACTCTAATGGACGGTAGCCTTGTCATTATGCAAAGTAGTTCATTGTTGACATTTTGTTACTCCATTGGATGGAAGCCTTGTCATTACCGAAAGTAGTTTGTTGTTTAGATTTTGTTACTCTAATGGATGGTAGACTTGTCATTATGGAAGGTAGTTTGTTGTTGAGATTTTGTTACTCCAATGAATGGTAGCGTTGTCATTATGGATGGTAGTTCATTGTTGAGATTTTGTTACTCCATTGGATGGTAGCCTTGTCATTACCGAAAGTAGTTTGTTGTTTAAATTTTTTTACTCTAATGGATGGTAGCCTTGTCATTACGGAAGGAAGTTCATTGTTAAGATTTTGTTACTCCCATGGATGGTAGCCTTGTCATTATGGATGGTGGTTGGTTGTTAAGATTTTGTTACTACAATGGATGGTAGCCTTTCATTATGGATGGTAGTTCGTTGTTGAGATTTTGTTACTCAATAGTATGGTACCCTTGTCATTACCGAAAGTAGTTCATTGTTCCGATTTTCTTACTCTAATGGATGGTAGCCTTGTCATTACGGAAGGTAGTTCATTGTTGATATTTTCTTACTTCAATGGATGGTATCCTTGTCATTATGGAAGGTAGTTCGTTGTTAAGATTTTGGTACTCTAATGGATGGTATCCTTGTCATTATGGAAGGTAGTTTATTGTTGAGATTTTGTTTCTCTAATGGATGGTAGCCTTGTTATTATGGAAGGTAGTTCGTTGTTGATATTTTGTTATTCCAATGGATGGTAACCTTTTCATTATGGAAGGTAGTTTGTTGTTGAGATTTTGTTACTCCAATGGATGGTAGACTTGTCATTATGAAAGGTAGTTATTTGTTTATATTTTTTTACTCCAATGGATGGTAGACTTGTCATGATTGAAGGTAGTGCGTTGTTGATATTTTGTTACTCCAATGGATGGTAGCCTTGTTATTATGGAAGGTAGTTCGTTGGTGAGATTTTGTTAGTCCATTGGATGGTAGCCTTGTCATTACCGAAAGTAGTTTGTAGTTTAGATTTTGTTACTCTAATGGATGGTAGCCTTGTCATTATGGAAGGTAGTTCATTGTTGACATTTTGTTACTCCAATGGATGGTAGCCTTTTCATTATGGAAGGTAGTTTGTTTGTTAAGATTTTGTTACTCCAATTGATGGTAGCTTTGTCATTATAGATGGTAGTTCGTTGTTGATATTTTGTTACTCCATTGGATGGTAGCCTTGTCATTACCAAAAGTAGTTTGTTGTTTAGATTTTGTTACTCTAATGGATGGTAGACTTGTCATTATGGAAGGTAGTTTGTTGTTGAGATTTTGTTACTCCAATGGTTGGTAGCCTTGTCATTATGGATGGTAGTTCGCTGTTGAGATTTTGTTACTCCTTTGGATGGTAGCCTTGTCATTACCGAAAGTAGTTTGTTGTTGAGATTTTGTTACTCTAATGGATGGTAGCCTTGTCATTATGGAAGGTAGTTTGTTGTTGACATTTTGTTACTCCAATGGATGGTAGCCTTTTCATTATGGAAGGTAGTTCGTTGTTGAGATTTTATTACTCCAATGGATGGTAGCCTTGTAATTATTGAAGGTAGTTCATTGATGAGATTTTATTACTCCAATGGATGATAGCCTTGTCATTATCGAAGGTAGTTCGTTGTTGAGATTGTGTTACACCAATGGATGGTAGGCTTGTCATTATGGAAGGTGGTTTGTTGTTGAGATTTTTTTAATCCAATGGATGGTATTCGTGTCATTATGGAAGGTAGTTCGTTGTTGAGATTTTGTTACTCCATTGGATGGTAGCCTTGTCATTATGGAAGGTAGTTCATTGTTGACATTTTGTTACTCCAATGGATGGTAGCCTTTTCATTATGGAAGGTAGTTCGTTGTTGAGATTTTGTTACTCAAATGGATGGTATCCTTGCCATTACGGAAGGTAGTTCGTTGTTGAGATTTTTGCTCTCCAATGGATGGTAGCCTTGTCATTATGGCAGGTAGTTTGTTGTTGAGATTTTATTACTGAAATGGATGGTAGCCTTTTCATTATGGAAGGTAGTGCGTTGTTGAGATTTTGTTACTCCAATGGATGGTAGCCTTGTAATTATGGAAGGTTGTTTGTTGTTGAGATTTTGTTACTCCAATGGTTAGTAGCCTTTTCATTATGGAATATAGTTTGTTGTTGAGCTTTTGTTACTCAAATGCATGGTAACCTTTTTATTATGGAAGGTAGTTCGTTGTTGAGATTTTGTTACACCAATGGATGGTAGCCTTGTCATAATGGAAGGTAGTTTGTTGCTGATATTTTGTTACTCCAATGGATGGTAGCCTTGTGATTATGGAAGGTAGTTTGTTGTTTAGATTTTGTTACTCCAATGAATGGTAACCTTTTCATTATGGATGTTAGTTTTTTGATGAGATTTTGATACTCATGTGGATGGTAGCATTGTCATTACAGAAAGTAGTTCTTTGTTGAGATTTTGTTACTCTAATGGATGGTAGCCTTGTCATTATGCAAGGTAGTTCATTGTTGACATTTTGTTACTCCAATTTATGGTATTTTTGTCATTATGGAAGGTAGTTCGTTGTTGAGATTTTGTTACTCCAATGGATGGTAGACTTGTCATTATGGAAGGTAGTTCGTTGTTGAGATTTTGTTACTCTAATGGATGGTAGCCTTGTCATTATGCAAAGTAGTTCAGTGTTGACATTTTGTTACTCCATTGGATGGAAGCCTTGTCATTACCGAAAGTAGTTTGTTGTTTAGATTTTGTTACTCTAATGGATGGTAGACTTGTCATTATGGAAGGTAGTTTGTTGTTGAGATTTTGTTACTCCAATGAATGGTAGCGTTTTCATTATGGATGGTAGTTCATTGTTGAGATTTTGTTACTCCATTGGATGGTAGCCTTGTCATTACCGAAAGTAGTTTGTTGTTTAGATTTTGTTACTCTAATGGATGGTAGCCTTGTCATTATGGAAGGAAGTTCATTGTTGACATTTTGTTCATCCAATGGATGGTAGCCTTTTCATTATTGAAGGTAGTTCGTTGTTACGATTTTGTTACTCCAATGGATGGTAGCCTTGTCATTAT
The DNA here is from genome assembly GCA_948472305.1 of Vicia faba. Taxonomy (NCBI): domain Eukaryota; kingdom Viridiplantae; phylum Streptophyta; class Magnoliopsida; order Fabales; family Fabaceae; genus Vicia; species Vicia faba. The sequence continues at coordinate 852,246,330 of OX451739.1, forward strand.
GGATGGTAGTTCGTTGTTGAGATTTTGTTACTCCATTGTATGGTACACTTGTCATTACCGAAAGTAGTTCATTGTTCAGATTTTGTTACTCTAATGGATGGTAGCCTTGTCATTACGGAAGGTAGTTCGTTGTTGAGATTTTGTTACTCCAATGGATGGTAGCCTTGTCATTATGGATGGTAGTTCGTTGTTAAGATTTTGTTACTACAATGGATTGTAGCCTTTCATTATGGATGGTAGTTCGTTGTTGAGATTTTGTTACTCAATTGTATGGTACCCTTGTCATTACCGAAAGTAGTTCATTGTTCGATTTTCTTACTCCAATGGATGGTAGCCTTGTCATTACGGAAGGTAGTTCATTGTTGAGATTTTCTTACTTCAATGGATGGTATCCTTGTCATTATTGAAGGTAGTTCGTTGTTAAGATTTTGGTACTCTAATGGATGGTATCCTTGTCATTATGGAAGGTAGTTCATTGTTGAGATTTTGTTTCTCCAATGGATGGTAGCCTTGTTATTATGGAAGGTAGTTCGTTGTTGAGATTTTGTTACTCCAATGGATGTTAGACTTGTCATTATGAAAGGTAGTTATTTGTTTAGATTTTTTTACTCCAATGGATGGTAGACTTGTCATGATTGAAGGTAGTGCGTTGTTGAGATTTTATTACTCCAATGGATGGTAGCCTTGTTATTATGGATGGTAGTTCGTTGGTGAGATTTTGTTAGTCCATTGGATGGTAGCCTTGTCATTACCGAAAGTAGTTTGTTGTTTAGATTTTGTTACTCTAATGGATGGTAGCCTTGTCATTATGGAAGGTAGTTCATTGTTGACATTTTGTTACTCCAATGGATGGGAGCCTTTTCATTATGGAAGGTAGTTTGATTGTTAAGATTTTGTTACTCCAATTGATGGTAGCCTTGTCATTATGGATGGTAGTTCGTTGTTGATATTTTGTTACTCCATTGGATGGTAGCCTTGTCATTACCGAAAGTAGTTTGTTGTTTATATTTTGTTACTCTAATGGATGGTACACTTGTCATTATGGAAGGTAGTTTGTTGTTGAGATTTTGTTACTCCAATGGTTGGTAGCCTTGTCATTATGGATGGTAGTTCGCTGTTGAGATTTTGTTACTCCATTGGATGGTAGCCTTGTCATTACCGAAAGTAGTTTGGTGATGAGATTTTGTTACTCTAATGGATGGTAGCCTTGTCATTATGGAAGGTAGTTCGTTGTTGACATTTTGTTACTCCAATCGATGGTTGCCTTTTCATTATGGAAGGTAGTTCGTTGTTGAGATTTTGTTACTCCAATGGATGGTAGCCTTGTCATTATTGAAGGTAGTTCGTTGTTGAGATTTTATTTGTCCAATGGATGGTAGCCTTGTAATTATTGAAGGTAGTTCATTGATGAGATTTTATTACTCCAATGGATTATAGCCTTGTCATTATCGAAGGTAGTTCGTTGTTGAGATTTTGTTACACCAATGGATGGTAGGCTTGTCATTATGGAAGGTGGTTCGTTGTTGAGATTTTATTAATCCAATGGATGGTATTTGTGTCATTATGGAAGGTAGTTCGTTGTTGAGATTTTGTTACTCCATTGGATGGTAGCCTTTTCATTATGGAAGGTAGTTCGTTGTTGAGATTTTGTTACTCAAATGGATGGTATCCTTGCCATTACGGAAGGTAGTTCGTTGTTGAGATTTTTGCTCTCCAATGGATGGTAGCCTTGTCATTATGGAAAGTAGTTTGTTGTTGAGATTTTATTACTCAAATGGATGGTAGCCTTTTCATTATGGAAGGTAGTTCGTTGTTGAGATTTTGTTACTCCAATGGATGGTAGCCTTGTAATTATGGAAGGTTGTTTGTTGTTGAGATTTTGTTACTCCAATTGTTGGTAGCCTTTTCATTATGGAATATAGTTTGTTGTTGAGCTTTTGTTACTCAAATTCATGGTAGCCTTTTTATTATGGAAGGTAGTTCGGTGTTGAGATTTTGTTACACCAATGGATGGTAGCCTTGTCATAATGGAAGGTAGTTTGATGCTGATATTTTGTTACTCCAATGGATGGTAGCCTTGTGATTATGGAAGGTAGTTTGTTGTTTAGATTTTGTTACTCCAATGAATGGTAACCTTGTCATTATGGATGTTAGTTTTTTGATGAGATTTTGTTACTCATGTGGATGGTAGCATTGTCATTACATAAAGTAGTTCTTTGTTGAGATTTTGTTACTCTAATGGATGGTAGCATTGTCATTATGCAAGGTAGTTCATTGTTGACATTTTGTTACTCCAATTTATGGTAGCCTTGTCATTATGGAAGATAGTTTGTTGTTGAGATTTTGTTACTCCAATGGATGGTAGCCTTATAATTATTGAAGGTAGTTCATTGATGAGATTTTATTAATCCAATGGATGATATCCTTGTCATTATCGAAGGTAGTTCATTGTTGAGATTTTGTTACACCAATGGATGGTAGGCTTGTCATTATGGAAGGTGGTTCGTTGTTGAGATTTTGTTAATCCAATGGATGGTATTCGTGTCATTATGGAAGTTAGTTCGTTGTTTAGATTTTGTTACTCCATTGGATGGTAGCCTTGTCATTATGGAAGGTAGTTCATTGTTGACATTTTGTTACTCCAATGGATGGTAGCCTTTTCATTACGGAAGGTAGTTCGTTGTTGCGATTTTGTTACTCAAATGGATGGTATCCTTGCCATTACGTAAGATAGTTCGTTGTTGAGATTTTTTCTCTCCAATGGATGGTAGCCTTGTCATTATGGAAGGTAGTTTGTTGTTGATATTTTATTACTCCAATGGATTGTAGCCTTGTCATTATGGAAGGTAGTTCGTTGTTCAGATTTTGTTACTCTAATGGATGGTATCCTTGTCATTAAGGAAGGTAGTTCATTGTTGAGATTTTGTTTCTCCAATGGATGGTAGCCTTGTTATTATGGAAGGTAGTTCGCTGTTGATATTTTGTTACTCCAATGGATGGTAACCTTTTCATTATGGAAGGTAGTTCTTTGTTGTGATTTTGTTACTCCAATGGATGGTAGACTTGTCATTATGAAAGGTAGTTCTTTGTTGAGATTTTTTTACTCCAATGGATGATAGACTTTTCATTATTGAAGGTAGTGAGTTGTTGAGATTTTGTTACTCCAATGGATGGTAGCCTTGTCATTATGGATGGTAGTTCGTTGGTGAGATTTTGTTACTCCATTGGATGGTAGCCTTGTCATTACCGAAAGTAGTTTTTTGTTTAGATTTTGTTACTCTAATGGATGGTAGCCTTGTCATTATGGAAGGTAGTTCAATGTTGACATTTTGTTACTCCAATGGATGGTAGCCTTTTCATTATGGAAGGTAGTTTGTTTATGAGATTTTGTTACATCAATTGATGGTAGCCTTGTCATTATGGATGGTAGTTTGTTGTTGAGATTTTGTTACTCCATTGGAAGGTAGCCTTGTCATTACCGAAAGTAGTTTGTTGTTTAGATTTTGTTACTCTAATTAATGGTAGACTTGTCATTATGGAAGGTAGTTTGTTGTTGAGATTTTGTTACTCCAATGGTTGGTAGCCTTGTGATTATGGATGGTAGTTCGTTGTTGAGATTTTGTTACTCCATTGGATGGTAGCCTTGTCATTACCGAAAATAGTTTGTTGTTGAGATTTTGTTACTCTAATGGATGGTAGCCTTGTCATTATGGAAGGTAGTTCATTGTTGACATTTTGTTACTCCAATGGATGGTAGCCTTTTCATTATGGAAGGTAGTTCGTTGTTGAGATTTTGTTACTCCAATGGATGGTAGCCTTGTCTTTATTGAAGGTAGTTCATTGTTGAGATTTTGTTACTCCAATGGATGGTAGCCTTGTAATTATTGAAGGTAGTTCATTGATGAGATTTTATTACTCCAATGGATGATATCCTTGTCATTATCGAAGGTAGTTTGTTGTTGAGATTTTGTTACACCAATGAATGGTAGGCTTGTCATTATGGAAGGTGGTTCGTTGTTGGGATTTTGTTAATCCAATGGATTGTATTCGTTTCATTATGGAAGGTAGTTCGTTGTTGAGATTTTGTTACTCCATTGGATGGTAGCCTTGTCATTATGGAAGGTAGTTCATTGTTGACATTTTGTTACTCCAATGGATGGTAGCCTTTTCATTATGGAAGGTAGTTCGTTATTGAGATTTTGCTACTCAAATGGATGGTAGCCTTGTAATTATGGAAGGTTGTTTGTTGTTGAGATTTTTTTACTCCAATGGATGGTAGCCTTTTCATTATGGAATATAGTTTGTTGTTGAGCTTTTGGTACTCAAATGGATGGTAGCCTTTTTATTATGGAAGGTAGTTCCTTGTTGAGATTTTGTTACACCAATGGATGGTAGCCTTATCATAATGGAAGGTAGTTTGTTGCTGATATTTTGTTACTCCAATGGATGGTAGCCTTGTGATTATGGAAGGTAGTTTGTTGTTTAGATTTTGTTACTCCAATGAATGGTAACCTTGTCATTATGGATGTTAGTTTTTTAATGAGATTTTGTTACTCATGTGGATGGTAGCATTGTCATTACAGAAAGTAGTTCTTTGTTGAGATTATGTTACTCTAATGGATGGAAGCCTTGTCATTATGCAAGGTAGTTCGTTGTTGACATTTTGTTACTCCAATTTATGGTAGCCTTGTCATTATGGAAGGTAGTTCGTTGTTGAGATTTTGTTACTCCAATGGATGGTAGACTTGTCATTATGGAAGGTAGTTCGTTGTTGAGATTTTGTTACTCTAATGGATGGTAGCCTTGTCATTATGCAAAGTAGTTCATTGTTGACATTTTGTTACTCCATTGGATGGAAGCCTTGTCATTACCGAAAGTAGTTTGTTGTTGAGATGTTGTTACTCCAATGAATGGTAGCGTTGTCATTATGGATGGTAGTTCATTGTTGAGATTTTGTTACTCCATTGGATGGTAGCCTTGTCATTAACAAAAGTAGTTTTTTGTTTAGATTTTGTTACTCTAATGGATGGTAGCCTTGTCATTATGGAAGGAAGTTCATTGTTGACATTTTGTTCATCCAATGGATGGTAGCCTTTTCATTATTGGTGGTAGTTCGTTGTTAAGATTTTGTTACTCCAATGGATGGTAGCCTTGTCATTATGGATGGTAGTTTGTTGTTGAGATTTTGTTACTCCATTGTATGGTACCCTTGTCATTACCGAAAGTAGTTCATTGTTCAGATTTTGTTACTCTAATGGATGGTAGCCTTGTCATTACGGAAGGTAGTTCGTTGTTGAGATTTTGTTACTCCAATGGATGGTAGCCTTGTCATTATGGATGGTAGTTCGTTGTTAAGATTTTGTTACTATAATGGATGGTAGCCTTTCATTATGGATGGTAGTTCGTTGTTGAGATTTTGTTACTCAATTGTATGGTACCCTTGTCATTACCGAAAGTAGTTCATTGTTCCAATTTTCTTACTCCAATGGATGGTAACCTTGTCATTACGGAAGGTAGTTCGTTGTTGAGATTTTCTTACTTCAATGGATGGTATCCTTGTCATTATGGAAGGTAGTTCGTTGTTAAGATTTTGGTACTTTAATGGATGGTATCCTTGTCATTATGGAAGGTAGTTCATTGTTGAGATTTTGTTTCTCCAATGGATGGTAGCCTTGTTATTATGGAAGGTAGTTCGATGTTGATATTTTGTTATTCCAATGGATGGTAACCTTTTTATTATGGAAGGTAGTTCGTTGTTGAGATTTTGTTACTCCAATGGATGGTAGACTTGTCATTATGAAAGGTAGTTATTTGTTTAGATTTTTTTACTTCAATGGATGGTAGACTTGTCATGATTGAAGGTAGTGCGTTGTTGAGATTTTATTACTCCAATGGATGGTAGCCTTGTTATTATGGATGGTAGTTCGTTGGTGAGATTTTGTTAGTCCATTGGATGGTAGCCTTGTCATTACCGAAAGTATTTTGTTGTTTAGATTTTGTTACTCTAATGGATGGTAGCCTTGTCATTATGGAAGGTAGTTCATTGTTGACATTTTATTACTCCAATGGATGGTAGCCTTTTCATTATGGAAGGTAGTTTGTTTGTTAAGATTTTGTTACTCCAATTGATGGTAGCCTTGTCATTATATATGGTAGTTCGTTGTTGATATTTTGTTACTCCATTGGATGGTAGCCTTGTCATTACCGAAAGTAGTTTGTTGTTTAGATTTTGTTACTCTAATGGATGGTAGACTTGTCATTATGGAAGGTAGTTTGTTGTTGAGATTTTGTTACTCCAATGGTTGGTAGCCTTGTCATTATGGATGGTAGTTCGCTGTTGAGATTTTGTTACTCCTTTGGATGGTAGCCTTGTCATTACCGAAAGTAGTTTGTTGTTGAGATTTTGTTACTCTAATGGATGGTAGCCTTGTCATTATGGAAGGTAGTTTGTTGTTGACATTTTGTTACTCCAATGGATGGTAGCCTTTTCATTATGGAAGGTAGTTCGTTGTTGAGATTTTATTACTCCAATGGATGGTAGCCTTGTCATTATTGAAGGTAGTTCGTTGTTGAGATTTTATTACCCCAATGGATGGTAGCCTTGTAATTCTTTAAGGTAGTTCATTGATGAGATTTTATTACTCCAATGGATGATAGCCTTGTCATTATCGAAGGTAGTTCGTTGTTGAGATTGTGTTACACCAATGGATGGTAGGCTTGTCATTATGGAAAGTGGTTTGTTGTTGAGATTTTGTTAATCCAATGGATGGTATTCGTGTCATTATGGAAGGTAGTTCGTTGTTGAGATTTTGTTACTCCATTGGATGGTAGCCTTGTCATTATGGAAGGTAGTTCGTTGTTGAGATTTTGTTACTCAAATGGATGGTATCCTTGCCATTACGGAAGGTAGTTCGTTGTTGAGATTTTTGCTCTCCAATGGATGGTAGCCTTGTCATTATGGAAGGTAGTTTGTTGTTGAGATTTTATTACTGAAATGGATGGTAGCCTTTTCATTATGGAAGGTAGTTCGTTGTTGAGATTTTGTTACTCTAATGGATGGTAGCCTTGTAATTATGGAAGGTTGTTTGTTGTTGAGATTTTGTTACTCCAATGGTTAGTAGCCTTTTCATTATGGAATATAGTTTGTTGTTGAGCTTTTGTTACTCAAATGCATGGTATCCTTTTTATTATGGAAGGTAGTTCGTTGTTGAGATTTTGTTACACCAATGGATGGTAGCCTTGTCATAATGGAAGGTAGTTTGTTGCTGATATTTTGTTACTCCAATGGATGGTAGCCTTGTGATTATGGAAGGTAGTTTGTTGTTTAGATTTTGTTACTCCAATGAATGGTAACCTTTTCATTATGGATGTTAGTTTTTTGATGAGATTTTGTTACTCATGTGGATGGTAGCATTGTCATTACAGAAAGTAGTTCTTTGTTGAGATTTTGTTACTCTAATGGATGGTAGCCTTGTCATTATGCAAGGTAGTTCATTGTTGACATTTTGTTACTCCAATTTATGGAAGCCTTGTCATTATGGAAGGTAGTTCGTTGTTGAGATTTTGTTACCCCAATGGATGGTAGACTTGTCATTATGGAAGGTAGTTTGTTGTTTAGATTTTGTTACTCCAATGAATGGTAGCGTTTTCATTATGGATGGTAGTTCATTGTTGAGATTTTGTTACTCCATTGGATGGTAGCCTTGTCATTACCGAAAGTAGTTTGTTGTTTAGATTTTGTTACTCTATTGGATGGTAGCCTTGTCATTATGGAAGGAAGTTCATTGTTGACATTTTGTTCATCCAATGGATGGTAGCCTTTTCATTATTGAAGGTAGTTCGTTGTTAAGATTTTGTTACTCCAATGGATGGTAGCCTTGTCATTATGGATGGTAGTTCGTTGTTGAGATTTTGTTACTCCATTGTATGGTACACTTGTCATTACCGAAAGTAGTTCATTGTTCAGATTTTGTTACTCTAATGGATCGTAGCCTTGTCATTACGGAAGGTAGTTCGTTGTTGAGATTTTGTTACTCCAAAGGATGGTAGCCTTGTCATTATGGATGGTAGTTCGTTATTAAGATTTTGTCACTACAATGGATTGTAGCCTTTCATTATGGATGGTAGTTAGTTGTTGAGATTTTGTTACTCAATTGTATGGTACCCTTGTCATTATCGAAAGTAGTTCATTGTTCCGATTTTCTTACTCCAATGGATGGTAGCCTTGTCATTACGGAAGGTAGTTCATTGTTGAGATTTTCTTACTCCAATGGATGGTATCCTTGTCATTATGGAAGGTAGTTCGTTGTTAAGATTTTTGTACTCTAATGGATGGTATCCTTGTCATTATGGAAGGTAGTTCATTGTTGAGATTTTTGCTCTCCAATGGATGGTAGCCTTGTCATTATGGAAGGTAGTTTGTTGTTGAGATTTTATTACTCAAATGGATGGTAGCCTTTTCATTATGGAAGGTAGTTCGTTGTTGAGATTTTGTTACTCCAATGGATGGTAGCCTTGTAATTATGGAAGGTTGTTTGTTGCTGAGATTTTGTTACTCCAATTGTTGGTAGCCTTTTCATTATGGAATATAGTTTGTTGTTGAGCTTTTGTTACTCAAATTCATGGTAGCCTTTTTATTATGGAAGGTAGTTCGGTGTTGAGATTTTGTTACACCAATGGATGGTAGCCTTGTCATAATGGAAGGTAGTTTGATGCTGATATTTTGTTACTCCAATGGATGGTAGCCTTGTGATTATGGAAGGTAGTTTGTTGTTTAGATTTTGTTACTCCAATGAATGGTAACCTTGTCATTATGGATGTTAGTTTTTTGATGAGATTTTGTTACTCATGTGGATGGTAGCATTGTCATTACATAAAGTAGTTCTTTGTTGAGATTTTGTTACTCTAATGGATGGTAGCATTGTCATTATGCAAGGTAGTTCATTGTTGACATTTTGTTACTCCAATTTATGGTAGCCTTGTCATTATGGAAGATAGTTTGTTGTTGAGATTTTGTTACTCCAATGGATGGTAGCCTTATAATTATTGAAGGTAGTTCATTGATGAGATTTTATTAATCCAATGGATGATATCCTTGTCATTATCGAAGGTAGTTCATTGTTGAGATTTTGTTACACCAATGGATGGTAGGCTTGTCATTATGGAAGGTGGTTCGTTGTTGAGATTTTGTTAATCCAATGGATGGTATTCGTGTCATTATGGAAGTTAGTTCGTTGTTTAGATTTTGTTACTCCATTGGATGGTAGCCTTGTCATTATGGAAGGTAGTTCATTGTTGACATTTTGTTACTCCTATGGATGGTAGCCTTTTCATTACGGAAGGTAGTTCGTTGTTGCGATTTTGTTACTCAAATGGATGGTATCCTTTCCATTACGTAAGATAGTTCGTTGTTGAGATTTTTTCTCTCCAATGGATGGTAGCCTTGTCATTATGGAAGGTAGTTTGTTGTTGATATTTTATTACTCCAATGGATTGTAGCCTTGTCATTATGGAAGGTAGTTCGTTGTTCAGATTTTGTTACTCTAATGGATGGTATCCTTGTCATTAAGGAAGGTAGTTCATTGTTGAGATTTTGTTTCTCCAATGGATGGTAGCCTTGTTATTATGGAAGGTAGTTCGCTGTTGATATTTTGTTACTCCAATGGATGGTAACCTTTTCATTATGGAAGGTAGTTCTTTGTTGTGATTTTGTTACTCCAATGGATGGTAGACTTGTCATTATGAAATGTAGTTCTTTGTTGAGATTTTTTTACTCCAATGGATGATAGACTTTTCATTATTGAAGGTAGTGCGTTGTTGAGATTTTGTTACTCCAATGGATGGTAGCCTTGTCATTATGGATGGTAGTTCGTTGGTGAGATTTTGTTACTCCATTGGATGGTAGCCTTGTCATTACCGAAAGTAGTTTTTTGTTTAGATTTTGTTACTCTAATGGATGGTAGCCTTGTCATTATGGAAGGTAGTTCAATGTTGACATTTTGTTACTCCAATGGATGGTAGCCTTTTCATTATGGAAGGTAGTTTGTTTATGAGATTTTGTTACATCAATTGATGGTAGCCTTGTCATTATGGATGGTAGTTTGTTGTTGAGATTTTGTTACTCCATTGGAAGGTAGCCTTGTCATTACCGAAAGTAGTTTGTTGTTTAGATTTTGTTACTCTAATTAATGGTAGACTTGTCATTATGGAAGGTATTTTGTTGTTGAGATTTTGTTACTCCAATGGTTGGTAGCCTTGTGATTATGGATGGTAGTTCGTTGTTGAGATTTTGTTACTCCATTGGATGTTAGCCTTGTCATTACCGAAAATAGTTTGTTGTTGAGATTTTGTTACTCTAATGGATGGTAGCCTTGTCATTATGGAAGGTAGTTCATTGTTGACATTTTGTTACTCCAATGGATGGTAGCCTTTTCATTATGGAAGGTAGTTTGTTGTTGAGATTTTGTTACTCCAATGGATGGTAGCCTTGTCTTTATTGAAGGTAGTTCATTGTTGAGATTTTGTTACTCCAATGGATGGTAGCCTTGTAATTATTGAAGGTAGTTCATTGATGAGATTTTATTACTCCAATGGATGATATCCTTGTCATTATCGAAGGTAGTTTGTTGTTGAGATTTTGTTACACCAATGAATGGTAGGCTTGTCATTATGGAAGGTGGTTCGTTGTTGGGATTTTGTTAATCCAATGGATTGTATTCGTTTCATTATGGAAGGTAGTTCGTTGTTGAGATTTTGTTACTCCATTGGATGGTAGCCTTGTCATTATGGAAGGTAGTTCATTGTTGACATTTTGTTACTCCAATGGATGGTAGCCTTTTCATTATGGAAGGTAGTTCGTTATTGAGATTTTGCTACTCAAATGGATGGTAGCCTTGTAATTATGGAAGGTTGTTTGTTGTTGAGATTTTTTTACTCCAATGGATGGTAGCCTTTTCATTATGGAATATAGTTTGTTGTTGAGCTTTTGGTACTCAAATGGATGGTAGCCTTTTTATTATGGAAGGTAGTTCCTTGTTGAGATTTTGTTACACCAATGGATGGTAGCCTTATCATAATGGAAGGTAGTTTGTTGCTGATATTTTGTTACTCCAATGGATGGTAGCCTTGTGATTATGGAAGGTAGTTTGTTGTTTAGATTTTGTTACTCCAATGAATGGTAACCTTGTCATTATGGATGTTAGTTTTTTAATGAGATTTTGTTACTCATGTGGATGGTAGCATTGTCATTACAGAAAGTAGTTCTTTGTTGAGATTATGTTACTCTAATGGATGGAAGCCTTGTCATTATGCAAGGTAGTTCCTTGTTGACATTTTGTTACTCCAATTTATGGTAGCCTTGTCATTATGGAAGGTAGTTCGTTGTTGAGATTTTGTTACTCCAATGGATGGTAGACTTGTCATTATGGAAGGTAGTTCGTTGTTGAGATTTTGTTACTCTAATGGATGGTAGCCTTGTCATTATGCAAAGTAGTTCATTGTTGACATTTTGTTACTCCATTGGATGGAAGCCTTGTCATTACCGAAAGTAGTTTGTTGTTGAGATGTTGTTACTCCAATGAATGGTAGCGTTGTCATTATGGATGGTAGTTCATTGTTGAGATTTTGTTACTCCATTGGATGGTAGCCTTGTCATTAACAAAAGTAGTTTTTTGTTTAGATTTTGTTACTCTAATGGATGGTAGCCTTGTCATTATGGAAGGAAGTTCATTGTTGACATTTTGTTCATCCAATGGATGGTAGCCTTTTCATTATTGGTGGTAGTTCGTTGTTAAGATTTTGTTACTCCAATGGATGGTAGCCTTGTCATTATGGATGGTAGTTTGTTGTTGAGATTTTGTTACTCCATTGTATGGTACCCTTGTCATTACCGAAAGTAGTTCATTGTTCAGATTTTGTTTCTCTAATGGATGGTAGCCTTGTCATTACGGAAGGTAGTTCGTTGTTGAGATTTTGTTACTCCAATGGATGGTAGCCTTGTCATTATGGATGGTAGTTCGTTGTTAAGATTTTGTTACTATAATGGATGGTAGCCTTTCATTATGGATGGTAGTTCGTTGTTGAGATTTTGTTACTCAATTGTATGGTACCCTTGTCATTACCGAAAGTAGTTCATTGTTCCAATTTTCTTACTCCAATGGATGGTAACCTTGTCATTACGGAAGGTAGTTCGTTGTTGAGATTTTCTTACTTCAATGGATGGTATCCTTGTCATTATGGAAGGTAGTTCGTTGTTAAGATTTTGGTACTTTAATGGATGGTATCCTTGTCATTATGGAAGGTAGTTCATTGTTGAGATTTTGTTTCTCCAATGGATGGTAGCCTTGTTATTATGGAAGGTAGTTCGTTGTTGATATTTTGTTATTCCAATGGATGGTAACCTTTTTATTATGGAAGGTAGTTCGTTGTTGAGATTTTGTTACTCCAATGGATGGTAGACTTGTCATTATGAAAGGTAGTTATTTGTTTAGATTTTTTTACTTCAATGGATGGTAGACTTGTCATGATTGAAGGTAGTGCGTTGTTGAGATTTTATTACTCCAATGGATGGTAGCCTTGTTATTATGGATGGTAGTTCGTTGGTGAGATTTTGTTAGTCCATTGGATGGTAGCCTTGTCATTACCGAAAGTATTTTGTTGTTTAGATTTTTTTACTCTAATGGATGGTAGCCTTGTCATTATGGAAGGTAGTTCATTGTTGACATTTTGTTACTCCAATGGATGGTAGCCTTTTCATTATGGAAGGTAGTTTGTTTGTTAAGATTTTGTTACTCCAATTGATGGTAGCCTTGTCATTATATATGGTAGTTCGTTGTTGATATTTTGTTACTCCATTGGATGGTAGCCTTGTCATTACCGAAAGTAGTTTGTTGTTTAGATTTTGTTACTCTAATGGATGGTAGACTTGTCATTATGGAAGGTAGTTTGTTGTTGAGATTTTGTTACTCCAATGGTTGGTAGCCTTGTCATTATGGATGGTAGTTCGTTGTTGAGATTTTGTTACTCCTTTGGATGGTAGCCTTGTCATTACCGAAAGTAGTTTGTTGTTGAGATTTTGTTACTCTAATGGATGGTAGCCTTGTCATTATGGAAGGTAGTTTGTTGTTGACATTTTGTTACTCCAATGGATGGTAGCCTTTTCATTATGGAAGGTAGTTCGTTGTTGAGATTTTATTACTCCAATGGATGGTAGCCTTGTCATTATTGAAGGTAGTTCGTTGTTGAGATTTTATTACCCCAATGGATGGTAGCCTTGTTATTATTTAAGGTAGTTCATTGATGAGATTTTATTACTCCAATGGACGATAGCCTTGTCATTATCGAAGGTAGTTCGTTGTTGAGATTGTGTTACACCAATGGATGGTAGGCTTGTCATTATGGAAAGTGGTTTGTTGTTGAGATTTTGTTAATCCAATGGATGGTATTCGTGTCATTATGGAAGGTAGTTCGTTGTTGAGATTTTGTTACTCCATTGGATGGTAGCCTTGTCATTATGGAAGGTAGTTCGTTGTTGAGATTTTGTTACTCAAATGGATGGTATCCTTGCCATTACGGAAGGTAGTTCGTTGTTAAGATTTTTGCTCTCCAATGGATGGTAGCCTTGTCATTATGGAAGGTAGTTTGTTGTTGAGATTTTATTACTGAAATGGATGGTAGCCTTTTCATTATGGAAGGTAGTTCGTTGTTGAGATTTTGTTACTCTAATGGATGGTAGCCTTGTAATTATGGAAGGTTGTTTGTTGTTGAGATTTTGTTACTCCAATGGTTAGTAGCCTTTTCATTATGGAATATAGTTTGTTGTTGAGCTTTTGTTACTCAAATGCATGGTATCCTTTTTATTATGGAAGGTAGTTCGTTGTTGAGATTTTGTTACACCAATGGATGGTAGCCTTGTCATAATGGAAGGTAGTTTGTTGCTGATATTTTGTTACTCCAATGGATGGTAGCCTTGTGATTATGGAAGGTAGTTTGTTGTTTAGATTTTGTTACTCCAATGAATGGTAACCTTTTCATTATGGATGTTAGTTTTTTGATGAGATTTTGTTACTCATGTGGATGGTAGCATTGTCATTACAGAAAGTAGTTCTTTGTTGAGATTTTGTTACTCTAATGGATGGTAGCCTTGTCATTATGCAAGGTAGTTCATTGTTGACATTTTGTTACTCCAATTTATGGAAGCCTTGTCATTATGGAAGGTAGTTCGTTGTTGAGATTTTGTTACCCCAATGGATGGTAGACTTGTCATTATGGAAGGTAGTTTGTTGTTTAGATTTTGTTACTCCAATGAATGGTAGCGTTTTCATTATGGATGGTAGTTCATTGTTGAGATTTTGTTACTCCATTGGATGGTAGCCTTGTCATTACCGAAAGTAGTTTGTTGTTTAGATTTTGTTACTCTATTGGATGGTAGCCTTGTCATTATGGAAGGAAGTTCATTGTTGACATTTTGTTCATCCAATGGATGGTAGCCTTTTCATTATTGAAGGTAGTTCGTTGTTAAGATTTTGTTACTCCAATGGATGGTAGCCTTGTCATTATGGATGGTAGTTCGTTGTTGAGATTTTGTTACTCCATTGTATGGTACACTTGTCATTACCGAAAGTAGTTCATTGTTCAGATTTTGTTACTCTAATGGATCGTAGCCTTGTCATTACGGAAGGTAGTTCGTTGTTGAGATTTTGTTACTCCAAAGGATGGTAGCCTTGTCATTATGGATGGTAGTTCGTTATTAAGATTTTGTTACTACAATGGATTGTAGCCTTTCATTATGGATGGTAGTTAGTTGTTGAGATTTTGTTACTCAATTGTATGGTACCCTTGTCATTATCGAAAGTAGTTCATTGTTCCGATTTTCTTACTCCAATGGATGGTAGCCTTGTCATTACGGAAGGTAGTTCATTGTTGAGATTTTCTTACTTCAATGGATGGTATCCTTGTCATTATGGAAGGTAGTTCGTTGTTAAGAGTTTTGTACTCTAATGGATGGTATCCTTGTCCTTATGGAAGGTAGTTCATTGTTGAGATTTTGTTTCTCCAATGGATGGTAGCCTTGTTATTATGGTAGGTAGTTCGTTGTTGATATTTTGTTATTCCAATGGATGGTAACCTTTTCATTATGGAAGGTTGTTCGTTGTTGAGATTTTGTTACTCCAATGGATGGTAGCCTTGTCATTATGGAAGGTAGTTCATTGTTGACATTTTGTTACTCCAATGGATGGGAGCCTTTTCATTATGGAAGGTAGTTTGATTGTTAAGATTTTGGTACTCTAATGGATGGTATCCTTGTCATTATGGAAGGTAGTTCATTGTTGAGATTTTGTTTCTCCAATGGATGGTAGCCTTGTTATTATGGAAGGTAGTTCGTTGTTGATATTTTGTTATTCCAATGGATGGTAACCTTTTCATTATGGAAGGTAGTTCGTTGTTGAGATTTTGTTACTCCAATGGATGGTAGACTTGTCATTATGAAAGGTAGTTATTTGTTTAGAGTTTTTTACTTCAATGGATGGTAGACTTGTCATGATTGAAGGTAGTGCGTTGTTGAGATTTTATTACTCCAATGGATGGTAGCCTTGTTATTATGGATGGTAGTTTGTTGGTGAGATTTTGTTAGTCCATTGGATGGTAGCCTTGTCATTACCGAAAGTAGTTTGTTGTTTAGATTTTGTTACTCTAATGGATGGTAGCCTTGTCATTATGGAAGGTAGTTCATTGTTGACATTTTGTTACTCCAATGGATGGGAGCCTTTTCATTATGGAAGGTAGTTTGATTGTTAAGATTTTGTTACTCCAATTGATGGTAGCCTTGTCATTATGGATGGTAGTTCGTTGTTGATATTTTGTTACTCCATTTGATGGTAGCCTTGTCATTACCGAAAGTAGTTTGTTGTTTATATTTTGTTAATCTAATGGATGGTAGACTTGTCATTATGGAAGGTCGTTTGTTGTTGAGATTTTGTTACTCCAATGGTTGGTAGCCTTATCATTATAGATGGTAGTTCGCTGTTGAGATTTTGTTACTCCATTGGATGGTAGTCTTGTCATTACCGAAAGTAGTTTGTTGTTGAGATTTTGTTACTTTAATGGATGGTAGCCTTGTCATTATGGAAGGTAGTTCGTTGTTGACATTTTGTTACTCCAATGGATGGTAGCCTTTTCATTATGGAAGGTAGTTCGTTGTTGAGATTTTGTTACTCCAATGGATGGTAGCCTTGTCATTATTGAAGGTAGTTCGTTGTTGAGATTTTATTTGTCCAATGGATGGTAGCCTTGTAATTATTGAAGGTAGTTCATTGATGAGATTTTATTACTCCAATGGATTATAGCCTTGTCATTATCGAAGGTAGTTCGTTGTTGAGATTTTGTTACACCAATGGATGGTAGGCTTGTCATTATGGAAGGTGGTTCGTTGTTGAGATTTTGTTAATCCAATGGATGGTATTTGTGTCATTATGGAAGGTAGTTCGTTGTTGAGATTTTGTTACTCCATTGGATGGTAGCCTTGTCATTATGGAAGGTAGTTCATTATTGACATTTTGTTACTCCAATGGATGGTAGCCTTTTCATTATGGAAGGTAGTTCGTTGTTGAGATTTTGTTACTCAAATGAATGGTATCCTTGCCATTACGGAAGGTAGTTCGTTGTTGAGATTTTTGCTCTCCAATGGATGGTACCCTTGTCATTATGGAAGGTAGTTTGTTGTTGAGATTTTATTACTCAAATGGATGGTAGCCTTTTCATTATGGAAAGTAGTTCGTTGTTGAGATTTTGTTACTTCAATGGATGGTAGCCTTGTAATTATGGAAGGTTGTTTGTTGTTGAGATTTTGTTACTCCAATGGATGGTAGCCTTTTCATTATGGAATATAGTTTGTTGTTGAGCTTTTGTTACTCAAATGGATGGTAGCCTTTTTATTATGGAAGGTAGTTCGTTGTTGAGATTTTGTTACACCAATGGATGGTAGCATTGTCATAATGGAAGGTAGTTTGTTGCTGATATTTTGTTACTCGAATGGATGGTAGCCTTGTCATTATATATGGTAGTTCGTTGTTGATATTTTGTTACTCCATTGGATGGTAGCCTTGTCATTACCGAAAGTAGTTTGTTGTTTAGATTTTGTTACTCTAATGGATGGTAGACTTGTCATTATGGAAGGTAGTTTGTTGTTGAGATTTTGTTACTCCAATGGTTGGTAGCCTTGTCATTATGGATGGTAGTTCGCTGTTGAGATTTTGTTACTCCTTTGGATGGTAGCCTTGTCATTACCGAAAGTAGTTTGTTGTTGAGATTTTGTTACTCTAATGGATGGTAGCCTTGTCATTATGGAAGGTAGTTTGTTGTTGACATTTTGTTACTCCAATGGATGGTAGCCTTTTCATTATGGAAGGTAGTTCGTTGTTGAGATTTTATTACTCCAATGGATGGTAGCCTTGTCATTATTGAAGGTAGTTCGTTGTTGAGATTTTATTACCCCAATGGATGGTAGCCTTGTAATTATTTAAGGTAGTTCATTGATGAGATTTTATTACTCCAATGGATGATAGCCTTGTCATTATCGAAGGTAGTTCGTTGTTGAGATTGTGTTACACCAATGGATGGTAGGCTTGTCATTATGGAAAGTGGTTTGTTGTTGAGATTTTGTTAATCCAATGGATGGTATTCGTGTCATTATGGAAGGTAGTTCGTTGTTGAGATTTTGTTACTCCATTGGATGGTAGCCTTGTCATTATGGAAGGTAGTTCGTTGTTGAGATTTTGTTACTCAAATGGATGGTATCCTTGCCATTACGGAAGGTAGTTCGTTGTTGAGATTTTTGCTCTCCAATGGATGGTAGCCTTGTCATTATGGAAGGTAGTTTGTTGTTGAGATTTTATTACTGAAATGGATGGTAGCCTTTTCATTATGGAAGGTAGTTCGTTGTTGAGATTTTGTTACTCTAATGGATGGTAGCCTTGTAATTATGGAAGGTTGTTTGTTGTTGAGATTTTGTTACTCCAATGGTTAGTAGCCTTTTCATTATGGAATATAGTTTGTTGTTGAGCTTTTGTTACTCAAATGCATGGTATCCTTTTTATTATGGAAGGTAGTTCGTTGTTGAGATTTTGTTACACCAATGGATGGTAGCCTTGTCATAATGGAAGGTAGTTTGTTGCTGATATTTTGTTACTCCAATGGATGGTAGCCTTGTGATTATGGAAGGTAGTTTGTTGTTTAGATTTTGTTACTCCAATGAATGGTAACCTTTTCATTATGGATGTTAGTTTTTTGATGAGATTTTTTTACTCATGTGGATGGTAGCATTGTCATTACAGAAAGTAGTTCTTTGTTGAGATTTTGTTACTCTAATGGATGGTAGCCTTGTCATTATGCAAGGTAGTTCATTGTTGACATTTTGTTACTCCAATTTATGGAAGCCTTGTCATTATGGAAGGTAGTTCGTTGTTGAGATTTTGTTACCCCAATGGATGGTAGACTTGTCATTATGGAAGGTAGTTTGTTGTTTAGATTTTGTTACTCCAATGAATGGTAGCGTTTTCATTATGGATGGTAGTTCATTGTTGAGATTTTGTTACTCCATTGGATGGTAGCCTTGTCATTACCGAAAGTAGTTTGTTGTTTAGATTTTGTTACTCTATTGGATGGTAGCCTTGTCATTATGGAAGGAAGTTCATTGTTGACATTTTGTTCATCCAATGGATGGTAGCCTTTTCATTATTGAAGGTAGTTCGTTGTTAAGATTTTGTTACTCTAATGGATGGTAGCCTTGTCATTATGGATGGTAGTTCGTTGTTGAGATTTTGTTACTCCATTGTATGGTACACTTGTCATTACCGAAAGTAGTTCATTGTTCAGATTTTGTTACTCTAATGGATCGTAGCCTTGTCATTACGGAAGGTAGTTCGTTGTTGAGATTTTGTTACTCCAAAGGATGGTAGCCTTGTCATTATGGATGGTAGTTCGTTATTAAGATTTTGTTACTACAATGGATTGTAGCCTTTCATTATGGATGGTAGTTAGTTGTTGAGATTTTGTTACTCAATTATATGGTACCCTTGTCATTATCGAAAGTAGTTCATTGTTCCGATTTTCTTACTCCAATGGATGGTAGCCTTGTCATTACGGAAGGTAGTTCATTGTTGAGATTTTCTTACTTCAATGGATGGTATCCTTGTCATTATGGAAGGTAGTTCGTTGTTAAGATTTTTGTACTCTAATGGATGGTATCCTTGTCATTATGGAAGGTAGTTCATTGTTGAGATTTTGTTTCTCCAATGGATGGTAGCCTTGTTATTATGGTAGGTAGTTCGTTGTTGATATTTTGTTATTCCAATGGATGGTAACCTTTTCATTATGGAAGGTTGTTCGTTGTTGAGATTTTGTTACTCCAATGGATGGTAGCCTTGTCATTATGGAAGGTAGTTCATTGTTGACATTTTGTTACTCCAATGGATGGGAGCCT
The DNA here is from genome assembly GCA_948472305.1 of Vicia faba. Classification (NCBI taxonomy): domain Eukaryota; kingdom Viridiplantae; phylum Streptophyta; class Magnoliopsida; order Fabales; family Fabaceae; genus Vicia; species Vicia faba. Next base: position 852,265,807 of record OX451739.1, read on the forward strand.
TTTCATTATGGAAGGTAGTTTGATTGTTAAGATTTTGGTACTCTAATGGATGGTATCCTTGTCATTATGGAAGGTAGTTCATTGTTGAGATTTTGTTTCTCCAATGGATGGTAGCCTTGTTATTATGGAAGGTAGTTCATTGTTGATATTTTGTTATTCCAATGGATGGTAACCTTTTCATTATGGAAGGTAGTTACGTTGTTGAGATTTTGTTACTCCAATGGATGGTAGACTTGTCATTATGAAAGGTAGTTATTTGTTTAGATTTTTTTACTTCAATGGATGGTAGACTTGTCATGATTGAAGGTAGTGCGTTGTTGAGATTTTATTACTCCAATGGATGGTAGCCTTGTTATTATGGATGGTAGTTTGTTGGTGAGATTTTGTTAGTCCATTGGATGGTAGCCTTGTCATTACCGAAAGTAGTTTGTTGTTTAGATTTTGTTACTCTAATGGATGGTAGCCTTGTCATTATGGAAGGTAGTTCATTGTTGACATTTTGTTACTCCAATGGATGGGAGCCTTTTCATTATGGAAGGTAGTATGATTGTTAAGATTTTGTTACTCCAATTGATGGTAGCCTTGTCATTATGGATGGTAGTTCGTTGTTGATATTTTGTTACTCCATTTGATGGTAGCCTTGTCATTACCGAAAGTAGTTTGTTGTTTATATTTTGTTAATCTAATGGATGGTAGACTTGTCATTATGGAAGGTCGTTTGTTGTTGAGATTTTGTTACTCCAATGGTTGGTAGCCTTATCATTATAGATGGTAGTTCGCTGTTGAGATTTTGTTACTCCATTGGATGGTAGTCTTGTCATTACCGAAAGTAGTTTGTTGTTGAGATTTTGTTACTTTAATGGATGGTAGCCTTGTCATTATGGAAGGTAGTTCGTTGTTGACATTTTGTTACTCCAATGGATGGTAGCCTTTTCATTATGGAAGGTAGTTCGTTGTTGAGATTTTGTTACTCCAATGGATGGTAGCCTTGTCATTATTGAAGGTAGTTCGTTGTTGAGATTTTATTTGTCCAATGGATGGTAGCCTTGTAATTATTGAAGGTAGTTCATTGATGAGATTTTATTACTCCAATGGATTATAGCCTTGTCATTATCGAAGGTAGTTCGTTGTTGAGATTTTGTTACACCAATGGATGGTAGGCTTGTCATTATGGAAGGTGGTTCGTTGTTGAGATTTTGTTAATCCAATGGATGGTATTCGTGTCATTATGGAAGGTAGTTCGTTGTTGAGATTTTGTTACTCCATTGGATGGTAGCCTTATCATTATGGAAGGTAGTTCATTATTGACATTTTGTTACTCCAATGGATGGTAGCCTTTTCATTATGGAAGGTAGTTCGTTGTTGAGATTTTGTTACTCAAATGAATGGTATCCTTGCCATTACGGAAGGTAGTTCGTTGTTGAGATTTTTGCTCTCCAATGGATGGTACCCTTGTCATTATGGAAGGTAGTTTGTTGTTGAGATTTTATTACTCAAATGGATGGTAGCCTTTTCATTATGGAAAGTAGTTCGTTGTTGAGATTTTGTTACTTCAATGGATGGTAGCCTTGTAATTATGGAAGGTTGTTTGTTGTTGAGATTTTGTTACTCCAATGGATGGTAGCCTTTTCATTATGGAATATAGTTTGTTGTTGAGCTTTTGTTACTCAAATGGATGGTAGCCTTTTTATTATGGAAGGTAGTTCGTTGTTGAGATTTTGTTACACCAATGGATGGTAGCATTGTCATAATGGAAGGTAGTTTGTTGCTGATATTTTGTTACTCGAATGGATGGTAGCCTTGTCATTATATATGGTAGTTCGTTGTTGATATTTTGTTACTCCATTGGATGGTAGCCTTGTCATTACCGAAAGTAGTTTGTTGTTTAGATTTTGTTACTCTAATGGATGGTAGACTTGTCATTATGGAAGGTAGTTTGTTGTTGAGATTTTGTTACTCCAATGGTTGGTAGCCTTGTCATTATGGATGGTAGTTCGCTGTTGAGATTTTGTTACTCCTTTGGATGGTAGCCTTGTCATTACCGAAAGTAGTTTGTTGTTGAGATTTTGTTACTCTAATGGATGGTAGCCTTGTCATTATGGAAGGTAGTTTGTTGTTGACATTTTGTTACTCCAATGGATGGTAGCCTTTTCATTATGGAAGGTAGTTCGTTGTTGAGATTTTATTACTCCAATGGATGGTAGCCTTGTCATTATTGAAGGTAGTTCGTTGTTGAGATTTTATTACCCCAATGGATGGTAGCCTTGTAATTATTTAAGGTAGTTCATTGATGAGATTTTATTACTCCAATGGATGATAGCCTTGTCATTATCGAAGGTAGTTCGTTGTTGAGATTGTGTTACACCAATGGATGGTAGGCTTGTCATTATGGAAAGTGGTTTGTTGTTGAGATTTTGTTAATCCAATGGATGGTATTCGTGTCATTATGGAAGGTAGTTCGTTGTTGAGATTTTGTTACTCCATTGGATGGTAGCCTTGTCATTATGGAAGGTAGTTCGTTGTTGAGATTTTGTTACTCAAATGGATGGTATCCTTGCCATTACGGAAGGTAGTTCGTTGTTGAGATTTTTGCTCTCCAATGGATGGTAGCCTTGTCATTATGGAAGGTAGTTTGTTGTTGAGATTTTATTATTGAAATGGATGGTAGCCTTTTCATTATGGAAGGTAGTTCGTTGTTGAGATTTTGTTACTCTAATGGATGGTAGCCTTGTAATTATGGAAGGTTGTTTGTTGTTGAGATTTTGTTACTCCAATGGTTAGTAGCCTTTTCATTATGGAATATAGTTTGTTGTTGAGCTTTTGTTACTCAAATGCATGGTATCCTTTTTATTATGGAAGGTAGTTCGTTGTTGAGATTTTGTTACACCAATGGATGGTAGCCTTGTCATAATGGAAGGTAGTTTGTTGCTGATATTTTGTTACTCCAATGGATGGTAGCCTTGTGATTATGGAAGGTAGTTTGTTGTTTAGATTTTGTTACTCCAATGAATGGTAACCTTTTCATTATGGATGTTAGTTTTTTGATGAGATTTTGTTACTCATGTGGATGGTAGCATTGTCATTACAGAAAGTAGTTCTTTGTTGAGATTTTGTTACTCTAATGGATGGTAGCCTTGTCATTATGCAAGGTAGTTCATTGTTGACATTTTGTTACTCCAATTTATGGAAGCCTTGTCATTATGGAAGGTAGTTCGTTGTTGAGATTTTGTTACCCCAATGGATGGTAGACTTGTCATTATGGAAGGTAGTTTGTTGTTTAGATTTTGTTACTCCAATGAATGGTAGCGTTTTCATTATGGATGGTAGTTCATTGTTGAGATTTTGTTACTCCATTGGATGGTAGCCTTGTCATTACCGAAAGTAGTTTGTTGTTTAGATTTTGTTACTCTATTGGATGGTAGCCTTGTCATTATGGAAGGAAGTTCATTGTTGACATTTTGTTCATCCAATGGATGGTAGCCTTTTCATTATTGAAGGTAGTTCGTTGTTAAGATTTTGTTACTCCAATGGATGGTAGCCTTGTCATTATGGATGGTAGTTCGTTGTTGAGATTTTGTTACTCCATTGTATGGTACACTTGTCATTACCGAAAGTAGTTCATTGTTCAGATTTTGTTACTCTAATGGATCGTAGCCTTGTCATTACGGAAGGTAGTTCGTTGTTGAGATTTTGTTACTCCAAAGGATGGTAGCCTTGTCATTATGGATGGTAGTTCGTTATTAAGATTTTGTTACTACAATGGATTGTAGCCTTTCATTATGGATGGTAGTTAGTTGTTGAGATTTTGTTACTCAATTGTATGGTACCCTTGTCATTATCGAAAGTAGTTCATTGTTCCGATTTTCTTACTCCAATGGATGGTAGCCTTGTCATTACGGAAGGTAGTTCATTGTTGAGATTTTCTTACTTCAATGGATGGTATCCTTGTCATTATGGAAGGTAGTTCGTTGTTAAGATTTTTGTACTCTAATGGATGGTATCCTTGTCATTATGGAAGGTAGTTCATTGTTGAGATTTTGTTTCTCCAATGGATGGTAGCCTTGTTATTATGGTAGGTAGTTCGTTGTTGATATTTTGTTATTCCAATGGATGGTAACCTTTTCATTATGGAAGGTTGTTCGTTGTTGAGATTTTGTTACTCCAATGGATGGTAGCCTTGTCATTATGGAAGGTAGTTCATTGTTGACATTTTGTTACTCCAATGGATGGGAGCCTTTTCATTATGGAAGGTAGTTTGATTGTTAAGATTTTGGTACTCTAATGGATGGTATCCTTGTCATTATGGAAGGTAGTTCATTGTTGAGATTTTGTTTCTCCAATGGATGGTAGCCTTGTTATTATGGAAGGTAGTTCATTGTTGATATTTTGTTATTCCAATGGATGGTAACCTTTTCATTATGGAAGGTAGTTACGTTGTTGAGATTTTGTTACTCCAATGGATGGTAGACTTGTCATTATGAAAGGTAGTTATTTGTTTAGATTTTTTTACTTCAATGGATGGTAGACTTGTCATGATTGAAGGTAGTGCGTTGTTGAGATTTTATTACTCCAATGGATGGTAGCCTTGTTATTATGGATGGTAGTTTGTTGGTGAGATTTTGTTAGTCCATTGGATGGTAGCCTTGTCATTACCGAAAGTAGTTTGTTGTTTAGATTTTGTTACTCTAATGGATGGTAGCCTTGTCATTATGGAAGGTAGTTCATTGTTGACATTTTGTTACTCCAATGGATGGGAGCCTTTTCATTATGGAAGGTAGTATGATTGTTAAGATTTTGTTACTCCAATTGATGGTAGCCTTGTCATTATGGATGGTAGTTCGTTGTTGATATTTTGTTACTCCATTTGATGGTAGCCTTGTCATTACCGAAAGTAGTTTGTTGTTTATATTTTGTTAATCTAATGGATGGTAGACTTGTCATTATGGAAGGTCGTTTGTTGTTGAGATTTTGTTACTCCAATGGTTGGTAGCCTTATCATTATAGATGGTAGTTCGCTGTTGAGATTTTGTTACTCCATTGGATGGTAGTCTTGTCATTACCGAAAGTAGTTTGTTGTTGAGATTTTGTTATTTTAATGGATGGTAGCCTTGTCATTATGGAAGGTAGTTCGTTGTTGACATTTTGTTACTCCAATGGATGGTAGCCTTTTCATTATGGAAGGTAGTTCGTTGTTGAGATTTTGTTACTCCAATGGATGGTAGCCTTGTCATTATTGAAGGTAGTTCGTTGTTGAGATTTTATTTGTCCAATGGATGGTAGCCTTGTAATTATTGAAGGTAGTTCATTGATGAGATTTTATTACTCCAATGGATTATAGCCTTGTCATTATCGAAGGTAGTTCGTTGTTGAGATTTTGTTACACCAATGGATGGTAGGCTTGTCATTATGGAAGGTGGTTCGTTGTTGAGATTTTGTTAATCCAATGGATGGTATTCGTGTCATTATGGAAGGTAGTTCGTTGTTGAGATTTTGTTACTCCATTGGATGGTAGCCTTATCATTATGGAAGGTAGTTCATTATTGACATTTTGTTACTCCAATGGATGGTAGCCTTTTCATTATGGAAGGTAGTTCGTTGTTGAGATTTTGTTACTCAAATGAATGGTATCCTTGCCATTACGGAAGGTAGTTCGTTGTTGAGATTTTTGCTCTCCAATGGATGGTACCCTTGTCATTATGGAAGGTAGTTTGTTGTTGAGATTTTATTACTCAAATGGATGGTAGCCTTTTCATTATGGAAAGTAGTTCGTTGTTGAGATTTTGTTACTTCAATGGATGGTAGCCTTGTAATTATGGAAGGTTGTTTGTTGTTGAGATTTTGTTACTCCAATGGATGGTAGCCTTTTCATTATGGAATATAGTTTGTTGTTGAGCTTTTGTTACTCAAATGGATGGTAGCCTTTTTATTATGGAAGGTAGTTCGTTGTTGAGATTTTGTTACACCAATGGATGGTAGCATTGTCATAATGGAAGGTAGTTTGTTGCTGATATTTTGTTACTCGAATGGATGGTAGCCTTGTCATTATATATGGTAGTTCGTTGTTGATATTTTGTTACTCCATTGGATGGTAGCCTTGTCATTACCGAAAGTAGTTTGTTGTTTAGATTTTGTTACTCTAATGGATGGTAGACTTGTCATTATGGAAGGTAGTTTGTTGTTGAGATTTTGTTACTCCAATGGTTGGTAGCCTTGTCATTATGGATGGTAGTTCGCTGTTGAGATTTTGTTACTCCTTTGGATGGTAGCCTTGTCATTACCGAAAGTAGTTTGTTGTTGAGATTTTGTTACTCTAATGGATGGTAGCCTTGTCATTATGGAAGGTAGTTTGTTGTTGACATTTTGTTACTCCAATGGATGGTAGCCTTTTCATTATGGAAGGTAGTTCGTTGTTGAGATTTTATTACTCCAATGGATGGTAGCCTTGTCATTATTGAAGGTAGTTCGTTGTTGAGATTTTATTACCCCAATGGATGGTAGCCTTGTAATTATTTAAGGTAGTTCATTGATGAGATTTTATTACTCCAATGGATGATAGCCTTGTCATTATCGAAGGTAGTTCGTTGTTGAGATTGTGTTACACCAATGGATGGTAGGCTTGTCATTATGGAAAGTGGTTTGTTGTTGAGATTTTGTTAATCCAATGGATGGTATTCGTGTCATTATGGAAGGTAGTTCGTTGTTGAGATTTTGTTACTCCATTGGATGGTAGCCTTGTCATTATGGAAGGTAGTTCGTTGTTGAGATTTTGTTACTCAAATGGATGGTATCCTTGCCATTACGGAAGGTAGTTCGTTGTTGAGATTTTTGCTCTCCAATGGATGGTAGCCTTGTCATTATGGAAGGTAGTTTGTTGTTGAGATTTTATTATTGAAATGGATGGTAGCCTTTTCATTATGGAAGGTAGTTCGTTGTTGAGATTTTGTTACTCTAATGGATGGTAGCCTTGTAATTATGGAAGGTTGTTTGTTGTTGAGATTTTGTTACTCCAATGGTTAGTAGCCTTTTCATTATGGAATATAGTTTGTTGTTGAGCTTTTGTTACTCAAATGCATGGTATCCTTTTTATTATGGAAGGTAGTTCGTTGTTGAGATTTTGTTACACCAATGGATGGTAGCCTTGTCATAATGGAAGGTAGTTTGTTGCTGATATTTTGTTACTCCAATGGATGGTAGCCTTGTGATTATGGAAGGTAGTTTGTTGTTTAGATTTTGTTACTCCAATGAATGGTAACCTTTTCATTATGGATGTTAGTTTTTTGATGAGATTTTGTTACTCATGTGGATGGTAGCATTGTCATTACAGAAAGTAGTTCTTTGTTGAGATTTTGTTACTCTAATGGATGGTAGCCTTGTCATTATGCAAGGTAGTTCATTGTTGACATTTTGTTACTCCAATTTATGGAAGCCTTGTCATTATGGAAGGTAGTTCGTTGTTGAGATTTTGTTACCCCAATGGATGGTAGACTTGTCATTATGGAAGGTAGTTTGTTGTTTAGATTTTGTTACTCCAATGAATGGTAGCGTTTTCATTATGGATGGTAGTTCATTGTTGAGATTTTGTTACTCCATTGGATGGTAGCCTTGTCATTACCGAAAGTAGTTTGTTGTTTAGATTTTGTTACTCTATTGGATGGTAGCCTTGTCATTATGGAAGGAAGTTCATTGTTGACATTTTGTTCATCCAATGGATGGTAGCCTTTTCATTATTGAAGGTAGTTCGTTGTTAAGATTTTGTTACTCCAATGGATGGTAGCCTTGTCATTATGGATGGTAGTTCGTTGTTGAGATTTTGTTACTCCATTGTATGGTACACTTGTCATTACCGAAAGTAGTTCATTGTTCAGATTTTGTTACTCTAATGGATCGTAGCCTTGTCATTACGGAAGGTAGTTCGTTGTTGAGATTTTGTTACTCCAAAGGATGGTAGCCTTGTCATTATGGATGGTAGTTCGTTATTAAGATTTTGTTACTACAATGGATTGTAGCCTTTCATTATGGATGGTAGTTAGTTGTTGAGATTTTGTTACTCAATTGTATGGTACCCTTGTCATTATCGAAAGTAGTTCATTGTTCCGATTTTCTTACTCCAATGGATGGTAGCCTTGTCATTACGGAAGGTAGTTCATTGTTGAGATTTTCTTACTTCAATGGATGGTATCCTTGTCATTATGGAAGGTAGTTCGTTGTTAAGATTTTTGTACTCTAATGGATGGTATCCTTGTCATTATGGAAGGTAGTTCATTGTTGAGATTTTGTTTCTCCAATGGATGGTAGCCTTGTTATTATGGTAGGTAGTTCGTTGTTGATATTTTGTTATTCCAATGGATGGTAACCTTTTCATTATGGAAGGTTGTTCGTTGTTGAGATTTTGTTACTCCAATGGATGGTAGCCTTGTCATTATGGAAGGTAGTTCATTGTTGACATTTTGTTACTCCAATGGATGGGAGCCTTTTCATTATGGAAGGTAGTTTGATTGTTAAGATTTTGGTACTCTAATGGATGGTATCCTTGTCATTATGGAAGGTAGTTCATTGTTGAGATTTTGTTTCTCCAATGGATGGTAGCCTTGTTATTATGGAAGGTAGTTCGTTGTTGATATTTTGTTATTCCAATGGATGGTAACCTTTTCATTATGGAAGGTAGTTTGTTGTTGAGATTTTGTTACTCCAATGGATGGTAGACTTGTCATTATGAAAGGTAGTTATTTGTTTAGATTTTTTTACTTCAATGGATGGTAGACTTGTCATGATTGAAGGTAGTGCGTTGTTGAGATTTTATTACTCCAATGGATGGTAGCCTTGTTATTATGGATGGTAGTTTGTTGGTGAGATTTTGTTAGTCCATTGGATGGTAGCCTTGTCATTACCGAAAGTAGTTTGTTGTTTAGATTTTGTTACTCTAATGGATGGTAGCCTTGTCATTATGGAAGGTAGTTCATTGTTGACATTTTGTTACTCCAATGGATGGGAGCCTTTTCATTATGGAAGGTAGTTTGATTGTTAAGATTTTGTTACTCCAATTGATGGTAGCCTTGTCATTATGGATGGTAGTTCGTTGTTGATATTTTGTTACTCCATTTGATGGTAGCCTTGTCATTACCGAAAGTAGTTTGTTGTTTATATTTTGTTAATCTAATGGATGGTAGACTTGTCATTATGGAAGGTCGTTTGTTGTTGAGATTTTGTTACTCCAATGGTTGGTAGCCTTATCATTATAGATGGTAGTTCGCTGTTGAGATTTTGTTACTCCATTGGATGGTAGTCTTGTCATTACCGAAAGTAGTTTTTTGTTGAGATTTTGTTACTTTAATGGATGGTAGCCTTGTCATTATGGAAGGTAGTTCGTTGTTGACATTTTGTTACTCCAATGGATGGTAGCCTTTTCATTATGGAAGGTAGTTCGTTGTTGAGATTTTGTTACTCCAATGGATGGTAGCCTTGTCATTATTGAAGGTAGTTCGTTGTTGAGATTTTATTTGTCCAATGGATGGTAGCCTTGTAATTATTGAAGGTAGTTCATTGATGAGATTTTATTACTCCAATGGATTATAGCCTTGTCATTATCGAAGGTAGTTCGTTGTTGAGATTTTGTTACACCAATGGATGGTAGGCTTGTCATTATGGAAGGTGGTTCGTTGTTGAGATTTTGTTAATCCAATGGATGGTATTCGTGTCATTATGGAAGGTAGTTCGTTGTTGAGATTTTGTTACTCCATTGGATGGTAGCCTTGTCATTATGGAAGGTAGTTCATTATTGACATTTTGTTACTCCAATGGATGGTAGCCTTTTCATTATGGAAGGTAGTTCGTTGTTGAGATTTTGTTACTCAAATGAATGGTATCCTTGCCATTACGGAAGGTAGTTCGTTGTTGAGATTTTTGCTCTCCAATGGATGGTACCCTTGTCATTATGGAAGGTAGTTTGTTGTTGAGATTTTATTACTCAAATGGATGGTAGCCTTTTCATTATGGAAAGTAGTTCGTTGTTGAGATTTTGTTACTTCAATGGATGGTAGCCTTGTAATTATGGAAGGTTGTTTGTTGTTGAGATTTTGTTACTCCAATGGATGGTAGCCTTTTCATTATGGAATATAGTTTGTTGTTGAGCTTTTGTTACTCAAATGGATGGTAGCCTTTTTATTATGGAAGGTAGTTCGTTGTTGAGATTTTGTTACACCAATGGATGGTAGCATTGTCATAATGGAAGGTAGTTTGTTGCTGATATTTTGTTACTCGAATGGATGGTAGCCTTGTGATTATGGAAGTAATTTGTTGTTTAGATTTTGTTACTCCAATGAATGGTAACCTTGTCATTATGGATGTTAGTTTTTTGATGAGATTTTGTTACTCATGTGGATGGTAGCATTGTCATTACAGAAAGTAGTTCTTTGTTGAGATTTTGTTATTCTAATGGATGGTAGCCTTGTCATTATGCAAGGTAGTTCATTGTTGACATTTTGTTACTCCAATTTATGGTAGCCTTGTCATTATGGAAGGTAGTTCGTTGTTGAGATTTTGTTACTCCAATGGATGGTAGACTTGTCATTATGGAAGGTAGTTCGTTGTTGAGATTTTGTTACTCTAATGGATGGTAGCCTTGTCATTATGCAAAGTAGTTCATTGTTGACATTTTGTTACTCCATTGGATGGAAGCCTTGTCATTACCGAAAGTAGTTTGTTGTTTAGATTTTGTTACTCTAATGGATGGTAGACTTTTCATTATGGAAGGTAGTTTGTTGTTGAGATTTTGTTACTCCAATGAATGGTAGCGTTGTCATTATGGATGGTAGTTCATTGTTGAGATTTTGTTACTCCATTGGATGGTAGCCTTATCATTACCGAAAGTAGTTTGTCGTTTAGATTTTGTTACTCCAACGAATGGTAACCTTTTCATTATGGATGTTAGTTTTTTGATGAGATTTTTTTACTCATGTGGATGGTAGCATTGTCATTACAGAAAGTAGTTCTTTGTTGAGATTTTGTTACTCTAATGGATGGTAGCCTTGTCATTATGCAAGGTAGTTCATTGTTGACATTTTTTTACTCCAATTTATGGAAGCCTTGTCATTATGGAAGGTAGTTCGTTGTTGAGATTTTGTTACCCCAATGGATGGTAGACTTGTCATTATGGAAGGTAGTTTGTTGTTGAGATTTTGTTACTCCAATGAATGGTAGCGTTTTCATTATGGATGGTAGTTCATTGTTGAGATTTTGTTACTCCATTGGATGGTAGCCTTGTCATTACCGAAAGTAGTTTGTTGTTTAGATTTTGTTACTCTATTGGATGGTAGCCTTGTCATTATGGAAGGAAGTTCATTGTTGACATTTTGTTCATCCAATGGATGGTAGCCTTTTCATTATTGAAGGTAGTTCGTTGTTAAGATTTTGTTACTCCAATGGATGGTAGCCTTGTCATTATGGATGGTAGTTCGTTGTTGAGATTTTGTTACTCCATTGTATGGTACACTTGTCATTACCGAAAGTAGTTCATTGTTCAGATTTTGTTACTCTAATGGATCGTAGCCTTGTCATTACGGAAGGTAGTTCGTTGTTGAGATTTTGTTACTCCAATGGATGGTAGCCTTGTCATTATGGATGGTAGTTCGTTGTTAAGATTTTGTTACTACAATGGATTGTAGCCTTTCATTATGGATGGTAGTTCGTTGTTGAGATTTTGTTACTCAATTGTATGGTACCCTTGTCATTATCGAAAGTAGTTCATTGTTCCGATTTTCTTACTCCAATGGATGGTAGCCTTGTCATTACGGAAGGTAGTTCATTGTTGAGATTTTCTTACTTCAATGGATGGTATCCTTGTCATTATGGAAGGTAGTTCGTTGTTAAGATTTTTGTACTCTAATGGATGGTATCCTTGTCATTATGGAAGGTAGTTCATTGTTGAGATTTTGTTTCTCCAATGGATGGTAGCCTTGTTATTATGGAAGGTAGTTCGTTGTTGATATTTTGTTATTCCAATGGATGGTATCCTTTTCATTATGGAAGGTAGTTCGTTGTTGATATTTTGTTACTCCAATGGATGGTAGCCTTGTCATTATGGAAGGTAGTTCATTGTTGACATTTTGTTACTCCAATGGATGGGAGCCTTTTCATTATGGAAGGTAGTTTGATTGTTAAGATTTTGGTACTCTAATGGATGGTATCCTTGTCATTATGGAAGGTAGTTCATTGTTGAGATTTTGTTTCTCCAATGGATGGTAGCCTTGTTATTATGGAAGGTAGTTCGTTGTTGATATTTTGTTATTCCAATGGATGGTAACCTTTTCATTATGGAAGGTAGTTCGTTGTTGAGATTTTGTTACTCCAATGGATGGTAGACTTGTCATTATGAAAGGTAGTTATTTGTTTAGATTTTTTTACTTCAATGGATGGTAGACTTGTCATGATTGAAGGTAGTGCGTTGTTGAGATTTTATTACTCCAATGGATGGTAGCCTTGTTATTATGGATGGTAGTTCGTTGGTGAGATTTTGTTAGTCCATTGGATGGTAGCCTTGTCATTACCGAAAGTAGTTTGTTGTTTAGATTTTGTTACTCTAATGGATGGTAGCCTTGTCATTATGGAAGGTAGTTCATTGTTGACATTTTGTTACTCCAATGGATGGGAGCCTTTTCATTATGGAAGGTAGTTTGATTGTTAAGATTTTGTTACTCCAATTGATGGTAGCCTTGTCATTATGGATGGTAGTTCGTTGTTGATATTTTGTTACTCCATTTGATGGTAGCCTTGTCATTACCGAAAGTAGTTTGTTGTTTATATTTTGTTACTCTAATGGATGGTAGACTTGTCATTATGGAAGGTCGTTTGTTGTTGAGATTTTGTTACTCCAATGGTTGGTAGCCTTGTCATTATAGATGGTAGTTCGCTGTTGAGATTTTGTTACTCCATTGGATGGTAGTCTTGTCATTACCGAAAGTAGTTTGTTGTTGAGATTTTGTTACTTTAATGGATGGTAGCCTTGTCATTATGGAAGGTAGTTCGTTGTTGACATTTTGTTACTCCAATGGATGGTAGCCTTTTCATTATGGAAGGTAGTTCGTTGTTGAGATTTTGTTACTCCAATGGATGGTAGCCTTGTCATTATTGAAGGTAGTTCGTTGTTGAGATTTTATTTGTCCAATGGATGGTAGCCTTGTAATTATTGAAGGTAGTTCATTGATGAGATTTTATTACTCCAATGGATTATAGCCTTGTCATTATCGAAGGTAGTTCGTTGTTGAGATTTTGTTACACCAATGGATGGTAGGCTTGTCATTATGGAAGGTGGTTCGTTGTTGAGATTTTGTTAATCCAATGGATGGTATTCGTGTCATTATGGAAGGTAGTTCGTTGTTGACATTTTGTTACTCCAATGGATGGTAGCCTTTTCATTATGGAAGGTAGTTCGTTGTTGAGATTTTGTTACTCAAATGAATGGTATCCTTGCCATTACGGAAGGTAGTTCGTTGTTGAGATTTTTGCTCTCCAATGGATGGTAGCCTTGTCATTATGGAAGGTAGTTTGTTGTTGAGATTTTATTACTCAAATGGATGGTAGCCTTTTCATTATAGAAAGTAGTTCGTTGTTGAGATTTTGTTACTTCAATGGATGGTAGCCTTGTAATTATGGAAGGTTGTTTGTTGTTGAGATTTTGTTACTCCAATGGATGGTAGCCTTTTCATTATGGAATATAGTTTGTTGTTGAGCTTTTGTTACTCAAATGGATGGTAGCCTTTTTATTATGGAAGGTAGTTCGTTGTTGAGATTTTGTTACACCAATGGATGGTAGCATTGTCATAATGGAAGGTAGTTTGTTGCTGATATTTTGTTACTCGAATGGATGGTAGCCTTGTGATTATGGAAGTAATTTGTTGTTTAGATTTTGTTACTCCAATGAATTGTAACCTTGTCATTATGGATGTTAGTTTTTTGATGAGATTTTGTTACTCATGTGGATGGTAGCATTGTCATTACAGAAAGTAGTTCTTTGTTGAGATTTTGTTATTCTAATGGATGGTAGCCTTGTCATTATGCAAGGTAGTTCATTGTTGACATTTTGTTACTCCAATTTATGGTAGCCTTGTCATTATGGAAGGTAGTTCGTTGTTGAGATTTTGTTACTCCAATGGATGGTAGACTTGTCATTATGGAAGGTAGTTCGTTGTTGAGATTTTTTTACTCTAATGGATGGTAGCCTTGTCATTATGCAATGTAGTTCATTGTTGACATTTTGTTACTCCATTGGATGGAAGACTTGTCATTACCGAAAGTAGTTTGTTGTTTAGATTTTGTTACTCTAATGGATGGTAGACTTGTCATTATGGAAGGTAGTTTGTTGTTGAGATTTTGTTACTCCAATGAATGGTAGCGTTGTCATTATGGATGGTAGTTCATTGTTGAGATTTTGTTACTCCATTGGATGGTAGCCTTGCCATTACCGAAAGTAGTTTGTTGTTTAGATTTTGTTACTCTAATGGATGGTAGCCTTGTCATTACGGAAGGAAGTTCATTGTTGACATTTTGTTCATCCAATGGATGGTAGCCTTTTCATTATTGAAGGTAGTTCGTTGTTAAGATTTTGTTACTGCAATGGATGGTAGCCTTATCATTATGGATGGTAGTTCGTTGTTGAGATTTTGTTACTCCATTCTATGGTACCCTTGTCATTACCGAAAGTAGTTCATTGTTCAGATTTTGCTACTCTAATGGATGGTAGCCTTGTCATTACGGAAGGTAGTTCGTTGTTGAGATTTTGTTACTCCAATGGATGGTAGCCTTGTCATTATGGATGGTAGTTCGTTGTTAAGATTTTGTTACTACAATGGATGGTAGCCTTTCATTATGGATGGTAGTTCGTTGTTGAGATTTTGTTACTCAATTGTATGGTACCCTTGTCATTACCGAAAGTAGTTCATTATTCCGATTTTCTTACTCCAATGGGTGGTTGCCTTGTCATTACGGAAGGTAGTTCATTGTTGAGATTTTCTTACTTCAACGGATGGTATCCTTGTCATTATGGAAGGTAGTTCGTTATTAAGATTTTGGTACTCTAATGGATGGTATCCTTGTCATTATGGAAGGTAGTTCATTGTTGAGATTTTGTTTCTCCAATGGATGGTAGCCTTGTTATTATGGAAGGTAGTTCGTTGTTGATATTTTGTTACTCCAATGGATGGTAACCTTTTCATTATGGAAGGTAGTTCCTTGTTGAGATTTTTTTACTCCAATGGATGGTAGACATGTCATTATGAAAGGTAGTTATTTGTTTAGATTTTTTTACTCTAATGGATGGTAGACTTGTCATGATTGAAGGTAGTGCATTGTTGAGATTTTATTACTCCAATGGATGGTAGCCTTGTTATTATAGATGGTAGTTCGTTGGTGAGATTTTGTTAGTCCAATGGATGGTAGCCTTGTCATTACCGGAAGTAGTTTGTTGTTTAGATTTTGTTACTCTAATGGATGGTAGCCTTGTCATTATGGAAGGTAGTTCATTGTTGACATTTTGTTACTCCAATGGATGGTAGCCTTTTCATTATGGAAGGTAGTTTGTTTATTGAGATTTTGTTACTCCAATTGATGGTAGCCTTGTCATTATGGATGGTAGTTCGTTGTTGATATTTTGTTACTCCATTGGATGGTAGCCTTGTCATTACCGAAAGTAGTTTGTTGTTTATATTTTGTTACTCTAATGGATGGTAGACTTGTCATTATGGAAGGTAGTTTGTTGTTGAGATTTTGTTACTCCAATGGTTGGTAACCTTGTCATTATGGAGGGTAGTTTGCTGTTGAGATTTTGTTACTCCATTGGATGGTAGCCTTGTCATTACCGAAAGTAGTTTGTTGTTGAGATTTTGTTACTCTAATGGATGGTAGCCTTGTCATTATGGAAGGTAGTTCGTTGTTGACATTTTGTTACTCCAATGGATGGTAGCCTTTTAATTATGGAAGGTAGTTCGTTGTTGAGATTTTGTTACTCCAATGGATGGTAGCCTTGTCATTATTGAAGGTAGTTCGTTGTTGAGATTTTATTTGTCCAATGGATGGTAGTTTTGTAATTATTGAAGGTAGTTCATTGATGAGATTTTATTACTCCAATGGATTATATCCTTGTCATTATCGAAGGTAGTTCGTTGTTGAGATTTTGTTACACCAATGGATGGTAGGCTTGTCATTATGGAAGGTGGTTCGTTGTTGAGATTTTGTTAATCCAATGGATGGTATTCTTGTCATTATGGAAGGTAGTTCGTTGTTGAGATCTTGTTACTCCATTGGATGGTAGCCTTGTCATTATGGAAGGTAGTTCATTGTTGACATTTTGTTTCTCCAATGGATGGTAGCCTTTTCATTATGGAAGGTAGTTCGTTGTTGAGATTTTGTTACTCAATTGGATGGTATCCTTGCCATTACGGAAGGTAGTTCGTTGTTGAGATTTTTGCTCTCCAATGGATGGTAGCCTTGTCATTATGGAAGGTAGTTTGTTGTTGAGATTTTATTACTCAAATGGATGGTAGCCTTTTCATTATGGAAAGTAGTTCGTTGTTGATATTTTGTTACTTCAATGGATGGTAGCCTTGTAACTATGGAAGGTTGTTTGTTGTTGAGATTTTGTTACTCCAATGGATGGTAGCCTTTTATTTATGGAATATAGTTTGTTGTTGAGCTTTTGTTACTCAAATGGATGGTAGCCTTTTTATTATGGAAGGTAGTTCGTTGTTGAGATTTTGTTACACCAATGGATGGTAGCATTGTCATAATGGAAGGTAGTTTGTTGCTGATATTTTGTTACTCGAATGGATGGTAGCTTTGTGATTATGGAAGGTATTTTGTTGTTTAGATTTTGTTACTCCAATGAATGGTAACCTTGTCATTATGGATGTTAGTTTTTTGATGAGATTTTGTTACTCATGTGGATGGTAGCATTGTCATTACAGAAAGTAGTTCTTTGTTGAGATTTTGTTACTCTAATGGATGGTAGCCTTGTCATTATGCAAGGTAGTTCATTGTTCACATTTTGTTACTCCAATTTATGGTAGCCTTGTCATTATGGAAGGTAGTTCGTTGTTGAGATTTTGTTACTCCAATGGATGGTAGACTTGTCATTATGGAAGGTAGTTCGTTGTTGAGATTTTGTTACTCTAATGGATGGTAGCCTTGTCATTATGCAAAGTAGTTCATTGTTGACATTTTGTTACTCCATTGGATGGAAGCCTTGTCATTACCGAAAGTAGTTTATTGTTTAGATTTTGTTACTCTAATGGATGGTAGACTTGTAATTATGGAAGGTAGTTTGTTGTTGAGATTTTGTTACTCCAATGAATGGTAGCGTTGTCATTATGGATGGTAGTTCATTGTTGAGATTTTGTTACTCCATTGGATGGTAGCCTTGTCATTACCGAAAGTAGTTTGTTGTTTAGATTTAGTTACTCTAATGGATGGTAGCCTTGTCATTACGGAAGGAAGTTCATTGTTGACTTTTTGTTCATCCAATGGATGGTAGCCTTTTCATTATTGAAGGTAGTTCGTTGTTAAGATTTTGTTACTCCAATGGATGGTAGCCTTGTCATTATAGATGGTAGTTCGTTGTTGAGATTTTGTTACTCCATTGTATGGTACCCTTGTCATTACCGAAAGTAGTTCATTGTTCAGATTTTGTTACTCTAATGGATGGTAGCGTTGTCATTACGGAAGGTAGTTCCTTGTTGAGATTTTGTTACTCCAATGGATGGTAGCCTTGTCATTACCGAAAGTAGTTTGTTGTTGAGATTTTGTTACTCTAATGGATGGTAGCCTTGTCATTATGGAAGGTAGTTCTTTGTTGACATTTTGTTACTCCAATGGATGGTAGCCTTTTAATTATGGAAGGTAGTTCGTTGTTGAGATTTTGTTACTCCAATGGATGGTAGCCTTGTCATTATTGAAGGTAGTTCGTTGTTGAGATTTTATTTGTCTAATGGATGGTAGCCTTGTAATTATTGAAGGTAGTTCATTGATGAGATTTTATTACTCCAATGGATTATAGCCTTGTCATTATCGAAGGTAGTTCGTTGTTGAGATTTTGTTACACCAATAGATGGTAGGCTTGTCATTATGGAAGGTAGTTCGTTGTTGAGATTTTGTTAATCCAATGGATGGTATCTTGTCATTATGGAAGGTAGTTCGTTGTTGAGATCTTGTTACTCCATTGGATGGTAGCGTTGTCATTATGGATGGTAGTTCATTGTTGAGATTTTGTTACTCCATTGGATGGTAGCCTTGTCATTACCGAAAGTAGTTTGTTGTTTAGATTTAGTTACTCTAATGGATGGTAGCCTTGTCATTACGGAAGGAAGTTCATTGTTGACATTTTGTTCATCCAATGGATGGTAGCCTTTTCATTATTGAAGGTAGTTCGTTGTTAAGATTTTGTTACTCCAATGGATGGTAGCCTTGTCATTATAGATGGTAGTTCGTTGTTGAGATTTTGTTACTCCATTGTATGGTACCCTTGTCATTACCGAAAGTAGTTCATTGTTCAGATTTTGTTACTCTAATGGATGGTAGCGTTGTCATTACGGAAGGTAGTTCCTTGTTGAGATTTTGTTACTCCAATGGATGGTAGCCTTGTCATTATGGATGGTAGTTCGTTGTTAAGATTTTGTTACTACAATGGATGGTAACCTTTCATTATGGATGGTAGTTCGTTGTTGAGATTTTGTTACTCAATTGTATGGTACCCTTGTCATTACCGAAAGTAGTTCATTGTTCCGATTTTCTTACTCCAATGGATGGTAGCCTTGTCATTACGGAAGGTAGTTCATTGTTGAGATTTTCTTACTTCAACGGATGGTATCCTTGTCATTATGGAAGGTAGTTCATTGTTAAGATTTTGGTACTCTAATGGATGGTATCCTTGTCATTATGGAAGGTAGTTCATTGTTGAGATTTTGTTACTCCAATGGATGGTAACCTTTTCATTATGGAAGGTAGTTCGTTGTTGAGATTTTGTTACTCCAATGGATGGTAGACTTGTCATTATGAAATGTAGTTATTTCTTTAGATTTTTTTACTCCAATGGATGGTAGACTTGTCATGATTGAAGGTAGTGCGTTGTTGAGATTTTATTACTCCAATGGATGGTAGCCTTGTTATTATGGATGGTAGTTCGTTGGTGAGATTTTGTTAGTCCATTGGATGGTAGCCTTGTCATTACCGAAAGTAGTTTGTTGTTTAGATTTTGTTACTCTAATGGATGGTAGCCTTGTCATTATGGAAGGTAGTTCATTGTTGACATTTTGTTACTCCAATGGATGGTAGCCTTTTCATTATGGAAGGTAGTTTGTTTGTTGAGATTTTGTTACTCCAATTGATGGTAGCCTTGTCATTATGGATGGTAGTTCGTTGTTGATATTTTGTTACTCCATTGGATGGTAGCCTTGTCATTACCGAAAGTAGTTTGTTGTTTATATTTTGTTACTCTAATGGATGGTAGACTTGTCATTATGGAAGGTAGTTTGTTGTTGAGATTTTGTTACTCCAATGGTTGGTAACCTTGTCATTATGGAGGGTAGTTTGCTGTTGAGATTTTGTTACTCCATTGGATGGTAGCCTTGTCATTACCGAAAGTAGTTTGTTGTTGAGATTTTGTTACTCTAATGGATGGTAGCCTTGTCATTATGGAAGGTAGTTCTTTGTTGACATTTTGTTACTCCAATGGATGGTAGCCTTTTAATTATGGAAGGTAGTTCGTTGTTGAGATTTTGTTACTCCAATGGATGGTAGCCTTGTCATTATTGAAGGTAGTTCGTTGTTGAGATTTTATTTGTCTAATGGATGGTAGCCTTGTAATTATTGAAGGTAGTTCATTGATGAGATTTTATTACTCCAATGGATTATAGCCTTGTCATTATCGAAGGTAGTTCGTTGTTGAGATTTTGTTACACCAATGGATGGTAGGCTTGTCATTATGGAAGGTGGTTCGTTGTTGAGATTTTGTTAATCCAATGGATGGTATCTTGTCATTATGGAAGGTAGTTCGTTGTTGAGATCTTGTTACTCCATTGGATGGTAGCCTTGTCATTATGGAAGGTAGTTCATTGTTGACATTTTGTTTCTCCAATGGATGGTAGCCTTTTCATTATGGAAGGTAGTTCGTTGTTGAGATTTTGTTACTCAAATGGATGGTAGCGTTGTCATTATGGATGGTAGTTCATTGTTGAGATTTTGTTACTCCATTGGATGGTAGCCTTGTCATTACCGAAAGTAGTTTGTTGTTTAGATTTAGTTACTCTAATGGATGGTAGCCTTGTCATTACGGAAGGAAGTTCATTGTTGACTTTTTGTTCATCCAATGGATGGTAGCCTTTTCATTATTGAAGGTAGTTCGTTGTTAAGATTTTGTTACTCCAATGGATGGTAGCCTTGTCATTATAGATGGTAGTTCGTTGTTGAGATTTTGTTACTCCATTGTATGGTACCCTTGTCATTACCGAAAGTAGTTCATTGTTCAGATTTTGTTACTCTAATGGATGGTAGCGTTGTCATTACGGAAGGTAGTTCCTTGTTGAGATTTTGTTACTCCAATGGATGGTAGCCTTGTCATTACCGAAAGTAGTTTGTTGTTGAGATTTTGTTACTCTAATGGATGGTAGCCTTGTCATTATGGAAGGTAGTTCTTTGTTGACATTTTGTTACTCCAATGGATGGTAGCCTTTTAATTATGGAAGGTAGTTCGTTGTTGAGATTTTGTTACTCCAATGGATGGTAGCCTTGTCATTATTGAAGGTAGTTCGTTGTTGAGATTTTATTTGTCTAATGGATGGTAGCCTTGTAATTATTGAAGGTAGTTCATTGATGAGATTTTATTACTCCAATGGATTATAGCCTTGTCATTATCGAAGGTAGTTCGTTGTTGAGATTTTGTTACACCAATAGATGGTAGGCTTGTCATTATGGAAGGTAGTTCGTTGTTGAGATTTTGTTAATCCAATGGATGGTATCTTGTCATTATGGAAGGTAGTTCGTTGTTGAGATCTTGTTACTCCATTGGATGGTAGCGTTGTCATTATGGATGGTAGTTCATTGTTGAGATTTTGTTACTCCATTGGATGGTAGCCTTGTCATTACCGAAAGTAGTTTGTTGTTTAGATTTAGTTACTCTAATGGATGGTAGCCTTGTCATTACGGAAGGAAGTTCATTGTTGACATTTTGTTCATCCAATGGATGGTAGCCTTTTCATTATTGAAGGTAGTTCGTTGTTAAGATTTTGTTACTCCAATGGATGGTAGCCTTGTCATTATAGATGGTAGTTCGTTGTTGAGATTTTGTTACTCCATTGTATGGTACCCTTGTCATTACCGAAAGTAGTTCATTGTTCAGATTTTGTTACTCTAATGGATGGTAGCGTTGTCATTACGGAAGGTAGTTCCTTGTTGAGATTTTGTTACTCCAATGGATGGTAGCCTTGTCATTATGGATGGTAGTTCGTTGTTAAGATTTTGTTACTACAATGGATGGTAACCTTTCATTATGGATGGTAGTTCGTTGTTGAGATTTTGTTACTCAATTGTATGGTACCCTTGTCATTACCGAAAGTAGTTCATTGTTCCGATTTTCTTACTCCAATGGATGGTAGCCTTGTCATTACGGAAGGTAGTTCATTGTTGAGATTTTCTTACTTCAACGGATGGTATCCTTGTCATTATGGAAGGTAGTTCATTGTTAAGATTTTGGTACTCTAATGGATGGTATCCTTGTCATTATGGAAGGTAGTTCATTGTTGAGATTTTGTTACTCCAATGGATGGTAACCTTTTCATTATGGAAGGTAGTTCGTTGTTGAGATTTTGTTACTCCAATGGATGGTAGACTTGTCATTATGAAATGTAGTTATTTCTTTAGATTTTTTTACTCCAATGGATGGTAGACTTGTCATGATTGAAGGTAGTGCGTTGTTGAGATTTTATTACTCCAATGGATGGTAGCCTTGTTATTATGGATGGTAGTTCGTTGGTGAGATTTTGTTAGTCCATTGGATGGTAGCCTTGTCATTACCGAAAGTAGTTTGTTGTTTAGATTTTGTTACTCTAATGGATGGTAGCCTTGTCATTATGGAAGGTAGTTCATTGTTGACATTTTGTTACTCCAATGGATGGTAGCCTTTTCATTATGGAAGGTAGTTTGTTTGTTGAGATTTTGTTACTCCAATTGATGGTAGCCTTGTCATTATGGATGGTAGTTCGTTGTTGATATTTTGTTACTCCATTGGATGGTAGCCTTGTCATTACCGAAAGTAGTTTGTTGTTTATATTTTGTTACTCTAATGGATGGTAGACTTGTCATTATGGAAGGTAGTTTGTTGTTGAGATTTTGTTACTCCAATGGTTGGTAACCTTGTCATTATGGAGGGTAGTTTGCTGTTGAGATTTTGTTACTCCATTGGATGGTAGCCTTGTCATTACCGAAAGTAGTTTGTTGTTGAGATTTTGTTACTCTAATGGATGGTAGCCTTGTCATTATGGAAGGTAGTTCTTTGTTGACATTTTGTTACTCCAATGGATGGTAGCCTTTTAATTATGGAAGGTAGTTCGTTGTTGAGATTTTGTTACTCCAATGGATGGTAGCCTTGTCATTATTGAAGGTAGTTCGTTGTTGAGATTTTATTTGTCTAATGGATGGTAGCCTTGTAATTATTGAAGGTAGTTCATTGATGAGATTTTATTACTCCAATGGATTATAGCCTTGTCATTATCGAAGGTAGTTCGTTGTTGAGATTTTGTTACACCAATGGATGGTAGGCTTGTCATTATGGAAGGTGGTTCGTTGTTGAGATTTTGTTAATCCAATGGATGGTATCTTGTCATTATGGAAGGTAGTTCGTTGTTGAGATCTTGTTACTCCATTGGATGGTAGCCTTGTCATTATGGAAGGTAGTTCATTGTTGACATTTTGTTTCTCCAATGGATGGTAGCCTTTTCATTATGGAAGGTAGTTCGTTGTTGAGATTTTGTTACTCAAATGGATGGTATCCTTGCCATTACGGAAGGTAGTTCGTTGTTGAGATTTTTGCTCTCCAATGGATGGTAGCCTTGTCATTATGGAAGGTAGTTTGTTGTTGAGATTTTATTACTCAAATGGATGGTAGCCTTTTCATTATGGAAAGTAGTTCGTTGTTGATATTTTGTTACTTCAATGGATGGTAGCCTTGTAATTATGGAAGGTTGTTTGTTGTTGAGATTTTGTTACTCCAATGGATGGTAGCCTTTTCTTTATTGAATATAGTTTATTGTTGAGATTTTGTTACTCAAATGGATGGTAGCCTTTTTATTATGGAAGGTAGTTCGTTGTTGAGATTTTGTTACACCAATGGATGGTAGCATTGTCATAATGGAAGGTAGTTTGTTGCTGATATTTTTTTACTCGAATGGATGGTAGCCTTGTGATTATGGAAGGTATTTTGTTGTTTAGATTTTGTTACTCCAATGAATGGTAACCTTGTCATTATGGATGTTAGCTTTTTTATGAGATTTTGTTACTCATGTGGATGGTAGCATTGTCATTACAGAAAGTAGTTCTTTGTTGAGATTTTGTTACTCTAATGGATGGTAGCCTTGTCATTATGCAAGGTAGTTCATTGTTCACATTTTGTTACTCCAATTTATGGTAGCCTTGTCATTATGGAAGGTAGTTCGTTGTTGAGATTTTGTTACTCCAATGGATGGTAGACTTGTCATTATGGAAGGTAGTTCGTTGTTGAGATTTTGTTACTCTAATGGATGGTAGCCTTGTCATTATGCAAAGTATTTCATTGTTGACATTTTGTTACTCCATTGGATGGAAGCCTTGTCATTACCGAAAGTAGTTTGTTGTTTAGATTTTGTTACTCTAATGGATGGTAGACTTGTAATTATGGAAGGTAGTTTGTTGTTGAGATTTTGTTACTCCAATGAATGGTAGCGTTGTCATTATGGATGGTAGTTCATTGTTGAGATTTTGTTACTCCATTGGATGGTAGCCTTGTCATTACCGAAAGTAGTTTGTTGTTTAGATTTTGTTACTCTAATGGATGGTAGCCTTGTCATTACGGAAGGAAGTTCATTGTTGACATTTTGTTCATCCAATGGATGGTAGCCTTTTCATTATTGAAGGTAGTTCGTTGTTAAGATTTTGTTACTCCAATGGATGGTAGCCTTGTCATTATAGATGGTAGTTCGTTGTTGAGATTTTGTTACTCCATTGTATGGTACCCTTGTCATTACCGAAAGTAGTTCATTGTTCAGATTTTGTTACTCTAATGGATGGTAGCCTTGTCATTACGGAAGGTAGTTCCTTGTTGAGATTTTGTTACTTCAACGGATGGTATCCTTGTCATTATGGAAGGTAGTTCATTGTTAAGATTTTGGTACTCTAATGGATGGTATCCTTGTCATTATGGAAGCTAGTTCATTGTTGAGATTTTGTTACTCCAATGGATGGTAACCTTTTCATTATGGAAGGTAGTTCGTTGTTGAGATTTTGTTACTCCAATGGATGGTAGACTTGTCATTATGAAATGTAGTTATTTGTTTAGATTTTTTTACTCCAATGGACGGTAGACTTGTCATGATTGAAGGTAGTGCGTTGTTGAGATTTTATTACTCCAATGGATGGTAGCCTTGTTATTATGGATGGTAGTTCGTTGGTGAGATTTTGTTAGTCCATTGGATGGTAGCCTTGTCATTACCGAAAGTAGTTTGTTGTTTAGATTTTGTTACTCTAATGGATGGTAGCCTATTCATTATGGAAGGTAGTTCATTGTTGACATTTTGTTACTCCAATGGTTGGTAGCCTTTTCATTATGGAAGGTAGTTTGTTTGTTGAGATTTTTTTACTCCAATGAATGGTAGCGTTGTCATTATGGGTGGTAGTTCATTGTTGAGATTTTATTACTCCATTGGATGGTAGCCTTGTCATTACCGAAAGTCGTTTGTTGTTTAGATTTTGTTACTCTAATGGATGGTAGCCTTGTCATTACGGAAGGAAGTTCATTGTTGACATTTTGTTCATCCAATGGATGGTATCCTTTTCATTATTGAAGGTAGTTCGTTGTTAAGATTTTGTTACTCCAATGGATGGTAGCCTTGTCATTATGGATGGTAGTTCGTTGTTGAGATTTTGTTACTCCATTGTATGGTACCCTTGTCATTATCGAAAGTAGTTCATGTTCAGATTTTGTTACTCTAATGGATGGTAGCCTTGTCATTACGGAAGGTAGTTCGTTGTTGAGATTTTGTTACTCCAATGGATGGTAGCCTTGTCATTATGGATGGTAGTTTGTTGTTAAGATTTTGTTACTCCAATGGATGGTAGCCTTTCATTATGGATGGTAGTTCGTTGTTGAGATTTTGTTACTCAATTGTATGGTACCCTTGTCATTACCGAAAGTAGTTCATTGTTCCGATTTTCTTACTCCAATGGATGGTAGCCTTGTCATTACGGAAGGTAGTTCATTGTTGAGATTTTCTTACTTCAACTGATGGTATCCTTGTCATTATGGAAGGTAGTTCATTGTTAAGATTTTGGTACTCTAATGGATGGTATCCTTGTCATTATGGAAGGTAGTTCATTGTTGAGATTTTGTTACTCCAATGGATGGTAACCTTTTCATTATGGAAGGTAGTTCGTTGTTGAGATTTTGTTACTCCAATGGATGGTAGACTTGTCATTATGAAAGGTAGTTATTTGTTTAGATTTTTTTACTCCAATGGATGGTAGACTTGTCATGATTGAAGGTAGTGCGTTGTTGAGATTTTATTACTCCAATGGATGGTAGCCTTGTTATTATGGATGGTAGTTCGTTGGTGATATTTTGTTAGTCCATTGGATGGTAGCCTTGTCATTACCGAAAGTAGTTTGTTGTTTAGATTTTATTACTCTAATGGATGGTAGCCTTGTCATTATGGAAGGTAGTTCATTGTTGAAATTTTGTTACTCCAATGGATGGTAGCCTTTTCATTATGGAAGGTAGTTTGTTTGTTGAGATTTTGTTACTCCAATTGATGGTAGCCTTGTCATTATGGATGGTAGTTCGTTGTTGATATTTTGTTACTCCATTGGATGGTAGCCTTTTCATTACCGAAAGTAGTTTGTTGTTTAGATTTTGTTACTCTAATGGATGGTAGACTTGTCATTATGGAAGGTAGTTTGTTGTTGAGATTTTGTTACTCCAATGGTTGGTAGCCTTGTCATTATGGATGGTAGTTCACTGTTGAGATTTTGTTACTCCATTGGATGGTAGCCTTGTCATTACCGAAATTAGTTTGTTGTTGATATTTTAATACTCTAATGGATGGTAGCCTTGTCATTATGGAAGGTAGTACGTTGTTGACATTTTGTTACTCCAATGGATGGTAGCCTTTTCATTATGGAAGGTAGTTCGTTGTTGAGATTTTGTTACTCCAATGGATGGTAGCCTTGTCATTATTGAAGGTAGTTCGTTGTTGAGATTTTATTACTCCAATGGATGGTAGCCTTGTAATTATTGAAGGTAGTTCATTGATGAGATTTTATTACTCCAATGGATGATAGCCTTGTCATTATCGAAGGTAGTTCGTTGTTGAGATTTTGTTACACCAATGGATGGTAGGCTTGTCATTATGGAAGGTGGTTCGTTGTTGAGATTTTCTTAATCCAATGGATGGTATTCGTGTCATTATGGAAGGTAGTTCGTTGTTGAGATTTTGTTACTCCATTGGATGGTAGCCTTGTCATTATGGAAGGTAGTTCATTGTTGACATTTTGTAACTCCAATGGATGGTAGCCTTTTCATTATGGAAGGTAGTTTGTTGTTGAGATTTTGTTACTCAAATGGATGGTATCCTTGCCATTACAGAAGGTAGTTCGTTGTTGAGATTTTTGCTCTCCAATGGATGGTAGCCTTGTCATTATGGAAGGTAGTTTGTTGTTGAGATTTTATTACTCCAAATGGATGGTAGCTTTGCCATTATGGAAGGTAGTTCGTTGTTGAGATTTTGTTACTCTAATGGATGGTGTCCTTGTAATTATGGAAGGTTGTTTGTTGTTGAGATTTTGTTACTCCAATGGATGGTAGCCTTTTCATTATGGAAGATAGTTTGTTGTTGAGCTTTTGTTACTCAAAAGGATGGTAGCCTTTTTATTATTAAAGGTAGTTCGTTGTTGAGATTTTGTTACTCCATTGGATGGTAGCCTTGTCATTACCGAAGGTAGTTTGTTGCTGAGATTTTGTTACTCCAATGGATTGTAGCCTTGTGATTATGGAAGGTAGTTCGTTGTTTAGATTTTGTTACTCCAATGGATGGTAGCCTTGTCATTATGGATGGTAGTTTTTTTATGAGATTTTGTTACTCCATTGGATGGTACCATTGTCATAACAGAAAGTAGTTCGTTGTTGAGATTTTGTTACTCTAATGGATGGTAGCCTTGTCATTATGCAAGGTAGTTCATTGTTGACATTTTGTTACTCCAATTTATGGTAGCCTTGTCATTATGGAAGGTAGTTTGTTGTTGAGATTTTGTTACTCCAATGGATGGTAGACTTGTCATTATGGAAGGTAGTTCATTGTTGACATTTTGTTACTCCAATGGATGGGAGCCTTTTCATTATGGAAGGTAGTTTGTTTGGTAAGATTTTGTTACTCCAATTGATGGTAGCCTTGTCATTATGGATGGTAGTTCGTTGTTGATATTTTGTTACTCCATTGGATGGTAGCCTTGTCATTATGGAAAGTAGTTTGTTGTTTATATTTTGTTACTCTAATGGATGGTAGACTTGTCATTATGGAAGGTAGTTTGTTGTTGAGATTTTGTTACTCCAATGGTTGGTAGCCTTGTCATTATGGATGGTAGTTCGCTGTTGAGATTTTGTTACTCCATTGGATGGTAGCCTTTTCATTATCGAAAGTAGTTTGTTGTTGAGATTTTGTTACTCTAATGGATGGTAGCCTTGTCATTATGGAAGGTAGTTCGTTATTGATATTTTGTTACTCCAATGGATGGTAACCTTTTCATTATGGAAGGTAGTTCGTTGTTGAGATTTTGTTACTCCATTGGATGGTAGACTTGTCATTATGAAAGGTAGTTATTTATTTAGATTTTTTTACTCCAATGGATGGTAGACTTGTCATGATTGAAGGTAGTGCGTTGTTGAGATTTTATTACTCCAATGGATGGTAGCCTTGTTATTATGGATGGTAGTTCGTTGGTGAGATTTTGTTAGTCCATTGGATGGTAGCCTTGTCATTACCGAAAGTAGTTTGTTGTTTAGATTTTGTTACTCTAATGGACGGTAGCCTTGTCATTATGGAAGGTAGTTCATTGTTGACATTTTGTTACTCCAATGGATGGTAGCCTTTTCATTATGGAAGGTAGTTTGTTTGTTGAGATTTTGTTACTCCAATTGATGGTAGCCTTGTCATTACCGAAAGTAGTTTGTTGGTTAGATTTTGTTACTCTAATGGATGGTAGACTTGTCATTATGGAAGGTAGTTTGTTGTTGAGATTTTGTTACTCCAATGGTTGGTAGCCTTGTCATTATGGATGGTAGTTCGCTGTTGAGATTTTGTTACTCCATTGGATGGTAGCCTTGTCATTACCGAAAGTAGTTTGTTGTTGAGATTTTGTAACTCTAATGGATGGTAGCCTTGTCATTATGGAAGGTAGTTTGTTGTTGACATTTTGTTACTCCAATGGATGGTAGCCTTTTCATTATGGAAGGTAGTTCGTTGTTGAGATTTTGTTACTCCAATGGATGGTAGCCTTGTCATTATTGAAGGTAGTTCGTTGTTGAGATTTTATTACTCCAATGGATGGTAGCCTTGTAATTATTGAAGGTAGTTCATTGATGAGATTTTATTACTCTAATGGATGATAGCCTTGTCATTATCGAAGGTAGTTCGTTGTTGAGATTTTGTTACACCAATGGATGGTAGGCTTGTCATTATGGAAGGTGGTTCGTTGTTGAGATTTTCTTAATCCAATGGATGGTATTCGTGTCATTATGGAAGGTAGTTCGTTGTTGAGATTTTGTTACTCCATTGGATGGTAGCCTTGTCATTATGGAAGGTAGTTCGTTGTTGAGATTTTGTTACTCCAATGGATGGTATCCTTGCCATTACAGAAGGTAGTTCGTTGTTGAGATTTT
The DNA here is from genome assembly GCA_948472305.1 of Vicia faba. Taxonomy (NCBI): domain Eukaryota; kingdom Viridiplantae; phylum Streptophyta; class Magnoliopsida; order Fabales; family Fabaceae; genus Vicia; species Vicia faba. Next base: position 852,294,962 of record OX451739.1, read on the forward strand.
TGCTCTCCAATGGATGGTAGCCTTGTCATTATGGAAGGTAGTTTGTTGTTGAGATTTTGTTACTCTAATGGATGGTAGCCTTGTAATTATGGAAGGTTGTTTGTTGTTGAGATTTTGTTACTCCAATGGATGGTAGCCTTTTCATTATGGAAGATAGTTTGTTGTTGAGCTTTTGTTACTCAAAAGGATGGTAGCCTTTTTATTATTAAAGGTAGTTCGTTGTTGAGATTTTGTTACTCCATTGGATGGTAGCCTTGTCATTACCGAAGGTAGTTTGTTGCTGAGATTTTATTACTCCAATGGATGGTAGCCTTGTCATTATGGAAGGTAGTTCGTTGTTTAGATTTTGTTACTCCAATGGATGGTAGCCTTGTCATTATGGATGGTAGTTTTTTGATGAGATTTTGTTACTCCATTGGATGGTAGCATTGTCATAACAGAAAGTAGTTCGTTGTTGAGATTTTGTTACTCTAATGGATTGTTGCCTTGTCATTATGCAAGGTAGTTCATTGTTGACATTTTGTTACTCCAATTTATGGTAGCCTTGTCATTATGGAAGGTAGTTCGTTGTTGAGATTTTGTTACTCCAATGGATGGTAGACTTGTCATTATGGAAGGTAGTTTGTTGTTGATATTTTGTTACTCCAATGGATGGTAGCCTTGTCATTATGGATGGTAGTTCGTTGTTAAAATTTTGTTACTCCATTGGATGGTAGCCTTGTCATTACCAAAAGTAGTATGTTGTTTAGATTTTGTTACTCTAATGGATGGTAGCCTTGTCATTACGGAAGGAAGTTCATTGTTAAGATTTTGTTACTCCAATGGATGGTAGCCTTGTGATTATGGAAGGTAGTTCGTTGTTTAGATTTTGTTACTCCAATGGATGGTAGCCTTGTCATTATGGATGGTAGTTTTTTGATGAGATTTTGTTACTCCATTGGATGGTAGCATTGTCATAACAGAAAGTAGTTCGTTGTTGAGATTTTGTTACTCTAATGGATGGTAGCCTTGTCATTATGCAAGGTAGTTCATTGTTGACATTTTGTTACTCCAATTTATGGTAGCCTTGTCATTATGAAAGGTAGTTCGTTGTTGAGATTTTGTTACTCCAATGGATGGTAGACTTGTCATTATGGAAGGTAGTTTGTTGTTGAGATTTTGTTACTCCAATGGATGGTAGCCTTGTCATTATGGATGGTAGTTCGTTGTTAAAATTTTGTTACTCCATTGGATGGTAGCCTTGTCATTACCAAAAGTAGTTTGTTGTTTAGGTTTTGTTACTCTAATGGATGGTAGCCTTGTCATTACGGAAGGAAGTTCATTGTTGACATTTTGTTACTCCAATGGATGGTAGCCTTTTCATTATTGAAGGTAGTTCGTTGTTAAAATTTTGTTACTCCAATGGATGGTAGCCTTGTCATTATGGATGGTAGTTTGTTGTTGAGATTTTGTTACTCAATTGTATGGTACCCTTGTCATTATGGATGGTAGTTTTTTGATGAGATTTTGGTACTCCATTGGATGGTAGCATTGTCATAACAGAAAGTAGTTCGTTGTTGAGATTTTGTTACTCCAATGGATGGTAGTTTGTTGTTGAGATTTTGTTACTCAATTGTATGGTACCCTTGTCATTATGGATGGTAGTTTTATGATGAGATTTTGTTACTCCATTGGATGGTAGCATTGTCATAACAGAAAGTAGTTCGTTGTTGAGATTTTGTTACTCTAATGGATGGTAGCCTTGTCATTATGCAAGGTAGTTCATTGTTGACATTTTGTTACTCCAATTTATGGTAGCCTTGTCATTATGGAAGGTAGTTCGTTGTTGAGATTTTGTTACTCCAATGGATGGTAGACTTGTCATTATGGAAGGTAGTTTGTTGTTGAGATTTTGTTACTCCAATGGATGGTAGCCTTGTCATTATGGATGGTAGTTCGTTGTTAAAATTTTGTTACTCCATTGGATGGTAGCCTTGTCATTACCAAAAGTAGTTTGTTGTTTAGATTTTGTAACTCTAATGGATGGTAGCCTTGTCATTACGGAAGGAAGTTCATTGTTGACATTTTGTTACTCCAATGGATGGTAGCCTTTTCATTATTGAAGGTAGTTCGTTGTTAAAATTTTGTTACTCCAATGGATGGTAGCCTTGTCATTATGGATGGTAGTTTGTTGTTGAGATTTTGTTACTCCATTGTATGGTACCCTTGTCATTATCGAAAGTAGTTCATTGTTCATATTTTCTTACTCCAATGGATGGTAGCCTTGTCATTACGGAAGGTAGTTCGTTGTTGAGATTTTGTTACTTCAATGGATGGTATCCTTGTCATTATGGAAGGTAGTTCGTTGTTAAGATTTTGTTACTCTAATGGATGGTATCCTTGTCATTATGGAAGGTAGTTCATTGTTGAGATTTTGTTACTCCATTGGATGGTAGCCTTGTCATTATAGAAGGTAGTTCATTGATGAAATTTTGTTACTCCAATGGATGGTAGGCTTGTCATTATGGAAGGTGGTTTGTTGGAGAGATTTTGTTACTCCATTGGATGGTAACCTTGTCATTACCAAAAGTAGTTTGTTGTTTAGATTTTTTTACTCTAATGGATGGTAGCCTTGTCATTATGGAAGGTAGTTTGTTGTTGATATTTTGTTACTCCAATGGATGGTAACCTTTTCATTATGGAAGGTAGTTCGTTGTTGAGATTTTGTTACTCCAATGGATGGTAGACTTGTCATTATGAAAGGTAGTTATTTATTTAGATTTTTTTACTCCAATGGATGGTAGACTTGTCATCATTGAAGGTAGTGCGTTGTTGAGATTTTATTACTCCAATGGATGGTAGCCTTGTTATTATGGATGGTAGTTCGTTGGTGAGATTTTGTTAGTCCATTGGATGGTAGCCTTGTCATTACCGAAAGTAGTTTGTTGTTTAGATTTTGTTACTCTAATGGACGGTAGCCTTGTCATTATGGAAGGTAGTTCATTGTTGACATTTTGTTACTCCAATGGATGGTAGCCTTTTCATTATGGAAGGTAGTTTGTTTGTTGAGATTTTGTTACTCCAATTGATGGTAGCCTTGTCATTATGGATGGTAGTTCGTTGTTGAGATTTTATTACTCCAATGGATGGTAGCCTTGTAATTATTGAAGGTAGTTCATTGATGAGATTTTATTACTCCAATGGATGATAGCCTTGTCATTATCGAAGGTAGTTCGTTGTTGAGATTTTGTTACACCAATGGATGGTAGGCTTGTCATTATGGAAGGTGGTTCGTTGTTGAGATTTTCTTAATCCAATGGATGGTATTCGTGTCATTATGGAAGGTAGTTCGTTGTTGAGATTTTGTTACTCCATTGGATGGTAGCCTTGTCATTATGGAAGGTAGTTCGTTGTTGAGATTTTGTTACTCCAATGGATGGTATCCTTGCCATTACAGAAGGTAGTTCGTTGTTGAGATTTTTGCTCTCCAATGGATGGTAGCCTTGTCATTATGGAAGGTAGTTTGTTGTTGAGATTTTGTTACTCTAATGGATGGTAGCCTTGTAATTATGGAAGGTTGTTTGTTGTTGAGATTTTGTTACTCCAATGGATGGTAGCCTTTTCATTATGGAAGATATTTTGTTGTTGAGCTTTTGTTACTCAAAAGGATGGTAGCCTTTTTATTATTAAAGGTAGTTCGTTATTGAGATTTTGTTACTCCATTGGATGGTAGCCTTGTCATTACCGAAGGTAGTTTGTTGCTGAGATTTTATTACTCCAATGGATGGTAGCCTTGTGATTATGGAAGGTAGTTCGTTGTTTAGATTTTGTTACTCCAATGGATGGTAGCCTTGTCATTATGGATGGTAGTTTTTTGATGAGATTTTGTTACTCCATTGGATGGTAGCATTGTCATAACAGAAAGTAGTTCGTTGTTGAGATTTTGTTATTCTAATGGATTGTAGCCTTGTCATTATGCAAGGTAGTTCATTGTTGACATTTTGTTACTCCAATTTATGGTAGCCTTGTCATTATGGAAGGTAGTTCGTTGTTGAGATTTTGTTACTCCAATGGATGGTAGACTTGTCATTATGGAAGGTAGTTTGTTGTTGAGATTTTGTTACTCCAATGGATGGTAGCCTTGTCATTATGGATGGTAGTTCGTTGTTAAAATTTTGTTACTCCATTGGATGGTAGCCTTGTCATTACCAAAAGTAGTTTGTTGTTTAGATTTTGTTACTCTAATGGATGGTAGCCTTGTCATTACGGAAGGAAGTTCATTGTTGAGATTTTGTTACTCCAATGGATGGTAGCCTTGTGATTATGGAAGGTAGTTCGTTGTTTAGATTTTGTTACTCCAATGGATGGTAGCCTTGTCATTATGGATGGTAGTTTTTTGATGAGATTTTGTTACTCCATTGGATGGTAGCATTGTCATAACAGAAAGTAGTTCGTTGTTGAGATTTTGTTACTCTAATGGATGGTAGCCTTGTCATTATGCAAGGTAGTTCATTGTTGACATTTTGTTACTCCAATTTATGGTAGCCTTGTCATTATGGAAGGTAGTTCGTTGTTGAGATTTTGTTACTCCAATGGATGGTAGACTTGTCATTATGGAAGGTAGTTTGTTGTTGAGATTTTGTTACTCCAATGGATGGTAGCCTTGTCATTATGGATGGTAGTTCGTTGTTAAAATTTTGTTACTCCATTGGATGGTAGCCTTGTCATTACCAAAAGTAGTTTGTTGTTTAGGTTTTGTTACTCTAATGGATGGTAGCCTTGTCATTACGGAAGGAAGTTTATTGTTGACATTTTGTTACTCCAATGGATGGTAGCCTTTTCATTATTGAAGGTAGTTCGTTGTTAAAATTTTGTTACTCCAATGGATGGTAGTTTGTTGTTGAGATTTTGTTACTCAATTGTATGGTACCCTTGTCATTATGGATGGTAGTTTTATGATGAGATTTTGTTACTCCATTGGATGGTAGCATTGTCATAACAGAAAGTAGTTCGTTGTTGAGATTTTGTTACTCTAATGGATGGTAGCCTTGTCATTATGCAAGGTAGTTCATTGTTGACATTTTGTTACTCCAATTTATGGTAGCCTTGTCATTATGGAAGGTAGTTCGTTGTTGAGATTTTGTTACTCCAATGGATGGTAGACTTGTCATTATGGAAGGTAGTTTGTTGTTGAGATTTTGTTACTCCAATGGATGGTAGCCTTGTCATTATGGATGGTAGTTCGTTGTTAAAATTTTGTTACTCCATTGGATGGTAGCCTTGTCATTACCAAAAGTAGTTTGTTGTTTAGATTTTGTTACTCTAATGGATGGTAGCCTTGTCATTACGGAAGGAAGTTCATTGTTGACATTTTGTTACTCCAATGGATGGTAGCCTTTTCATTATTGAAGGTAGTTCGTTGTTAAAATTTTGTTATTCCAATGGATGGTAGCCTTGTCATTATGGATGGTAGTTTGTTGTTGAGATTTTGTTACTCCATTGTATGGTACCCTTGTCATTACCGAAAGTAGTTCATTGTTCATATTTTCTTACTCCAATGGATGGTAGCCTTGTCATTACGGAAGGTAGTTCGTTGTTGAGATTTTGTTACTTCAATGGATGGTATCCTTGTCATTATGGAAGGTAGTTCGTTGTTAAGATTTTGTTACTCTAATGGATGGTATCCTTGTCATTATGGAAGGTAGTTCATTGTTGAGATTTTGTTACTCCATTGGATGGTAGCCTTGTCATTATAGAAGGTAGTTCATTGATGAAATTTTGTTACTCCAATGGATGGTAGGCTTGTCTTTATGGAAGGTGGTTTGTTGGAGAGATTTTGTTACTCCATTGGATGGTAACCTTGTCATTACCAAAAGTAGTTTGTTGTTTAGATTTTTTTACTCTAATGGATGGTAGCCTTGTCATTATGGAAGGTAGTTCATTGTTGACATTTTGTTACTCCAATGGATGGTAGCCTTGTCATTATGGATGGTAGTTCGTTGTTGAAATTTTGTTACTCCATTGGATGGTAGCCTTGTCATTACCGAAAGTAGTTTGTTGTTTAGATTATGTTACTCTAATGGATGGTAGACTTGTCATTATGGAAAGTAGTTTGTTGTTGAGATTTGGTTACTCCAATGATTGGTAGCCTTGTCATTATGGATGGTAGTTCGTTGTTGAGATTTTGTTACTCCATTGGATGGTAGCCTTGTCATTACCGAAAGTAGTTTGTTGTTGAGATTTTGTTACTCTAATGGTTGGTAGCCTTGTCATTATGGAAGGTAGTTGGTTGTTGACATTTTGTTACTCTAATGGATGGTAGCCTTTTCATTATGGAAGGTAGTTCGTTGTTGAGATTTTGTTACTCCAATGGATGGTAGCCATGTCATTACCGAAAGTAGTTTGTTGTTTAGATTTTGTTACTCTAATGGATGGTAGCCTTGTCATTATGGAAGGTAGTTCAATATTGACATTTTGTTACTCCAATGGATGGTAGCCTTTTCATTATGGAAGGTAGTTTGTTTATGAGATTTTGTTACTTCAATTGATGGTAGCCTTGTCACTATGGATGGTAGTTCGTTGTTGAGATTTTGTTACTCCATTGGATGGTAGCCTTGTCATTACCGAAAGTAGTTTGTTGTTTAGATTTTGTTACTCTAATGGATGGTAGACTTGTCATTATGGAAGGTAGTTTGTTGTTGAGATTTTGTTACTCCAATGGTTGGTAGACTTGTCATTATGGATGGTAGTTCGTTGTTGAGATTTTGTTACTCCATTGGATGGTAGCCTTGTCATTACCGAAAGTAGTTAGTTGTTGAGATTTTGTTACTCTAATGGATGGTAGCTTTGTCATTATGGAAGGTATTTCGTTGTTGACATTTTGTTACTCTAATGGATGGTTGACTTTTCATTATGGAAGGTAGTTCGTTGTTGAGATTTTGTTACTCCAATGGATTGTAGCCTTGTCATTATTGAAGGTAGTTCGTTGTTGAGATTTTGTTACTCCAATGAATGGTAGCCTTATCATTATGGATGGTAGTTCGTTGTTGAGATTTTGTTACTCCATTGGATGGTAGCCTTGTCATTACCGAAAGTAGTTCATTGTTCATATTTTCTTACTCCAATGGATGGTAGCCTTGTCATTACGGAAGGTAGTTCGTTGTTGAGATTTTGTTACTTCAATGGATGGTATCCTTGTCATTATGGAAGGTAGTTCGTTGTTAAGATTTTGTTACTCTAATGGATGGTATCCTTGTCATTATGGAAGGTAGTTCATTGTTGAGATTTTGTTACTCCATTGGATGGTAGCCTTGTCATTATAGAAGGTAGTTCATTGATGAAATTTTGTTACTCCAATGGATGGTAGGCTTGTCTTTATGGAAGGTGGTTTGTTGGAGAGATTTTGTTACTCCATTGGATGGTAACCTTGTCATTACCAAAAGTAGTTTGTTGTTTAGATTTTTTTACTCTAATGGATGGTAGCCTTGTCATTATGGAAGGTAGTTCATTGTTGACATTTTGTTACTCCAATGGATGGTAGCCTTGTCATTATGGATGGTAGTTCGTTGTTGAAATTTTGTTACTCCATTGGATGGTAGCCTTGTCATTACCGAAAGTAGTTTGTTGTTTAGATTATGTTACTCTAATGGATGGTAGACTTGTCATTATGGAAAGTAGTTTGTTGTTGAGATTTGGTTACTCCAATGATTGGTAGCCTTGTCATTATGGATGGTAGTTCGTTGTTGAGATTTTGTTACTCCATTGGATGGTAGCCTTGTCATTACCGAAAGTAGTTTGTTGTTGAGATTTTGTTACTCTAATGGTTGGTAGCCTTGTCATTATGGAAGGTAGTTGGTTGTTGACATTTTGTTACTCTAATGGATGGTAGCCTTTTCATTATGGAAGGTAGTTCGTTGTTGAGATTTTGTTACTCCAATGGATGGTAGCCATGTCATTACCGAAAGTAGTTTGTTGTTTAGATTTTGTTACTCTAATGGATGGTAGCCTTGTCATTATGGAAGGTAGTTCAATATTGACATTTTGTTACTCCAATGGATGGTAGCCTTTTCATTATGGAAGGTAGTTTGTTTATGAGATTTTGTTACTTCAATTGATGGTAGCCTTGTCACTATGGATGGTAGTTCGTTGTTGAGATTTTGTTACTCCATTGGATGGTAGCCTTGTCATTACCGAAAGTAGTTTGTTGTTTAGATTTTGTTACTCTAATGGATGGTAGACTTGTCATTATGGAAGGTAGTTTGTTGTTGAGATTTTGTTACTCCAATGGTTGGTAGACTTGTCATTATGGATGGTAGTTCGTTGTTGAGATTTTGTTACTCCATTGGATGGTAGCCTTGTCATTACCGAAAGTAGTTAGTTGTTGAGATTTTGTTACTCTAATGGATGGTAGCTTTGTCATTATGGAAGGTATTTCGTTGTTGACATTTTGTTACTCTAATGGATGGTTGACTTTTCATTATGGAAGGTAGTTCGTTGTTGAGATTTTGTTACTCCAATGGATTGTAGCCTTGTCATTATTGAAGGTAGTTCGTTGTGGAGATTTTGTTACTCCAATGAATGGTAGCCTTATCATTATGGATGGTAGTTCGTTGTTGAGATTTTGTTACTCCATTGGATGGTAGCCTTGTCATTACCGAAAGTAGTTTGTTGTTGAGATTTTGTTACTCTAATGGATGGTAGCCTTGTCATTATGGAAGGTAGTTCATTGTTGACATTTTGTTACTCCAATGGATGGTAGCCTTTTCATTATGAAAGGTAGTTTTTTGTTTAGATTTTGTTACTCCAATGGATGGTAGCCTTGTCTTTACCGAAAGTAGTTTGTTGTTTAGATTTTGTTACTCTAATGGATGGTAGCCTTGTTATTATGGAAGGTAGTTCAATGTTGACATTTTGTTACTCCAATGGATGGTAGCCTTTTCATTATGGAAGGTAGTTTGTTTATGAGATTTTGTTACTTCAATTGATGGTAGCCTTGTCACTATGGATGGTAGTTCGTTGTTCAGATTTTGTTACTCCATTGGATGGTAGCCTTGTCATTACCGAAAGTAGTTTGTTGTTTAGATTTTTTTACTCTAATGGATGGTAGACTTGTCATTATGGAAGATAGTTTGTTGTTGAGATTTTGTTACTCCAATGGATGGTAGCCTTGTCATTATGGATGGTAGTTCGTTGTTAAAATTGTGTTACTCCATTGGATAGTAGCCTTGTCATTACCAAAACTAGTTAGTTGTTTAGATTTTGTTACTCTAACGGATGGTAGCCTTGTCATTACGGAAGGAAGTTCATTGTTGACATTTTGTTACTCCAATGAATGGTAGCCTTTTCATTATTGAAGGTAGTTCGTTGTTAAAATTTTGTTACTCCAATGGATGGTAGCCTTGTCATTATGGATGGTAGTTTGTTGTTGAGATTTTGTTACTCTAATGGATGGTATCCTTGTCATTATGGAAGGTAGTTCATTGTTGAGATTTTGTTACTCCATTGGATGGTAGCCTTGTCATTATAGAAGGTAGTTCATTGATGACATTTTGTTACTCCAATGGATGGTAGGCTTGTCATTATGGAAGTTGGTTTGTTGGAGAGATTGTGTTACTCCATTGGATGGTAACCTTGTCATTACCAAAAGTAGTTTGTTGTTTAGATTTTTTTACTCTAATGGATGGTAGCCTTGTCATTATGGAAGGTAGTTCATTATTGACATTTTGTTACTCCAATGGATGGTAGCCTTTTCATTATGGAAGGTAGTTTGTTGTTGTGATTTTGTTACTCCAATGGATGCTAGCCTTGTCATTATGGATGGTAGTTCGTTGTTGAGATTTTGTTACTCCATTGGATGGTAGCCTTGTCATTACCGAAAGTAGTTTGTTGTTTAGATTTTGTTACTCTAATGGATGGTAGACTTGTCATTATGGAAAGTAGTTTGTTGTTGAGATTTGGTTACTCCAATGGTTGGTAGCCTTGTCATTATGGATGGTAGTTCGTTGTTGAGATTTTGTTACTCCATTGGATGGTAGCCTTGTCATTTCCAAAAGTAGTTTGTTGTTGAGATTTTGTTACTCTAATGGATTGTAGCCTTGTCATTATGGAAGGTATTTGGTTGTTGACATTTTGTTACTCTAATGAATGGTAGCCTTTTCATTATGGAAGGTAGTTCGTTGTTGAGATTTTGTTACTCCAATGGATGGTAGCCTTGTCATTACCGAAAGTAGTTTGTTGTTGACATTTTGTTACTCCAATGGATGGTAGCCTTTTCATTATTGAAGGTAGTTTGTTGTTAAAATTTTGTTACTCCAATGGATGGTAGCCTTGTCATTATGGATGGTAGTTTGTTGTTGAGATTTTGTTACTCTAATGGATGGTATCCTTGTCATTATGGAAGGTAGTTCATTGTTGAGATTTTGTTACTCCATTGGATGGTAGCCTTGTCATTATAGAAGGTAGTTCATTGATGACATTTTGTTACTCCAATGGATGGTAGGCTTGTCATTACGGAAGGTGGTTTGTTGGAGAGATTGTGTTACTCCATTGGATGGTAACCTTGTCATTACCAAAAGTAGTTTGTTGTTTAGATTTTTTTACTCTAATGGATGGTAGCCTTGTCATTATGGAAGGTAGTTCATTATTGACATTTTGTTACTCCAATGGATGGTAGCCTTTTCATTATGGAAGGTAGTTTGTTGTTGAGATTTTGTTACTCCAATGGATGGTAGCCTTGTCATTATGGATGGTAGTTTGTTGTTGAGATTTTGTTACTCCATTGGATGGTAGCCTTGTCATTACCGAAAGTAGTTTGTTGTTTAGATTTTGTTACTCTAATGGATGGTAGACTTGTCATTATGGAAAGTAGTTTGTTGTTGAGATTTGGTTACTCCAATGGTTGGTAGCCTTGTCATTATGGATGGTAGTTCGTTGTTGAGATTTTGTTACTCCATTGGATGGTAGCCTTGTCATTTCCAAAAGTAGTTTGTTGTTGAGATTTTGTTACTCTAATGGATTGTAGCCTTGTCATTATGGAAGGTAGTTGGTTGTTGACATTTTGTTACTCTAATGAATGGTAGCCTTTTCATTATGGAAGGTAGTTCGTTGTTGAGATTTTGTTACTCCAATGGATGGTAGCCTTGTCATTACCGAAAGTAGTTTGTTGTTTAGATTTTGTTACTCTGATGGATGGTAGCCTTGTCATTATGGAAGGTAGTTCAATGTTGACATTTTGTTACTCCAATGGATGGTAGCCTTTTCATTATGGAAGGTAGTTTGTTTATGAGATTTTGTTACTTCAATTGATGGTAGCCTTGTCACTATGGATGGTAGTTCGTTGTTGAGATTTTGTTACTCCATTGGATGGTAGCCTTGTCATTACCGAAAGTAGTTTGTTGTTTAGATTTTGTTACTCTAATGGATGGTAGACTTGTCATTATGGAAGGTAGTTTTTTGTTGAGATTTTGTTACTCCAATGGTTGGTAGACTTGTAATTATGGATGGTAGTTCGTTGTTGAGATTTTGTTACTCCATTCGATGGTAGCCTTGTCATTACCGAAAGTAGTTAGTTGTTGAGATTTTGTTACTCTAATGGATGGTAGCCTTGTCATTATGGAAGGTATTTCGTTGTTTACATTTTGTTACTCTAATGGATGGTAGCCTTTTCATTATGGAAGGTAGTTCGTTGTTGAGATTTTGTTACTCCAATGGATGGTAGCCTTGTCACTATAAATGGTAGTTCGTTGTTGAGATTTTGTTACTCCATTGGATGGTAGCCTTGTCATTACCGAAAGTAGTTTGTTGTTGAGATTTTGTTACTCTAATGGATGGTAGCCTTGTCATTATGGAAGGTAGTTCGTTGTTGACATTTTGTTACTCCAATGGATGGTAGATTTTTCATTATGAAAGGTAGTTTGTTGTTTAGATTTTGTTACTCCAATGGATGGTAGCCTTGTCATTACCGAAAGTAGTTTGTTGTTTAGATTTTGTTACTCTAATGGATGGTAGCCTTGTCATTATGGAAGGTAGTTCAATGTTGACATTTTATTACTCCAATGGATGGTAGCCTTTTCATTATGGAAGGTAGTTTGTTTATGAGATTTTGTTACTTCAATTGATGGTAGCCTTGTCACTATGGATGGTAGTTCGTTGTTGAGATTTTGTTACTCCGTTGGATGGTATCCTTGTCATTACCGAAAGTAGTTTGTTATTTAGACTTTGTTACTCTAATGGATGGTAGACTTGTCATTATGGAAGGTAGTTTGTTGTTGAGATTTTGTTACTCCAATGGAGGGTAGCCTTGTCATTATGGATGGTAGTTCATTGTTAAAATTTTGTTAATCCATTGGATGGTAGCCTTGTCATTACCAAAAGTAGTTTGTTGTTTAGATTTTGTTACTCTAACGGATGGTAGCCTTGTCATTACGGAAGGAAGTTCATTGTTGACATTTTGTTAGTCTAATGGATGGTAGCCTTTTCATTATTGAAGGTAGTTCGTTGTTAAAATTTTGTTACTCCAATGGATGGTAGCCTTGTCATTATGGATGGTAGTTTGTTGTTGAGATTTTGTTACTCCATTGTATGGTACCCTTGTCATTAACGAAAGTAGTTCATTGTTCAGATTTTCTTACTCCAATGGATGGTAGCCTTGTCATTATGGAAGGTAGTTCGTTGTTGAGATTTTGTTACTTCAATGGATGGTATCCTTGTGATTATGGAAGGTAGTTCGTTGTTAAGATTTTGTTACTCTAATGGATGGTATCCTTGTAATTATGGAAGGTAGTTCATTGTCGAGATTTTGTTATTCCATTGGATGGTAGCCTTGTCATTATAGAAGGTAGTTCATTGATGACATTTTGTTACTCCAATGGATGGTAGGCTTGTCATTATGGAAGGTGGTTTGTTGGAGAGATTTTCTTACTCCATTGGATGGTAACCTTGTCATTACCAAAAGTAGTTTGTTGTTTAGATTTTTTTACTCTAATGGATGGTAGCCTTGTCATTATGGAAGGTAGTTCATTATTGACATTTTGTTACTCCAATGGATGGTAGCCTTTTCATTATGGAAGGTAGTTTGTTGTTGAGATTTTGTTACTCCAATGGATGGTAGACTTGTCATTATGGATGGTAGTTCGTTGTTGAGATTTTGTTACTCCATTGGATGGTAGCCTTGTCATCACTGAAAGTAGTTTGTTGTTTAGATTTTGTTACTCTAATGGATGGTAGACTTGTCATTATGGAAAGTAGTTTGTTGTTGAGATTTGGTTACTCCAATGGTTGGTAGCCTTGTCATTATGGATGGTAGTTCGTTGTTGATATTTTGTTACTCCAATGGATGGTAGCCTTTTCATTATGGAAGGTAGTTTGTCTATGAGATTTTGTTACTTCAATTGATGGTAGCCTTGTCACTATGGATGGTAGTTCATTGTTGAGATTTTGTTACTCCATTGGATGGTAGCCTTGTCATTACCGAAAGTAGTTTGTTGTTTAGATTTTGTTACTCTAATGGATGGTAGACTTGTCATTATGGAAGGTAGTTTGTTGTTGAGATTTTGTTACTCCAATGGTTGGTAGACTTGTCATTATGGATGGTAGTTCGTTGTTGAGATTTTGTTACTCCATTGGATGGTAGCCTTGTCATTACCGAAAGTAGTTAGTTGTTGAGATTTTGTTACTCTAATGGATGGTAGCCTTGTCATTATGGAAGGTATTTCGTTGTTGACATTTTGTTACTCTAATGGATGGTAGCCTTTTCATTATGGAAGGTAGTTCGTTGTTGAGATTTTGTTACTCCAATGGATGGTAGCCTTGTGACTATTGAAGGTAGTTTGTTGTTGAGATTTTGTTACTCCAATGAATGGTAGCCTTGTCATTATGGATGGTAGTTCGTTGTTGAGATTTTGTTACTCCATTGGATGGTAGCCTTGTCATTACCGAATGTAGTTTGTTGTTTAGATTTTTTTACTCTAATGGATGGTAGCCTTGTCATTATGGAAGGTAGTTCATTGTTGACATTTTGTTACTCCAATGGATGGTAGCCTTTTCATTATGGAAGGTAGTTTGTTCTTGAGATTTTGTTACTCCAATGGATGGTAGCCTTGTCATTATGGATGGTAGTTTGTTGTTGAGATTTTGTTACTCCATTGGATGGTAGCCTTGTCATTACCGAAAGTAGTTTGTTGTTTAGATTTTGTTACTCTAATGGATGGTAGACTTGTCATTATGGAAAGTAGTTTGTTGTTGAGATTTGGTTACTCCAATGGTTGGTAGCCTTGTCATTATGGATGGTAGTTCGTTGTTGAGATTTTGTTACTCCATTGGATGGTAGCCTTGTCATTTCCAAAAGTAGTTTGTTGTTGAGATTTTGTTACTCTAATGGATTGTAGCCTTGTCATTATGGAAGGTAGTTGGTTGTTGACATTTTGTTACTCTAATGAATGGTAGCCTTTTCATTATGGAAGGTAGTTCGTTGTTGAGATTTTGTTACTCCAATGGATGGTAGCCTTGTCATTACCGAAAGTAGTTTGTTGTTTAGATTTTGTTACTCTAATGGATGGTAGCCTTGTTATTATGGAAGGTAGTTCAATGTTGACATTTTGTTACTCCAATGGATGGTAGCCTTTTCATTATGGAAGGTAGTTTGTTTATGAGATTTTGTTACTTCAATTGATGGTAGCCTTGTCACTATGGATGGAAGTTCGTTGTTGAGATTTTGTTACTCCATTGGACGGTAGCCTTGTCATTACCAAAAGTAGTTTGTTGTTTAGATTTTGTTACTCTAATGGATGGTAGACTTGTCATTATGGAAGGTAGTTTTTTGTTGAGATTTTGTTACTCCAATGGTTGGTAGACTTGTAATTATGGATGGTAGTTCGTTGTTGAGATTTTGTTACTCCATTCGATGGTAGCCTTGTCATTACCGAAAGTAGTTAGTTGTTGAGATTTTGTTACTCTAATGGATGGTAGCCTTGTCATTATGGAAGGTATTTCGTTGTTTACATTTTGTTACTCTAATGGATGGTAGCCTTTTCATTATGGAAGGTAGTTCGTTGTTGAGATTTTGTTACTCCAATGGATGGTAGCCTTGTCACTATAAATGGTAGTTCGTTGTTGAGATTTTGTTACTCCATTGGATGGTAGCCTTGTCATTACCGAAAGTAGTTTGTTGTTGAGATTTTGTTACTCTAATGGATGGTAGCCTTGTCATTATGGAAGGTAGTTCGTTGTTGACATTTTGTTACTCCAATGGATGGTAGATTTTTCATTATGAAAGGTAGTTTGTTGTTTAGATTTTGTTACTCCAATGGATGGTAGCCTTGTCATTACCGAAAGTAGTTTGTTGTTTAGATTTTGTTACTCTAATGGATGGTAGCCTTGTCATTATGGAAGGTAGTTCAATGTTGACATTTTATTACTCCAATGGATGGTAGCCTTTTCATTATGGAAGGTAGTTTGTTTATGAGATTTTGTTACTTCAATTGATGGTAGCCTTGTCACTATGGATGGTAGTTCGTTGTTGAGATTTTGTTACTCCGTTGGATGGTATCCTTGTCATTACCGAAAGTAGTTTGTTATTTAGACTTTGTTACTCTAATGGATGGTAGACTTGTCATTATGGAAGGTAGTTTGTTGTTGAGATTTTGTTACTCCAATGGAGGGTAGCCTTGTCATTATGGATGGTAGTTCATTGTTAAAATTTTGTTAATCCATTTGATGGTAGCCTTGTCATTACCAAAAGTAGTTTTTTGTTTAGATTTTGTTACTCTAACGGATGGTAGCCTTGTCATTACGGAAGGAAGTTCATTGTTGACATTTTGTTAGTCTAATGGATGGTAGCCTTTTCATTATTGAAGGTAGTTCGTTGTTAAAATTTTGTTACTCCAATGGATGGTAGCCTTGTCATTATGGATGGTAGTTTGTTGTTGAGATTTTGTTACTCCATTGTATGGTACCCTTGTCATTAACGAAAGTAGTTCATTGTTCACATTTTCTTACTCCAATGGATGGTAGCCTTGTCATTATGGAAGGTAGTTCGTTGTTGAGATTTTGTTACTTCAATGGATGGTATCCTTGTCATTATGGAAGGTAGTTCGTTGTTAAGATTTTGTTACTCTAATGGATGGTATCCTTGTAATTATGGAAGGTAGTTCATTGTCGAGATTTTGTTATTCCATTGGATGGTAGCCTTGTCATTATAGAAGGTAGTTCATTGATGACATTTTGTTACTCCAATGGATGGTAGGCTTGTCATTATGGAAGGTGGTTTGTTGGAGAGATTTTCTTACTCCATTGGATGGTAACCTTGTCATTACCAAAAGTAGTTTGTTGTTTAGATTTTTTTACTCTAATGGATGGTAGCCTTGTCATTATGGAAGGTAGTTCATTATTGACATTTTGTTACTCCAATGGATGGTAGCCTTTTCATTATGGAAGGTAGTTTGTTGTTGAGATTTTGTTACTCCAATGGATGGTAGACTTGTCATTATGGATGGTAGTTCGTTGTTGAGATTTTGTTACTCCATTGGATGGTAGCCTTGTCATCACTGAAAGTAGTTTGTTGTTTAGATTTTGTTACTCTAATGGATGGTAGACTTGTCATTATGGAAAGTAGTTTGTTGTTGAGATTTGGTTACTCCAATGGTTGGTAGCCTTGTCATTATGGATGGTAGTTCGTTGTTGATATTTTGTTACTCCAATGGATGGTAGCCTTTTCATTATGGAAGGTAGTTTGTCTATGAGATTTTGTTACTTCAATTGATGGTAGCCTTGTCACTATGGATGGTAGTTCATTGTTGAGATTTTGTTACTCCATTGGATGGTAGCCTTGTCATTACCGAAAGTAGTTTGTTGTTTAGATTTTGTTACTCTAATGGATGGTAGACTTGTCATTATGGAAGGTAGTTTGTTGTTGAGATTTTGTTACTCCAATGGTTGGTAGACTTGTCATTATGGATGGTAGTTCGTTGTTGAGATTTTGTTACTCCATTGGATGGTAGCCTTGTCATTACCGAAAGTAGTTAGTTGTTGAGATTTTGTTACTCTAATGGATGGTAGCCTTGTCATTATGGAAGGTATTTCGTTGTTGACATTTTGTTACTCTAATGGATGGTAGCCTTTTCATTATGGAAGGTAGTTCGTTGTTGAGATTTTGTTACTCCAATGGATGGTAGCCTTGTGACTATTGAAGGTAGTTTGTTGTTGAGATTTTGTTACTCCAATGAATGGTAGCCTTGTCATTATGGATGGTAGTTCGTTGTTGAGATTTTGTTACTCCATTGGATGGTAGCCTTGTCATTACCTAATGTAGTTTGTTGTTTAGATTTTTTTACTCTAATGGATGGTAGCCTTGTCATTATGGAAGGTAGTTCATTGTTGACATTTTGTTACTCCAATGGATGGTAGCCTTTTCATTATGGAAGGTAGTTTGTTCTTGAGATTTTGTTACTCCAATGGATGGTAGCCTTGTCATTATGGATGGTAGTTTGTTGTTGAGATTTTGTTACTCCATTGGATGGTAGCCTTGTCATTACCGAAAGTAGTTTGTTGTTTAGATTTTGTTACTCTAATGGATGGTAGACTTGTCATTATGGAAAGTAGTTTGTTGTTGAGATTTGGTTACTCCAATGGTTGGTAGCCTTGTCATTATGGATGGTAGTTCGTTGTTGAGATTTTGTTACTCCATTGGATGGTAGCCTTGTCATTTCCAAAAGTAGTTTGTTGTTGAGATTTTGTTACTCTAATGGATTGTAGCCTTGTCATTATGGAAGGTAGTTGGTTGTTGACATTTTGTTACTCTAATGAATGGTAGCCTTTTCATTATGGAAGGTAGTTCGTTGTTGAGATTTTGTTACTCCAATGGATGGTAGCCTTGTCATTACCGAAAGTAGTTTGTTGTTTAGATTTTGTTACTCTAATGGATGGTAGCCTTGTTATTATGGAAGGTAGTTCAATGTTGACATTTTGTTACTCCAATGGATGGTAGCCTTTTCATTATGGAAGGTAGTTTGTTTATGAGATTTTGTTACTTCAATTGATGGTAGCCTTGTCACTATGGATGGAAGTTCGTTGTTGAGATTTTGTTACTCCATTGGACGGTAGCCTTGTCATTACCAAAAGTAGTTTGTTGTTTAGATTTTGTTACTCTAATGGATGGTAGACTTGTCATTATGGAAGGTAGTTTTTTGTTGAGATTTTGTTACTCCAATGGTTGGTAGACTTGTAATTATGGATGGTAGTTCGTTGTTGAGATTTTGTTACTCCATTCGATGGTAGCCTTGTCATTACCGAAAGTAGTTAGTTGTTGAGATTTTGTTACTCTAATGGATGGTAGCCTTGTCATTATGGAAGGTATTTCGTTGTTTACATTTTGTTACTCTAATGGATGGTAGCCTTTTCATTATGGAAGGTAGTTCGTTGTTGAGATTTTGTTACTCCAATGGATGGTAGCCTTGTCACTATAAATGGTAGTTCGTTGTTGAGATTTTGTTACTCCATTGGATGGTAGCCTTGTCATTACCGAAAGTAGTTTGTTGTTGAGATTTTGTTACTCTAATGGATGGTAGCCTTGTCATTATGGAAGGTAGTTCGTTGTTGACATTTTGTTACTCCAATGGATGGTAGATTTTTCATTATGAAAGGTAGTTTGTTGTTTAGATTTTGTTACTCCAATGGATGGTAGCCTTGTCATTACCGAAAGTAGTTTGTTGTTTAGATTTTGTTACTCTAATGGATGGTAGCCTTGTCATTATGGAAGGTAGTTCAATGTTGACATTTTATTACTCCAATGGATGGTAGCCTTTTCATTATGGAAGGTAGTTTGTTTATGAGATTTTGTTACTTCAATTGATGGTAGCCTTGTCACTATGGATGGTAGTTCGTTGTTGAGATTTTGTTACTCCGTTGGATGGTATCCTTGTCATTACCGAAAGTAGTTTGTTATTTAGACTTTGTTACTCTAATGGATGGTAGACTTGTCATTATGGAAGGTAGTTTGTTGTTGAGATTTTGTTACTCCAATGGAGGGTAGCCTTGTCATTATGGATGGTAGTTCATTGTTAAAATTTTGTTAATCCATTTGATGGTAGCCTTGTCATTACCAAAAGTAGTTTTTTGTTTAGATTTTGTTACTCTAACGGATGGTAGCCTTGTCATTACGGAAGGAAGTTCATTGTTGACATTTTGTTAGTCTAATGGATGGTAGCCTTTTCATTATTGAAGGTAGTTCGTTGTTAAAATTTTGTTACTCCAATGGATGGTAGCCTTGTCATTATGGATGGTAGTTTGTTGTTGAGATTTTGTTACTCCATTGTATGGTACCCTTGTCATTAACGAAAGTAGTTCATTGTTCAGATTTTCTTACTCCAATGGATGGTAGCCTTGTCATTATGGAAGGTAGTTCGTTGTTGAGATTTTGTTACTTCAATGGATGGTATCCTTGTCATTATGGAAGGTAGTTCGTTGTTAAGATTTTGTTACTCTAATGGATGGTATCCTTGTAATTATGGAAGGTAGTTCATTGTCGAGATTTTGTTATTCCATTGGATGGTAGCCTTGTCATTATAGAAGGTAGTTCATTGATGACATTTTGTTACTCCAATGGATGGTAGGCTTGTCATTATGGAAGGTGGTTTGTTGGAGAGATTTTCTTACTCCATTGGATGGTAACCTTGTCATTACCAAAAGTAGTTTGTTGTTTAGATTTTTTTACTCTAATGGATGGTAGCCTTGTCATTATGGAAGGTAGTTCATTATTGACATTTTGTTACTCCAATGGATGGTAGCCTTTTCATTATGGAAGGTAGTTTGTTGTTGAGATTTTGTTACTCCAATGGATGGTAGACTTGTCATTATGGATGGTAGTTCGTTGTTGAGATTTTGTTACTCCATTGGATGGTAGCCTTGTCATCACTGAAAGTAGTTTGTTGTTTAGATTTTGTTACTCTAATGGATGGTAGACTTGTCATTATGGAAAGTAGTTTGTTGTTGAGATTTGGTTACTCCAATGGTTGGTAGCCTTGTCATTATGGATGGTAGTTCGTTGTTGATATTTTGTTACTCCAATGGATGGTAGCCTTTTCATTATGGAAGGTAGTTTGTCTATGAGATTTTGTTACTTCAATTGATGGTAGCCTTGTCACTATGGATGGTAGTTCGTTGTTGAGATTTTGTTACTCCATTGGATGGTAGCCTTGTCATTACCGAAAGTAGTTTGTTGTTTAGATTTTGTTACTCTAATGGATGGTAGACTTGTCATTATGGAAGGTAGTTTGTTGTTGAGATTTTGTTACTCCAATGGTTGGTAGACTTGTCATTATGGATGGTAGTTCGTTGTTGAGATTTTGTTACTCCATTGGATGGTAGCCTTGTCATTACCGAAAGTAGTTAGTTGTTGAGATTTTGTTACTCTAATGGATGGTAGCCTTGTCATTATGGAAGGTATTTCGTTGTTGACATTTTGTTACTCTAATGGATGGTAGCCTTTTCATTATGGAAGGTAGTTCGTTGTTGAGATTTTGTTACTCCAATGGATGGTAGCCTTGTGACTATTGAAGGTAGTTTGTTGTTGAGATTTTGTTACTCCAATGAATGGTAGCCTTGTCATTATGGATGGTAGTTCGTTGTTGAGATTTTGTTACTCCATTGGATGGTAGCCTTGTCATTACCGAATGTAGTTTGTTGTTGAGATTTTGTTACTCTAATGGATGGTAACCTTGTCATTATGGAAGGTAGTTCGTTGTTGACATTTTGTTACTCCAATGGATGGTAGCCTTTTCATTATGAAAGGTAGTTTGTTGTTTAGATTTTGTTACTCCAATGGATGGTATCCTTGTCATTACCGAAAGTAGTTTGTTGTTTAGATTTTGTTACTCTAATGGATGTTAGCCTTGTCATTATGGAAGGTAGTTCAATGTTGACATTTTGTTACTCCAATGGATGGTAGCCTTTTCATTATGGAAGGTAGTTTGTTTATGAGATTTTGTTACTTCAATTGATGGTTGCCTTGTCACTATGGATGGTAGTTCGTTGTTGAGATTTTGTTACTCCATTGGATGGTAGCCTTGTCATTACCGAAAGTAGTTTGTTGTTTAGATTTTGTTACTCTAATGGATGGTAGACTTGTCATTATGGAAGGTAGTTTGTTGTTGAGATTTTGTTACTCTAATGGTTGGTAGACTTGTCATTATGGATGGTAGTTCGTTGTTGAGATTTTGTGACTCCATTGGATGGTAGCTTTGTCATTACCGAAAGTAGTTTGTTGTTGAGATTTTGTTAATCTAATGGATGGTAGCCTTGTCATTATTGAAGGTAGTTCGTTATTTACATTTTGTTACTCTAATGGATGGTAGCCTTTTCATTATGGAAGGTAGTTCATTGTTGAGATTTTGTTACTCCAATGGATGGTAGCCTTGTCATTATTGAAGGTAGTTCATTGTTGAGATTTTGTTACTCCAATGGATGGTAGCATTGTAATTATTGAAGGTAGTTCATTGATGAGATTTTATTACTCCAATGGATGATATCCTTGTCATTATCGAAGGTAGTTCGTTGCTGAGATTTTGTTACACCAATGGATGGTAGGCTTGTCATTTTGGAAGGTGGTTCGTTGTTGAGATTTTGTTAATCCAATGGATGGTATTCATGTCATTATGGAAGGTAGTTCGTTGTTGAGATTTTGTTACTCCATTGGATGGTAGCCTTGTCATTATGGAATGTAGTTCATTGTTGACATTTTGTTACTCCAATGGATGGTAGCCTTTTCATTATGGAAGGTAGTTCGTTGTTGAGATTTTGTTACTCAAATGGATGGTATCCTTGCCATTACGGAAGGTAGTTCGTTGTTGAGATTTTGTTACTCCAATGGATGCTAGCCTTGTTATTATGGAAGGTAGTTCTTTGTTGATGTTTTGTTACTCCAATGGATGGTAACTTTTTCATTATGGAAGGTAGTTCGTTGTTGAGATTTTGTTACTCCAATGGATGGTAGACTTGTCATTATGAAAGTTAGTTCTTTGTTGAGATTTTATTACTCCAATGGATGGTAGACTTGTCATTATTGAAGGTAGTGCGTTGTTGAGATTTTGTAACTCCGATGGATGGTAGCCTTGTCATTATGGATGGTAGTTCGTTGGTGAGATTTTGTTACTCCATTGGATGGTAGCCTTGTCATTACCGAAAGTAGTTTGTTGTTTAGACTTTGTTACTCTAATAGATGGTAGCCTTGTCATTATGGAAGGTAGTTCAATGTTGACATTTTATTACTCCAATGGATGGTAGACTTTTCATTATGGAAGGTAGTTTGTTTATGAGATTTTGTTACTTCAATTGATGGTAGCCTTATCATTATGGATGGTAGTTCGTTGTTGAGATTTTGTTATTCCATTGGATGGTAGCCTTGTCATTACCGAAAGTAGTTTGTTGTTTCGATTTTGTTACTCTAATGGATGGTAGACTTGTCATTATGGAAGGTACTTTGTTGTTGAGATTTGGTTACTCCAATGGTTGGTAGCATTGTCATTATGGATGGTAGTTCGTTGTTGATATTTTGTTACTCCATTGGATGGTAGCCTTGTCTTACCTAAAGTAGTTTGTTGTTGAGATTTTGTTACTCTAATGGATGGTAGCCTTGTCATTATGGAAGGTAGTTGGTTGTTGACATTTTGTTACTCTAATGGATGGTAGCCTTGTCATTATCGAAGGTAGTTTGTTGATGAGATTTTATTACTCCAATGGATGATATCCTTGTCATTATTGAAGGTAGTTTGTTGTTGAGATTTTGTTACACCAATGGATGGTAGGCTTGTCATTATGGAAGTTGGTTCGTTGTTGAGATTTTGTTAATCCAATGGATGGTATTCGTTTCATTATGGAAGGTAGTTCGTTTTTTTTATTTTGTTACTCCATTGGATGGTAGCCTTTTCATTATGGAAGGTAGTTCATTGTTGACATTTTGTTACTCCAATGGATGGTAGCCTTTTAATTATGGAAGGTAGTTCGTTGTTGAGATTTTGTACTCAAATGGATGGTATCCTTGCCATTACGGAAGGTAGTTCGTTGTTGACATTTTTGCTCTCCAATGGATGGTAGCCTTGTCATTATGGAAGGTAGTTTGTTGTTGACATTTTATTACTCCAATGGATGGTATCCTTTTCATTATGGAAGGTAGTTCGTGGTTGAGATTTTGTTACTCAAATGGATGGTATCCTTGGCATTACGGAAGGTAGTTCATTGTTGTGATTTGTTTACTCCAATGGATGGTAGCCTTGTTATTATGGAAGGTAGTTCGTTGTTGATGTTTTGTTACTCCAATGGATGGTAACCTTTTCATTATGGAAGGTAGTTCGTTGTTGAGATTTTGTTACTCCAATGGATGGTAGACTTGTCATTATGAAAGTTAGTTCTTTGTTGAGATTTTATTACTCCAATGGATGGTAGACTTGTCATTATTGAAGGTAGTGCGTTGTTGAGATTTTGTTACTCCAATGGATGGTAGCCTTGTCATTATGGATGGTAGTTTGTTGGTGAGATTTTGTTACTCCATTAGATGGTAGCCTTGTCATTACCGAAAGTAGTTTGTTGTTTAGATTTTGTTACTCTAATGGATGGTAGCCTTGTCATTATGGAAGGTAGTTCAATGTTGACATTTTATTACTCCAATGGATGGTAGCCTTTTCATTATGGAAGGTAGTTTGTTTATGAGATTTTGTTACTTCAATTGATGGTAGCCTTATCATTATGGATGGTAGTTCATTGTTGAGATTTTGTTACTCCATTGGATGGTAGCCTTGTCATTACCGAAAGTAGTTTGTTGTTTAGATTTTTTTACTCTAATGGAAGGTAGACTTGTCATTATGGAAGGTACTTTGTTGTTGAGATTTGGTTACTCCAATGGTTGGTAGCCTTGTCATTATGGATGGTAGTTCGTTGTTGATATTTTGTTACTCCATTGGATGGTAGCCTTGTCATTACCTAAAGTAGTGTTTTGTTGAGATTTTGTTACTCTAATGGATGGTAGCCTTGTCATTATGGAAGGTAGTTGGTTGTTGACATTTTGTTACTCTAATGGATGGTAGCCTTTTCATTGTGGAAGGTTGTTCGTTGTTGAGATTTTATACTCCAATGGATGGTAGCCTTGTCATTATTGAAGGTAGTTCGTTGGTGAGATTTTGTTACTCCAATGGATGGTAGCCTTGTAATTATTGAAGGTAGTTCATTGATGAGATTTTATTACTCCAATGGATGATATCCTTGTCATTATCGAAGGTAGTTCGTTGTTGAGATTTTGTTACACCAATGGATGGTAGGCTTGTCATTATGGAAGGTGGTTCGTTGTTGAGATTTTGTTAATCCAATGGATGGTATTCGTTTCATTATGGAAGGTAGTTCGTTTTTGAGACTTTGTTACTCCATTGGATGGTAGCCTTTTCATTATGGAAGGTAGTTCATTGTTGACATTTTGTTACTCCAATGGATGGTAGCCTTTTCATTATGGAAGGTAGTTCGTTGTTGAGATTTTGTTACTCAAATGGATGGTATCCTTGCCATTACGGAAGGTAGTTCGTTGTTGACATTTTTGCTCTCCAATGGATGGTAGCCTTGTCATTATGGAAGGTAGTTTGTTGTTGACATTTTATTACTCCAATGGATGGTATCCTTTTCATTATGGAAGGTAGTTCGTTGTTGAGATTTTATTACTCAAATGGATGGTATCCTTGGCATTACGGAAGGTAGTTCATTGTTGAGATTTTGTTACTCCAATGGATGGTAGCCTTGTTATTATGGAAGGTAGTTCGTTGTTGATGTTTTGTTACTCCAATGGATGGAAACCTTTTCATTATGGAAGGTAGTTCGTTGTTGAGATTTTGTTACTCCAATGGATGGTAGACTTGTCATTATGAAAGTTAGTTCTTTGTTGAGATTTTATTACTCCAATGGATGGTAGACTTGTCATTATTGAAGGTAGTGCGTTGTTTAGATTTTGTTACTCCAATGGATGGTAGCCTTGTCATTATGGATGGTAGTTTGGTGGTGAGATTTTGTTACTCCATTAGATGGTAGCCTTGTCATTACCGAAAGTAGTTTGTTGTTTAGATTTTGTAACTCTAATGGATGGTAGACTTGTCATTATGGAAGGTACTTTGTTGTTGAGATTTGGTTACTCCAATGGTTGGTAGCCTTGTCATTATGGATGGTAGTTCGTTGTTGATATTTTGTTACTCCATTGGATGGTAGCCTTGTCATTACCTAAAGTAGTGTGTTGTTGAGATTTTGTTACTTCAATTGATGGTAGCCTTATCATTATGGATGGTAGTTCGTTGTTGAGATTTTGTTACTCCATTGGATCGTAGCCTTGTCATTACCGAAAGTAGTTTGTTGTTTAGATTTTGTTACTCTAATGGATGGTAGACTTGTCATTATGGAAGGTACTTTGTTGTTGAGATTTGGTTACTCCAATGGTTGGTAGCCTTGTCATTATGGATGGTAGTTCGTTGTTGATATTTTGTTACTCCATTGGATGGTAGCCTTGTCATTACCTAAAGTAGTGTGTTGTTGAGATTTTGTTACTCTAATGGATGGTAGCCTTGTCATTATGGAAGGTAGTTGGTTGTTGACATTTTGTTACTCTAATGGATGGTAGCCTTTTCATTGTGGAAGGTAGTTCGTTGTTGAGATTTTATACTCCAATGGATGGTAGCCTTGTCATTATTGAAGGTAGTTCGTTGGTGAGATTTTGTTACTCCAATGGATGGTAGCCTTGTAATTATTGAAGGTAGTTCATTGATGAGATTTTATTACTCCAATGGATGATATCCTTGTCATTATCGAAGGTAGTTCGTTGTTGAGATTTTGTTACACCAATGGATGGTAGGCTTGTCATTATGGAAGGTGGTTCGTTGTTGAGATTTTGTTAATCCAATGGATGGTATTCGTTTCATTATGGAAGGTAGTTCGTTTTTGAGACTTTGTTACTCCATTGGATGGTAGCCTTTTCATTATGGAAGGTAGTTCATTGTTGACATTTTGTTACTCCAATGGATGGTAGCCTTTTCATTATGGAAGGTAGTTCGTTGTTGAGATTTTGTTACTCAAATGGATGGTATCCTTGCCATTACGGAAGGTAGTTCGTGATTGAGATTGTTGCTCTCCAATGGATGGTAGCCTTGTCATTATGGAAGGTAGTTTGTTGTTGATATTTTATTACTCCAATGGATGGTATCCTTTTCATTATGGAAGGTAGTTCGTCGTTGAGATTTTGTTACTCAAATGGATGGTATCCTTGCCATTACGGAAGGTAGTTCATTGTTGAGATTTTGTTACTCCAATGGATGGTAGCCTTGTTATTATGGAAGGTAGTTCGTTGTTGATGTTTTGTTACTCCAATGGATGGTAACCTTTTCATTATGGAAGGTAGTTCTTTGTTGAGATTTTGTTACTCCAATGGATGGTAGACTTGTCATTATGAAAGTTAGTTCTTTGTTGAGATTTTATTACTCCATTGGATGGTAGACTTGTCATTATTGAAGGTAGTGCGTTGTTGAGATTTTGTTACTCCAATGGATGGTAGCCTTGTCATTATGGATGGTAGTTTGTTGGTGAGATTTTGTTACTCCATTAGATGGTAGCCTTGTCATTACCGAAAGTAGTTTGTTGTTTAGATTTTGTTACTCTAATGGTTGGTAGCCTTGTCATTATGGAAGGTAGTTCAATGTTTACATTTTATTACTCCAATGGATGGTAGCCTTTTCATTATGGAATGTAGTTTGTTTATGAGATTTTGTTACTTCAATTGATGGTAGCCTTATCATTATGGATGGTAGTTCGTTGTTGAGATTTTGTTACTCCATTGGATGGTAGCCTTGTCATTACCGAAAGTAGTTTCTTGTTTAGATTTTGTTACTCTAATGGATGGTAGACTTGTCATTATGGAAGGTACTTTGTTGTTGAGATTTGGTTACTCCAATGGTTGGTAGCCTTGTCATTATGGATGGTAGTTCAATGTTGATATTTTGTTACTCCATTGGATGGTAGCCTTGTCATTACCTAATGTAGTTTTGTTGTTGAGATTTTGTTACTCTAATGGATGGTAGCCTTGTCATTATGGAAGGTAGTTGGTTGTTGACATTTTGTTACTCTAATGGATGGTAGCCTTTTCATTATGGAAGGTAGTTCGTTGTTGAGATTTTGTTACTCCAATGGATGGTAGCCTTGTCATTATTGAAGGTAGTTCTTTGGTGAGATTTTGTTACTCCAATGGATGGTAGCCTTGTAATTATTGAAGGTAGTTCATTGATGAGATTTTATTACTCCAATGGATGATATCCTTGTCATTATCGAAGGTAGTTCGTTGTTGAGATGTTGTTACACAAATGGATGGTAGGCTTGACATTATGGAAGGTGGTTCGTTGTTGAGATTTTGTTAATCCAATGAATGGTATTCGTTTCATTATGGAAGGTAGTTCGTTTTTGAGATTTTGTTACTCCATTGGATGGTAGCCTTTTCATTATGGAAGGTAGTTCATTGTTGACATTTTGTTACTCCAATGGATGGTAGCCTTTTCATTATGGAAGGTAGTTCGTTGTTGATATTTTGTTACTCAAATGGATGGTATCCTTGCCATTACGGAAGGTAGTTCGTTGTTGAGATTTTTGCTCTCCAATGGATGGTAGCCTTGTCATTATGGAAGGTAGTTTGTTGTTGACATTTTATTACTCCAATGGATGGTATCCTTTTCATTATGGAAGGTAGTTCGTTGTTGAGATTTTGTTACTCAAATTGATGGTATCCTTGCCATTACGGAAGGTAGTTCATTGTTGAGATTTTGTTACTCCAATGGATGGTAGCCTTGTTATTATGGAAGGTAGTTCGTTGTTGATGTTTTGTTAATCCAATGGATGGTAACCTTTTCATTATGGAAGGTAGTTCGTTGTTGAGATTTTGTTACTCCAATGGATGGTAGACTTGTCATTATTAAAGGTAGGTCTTTGTTGAGATTTTATTACTCCAATGGATGGTAGACTTGTCATTATTGAAGGTAGTGCGTTGTTGATATTTTGTTACCCCAATGGACGGTAGCCTTGTTATTATGGATGGTAGTTCGTTGGTGAGATTTTGTTACTCCATTGGATGGTAGCCTTGTCATTACCGAAAGTAGTTTGTTGTTTAGATTTTGTTACTCTAATGGATGATAGCCAATGGATGGTAGCCTTTTCAATTATGGAAGGTAGTTTGTTTATGAGATTTTGTTACTTCAATTGATGGTAGCCTTGTCATTATGGATGGTAGTTTGTTGTTGAGATTTTGTTACTCCATTGGATGGTAGCCTTGTCATTATCGAAAGTAGTTTATTGTTTAGATTTTGTTACTCTAATGGATGGTAGACTTGTCATTATGGAAAGTAGTTTGTTGTTGAGATTTGGTTACTCCAATGGTTGGTAGCCTTGTCATTATGGATGGTAGTTCGTTGTTGAGATTTTGTTACTCCATTGGATGGTAGCCTTGTCATTACCGAAAGTAGTTTGTTGTTGAGATTTTGTTACTCTAATGGATGGTAGCCTTGTCATTATGGAAGGTAGTTGGTTGTTGACATTTTTTTATTCTAATGGATGGTAGCCTTTTCATTATGGAAGGTAGTTCGTTGTTGAGATTTTGTTACTCTAATGGATTGTAGCCTTGTCATTACCGAAAGTAGTTTGTTGTTTAGATTTTGTTACTCTAATGGATGGTAGCCTTGTCATTATGGAAGGTAGTTCAATGTTGACATTTTTTTACTCTAATGGATGGTAGCCTTTTCATTATGGAAGGTAGTTTGTTTATGAGATTTTGTTACTTCAATTGATGGTAGCGTTGTCACTATGGATGGTAGTTCGTTGTTGTGATTTTGTTACTCCATTTGATGGTAGCCTTGTCATTACCGAAAGTAGTTTGTTGTTTAGATTTTGTTACTCTAATGGATGTTAGACTTTTCATTATGGAAGGTAGTTTGTTGTTGAGATTTTGTTACTCCAATGGTTGGTAGACTTGTCATTATGGATGGTAGTTCGTTGTTGAGATTTTGTTACTCCATTGGATGGTAGCCTTGTCATTACTGAAAGTAGTTAGTTGTTGAGATTTTCTTACTCTAATGGATGGTAGCATTGTCATTATGGAAGGTAGTTCGTTGTTGACATTTTGTTACTCTAATGGATGGTAGCCTTTTCATTATGGAAGGTAGTTCGTTGTTGAGATTTTGTTACTCCAATGGATGGTAGCCTTGTCATTATTGAAGGTAGTTCGTTGTTGAGATTTTGTTACTCCAATGGATGGTAGCCTTGTAATTATTGAAGGTAGTTCATTGATGAGATTTTATTACTCCAATGGATGATATCCTTGTCATTATCGAAGGTAGTTCGTTGTTGAGATTTTGTTACACCAATAGATGGTAGGCTTGTCATTATGGAAGGTGGTTTGTTGTTGAGATTTTGTTAATCAAATGGATGGTATTCGTGTCATTATGGAAGGTAGTTCGTTGTTGAGATTTTGTTACTCCATTGGATGGTAGCCTTGTCATTATGGAAGGTAGTTCATTGTTGACATTTTGTTACTCCAATGGATGGTAGCCTTTTCATTATGGAAGGTAGTTCGTTGTTGAGATTGTGTTACTCAAATGGATGGTATCCTTGCCATTACGGAAGGTAATTCGTTGTTGAGATTTTGTTACTCCAATGGATGGTAGCCTTGTTATTATGGAAGGTAGTTCGTTGTTGATGTTTTGTTACTCCAATGGATGGTAACCTTTTCATTATGGAAGGTAGTTCGTTGTTGAGATTTTGTTACTCCAATGGACGGTAGACTTGTCATTATGAAAGTTCGTTCTTTGTTGAGATTTTATTACTCCAATGGATGGTAGACTTGTCATTATTGAAGGTAGTGCGTTGTTGAGATTTTGTTACTCCAATGGATGGTAGCCTTGTCATTATGGATGGTAGTTCGATGGTGAGATTTTGTTACTCCATTGGATGGTAGCCTTGTCATTACCGAAAGTAGTTTGTTGTTTAGATTTTGTTACTCTAATGGATGGTAGCCTTGTCATTATGGAAGGTAGTTCAATGTTGACATTTTGTTACTCGAATGGATGGTAGCCTTTTCATTATGGAAGGTAATTTGTTTATGAGATTTTGTTACTTCAATTGATGGTAGCCTTATCATTATGGATGGTAGTTCGTTGTTGATATTTTGTTACTCCATTGGATGGTAGCCTTGTCATTACCGAAAGTAGTTTGTTGTTTAGATTTTGTTACTCTAATGTATGGTAGACTTGTCATTATGGAAATTAGTTTGTTGTTGAGATTTGGTTACTCCAATGGTTTGTAGCCTTGTCATTATGGATGGTAGTTCGTTGTTTAGATTTTGTTACTCCATTTGATGGTAGCCTTGTCATTACCGAAAGTAGTTTGTTATTGAGTTTTTGTTACTCAAATCGATGGTAGCCTTGTCATTATGGAAGGTAGTTGGTTGTTGACATTTTGTTACTCTAATGGATGGTAGCCTTTTCATTATGGAAGGTAGTTCGTTGTTGAGATTTTTTTACTCCAATGGATGGTAGCCTTGTCATTATTGGAGGTAGTTCGTTGTTGAGATTTTGTTACTCCAATGGATGGTAGCCTTGTAATTATTGAAGGTAGTTTATTGATGAGATTTTATTACTCCAATGGATGATATCCTTGTCATTATGGAAGGTAGTTCGTTGTTGAGATTTTTGCTCTCCAATGGATGGTAGCCTTGTCATTATGGAAGGTAGTTTGTTGTTGACATTTTATTACTCCAATGGATGGTAGCCTTTTCATTATGGAAGGTAGTTCATTGTTGAGATTTTTTTACTCAAATGGATGGTATCCTTGCCATTACGGAAGGTAGTTCGTTGTTGAGATTTTTGCTCTCCAATGGATGGTAGCCTTGTCATTATGGAAGGTAGTTTGTTGTTGACATTTTATTACTCCAATGGATGGTAGCCTTTTCATTATGGAAGGTAGTTCGTTGTTGAGATTTTTTTACTCAAATGGATGGTATCCTTGCCATTACGAAAGGTAGTTCGTTGTTGAGATTCTGTTACTCCAATGGATGGTAGCCTTGTTATTATGGAAGGTAGTTCGTTTTGGAGATTTTGTTACTCCAATGGATGGTAGACTTGTCATTATGAAAGGTAGTTCTTTGTTGAGATTTTATTACTCAAATGGATGGTAGACTTGTCATTATTGAAGGTAGTACGTTGTTGAGATTTTGTTACTCCAATGGATGGTAGCCTTGTCATTATGGATGATAGTTCGTTGGTGAGATTTTGTTACTCCATTGGATGGTAGCCTTGTCATTAACGAAAGTAGTTTGTTGTTTAGATTTTGTTACTCTAATGGATGGTAGCCTTGTCATTATGGAAAGTAGTTCAATGTTGACATTTTGTTACTCCAATGGATGGTAGCCTTTTTATGACATTTTGTTACTTCAATTGATGGTAGCCTTGTCATTATGGATGGTAGTTCGTTGTTGAGATTTTGTTACTCCATTAGATGGTAGCCTTGTCATTACCGAAAGTAGTTTGTTGTTGAGATTTTGTTACTCCATTGGTTGGTATCCTTGTCATTATGGATGGTAGTTGGTTGTTGACATTTTGTTACTCTAATGGATGGTAGCCTTTTCATTATGGAAGGTAGTTCGTTGTTGAGATTTTGTTACTCCAATGGATGGTAGCCTTGTCATTATTGAAGGTAGTTCATTGTTGAGATTTTGTTACTCCAATGGATGGTAGCCGTGTAATTATTGAAGGTAGTTCGTTGATGAGATTTTATTACTCCAATGGATTATATCCTTGTCATTATGGAAGGTGGTTCGTTGTTTAAATTTTTGTTAATCCAATGGATGGTATTCGTGTCATTATTTAAGGTAGTTCGTTGTTGAGATTTTGTTACTCCATTGGATGGTAGCCTTGTCATTATGGAAGGTAGTTCATTGTTGACATTTTGTTACTCCAATGGATGGTAGCCTTTTCATTATGGAAGGTTGTTCGTTGTTGAGATTTTGTTACTCAAATGGATGGTATCCTTGCCATTACGGAAGGTAGTTCGTTGTTGAGATTTTTGCTCTCCAATGGATGGTAGCCTTGTCATTATGGAAGGTAGTTTGTTGTTGAAATTTTATTACTCCAATGGATGGTAGCCTTGTCATTATGGAAGGTAGTTTGTTGTTCAGATATTGTTACTCTAATGGATGGTATCCTTGTCATTACGGAAGGTAGTTCATTGTTGAGATTTTGTTTCTCCAATGGATGGTAGCCTTGTTATTATGGAAGGTAGTTCGTTGTTGATATTTTGTTACTCCAATGGATGGTAACCTTTTCATTATGGAAGGTAGTTCGTTGTTGTAATTTTGTTACTCCAATGGATGGTAGACTTGTCATTATGAAAGGTAGTTCTTTGTTGAGATTTTTTTACTCCAATGGATGGTAGACTTGTCATTATTGAAGGTAGTGCGTTGTTGAGATTTTGTTACTCCAATGGATGGTAGCCTTGTCATTATGGATGGTAGTTCATTGGTGAGATTTTGTTACTCCATTGGATGGTAGCCTTGTCATTACCGAAAGTAGTTTGTTGTTTAGATTTTGCTACTCTAATGGATGGTAGCCTTGGCATTATGGAAGGTAGTTCAATGTTGACATTTTGTTACTCCAATGGATGGTAGCATTTTCATTATGGAAGGTAGTTTGTTTATGAGATTTTCTTACTTCAATTAATGGTAGCCTTGTCATTATGGATGGTAGTTCGTTGTTGAGATTTTGTTACTCCATTGGATGGTAGCCTTGTCATTACCGAAAGTAGTTTGTTGTTTAGATTTTGTTACTCTAATGTATGGTAGACTTGTCATTATGGAAGGTAGTTTGTTGTTGAGATTTTGTTACTCCAATGGTTGGTAGCCTTGTCATTATGGATGGTAGTTCGTTGTTGAGATTTTGTTACTCCATTGGATGGTAGCCTTGTCATTACCGAAAGTAGTTTGTTGTTGAGATTTTGTTACACTAATGGATGGTAGCCTTGTCATTATGGAAGGTAGTTCATTGTTGACATTTTGTTACTCCAATGGATGGTATCCTTTTCATTATGGAAGGTAGTTTGTTGTTGAGATTTTGTTACTCCAATGGATGGTAGCCTTGTAATTATGGAAGGTTGTTTGTTGTTGAGATTTTGTTACTCCAATGGATGGTAGCCTTTTCATTATGGAATATAGTTTGTTGTTGAGCTTTTGTTACTCAAATGGATGGTTGCCTTTTTATTATGGAAGGTAGTTCATTTTTGAGATTTTGTTACACCAATGGATGGTAGCCTTGTCATAATGGAAGGTAGTTTGTTGCTGATATTTTGTTACTCCAATGGATGGTAGCCTTGTGATTATGGAAGGTAGTTTGTTGTTTAGATTTTGTTACTCCAATGGATGGTAACCTTGTCATTATGGATGGTAGTTTTTTGATGAGATTTTGTTACTCATGTGGATGGTAGCATTGTCATTACAGAAAGTAGTTCTTTGTTGAGATTTTGTTACTCTAATGGATGGTAGCCTTGCATTATGCAAGGTAGTTCATTGTTGAAATTTTGTTACTCCAATTTATTGTAGCCTTGTCATTATGGAAGGTAGTTCGTTGTTGAGATTTTGTTACTCCAATGGATGGTAGACTTGTCATTATGGATGGTAGTTCGTTGTTGAGATTTTGTTACTCTAATGGATGGTAGCCTTGTCATTATGCAAAGTAGTTCATTGTTGACATTTTGTTACTCCATTGGATGGTAGCCTTGTCATTACCGAAAGTAGTTTGTTGTTTAGATTTTGTTATTCTAATGGATGGTAGACTTGTCATTACGAAATGAAGTTCATTGTTGACATTTTGTTCATCCAATGGATGGTAGCCTTTTCATTATTGAAGGTAGTTCGTTGTTAAGATTTTGTTACTCCAATGGATGGTAACCTTGTCATTATGGATGGTAGTTTTTTGATGAGATTTTGTTACTCATGTGGATGGTAGCATTGTCATTACAGAAAGTAGTTCTTTGTTGAGATTTTGTTACTCTAATGGATGGTAGCCTTGTCATTATGCAAGGTAGTTCATTGTTGACATTTTGTTACTCCAATTTATGGTAGCCTTGTCATTATGGAAGGTAGTTCGTTGTTGAGATTTTATTACTCCAATGGATGGTAGACTTGTCATTATGGAAGGTAGTTTGTTGTTGAGATTTTGTTACTCTAATGGATGGTAGCCCTGTCATTATGCAAAGTAGTTCATTTTTGACATTTTGTTACTCCATTGGATGGTAGCCTTGTCATTACCGAAAGTAGTTTGTTGTTTAGATTTTGTTACTCTAATGGATGGTAGACTTGTCATTATGGAAGGTAGTTTGTTGTTGAGATTTTGTTACTCCAATGGTTGGTAGCCTTGTCATTATGGATGGTAGTTCGTTGTTGAGATTTTGTTACTCCATTGGATGGTAGCCTTGTCATTACCGAAAGTAGTTTGTTGTTGAGATTTTGTTACACTAATGGATGGTAGCCTTGTCATTATAGAAGGTAGTTCATTGTTGACATTTCGTTAGTCCAATGGATGGTATCCTTTTCATTATGGAAGGTAGTTCGTTGTTGAGATTTTGTTACTCCAATGGATGGTAGCCTTGTCATTATTGAAGGTAGTTCATTGTTGAGATTTTGTTACTCCAATGGATGGTAGCCTTGTAATTATTGAAGGTAGTTCATTGATGAGATTTTATTACTCCAATGGATGATATCCTTGTCATTATCGAAGGTAGTTCGTTGTTGAGATTTTGTTACACCAATGGATGGTAGGCTTGTCATTATGGAAGGTGGTTCGTTGTTGAGATTTTGTTAATCCAATGGATGGTATTCGTGTCATTATGGAAGGTAGATCGTTGTTGAGATTTTGTAATTCCATTGGATGGTAGCCTTGTCATTATGGAAGGTAGTTCATTGTTGACATTTTGTTACTCCAATGGATGGTAGCCTTTTCATTATGGAAGGTAGTTCGTTGTTGAGATTTTGTTACTCAAATGGATGGTATCCTTGCCATTACGGAAGGTAGTTCGTTGTTGAGATTTTTTCTCTCCAATGGATGGTAGCCTTGTCATTATGGAAGGTAGTTTGTTGTTGAGATTTTATTACTCAAATGGATGGTAGACTTTTCATTATGGAAGGTAGTTTGTTGTTGAGATTTTGTTACTCTAATGGATGGTAGACTTGTCATTATGAAAGGTAGTTCTTTGTTGAGATTTTTTTACTCCAATGGATGGTAGACTTGTCATTATTGAAGGTAGTGCGTTGTTGAGATTTTGTTACTCCAATGGATGGTAGCCTTGTCATTATGGATGGTAGTTCATTGGTGAGATTTTGTTACTCCATTGGATGGTAGCCTTGTCATTACCGAAAGTAGTTTGTTGTTTAGATTTTGCTACTCTAATGGATGGTAGCCTTGGCATTATGGAAGGTAGTTCAATGTTGACATTTTGTTACTCCAATGGATGGTAGCATTTTCATTATGGAAGGTAGTTTGTTTATGAGATTTTCTTACTTCAATTAATGGTAGCCTTGTCATTATGGATGGTAGTTCGTTGTTGAGATTTTGTTACTCCATTGGATGGTAGCCTTGTCATTACCGAAAGTAGTTTGTTGTTTAGATTTTGTTACTCTAATGTATGGTAGACTTGTCATTATGGAAGGTAGTTTGTTGTTGAGATTTTGTTACTCCAATGGTTGGTAGCCTTGTCATTATGGATGGTAGTTCGTTGTTGAGATTTTGTTACTCCATTGGATGGTAGCCTTGTCATTACCGAAAGTAGTTTGTTGTTGAGATTTTGTTACACTAATGGATGGTAGCCTTGTCATTATGGAAGGTAGTTCATTGTTGACATTTTGTTACTCCAATGGATGGTATCCTTTTCATTATGGAAGGTAGTTTGTTGTTGAGATTTTGTTACTCCAATGGATGGTAGCCTTGTAATTATGGAAGGTTGTTTGTTGTTGAGATTTTGTTACTCCAATGGATGGTAGCCTTTTCATTATGGAATATAGTTTGTTGTTGAGCTTTTGTTACTCAAATGGATGGTTGCCTTTTTATTATGGAAGGTAGTTCATTTTTGAGATTTTGTTACACCAATGGATGGTAGCCTTGTCATAATGGAAGGTAGTTTGTTGCTGATATTTTGTTACTCCAATGGATGGTAGCCTTGTGATTATGGAAGGTAGTTTGTTGTTTAGATTTTGTTACTCCAATGGATGGTAACCTTGTCATTATGGATGGTAGTTTTTTGATGAGATTTTGTTACTCATGTGGATGGTAGCATTGTCATTACAGAAAGTAGTTCTTTGTTGAGATTTTGTTACTCTAATGGATGGTAGCCTTGCATTATGCAAGGTAGTTCATTGTTGAAATTTTGTTACTCCAATTTATTGTAGCCTTGTCATTATGGAAGGTAGTTCGTTGTTGAGATTTTGTTACTCCAATGGATGGTAGACTTGTCATTATGGATGGTAGTTCGTTGTTGAGATTTTGTTACTCTAATGGATGGTAGCCTTGTCATTATGCAAAGTAGTTCATTGTTGACATTTTGTTACTCCATTGGATGGTAGCCTTGTCATTACCGAAAGTAGTTTGTTGTTTAGATTTTGTTATTCTAATGGATGGTAGACTTGTCATTACGAAATGAAGTTCATTGTTGACATTTTGTTCATCCAATGGATGGTAGCCTTTTCATTATTGAAGGTAGTTCGTTGTTAAGATTTTGTTACTCCAATGGATGGTAACCTTGTCATTATGGATGGTAGTTTTTTGATGAGATTTTGTTACTCATGTGGATGGTAGCATTGTCATTACAGAAAGTAGTTCTTTGTTGAGATTTTGTTACTCTAATGGATGGTAGCCTTGTCATTATGCAAGGTAGTTCATTGTTGACATTTTGTTACTCCAATTTATGGTAGCCTTGTCATTATGGAAGGTAGTTCGTTGTTGAGATTTTATTACTCCAATGGATGGTAGACTTGTCATTATGGAAGGTAGTTTGTTGTTGAGATTTTGTTACTCTAATGGATGGTAGCCCTGTCATTATGCAAAGTAGTTCATTTTTGACATTTTGTTACTCCATTGGATGGTAGCCTTGTCATTACCGAAAGTAGTTTGTTGTTTAGATTTTGTTACTCTAATGGATGGTAGACTTGTCATTATGGAAGGTAGTTTGTTGTTGAGATTTTGTTACTCCAATGGTTGGTAGCCTTGTCATTATGGATGGTAGTTCGTTGTTGAGATTTTGTTACTCCATTGGATGGTAGCCTTGTCATTACCGAAAGTAGTTTGTTGTTGAGATTTTGTTACACTAATGGATGGTAGCCTTGTCATTATAGAAGGTAGTTCATTGTTGACATTTCGTTAGTCCAATGGATGGTATCCTTTTCATTATGGAAGGTAGTTCGTTGTTGAGATTTTGTTACTCCAATGGATGGTAGCCTTGTCATTATTGAAGGTAGTTCATTGTTGAGATTTTGTTACTCCAATGGATGGTAGCCTTGTAATTATTGAAGGTAGTTCATTGATGAGATTTTATTACTCCAATGGATGATATCCTTGTCATTATCGAAGGTAGTTCGTTGTTGAGATTTTGTTACACCAATGGATGGTAGGCTTGTCATTATGGAAGGTGGTTCGTTGTTGAGATTTTGTTAATCCAATGGATGGTATTCGTGTCATTATGGAAGGTAGATCGTTGTTGAGATTTTGTAATTCCATTGGATGGTAGCCTTGTCATTATGGAAGGTAGTTCATTGTTGACATTTTGTTACTCCAATGGATGGTAGCCTTTTCATTATGGAAGGTAGTTCGTTGTTGAGATTTTGTTACTCAAATGGATGGTATCCTTGCCATTACGGAAGGTAGTTCGTTGTTGAGATTTTTTCTCTCCAATGGATGGTAGCCTTGTCATTATGGAAGGTAGTTTGTTGTTGAGATTTTATTACTCAAATGGATGGTAGACTTTTCATTATGGAAGGTAGTTTGTTGTTGAGATTTTGTTACTCTAATGGATGGTAGCCTTGTAATTATGGAAGGTTGTTTGTTGTTGAGATTTTGTTACTCCAATGGATGGTAGCCTTTTCATTATGGAATATAGTTTGTTGTTGAGCTTTTGTTACTCAAATGGATGGTTGCCTTTTTATTATGGAAGGTAGTTCATTTTTGAGATTTTGTTACACCAATGGATGGTAGCCTTGTCATAATGGAAGGTAGTTTGTTGCTGATATTTTGTTACTCCAATGGGTGGTAGCCTTGTGATTATGGAAGGTAGTTTGTTGTTTAGATTTTGTTACTCCAATGGATGGTAACCTTGTCATTATGGATGGTAGTTTTTTGATGAGATTTTGTTACTCATGTGGATGGTAGCATTGTCATTACAGAAAGTAGTTCTTTGTTGAGATTTTGTTACTCTAATGGATGGTAGCCTTGCATTATGCAAGGTAGTTCATTGTTGAAATTTTGTTACTCCAATTTATTGTAGCCTTGTCATTATGGAAGGTAGTTCGTTGTTGAGATTTTGTTACTCCAATGGATGGTAGACTTGTCATTATGGATGGTAGTTCGTTGTTGAGATTTTGTTACTCTAATGGATGGTAGCCTTGTCATTATGCAAAGTAGTTCATTGTTGACATTTTGTTACTCCATTGGATGGTAGCCTTGTCATTACCGAAAGTAGTTTGTTGTTTATATTTTGTTACTCTAATGGATGGTAGACTTGTCATTACGGAATGAAGTTCATTGTTGACATTTTGTTCATCCAATGGATGGTAGCCTTTTCATTATTGAAGGTAGTTCGTTGTTAAGATTTTGTTACTCCAATGGATGGTAACCTTGTCATTATGGATGGTAGTTTCTTGATGAGATTTTGTTACTCATGTGGATGGTAGCATTGTCATTACAGAAAGTAGTTCTTTGTTGAGATTTTGTTACTCTAATGGATGATAGCCTTGTCATTATGCAAGGTAGTTCATTGTTGACATTTTGTTACTCCAATTTATGGTAGCCTTGTCATTATGGAAGGTAGTTCGTTGTTGAGATTTTATTACTCTAATGGATGGTAGACATGTCATTATGGAAGGTAGTTTGTTGTTGAGATTTTGTTACTCTAATGGATGGTAGCCCTGTCATTATGCAAAGTAGTTCATTTTTGACATTTTGTTACTCCATTGGATGGTAGCCTTGTCATTACCGAAAGTAGTTTGTTGTTTAGATTTTGTTACTCTAATGGATGGTAGACTTGTCATTATGGAAGGTAGTTTGTTGTTGAGATTTTGTTACTCTAATGAATGGTAGCGTTGTCATTATGGATGGTAGTTCATTGTTGAGATTTTGTTACTCCATTGGATGGTAGCCTTGTCATTACCCAAAGTAGTTTGTTGTTTAGATTTTTTTACTCTAATGGATGGTAGCCTTGTCATTACGGAAGGAAGTTCATTGTTGACATTTTGTTCATCCAATGGATGGTAGCCTTTTCATTATTGAAGGTAGTTCGTTGTTAAGATTTTGTTACTCCAATGGATGGTAGCCTTGTCATTATGGATGGTAGTTCGTTGTTGAGATTTTGTTACTCCATTGTATGGTACCCTTGTCATTACCGAAAGTAGTTCATTGTTCAGATTTTGTTACTCTAATGGATGGTAGCCTTGTCGTTATGGAAGGTAGTTTGTTGTTGAGATTTTGTTACTCCAATGGATGGTAGCCTTGTCATTATGGATGGTAGTTTGTTGTTAAGATTTTGTTACTACAATGGATGGTAGCCCCTCATTATGGATGGTAGTTTGTTGTTGAGATTTTGTTACTCAATTGTATGGTACCCTTGTCATTACCGAAAGTAGTTCATTGTTCCGATTTTCTTACTCCAATGGATGGTAGCCTTGTCATTACGGAAGGTAGTTCATTGTTGGGATTTTCTTACTTCAATGGAGGGTATCCTTGTCATTATGGAAGGTAGTTCGTTGTTAAGATTTTGTTACTCTAATGGATGGTATCCTTGTCATTATGGAAAGTAGTTCATTGTTGAGATTTTGTTTCTCCAATGGATGGTAGCCTTGTTATTATGAAAGGTAGTTCGTTGTTGATATTTTGTTACTCCAATGGATGGTAACCTTTTCATTATGGAAGGTAGTTCGTTGTTGAGATTTTGTTACTCCAATGGATGGTAGCCTTGTTATTATGGAAGGTGGTTCGTTGTTGAGATTTTGTTAATCCAATGGATGGTATTCGTGTCATTATGGAAGGTAGTTCATTGTTGAGATTTTAATACTCCATTGGATGGTAGCCTTGTCATTATGGAAGGTAGTTCATTGTTGACATTTTGTTACTCCAATGGATGGTAGCCTTTTCATTATGGAAGGTAGTTAGTTGTTGATATTTTTTTACTCAAATGGATGGTATCCTTGCCATTACAGAAGGTAGTTCATTGTTGAGATTTTTGCTCTCCAATGGATGGTAGCCTTGTAATTATGGAAGGTAGTTTGTTGTTGAGATTTTTTTACTCCAATGGATGGTAGCCTTGCCATTATGGAAGGTAGTTTGTTGTTGAGATTTTGTTACTCCAATGGATGGTAGCCTTGTAATTATGGAAGGTTGTTTGTTGTTCAGATTTTGTTACTCCAATGGATGGTAGCCTTTTCATTATGGAAGATAGTTTGTTGTTGAGCTTTTGTTACTCAAACGGATGGTAGCCTTTTTATTATGGAAGCTAGTTCGTTGTTGAGATTTTGTTACACCAATGGATGGTAGCCTTGTCATAATGGAAGGTAGTTTGTTGCTGAGATTTTTTTACTCCAATGGATGGTAGCCTTGTGATTATGGAAGGTAGTTCGTTGTTTAGATTTTGTTACTCTAATGGATGGTAGCCTTGTCATTATGGATGGTAGTTTTTGGATGAGATTTTGTTACTCCATTGGATGGTAGCACTGTCATAACAGAAAGTAGTTCGTTGTTGAGATTTTGTTACTCCAATGGATGGTAGCCTTGTCATTATGCAAGGTAGTTCATTGTTGAGATTTAGTTACTGTAATGGATGGTAGCCTTGTCATTATGCAAGGTAGTTCATTGTTTACATTTTGTTACTCCAATGAATGGTAGCCTTGTCATTATGGAAGGTAGTTTTTTGTTGAGATTTTGTTACTCCAATGGATGGTAGACTTGTCATTATGGAAGGTATTTTGTTGTTGAGACTTTGTTACTCCAATGGATTGTAGCCTTGTCATTATGGATGGTAGTTCGTTGTTAAAATTTTGTTACTCCATTGGATGGTAGCCTTGTCATTACCAAAAGTAGTTTGTTGTTTAGATTTTGTTAATCTAATGGATGGTAGCCTTGTCATTATGGAAGGAAGTTCATTGTTGACATTTTGTTACTCCAATGGATGGTAGCCTTTTCATTATTGAAGGTAGTTCGTTGTTAAAATTTTGTTACTCCAATGGATGGTAGCCTTGTCATTATGGATGGTAGTTTTTTGTTGAGATTTTGTTACTCCATTGTATGGTACCCTTGTCATTACTGAAATGAGTTCATTGTTCAGATTTTCTTACTCCAATGGATGGTAGCCTTGTCATTACAGAAGGTAGTTCGTTGTTGAGATTTTTTTACTTCAATTGATGGTATCCTTGTCATTATGGAAGGTAGTTCGTTGTTAATATTTTGTTACTCTAATGGATAGTATCCTTTTCATTATGAAAGGTAGTTCATTGTTGAGATTTTATTTCTCCAATGGATGGTAGCCTTGTCATTATGGAAGGTAGTTCGTTGTTGATATTTTTTTACTCTAGTGGATGGTAGCCTTTTCATTATGGAAGGAAGTTTGTTGTTGTGATTTTGTTACTTCAATGGATAGTAGCCTTGTCATTATGGAAGGTCGTTCGTTGTTAAGATTTTGTTACACCAATGGATGGTAGCCTTGTCATTATGAAGGTAGTTCATTGTTGAGATTTTGTTACTCCAATAGATGGTATCCTTGTCATTATGTAAGGTAGTTCTTTGTTGAGATTTTGTTACTCCAATGGATGTTAGACTTGTCATTATGAAAGGTAGTTCTTTGTTGAGATTTTTTTACTCCAATGGATGGTAGACTTGTCATTATTGAAGGTAGTGCGTTGTTTAGATTTTGTTACTCCAATGGATGGTAGCCTTGTCATTATGGATGGTAGTTCATTGGTGAGATTTTTTTACTCCATTGGATTGTAGCCTTGTCATTACCGAAAGTAGTTTGTTGTTTAGATTTTGTTACTCTAATGGATGGTAGCCTTGTCATTATGGAAGGTAGTTCAATGTTGACATTTTGTTAATCCAATGGATGGTAGCCTTTTCATTATGGAAGGTAGTTTGTTTATGAGATTTTGTTACTTCAACTGATGGTAGCCTTGTCATTATGGATGGTAGTTTGTTGTTGAGATTTTGTTACTCCATTGGATGGTAGCCTTGTCATTACCGAAAGTAGTTTGTTGTTTAGATTTTGTTACTCTAATGTATGGTAGACTTGTCATTATGGAAGGTAGTTTGTTGTTGATATTTTGTTACTCCAATGGTTGGTAGCCTTGTCATTATGGATGGTAGTTCGTTGTTGAGATTTTGTTACTCCAATGGATGGTATCCTTTTCATTATGGAAGGTAGTTCGTTGTTGAGATTTTGTTACTCCAATTAATGGTAGCCTTGTCATTATTGAAGGTAGTTCATTGTGGAGATTTTGTTACTCCAATGGATGGTAGCCTTGTAATTACTGAAGGTAGTTCATTGATGAGATTTTATTACTCCAATGGATGATATCCTTGTCATTATTGAAGGTAGTTCTGTGGTGAGATTTTGTTACACCAATGGATGGTAGGCTTGTCATTATGGAAGGTGGTTCGTTGTTGAGATTTTGTTAATCCAATGGATGGTATTCGTGTCATTATGGAAGGTAGTTCGTTGTTGAGATATTGTTACTCCATTGGATGGTAGCCTTGTCATTATGGAAGGTAGTTCATTGTTGACATTTTGTTACTCCAATGGAAGGTAGCCTTTTCATTATGGAAGGTAGTTTGTTGTTGAGATTTTGTTACTCAAATGGATGGTATCCTTGCCATTACGGAAGGTAGTTCGTTGTTGAGATTTTTGCTCTCCAATGGATGGTAGCCTTGTCATTATGGAATGTAGTTTGTTGTTGAGATTTTATTACTCAAATGGATGGTAGCCTTTTCATTATGGAAATTAGTTCGTTGTTGAGATTTTGTTACTCCAATGGATGGTAGCCTTGTAATTATGGAAGGTTGTTTGTTTTTGAGATTTTGTTACTCCAATGGATGGTAGCCTCTTCATTATGGAATATAGTTTGTTGTTGAGCTTTTGTTACTCAAATGGATGGTAGCCTTTTTATTATGGAAGGTAGTTCGTTGTTGAGATTTTGTTACACCAATGGATGGTAGCCTTGTCATAATGGAAGGTAGTTTGTTGCTGATATTTTGTTACTCCAATGGATGGTAGCCTTGTGATTATGGAAGGTAGTTTGTTGTTTAGATTTTGTTACTCCAATGGATGGTAACCTTGTCATTATGGATGGTAGTTTTTTGATGAGATTTTGTTACTCATGTGGATGGTAGCATTGTCATTATAGAAAGTAGTTCTTTGTTGAGATTTTGTTACTCTAATGGATGGTAGCCTTGTCATTATGCAAGGTAGTTCATTGTTGACATTTTGTTACTCCAATTTATGGTAGCCTTGTCATTATGGAATGTAGTTCGTTGTTGATATTTTGTTACTCCAATGGATGGTAGACTTGTCATTATGGAAGGTAGTTCGTTGTTGAAATTTTGTTACTCTAATGGATGGTAGCCTTGTCATTATGCAAAGTAGTTCATTGTTGACATTTTGTTACTCCATTGGATGGTAGCCTTGTCATTACAGAAAGTAGTTTGTTGTTTAGATTTTGTTACTCTAATGGATGGTAGACTTGTCATTATGGAAGGTAGTTTGTTGTTGAGATTTTATTACTCCAATGAATGGTGGCATTGTCATTATGGATGGTAGTTCATTATTGAGATTTTGTTACTCCATTGGATGGTAGCCTTGTCATTACCGAAAGTAGTTTGTTGTTTAGATTTTATTACTCTAATGGATGGTAGCCTTGTCATTACGGAAGGAAGTTCATTGTTGACATTTTGTTCATCCAATGTATGGTAGCCTTTTCATTATTGAAGGTAGTTCGTTGTTAAGATTTTGTTACTCTAATGGATGGTAACCTTGTCATTATGGATGGTAGTTTTTTGATGAGATTTTGTTACTCATGTGGATGGTAGCATTGTCATTACAGAAAGTAGTTCTTTGTTGAGATTTTGTTACTCTAATGGATGGTAGCCTTGTCATTATGCAAGGTAGTTCATTGTTGACATTTTGTTACTCCAATTTATGGTAGCCTTATCATTATGGAAGGTAGTTCGTTGTTGAGATTTTGTTACTCCAATGGATGGTAGACTTGTCATTGTGGAAGGTAGTTCGTTGTTGAGATTTTGTTACTCTAATGGATGGTAGCCTTGTCATTATGCAAATTAGTTCATTATTGACATTTTGTTACTCCATTGGATGGTAGCCTTGTCATTATCGAAAGTAGTTTGTTATTTAGATTTTGTTACTCTAATGGATGGTAGACTTGTCATTATGGAACGTAGTTTGTTGTTGAGATTTTGTTACTCTAATGAATGGTAGCGTTGTCATTATGGATGGTAGTTCATTGTTGAGATTTTGTTACTCCATTGGATGGTAGCCTTGTCATTACCGAAAGTAGTTTGTTGTTTAGATTTTGATACTCTA
Organism: Vicia faba; assembly: GCA_948472305.1. NCBI lineage: Eukaryota > Viridiplantae > Streptophyta > Magnoliopsida > Fabales > Fabaceae > Vicia > Vicia faba. The sequence goes on from OX451739.1 coordinate 852,339,809, forward strand.
ATGGATGGTAGCCTTGTCATTACGGAAGGAAGTTCATTGTTGACATTTTGTTCATCCAATGGATGGTAGCCTTTTCATTATTGAAGGTAGTTCGTTGTTAAGATTTTGTTACTCCAATGGATGGTAGCCTTGTCATTATGGATGGTAGTTCGTTGTTGAGATTTTGTTACTCCATTGTATGGTACCCTTGTCATTACCGAAAGTAGTTCATTGTTCAGTTTTTGTTACTCTAATGGATGGTAGCCTTGTCATTACGGAAGGTAGTTCGTTGTTGAGATTTTGTTACTCCAATGGATGGTAGCCTTGTCATTATGGATGGTAGTTCGTTGTTAAGATTTTGTCACTACAATGGATGGTAGCCTTTCATTATGGATGGTAGTTCGTTGTTGAGATTTTGTTACTCAATTGTATGGTACCCTTGTCATTACCGAAAGTAGTTCATTGTTCCGATTTTCTTACTCCAATGGATGGTAGCCTTGTCATTACGGAAGGTAGTTCATTGTTGAGATTTTCTTACTTCAATGGATGGTATCCTTGTCATTATGGAAGGTAGTTCGTTGTTAAGATTTTGTTACTCTAATGGATGGTATCCCTGTCATTATGGAAGGTAGTTCATTGTTAAGATTTTGTTTCTCCAATGGATGGTAGCCTTGTTATTATGAAAGGTAGTTCGTTGTTGATATTTTGTTAGACCAATGGATGGTAACCTTTTCATTATGGAAGGTAGTTCGTTTTTGAGATTTTGTTACTCCAATGGATGGTAGACTTGTCATTATGAAAGGTAGTTCATTGTTGACATTTTGTTACTCCAATGGATGGTAGCCTTTTCAGTTTGGAAGGTAGTTTGTTTGTTGAGATTTTGTTACTCCAATTGATGGTAGCCTTGTCATTATGGATGGTAGTTTGTTGTTGAGATTTTGTTACTCCATTGGATGGTAGCCTTGTCATTACCGAAAGTAGTTTGTTTTTTAGATTTTGTTACTCTAATGGATGGTAGACTTGTCATTATGGAAGGTAGTTTGTTGTTGAGATTTTGTTACTCCAATGGTTGGTAGCCTTATCATTATGGATGGTAGTTCGTTGTTGAGATTTTGTTACTCCATTGGATGGTAGCCTTGTCCTTACCGAAAGTAGTTTATTGTTGAGATTTTGTTACTCTAATGGATGGTAGCCTTGTCATTATGGAAGGTAGTTTGTTGTTGACATTTTGTTACTCCAATGGATGGTAGCCTTTTCATTATGGAAGGTAGTTCGTTGTTGAGATTTTTTTACTCCAATGGATGGTAGCCTTGTCATTATTGAAGGTAGTTCATTGTTGAGATTTTGTTACTCCAATGTATGGTAGCCTTGTCATTATGCAAGGTAGTTCATTGTTGAGATTTAGTTACTGTAATGGATGGTAGCCTTGTCATTATGCAAGGTAGTTCATTGTTTACATTTTGTTACTCCAATGAATGGTAGCCTTGTCATTATGGAAGGTAGTTTTTTGTTGAGATTTTGTTACTCCAATGGATGGTAGACTTGTCATTATGGAAGGTATTTTGTTGTTGAGACTTTGTTACTCCAATGGATTGTAGCCTTGTCATTATGGATGGTAGTTCGTTGTTAAAATTTTGTTACTCCATTGGATGGTAGCCTTGTCATTACCAAAAGTAGTTTGTTGTTTAGATTTTGTTAATCTAATGGATGGTAGCCTTGTCATTATGGAAGGAAGTTCATTGTTGACATTTTGTTACTCCAATGGATGGTAGCCTTTTCATTATTGAAGGTAGTTCGTTGTTAAAATTTTGTTACTCCAATGGATGGTAGCCTTGTCATTATGGATGGTAGTTTTTTGTTGAGATTTTGTTACTCCATTGTATGGTACCCTTGTCATTACTGAAATGAGTTCATTGTTCAGATTTTCTTACTCCAATGGATGGTAGCCTTGTCATTACAGAAGGTAGTTCGTTGTTGAGATTTTTTTACTCTAGTGGATGGTAGCCTTTTCATTATGGAAGGAAGTTTGTTGTTGTGATTTTGTTACTTCAATGGATAGTAGCCTTGTCATTATGGAAGGTCGTTCGTTGTTAAGATTTTGTTACACCAATGGATGGTAGCCTTGTCATTATGAAGGTAGTTCATTGTTGAGATTTTGTTACTCCAATAGATGGTATCCTTGTCATTATGTAAGGTAGTTCTTTGTTGAGATTTTGTTACTCCAATGGATGTTAGACTTGTCATTATGAAAGGTAGTTCTTTGTTGAGATTTTTTTACTCCAATGGATGGTAGACTTGTCATTATTGAAGGTAGTGCGTTGTTTAGATTTTGTTACTCCAATGGATGGTAGCCTTGTCATTATGGATGGTAGTTCATTGGTGAGATTTTTTTACTCCATTGGATTGTAGCCTTGTCATTACCGAAAGTAGTTTGTTGTTTAGATTTTGTTACTCTAATGGATGGTAGCCTTGTCATTATGGAAGGTAGTTCAATGTTGACATTTTGTTAATCCAATGGATGGTAGCCTTTTCATTATGGAAGGTAGTTTGTTTATGAGATTTTGTTACTTCAACTGATGGTAGCCTTGTCATTATGGATGGTAGTTTGTTGTTGAGATTTTGTTACTCCATTGGATGGTAGCCTTGTCATTACCGAAAGTAGTTTGTTGTTTAGATTTTGTTACTCTAATGTATGGTAGACTTGTCATTATGGAAGGTAGTTTGTTGTTGATATTTTGTTACTCCAATGGTTGGTAGCCTTGTCATTATGGATGGTAGTTCGTTGTTGAGATTTTGTTACTCCAATGGATGGTATCCTTTTCATTATGGAAGGTAGTTCGTTGTTGAGATTTTGTTACTCCAATTAATGGTAGCCTTGTCATTATTGAAGGTAGTTCATTGTGGAGATTTTGTTACTCCAATGGATGGTAGCCTTGTAATTACTGAAGGTAGTTCATTGATGAGATTTTATTACTCCAATGGATGATATCCTTGTCATTATTGAAGGTAGTTCTGTGGTGAGATTTTGTTACACCAATGGATGGTAGGCTTGTCATTATGGAAGGTGGTTCGTTGTTGAGATTTTGTTAATCCAATGGATGGTATTCGTGTCATTATGGAAGGTAGTTCGTTGTTGAGATATTGTTACTCCATTGGATGGTAGCCTTGTCATTATGGAAGGTAGTTCATTGTTGACATTTTGTTACTCCAATGGAAGGTAGCCTTTTCATTATGGAAGGTAGTTTGTTGTTGAGATTTTGTTACTCAAATGGATGGTATCCTTGCCATTACGGAAGGTAGTTCGTTGTTGAGATTTTTGCTCTCCAATGGATGGTAGCCTTGTCATTATGGAATGTAGTTTGTTGTTGAGATTTTATTACTCAAATGGATGGTAGCCTTTTCATTATGGAAAGTAGTTCGTTGTTGAGATTTTGTTACTCCAATGGATGGTAGCCTTGTAATTATGGAAGGTTGTTTGTTTTTGAGATTTTGTTACTCCAATGGATGGTAGCCTCTTCATTATGGAATATAGTTTGTTGTTGAGCTTTTGTTACTCAAATGGATGGTAGCCTTTTTATTATGGAAGGTAGTTCGTTGTTGAGATTTTGTTACACCAATGGATGGTAGCCTTGTCATAATGGAAGGTAGTTTGTTGCTGATATTTTGTTACTCCAATGGATGGTAGCCTTGTGATTATGGAAGGTAGTTTGTTGTTTAGATTTTGTTACTCCAATGGATGGTAACCTTGTCATTATGGATGGTAGTTTTTTGATGAGATTTTGTTACTCATGTGGATGGTAGCATTGTCATTATAGAAAGTAGTTCTTTGTTGAGATTTTGTTACTCTAATGGATGGTAGCCTTGTCATTATGCAAGGTAGTTCATTGTTGACATTTTGTTACTCCAATTTATGGTAGCCTTGTCATTATGGAATGTAGTTCGTTGTTGATATTTTGTTACTCCAATGGATGGTAGACTTGTCATTATGGAAGGTAGTTCGTTGTTGAAATTTTGTTACTCTAATGGATGGTAGCCTTGTCATTATGCAAAGTAGTTCATTGTTGACATTTTGTTACTCCATTGGATGGTAGCCTTGTCATTACAGAAAGTAGTTTGTTGTTTAGATTTTGTTACTCTAATGGATGGTAGACTTGTCATTATGGAAGGTAGTTTGTTGTTGAGATTTTATTACTCCAATGAATGGTGGCATTGTCATTATGGATGGTAGTTCATTATTGAGATTTTGTTACTCCATTGGATGGTAGCCTTGTCATTACCGAAAGTAGTTTGTTGTTTAGATTTTATTACTCTAATGGATGGTAGCCTTGTCATTACGGAAGGAAGTTCATTGTTGACATTTTGTTCATCCAATGTATGGTAGCCTTTTCATTATTGAAGGTAGTTCGTTGTTAAGATTTTGTTACTCTAATGGATGGTAACCTTGTCATTATGGATGGTAGTTTTTTGATGAGATTTTGTTACTCATGTGGATGGTAGCATTGTCATTACAGAAAGTAGTTCTTTGTTGAGATTTTGTTACTCTAATGGATGGTAGCCTTGTCATTATGCAAGGTAGTTCATTGTTGACATTTTGTTACTCCAATTTATGGTAGCCTTATCATTATGGAAGGTAGTTCGTTGTTGAGATTTTGTTACTCCAATGGATGGTAGACTTGTCATTGTGGAAGGTAGTTCGTTGTTGAGATTTTGTTACTCTAATGGATGGTAGCCTTGTCATTATGCAAATTAGTTCATTATTGACATTTTGTTACTCCATTGGATGGTAGCCTTGTCATTATCGAAAGTAGTTTGTTATTTAGATTTTGTTACTCTAATGGATGGTAGACTTGTCATTATGGAACGTAGTTTGTTGTTGAGATTTTGTTACTCTAATGAATGGTAGCGTTGTCATTATGGATGGTAGTTCATTGTTGAGATTTTGTTACTCCATTGGATGGTAGCCTTGTCATTACCGAAAGTAGTTTGTTGTTTAGATTTTGATACTCTAATGGATGGTAGCCTTGTCATTACGGAAGGAAGTTCATTGTTGACATTTTGTTCATCCAATGGATGGTAGCCTTTTCATTATTGAAGGTAGTTCGTTGTTAAGATTTTGTTACTCCAATGGATGGTAGCCTTGTCATTATGGATGGTAGTTCGTTGTTGAGATTTTGTTACTCCATTGTATGGTACCCTTGTCATTACCGAAAGTAGTTCATTGTTCAGTTTTTGTTACTCTAATGGATGGTAGCCTTGTCATTACGGAAGGTAGTTCGTTGTTGAGATTTTGTTACTCCAATGGATGGTAGCCTTGTCATTATGGATGGTAGTTCGTTGTTAAGATTTTGTCACTACAATGGATGGTAGCCTTTCATTATGGATGGTAGTTCGTTGTTGAGATTTTGTTACTCAATTGTATGGTACCCTTGTCATTACCGAAAGTAGTTCATTGTTCCGATTTTCTTACTCCAATGGATGGTAGCCTTGTCATTACGGAAGGTAGTTCATTGTTGAGATTTTCTTACTTCAATGGATGGTATCCTTGTCATTATGGAAGGTAGTTCGTTGTTAAGATTTTGTTACTCTAATGGATGGTATCCCTGTCATTATGGAAGGTAGTTCATTGTTAAGATTTTGTTTCTCCAATGGATGGTAGCCTTGTTATTATGAAAGGTAGTTCGTTGTTGATATTTTGTTAGACCAATGGATGGTAACCTTTTCATTATGGAAGGTAGTTCGTTTTTGGGATTTTGTTACTCCAATGGATGGTAGACTTGTCATTATGAAAGGTAGTTCATTGTTGACATTTTGTTACTCCAATGGATGGTAGCCTTTTCAGTTTGGAAGGTAGTTTGTTTGTTGAGATTTTGTTACTCCAATTGATGGTAGCCTTGTCATTATGGATGGTAGTTTGTTGTTGAGATTTTGTTACTCCATTGGATGGTAGCCTTGTCATTACCGAAAGTAGTTTGTTTTTTAGATTTTGTTACTCTAATGGATGGTAGACTTGTCATTATGGAAGGTAGTTTGTTGTTGAGATTTTGTTACTCCAATGGTTGGTAGCCTTATCATTATGGATGGTAGTTCGTTGTTGAGATTTTGTTACTCTAATGGATGGTAGCCTTGTCATTATTCAAAGTAGTTCATTGTTGACATTTTGTTACTCCATTGGATGGTAGCCTTGTCATTACCGAAAGTAGTTTGTTGTTTAGATTTTGTTACTCTAATGGATGGTAGACTTGTCATTACGGAATGAAGTTCATTGTTGACATTTTGTTCATCCAATGGATGGTAGCCTTTTCATTATTGAAGGTAGTTCGTTGTTAAGATTTTGTTACTCCAATGGATGGTAACCTTGTCATTATGGATGGTAGTTTCTTGATGAGATTTTGTTACTCATGTGGATGGTAGCCTTGTCATTACAGAAAGTAGTTCTTTGTTGAGATTTTGTTACTCTAATGGATGGTAGCCTTGTCATTATGCAAGGTAATTCATTGTTGACATTTTGTTACTCCAATTTATGGTAGCCTTGTCATTATGGAAGGTAGTTCGTTGTTGAGATTTTATTACTCCAATGGATGGTAGACATGTCATTATGGAAGGTAGTTTGTTGTTGAGATTTTGTTACTCTAATGGATGGTAGCCCTGTCATTATGCAAAGTAGTTCATTTTTGACATTTTGTTACTCCATTGGATGGTAGCCTTGTCATTACCGAAAGTAGTTTGTTGTTTAGATTTTGTTACTCTAATGGATGGTAGACTTGTCATTATGGAAGGTAGTTTGTTGTTGAGATTTTGTTACTCTAATGAATGGTAGCGTTGTCATTATGGATGGTAGTTCATTGTTGAGATTTTGTTACTCCATTGGATGGTAGCCTTGTCATTACCCAAAGTAGTTTGTTGTTTAGATTTTTTTACTCTAATGGATGGTAGCCTTGTCATTACGGAAGGAAGTTCATTGTTGACATTTTGTTCATCCAATGGATGGTAGCCTTTTCATTATTGAAGGTAGTTCGTTGTTAAGATTTTGTTACTCCAATGGATGGTAGCCTTGTCATTATGGATGGTAGTTCGTTGTTGAGATTTTGTTACTCCATTGTATGGTACCCTTGTCATTACCGAAAGTAGTTCATTGTTCAGATTTTGTTACTCTAATGGATGGTAGCCTTGTCGTTATGGAAGGTAGTTTGTTGTTGAGATTTTGTTACTCCAATGGATGGTAGCCTTGTCATTATGGATGGTAGTTTGTTGTTAAGATTTTGTTACTACAATGGATGGTAGCCCCTCATTATGGATGGTAGTTCGTTGTTGAGATTTTGTTACTCAATTGTATGGTACCCTTGTCATTACCGAAAGTAGTTCATTGTTCCGATTTTCTTACTCCAATGGATGGTAGACTTGTCATTACGGAAGGTAGTTCATTGTTGGGATTTTCTTACTTCAATGGAGGGTATCCTTGTCATTATGGAAGGTAGTTCGTTGTTAAGATTTTGTTACTCTAATGGATGGTATCCTTGTCATTATGGAAAGTAGTTCATTGTTGAGATTTTGTTTCTCCAATGGATGGTAGCCTTGTTATTATGAAAGGTAGTTCGTTGTTGATATTTTGTTACTCCAATGGATGGTAACCTTTTCATTATGGAAGGTAGTTCGTTGTTGAGATTTTGTTACTCCAATGGATGGTAGCCTTGTCATTATGGAAGGTGGTTCGTTGTTGAGATTTTGTTAATCCAATGGATGGTATTCGTGTCATTATGGAAGGTAGTTCATTGTTGAGATTTTAATACTCCATTGGATGGTAGCCTTGTCATTATGGAAGGTAGTTCATTGTTGACATTTTGTTACTCCAATGGATGGTAGCCTTTTCATTATGGAAGGTAGTTAGTTGTTGATATTTTGTTACTCAAATGGATGGTATCCTTGCCATTACAGAAGGTAGTTCATTGTTGAGATTTTTTCTCTCCAATGGATGGTAGCCTTGTAATTATGGAAGGTAGTTTGTTGTTGAGATTTTTTTACTCCAATGGATGGTAGCCTTGCCATTATGGAAGGTAGTTTGTTGTTGAGATTTTGTTACTCCAATGGATGGTAGCCTTGTAATTATGGAAGGTTGTTTGTTGTTGAGATTTTGTTACTCCAATGGATGGTAGCCTTTTCATTATGGAAGATAGTTTGTTCTTGAGCTTTTGTTACTCAAAAGGATGGTAGCCTTTTTATTATGGAAGCTAGTTCGTTGTTGAGATTTTGTTACACCAATGGATGGTAGCCTTGTCATAATGGAAGTTAGTTTGTTGCTGAGATTTTTTTACTCCAATGGATGGTAGCCTTGTGATTATGGAAGGTAGTTCGTTGTTTAGATTTTGTTACTCTAATGGATGGTAGCCTTGTCATTATGGATGGTAGTTTTTTGATGAGATTTTGTTACTCCATTGGATGGTAGCACTGTCATAACAGAAAGTAGTTCGTTGTTGAGATTTTGTTACTCCAATGGATGGTAGCCTTGTCATTATGCAAGGTAGTTCATTGTTGAGATTTAGTTACTGTAATGGATGGTAGCCTTGTCATTATGCAAGGTAGTTCATTGTTTACATTTTGTTACTCCAATGAATGGTAGCCTTGTCATTATGGAAGGTAGTTTTTTGTTGAGATTTTGTTACTCCAATGGATGGTAGACTTGTCATTATGGAAGGTATTTTGTTGTTGAGACTTTGTCACTCCAATGGATGGTAGTTCGTTGTTAAAATTTTGTTACTCCATTGGATGGTAGCCTTGTCATTACCAAAAGTAGTTTGTTGTTTAGATTTTGTTAATCTAATGGATGGTAGCCTTGTCATTATGGAAGGAAGTTCATTGTTGACATTTTGTTACTCCAATGGATGGTAGCCTTTTCATTATTGAAGGTAGTTCGTTGTTAAAATTTTGTTACTCCAATGGATGGTAGCCTTGTCATTATGGATGGTAGTTTTTTGTTGAGATTTTGTTACTCCATTGTATGGTACCCTTGTCATTACTGAAATGAGTTCATTGTTCAGATTTTCTTACTCCAATGGATGGTAGCCTTGTCATTACAGAAGGTAGTTCGTTGTTGAGATTTTTTTACTTCAATTGATGGTATCCTTGTCATTATGGAAGGTAGTTCGTTGTTAATATTTTGTTACTCTAATGGATAGTATCCTTGTCATTATGAAAGGTAGTTCATTGTTGAGATTTTATTTCTCCAATGGATGGTAGCCTTGTCATTATGGAAGGTAGTTCGTTGTTGATATTTTTTTACTCTAGTGGATGGTAGCCTTTTCATTATGGAAGGAAGTTTGTTGTTGTGATTTTGTTACTTCAATGGATAGTAGCCTTGTCATTATGGAAGGTCGTTCGTTGTTAAGATTTTGTTACACCAATGGATGGTAGCCTTGTCATTATGAAGGTAGTTCATTGTTGAGATTTTGTTACTCCAATAGATGGTATCCTTGTCATTATGTAAGGTAGTTCTTTGTTGAGATTTTGTTACTCCAATGGATGTTAGACTTGTCATTATGAAAGGTAGTTCTTTGTTGAGATTTTTTTACTCCAATGGATGGTAGACTTGTCATTATTGAAGGTAGTGCGTTGTTGAGATTTTGTTACTCCAATGGATGGTAGCCTTGTCATTACCGAAAGTAGTTTGTTGTTTAGATTTTGTTACTCTAATGGATGGTAGCCTTGTCATTATGGAAGGTAGTTCAATGTTGACATTTTGTTAATCCAATGGATGGTAGCCTTTTCATTATGGAAGGTAGTTTGTTTATGAGATTTTGTTACTTCAACTGATGGTAGCCTTGTCATTATGGATGGTAGTTTGTTGTTGAGATTTTGTTACTCCATTGGATGGTAGCCTTGTCATTACCGAAAGTAGTTTGTTGTTTAGATTTTGTTACTCTAATGTATGGTAGACTTGTCATTATGGAAGGTAGTTTGTTGTTGATATTTTGTTACTCCAATGGTTGGTAGCCTTGTCATTATGGATGGTAGTTCGTTGTTGAGATTTTGTTACTCCAATGGATGGTATCCTTTTCATTATGGAAGGTAGTTCGTTGTTGAGATTTTGTTACTCCAATTAATGGTAGCCTTGTCATTATTGAAGGTAGTTCATTGTTGAGATTTTGTTACTCCAATGGATGGTAGCCTTGTAATTACTGAAGGTAGTTCATTGATGAGATTTTATTACTCCAATGGATGATATCCTTGTCATTATTGAAGGTAGTTCTGTGGTGAGATTTTGTTACACCAATGGATGGTAGGCTTGTAATTATGGAAGGTGGTTCGTTGTTGATATTTTGTTAATCCAATGGATGGTATTCGTGTCATTATGGAAGGTAGTTCGTTGTTGAGATATTGTTACTCCATTGGATGGTAGCCTTGTCATTATGGAAGGTAGTTCATTGTTGACATTTTGTTACTCCAATGGAACGTAGCCTTTTCATTATGGAAGGTAGTTTGTTGTTGAGATTTTGTTACTCAAATGGATGGTATCCTTGCCATTACGGAAGGTAGTTCGTTGTTGAGATTTTTGCTCTCCAATGGATGGTAGCCTTGTCATTATGGAATGTAGTTTGTTGTTGAGATTTTATTACTCAAATGGATGGTAGCCTTTTCATTATGGAAAGTAATTCGTTGTTGAGATTTTGTTACTCCAATGGATGGTAGCCTTGTAATTATGGAAGGTTGTTTGTTTTTGAGATTTTGTTACTCCAATGGATGGTAGCCTCTTCATTATGGAATATAGTTTGTTGTTGAGCTTTTGTTACTCAAATGGATGGTAGCCTTTTTATTATGGAAGGTAGTTCGTTGTTGAGATTTTGTTACACCAATGGATGGTAGCCTTGTCATAATGGAAGGTAGTTTGTTGCTGATATTTTGTTACTCCAATGGATGGTAGCCTTGTGATTATGGAAGGTAGTTTGTTGTTTAGATTTTGTTACTCCAATGGATGGTAACCTTGTCATTATGGATGGTAGTTTTTTGATGACATTCTGTTACTCATGTGGATGGTAGCATTGTCATTATAGAAAGTAGTTCTTTGTTGAGATTTTGTTACTCTAATGGATGGTAGCCTTGTCATTATGCAAGGTAGTTCATTGTTGACATTTTATTACTCCAATTTATGGTAGCCTTGTCATTATGGAATGTAGTTCGTTGTTGATATTTTGTTACTTCAATGGATGGTAGACTTGTCATTATGGAAGGTAGTTCGTTGTTGAGATTTTGTTACTCCATTGGATGGTAGCCTTGTCATTACCGAAAGTAGTTTGTTGTTTAGATTTTGTTACTCTAATGGATGGTAGACTTGTCATTATGGAAGGTAGTTTGTTGTTGAGATTTTATTACTCCAATGAATGGTGGCATTGTCATTATGGATGGTAGTTCATTATTGAGATTTTGTTACTCCATTGGATGGTAGCCTTGTCATTACCGAAAGTAGTTTGTTGTTTAGATTTTATTACTCTAATGGATGGTAGCCTTGTCATTACGGAAGGAAGTTCATTGTTGACATTTTGTTCATCCAATGTATGGTAGCCTTTTCATTATTGAAGGTAGTTCGTTGTTAAGATTTTGTTACTCTAATGCATGGTAACCTTGTCATTATGGATGGTAGTTTTTTGATGAGATTTTGTTACTCATGTGGATGGTAGCATTGTCATTACAGAAAGTAGTTCTTTGTTGAGATTTTGTTACTCTAATGGATGGTAGCCTTGTCATTATGCAAGGTAATTCATTGTTGACATTTTGTTACTCCAATTTATGGTAGCCTTGTCATTATGGAAGGTAGTTCGTTGTTGAGATTTTGTTACTCCAATGGATGGTAGACTTGTCATTGTGGAAGGTAGTTCGTTGTTGAGATTTTGTTACTCTAATGGATGGTAGCCTTGTCATTATGCAAATTAGTTCATTATTGACATTTTGTTACTCCATTGGATGGTAGCCTTGTCATTATCGAAAGTAGTTTGTTATTTAGATTTTGTTACTCTAATGGATGGTAGACTTGTCATTATGGAACGTAGTTTGTTGTTGAGATTTTGTTACTCTAATGAATGGTAGCGTTGTCATTATGGATGGTAGTTCATTGTTGAGATTTTGTTACTCCATTGGATGGTAGCCTTGTCATTACCGAAAGTAGTTTGTTGTTTAGATTTTGTTACTCTAATGGATGGTAGCCTTGTCATTACGGAAGGAAGTTCATTGTTGACATTTTGTTCATCCAATGGATGGTAGCCTTTTCATTATTGAAGGTAGTTCGTTGTTAAGATTTTGTTACTCCAATGGATGGTAGCCTTGTCATTATGGATGGTAGTTCGTTGTTGAGATTTTGTTACTCCATTGTATGGTACCCTTGTCATTACCGAAAGTAGTTCATTGTTCAGTTTTTGTTACTCTAATGGATGGTAGCCTTGTCATTACGGAAGGTAGTTCGTTGTTGAGATTATGTTACTCCAATGGATGGTAGCCTTGTCATTATGGATGGTAGTTCGTTGTTAAGATTTTGTTACTACAATGGATGGTAGCCTTTCATTATGGATGGTAGTTCGTTGTTGAGATTTTGTTACTCAATTGTATGGTACCCTTGTCATTACCGAAAGTAGTTCATTGTTCCGATTTTCTTACTCCAATGGATGGTAGCCTTGTCATTACGGAAGGTAGTTCATTGTTGAGATTTTCTTACTTCAATGGATGGTATCCTTGTCATTATGGAAGGTAGTTCGTTGTTAAGATTTTGTTACTCTAATGGATGGTATCCCTGTCATTATGGAAGGTACTTCATTGTTAAGATTTTGTTTCTCCAATGGATGGTAGCCTTGTTATTATGAAAGGTAGTTCGTTGTTGATATTTTGTTAGACCAATGGATGGTAACCTTTTCATTATGGAAGGTAGTTCGTTTTTGAGATTTTGTTACTCCAATGGATGGTAGACTTGTCATTATGAAAGGTAGTTCATTGTTGACATTTTGTTACTCCAATGGATGGTAGCCTTTTCAGTATGGAAGGTAGTTTGTTTGTTGAGATTTTGTTACTCCAATTGATGGTAGCCTTGTCATTATGGATGGTAGTTTATTGTTGAGATTTTGTTACTCCATTGGATGGTAGCCTTGTCATTACCGAAAGTAGTTTGTTTTTTAGATTTTGTTACTCTAATGGATGGTAGACTTGTCATTATGGAAGGTAGTTTGTTGTTGAGATTTTGTTACTCCAATGGTTGGTAGCCTTATCATTATGGATGGTAGTTCGTTGTTGAGATTTTGTTACTCCATTGGATGGTAGCCTTGTCCTTACCGAAAGTAGTTTATTGTTGAGATTTTGTTACTCTAATGGATGGTAGCCTTGTCATTATGGAAGGTAGTTTGTTGTTGACATTTTGTTACTCCAATGGATGGTAGCCTTTTCATTATGGAAGGTAGTTCGTTGTTGAGATTTTTTTACTCCAATGGATGGTAGCCTTGTCATTATTGAAGGAAATTCATTGTTGAGATTTTGTTACTCCAATGTATGGTAGCCTTGTAATTATTGAAGGTAGTTCATTGATGAGATTTTATTAGTCCAATGGATGATAGCCTTGTCATTATCGAAGGTAGTTCGTTGTTGAGATTTTGTTACACCAATGGATGGTAGGCTTGTCATTATGGAAGGTGGTTCGTTGTTGAGATTTTATTAATCCAATGGATGGTATTCGTGTCATTATGGAAGGTTGTTCATTGTTGAGATTTTGATACTCCATTGGATGGTAGCCTTGTCATTATGGAAGGTAGTTCATTGTTGACATTTTGTTACTCCAATGGATGGTAGCCTTTTCATTATGGAAGGTAGTTCGTTGTTGAGATTTTGTTACTCAAATGGATGGTATCCTTGCCATTATAGAAGGTAGTTCATTGTTGAGATTTTTGCTCTCCAATGGATGGTAGCCTTGTAATTATGGAAGGTAGTTTGTTGTTGATATTTTATTACTCCAATGGATGGTAGCCTTGCCATTATGGAAGGTAGTTTGTTGTTGAGATTTTGTTACTCCAATGGATGGTAGCCTTGTAATTATGGAAGGTTATTTGTTGTGGAGATTTTGTTACTCCAATGGATGGTAGCCTTTTCATTATGGAAGATAGTTTGTTGTTAAGCTTATGTTACTCAAAAGGATGGTAGCCTTTTTATTATGGAAGCTAGTTCGTTGTTGAGATTTTGTTACACCAATGGATGGTAGCCTTGTCATAATGGAAGGTAGTTTGTTTCTGAGATTTTGTTACTCCAATGGATGGTAGCCTTGTGATTATGGAAGGTAGTTCGTCGTTTAGATTTTGTTACTCTAATGGATGGTAGCCTTGTCATTATGGATGGTAGTTTTTTGATGAGATTTTGTTACTCCATTGGATGGTAGCATTGTCATAACAGAAAGTAGTTCGTTGTTGAGATTTTGTTAATCCAATGGATGGTAGCCTTGTCATTATGCAAGGTAGTTCATTGTTGAAATTTTGTTACTCCAATTTATGGTAGCCTTGTCATTATGGAAGGTAGTTCTTTGTTTTGATTTTGTTAATCCAATGGATGGTAGGCTTGTCATTATGGAAGGTAGTTCGTTGTTGAGATTTAGTTACTCTAATGGATGGTCGCCTTGTCATTATGCAAGGTAGTTCATTGTTTACATTTTGTTACTCCAATGAATGGTAGCCTTGTCATTATGGAAGGTAGTTTTTTGTTGAGATTTTGTTACTCCAATGGATGGTAGACATGTCATTATGGAAGGTAGTTTGTTGTTGAGACTTTGTTACTCCAATGGAGGGTAGCCTTGTCATTATGGAGGGTAGTTCGTTGTTAAAATTTTGTTACTCCATTGGATGGTAGCCTTGTCATTACCAAAAGTAGTTTGTTGTTTAGATTTTGTTATTCTAATGGATGGTAGCCTTGTCATTACGAAAGGAAGTTCATTGTTGACATTTTGTTACTCCAATGGATGGTAGCCTTTTCATTATTGAAGGTAGTTCGTTGTTAAAATTTTGTTACTCCAATGGATGGTAGCGTTGTCATTATGGATGGTAGTTTGTTGTTGAGATTTTGTTACTCCATTGTATAGTACCCTTGTCATTACCGAAAGTAGTTCATTGTTCAGATTTTCTTACTCCAATGGATGGTAGCCTTGTCATTACGGAAGGTAGTTCGTTGTTGAGATTTTTTTACTTCAATTGATGGTATCCTTGTCATTATGGAAGGTAGTTCGTTGTTAATATTTTGTTACTCTAATGGATGGTATCCTTGTAATTATGAAACGTAGTTCATTGTTGAGATTTTATTTCTCCAATGGATTGTAGCCTTGTCATTATGGAAGGTAGTTCGTTGTTGATATTTTGTTACTCTAGTGGATGGTAGCCATTTCATTATGGAAGGAAGTTTGTTGTTGTGATTTTGTTACTTCAATGGATGGTAGCCTTGTCATTATGGAAGGTCGTTCGTTGTTGAGATTTTGTACACCAATGGATGGTAGCCTTGTCATTATGAAGGTAGTTCATTGTTGAGATTTTGTTACTCCAATAGATGGTATCCTTGTCATTATGTAAGGTAGTTCTTTGTTGAGATTTTGTTACTCCAATGGATGGTAGCCTTGTCATTATTAAAGGTAGTTTGTTGCTGAGATTTTTTTACTCAAATGGATAGTAGACTTGTCATTATGGAATGTAGTTCGTTGTTGATATTTTGTTACTCCAATGGATGGTAGCCTTGTCATTATGGAAGGTAGTTCGTTGTTGAGATTTTGTTAGTCCAATGGATGGTATTCGTGTCATTATGCAAAGTAGTTCATTGTTGAGATTTTGTTACTCTATTGGATGGTAGCCTTGTCATTATGGAAGGTAGTTCATTGTTGAGATTTTGTTACTATAATGGATGGTAGCCTTGTCGTTATGGAAGGTAGTTCGTTATTGGCATTTTGTTACTCCAATGGATGGTAGCCTTTTCATTATGGAAGGTAGTTTGTTGTTGAGATTTTGTTACTCCAATGGATGGTAGCCTTGTCATTATTGAAGGTAGTTCGTTGTTGAGATTTTGTTACTCCAATGGATGGTAGCCTTGTAATTATTGAAGATAGTTCATTGATGAGATTTTATTACTACAATGGATGATAGCCTTGTCATTATCGAAGTTAGTTCGTTGTTGAGATTTTGTTACACCAATGGATGGTAGGCTTGTCATTATGGAAGGTGGTTCGTTGTTGATATTTTGTTAATCCAATGGATGGTATTCGTGTCATTATGGAAGGTAGTTCGTTGTTGAGATTTTTTTACTCCATTGGATGGTAGCCTTGTCATTATGGAAGGTAGTTCATTGTTGACATTTTGTTACTCCAATGGATGGTAGCCTTTTCATTATGGAAGGTAGTTCGTTGTTGAGATTTTGTTACTCAAATGGATGGTATCCTTGCCATTACTGAAGGTAGTTCGTTGTTGATATTTTTGCTCTCCAATGGATGGTAGCCTTGTCATTATGGAAGGTAGTTTGTTGTTGAGATTTTATTACTCCAATGGATGGTATCCTTGCCATTATGGAAGTTAGTTCGTTGTTGAGATTTTGTTACTCCAGGATGGTAGCCTTTTCATTATGGAAGATAGTTTGTTGTTGAGCTTTTGTTACTCAAATGGATGGTAGCCTTTTTATTATGGAAGGTAGTTGGTTGTTGAGATTTTGTTACACCAATGGATGGTAGCCTTGTCAAAATGGAAGGTAGTTTGTTGCTGAGATTTTGTTACTCCAATGGATGGTAGCCTTGTGATTATGGAAGGTAGTTCGTTGTTTAGATTTTGTTACTCCAATGGATGGTAGCGTTGTGATTATGGATGGTAGTTTTTTGATGAGATTTTGTTACTCCATGGGATGGTAGCATTGTCATTACAGAAAGTAGTTCGTTGTTGAGATTTTGTTACTCTAATGGATGGTAGCCTTGTCATTATGCAAGGTAGTTCATTGTTGACATTTTTTTACTCCAATTTATGGTAGCCTTGTCATTATGGAAGGTAGTTCGTTGTTGAGATTTTGTTACTCCAATGGATGGTAGACTTGTCATTATGGAAGGTAGTTCGTTGTTGAGATTTTGTTACTCTAACGGATGGTAGCCTTGTCATTATGCAAGGTAGTTCATTGTTGATATTTTGTTACTCCAATGAATGGTAGCCTTGTCATTATGGAAGGTAGTTTTTTGTTGAGATTTTGTTACTCCAATGGATGGTAGACTTGTCATTATGGAAGGTAGTTTGTTATTGAGATTTTGTTACTCCAATGGATGGTAGCCTTGTCATTATGGATGGTAGTTCGTTGTTAAAATTTTGTTACTCCATTGGATGGTAGCCTTGTCATTACCAAAAGTAGTTTGTTGTTTAGATTTTGTTACTCCAATGGATGGTAGCCTTGTAATTATGGATGGTAGTTTGTTGTTGAGATTTTGTTACTCTATTGTATGGTACCGTTGTCATTACCGAAAGTAGTTCATTGTTAAGATTTTCTTACTCCAATGGATGGTAGCCTTGTCATTACGGAAGGTAGTTCGTTGTTGAGATTTTGTTACTTCAATGGATGGTATCCTTGTCATTATGGAAGGTAGTTCGTTGTTAAGATTTTGTTACTCTAATGGATGGTATCCGTGTCATTATGGAAGGTAGTTCATTGTTGAGATTTGATTTCTCCAATGGATGGTAGCCTTGTCATTATGGAAGGTAGTTCGTTGTTGATATTTTGTTACTCTAGTGGATGGTAGCCTTTTCATTATGGAAGGAAGTTTGTTGTTGTGATTTTGTTACTTCAATGGATGGTAGCCTTGTCATTATGGAAGGTAGTTCGTTGTTTAGATTTTGTTACACCAATGGATGGTAGCCTTGTCATTACGGAAGGTAGTTCGTTGTTGAGATTTTGTTACTCCAATGGATGGTAGCCTTGTCATTATGGATGGTAGTTCGTTGTTAAGATTTTGTTACTACAATGGATGGTAGCCTTTCATTATGGATGGTAGTTCGTTGTTGAGATTTTGTTACTCAATTGTATGGTACCCTTGTCATTACCGAAAGTAGTTCATTGTTCAGATTTTCTTACTCCAATGGATGGTAGCCTTGTCATTACAGAAGGTAGTTCATTGTTGAGATTTTCTTACTTCAATGGATGGTATCCTTGTCATTATGGAAGGTAGTTCGTTGTTAAGATTTTGTTACTCTAATGGATGGTATCCTTGTCATTATGGAAGGTAGTTCATTGTTGAGATTTTGTTTCTCCAATGGATGGTAGCCTTGTTATTATGAAAGGTAGTTCGTTGTTGATATTTTGTTAGACCAATGGATGGTAACCTTTTCATTATGGAAGGTAGTTCGTTTTTGAGATTTTGTTACTCCAATGGATGGTAGACTTGTCATTATGAAAGGTAGTTCATTGTTGACAATTTGTTACTCCAATGGATGGTAGCCTTTTCAGTATGGAAGGTAGTTTGTTTGTTGAGATTTTGTTACTCCAATTGATGGTAGCCTTGTCATTATGGATGGTAGTTCGTTGTTGAGATTTTGTTACTCCATTGGATGGTAGCCTTGTCATTACCGAAAGTAGTTTGTTTTTAAGATTTTGTTACTCTAATGGATGGTAGACTTGTCATTATGGAAGGTAGTTTGTTGTTGAGATTTTGTTACTCCAATGGTTGGTAGCCTTGTCATTATGGATGGTAGTTTGTTGTTGAGATTTTGTTACTCCATTGGATGGTAGCCTTGTCATTACCGAAAGTAGTTTGTTGTTGAGATTTTGTTACTCTAATGGATGGTAGCCTTGTCATTATGGAAGGTAGTTTGTTGTTGACATTTTGTTACTCCAATGGATGGTAGCCTTTTCATTATGGAAGGTAGTTCGTTGTTGAGATTTTTTTACTCCAATGGATGGTAGCCTTGTCATTATTGAAGGTAGTTCATTGTTGAGATTTTGTTACTCCAATGTATGGTAGCCTTGTAATTATTGAAGGTAGTTCATTGATGAGATTTTATTAGTCCAATGGATGATAGCCTTGTCATTATCGAGGTAGTTCGTTGTTAAGATTTTGTTACACCAATGGATGGTAGGCTTGTCATTATGGAAGGTGGTTCGTTGTTGAGATTTTATTAATCCAATGGATGGTATTCGTGTCATTATGGAAGGTAGTTCATTGGTGAGATTTTGATACTCCATTGGATGGTAGCCTTGTCATTATGGAAGGTAGTTCATTGTTGACATTTTGTTACTCCAATGGATGGTAGCCTTTTCATTATGGAAGGTAGTTCGTTGTTGAGATTTTGTTACTCAAATGGATGGTATCCTTGCCATTATAGAAGGTAGTTCATTGTTGAGATTTTTGCTCTCCAATGGATGGTAGCCTTGTAATTATGGAAGGTAGTTTGTTGTTGATATTTTATTACTCCAATGGATGGTAGCCTTGCCATTATGGAAGGTAGTTTGTTGTTGAGATTTTGTTACTCCAATGGATGGTAGCCTTGTAATTATGGAAGGTTGTTTGTTGTGGAGATTTTGTTACTCCAATGGATGGTAGCCTTTTACTTATGGAAGATAGTTTGTTGTTAAGCTTATGTTACTCAAAAGGATGGTAGCCTTTTTATTATGGAAGCTAGTTCGTTGTTGAGATTTTGTTACACCAATGGATGGTAGCCTTGTCATAATGGAAGGTAGATTGTTTCTGAGATTTTGTTACTCCAATGGATGGTAGCCTTGTGATTATGGAAGGTAGTTCGTCGTTTAGATTTTGTTACTCTAATGGACGGTAGCCTTGTCATTATGGATGGTAGTTTTTTGATGCGATTTTGTTACTCCATTGGATGGTAGCATTGTCATAACAGAAAGTAGTTCGTTGTTGAGATTTTGTTAATCCAATGGATGGTAGCCTTGTCATTATGCAAGGTAGTTTATTGTTGAAATTTTGTTAGTCCAATTTATGGTAGCCTTGTCATTATGGAAGGTAGTTCGTTGTTTAGATTTTGTTACTCCAATGGATGGTAGACTTGTCATTATGGAAGGTAGTTCGTTGTTGAGATTTAGTTACTCTAATGGATGGTAGCCTTGTCATTATGCAAGGTAGTTCATTGTTTACATTTTGTTACTCCAATGAATGGTAGCCTTGTCAT
Source organism: Vicia faba (assembly GCA_948472305.1). Classification (NCBI taxonomy): domain Eukaryota; kingdom Viridiplantae; phylum Streptophyta; class Magnoliopsida; order Fabales; family Fabaceae; genus Vicia; species Vicia faba. The sequence continues at coordinate 852,359,926 of OX451739.1, forward strand.
TATGGAAGGTAGTTTTTTGTTGAGATTTTGTTACTCCAATGGATGGTAGACATGTCATTATGGAAGGTAGTTTGTTGTTGAGACTTTGTTACTCCAATGGATGGTAGCCTTGTCATTATGGATGGTAGTTCGTTGTTAAAATTTTGTTACTCCATTGGATGGTAGCCTTGTCATTACCAAAAGTAGTTTGTTGTTTAGATTTTGTTATTCTAATGGATGGTAGACTTGTCATTACGAAAGGAAGTTCATTGTTGACATTTTGTTACTCCAATGGATGGTAGCCTTTTCATTATTGAAGGTAGTTCGTTGTTAAAATTTTGTTACTCCAATGGATGGTAGCGTTGTCATTATGGATGGTAGTTTGTTGTTGAGATTTTGTGACTCCATTGTATGGTACCCTTGTCATTACCGAAAGTAGTTCATTGTTCAGATTTTCTTACTCCAATGGATGGTAGCCTTGTCATTACGGAAGGTAGCTCATTGTTGAGATTTTTTTACTTCAATTGATGGTATCCTTGTCATTATGGAAGGTAGTTCGTTGTTAATATTTTGTTACTCTAATGGATGGTATCCTTGTCATTATGAAAGGTAGTTCATTGTTGAGATTTTATTTCTCCAATGGATGGTAGCCTTGTCATTATGGAAGGTAGTTCGTTGTTGATATTTTGTTACTCTAGTGGATGGTAGCCTTTTCATTATGGAAGGAAGTTTGTTGTTGTGATTTTGTTACTTCAATGGATGGTAGCCTTGTCATTATGGAAGGTCGTTCGTTGTTGAGATTTTGTACACCAATGGATGGTAGCCTTGTCATTATGAAGGTAGTTCATTGTTGAGATTTTGTTACTCCAATAGATGGTATCCTTGTCATTATGTAAGGTAGTTCTTTGTTGAGATTTTGTTACTCCAATGGATGGTAGCCTTGTCATTATTAAAGGTAGTTCATTGTTGAGATTTTTTTACTCAAATGGATAGTAGACTTGTCATTATGGAATGTAGTTCGTTGTTGATATTTTGTTACTCCAATGGATGGTAGCCTTGTCATTATGGAAGGTAGTTCGTTGTTGAGATTTTGTTAGTCCTATGGATGGTATTCGTGTCATTATGAAAGGTAGTTCATTGTTGAGATTTTGTTACTCTATTGGATGGTAGCCTTGTCATTATGGAAGGTAGTTCATTGTTGAGATTTTGTTACTATAATGGATGGTAGCCTTGTCGTTATGGAAGGTAGTTCGTTATTGGCATTTTGTTACTCCAATGGATGGTAGCCTTTTCATTATGGAAGGTAGTTTGTTGTTGAGATTTTGTTACTCCAATGGATGGTAGCCTTGTCATTATTGAAGGTAGTTTGTTGTTGAGATTTTGTTACTCCAATGGATGGTAGCCTTGTAATTATTGAAGGTAGTTCATTGATGAGATTTTATTACTACAATGGATGATATCCTTGTCATTATCGAAGTTAGTTCGTTGTTGGGATTTTGTTACACCAATGGATGGTAGGCTTGTCATTATGGAAGGTGGTTCATTGTTGATATTTTGTTAATCCAATGGATGGTATTCGTGTCATTATGGAAGGTAGTTCGTTGTTGAGATTTTTTTACTCCATTGGATGGTAGCCTTGTCATTATGGAAGGTAGTTCATTGTTGACATTTTGTTACTCCAATGGATGGTAGCCTTTTCATTATGGAAGGTAGTTCGTTGTTGAGATTTTGTTACTCAAATGGATGGTATCCTTGCCATTACTGAAGGTAGTTCGTTGTTGATATTTTTGCTCTCCAATGGATGGTAGCCTTGTCATTATGGAAGGTAGTTTGTTGTTGAGATTTTGTTACTCCAATGGATGGTAGCCTTATAATTATGGAAGGTTGTTTGTTGTTGAGATTTTGTTACTCCAATGGATGGTAGCCTTTTCATTATGGAAGATAGTTTGTTGTTGAGCTTTTGTTACTCAAATGGATGGTAGCCTTTTTATTATGGAAGGTAGTTCGTTGTTGAGATTTTGTTACACCAATGGATGGTAGCCTTGTCATAATGGAAGGTAGTTTGTTGCTGAGATTTTGTTACTCCAATGGATGGTAGCCTTGTGATTATGGAAGGTAGTTCGTTGTTTAGATTTGGTTACTCCAATGGATGGTAGCGTTGTGATTATGGATGGTAGTTTTTTGATGAGATTTTGTTACTCCATTGGATGGTAGCATTGTCATTACAGAAAGTAGTTCGTTGTTGAGATTTTGTTACTCTAATGGATGGTAGCCTTGTCATTATGCAAGGTAGTTCATTGTTGACATTTTTTTACTCCAATTTATGGTAGCCTTGTCATTATGGAAGGTAGTTCATTGTTGAGATTTTGTTACTCCAATGGATGGTAGAGTTGTCATTATGGAAGGTAGTTCGTTGTTGAGATTTTGTTACTCCAATGAATGGTAGCCTTGTCATTATGGAAGGTAGTTTTTTGTTGAGATTTTGTTACTCCAATGGATGGTAGACTTGTCATTATGGAAGGTAGTTTGTTATTGAGATTTTGTTACTCCAATGGATGGTAGCCTTGTCATTATGGATGGTAGTTCGTTGTTAAAATTTTGTTACTCCATTGGATGGTAGCCTTGTCATTACCAAAAGTAGTTTGTTGTTTAGATTTTGTTACTCCAATGGATGGTAGCCTTGTAATTATGGATGGTAGTTTGTTGTTGAGATTTTGTTACTCTATTGTATGGTACCCTTGTCATTACCGAAAGTAGTTCATTGTAAAGATTTTCTTACTCTAATGGATGGTAGCCTTGTCATTACGGAAGGTAGTTCATTGTTGAGATTTTGTTACTTCAATGGATGGTATCCTTGTCATTATGGAAGGTAGTTCGTTGTTAAGATTTTGTTACTCTAATGGATGGTATCCGTGTCATTATGGAAGGTAGTTCATTGTTGAGATTTTATTTCTCCAATGGATGGTAGCCTTGTCATTATGGAAGGTAGTTCGTTGTTGATATTTTGTTACTCTAGTGGATGGTAGCCTTTTCATTATGGAAGGAAGTTTGTTGTTGTGATTTTGTTACTTCAAAGGATGGTAGCCTTGTCATTATGGAAGGTAGTTCGTTGTTGAGATTTTGTTACTCCAATAGATGTTAGCCTTGTCATTATGTAAGGTAGTTCTTTATTGAGATTTTGTTACTCCAATGGATGGTAGCCTTGTCATTATTAAAGGTAGTTCGTTGTTGAGATTTTGTTACTCAAATGGATAGTAGACTTGTCATTATGGAATGTAGTTTGTTGTTGATATTTTGTTACTCCAATGGATGGTAGCCTTGTCATTATGGAAGGTAGTTCGTTGTTGAGATTTTGTTAGTCCAATGGATGGTATTCGTGTCATTATGCAAGGTAGTTCATTGTTGAGATTTTGTTACTCCATTGGATGGTAGCCTTGTCATTATGGAAGATAGTTCATTGTTGAGATTTTGTTACTCTAATGAATGGTATCCTCTCCATTATGGAAGGTAGTTCGTTGTTAATATTTTGTTTCTCCAATGTATGGTATCCTTTCCATTACGGAAGGTAGTTCATTGTTGAGATTTTGTTTTCCAATGGATGGTAGCATTGTCATTCTGGAAGGTAGTTCGTTATTGAGATTTTATTAATCCAATGGATGGTAGCCTGGTCATTATGGAAGGTAGTTTGTTGTTGAGATTTTGTTACTCCAATGGATGGTAGCCTTGTCATTATGGAAGGTAGTTCGTTGTTGAGATTTTGTTACTCTAATGGATGGTAGCCTTGTCATTATGGATGGTAGTTCGTTGATGGGATTTTATTATTCCATTGGATGGTAGCTTTCTCATTATAGAATGTATTTCGTTGTTGAGATTTTGTTACTCTAATGGATGGTAGCCTTGTCATTATTGAAGGTAGTTCGTTGTTGAGATTTTGTTACTCCAATGGATGGTAGCCTTGTAATTATTGAAGGTAGTTCATTGATGAGATTTTATTACTCCAATGGATGATAGCCTTGTCATTATCGAAGTTAGTTCATTGTTGAGATTTTGTTACACCAATGGATGGTAGGCTTGTCATTATGGAAGGTGGTTCGTTGTTGAGATTTTGTTAATCCAATGGATGGTATTCGTGTCATTATGGAAGGTAGTTCGTTGTTGAGATTTTTTTCCTCCATTGGATGGTAGCCTGGTCATTATGAAAGGTAGTTCATTGTTGACATTTTGTTACTCCAATGGATGGTAGCCTTTTCATTATGGAAGGTAGTTCGTTGTTGAGATTTTGTTACTCAAATGGATGGTATCCTTGCCATTACGAAAGGTAGTTCGTTGTTGATATTTTTGCTTTCCAATGGATGGTAGCCTTGTCATTATGGAAGGTAGTTTGTTGTTGAGATTTTATTACTCCAATGGATGGTAGCCTTGCCATTATGGAAGGTAGTTCATTGTTGAGATTTTGTTACTCCAATGGATGGTAGCCTTGTAATTATGGAAGGTTGTTTGTTGTTGAGATTTTGTTACTCCAATGGATGGTAGCCTTTTCATTATGGAAGATAGTTTGTTGTTGAGATTTTGTTACTCCAATGGATGGTAGCCTTGTCATTATGGATGGTAGTTTTTTGATGAGATTTTATTACTCCATTTGATGGTAGCATTGTCATTACAGAAAGTAGGTCGTTGTTGAGATTTTGTTACTCTAATGGATGGTAGCCTTGTCATTATGCAAGGTAGTTCATTGTTGAGATTTTGTTACTCCAATGGATGGTAGCCTTGTCATTATGGAAGGTAGTTTGTTGTTGAGATTTTGTTACTCTAATGGATGGTAGCCTTGTCATTATGGATGGTAGATCGTTGATGGGATTTTGTTACTCCATTGGATGGTAGCTTTGTCATTACAGAAAGTAGTTCGTTGTTGAGATTTTGTTACTCCAATGGATGGTAGCCTTGTAATTATTGAAGGTAGTTCATTGATGAGATTTTATTACTCCAATGGATGATAGCCTTGTCATTATCGAAGTTAGTTCGTTGTTGAGATTTTGTTATACCAATGGATGGTAGGCTTGTCATTATGGAAGGTGGTGCGTTGTTGAGATTTTGTTAATCCAATGGAGGGTATTCGTGTCATTATGGAAGGTAGTTCGTTGTTGAGATTTTTTTACTTCATTGGATGGTAGCCTTGTCATTATGGAAGGTAGTTCATTGTTGACATTTTTTTACTCCAATGGATGGTAGCCTTTTCATTATGGAAGGTAGTTCGTTGTTGACATTTTGTTACTCAAATGGATGGTATCCTTGCCATTACGGAAGGTAGTTCGTTGTTGATATTTTTGCTCTCCAAGGGATGGTAGCCTTGTCATTATGCAAGGTAGTTTGTTGTTGAGATTTTATTACTCCAATGGACGGTAGCCTTGCCATTATGGAAGGTAGTTCGTTGTTGAGATTTTGTTACTCCAATGGATGGTAGCCTTTTAATTATGGAAGGTTGTTTAGTGTTGAGATTTTGTTACTCCAATGGATGGTAGCCTTTTCATTATGGAAGATATTTTGTTGTTGAGCTTTTGTTACTCAAATGGATGGTAGCCTTTTTATTATGGAAGGTAGTTCGTTGTTGAGATTTTGTTACACCAATGGATGGTAGCCTTGTCATAATGGAAGGTAGTTTGTTGCTGAGATTTTGTTACTCCAATGGATGGTAGCCTTGTGATTATGGAAGGTAGTTCGTTGTTTAGATTTTATTACTCCAATGGATGGTAGCCTTGTCATTATGGATGGTAGTTTTTTGATGAGATTTTGTTACTCCATTTGATGGTAGCATTGTCATTACAGAAAGTAGTTCGTTGTTGAGATTTTGTTACTCTAATGGATGGTAGCCTTCTCATAATGCAAGGTAGTTCATTGTTGACATTTTGTTACTCTAAATTTATGGTAGCCTTGTCATTATGGAAGGTAGTTCATTGTTGAGATTTTGTTACTCCAATGAATGGTAGACTTGTCATTATGGAAGGTAATTCGTTGTTGAGATTTTGTTACTCTAATGGATTGTAGCCTTGTCATTATGCAAGGTAGTTCATTGTTGACATTTTGTTACTCCAATGAATGGTAGCCTTGTCATTATGGAAGGTAGTTTTTTGTTGTGATTTTGTTACTCCAATGGATGGTAGCCTTGTCATTATGGATGGTAGTTCGTTTTTAAAATTTTGTTACTCCATTGGATGGTAGCCTTGTCATTACCAAAAGTAGTTTGTTGTTTAGATTTTGTTACTCTAATGGATGGTAGCCTTGTCATTACGGAAGGAAGTTCATTGTTGACATTTTGTTACTCCAATGGATGGTAGCCTTTTCATTATTGAAGGTAGTTCGTTGCTGAGATTTTGTTACTCTAATGGATGGTAGCCTTGTCATTATGGATGGTAGTTCGTTGATTGGATTTTGTTACTCCATTGGATGGTAGCTTTGTCATTACAGAAAGTAGGTCGTTGTTGAGATTTTGTTACTCTAATGGATGGTAGCCTTCTCATTGTTGAAGGTAGTTCGTTGTTGAGATCTTGTTACTCCAATGGATGGTAGCCTTGTAATTATTGAAGGTAGTTCGTTGTTAAGATTTTGTTACTCTAATGGATGGTATCCTTGTCATTATGAAAGATAGTTCATTGTTGAGATTTTATTTCTCCAATGGATGGTAGCCTTGACATTATGGAAGGTAGTTCGTTGTTGATATTTTGTTACTCTAGTGGATGGTAACCTTTTCATTATGGAAGGTAGTTTGTTGTTGTGATTTTGTTACTTCAATGGATGATAGCCTTGTAATTATGGAAGGTAATTTGTTGTTTAGATTTTGTTACACCAATGGATTGTAGCCTTGTCATTATGGAAGGTAGTTCATTGTTGAGATTTTGTTACTCCAATAGATGGTAGCCTTGTCATTATGTAAGGTAGTACTTTGTTTAGATTTTGTTACTCCAATGGATGGTAGCCTTTTCATTATTAAAGGTAGTTCGTTATTGAGATTTTGTTACTCAA